>CAWTZB010000064.1:14108333-15424166 GCA_963919705.1 Alexandromys oeconomus
ACTTTGCTCAGCCTAGATAGAGTGTGTGTGGGGGGGGGGCTTGTTCTTGCCTCAAAGTGATGTTACAGACTTTGTTGACTCCCCATGGGAAGCTGTAGACTCTCTGAGGAGTGGTGTGTGCCACGGCACCGCGCCCCCATGTCTGTGCTCTGTGTGTGAAGGTCTCGTGCTCAGAGCAGCTGTAGGCACTCAGATCAGGGGATTACAAGAAATTCAGAGTCTGTGGTCTCACTGCTCCCAACAGTGTGGCTGATGAACCAGAAGATGGAAGGAATGAGAGGAGGGGAAGAAAAGGGAGCTAGAATTGTTATATAAAATGGAAAAAAAAATTGTTTAAAAAATAAATATATAAAATGAAAAAATATATACTCAGGATATATGGATGGGGTGGGTTGGGGATTAGGGGGGACGGGGAGAGAAAAGTGAGAAGGGGAGGATTGGGGGAACTTGGGGAAACAGGATGATTGGGATAAAGGAAGGTTGGATAGGGGAGAAGGGAAGCACATATCTTAGTTAAGGGAGCCACCTTAGGGTTGGCAAGAGACTTGAACCTAGAGTGGCTACCAGGAGCCCAAGGCGATGTCCCCAGTTAGTCCCTTGGGAAGCGGAGGATAGGGAACCTGAAATGACCCTATCCCATAGCAATACTGGACAGATATCTTCCATATCACCATAGAACCTTCATCTGGTGATGGATGGACATAGAGACAGAGACCCACACTGGAGCACTGGACTGAGCTCCCAAGGTCCCAATGAGGATCAGATGGAGGGAGAACACGAGCAAGGATGTCAGGACCACGGGGGTTGCACCCACCCACTGAGACAGTGGGGCTGATCTAGTGGGAGCTCACCAAGGCCAGCTGGACTGTGACTGAAAAAGCATGGGACAAAACCGGACTCTCTGATCAAGGCGAACAATGAGGGCTGATGAGAAGCCAAGGACAATGGCACGGGGTTTTGATCCTACTTCATGTTCCGGCTTGGTGGGAGCCTAGCCAGTTTGGATGTTCACCTTCCTAGACATGGATGGAGGGGGGAGGACCTTGGACTTTCCACAGTGCAGGGAACCCTGACTGCTCTTTGGATTGGAGAGGGAGGGGGAGAGGAGTGAGGGGAGGGGGAGAGGAGTGGGGGGAGGGGGAGAGGAGTGGGGGGAGGGGGAGAAGGGTGGGAGGAGAGGGAGGGAAATGGGAGGCTGGGAGGAGGCGGAAACTTTTTTTTTTCCTTTTCTCAATAAAAAAAAGAAAAAAAAGGAAAAAATATCACTTTCAAGCACAAAGTGAATCTAACTTCAAATGAAATGATACTGAATTTTCTATTATATTGTCAAAGTAATTACATTATAACAACCAATAATTTATGAACTTACTAATAATTTTCTTAAATATATTGGAGATATATATGTAAAACATTTTAAGAAATTATTTTTGAAAATTAAATACTCTTCATACTGGCTTTGTACAAAGACAGGATAACAGGATTTAAAGTGATTTATGCCAATCATTATATGTACTGAGAAATTGGTAAAGAGCTATTTCCTTGTTTATGTCTCAGTAAACATAATGCCATGTTCAAATACTGACCACGTACAGAAAATTAAGGTGAAAATATTTTATATTTTTTTCTTTAATTTTTACTTAAATTCTCTACATATTGAATCCACCTGTATTGGATATGTGTGAAGATATAAATAAATCAATGTCAGACATGATTTCAACTGCAGAATTCAGTAATTTATGCAATGTAATTTGAAGGACTGTATGAATGTTTTTTATTCTTTCTGATCTGTAGACATGCTAGCTTGAAAAGAAAGACCCCTTCTAAAACACTTGAAATCCATCATATGTCTTTTATTTGATTCAGTAACATTTTTGAGAAGTTCCATTAAAAAAGAAAATTCTAAGCCTTTTTATGGATCTGAAGGAAAGCAGAGTGGAGATTGCTCCTAGCACTGATAACTGTCCTGTCTTGTGTAGAGAATTTTTACTTCTTGTATTTTTTAGAATATGATACTTTTTACAAGTGATTAAGTACATAAAAACATATTATATGGGACATTTTGAATTGTATTGAGAATGAAGTAGATAAGAAACCTTGACTAGAATACGCTATAAATATTTTAAATTGAAGCCTTATCTTCCTATCAACTTGAATGTATTAAATATAACCTTTACTTGGTATTTTATCAGTACCTCACTAGAAGAAAAACACAAAAATTGGATTATTGCTCTCACTTGATAATATAAACCAAATAAAAGAAAGTAGGTGTTGCATACATCTGTGCATTCAGGGTGAACTAAAAATACTCTAAAATGATTATAATCATAATTTGCTATCTCAGTCTTCTTCACAAAATGAATCAAAGGTAATGAAGGACAATAAAACACTCTATTGTTATTGTTTGATAGTCTTCATGTTGAAAGTGTGAATTTTTTAAAAGAACATAAAAATGTGCCATGACACTTTAAAATTTCCAGTGTTTACTCACCAAGATCTGGTCAGCCTTTGCTTTGAATTGAGTATGTGTGTATGTGATGTCTGCCATGGTATGTGCATGAAGTTATGAAGATGGTTTGCTGGATTCTGCTATCTGTATATACCTAGTGTGACCTGGAGACCAAAATACAACTCAGGTCAACATACTTAAGAGCATATGCTCTTACCTCCTGAGCCATTTTTGTCAGCCTCAAGTTACATTTTATAAAGTGAAAATTTTATAATTAATTGATGCATTTCATTGTACAAAAGTAGGCAAAAATTCTAACATTGGAGCATATTAAAATAATGCCATAGTTAATATGCAGATGTTATTGGGAAGGATATGCTCAGAGGCTTCTTAGAAGAGGAACCATGGTATTATTACAAAAGTTAATTGTACACATTCTTAAAACAAATAAATATAAAACAAATTTTTCTGTATTGTTTATGCATTAAAACAATGCCTGAACATTTCTTGAATGGAATCTGAAAACTCATAAATTTTGGAGAAAAAGTGTCTCAGCTGAATGGAGCATGGGACATTCTGAACACAAGTATTTTCTTATTATATTCAAATATAGGTCACATTCATTTAATCAGCTTAGACTTGAAAGGGGAAGAAAATGGGTGTACTAATGATATATCTTTTATCTTTGTTTTCCAAATAAGAGGGTTTTCACAATATTCACAGGATAGCAGACATTATAAGTGATTGAGGGAATATTCAAAACTCATTGGCAAAAGCAAATAACTTGGTAAAAGACATAACTACTTTTTCTATAAATGACTTAAACATATACATGTTTGAGAATCTCCAGGTTCTATATTGTTTTTGAGTTACAATTTTTAATGTCAAATGCTTCCAGGTGTTTGTTTGTTTGTTTATTTATTCATTCATTCATTCATTCATTCATTTATTTATTTATTTATTTATTAAAGATTTCTGTCTCTTCCCCGCCACCGCCTCCCATTTCCCTCTCCCTCCCCCAATCAACTCCCCCTCCCTCATCAGCCCAAAGAGCAGTCAGGGTTCCCTACCCTGTGGGAAGTCCAAGGACCACCCACCTCCATCCAGGTCTAGTAAGGTGAACATCCAAACAGCCTAGGCTCCCACAAAGCCAGTACTTGCAGTAGGATCAAAATCCAGTGCCATTGTTCTTGAGGTCTCAGTAGTCCTCATTGTCCACTATGTTCAGCAAGACCGGTTTTATCCCAGGCTTTTTCAGATCCAGGCCAGCTGGCCTTGGTGAGTTCCCGATAGAACATCCCCATTGTCTCAGTGTGTGGGTGCCCCCCTCGCGGTCCTGAGTTCCTTGCTCTTCCTTGCTCTTGCTCTCTCTCCTTCTGTTCCTGATTTGGACCTTGGGGTTGCAGTACCTGGAAGCAACCTAGATGCCCTTCAATGGAAGAATGGATGAAGAAAGTATGAAATATATACATATTAGAGTACTACTCAGCAGTAAAAAACAATGACTTCTTGAATTTTGCATGCAAATGGACGGAAATAGAAAACACTATCCTGAGTGAGGTAAGCCAGACCCAAAAAGAGGAACATGGGATGTACTCACTCATATTTGGTTTCTAGCCATAAATAAAGGACATTGAGCCTATAATTCGTGATCCTAGAGAAGCTAAATAAGAAGGCGAACCCAAAGAAAAACATATAGTCACCCTCCTGGATATTAACCTTCATCAGGCGATGAAAGGATACAGAGACAGAGACCCACATTGGAGCACAGGTTCCATATTTTTTTAAATAAAAATTGGACAAAAGACTTTCTATCTTCATTTTTAATAAAAATGAGTAATTTAAGAGTATGTATTATTTTAAAATTTTGGTAATATTTTAAACTAATTTATTTTGTCATCAAGTCAGTGTTTAAAAATGAGGCAGTTTTAAGGAATTTCAAATCTATGTTATGCCTAATCATTTAAGGAGTAGATAAAAGACATTAAAGAATATCACCTTTATGAAACCATCCCTGCTTCTTCTCTAAAAGGTTTTATTTATGAAAACTAACATGATCACTGAAATAATTTTTCTTGCCATTCTGACATTTTTTTTATGTTAAATAAGATAATTTCCTCTGTTTTTCCCTTTTCTCCTATATTCATTGTATTCCATATTACAAGGTTTTCAAGGACAGTGATTGAGTCTTTGAATTGATTGAGGTAGTCTTTGGGAAAAGAGGTTAGGGTTAGTGTTAGGGTTAATGTTAGGGTTAGGGGTTAGGGATTAAGATTAGGGTTAGAGTTAGAGTTAAGGGTTAGGGTTAAAGTGTAGGGTTAGGTTTAATGGTTAGGGTTATGGTTAAAAGTTACGGTTAAAATTTAGGGTTAGTGTTAGGGTTAGAGTTAGTGGGAAAAGACCACTCTGCTGTGTCTCATCTGCAACTGGGAATTAGTTACCATGGAGTTTCTTATTTCCTTCTGTCTCAGTACTCTAAGATCTATATGAATTCTCTCAATTAAAAAACAATGTATTGTCATTGAAGCAATTTTTACAATAATTTCAGCAATTATTACTTTGTTACTTTTTTGCTGTATTTTTTCATATGAAAATCATACAAGACATACATTCTCTACATTCACTTTCATCCTTCATTAGAACATGAACCTCTCTGCTCTGGAACTCTGGATTCATTTGGCCCTGAACATGGGCTTTCTTTTGTCAATTATATTAAGTTCCCACTATTTGGATCATATATACTTATATGATCTAAATGTATGAAAGGTTATATAAGGATTACAAATAAATGAAAAAAGTTGAGGTAATAATGTTCAATATGAATACGTAATGCATCTTGTAGAATGTCTTCTTTAATATTGAACATTTTAATTTGTATTGAACTGCTTTCATCGCTACATCTTGGTTCTAGTTTGGAACAACTATATTGAGAAATATTGTTTATTTTAGTTCTATTTACTTGTTCTGTCAAATGACTTTTTCCTTTGATGTGCCCTGGGTATTACATGAGGGATCAAGTAAAATGAAAACTTAGAGAGAAGCCACATATTCTTTCAAATTAAATTACTTCTTAGATATTTTGTCCATGAGGATACTAGGTACACTCAATATTTCCATCAGTGAATGCTTCATACATTATAAAACATAATGTAGACATATATTACTTGCAGAGAAAATATAGTTATTCATCTTTAATATAATAAGTCATCTTTAATTTCTTCTGAGAGAACCCCAAAATTAAATGTGTAGCTTTATCAATCTATTTTAGGTCTATTAGATAGGTGTTCATTTTACCAACAAATGCAAAACAATGAAACTCTGATTTGCTTGTGTCTTGTGTTCTGATTTCCCTATTTGATAAATATAATTAAGTGACTTAAGCTGTTGTGTGAAACCACGTGAGGGCATTTGTTAAAAAATACAAGAAATTATGAATCCTAATAATTGTTACTTAAACTATTTGCCATTTCCATGACACCTATTTCCTAAGACACATTACTCACACTTTTATGTTTCAAGGGATAATTTTGAAATAACAAAAGACATGTATACAAAGTTACATAGATATATTTGTATCACATTGGCAATCATGTCTCCAAAACAAAAAATCAATGTTGCTTAGTAAACCATATTGTTATAGTTTAAATCTACTGATATTTCTGTGTTAAAGGTTTGTTTTGGGGAAGACGTGGAATCCTGTTCTTTAATGAAATAAAGAACCTCTAGCCTTTCCTTTCTCCATTTTATTCCTAGCTAGTGTTAGACTAAGAAATGCTCACTTGATAGTATGCTCTAACCATAATAAAGCCACCACAAATTGAAAAATAACAGGCCTAAAGAATTTCAGAATGAAATATCTGACTTTGATTTTTTTTTTCCAATATAGGTTTCTCTGTAGTTTTGGTGCCTCTCCTGGAATTAGCTCTTGTAAACCAGGCTGACCTCGAACTCATACAGATCTGCCGGCCTCTGCCTCTCCTTGCTGGGATTAAAGTCATGCACCAGCACAACCTGGCTCAGAATGAAATGTCTGAAGACATTTGTTACAATAAATCTATCCTTACTTTAAGTTAATTTATGTCTAATATTTTATATTGTGGGATGAAAAAATAATTAATTACACACGCTTTGTCAGCATCACTCATATATTTTCACTTTTTACTTTAACATTATTGATAGAAATAAATATGCATCCCCACTCAAAGGAAGGATAACTGTCCTCTCCTAGTAAATTTAATATTTTCTCTTAGCACATGCTTATTCACAAAGTGACTAGATACTTCAAAATGCCCAGATAAGGTGTTCTAATATAGTCAAGCATATTGTGTTAATTTAAAATTTTAGGTTAGTTTTTAAATAATTTTACTCTATTTCATATTCTTGAGTAATAATGCACAAAAATGTTTCAGACATGATTGATTATTTTAATGTGGCCAAGTAGTTTGCAGAAATTTGTAATAAATAGCAAATGTAGTGAAGATTTAGCCAAATTTTAAAAAAATTGATTTTACTTTGTTAAGAAATTCAGTTACTATACAATATAAGCTTTGAAAATTTCTTGCAAATGATATCAATTTCATATTAACAACTATTTTAAATTGAGAAGAATAATTCCTTTGTTATCTATGATTATAAATGATATAGGTATAATCATAAAATAAGATTTTAAAACTATTTTATTGATGTGTAATAACATTAAAAATTCAGTTAGTGTAGCCAATTTAAATTAATCTCCACTATCAATAAAAAATTTAAATTAAAGGTAATTGTGTAAGATTATATTAATTTGGTAAAATGCAAGATTTTGGCTTTTGAAATAATATGACTTTAATAAAACTTATAAATCTGCACTTTTTTTGATTTTCTCTGACAGGGTTTCTTTTACAACAGCCCTAGCTGTCCTGGAAGTCTTTTAGAAGACCAGACAGGCCTCAAACTTAGAAATTTACTGCCTCTGCCTCCTGAGTGCTGCTATTAATAGTTTGAAACACCTCTTCTGCTGTTCTTCAGAAAAAAAATAATTCAATTGCAGGTTTTAGGACAGGAGAAAAATGGTGTAGGAAGTTCTTTTATTTATGTGTTGCTTTCATTGGTTATTAATAAACTGCTTGGCCTGATAGGTCAGAACATAGGTAGGCAGGGTATACAGAACTGAATTCTGGGAGGAAGAAAGCAGTCAGAGAGAGCCGCCCACCATGAAGCTGCCAGGTCAGACATGCTGAATCTTTCCCAGTAAACCACGAGCTGGTGGTGACATACAGATTATTAGAAATGTGTTGAATCAAGATGTGAGAGTTAGCCAATAAGAGGCTAGAACTAATGGACCAGACAGTGTTTAAATGAATACAATTTGTGTGTTGTTATTTCAGGGTATTAGCTAGCCAGGCAGCCAGGAGCCCAGCGGCAGGAAGCGACCCACCGCTCCTTTTACTACCATAAAATATTTTTTTTTTTGAAAAATATGCTATCCAAAGGTAACTCCATGGTTGAAAGCAAGTACTACTATGATGAGTACCCTAGTTTCATTCCCTGTACCCACATTTAGTGGTTTACAAACCTGATCAGCAGAATCCATCACCCTTTTGGATTTCTATGGTCTGTGCAAACAAGTGTGCAAGTCCACATTCACACACGCACACACTAAAACACATATTCATACACACACACACATACCCCCCCACACACGAAACACAGAAAATAGCATAAGTAAGATTCAAATAAAGAAGGAGAAAATGACATTAATGAGGAGCAAGACTGAAAATTCCATGAAGCATTTTATTGCTAAAACTGTGTAGTTATTTGATGACTACAGTATTTTCATGTACCTACTGTTGACTTTCAATTTCTAATAAAATTTATCACGTTTTACTTTTCTTTTCTTTATGTTTCTTATTTTTCTATTGTGAATTCATAAATTTTCTGTATACTTCAACTGGCAACCATATTGCAGCATCACATCAATGAAAATAAGAGATGTTTTGTGCTTCTATTTCACATAGCAATTTTGTATGTCTAGAACAACTTTGATCTTTCATATTGCTAGTTGAATTAACTTCTTGACAACAGAATTCATAAAAATGTCTCTGCTTCCATTGTTTTATTGGCAAAGCATAAAGAACAATGAAACATTGCTCACTAGGATGTGTGATAGAAGTGAGAACATTGTAACATTACATATATATGTTACAAATATGTGAGATAATATTGATGACACTTAGACATCTGTGTTGTCATACAGTAAAATGATATGGAAATTATACAATTTCTTAACATTAATACATCCTAAATTGTTCCTGTTTTTGTTAGGTTATTTTAAAAGTTTATTTAAATCTTTTTTTTTATTCTTTGGTATTTATGTATTCTGTGAATGTGTGTTAAACATACACAAAGCTGTGTGGGTCAGAAGAAGGTTTCAGACTATCTATAGTGGGAGTTATATGTGGTTGTAATATATCAGGTATGGGTGCTAGAAATTGAACTCTGTTCCTCTGAAAGAGAACCGATCATTCTGAAATACCAAGATGTTAGAGACCAGCATCGACAAAAATACCACTTACGAGGGTAGAAGTAGGTGGATTAGAAAAATAAGTAAAGAAAATAAAGACATAATAAGACAGAAAAGAGAATAGTACTGGGAGAAAGTGTTAGTGTATTCTGAATTCACCCACATTTAATTTTCATTTGGTAAATGTAGAGGGCTGGTTTTGAACTGCATAGAAACTCTGTGCAAGGGAGACTTGAGGTAGCATTCTTGCTGATAGGCTTGGCAAACCAAGTTGGGAGGAAACAAACCTCTCCCATCAGTAGAGTGCTTCGTCAATGGTCAGTCCTTGAGAACACAGATGTGAACTGTAGTTCAAAGGCTCTCATTAGGTTGTGGTTTGTCTTCTGATGAGGTGTTTTTACATATTATATTACAACAAGAGTTATTCCCATGACACCGAGCTTTTTGTTTAGATTAGCTAGGGCACGAAGCCCTCGAAATTAGTCACAACCAAGTGACTAGTCTATGAAACTATTTTCATGTATTATGGGAACCTAGTTTGAATCGTGATTTGAGTGTTATGAAAAGAACACTGGCTTTGCTATAAAGTATGCAGTTATATCCCATACTCTGCATCCCCTGTGTCCTGATTTCTGCAGCACTACCCAGGGTCATCCATAACCGAGGAGGTTGGAGGAGGGTCCCCAACAGGTAAACACCCCAGATCCCAAAAGGCAGGAATAAGATTAAACAACAACAACCACAAAACTCCATTAACATGATACAAGGAAATGAACAGACCAGTTGAAGATTGCAGGTTACATTTGTAGTTAAACATTGTCTTGTTAGAACAAGACAAATAATGCTCACAGCCTAGATCAAAGCATTCAGTAGGCAAACCACTCTCTGGGTAGAATCCATTGTTGTCTTAGTCTAAGGAACTTAGTTGGTTCCTTAGACTTTTGTTTGAGGTTCAAACAGACCTACTACTCTGCACCTGAAATACAGGGTCTGGAAATTAGTCACACCTGTTGACAATAACCTTGAGAGATAACTCTCTGATCTAAATCCAGGTGGGGTCTTTGTGGTAGAAACAGAAAATAACCTTGAAGAAATAGAAGTAAGTTTCAACTCTCTGACCTTTGGTCAGGGTGGAATGGCAACAAATTTAAGCAAGTTGAAACTCTCTGACCTTCAGACAAGGTGGAAATAGGCTCACAACTTTTGGGCCTCCACACCAAGACATCATTCTAGCACCTTTTAAGAGGTTTGGCACTCCTTTAGTGCTTTGCAAAAGATCCCTCCAACATAATTCCTGTTAACACTGTTTCTTCAGATCAAAGAAAATACCACCTTAAAAATGATTTTTTTCCACATACAATGTTTTCTTTTTAAATACTCTTTTCTTAGTTAAATTGTGTTAATAATGCAAACCCACTGTCTTCTTAATGATATATAGTGTACATTTTATGTGTGGTGTGATTTTTCAGAAATATATAATTGTAAACATATCACTAAACAAACATCCATGCCGAATACCATAAATATTCAGATTTTATTATTATTGAGAGTGAGTGAATAGTACAGATAAAAAATTTGTTATTGAGACATACTGACATTTCCCCAAAAACACAATTATTTATTTTCCAATACTATATACTTTTTGTTTTCATCTTGGGAATTGGTCCCATCAGCATGATATTATACTCTTTTTTAGGAACATTTTAAGGGTGTCTGAAAACACATGCCTAAGGAGTACTCTGCAGAAAATGGCTGCGATGAAGACATTTTGATAATAAATAATTCAGAATGCACAGGGATATCCAGCAGGGCTATAAGGTAAGCGATTATATTCCAACAAGCTTCATATGCAGCTAGTTTTCAGGGATAGGAATCAAATGTAACTGTAAAATTATTTCTACCCATTGACAATTCAGTAATTAAACCAATGCATTAATATGTGTCCATTCTCATCTATTGATAAAACCATGTAAACACAGAGATATTTCATTCCTCAAATAATTTAAACCACCTTGGGAAAGGTAATGGTTGTAAATGTCAAGACATTTTCCCTGCTCTGAGACATATCATGACATATGAGGAAACGTAGAGAAAATTTGTTCTACTTTTTTTCAGGACCTTTGTTTGGTGACATATTGTACCATGAGAACCACTTGATAAAGAAAGCTACAAGGTTGGAATTTGGGTGGCATTTGACATTGAAGGTCAAACCATAATGTTCATTAGCTGAAGTTGACTAAAAAAGATACAAAATTGATATTCCTAATATTCCTTTATATTAACTTAGAATAGAAGGTAGTTATACCCTTTAATACAGGCAGAAACTTCTGAGTTCTAAAGAAAAAAAATTCAAATATTTGCTATATGCTGCTACTCATGTGTTCCTCATTCTTTTCTCCACTTAGAAGGCCAGAGTGTATGTCACACAGCCATCAAACATATATAAGGTAAGTAGTGCTGGATGTTTTCTAAAAGGCTTATACTATTAAAAGGACACATAAGACCAATGTCTCACTTTCTTGCTCACTCTACTTTGTTAGGCAAGAGTTCTGGGAGCATCAGCACTCCTGATAGAATAGGTTGCCTGCAACTGTGAATCAAGGAACTTCTAAAAAATATTAACTTTTAGTTTTCTTTTATAAGATGATATATCCCTTACTTAGGTAAAATACCTAATCTGTTCTTCTTTTGAATGCTATTCAGAACAAGGAATAGCAAAATAACAATAACGTTCTTTTAAATTTTTTATTTAATACCTTTTTTGTTTACTTTCTAATTTAAAGAAATGAAAGAGAATGAAGTGAAAGGGCCATATGTCTAAATTTGATGCAAAAGGGGGAATGGAGAAATGGTATGATCATATCATTCTCTTAAAAAATAAAAATATTTAAAAATATTAAGTCAAGAGTATAGATTTGATAAGAAACAGTCTAGAGCCTAAATTTTATATACAATTCATGAGTATCATATAGATTTCACAGTAATGAGAACTCTACTTTTTATTTAAAAGAATTTTAAATGTAAGTACAATTTGATCATATTCATCCTCTCCACCAAGTTATTGACATTTTGAGACAGTTCTTTGTTATAGCATGTACTTTCTTTGACATATGCCTTTTGCTTCAATAATTTAGTGTTAAAATTAGTGGACTGCCATATGTGCTTTATATGTTTATCAATGAAGCACCTTTTATATAAAATGTTTTAAAAATAAAATTTATATTGTGAATGCAGTTAATTTGATAAAAACGAACAATTTCTGCAATACTCCATGTATGCAAAAGGATAGAAATCTCATAAATTTAAAAAGTCAGTTAATGCATCTTGGATAAGTCCTGGTCCCACTGCCAGGTGTCCAACAAACAGATCAAGCCACATAACTGCTACCCACATTCAGAGGGCAGAGTTCAGTCCCATTCAGGTTCCCCAGGTGTCAATCCATAGTACATGAGCTCACACTAGCTCATGTTACCTGTCTCTGTTGTTTTTTCCCTTCATTATCTTGACCAACCTTCCTCATATGATCCCTCCTTTGTTTCTTCAACCAAGCTCCAGGAGCTTAGCCCAGTGCTTGGCTGTGGATCACTGCATCTGCTTCCATCAGTTACTGGATGTAGATTCTTTGATGACAAATAGGGTAATCACTAATCTGATTATAAGAGAGGCCAAGTTCAGGCACCCTCTCCTCTATTGCTAGGAATCTTAGCTGGAATCATCCTTGTGGATTCTTGAGAATTTCCCTAGGACTGGGTTTCTACCTAATCCCATAATGGCTCCTTCTTTAAACTTATTTCCTGTATTGATAGCTCTCTCTCTCTCCATCCTTACCCCAACTTAGTTATCTCAAACCTTCATGTTCCCATTCCTTCCTTTATACCCCACCTTCCAGTCTACCCTTGAGATCTTAACTATTTCCCCTTCCTGGGGCCATCCAAATGTGTCCCCCTTGATGTCCTCCTTTATGCCTACTTTCTCTGAGGCCATGGATTGTAACCTGGTTATCCCTTGTTTTATGTCTAGTACCCACTTATGAGTGAGTACATACTATGTTTTTCTTTATGAGTCTGGGTTACCTTATTCAGGATGATTTTTCTTCTAGGACATTTGATCTCTTATGTTCATAGCAGTATTATTGGTATTAGCCAGAACTTGGAAACAACTCAATTGAAGAAAGGATAATGAAGAATTTTTGCATTTATATAGTGGAGTATTACTTAGCCATAAAAAAATTACATCTTGAAATTAGCAGAAAAATGGATGGAACTAAAGAAGTTAGTTCATTTAAATATGCAGACCTGGCCCCCCAAAATGAGTCTCATTGTGCAGCAATGGATGTCCTTGAACTGACTATGTAGACCATTCTGAGCTCAAACTCACAGTGATAGAACTGTCTCTCTCTGCCTCCAAAGTCCTGAATTTAAAGGTGTCCAGAATTATGCACTAATTCTCTGTATATGTGTGTTTGTTAAGGTTATATTTGTCTTTGGCTTTTCTCTTGATTTTTGCATGTTTCTTGATCACATGTAGTGAATGTCTTCTCTCCAGCATGGGCTTTCTGCTTGAACACTATGACTCCCTATTGGTGCTGGCAAAAGTGACAATGCAGTCATAAACTGAGACTGCAGAAACCTGAGCCAAAGTAATACTTTCCTCTTTTAAAGGTACCTCCCATATATTATCAAATTAGGAGATAGCTAATATATGAAATAGTTTTGTAAATAAATGACAAAATACCTTAAATGTTTACATTTGCATGAGCATGTGTTCAGTTTGATAACTTCATAAAAGACTAACTTGATCATTTTAATTTTCCAAGTTTAGTTCTACATACAAAGCATGAAAAAGAAAGCCATATATGTTCTTCCTTTCCTTGTATTCTCTTGCAAACTGTCCACAAACAATAATACATTTCCTTTAAGCAAACACATTCCATCCAAAAGCACTCAATTAAGCGAGTACTAATTGCTTCTGATCTAAGAAATATTTTAAATAAAGGCTTTTGGTTGTCATCTATGGCAATGTGCTACTGATTTTATTGGGACTATGCCATAGATGTCACTAAACATCTTATGGTACACATATCCTCCTCAGAGAAGCAGTAATTTGCAGCTCCGAAACACCAATACTACTGTGACTGGAATGCACTACAATATAAGCAAGTGTACTATTTTCTTTCTCAAAGTGTTTTGTAATGAGAAAGAAAACAGTCTATTGATTCAGTCTGAAGCAAGTCTGATTTAGTTTACCTTGCCTTAAACTGGGGATGACCTACATTTGATGTACCTTGTTTTCTTTGAGAAACTCTATAAGAAACTATATCATTTTGAGTTAGAAATGTTCTACATGAAATAGGATGTAAGTATTGATTGTGGTGAAACTGTCCTGAATTCAGAATTTGTACTGTATGCAAAGATTTTTGTTGGCTTTTTGAATATCTAAGTCTTTTAAAATACACACACACACACAATGGTCTTCAGTGTATTTCAATAAAATAAATATTTCTTTCCTTACTTGTTGGCAGAGACTGATCATTTATTCCTGGCTGCCCAGACCTGAAATAATCATACTATTAGCTTATGTTTCTTATTAGCCAACTTTTACATCTTAAATTTACCCATTTCTATTATTCTGTGTGTTGCCACAAGGCTCTGGCTTACCAGGTAAAGTTCTGGCATCTGTCTTCTTTGGAAGCTATATGGCTTCAATCTGGCTTGATCTTCTTTTCTCCTCTACCTCTGCTTGGAATTCCTGCCTTGCTCTATTCCGCCATATTATAGGCCCAAGCAGCTTCTTTATTCAATAACCAACAAAGGCAATATATAAATACAGAAGAACTTCCCACACCATTTTCCTTTTCTGTTCAAATAAAAAGGAAGGTATTAACTTTAACATAGTAAAATTGCATATGACAAAACAGATATCAAGCCAGAATTACAGTTAAATATTTATATCTAATTTATCTTTCATCATAACTAAAGAAAACTATTACTACCTATCTTCAACTCCATCAAAGACTCCAGAAGGATATAATATTAGCTAAGTAAATAGGAGGTACATTGTAAGCATCTTCTAAAACTTTAGAATTGACAGAGACCTTTTGCTGCTTGGAAAGTCACCCAAAGTTCTTCTGTAACATTGGGGGCATCTATTTTCAGCCTATAGGCCCATAATGTCTGGTGGACTTTGCCATGAAGCAGACAGTTTCAAAGACAGTTCCACCTATATTGGCAGTTTGCCAGTCACACTCTTCTGTATCCTGCAGAATGTCTGACAAATGCTTTAATTAATCAGGAACTGTGAAGACTGTCTCAACCTCTTTAGGCAACTTCAGCAGTCCTTTATTTGTGGGCCCTGCATATCCCATTTATAAAGTACACCATCAAACAGTACAGGCAAGTGCAGTTTTTTACGCAAATGTGTAGCCTTGTCACATCGAAGACAAATTCCATAATGAATTTCTTCAATGCACATCAACAACCTCTCTGATGTTATTGGTGCTGCCAGAAGACTTTTGATAAAAGATTAAGTTTGTAAAACACTTTAAATGCTATCTTCTCTACATCTTTGAAAATTCTGAGGAATACCTATCCATCTGAAATATATCTTTGTTTGTCTAGAAAACCAAATAACTGGACTACAAGTTTGACTATTATAAATGACTATTAATCTGTATTTAAAAATATACATTACAGTTTAAATAAGCTACTTAAAACAATGTCTTAATCAATATCAGAACTATGCATATAGCAAAATTGACCTTAAATTTGAATAAATAAGCCAAAATCACACCAATTTATCATATCTCCCTTTAAATGAAAACAAACATTTCTAAACAATATTTGGAAATTTGGGCATGGTTATCCTCAAACTACTTCCTGTTTTTGTTGGCTAAAGTATTTTGGGGAGTTCATGGAGACTGTTTAGGGGCTCTGGTTTCATCAAACCACATTAGTCTGAAAGGAATCCAAATGTTCTCATCTTCTATGGGAATAAAAGAAGAACCTATTTTCCAAAATAACATATTCTGAGACCCAGGTTTTGAAGTCAAGATACCTCTAAAATATATATGTTGGCTTAGCTTAGCAGGCTTTACAATGAAATGTCTCTGCACTTAGGTCATTCACAGCTAAAAAATTTAAAGACAACAGAATAATATACATAATTCAGACTCTCTGGGTAGATTCTATCTTTATATGGCTTATTTTTCTTATTCTATTCCCTTTTTTACAAGTTTAATATTCATTTTATTATCTTTATTCATTTAATCCATGACTGTCTATACTCTTTTATGTTATAGCTGTTTTGACTTTTTCCCTCTCTCTCTCTCAAGCATATGTACATTATCCAACCCTGTGACCCATTACAAGGTCTTTTCCATAATTATTTTTTGACCAGGAGAGTTTTTTTTTTTCTATGAAATGCTAATTGGGCATAGCTAGGACCAACTCCACAGCCCTGCCTCTTGACTCCACACAATTCAACATGACAGAGACTTGTTCACTGCTTTTGAGAGTCATGCACATTGCCCCAACTCCAGGGTCACAGCAGCTCTATTTACCATTAAGCAATTTGTAACATGCTCCTCACTGACTCCATTTAAGTGCTTAGTCTCCTGAAAGCCAAAGTTGTTTGTGCAAGTAGCATGAACCAGGTAATCCTTCCCTAAAGAAACTATGCAGCCTTTGCTGCTAAAGCTGAGTCAGGAAAACCTTGCTTTTAGAAGCCACAACGCCCCTGCTCTTTGCAAGCAAACATAGCTTGTCTGAAAAATAAGCATGGCTACCAAGAAGCTGCGCTAAAATCTACTTTTTTTGTGTGTCTAGAATACCTTTTCAAGCTCTCTCAGGTTTTATGTGGACATAGTGGCCTCACATTGGTACTATTTTAAAGGCAGAGGCCGCTTGTTTTTTTCCCAGCTGCCCAGACCTGAAATAATTACACAGAAGGTATAGTAATTACAGCACTGCCTGGCCAATAGTATAGCCTTCTTATTAAGTTACTCTTACATCTTAAACTAACCCCTTTCTATTAATCTGTGTATTTCCATTTGTTGTGGCCTACTGGTATGGTGCTGTCTGGCACCAGTCTCCTGTGGTGGCTACATAGCATCTCTCTGTCTTTGTCTTTTTTTCCCACTATCTCTGCTTGGAATTCCTGCCCTGCTCTAGTCTTCCCTGTCATAGGTCCAAGAAGCTTTTTCATTAACCAGAATAAGCAACACATACACAGGATTTCCCATACCACTTACCTTTATTACAATTTAATTTAGGGATGCATGGATATAGATATTGTTTGCCTGTAGTGATGGAATAGGTTGTCAAAAATAAATTATTAGCTGTAGACTCGATATATCAGTCAATGGTGGTTTTCAGTGAGCATCCAGTATTTGTTTCTGAGTACACCCTCTTTAAGAAAATGTTGGTCTGAGAAGGAAAAGAAACAGTAACAGGTGAACCAAATCATAGAACTGCAGATGACTGTCATGAGCAGTTGGCTTTAAGGAAAGGCAGACATAAGCATTCTAGGCAGCCTAGAAAGTCGTAATAAGAGATGAAGCACAAGGGGACCCATTATGTCCAAAAAATCATGGTGGAGAGAATCTCTGTAGTCAGTATGTGAATAGAGAAGTGTATTCATGGAAATCATCCGCATTCATTTAAAAAAAATGCAATACCTAGATTTCAATTATTTTTCTTAGAAATACCTTCACAGTGGAGGTTAGGTGGTAAAAAAAAAAAAGCAAAATGTAAGCTTGCAAATGTTCACCTAATGAGATAGCTCCACTAACTTTTGACATTTTTGACAGTGTATTCGACATTGATGGTAAAGCAAATTTGACATTAAGTTCACCAAAACTGTAGCTTATAATAATAAATACATTTCACGGCTTTGGAAGCAAAATATTATTTAATTTAATTTTGTCAATAAGAATGCAGCTCAGTTTTATGACTCAGCACCTGAACATATGTTACAGATTGTTTATTTAATTTTAGTATCTTAAAATCCTTAGTAGTTTTTGTCATATTTTGGGTCTTGGCTAATCTATTTCCTTTACCCACCTTAAATAAGGCATTGTGAATTTCGACAAGATAGTCTTTGTAGGCAGAGACTGCTTGTTCATTTTCTAGCTGCCCGGACCATAATAATAACATAGTAACTGTATTAATTATAAGACTGTTTGGCTTATTAGCTCAGGCTTCTTATTGACTAACTCTTAAATCTTAAATTACCCCATAATTATTAATCTGTGGATCACCATGAGGCTGGGGCCTACAGGTAAGGTTTTGTCTTGCAGTTGCCTCTTTATCATTAGCAGCTACATGGTATCTCCTTGAGTCTGCCTACTTTCTCTCTATGTCTCTGGTTAGATTTATCTCCTGGCTTTGCTCTGTTAACTTGTTGGCCAAAACAGCTTCATTCACTATCCAAAGGTAATAAAACATATTCACTTATGCAGAGGGGAATTCCACATCAAATCTTAGATGTAACTGTCTTACATATATTAATATAATAGCATAACACATATTTAAATTACATGCTATATATTTAATAGCATTTTAAATTCTTAGAATATAAAATACATGTCAACATTAGGTAGTTATAAAATTTCTCAAATATTGCTACCATTCTCTCTGCATCACTGATAGTGACTTTTTCTTTTGAGAAAGCACTACATTTTTCTCTCATACATGTAAGCAACTCCTGTTAAAAAAAGAAGCTGATATACCTATTTCTCTTTACATAAGTAATTATTAGTTATCACTATACTAAGTTGATTTAACTAATAAAATATCTAAGACTATAATTGCCACCTTTGCATCCCCATGATTTACAATACTTAATTCCAAAATTTGACCATTAAGTTCATAACAAAGGTACACGTGTCCTTACTGAATATTTTTTTGAATATCTATGAATTATAAAAGCTTGAAATCTTCGATGTTCAACTACTATATTGAAGTATAACATTAGGGTCATCCACACTGATATTCAACAAATATCAGAAGTTTCTTTATTTCTGGCCCAAAGAAAAAAATGTTTACTGACAATATTGGCTGATTGAATGTCACAAGTTCAGTCAGTGAGTTATGAATACAACCATGGCAGTTTCTTTCAGGTTGTAGAAATTAATTGCATTATAAATTGCCTACAACTCTTTTTTTGTTTGTTTGTTTGTTTTTGAGACAGGATTTCTCTGTAACTTTGGAGCCTCTCCTGGAACTAGCTCTTGTTCAGGCAAGCCTTGAACTCAAAGAGATGTGCCTGCTTCTGCCTCCCAAGTTCTAGGATTAAAAGCAGGTGAAACCACCACCCAGCCAACTCTTATTTTTAGAGATTGTAGGTTAGCAGCATAGGAGGGGTTGGAAGTTTCTCCATAAATGTGTATTTCAGGTTTTCAACAACTTTTAACTATTCCTATTCCTGTATTGATCATGAATTAGGAAAAGCATCACAGTGTAGCTTCCGATATTCATACTTTTAAAGATTTGTTTTTATAATTTTTAATTATGTGTAGTTATCTGTCTATCTTCATTTGGGTATGTGCACTTGAAAGAAGATGCCAGCTGAAGACGCGGCATGGGGCTTTCTAAAACTTGAGTTATAGACTTTTAAGGCCTACTAAGATGGAGCTGCTGAAAGTTGAATTGCAGGTCACCTGGAGAGGCTGCAAGTATTGTTAACTTCTGAGATCAACCTGTACCCTTTGACATTTAATACATTCGTGCTGTTTTTGACTTCTCTGTGTTACCATCAAACTTTGTGTTTGACACCAAATGCCATAAAATACCAAATATTGCCAACAATTCCAATAAATTGTTTCATGTGCAAAAAGAACCAAACAAAGAAGAAAATGAATGATGCCATAGAGGAAATAAGTAATGAAATATTTTTAAGTCATGCCATAATTACATTTTTAATAAGTCATAAGAACTTCTAAACTAATATAGTTAAGCCCAGGTGTTATTGATACAAAAGGAGATGAGCGATGCTTCAGTGGGGCATTCTTATTATTTGGATTTTGGTGGACGTTTCCACATATAACCATAAATTTATTGCCACTGTGAAAGTACCAAACAATACTGAAAATTTGTCTGCAAAATTAATAAGTTTCCTTTATAAGCTTTCAGCTAAACTTGTTTTTTTTTCAGTTTTCTATATGTGAAATTTATATTCATATGTTTAAATGATTATCTTTACTTTTAGCTATATCAATGCTAGCATTATCCTTGTGTTTCTCTTGGGAAAACCTTTTACCCAAACATTGGAGAGATATCTCAGTAACTAAGATCACTTTCTGCTGTGACAGTCAGTCTTGCTCAGATTTCCAACATATATATGGCAGCTTGCTACCTTCTGGCATTCCAGATCCAGAACTAAAGTATTTAAGACTTTCTCTGATCTACACTGGCTGTTGCATGCATATGGAGCATATACTGGCAAACAGGCATACATGCACACACACATAAATTTGCCATATGTTATATAGCTGCAATCATATTTGTATAGTTTAAAGGCCTTTATATCTACACCATAAAAGCAATAATTATTTCAGTGAATATTATAAAGCAGGAGCCGCTTAACAACACGTTAGCGCAGACTCTATGACTTTAACATATGTTGAGATTACAACCCCATGGTACTCTTCAGGGTTAAGATGCTACAGCAAGCAAAATGTACTTAGGGTATCTGCGGGTGAACAAACTCTTTTACACCATGCTATCCAAATAAGTCTCTTTATTCTTTGTCTATTCTAATTCTCCTGTGCTAATTCTAATTTTTCCTAAATTCTTCTTCTTTAACCTAAAAACTCTATTCCCCAGGTAGGGCTTAAAGCAATGAAAAATTACCAGAGCTACCTCTCATTGGTCAAAAGCATATCTATATCAGTAATAGGGAACCAAGCCATTACCATGGCAACACAAGGTTTCAAGGTTTCAGGAGAAAGACTGCAATCAGAGCCTGGTGGCACAGTGCTCATGTGTCTTTTATCAGCTAACCTTGTCAAGCAAAGAATTGATATGCTTTTCTCAGGGTGCTTCGTGCAGCAACCTTGGTTCGAAATCTGAGACGCTGACCTTATGTATAGCTGTACTGTTTGAAACTTATGATCTAGTTACAAAAAAGACTTGAGTCTAGTTTGTACTTGCACTAAGGTAAAAAAAAAAAAAAGCTAATTGTGTGAAGTTAGTCTGAACAAAATGAACAAACCAGTCTTTGAAGTATCTACACTCCACGTGGGACAAGGGATCTAGTTAGGAAGCACATCCTAGTATATTTTCTATATATCAAAGGTATAACTTCGTGAAAAGTCATCTTTCTGATCACTCGCAGATAAATGGGCCCGTAAGTTTGAGAAGTAATCATGAGATTCCATTTACACATCACATGAGATTACACACTATGATTGTGTGTATTTTATTAGGCATTGGTGAGACACCAAAATGTTTTAGCAAATTTGAGTAACAGTTTACAGAGTCAATGGTCTTGTAAGACTTGCTGTAACTCTTATGGCCTCTGACAATAATTTAATTGCATATTTCATTTTTAAATTTCTTTTTTTTTTTTTGTGTGTGTGTGTGTGTGTGGGGGGGTTCCAGACAGGGTTTCTCTGTGCAGGTTTGGAACCTGTCCTGGAACAAGTTCTTGTATACCAGGCTGGCTTTGAACTCACAGAGATCTACCTGTCTCTGCCTCCTGAGTGCTAGGATTAAAGCCGTGCATCACCACTGACTGGCTAATTACACATTTCTGTCTTCCATTTCCTCTGCCCAAATCATTCTATGTAACCCTGCCCTCTCTTACGCAAGTTCATGGCCTCTTTTAAATTATTATTGCCTGTATACATGCATAAGTAATACTATTTAAATGGTCAGAGATACAGAACTACTTATAGTCATTGCTATTTCTGTGTAAACTACAATTCTTACATTTTCTTTTCAAAACTTACATTTATTATTCTTTATTTAAATAGTGGAATTCTTAATTCTCTTCACTTTCAAATTTGGGTCATTATTTACTTCAACTTATACCTTTTTTTTTCTTGCTTCACTTAAGCAGTATGGTTTGTGGCCCTAAAGATTAAGCCAAGATCTAATTCATGATAGCTAAAGTCTACCAGACTTATACCCTGACTGCTCAATGTCCTAATTTCAATTATGAAAATATCCTGTTTTGCTGGCTTGGATCAGCCTAATTGAACATGTTCTTATATAATACCTAATATTCAGTTTTAATAACATTTTTTGTTTCCACTTCTCTTCAAGTATTATTACTCAAGTTGAAATATATAACCATTCTTTGATTTTTTTCTCTTTAAGGACTCTATTTTAAAATAATGAAAATATGAGTCTTTTTCCTATTGCTATATTTAAGTGGTTTTTTTTTTTTTTTTTTTTTTTTTGTTTTCGAGACAGGGTTTTTCTGTGGCTTTGGAGCCTGTCCTGGAACTAGCTCTGTAGACCAGGCTGGTCTCGAACTCACAGAGATCTGCCTGCCTCTGCCTCCCGAGTGCTGGGATTAAAGGCGTGCGCCACCACCGCCCAGCTATATTTAAGTTTTTAAATAAGTACTATCTTCTAATTTAATTTCTCTTCATTACAATATGGTATCTTTACTTATTAATATTTATTCCTGAAACTTGAATTTCTAACTACTATGTAAAATATCAAATATTATTTTCTAACTTATATTTCATATAGCATATTAATTTAAGATCTGTGACCTTTTGGTCCTTTGGTGAAATGAATATTGTATACAGTGATCAGTTAGACTTCCATTATAATTGATCATAAATAACTACTGCATTATAAATAATGTGAAGCTATTTTAAAATGTTTGAAAAGGTTTAGATATTTTTCAGGTACTCTTACATGTATATATAATATGTTCATCATACCATTAAAAACTAAAAGAAACCCACAGTACTTTAAATATAAATATATTACCAATTTTGCTTTGTTAAATTTTTTTTCTAACATTTCAATTTATCAAATATAAAAAGTATCTATAAATAATTTTATTTTAAAATTAAAACAATGGACTGATAATGAAAGTATACATTAGAAAGCTAAAGTCAGTTGCTAAAAGGATATCTTCTTATAACAAGAACTTTAAATTAATAAAACATCTTCAAAGTGAAAATGTACCTTGCATTTGTATTCTATAAAGTTCTTGAGCAAAAGGAGCTTTATAAATTTTTAACTAAACATGGATAGATATAATATTAAAACACTTTCCTTTAATTAAGAGATATTACTTGACTAAGTAAAATTAATCAAGTTAAGACCTCAATTCTAATTTTAACCCTGCATTTAGGTTTTGCCTTTGACATAATATTTAGAGTTACATAGTTAAAATTGGAATACAATCAGAGAAATAACTTTTCTTGAGTTTGTTGGTTTGGATATGTATAAAACAAAGATACTCCTCTTTACTATTTCATAAAGAAAGCTTTGAATTGGATATTTTACATAATTTCTAAACACATTCTGTGATTTTTAAAAACAAAAATATCTGTTTTGAAAAGCAAATTTTATGAAAAAAAATATGACTATGTCTATAACCATGTCATTTTTGCTATTTTTCAATTAGGTTTAGTTAAAAAGCTGAAGTTCGGCCAGGCAAATGTGGTTCATGCCTTTAATCCCAGCACTTGGGAGGCAGAGGCAGGTGGATCTTTGTAAGTTTGACACCATCTGGTCTACAAGAGCTAGTTGCAGGACAGACTCCAAAGCTGCAAAGAAACCCTATATTAAAAATATATATATATATATATATATATATATATATATATATATATCATATATGTATTATATATATAAATTTAAAAAGCTGAGTTTCATAAATTAATCTAGCAATATACTTTGGAAATAATATCAAATGAATTTGTATTCAAAATATTTAAAGAGCAAACATTCTTCATGTATTGTATATGCTGTGTCTCTACGTTTATTTTATCTCATCTCCAAAAGGGACGTACCTGTCACTTTTATTATGTCTGTAATATAAAATTTTTAGATACTTTTGATTCAGTTACCAAATTTCCTTGTATAAATAAATTAAGGTAGACAAAATTTTGTCTGGCTCACAGTTTCAGAGAGTTTGAGTCTTTAATAGTGGGGAAGCTGTTTTAAGAGGGAGTTTTTAGAGGAGATGTTTGTATTACAGAATATTAGGAAGCTAAAGAAATGAGTCAGAAAACCTCAAAAGTTTGCCTCTTGTGGGAAATTCTGCCACAAGACTCATATCTTAAATGCTTCATTATTTTTTAGATAATGCCACCAGATGCAGACGAAGTGGTGAAAAACAGGAAGATATAATGGATATGTGAGATTCAAATCATAAGAAATAACAAAATTAATTTTCCACAATGTATATTATTGATTTAAGTGTATTATTGATGGAATTAATCTTTCAATTTTTCTCCATGATTTATGTACAATTTCATTTTCTAAAAAATTCTGTTGAATAGGAGCAGAAATATGTTATCTCAAAATGCTAGTAAGAAGAATAAGAATTTACTTTTTTATCAAAAGTGAATTATGCCATGAATAAGAATAAAGTAATGTTTTTATAATATTAGGTTGATAGACTTTTCTCATTTGCTCTTAAATATGATGCAGAAACAAGAAAATTGTAATTATAAACTATTATGATTTAAATATTTATTATAGCCCAATGAAAATAATTTGACGAATCATTTATACTTATGTAAATTACTTTATTTGATTGGCATATAAATAGAAAGTATTTCATCAAATTAACATAACTATGAAGTCTATCACTACTTATTAAGAAGTTCAATATATACTTAAGAAATGCATTGAAAAATATGCTGTGGTAAGAAACTCTTAAGTAAGCAGTGAAACACATAGAATAACTTCTGTGAGTGACATTTTTCATATTTAAGAAGAAAAGACACCTCCCAAACCAAAACTAAAATAAGATAACATCATTTGAATTATAACAGGCCAAAGTTACATTTGACAAGTTAATTCTCCAAAGATCTAAACTTAATTCCATATAATGTTTTAATATATTAAGTTGAATGAGGAAGTTATTTCATATGTTAAAATGACTTTAAGCCATTACAAATCAAAACAGTCTTCCACCCTCCCTGATAGACCATGCCCTGGAGATATTGCCCAGGCATTGCTTGAAGTTGGCTTCTTGGAATGTGAATGTAATTCTCAGAATGATTTAGATCTGGAAGAATTTTAAATAAGATTTTAATAGGCCAGGAAGGAATTTTAGTACTTGAGTGTTCATAGAGGCCATTTTATCACATATTTCTTTCCAGGAACATTTAGGGAATTATAAATCCCCTGAATTTGAATTACTGCTGGACCACCACTATTTTCTCAGATGTGCTTATTATGAAATCACAGCTATATTAAGTCCATAATTTTCAAAAGGTCAGATACCTTATACTTGGTTTTGAATTACCATATTATTCAAAATGCTCCAGACTAAACAGAATTTATATCTTGTTGTTAATGTCCAAATTTGTTTGTTATCAGAGGGACTCAGAAAAAAATATTTTGAATACAACATACATTTATAGTGATGGAAAATACAAAAGAATCCAACACTATCAGAATTACATATAATAAAAAGTTATTTATTTAGGGGTAGACAAATAGATCAAAGTCCTAGATTAAAGTCCTCTGCATGAATGGAGAACAGGAACTGAATCTAGTAGCTGGAAGTGAGAGCCAGAAGCAATAGAGTGAGCACATGCTTTACAGCTGCACTTATAGTTTAAGACCATGTCCATGTGGGATGGTATCTTAAAAACTATTGGCTGGAAGAGCCCCTTTAGCACCTCCCCCTTTTGTTTAAATAAGAGAGCCAAAGATACACAGAGAAGCCCTGTTCTAAAAAAAAAATGAAATATAAAAATAAAAGAAATATAGTTTAAAATAAAGCCATGTAAGGATGGAAAATACACAGATAATCTGGATACTGTAGATTATTGTGTTGTCTTTGAATTGTTTGATGTCTGAGGAAGGAGCAACAGCAGCTAAAAGACATTTGATTACACATGCTGCTGAATTAATTCAACATATATATTTCAAAAATGCTTTGACTTCAAAATTTAAGTCAAAAGATATGTTACTTGGGAGAAGAGGTTTTGCTCTTGTTTTCACAGAAAATGAGAAGCTTTGTATTTCTTCTGGGTTAAGGAAAATAAGGTTGGATCAAGGAAGACACCCTGAAAAATATTTGATAGGAGTGGATGGTCCAGATGATCCAATATTTCAAAGGACTTCTATTGGAGTTTCCTTTGTGTTCTACATCCAAAACAGTTTTAAGACTCCTTGCTAAGATGATAAAGCCTCACAAAATACTCCAGTCAGGACTTTATTATAATTCTAAATTTTCTTTAGGTTCCCATAAGATTATCAGTGCCCCCAAATGAGCGGGATGTAACATAAAAAACATTTCCAAAAAAAATGTATTATGGATGTTTGTCTTGGTTTAAAGTGTTGGTTATAAGTTACTATGTATATTGGTCAGCAAAAAAGCTAAACAAAGGAGATTAGATTCAGAGTTTTTGTTTTGAAGAAAAGGGGGGAAGTGTTGAGGGACAATGGCCTTCTACACTGGAAAGATTTGTCACTTGTATTGCTTTAATAAAATGCTGATTGGCCATTAGCCAGTTAGGAAGTATAGTTGGAAAAACCAGAACAGGAGAATTATGGAAAGAAGAAAAAGTCAGTCTGCAATAATCACCCAGACCCATAGGAAGTAAGATGAAAATTCCTCACTGATCAAACGTAGCAAGTCACATTGCTAACACAAACAAGAATAATGGGCTAATGTAGGAGTTAATAAGAAATCTGAGCTAATAGGCTAACCAGTTAATAATTAATATAAGCCTTTGCATGATCCTTTAGGACTGAATGACTATAGGACCGGGTGGGACAGAAATCTCTGTCAACATTTGGGTAAGTTCATTTGTTGTTTATTACTAAAAAATAAACCATATACAATGGTAATAAAAAATCAACAATGATAATTTAACATGATTTGAAAGACTAAGTGTACTCACCATGGCTATTTTTCAACCTAAGATTGTGGATAGCAGTAATACCAATGTATTTTGATCAGCTGAAATCACATCTAAGATTTTACTAAATACTTTGTCAAGGTTACCTCTACCTTATCAATAGCTCGTCATTTTTCCCTTAATTTTGATTGATATCTAGCCTTTAACTGCTGTGTAACCTGTTTCCTTATGGTCTGGATACAACCTTTCAAAACTTCAATTTGATTTTTTTTATTCAACATCAAGCTCATTAATAATCCACATTATGATATGAAAATGAAACATTATATTCATCTAGGGTTGACAGAAATTATTGGTTACAATATTAAAATACTATCTCCTTCATCTAACATGAAAGTAGATAATTATCATGATTATTTTCACTGAGAGGCTAATATTGAATATGAAGAAAATAAAACACACCTAAGAAGACAAAAGTAAGTAAATAAATAAATAAATAAACAAATAAATAAATAAAACCTTTTTTTAGAATTGGGTTAATGGAAATATCAATTTTAAATTATTTTTATTTGTTGTAGCTTCATCAAAGCTTAACCAAAATGAATTATTTATAGTTTTATTTATAAATGAGCAAATATTATCTTAAATTATATAATTATGTTATTAAAATTGAATAAATATGAGAAATAATTCACCTTAAGCTGGTGCTTGTTTCCATTATAATCATATATATATATTTGAGACAGGGTTTCTCTGTAGCTTTGGTGCCTGCCTCAGAACTAGCTCTTTTAGACCAGGCTGACCTTGAACTCCCAGAGATCTGCCAGCCTCTGCCTCCCAAGTGCTGGGATTAAAGGCATGCACCATCACTGCCGGGCAACTTTTGGTATTTTAATTAGTTAACTAAACAAAGCTTAATTATATTCAACTATTGATGAAGTAGATCTTTAGATATTTCTATGAAATTATCATATTTATCGCTACTTATTAAAAGAGCTACATTAAGCAATTGGTCTCTTTAAAAAAAAGAAGTTTATAACTAAAGATGTCAAATGTTTTATGCAATAATCAATGCAAGAGCTACATAAAAGATATATTGTCCAAATGTATAACATTTGTGCTTACTGAAACTTTAAAAGGTCTCTAGATAACCAGCCTAGCAATTAATTCAAAGATGATCTAGATCTAAGAGAAAATATATGTATATGTTATATATAAACTCATATGTTAATGTTTATACTATGACTATTTATATTCATGCATTTATTAACTTCTTCAGAAATGAATGTCACTTCAAAAACTGTATCAATGATATTATAAAAGATTGTTTTTTAGTCTATACAAATGGTTCTCAGTGTGTGGGTCACAACCCCTTCATGTCAAAAGACCCTTTCATAAAAATCTCATATCACATATAATGCATATCAAATGTTTACAGTAGGATTCATAACAGTAGCAAAATTACAGTAATGAAGTCACAGTGGAAATAATGTTATGTTAGGGTCACCACAACAGTAGGAATTGCATTAAAGGGTCACAGCATTAGGAAAGTTGAGAACCACTGGTCTAAACATTAAGATTTCTTGTGATGAAACGTCTTTGTTTGTCAAACTTCTAAATATATTCTGAGTATATAATAGAAATAAATGATAGGGCATTAAAGTTCAGGGTTTTGACAACATTGAAAAGAGCAATATACTAAAATGATCATTTCAATGTGCCTTCAAGTACTTAGTGATAATTTCTTTATATGAACAAGCATCATCAATATCTTGTCACAGAAAGATCTAATAACACTTCTAGCATGTTCTCTGTTCGCAAGGGTAATAATTCATTTTGCCTAATTTTTGTCATCATTGTTTTCTATTTCCCCCCTTTTTTACTGACACAGTCTAGACTGAAGATAGTATATAATTAATGGCTTCCAAGGTATATTTATAAGTAAAAAGTTTTTATGTTTTATACTATCTTATTTTACATACCAATCCTTGTTCCCTCTCCTTCCAGTACTCCCACTCTCCCCACCCTACCCCCATCCACTCTTCAAGGATGGTGAGACCCTTCATGTGGACCTGCTGAAAGTAAAAAGCTTCTGTAAGGCAAAGGACACAGTCAACAAGACCAAACAGCAGCCTATAGAATGGGAAAAAATCTTCACCAACCTCACATCTGACAGAGGGCTGATCTCCAAAATATACAGAGAAGTCAAGAAACTAGATCTCAAAATATAAAATAAGCCAATTAAAAATTGATCTAAATAGAAAATTCTCAACAGAGGAATCAATCTCAAGTGGCTGGAAGGCACTTAAGGCTCAATATCCCTAGCTGTCAGGGAATGCAAATCAAAACAACTTGGAGATACCATCTTGCACCTGGTAGAATGGCTAAGATCAAAAACACTAATGAAAGCTTATGTTGGAAAGGATGCGAGTAAGGTTAAACTCATCCATTGCTGGTGGGAATACAAACTTGTAGAGCCACTTTGGAAATCAGTATGGCAGTTTCTCAGATTATTGGGAATCAATCACTTTAAGATTCAGCATACTACTCTTGGGCATATATCCAAAGGATGCACCCTCATACTATAAGGACATTTTTGTAGCAGCATTATTCGTAATAGCTAGAACCTGGAACAACCTAGATGCCCCTCAACTGAAGAATGGATTTTAAAAAGGTTTTAAGTAGAAAATATATTTGACAGTGAAGATCATTTTCCAAAGAGAGGGAAAAATATTCCTCTTTTACATCTCAAATTGTAAAAGACTGACAAAGAGCAATGAAATAGATTTAAACAGTATCCCACTTTTTTTCCCCTCAACCTCATAAGAAAGCATGGGAGAAATGTGTTTCAAGTCTCCTTTAAAAGACAAACACAATGCCACCGGAAATAAACAGGGAAAACTGCAATCTTCTCAAAAGATTAAGAAGTTATCAGAGGTATTTCTGACAGTTCATAATAGCAGAAAGCTGCTTTAAAGCCATCGCATTTGTTAAAAGTAGGGAAAGAAAGACTTGCATATGACATCAACAAATTATGGCACAAAGATGAAGAGGTGACTGGGCTATGGAAGCACCCAGAGCCCCTCCCCTGCCCCTGCCTCGAACAAGGTTCTAAAGACCCCCGACATTCTGGAAGAGCAGTAGCAGCCAGGCAGAACTTGTAAACTAGGAGCAGAGGAAATATTTAACAGCAGGAGGTCTGCTCCACGGATCTGTGCCCTGATGGGACAGTGATGAGAGCTGGCAGGAATAATCAGCAGGCGGTGCAGATAAGCAGATTAGAGCAGGCTGACAAAGAACAATTACCAGAGATGTGTTAATCACTTCCTTTCATTCTTTCTCATACTCCTGTGAGGCCCATAGAAATTAATACACCAGTATTAGGAGAGATAATCTAGTTTCAAAAATGCTTGATTTACAACTAGCCTGTGGGAGAATTTGCCCTAACAATGCACTCCGTTCTCTACCTTTTATTATGAAGTATTTTTATTGCTATTGGTATATCTGCAAAAACCGCATTACATGGAGATGTCTTGCTCAATTAATAAACATAATTGTATCCAGGCTGTTATTGCCTGCCATATAATGTACCAGGGGAAATACTTTTCGATGACAAAATGGCCCTTTTTTCCCACTGAGGTTCAGATTTAATTTTAAAATATTTCAAAGATCTAGAGGTAAATGTAGATATTGTAGGTATCAGGCTAACATGAACCACTTCTTTCCCTTGCTGTTTCCCTAGATCCATTCAATTTCTTTGTGGGATTACTCAGATCTTTTACTGATTGCTATAAACAACTCTTTGATGTTCTTTCTTTGTTATGTAACAGGTAACTAAGATAAAACTTTTAGTTTGCCAATGGTTTTATTTTTATTAAAACTCAACCCATCAACCATTATGTACATAGTAAGAACTCCAGATAAGGAACAACGTGTTCAACATCCTAGGGAGAACAAACCAAGGTGTTTGTTATCTATAAAGAGAAACCATTCAGTCTCAAGGTTCTGCTTTCACCTTTGTATCATGCTTAAATTGGCATGTCTAGAGATCTGTCAAAGACATTTACAGTATTCAACTTTTACCACTCAATTTGTTAAACCCCCCATGAGAATGTATAATGAGTTTCCCTAAAAGATCAAAAGATAACGGACTTAAAGACTGCTCTCCAACTTAAGCTTATGCATCATTGGTTTTTCTTTGAAAGTTTATTACTAGTATAGAGAAATCCCTTAGGATTTAGATGCAAATACATGCTTAACTGTAAGATATTCCAGCCCCAAAGTGATTTGTAGTCTTTGTTATTCCTACATTTTAGTTACTTTCCTCTGCTATGATAAGACACCATGACCAAGACAGCTCATAGGGGAAAGAATGTATTTTCCTTTCTAGTTCATAAATGTTAGAGTCCATATCTGGAGGGAAACATTTGAAAAAGGAACAGACAGGGATGCAGGTTCAGGAAACTGAGAGTTCCCATCTTTAACTGCAAGCAAAAAGCAGAAAATGAAGTTACAGAAAAATTTTAATTTTGAAGCTCATTTCTAGTGAAACACTTTCTCTAGCGGCAGCGCTCTCCTTCACTTTCACAATTAGTTCCACTAACTGTGGACCGAGTAGTCAAATTCACAAGATTATGGAAAATATGATCCTTTATCAGGTTTTCATTAAAATCATTTGATTCATTAAAATCTCCATATTTCCTTATTAAATATATTATTATCTATGTATTCTTAACAGAATATGACATGTGATTCAATAATATGATTTGTTTTACATACAAATGAGTCCTAGTATTACAATAAAATCTTTAGAAAATGTATTTAAGGGCAAGACGAAAATAAAGGTAGCAATGCAAACTAAAATAATCATAAAACTGTATAGAATTTTTTAAATTATAAAAAGGCTATATATGAACAAATAAATGCATTACTGAATATAAAAAAGACATAAGGCCTAAAAGAAAAGTAAAAATACAGTATATTTGTAGGACAGGATATTAACAACAAATTGAAATGGAGTTTTCGAATGGTAGGTGAAGTTCAGGCAAGCTCTTAAGGACAGAGTGTAAATATTCAACGAAGAAAATGTCTTCAGGGAATTTTTGAAACTGTCCAGATTTACTAGGGCCTCTCTTTTCCAAGAGCATATATGTAAAGCCTGTGGAGAATAACTCTCAGCTGAGCTTAGCTGCTTCTCAGAGGCTCAGATAAAGGAGTCTGGGAGAATTAAAGAAAAGTCAGCAGCGGGAAAAGGCAAAGAAAACATGGGCAGCCTGGAAGAGGAGAGACCAGCTGAATTGCCTGAAGAAACACCAAATTGTGTCAGGAGATTCAGAACAACTGAACCAGTGGGAAAGACTGTCTTTCATCCTATTGCTATGCCTGAAGGTGAAATAGTATTTTCTAACTCTCCAGCTTCTGTGAGCTGTCACCTGCTGGGGTGGGCTTTGGTGATACAGCTGTCTTTGAGTCATGTATGCTCCTGTCAGCAAACCCTCACCCATATCCCTGTAAGTAACACCAATATAACTCAGTAGTTCACCACTGAGTTTGAAGCTTTTTGCTAATAATAGTTTGGTCAGGCATTTGTTTCCTCTCTGGGCTGGTAGGATACCTATTCATGTCTCTCCAAGAATGATGTCACACAAAACTTAGTATGCCTAAAAATCATCTATATATAAGTTTACCATAGCATGTCTCTTAGTAGTTAAGACACAATCCTCACAAATATCTATCAATGAATGTAAGAATAAAAAATCAAAAAGGAGAAAAAACTCTTAATTTTGTTATCTTAAAAAGAAGAGAGTGAATAATAAGATTTACTTTTTATGGTTGTAAATGGATCTAAAGAAAATGAATAGGACAGAGAAAGGATCAAAAAAGGTTGTGCTTGACAAGGTATTTTGAACTTCACTATTGAGTGGGAAGCCACTATTTTCTTTTTACCCTCATTCTATTAAGTAACATAAGAATATTTCTCAGATTTTTATATAGTAATAGCAGAACCTCAGTTTGTTATTTATACTGTGAGTGTAAAACAACTTCAGATAAAATTATAGCTATTGATTCAACAAAAATATATGGAGATATGGTTATGGACATGTTATTCTGTAACCTTGACCTGTACAAAATAAGTGTTTCCAATATGTCTCAGCATCTGTTCAGAGTAAGTCATTGGAACCAAGAGTGTTGGTCCTTGTCAACTAAGATGACATGCATGCCTTTTCATTTCTATCAATTCACAGATGAATAGATTTCTAGAAGCAACTGAATTTATTTCAAGTTGATTTTATGTTAGATACTCTATTAGTTAGAATGAATTCTCTCTTCAAAGAAAAGTAATTAGGTCCATGAATTTAGATAGCATTTCCTGTTTCCCATTTCATCCATTTGAGATAATTCAGAGGCATTTGCTCTGTATGTTAAATCAGAACACTGACCAACAAGCTATGATAGAGAGTGTTTTTAGGCAGAAAGTGGCATTTAGATTATGGATACCTATTATAAGCAATTTGTACATAATTTACATATTTCAGAAGCAATAAACATATTTGCCATTTTCCAAAAGATTATCGAGACAGCTGCAAAACATTCATGGAGAACTGAGTGTAAGGGACATTTTGGGACAGACAAGAAAAAGATTGTATATATTTTTTTGTTTCAGTGAAATTCAAACCCATCTGAAATGAAAATAAGTAATATTTTAGGTTTTAAAAATGTGTACTGAAGACAAGAGTTTATACAGGAAATTGTACATATTATAAGTATAAACATATTATTACTCTCAAATATGAAGCATTCATTGAGTCAGCATATATACAAATATAGAAAAAATTACTTGCAGTATAAAAGCCATGTGTAAGTCCCATCTCATTGTTAATATCTATACAAATATTCTAAAAATCACACTTTATGGTATCTATTATTTTGATTATTTTAAATGTAAAATTTATCATATAGTATATAATATTTTAAATCTATTACTTTAAATATACATAGTCTCTTCTTAGATTTGCAAATAGCAGAACTCACAATTCAAGTGTGTCATTATCCATGGTCTCCATTACAGCTTGTATGAAACCAATTAAAATTATTTTCATCTACTATTTGGACATTTAGGTTATTTCCATTTTGATTAATAAAAAGTATTTAAAATATTCATATATGCATCTGCATATATATGTAGCACTGGTGATTATATTGGGATTTTAAAATAGTTGAATTATTTTTATTTAGTTTCTAATTTTTCAAGTTGGGCTTTGTTGTTAAGGATCTCATTATACAGACCCAGTTAATCATGTACTCATGACATAGCCCAGATAATCTTCAGAAACATGATAATCTCCCTTCCTCAGCCTCCTGAGTGTTGGGAATACAGACTATTTGTATAAGTACATGAGAAAGATATATTTTATTTTAAATATCATTGTACCTTCAGTAAATATTTATAACAGTTTTTATGAGGCATGTATCTTAATTAATTTTTCTATGTGTTCTTTACTACCGAGTAAATTGTTGCAAGTCCTTGCCAACATTCCATAATGACAAGCCTTTTTAGTAGCTGTATCTGGGTACTATGCTATGGCTTAATGTTCATTGTGTCTGATGACAAGCCTTTTTTATGTGATCTATAAATGCAATGCTGTGGATTAATTTGGATTGTGTCTGTGTAATGCATTTTGTTTCTCTAGTGCTTCTTAAAGTGAGCTGAGTATCTTTGAGTGTAAGATGAGGAGGTTGAGAAAGAGATTGGTGATAATTGTACCCTCTGTCAGATTCGTTTCTTGGATTTTTATTAAAATGATGTTCCAAGTGTTTCATGATCCAATAGAAATTTGAACATCAAAAATTTTTTAGGAATGGAAAATTAACGAGATTGTGAACTTATTAAGCAATATAGAATCCAAACAAAATGTGCCTTTTGACATTTTTTTTCTTTGGCCAACTCTCCAAATACATGAGGCTCTGTGGGTGCTCAATATAAAAGTTCAAAAAATTTATACATATTATATACTAAAAAGATAAGGAGAGCTGTCAGAAGCATTGCCACAGCTGTTTATTATTTCTGTATTAAGAGAATTAAAAATCCTACTAACTGAAATATATGATCCATTTGACTTAGTTACAAAACTGCAACTAAGGTATTGTCCTTATGCCTGTTAATCATTTCTTTTTCATCTTTAGCCCTCACCTAAATCTTCCCACTTACTGGTAACCTTTTTTTTCTTTTTTATTTAGTGTACTTTATTTAAAATAGATTCTTTTCTCATGCAGTATATACTGATTAGAGTTTCTCTTCCCTCTACTTCTCTAGTTCCACCCCACTTCTTCTTTCAGGATCTGACCACGCCCTCTCTGTCACTCATGAGAGCGGAACAAGCTTCTAAAAGATAACAACCAAATATGATGAAATAAAGTATATGTAGTAAGGTGAAGCAAAAGCTATCATTTGAAAATTGCATACAGCAGTCCAATGGGGGGGGGGGGGAGGGGGGACAGTGTCAAGAGTAGGCACAAGAGTCGGAGGCCTATTTGTTTTCACAGGCATGAGTCTATAACGAATAGCTGTAATATCTGCACAGCGGGCCTGGTGGAGATCATGTAGGGTCTATGCTTGCTGTTTCACTCAGTGTGAACTCATCTGTACTTTGATTAACAGTCGGATTGTCTTGTTTTTCTGTTATTACCCATTCTTTCTAGCTTTTACAATCTTTCGAATCACTCTTCCACTGGATTCCCCCAGTACAGATTGGAGGGAATTGATGAAGACCTCTAATTTCGACTCCCACTCTGCATAATTTCTTGCTGTGGGTTTCTGCATATGTTCCCATCTGCTGCCATAGAAATCATCTCTGATGAATAATAGATGTGATGATAGCAGAAAATCATCAAGAACCCTTTTATTGACTTATTGACAAAACAGTGTTTGCTTTTACCCCAGGTTCTTCATTGCTCAAGCAATGCTGACTTTGAGTTCCTTCTCCAACAATGGGTCTTAAGTCAAATCAGACGTTGTCTGGCTACTCACACAACTTTTGTGCCACCACTGTCCTAGAGTATATTGTTGGCAGGAGAGATTGTAGTTCAAATGCTTTGTGGCTGTGTTGGTGTTCAAATTTCTCTTTCTGCTGTCTTCAAAATATCTTCCCACACCAAAGAGACTAGAACAAAAGGGAGAGCACTCCGTTTAGGTACAAGCTCATCTTCTCTATGATCATTAAGTTGGTGCTGTCTTTGAAATATAAGCAGTAACTGTGAGACAAGTTCAATGCTTTAGTCTGGCAAATAAAAATAATTGTAAAGAATTAAATGATCAAAGTAGTCAAATTCTTTATTACTAACATGATTTTACATTTAGCAACACCTTACTCCATTGTAAATAAATGTATAACTCTGTTATAGTACTACACACTGTAATAACTAAGATATGTATTTATTACAACGTATGCACAAATATATCTTAGCTGGGCAGTGGTGACACACGCCTTTATTTCCAGCACTCAGGAGCCAGAGGCAGGTGGATATCTGTGAATCTGAGGCTAGCCTGGTCTACAAGAGCTAGTTCAAGGGCAGGCTTCAAAGCTGGCATGTATTGATAACAAACAAACAAAAATATATCTTAGCCTCATGGCATGATTAAAAACTAACATATAAAAATATCTTGAATTTCTATGAATCTCTGTTAAGAGATAAACATAAGTACTGATTTTGTAAAATTGAGAAACATGTGACACTCTAGAAAATAAAAATACAGTGCACATGGTAGCATATACCTGTAGTCTAAAGTGTGTGATGGTCTGGATGGAGTAGTATTAGGTGTATGAATTCATCTGTTCTACACTGTCTCAATGAGTCAAAGTCCAAGTGTGTTATTTAGTGTTGATTTTATTCTTCAAACAGAAGAAAAATAGAATGGAGAAAGGACAAAAGAATAAGGATGTATAAGCATGAAGACTTAATACTGAATCTTTTATATTCAATATTTATAAGGAATAAAATATTTCTTCCATATTCAAACAAATTAAGATCAACTTTGTAAAGTCAGTCAGGTGTTTGAATGGCTTTATTCACCAATAAAGCAAGGATTTACTCATGCTTGCTGAAATGCAAGGGTATTTGTATCCAAAAAAGTATGAACACAACAGAGATAAGGAAAATGGGTTACACTGGCCTGGTCTATATTCTTATACATAGACATGTGCATACCTATACAGTAGGATGACAGAATGCATATCAATATAGTAATATCAAGCATGTGTAGATGCTATCATAAAAAGTATATAACTATAAGAGTTATCTGTATATACACTTGAAATAAAGGGCAAGAAACATGAAGAATTTCAGAAGCTGAGAAATGAGCCAGGAACACGATCCACTGATGTATTGTTGACTTCCTAGTGGATAATCATACAATCATAGCAAGAAAGTCTCATGAACCAAAACATAACTCAGTGGCAGGGAGATTCCCTGAAATACACACCAAGACAAGTCACCACAGAGATCACTAGAGCAGCAATATAAGAACTACACAGTCATTTACTAGTCCTTTCTCCACTAAGGGAAGGAAGGGGATATATATGTTAAGGACACAAAAATATGAAGAAACATTATTTCCTGAAGATTTACAAGTTAAAAATGGAATAAGAGACTTTGGAGTCAAATTAAATCCCAATTTTGCTTTGACATAACTCCCTTTCTTCTTTTTTTTTCAAGATAATGTTTTCCTGATTTTTTTTCAAATAATAGTGTTAGACTATTCCAAATCCCTCAAGTTTTTAATGTTAAAAATTGAGTATGAATTATTTTCATGGTAAATGAGACTGTGTATATCATTACCTTCACATTTTATAGATGGGAACATTATATTTCTTTATATTAGTAGACATAACATGATGACACAAGTCCTTATAGAAAAGTAATGTATATGACAGAAGAGAAGGCAAAGACAACAGAATTTAGAAAGCTATATTCATGCAATATAAGCATTATCTGGAGGCTCGATAATGTGAGGGCTGGATTCTCCTACAGTCTCCAGAGACAGCACAGTACTCCAGAAACCTTGATTTTCTTCCAGAATGTTCACTTCAAGTTTCTGACCTCCATAACTGGAAAGCAATTATGTTACTTCAAGCTCTAGATTTCAAATATTTTCATTGTCACAGTTGAAAATTAATGTAATTGCAGTAATTTGAAGAAATTTATACCCAAAGCAAACTGGAAAGCCTTTGAAGATGCCTAAGTCACTGGATTTGTAATGTGTTTAACAACACGAAAATTATTTTCTGCTCGTAGATAACAGATCACCTAAAACTCCTATTGAACTTTAAAAATGTTTCCCTAAAATAACAATAATTTCAGATGATATTACATGAGTCATGAGAATTAAGTGAGACATTTATAGACAATGTGTTTGCAGATTGCAAATTTAGCATTAGTATCCTTTTTACATAAAATATTAATCAAATATATCTGTATTTTAAAATTTTAGACATTAAATTAGCACCCATATTTTTAATAATATATGAAGTCTTTTGGCGTGAGATTATATCATTAGAGTAAAATCAATTTCTGTAACATATAAACATATTAGTAGTTAAATTTAATGTTTCTAGAATGATAAAGCTCAGAATTAAATAAGAAATGCATATGGAATACTTCAGTTCGATGGAATACTTGCAAAGCAACGTGAAACTGACATCTGCTTCTTACTTTATTATAAAAGGTATTTGCATACTTAGAAAGATGGTTCAGCGGTTAAGAGTCCTTCCAGCAGCCCTGAGTTCAGCTTTAAACACCATGCCAGGCACCTCACAACAATTTTTCTGTCTGAATGAGATGATACACCCTCTTCTGTTTCCTGTGGGCTTCTGTAGAGTAGTCACATGCATACATGCTCACACACAAATATAATACAATTAAAAATCTATTCTGGTTGCATTCAATTATTCAAGTAATAAAATGGTTGAATTATTTCGTGCGTATATTATTTAAAAATTATAATTCTTTAATAAAGGGAATGGAAAGTCTGTTGTTCTCAACGCCACATGAACAATGGGAACATAAAAAGTGAGTGTGTCTGCGTGTGTCAGGAGACTTTCAAAGATCTTTGAAATGGCCAGGGAAGAATTTAATTGTCTATATCGAAATTGAATAATTTTAAGATGTTGTTCTCTGATTTCTCTAACAACATGGTGTCATTCAGCTTGGTGTGCTTTCACTGTGTCCCCTACTAGAGTGTTTAAGAGTATGTGCCAACATGCAATAATTACTTCAACAAGCACTATCTCCTTCCTTAATTAATCAAGCCTTTCACTTAGTCCTCAGAGGATAATTAAATCAGATAACCTCTGAATGGACTGCTTACTGGAGCTTCTAAAGAATATGCTTAATCACAAAAATTTTCTCCATCTTTCAGGTAAATGATCATATTAACGGCCAAAGTAAATTCTAGCATTTAGTTAAAAAAATCTTATTTGTGAAAAGTTGTGATATTGGAGAAGAGCCTGACATTTTTTTTCCAAATCTATTTTCATTATCATTAATGTCTTTAGACTCATTTTGAAAACTATATAGATTTGTCAAATAGGATAAAATTTCAAATCCTCTGAGAATATTTAATAATTTTAACAATCGATTAACTGAAAAGCAAGAAAAATTTCAGGTAACCACTGCAGTGAAATCAGCCATGTTTCAGTATCTTATATATAATTTAACTATTTTACATAAGAGGGAAGAGGAAGCAAATGGTGCAATCATTGTTTCCTATTAAAAATAAACATGGGCATTTATTTTACTAATTTGAAATTTTTCATGTGTGCAAATCTGTGCCCATGTCTTTTATAGACAAAGTGTTTTAATGCTTGTTTTATTCTCAAGAACTCTGATAAAATTTATGGTCTTTAAAATAACTGAGAAAATGCTCGATCCATTTCTATTATAGCAAATATTCCTTAAACTTAGGATAATCATTTTGTGTCTTAATAACAAAACGATTCTGACTGACACAAATTGGCCGAACTCTCCTTTAGCTTATATCCACATAACCTGATATTGGATTCAAATGCTAATTGTCCAGGATGTATAGTTTCAACAAGTAACAGTGACAAGAGCAAGAGCCATTCTTTATGTATTTACTATGACATATTCTCTGTCACTTTTATTTTGAAGTAAAAAAGTACTTTCTTGATGCAATAAAATGCTGAGTAAGTGAGATAGTTGAGTGGGTAGAGACACTTGCTCTCCAAAGTTGAGACCCCAAATTTGATTCTCCAGAAATCCACCTAAAAGCCAGACAAAATAACATGCTTGTAATTCCAGCGATTCTATGGGGAAGGGGGGGGCAGTGCTCCCCTGAGCATTCAGGGGAATGCTCAGAAAGAAATCACGGACCAGCGAGGATGATACTTGCATATGAAAAACAAAAAAGAGATACATTCTCTTTCAAAAGATTGTGGCAGGAAAAGAACCATGGTGGTGATGGTTGGGGGATATTCATTAAATTCATTTATGCCATTGCAGGTGTGTAAAACCTCTACCATATCTCTCTTCCCGACACATACATACATAACTGAAGGAGGGGGTGAAGAGGAAAACAAGGAGATGAGAGGCAAGCATAAACATAAAGAAAGAAAACTGAAAATATAATTAAACAGAAACTCACTTTTACAATACACAAACAATAGTAATGTTTGATTCAAAGTTGATCCAGTTTTAAATATTCCTTGAGAAAAACTTCCCAAGAAAGGAAAATATCACCATTAATGAAATCATTTAGAGCATCCCACCTACTTAAATCTCTTAACAACATCACTAGCATTCTGGTGCAAATTCTGTGCTTATTTATTTAGATCAAGTAGTATTTTTTTTGAAGGAGTTGTGTACATGTTTTCTTTGCAATTAGGAAAGTCTCTTATTTAAAATTTGTTAGTGTAAAATTTTAGCATCACAATTAATTAATACATATATAACAATGTTCTTTCTGTAATGCATGTCATTAATAAGTGTTGATTATATTTTGTCAAAATATTTACACAGAGCTGTGAAAACAAATAGCCTCTATTCTGTTGACCTGTGGGAAAGTCTATGGGGCATTTTCCTGATTGCTTATTGATTTTGGAGGCTCCTTCCATTGTAGGCAGTGCTATCCCTGCAAAGGTGGGCCTGGGCTGTAATTTAGCAAGCCAGGGGAACAAGACACTAAGCAGCATTTCTCTACAGTCTCTGAGTTAGTTACCATGTCTATGTTCCTGCTTTGGTTTCTTAAATTCTCTTCACAGGGTGATGGACTGGAATCTATAACACCAAGAATTATTTCTCTCTCCCCTTTGCTTTCAGTCAGTGTTTTGTCATAGCAGAAAAAAACAAACAAACAAACAAACTAGAAAGTATATGATAGGGGTAACTGACTTTCACAGATTTGTAATGATATATACAATGCATCATCATGAAGTTAGATTAAGGACTAATGTTTAAATGTCTATAGCATAAAGCAAGTTCAGAAACCCCAGTAACAGGTGGAAAGAGAACACAATGTCCTCAAATTTCTCAACAAATTATTGAGAGCACTAGACCCTGACTAGCCAATGGTGTTTGTGAAACTGGCAAAAACTATTCTATAAGTAATTCATGTACTTTATTCATTTATAGATAAACCCTGTAACTTTATTGATTGTTAAATTAAAGAGATCTGAATCATTTATTTTTCTATGCAAATATATAAGAAAATATTAAAAATGTATATCACTATGTAGAAAAATGTATTCAGCAGTAACACGATTTACAGTTAAGCCAATATTCTAATCACTTAGTTCATATAATACATACTGAAAGGTTACCTGACTTCTCACTTCTGATGGAAGTGCTCATCATTGTCAAAGTATTTAAGAAAAACAAAACAACACAACAAGAAGAGTAAAACCACACTGATATGAAGGGGGGCAGACCATTGTAGCATTTGCTCCTTTTCCAGATGAATGTAGTATGCGCAGTGTTCAGTTGAGAAAAAAGCACTGAATGAAGGAATGGTTATGAATGATAGGTAGTTAGAAAGGCTAAACATTGTCTCTGACAGTCCTCTAGGGCAGAAGTTCTCAACCTATGGGTCACGACCCGTTTTGGGGGTCGAATATCAGATATCTTGCATATTAGATATTTTCAACTATGTTTCATAGCAGTTACAAAATAACAGTTATGGAATATAAGCAAAATCATTGTATGGTGCAGGTTCTCCACAAACAAGGAACTAAATTAAACAGTCAAAGCACTGGGAAGTTTGAGAACCACTCTTCCAGGATGTCATAGAGTAATGCATGTGGTTCATGCACATAGCTTTAAAACGGGCAAGATACAAATTCAAAGTTACTGCTAATCTTCTGTTTTAACATTAGTAAAAGCACATAAAATTGTTAAAAATCAGTGCAAAATAGATATCCTGTTCCAAAGCCTGAGCTCCAAGCAAAGAAAATGAATTTTGAGCACAAGAAGGACAAAACGTAGACAAAAAAAAAAAAAAAAAAAGTCAAATAGCAAATATTCGGAACATCTGGAAGCAAGAGAGTGAGATAATATACAATAATGTGTAACCTTTTTATTTGAGGAGAAGTGATGGGAAACATTTAAAGATCTCTGTGAATTTTTAATGTACTGTGTATAAGGGGGGGCTAATCTGTCTTAGCATTTTCTTATGCAATATTTACAAATAGGAAATCTTGCTCCTTCAGAGTCACCTATCAAATATTTTTGAAGGAATATCAGGTTTCTTTGCTTGATTTCATTATATGAATTCATTTCAGTTTTCTTGATAAAATTATTATCTTTTCTTCCCTTCTTTATTCAATGATGACTTTAATCATTTTAAAATCTTAACCAGTTCTTTCTTAGTAGCTTTTTATATGTCAGATTATTTGTGTAATGCCAGACATGTCACCTGACACACATTTATTATAACATGTCAGCTGAACTTTGTTAACACAGCATGGGCTTTTATGAGTCCAAGTTTTAGTTACTCAAAATTTTTCCATCGATTATATTTGATTATAGTAAATTTTAGCTTTATGTAATCATTCAAGATACTACTTCAATAAATTTTACATTATATGTGCATTAAATTTTATTAATGATAAAGAAGCTGCAAATGAACCTCACTGTCACTTAGGCAATCTGGGCTAGAGAGGCAGTTCATTAGTTAGTGATGTGTCTTGTTCTTTCAGAGATCTGAGTATGTTTCCCAGCACCCATGTTGGTCAGCTCTCATCCAGCTCCAGAGCACATGTCACATTCCTCCGGTTTTGATGACCTACATACACACAGCCTGTGTTCACATGGGCGTCCATAAATAAGTTATATTTAAAAATGCAGCTCTTAATATTCATGCTATTTAATTTTATATTTGAAATAGCATAATTCCTTCCTTCTGTTTTTGTTTCATTTTCTCTGTCAAAATCAATGCTATTGATGCTAACAAAATATAGATTAACATAGATTATAAGTTACCAGGCATATTTAAAAATTTAATAACATTAGTGAAATAAAAGTGTTAAAATATTTTACACTTTACAATGAATAATTTTTCAAAATATAGGCCTATAAGAGTAATTTTGATTTTGAATGACTCATGGTTATGATATATATATATACAATTTCCAAGAGTAAGTATTGCTTTGTGTTAGACAGTAGGGAAAAATTCTGTAACAACATTTATTCAAAAACCCCTAAGGTGAACAAAGTTTGAACTGCTCAAATGCTGACACAGTCTTCATTTGCTGCTGTCTTTGGATAACCCTCAGTCATTTTATCTGTATGTAACATGCTTTATGCTTAGTAAATGAAGTAATTTATTTCTAGACTTGAAGGTACTCCCCTATAAAAGAATACATATTCCCCCTTCTGATCTTGATGCAAAAGTTCAAAGGTCTCTTTAATCTTGGCTGTTTTTTGTTTTGTTTTGTTCTCAATTGATACTTTAAGGATTTATTATTTATTTATTTTTTCGAGACAGGGTTTCTCTGTAGTTTTTGGTGAAGGATTTATTTTTCTGTACAGGAATTGAAAAAAAATGTTATAGGGGCAAGCTGCCTTCACACTTAAAAAGAAACCCAGAAACTCAAGAGAAACTAATATTCATGTGGAAATGACCGATGCACTGGTTGCTACCATGTTATTATCAGATAGAAGATATACTTCACTCTTTGAGGATGGTGCAAAATTTCATCCAAACATGTTCATTGATTCATTTATTTCACAAACCTTACCTTTGGTTTGTTCAATGCACTACTCAGATACCTCAGAAATCTATCTTATGTAAAGTTATTTGTTTCATGAAAAAATTAGATTCTAGGCAAATGGTAGTTGCATACAACAAACAAGTATATATAGCTCTCATAAGACTCCATTATCATGAAGTTGATAATGGATAGTTGATGTGGGATTCCCTTCTGTATATGTTTTGCTTTTCGTGGTTGATGAAGACAGCTTTTTCGGCCAATGGCTTAGCAGAATAAAGTCAAATGGGAAATCCAAACAGAAATATAGAAAAAGAGAGAGTATGAGGAGTCAAAGAGACACCATGTAGGTGTTGAAGGAGAAAGATGCCAGAAATTTACTGTGAAGTCACAGTCTTATGACGAGACACAGGTTAATAGAAATGGGATAATTTAAGATGTAAGAGCTAGCTAGGAATATACCTGAGCCATTGACTAACATTGTTGCAATTAATTTGGTTTCTGTTTGATTATTCCGGCAGCAGGGAATCAAAAGTGCAGTCTCTGTTTACAGATAGTTGTCTGTTCTTTCTGTAGTTCAGGCAGATTAAAACTATTTCTTATACTTCTTATATACACTCATTAGTTCATTATGATACACTTTTTAGAGTATCCATTTGACAAGAAATAGAAGCTAGAGGATAAAGTTCATGCAGAGACAGAAAGTACTATTTGAACAGTCAGAAACTAAAGAATTAAATAAGATTAAACAGACTGAACAGATTGCATTTATGTATTTAGGAATATATATATATATGTATATATATACACATATACATATATAAAATTATTGAAAAAGAGGTCATCAAATTCGAGGAATGCAAGGAAGACTATAAGGAAGATTTGGATGGAGAAAAAGGAAGAGAAAATGATGCAATTATAATCTCAAAATAAAAAGGAAAATTAATGAAAATGTTTGAATATGTGGTAGTTCGAAAGAGAATGAACTCTATAGGCTCATGAATTTGAATGATTGGTCACCAGTGAGTGACACTATTTAAAAGAATTAGGTGTGGTCAGTTGAAGGAAGGTGTCACTGGGGAATGGGGTGAAGATTTTTAAAAACCCATTTCAACCCCAGTCTCTCTCTCTCTCTGCTGTATACTGATCAGGATGTAGAATTTTTAGTTCCTATTCCAATACCATGTATGCCTGTATGTGGCCATACTTGTTGTGATGATGCTCAACTAAACCTTTGAAACTGTAAACAAGCCCCAATTACATGCTTTCTTTTACAAGAGTTTACATGACCATGGTGTATTTTCATAATATAACACTTGCGAAGACAGACAAAACTCTTTGCAGATTCCATATCTAAAATATTAAATTCTACTTTTTTCTGACCTGTTCAAAGTGAGAGGAATTTCTTATGCTACAAGAAAAAATCCAAATGAAGTGTATGTAAATATTTAAAATTCAAAATATAACAGATATTGGGGAGAGCATAAATAGATTATAAAATAATGCTCTTGAGATTATAAACCATTATTTAGTTTATTGTCTGTTACTTTATTAAAGCTCTGATGTTTTGAAGTAGAAAAACTCTTCATTTTACTCTAAGTACTAAGTAGTTTTTTGCTTGTTTCAATGATTATCATATTTTGATTTTCTGTTCACTACTCCTCTAGTAACTTTAAAGAAGATGAGGTATTTCCTTAACTACCTCCAGAAGAATATTTTTCCAAAGATCTTTTCTATTACACAGGAGCTAATGATATGTAATCTTCCAAATTATGAATGATGTCCATTCTTTATGTGCAAAGCTATTAAGATACTTAATAATTAAAATTGTATATGATTATTTATTAATGTATATACTTTAGTTATTAACATAATAAGGTGACCTCATGACATAATTTTAAATGAATATTTGGCTTTGAAGAATGTTTTAAATCCAGATATAAGGCTAAGTTTGAATGTTTATTATGTTGCTTAAAAGTAAATAATTATTTTTTGATTTGCAGCACATTTCAATAGGAATATTATTAATTATTATTATTAGGTGACTCACAGTTTATGTTGGACATAATTAACATCAAAAGCAAGGGAAAAAAGAAATGATAAATGTACAAATACATTGTATTTGAACATAAAAATAAAAGTGTCCCTATTCACCTTACAGCAATCATTTTGTGGATTCCAGCATGAGGTGTTATTGTTTCCATATTAAATCAGAATGCTATCAATAGCTACAACTGTCTTTAATACTTTTTTAAAGTAGCATTTTAGTATATGAGCTCCCATGTCAGTGCTTTCAACAACAAACTTTTCTCTGACTTTCCTGTTTTCTGTGAATCCTTTTCCTTCACTTTGTCACAGAAACTTCACTAAAATTATTTTACTAAAATGCATTATGTATGTGAACTTTCTTAAATGAAAATAAATAGAACCCTTCTATCTGTTCTCATCAGCGTCAACAACAGTGTTGCCATAATAAAATAATACTGAAAAAGGTACCTTGTTTTGACTTTTAGATTTCTGTGATCTAAGAAATTCTTTCACACATCAGTCTGTCTTTGTATAGTGCAGTGGTTCTCATCCTGTATTTTCAAACCACATTTCAAATATCTTGCATATCAGATATTTGCATTATGATCCCTATCAGTAACAAATTATAGTTATGAAGTTGCAACAAAATAATTTTATGCTTGGAGGTCACCACAACATGAGGAACTGTATTAACATTAGGAAGGTTGACAACCTCTGCTTTAGTGATTATTGGACAAATGAATTATGCATTCTCCGCACTATTGGGATAATATGTACAGTATACTCAAGTTAGGTTTCATACAATAAAGAATAAAAATGTTTGCTTTTGCACTATTAATTCATGCATAAGCTGAGTTTCATTTCTTTTCAAGAGTTTATATATGTATGATGGAAATGGGTCTTGTATCTTATCTGTTGCTTTTATTGGTTAATAAAGAAACTGCCTTGGCCCCCATAGGACAGAAAATTAGGTAGGCGAGTAGACAGAAGAGAATGCTGGGAGAAAGAAGCTGAATCCAGAGTAGCCATGATTCTCCCACTCCAGGCAGACACAGGTTAAGATCTTTCCTGGTAAGCCAGCTCGTGGGCTACACAGATTATTAGAAATGGGTTAGATTAATATGTAAGAGCTAGCCAATAAGAGGCTATAGATAACGGGCCAGGCAGTGTTTAAAAGAATACAGTTTCCATGTAATTATTTTGGGGCATAAGCTAGCCATGTGGGCGGCCGGGTGCCGGGGACGCAGCCCCGCCGCTCTTATCACTACATATATATATATATATATATATATATATATATATATATATATATATATATATATATATATATCTTTTGTTTTAAATGCTTGCTGAAGTTGTATTTTCAAACATTATTCATTACAAAGCAGTACTCCTCATCTACAAGGACTGAAATATATTGCACCTTTGGATATCATCTTGAGTATATTTCTCAAACATTAGTTCTTGAGATAAATTAATGTGAACACAGAAACTTCAAAAGTTCAAAATATATTTTATTACTAATCTCAGAGTTCACATCAGTGGCACTAAAGAGAATTCAATACTCAGCAAAATAAAATAACCTTGCAAAATGAAAAACTGTTCACTGGAGACTCAAAGCTGTTGAAAATGTTTAGTGTAGGCTTTTTCTGTATTTCTATAATATTGTAATGAGATTATCTGAAGCTCTAGATGTAGACAGGTAGAGAACTTGTTTTAATCAGGTATATTGCTGTTGCCCAATATTTATTAAATTAAAAAAATATTTTCAGCAATATTGTCATCAATATAACATATATGTATACTTATGTTTCACACTTGAAGTTTATATATTAAATATTTTTCTTAGTAGTTTGAAAGAATAAAATGGGGTAATAACCAAAGTTTACATGATATCTAAGTTTCTGAACTTTTTTCTAGTGGTATTAATAAATAATAAATATTTTCATATGAAATTGTTTCAGGGCTACCTATTTTTAAGTAAAGTCAAGTCATCTATGATTTCAGTATTTCTACTTTTCAAATTATGATACCTGCAAACCATCTACATTTATTATACCTCAGTGGATATGGGTGAGTTTCTATAATAAAAAGCATTCTTACTTTCAGGGCCATCCCTGAAGATGGGTATTTTAAATATGAAATGTATAATAAGTCAATGACCTCAATATTTCAGTGAAGTGCTTATCAGAAGTTTGGATAAATCAAGAATTACAAAAATTTAAACATAATATTTTAAAAAAAAAGCCTAGGCTTCTCGGCAGCCCTCATTGTCCGCCATATTCAGAGAGTCCGGTTTTATCCCATGCTTTTTCAGTCACAGTCCAGCTGGCCTTGGTGAGCTCCCAATAGATCAGCCCCACTGTCTCAGTGGGTGGGTGCATCCCCCGTGGTCCTGACATCCTTGCTCGTGTTCTCCCTCCATCCGCTCCTCATTGGGACTTTGGGAGCTCAGTCCAGTGCTCCAGTGTGGGTCTCTGTCTCTATCTCCATCCATCACCAGATGAAGGATCTATGGTGGTGATATGGAAGATATTCGTCAGTATTTCTATAGGATAGGGTCATTTCAGGTTCCTTATCCTCAGCTTCCCAAGGGACTAACTGGGGACACCGCCAGATGAAGGTTCTTTATTTATCTCTAGAAACCAATTATGAGTGAGTACATCCCATGTTCATCTTTTTGGGTCTGGGTTACCTCACTCAGGATAGTGTTTTCTATTTCCACCCATTTGCATGCAAAATTCGAGAAGTCATTGTTTCGAGACTCAAATTCGAGAAGTCAAATTCGAGAAGTATTCTCACTGGGTTATGATCCTACTTCATGTTCTGGCTTTGTGGGAGACTAGCCAGTTTGGATGTTCACCTTCCTAGACCAGGATGGAGGGGGGAGGACTTTGGACTTTCCACAGGGCAGGGAACCCTGACTGCCCATCAGACTGGAGAGGGAGGGGGAGAGGAGTGGGGGGAGGAGGAGGGAAAAGAGAGATGGGAGGGAAATAGGAGGCAGGGGGGAGGCGGAATTTTTTTTTTCAATAAAAAAAATTATATTACAAAAAAAAGAATGAGTATAAAGAAATGCATTCTCTATGTAGAAATAGAGAAACCAGATCGTGTACAACAACACACATGTGCAGAAACTGATTTATGGCATGTAGAATTTGAATCAATAAAAAATGGATTTCTTAATAAAAAAAAGCCTAGCTAGAATCAGTCAATAATATACATTGACCTATTTGCATTTATATTTTACAATATACTTTTCATTTAAATTTTATATCATTATATAATCTATTCACATTAAATTTTTATTTCATAAATTAAAATAGAAAATAAAGAATACTAAATTTTCTTTATTTTTCCCCTTTTTATGAATTACATCATAGTACATATAGCTTAAATTTCACTCCCTGTTAACCAAACATTTTTGTTAGCAGATTTTTTTCTTTTTCTCTTATACTTGAAATGTAACAAAAACTTTTATTTCTCAGAGTCCTTCTTTAACAGACTGAAATAGGTTGCATGTCATTTTAAGAAGTGTATTTCTATTATATTTAAATTTATATTGATCATCTTGAGAAAAGCAGATTTTTAAAATTTATTCTAACTGACATTTGACATCTGTGTATATCTTATTTTAGCTAGTAGGTGAATTAACCTGCTATTACTAACAAGTGTGTATGAGTGGTGTGAGTATGTTTGTGTGTGTGTGTGTGTGTGTATCTCTGTGTGTGTATGTATGCGTCTGTGTTTATCACTATGTGTATTATTTCTTTGTAGACATACTAAAATTTACTGGGGGCAATATTTAATAAACTTTACCTGTATTTCTTTCACAAACTATTTAAGTTTATATTAAAAGTAAAATTGTTTTATAGGTAGGCCCTATAAAATCCCCCCCTATATAGGGGAAGGGGGTGTGGGAGAAGTGGAAGGGAAATGGGAGGAGGGGAGGAGGTGGAAGTTTTTAATATATAAATAAATAAAAAAAATAAAATAAAAATAGTGAACATAAAAAAGAAAAAGAAAGGAGCAATAGATATTTTAAAAATATAACAAAATAAAAAATAAATTTTCATTTTACATATCAATTCCAGTTTCTACTTCCTTCCCTCCTCCCATTTTCTCCACCCTCCCCTTCCCAACCCACCCCAACACACACACACACACACACACACACACACACACACATTTTATTTATTTATTTTTATTTTTTTTAAAAGAAAGCAAACTTTTTTTTTTTCGTTATACTTACCAATCCCAGATCCCACTCCCTCCCCTTCTTCCCTCCACTTACCTGTCCCCTCATCCACTCCACAGAGAGGGTATGGCACATTGTTTTCGGGGAGGTCCAAGGCTCTTCCTACTATATCTAAGCTAAGCAAGGTATCAATCCAAAAGAATAGCTTTTCAAAAAGCAAATTACAAGCAGTAGGGATAAATCCTGGTGCCTCTGCCAGTGACCCCTCAGTCTGCCCCAGCCATACAATGGTCACCCACATTCAGAGGGACTAGTTTGATCCTTTGCTGGTTCTTTCCTTGTATGGCTGAAGTTGGTGAGCTCTCAGTAGCTCAGGTAACCTGTTTCAGTATGCATCTCTATCATTGTCTACACTTCTTTGTTCCTATGTTCCTATTCTAACTTCTCCTACTGGACTTTGGGAGCTCAGTTCAGTGCTTCTCTTTGGATCTGTGCTTCTGTTTCTATCAGTTGCTGGATAAAAGTTCTATGGTGACATTTAAGATATTAATCAATCTGACTACAGGGCAAGGCCAGTTCAGACACCCTCTCCACTATTCTTATGGATTCCTGCAAATTTCTCTAGTGTCTTTTTTTTTTTTTTGCTAGTCCTATAATGGTTCCCTCAATTAAGGTATCACTTTCCTTGGAACAATGGATTTTTATGTTGATAACAGTATATCATATTTAGGCATACAAACATTGCGTAGTTTGTCTTATGCACAGAAATCAGAGCATAAATTTGATGAAACATAGGATAGATTCTATGTTGAAGGAGAAAGGACAGGAGAAAAGGTACTAAAAGCATGGATACATAATTTTTCATGAGTAACATATATGAAAACATGTAGAATAGACTGAAGGAATCACACAAGGAAAGCATGCTTCTGATGCACAGTAAATAGTAGCATTAGGCAAATGCAGCTGTCGTTGGCACAGGAATTATTTCAATTAGCTGTGTGAATTCAAATACAATTCTTTGAATAAGAAACTTCTACTTTTTGTTTACCTAGTTTGATCTAATGGAACTTAAGACTTTAAACATTTCTGATTTTACTACCTAGAATGCCTTGATTGTTTCTGAAGAGCATGTTTTTAATTATACTGTTGTATAATTCAAAATAATATGTTAATCAATTTTTTAATATTAATTCTCTCTTGATAAAAAAGTTTGTACAATTCAATCTAATATGTTAATCAATTTTATAATATTACTACTGTCTTGATAACATCTTTTAATTAAAGCAAAATATTTTATTAATTTAAGTGATTGAAATGAATCATCAATGAATCTCTCTTGAAAAAATTAAATATGAATAAATATTATATCCTAAAGATACTCTCTTAGAATTTATAATGATGTTTCATACTTGTTAATGTAACTGCTTTTCAAAATAAAGAATAATTTAATATATATAATTTAATAAGAACTTTTTACAAGTTTAATATGTGACATTATATGAAGTATGCTACTACTCCATGATGATAACCTACTGAAGTCAAACAAGCTTCTACTAAACAATTTTTGAATATATTGAGCCCCCGTGTTTATGAAACTGACACTGGTCTTAGGTTGTTGAAACTCAAACCTGGAATGACAGATATAAGACTCAAGAGTTTTCAAAGACTTATGAGTTCTTATATGTGGTTCATATCCACATTTTTTTTTATCAATAGAAACCATTGTTTGGATTTCATATTTTACTATAGCAATAGAAACTTATTTTGTATTTTCAGCTACATTTTGAAATTACAAAGCAAGAAACAATTTTAATATGGGTAATATGATCATGACTGAGCCATAGTGCAGAGCCAGAGTAAATAAAGCAAGATGAGAATATAAATAAAATGTAATATTAATTAAAAGCAAAAACTGTCTCCTTCTGCTCCTCATTTGGACCTTGGGAGCTCAGTCCAGTGCTCCAAGGTTGGTCTCTGACTCTATCTCCATCCATCGCTGGATAAAGGTTCTATGGTGATATGCAAGACATTCATCAGTGTGGCTATAGGATAGGGCCAGTTCAGGTGCCCTCTCCTCAACTACTCAAGAAATAAGCTGGGGACATCTCTTTGGACACCTGGGAACCCTTCTAGAGTCCAGTCTCTTTCCAACCCTAAAATGGCTCCCTTAATTAAGATATATACTTCCCTGCTCCCATATCCACTCTTCCTCCATTCCAGCTGTCCCATTCCCCCAAGCTCTTCCTATCCTCTCCTCACTTCTCTCTCCCCATCTCTCCTTACCCCCACCTCACCCCTACCCCCCAAGCTTTTGCCTGGCAATCTTGTCTACTTCCAATATTCAGGAGGATAACTACATGTTTTTCTTTGGGTTCACCTTCCTATTTAGCTTCTCTAGTATCATGAATTATAGGTTCAATGTCCTTTATTTATGGCTCAAATCCACTAATGAGTGAGTACATACCATATTCATCTTTTTGGGTCTGGGATACCTCACTCAGGATAGTGTTTTCTAACGAACATGAGCAAGGAAATCAGGACCACGAGGGGTGTGCCCACCTACTGAGACGGTGTGGCTGAGCTAATGGGAGCTCACCAAGGCCAGCTGGACTGAGACTGATGGAGCATGTGATCAAACCGGACATTTTTTTAAAGTGGCTGACAAGGAGGGCTGACTGAGAAGCCAAGGATAATGGCACTGGGTTTTGATCCTACTGCGTGTACTGGCTTTGTGGGAGCCTAGTCTGTTTGGATGCTCACGTTCCTAGACCTGGATGGAGTGGGGGAGGACCTTGGACTTCCCACAAGGCAGGGAACCCTGACTGTTCTTTGGTCTGGAGAGGGAGGGAGAGGAGGAATGGGGTAAGGGGGAGGGAAATGGGAGGAGGGAAGGGGGTGAAAATTTGTAATAATAATATAAAAATAAAAAAATAAATAAATAAAGCAAAAACTGCATGTCATCTTTTATTCTACATCTGCATTTATAATCTAAGTCCCCTCACAAAATTAATAGAATATTATTAGCATATATGCATTTCTATTTTAATATAACAAAAATATAGAAATATATCAAGAATATAATTATTCCCACGGAATTAAGTATTCAGGATATATTTTTTAACTCTTTGTTAATGGACCCTAATAAAAAATGGTTTGCAAATCAATGGAAAAGTGTAATCCATCAGTTTCTTCAAACATGATGTCTGTAATGTTAAGGAACAATGTTAGTATTATAAAAAAATTATAAAATTTCTGCAATCCACTTATGTTGCTTCAGTAATCTATGTTTAATTGTCTGCTAATTATTTGTAGTTTCTTAAAATATTTGAGTATTTCTTGACTTGTAATGTAAGTCTGAATACCAATGACACTCTTTTAAGAGTCAATTGTAAAATTATATTACTGGGTAGTATGCAGATATTGTTCCAACTTTCTTTGTAATACTAGAGATGAGGTTAGTGATCACATTTGAGGATGTATGAGATCTCAGTCTCACACTTTAGAGTAAAAGATAAAAAGGGAATGTTTCTTAGGGTTTTTATTATTGCAATAAAGTACCAGGACAAAAAGCAGTCTGAGAAAAAAGGGTTTATTTTAACATACAGCTCCTTACGCTAGTTCATCTCTGAGAAAACTAGGGTGAGGAACTAAAATCACAGCAGAAGCCTGGAAGCAAAAGTTGTTGCAGTAGCTACAGGGGAATTACTATTACCAGCATGGTCTCATGGCTTACTTGGCTTTCTTTTTTATAGTATAGAGAATTCTAAAACCAGAGGTGAAACTATCCTCAGTGAGATACATCTCCTACATCACTCACAATTCAAGAAAACGCACCACGTTCTTGACACAAGACAAGCTTGCGGGGGGTATTTTCTCAGTTGAGTTTCCCTCTTGCAAAAGGACGCTAGTTTGTGTCAAACTGCCATAAAATGAACCAGTACAGCATTTAATGTATATTATGTAATAAACTACATTGTATGTGAAATAGCATATCAAACAAATGTGGATATATGGCCTCAATATAGAAATTATTGGGCAAATTTTCTATAATACAGAAGTTTGAATTTTGACTTTTGCAATGTATACTTTTATTTGTACATTTGGATAACTGAAGTAATAGGAATAAATAATAATTCAGAAAATGATCATTTAAAAACAAAGAACAGATTAACAGCCAAGTCATAGATTTGGTGAAAATATAGTTTCTTTCATATATTAACAAGACAAAACAGCAGCTCACAGAATGAGAAAAGATCTTCACCAACCCCACATCAGACAGAGGTCTGATCTCTAAAATATACAAAGAACGTAAGAAATCGGTCTTCAAAAAAACACAAATAATCCAATAAAAAATTGGCGTATAGACCTAAACAGAGAACTCTCAACAAAGGAATCTAAAATGGCTTAAAGACACTTAAGCACAGTTTAATGGGTCATTTTGCACGGGAAGAAAAATATTGAAATAGACATGCAAAGAATGTACGTGCTCATGAGATGTCAGAGAACAATGAAACTCTAAAATTTTACTAGAAGTATTTTGTTACATCTTGGCAAAGTCTTAATGTCTGGCTATGTCCTGAAAATATAAGTGAGGGTGACCTCCCAAGCAAGGGGTTGTTTTCTTTTTTGGTCCAGTAAATTTCAAAACAGAATAAGTTAGGTTTGTGGCATGGTTATTGCTCACTATTAAATCTAATTTTTAATGAGAAGAAAGATCAAAAAAGAGTAGAAATATGAGAAAATCCATAGCATATGTAAAAAAATATTGAAGATAGTAGAAATAAGGAAATGTAAAACCTCAATCTTGAGTAAAAAAGATAAAATAATATGTAGTTTTCCTAATAAAAGAGTGTTGTTGACTAGGGAGATACACAGCAATTATGAATGAGATTGGTGATTAGAGAGAATCATTGCACTTTTCTCTGGAGCAATAGGAAACATTCCCAAGGGCAAAGTGCCACCTGTTCAAGACTCCAAGTTGTAAAACTTTGTAATCATATGAGATTTCTTCATTTAAAATGTGTTCAAGAAGATAAAGTTTAAAATAAAACCTTATTTGATCAAAATCTCAAAGGGTAATATTGACCTAAGATTACCCATTTAGGAATTCAGAAGTTTCTATAACCTAATTTGAAATGGGTTCAAAAATATCTCAATACTACATCATAGCTCCCCAACATCAAAGACTTGCTTATTATGAATTAGCCATTCGTTTTATAAGTGTCACAGTACCATTGGGACTGGAATAAATCTCCAGTCTCCCTCCAAAATATGTAGTGAAGTAAGCAAATACGTTCTAACATTTTGCTACTTATATGGTGGTGGCCCGAATGAAATGTTTGATAGACATACAACCAACCTCCAATTTCACCTCAGGAAGAAGAGAAAGGGAAGACACAATCAGTCTAAGTATACTAGCCAAGTTGTGAGTTCATGATTCAAGTGTGATAACATAACTCAATATGTATGGGAGTGAGGAATTAAAGATGACACCAGAATTTAACCTTGGCCTCCACACACTTGTACAAACAAAAGAACAAACACTAATACATATTTATGCCCCTTTCACATATACTCATACAAAAGAAGACATGAAAGATGAATAAAACATTGTTTGCATAACGTATGAGAAAATATTATTACATTCCAGTGAAGAAAAAAAAAAGGTGAGTCAGAGTGAAAAAAAAATAAAAACCTGCAAGTTAAATAGTAATGAAAAAATTTCTCAGGAGCCTAGAAGAATGGTTCAGTGGCTAAGAACATTTGTTGCTCTTCCAGAGAACTTGAGACTGGGGCTTAACACCCATGACATCCCAGCTGATGTGGACCTATAATTCAACTCCAGGGGAGCAGCTGACCTGCCATCTTCTGGCTTTTGTGGTCACCTATATATGCCAAACATAAGCAGAGACACACTGAGATGCACAAGTGATCATAAAATAGGAAATAAAATAAATCTTAAAAGGAATATTTCTTATTTCAGTTTGTTATTGGTAAATAATCCATGTTTACTTTGAATTTAATTAGGTGGAATTGTGCAGAAGGGGCCTTTGATTCACATTTCAAAATGAAAAGTTTTTTTTTCTTTTAAAATGAAAACATGAACTTTCTTAAGAAACAAAGTACATATCATTTATTTACAAAAACTCATGCAGTATATAAACATAATAACCACTATAATTTGATACAAACGTGAAAAATAGGGTAAATATATACTAATTTCAGGAATATTTCAATAGATGAGAAAAATGGAATTTAAGAAATGCTCATTCCTCAAAGCTATTATGATAGAAAATTCATAGAACTTTATAATTTCAAAATAAATACTCATTGTTCATTTTCTTACACTGAAACAAAATAAGCACATTTAAATGACGTAATAACATAATAATCATCTGTTTTGTTATGAATGTCTTTTTTTCTAGCTTTTTTTATTTATTAATTAATTAAAGATTTCTGTCTCTTCCCCACCGCCGCCTCCCCTTTCCCTCCCCCTCCCCCAATCAAGTCCCCCTCCCTCGTCAGCCCAAAGAGCAATCAGGGTTCCCTGCCCTGTGGGAAGTCCAAGGACCACCCACCTCCATCTAGGTCTAGTAAGGTGAGCATCCAAACTGCCTAGGCTCCCACAAAATCAATAGGTGCAGTAGTATCAAAAACCCATTGCCATTGTTCTTGGGGTCTCAGTAGTCCTCATTGTTCGCTATGTTCAGCGAGACCGGTTTTATCCCAGGCTTTTTCAGACCCAGGCCAGCTGGCCTTGGTGAGTTCCCGATAGAACATCCCCATATTCTCAGTGTGTGGGTGCACCCCTCGCGGTCCTGAGTTCCTTGCTTGTGCTCTCTCTCCTGGTGCTCCTTATTTTTCGAGACAGAGTTTTTCTGTGTAGCTTTGGAACCTGTCCTGAAACTCACTTCATAGACCAGGCTGGCCTTGAGCTCACAGAAATCTGTCTGCCTCTGCTTCACAAGTGCTGGGATTAAAGGCATGAGCCATCACCACCAGGGATAAATATATTTAATATTATTTCTTTATCAAAATGAGAAGGCATTGTATGAAATTATCTCCCTAACTCTCAACAATTATCCTTCTTTCATATTTTTACTTCCTTTGACAAATAACTATTATACCCTCAATTAATTATTTGTTGCCTCATTTGTCTCTATAATCTTGAGTATTTGTGAATTAATAATTTCTGACTCATCCATAATAGAATACTATTACAGTACTTCTGAATGGATGACATGTTTGCCCAATAAATGAACGAATGAGAGAAGGAATGAATGGACAGAATGAACTAGAAATTTTGTTATAATTGTTGTAAGGCAGGATGCAGAAGACATTAGCAACTAACAATCTGTCATTAAAATCGGAATTTAGGAAGTTAGACCATATTCAAATCAAATTGACATTATCATGACATAATTATGACTGATATGTGTTCAATTAAATCAAGACCATATGCCAGAATGTCTGTGAGAGTATATGTGAAATATATTGAAGTTAAATGTCAACTTATGGGAAAATATGTTTCATAATATTTCAGATCAAATATATTTTTTGAAATGTGAAGAATATGCAAATGATAGAATATGGAGGGCTACTTCAAATTATTTTAATCATAATTATAATAAAATTAAACTGGCTAATATTTTTGTTTTCCTGATGAGAAACTTTTATTCCTATTCAAAATTGTATACCACACTTAGACAATGTATGCACTGAGTCAATTTGCACACTGATAATTTTAATTTTGATTACTGTAGCTAATTTTATTTATCACTATCCACACTTCTCTTGTCAAGAATATCATTCAATATAGTTTCTTTTAGTACAGTTCACTTTATTAATTTTCTGCCCATTCTTGAGTGGGATACAGGAAGTATGTGTTCTCTACAAGAAAGTAAAAACACAAATGCCATTGCCAGAGACTTAGCTAGTCTGAGCAGGATGGTGTTACCTTTACTCATTTACATCCCACTGTTTTGCTCTACTTATTGCTTTTCAAGGCTCTCATCTCCCCCCTTTTTTTCCATTGTTGCTTATGTATTCCTGCAATTCATTTTTTTTTTCAATAATAGTTTCTTTTCTTCTACTGGGCTGGATTAATTTAAATGGCTGCTATCTTCAAACAATTTTAGACAAAATTATTTTCTTAATGAGATTATGATGTATTTAACTGAGTATTATTTTTAGAATCTCATATTATCAATAAAAATCTAACTGCCATTTTCCTAAAAATCTATCATGTTTAAACAGATCACTGAGCTGTGCAACTGAAGGTGAGTTTCCTAGGATGTGTGAGTGATACATAGTCCTTGGATATCTTAGTGAATGGTCATCTTCTTTCAGGATAATGATTCTAGTTAGGGTCACTGTGACATAATGTAACACCACCACAAGGATGTAGAAACCTTACAGTCAAACATCTTTGTGTTATATACGTTCAGGATTGTATCTGGTGTTTGATTTAATCTACCACTAAAAGTTGCCATCATGGACAGGATTTGTTTTTCTCAGTTGGTAACAGAACATGAATCAGTGTTCATATTCTCTTTGCTTCCTTGTGTTACTGAGCAATTTTTGAAAAAAAATAAGAAAACAAATGTTTGTGCTGTGTATGATATCAGAGCTTGGAAACACAAATAAGTTAGTAGTTACATGAAAGATTCCCTTGTCTAAATTATCAAGTTTTATCATGTAGTGAAAAAACTCAAGGCCAGAGCTGGTCCATGAGTATTTGTACTAGATATTAAGTTTATGTGAGGAGAGAACTGTGAAATACTGGCAGTGTATAAGAAACAGCCTTACCATACAGAATTTGCACAACTTATTCTGGCAAAGATGTGAAACACTCATCCATTGTTGTTGGGTGTAAAGACTTATATAGCTGTTATGAAAATCACTGAGGTGTGTTCCCAGAAAACTGATAATAGATCTGCCTCTAGATTCAGCTATATCACTCTTTGGCGTATATCTAAAGGACTCTACATCCTACTGCATAAAGCTTGTTCTTCCATGTTCTTTGCTTCTTTATTAAAAATAGCAAGAAATTGGGAAGAGCTTAGATTTTCAGCAATGTAAGACAGGAAAAAGAAAATATGGCAAGTTTACACAATGGAAAATTATCCAGCTGTCAAAAAATTAAATCATAAAATTTACATGAAAATGGGTGAAACTAGGAGAAACATCTGAGTGAGGTAACCTACACCAAAAAGAGAAATTTTATTTGGATCTGCTTATCTGTACATATGGGCTTTCAAATTTTTGGTAAGCATGCTACAGTCCACATAACTACAGATGTTACTGAACACAGATCTTACACAGAGCATGTCGCAGGAGACACAACCTGCAACTACACAGAGAGGAAAAACGAGAGGACCAAGAGAGAAAGCATGAACAAAAGGCTGTGACTGTACAGAGTGGGCCAAGAGAGTGAACCAGGAGAGCACACCAAGAGGGAGGGTCAAGGGAGTGGGCCAAGAGAGACCTCCGTGACTCTTGGAGAAACAGTGGCAGTACAGAGAAGACCAAAGACACTGAGGATTGGACAAACACTGAGGATTGGACCAGGAGGCAAGGACACTGCCAACACCAATTGGAGGGAAAGAAGGGTAAGTGCCAATGCAAGAATTTATCCAACAAACTAAAAAGCAACACAGTGACACCACAACACACTGGTCATACAACGGGAAGACTTGATCATCCTAACCCAGAGGAATCAGGAAAAAAAAAATTACATGTAATTATATGAGGATGATGGAGACCTTTAAAAATGAAAATGAAAAATTCCCTTAAAGAAATGGAAAAAAATACAATTAGAAAAATAAATAAATCTCTCAAATAAACCTGAGAAAACTAAACAAACAAACAAACAAACAAGCAAACATGTTAAGCAAACAGTTCAAGACTCTGAAGACTAAAATGGAAGCAATAAAGAAACACAAGCTGAGGAAATTCTGAATACAGAAAATCCGGGTAAACAAACAGGAACTACAGAGGCATGCATATTCAACAAAATACAAGAGATGGAAAAGAGAATCTCAGTTGTTGAAAATACTATAGAGGAAATAGATTAATCATTCAAAGAAAACATCAAATCTAGCAAAATTAATACAGTCTTAACTATCTCTGGTTTTTAATATCTATTAATATTAGTGAACTCACTTCACCTATAAAAAAACATGGGCTAACATAATTGGTATTATAGCAGGATTCAAACTTATGCTATATACAAAATTACCCTAAACCTCAAAGACAGATATTACTTCAGAATAAAGAGCAGGGAAAGATTTTCCAATCAAATGGACCTAAGAAACTAGTGGGTAGAGCTATTCTAATATCTAAAAGAGTAGACTTCAAACAAAAATCAATCAAAAGAGATGGAGAAGGACATTTTATATGCATAACTGGAACAATTAAGCAAGATAAAGTCTAAATCCTGAACATCTATGCCCCAAATACAAGAGAACCAGCAAATGTAAAAGAAACATTACTAAAGCTTAAATCACACATCAAACCGCATGCACTAATAATAGAAGAATTCAACACCCCACTCTCCACAATGGACAGGTCATCCAGACAGGAATTTAACAGTGAAATACGAGAACTAACCGGTGTCATCACTCAAATGTTCTTAGCAGACATCTATAGAACATTCTATCTAAACACCAAAGAATATACCTTCTTTTCAGCAACTCGTGGAACCTTCTCTAAAATTGACCATATACTTTGTAACAAAGCATACCTCAACAGATATAAAAAATGAAATAACCCTTGTATCTTATAGGATCACCATGGTTTAAATTTAGAATTTAACAACAACACTAATTGCAGGAATCCCACTAACTCATGGAAAGTAAACAGTGTTCATATGAACTATTCTTGAGTCAAGAAAGAAATTAAAGTCCTCCTAGAATTCAATAAAAAATGAAGATACAATATAGACAAACCCATGGGACTATGAAAGCAGTGCAATGAAGAAAGTTCAGAGCATTTAGTGCCTGCATAAAGGGGAGAAATATCACAGTAGCATCTTAATTGCACACCTGTAAGCTCTAAGACTAAAAGAAACAGATTCACCTAAGAGGAGGAGACAACAGAAAATAACCAAATTAAGAGCTGAAATCAAGAAAATAGAAATACATAAAACAATACAAAGAATCAATGAAACAAATGGATTAAAGACCTCAATATAAATCTGACCACACTGAACATGATAGAAGAGAAAGTGGAAAGTAGTTTTCAATACATGGGCACAGGAGATCATTTCCTAAATATAACACTAGTAGCACAGACACTGAGAGAATCAATAAATAAATGGGACCTCCTGAAACTGAGAAGCTGCTCTAAAGAAAAAGACAAAAATAAAGCCTACTGAATTGAGAAAGATCTTCATTAACCCCACATCAAACAGAGGACTGTTCTCCAAAATATATAAAGAACTCAAGGAATTAGACATCAAAATTCAAAATATCCCAATTAAAAATAAGGTACAGAACTAAACAGAGAATTCTCAACAGGAAAATCTCAAATGCTCAAAAGATATTTAAGGAAATGTTCAACATCCTTAGTCATCAGGGAAATGCAAATCAAAAAGACTCTGTGATACCATCTTTCACTGTTATAAATGGCTAAGATCAGAAATACCAATGATAGCTTATGCTGGAGAGGATGTGGAGTAAGGGAAACACTCTACCATTGCTGGTCAAAATGCAAACTTCTATAATCACTTCTTAAATCAGTTTGGTGGTTTCTCAGAAAATTCTCAGGACCCAGCAATACCACTCTTGGGAATATACACAAAGAATGTTCAATCATACCATAAAAATATTTGTACAAGTGTGTTCAAAATAGAATTATTTGTAATAGCCAGAAGCTGGAAACAACCTAGATGTCCCTTATTCAAAGAATGGATAAAGAAAACGTGGTACATTTACACAATGGAGTACTACTGAATGTTAAAAATCAAAGACATTTTAAATTTTGCATGCAAATTGATGGGGAAACCTTGTTAGTCAATTAGCTTAAGAGCTTGATCCAAGTTAAGGGATGGTTTTCTGTGACCCAGAGGAAAAAAAAAAAAAAACGGGTGCATGACCCCGGTGCATTCTCTTCATGTGATTCCTGCAGGGCACAGAGAAGCCTGGATGTCTCGTTCCCGTTTCGTAAATTTTCCCCTTATAAAAAATAAAAATATAACTGTTTAATCCTTTAGCTAGCCTGGTTATTGCCTGAATCGAGCTAATCTCTACAGTTGGCGCCAGGATTGTAGCTCTAGAGTCTCCAGTTGCTCTGCACAGCCAAGATCAGGCTCCATACTGTTCATTTTGGGTATAGAATTCCCGTGCGGCGGCCCTGAGTGGCTGCTAGCTGTGGTCCTTCATATTTCCTCATTAAACACCATAAAGCTATACAGTTATGGAGGCCCATGGTGCCTGAGGACTTGGAGCTGCTATGGATCCTGTTTTTTTTTTTTTTTTTTTTTTATGTTGTGGTAACTCAGGTGAGACTAGGGCTTCCACAGATGCCTTGGGAACTCAGTCCTGTGCTCCCATGTGGGTCTCTGTCTCTATCTCCATCTGTCGACGGATGAAGGTTCTGTGGTGATATTTGAGATATTCATCAGTGTGACGATGGGACAAGGCCAATTGAGGCACCCTCTCCTCTACTGCCCAAGGACCTAGAAGGGAACATCCCTGTGGACACCTGAGATCCTCTCTAGAGCCAAGTCTCTTGCCAACCCTAAAATGGCTCCTTTAATTAAGGTATCTTCTTCCCTGCTCCCATATCCATCTTTCCTCCATCTCAACCATCCCACTGCCCCAACCTCTCCCCAACCCTCCCTTCTCCTTTCTCTCTCCTCCTCTTCCCTTCCACCCTTCACACCCCCATTCCCAACCCCACCCCCATTCTCCCAACTTTTGCCTGGCGATCTTGTCTGCTTCCAATTTCCAGGAAGATCTATATATGTTTTTGTTGAAATATGAGCGCTGTGGTTGCGTCCCCAGCACCCCGGCCGCCTGCTAGCTTATGCCCCGAAATAACAACACACAAACTGTATTCATTTATGCACTGCTTGGCCCATTTCTATCTAGCCTCTCCTAGGCTATTTCTCACATATTAATCTAGCCCATTTCTTATCATCTGTGTAAGCACCCCAAGGTGCGCTTACCCTGAAGATTCTAGCCTACGTCCATCCTGGGACGAAGCTGCCTGGGAGAGCGGAGCCTGGCGTCTCTGCTCCAGAGAGCAGAAGTGTCAAGTCTGAGCTCACTTCCTCTTCCTCCCAGCATCCTATTCTGTTTACTCCTCCCACCTATGTTTTAACCTATCAGGGACAAGGAGTTTCTTTATTGCTTAACCAATGAAATCAACAGATTGATAAATGACACTCCCACATCATGTTTTTCTTTGGGTTCACTTTATTACTTAGCTTTTCTAGGATCGCGAATTATAGGCTCAATGTCCTTTGTTTATGGCTAGAATCCACTAATGAATGAGTACATACCATATTCATAGAATCTTAGAACATGAATCATTTTTATTGAGTCCTTATAGCTGATAAGATTGGGTAAGTGTATGATGTGAGGACATGCTTAGATAATGTCACACATGATGAATTAAAAAAATTCTATTGCTATATATGAATAATACATATGTATATGAAACTGAGCAGCTGACTGTAAAATTTATGTTATGTTTAATGCAATAAATCTAATTTTTAAGTCTAAAATTGTCACACAGTTTAAGAGACAAGTATATAGTTAACCCCATACTTCTCTGACAAACATTTTATAATAAACCTAAGTCATGTGCAGACTGAAACCTTATTACAACTTCACTGAAGAGAACCACTTTCCACAATGCTCTTTTTTGTCTTAAAAATAAAACACAAGACAAGGTTTTTATGCAAAACAGTCCTTGCTGTCCTGGAAATCAGTTTGTATACTAATCTGGCCTTCAACTCACAGATATCCACTTGCCTCTGCCTCCCAAGTGTTGGGATTTAAGGTATGTGCCTCCAGTGTCCAGCGCCACAACACTCTTAAAACATTCCCTTCCCTTTACTTGATACTACAGTGGGAAGTATAGATTATTCTGAATTAAAAGCGGGATCTTAAAAGATATTTCATATTCAATGGATTATGTTAAGCAGACACCTATAGATAAAATCTTGTTCTAGAAGCTCATCATTACTTGGGACAAAAACTGCCCCTTTGACAGGCATAATAGAAACATTGTAAGTATCACTTCTTAATTCTTCCAACTAGAACTAAGTTCCTTAGAAGAACTGATATTTCTTTTTTTACTGTTCTGTAATTTTGAGATTTTGAATCAGAATTTCAGTAGTTGATAATCTATTAGGGAGTCTCTTTATGGTTACAACCTGTTACCATTGATAACATACTCACATTATGGAAAACAAGCAGAATATGTTTCCCTTTTATAACAGTTAATAATGAATTCACAAGGTAATACATACATTTCCTAAGTGTCTGTCTGCGGTGTCAGCTATCAATATGATATTATAGAAGATTGGGGATTCTATGCATGAGCAATGGCACCACGAACATTCAGGACATAAAAGGCATTAAGTCATCATTTGTATGAATACCCCAGACTTATTCATCTGTCATTTAAAGACAAAACTCCAAATATAGTGAAATACATGCTTATGAAATATGAGGAACATTATTTAATTCATAGCAGTATTTGAAATTATGTATTTGATAATGAATTCAAAGTAGAACAAAGAATTTAAGAAAAGTTGTAAATAATGCAGCCTCTTAAATACGAACTTCAGAAACTTCTTATAGTAGTCTCCAATTACTCTGAAAATTTAAGAATGCTATAAATTTTTATAACTAATACCAAAAGACTGATCATCTAGGGTAGCCAGACCTAGATAAGAACACAATAACTGGACTCTTGCATTTACCTTGAGAGTATTTGTTGAAATAGATGAGTTCAATTTATTTTTTGGATCTGAAGAATTGGATGCTGGATACCACATTGATGTAAAGGTATGACAGCTTTTCCTTTCCATCTGAAAGAAATAAAAAATGTTATTCTTAGGCTCAAGGACCATATCCCATTTGGCAAATACTGGTAAATGGGCTGAACCATCCCAAGAACGAAGACAGGCAGAAATAAAAGCAACAACAATACACTAACCTAAACTTTAACACTAACCTAAGCACCATGCTTGAACTAATATTTCAAATTAGTAAATTTTTTAGTGATTTAAAATATGACAGAATCTACCAGAAGTACTCAAACCAACATCCATTATGTACAAACTTAGTTATCACATAGTATTGAATAAAGATATGTAACTCTATAGGAAAGTGGATTTCTAAGAAATAAAGAGATGTATCAAAAGGGGTTGAAATTTATATGGGCCCACTTGTTCTCTACATTTTCATTAGCTGTGATTTTCTGTAATAATCTTCATTTGTCCATGTCAATTAGCAAGGAGACATTTTGGTGGTGGAGGTGGGGTCTCTACTAATTATGGGTATAAGATTAAATATTTAGAATGTAGTTAGGGATTATACTGGTTAAGTTAAATAGTGGTTCTAGTTTCTCCTCCAAGAACCATGAGCTAAATGTAACTTTAAGCAGTTTAGTGGTAGCAGAGAGAAAAGAGAACAGAAAGATAGTAATTGCTAGAGGAGCATCAAATCGGCTGGGAGAATTTATCTTCTAGAAATGTCAAAGACGATAACTTATAAACACTTATCAGTATGGTTGCCTAATCAGGATCTGAATAAAAGATGACACACCAATAGACATGCCAACGTGAAGGGAGGAATTCTCACATAGTCTCAACCCCAAAGTCCTCTAGACAACGAAGGAATGAAGATTATAAAAAAAATTATTTTTTCATGGAAGAGCTTCTTAATGAGTTATGCAAAATCAATTTGTCATCTCTGAAATAGTATACATACAAATATCATTATATGGAGTGAACAAGTTGTATTATATATTTTGAAATATATATTTTTCAGGGATATACATACAATAATTAAAGAAATAGGGTCAATGAATGTGAATGATATTAACAGAGAGTGTTTGCAAAATATTGGGGACAAGGCTAGAAATCATACGACATGGTGGTGACACACACTGTTAATTCCAGCATAGCTAGAACTGTTAAGCAGAGAAACCCAACATAGGTAAGAGGGAAAATAATGTAATTATAGTTTAATTTAAAAAGTAAAAATAGTGTAGATATAAAGAATAATAATACAATTAAGAGTAATAGTATGTGATAACTATGCTAATATAACTATGTCTTCCTCAGATATTTAAGCTTTACAGAATAAGAGATTTTTACTTTTTAAGAAAATATCAGGCAAAATATGCAAGTAACATTGAGAGGACTAAATATATTCAAGTAAACATGAGAATAAACAGCAATCCCCCCCCCAAAAAAAAAGATTCATCAAGAAATTGGCTCAAGAATGGATGAGTGATTTAAAAAGCAAAATGTAAAAAAGGCTTTTGACATGCCAACAGAATGCTGCATACAAAAAGCACTATTTCATGGGCAGAGTACTATCAAAAATATGTGATGCTAATTGGGATATTTTAGAGTGTATTTGCCATACTCTGCCTCTCCTGTATGGTTCCATACACTGCCTCATAAGTTGTAAAATTAAAGCTACAGTATGTTCCAGTTAAACATGGGGGAATCTGGAGGATAAAGCATCTACTTTTGTAAAACATTTAGAAAATGTAACTTCACAAGTGCAGTGGATACTCTAATTATGTTTTAAATCCTAGGAATAGTTCTCATTTACTTGCAGCAGTGAGTTATACAGTATGACTTCAACACTAACAGACATCCTTCCTGTACACTTAAATGCGGCACTTATTTTCAGCTTAGTAGTTTTATCTTCTGGATGCCTGACAATAGAGTCCAAATTGGTGGGTGTGAAAAATTCCTCCTTCCATTTTCCATCCAGTCTATGTCTTTCAACCCTGTTAATACAGTTTGGCTAAAACGGTATTTGGATTTTTGTCCTCCTGACATAATATAGGCACTGCTCTCCTGATATATAACCCCTGCTTCATGATGCCATCAATATCACTATGCATAAGGTCTGCTAAATAACTCTAAGTGAACTATCTAACTGACTTACCAACCTAGAACTTATTGGTGTACTATTATGGAGAAATAGATAATTGTTGATCTCCAAGGAAAAGTTTACAATTTTTTGTGTATTTTTGTCTGTTTTTATTTTTCTTTAGATTATCCTTGAATTTGAAGTGACTGATAAGCAAGGTATATTCTATTTTTATACTAATTATTTCCCTTTATGATCTCTTGCCTATTATGCTGTAGTGTCGGAGGCATGAAGAGACAAAGCACGTGCTTCAACAGTTTGCCTGAAAATTTCCATAGCTACAAAAATTTAGTACATATGTTGTTCTAAAATTAAGGAACACTTTCTGGCATTACTAGCAAAATCTTTTACTTCCAATCTCTAATAGTCTTTTCCTGGTTTTTTTTACAGTCCCTATGTCCAATAACTAAAATTAATTTCCTATTTTTTTTCTGTATCATCCAAGAAAATTGGCATTGGTTTCCTATTTCCCCTAGTTATTTACCATCATATAATTCTACGTCTAGGTATTAAAAAGAATCAGGTGAGGAAAGGATCAAAACAATGAAGACTGTAGGCACACCTATAAAGTCTCAAGAACGTGACTGCAGAATGTGAGGTGATTAATGGCAACAATAAGCATTCCAGAGTGGAAAGGGGGAAGTTTGAGAGACCAGATCACCATACAGAAATCTACAAGCTACTGAGGATGGTGAGAGACGGAGAAGTCATCTTCCCTGGGAACAATATATCTTTCTTTTTTTTCCTCCTATCGACTTGGTTATAAAATACCAAATAGTAACATTATACAGATTATTGAAATTCACTTATGTTTTTAGGTAATGAAATAGTAATACTTTAAAACAATAACAATATATAAAAACTGTTAATAAAACAAAACACAGATTAGGAAAAGAGCAATTAAAAGTATATGGGAAATTTTGTAGGAGAGAAGGAAGGGAGGAATGATGTAATTACATTAAAATCTCTAAAGCACAGAAACGATAGCTAATCCAAATCGTGCGGAATATAGGCACTTGCCAAGCACCGCGCCCCCGTGTCTGTACTCTGTGCACTGGCACCCAGTTCGCGAGCTTCGGGCAAGGTGCTGGAGGTTAAAATACACAAACACACACAGACAGAGAGACAGCGACCTGGGTCATCCTTGAATTCCCCAAGAATGCCCCCTTTGTTGTGTTCAGGGGCAGATTATATAGAGATAGCCACGCCCCAGCCAAACCCACCAGAAACCACTCTCCTGCCATCAGGAACTCCTGAAGGTCTCGTGCTCAGAGCAGCTGTAGGCACTCAGATCAGGGGATTACAAGAAATTCAGGACCTGGGGGCTCACTGCTCCCAACAGGCACTCTCTTAACATTTACTCAAATGTCTGATGTAATATCACTAAGTTTTATAGTCGAATTTACTGATTTTGAGCAAAGGACCTACAAATACTCATCTACAGCCGACAATGGTTTTGCACTGTCTGCTAATGTTGAAAAATAATTCAAATGAAAATAAATGATTCTACCATGACCTGGATTCAAGACAATTGTTTCATTTTATTTTTCAGAAGACTACATGAACAAATACACCCAGAGCCACATTTTATGAAAAAGATGGAAAGGAATTACCAATATGCTCACTTTAGTATGAAAATCTACTTAAGATAAGCAGAAACTGAGATCGAAATGATATGTGACCCTCTTGATCATTATAAAAAGCTATTATTGAGTGTTGGTGAGGATGTAGCGAGAAAGGGGATATTTGAATACTTTTAGCAGAACATATTTTAAATTAGTCATCATAGAAAACAGTATGAGTCTCTATGCGGATATAAAAGGCAGAATCACAATTTGACCTAGCAATCTCACTATTGTCTCAATGTGCAAAGTAAATTAAGGCAGCATAGCATAAATCTCTTCGCTCTGCTATGTCCACTGCATTATTCTTCATTGGTAAAGAACGAAATGCGGTGATCATTAAAATATATATATGAAATAATAATGTGACATACATATAAAATACAACACTTTTCAGTTATAGAAAAAGGAACTTGTCATATATCGCAATGCCGGATGTAGGAGGAAGTAGCAGATCTCCAGTCTAGTATGATGGCTATACCAATGAAAATGAATAGTGGGCTTGGCCACCTTCAAGGGAGTATATTTTAAATATCCCTGTCGCAAAAATGATTGTGGTATATTTATATATATCAAATTTTTCAGCATATAGATATATTAAAATATTTTGTATACTTTTAAATATTTTTTTCATTTGAATAAGGAAATATTGAAAAATAACCATGGAAGGTTCAGGCATTTCAATTATATTATTTTGTAAAACTCTACTGAGTTCCAGTTATTGCTTGCCTCACATGAAGGACAAGGGAAAGTAATTTCCCCAAGATAATAGGAAACAGTAACTTAAAAATTATTCTAAGTTTCTAGTAGCAGGCACGTTTTTTTATTTAGCAACTATTAAGTCTAATTAGATAGTCTTTGATTTCTGCGAAGTTATGAGTGCCACTCCTGTGCCCTTAAGGTTATTCTTCCATGCTGGTTGCTGATGCTTTGTAGGCATTACAAATGGGTCTGACTGTTGGTTGTCTTCCTCCTGTGTAAGCTAGCATGATTCCTTTGGTATCATGAATGGCAGTTCTCACAGAGAGGACATTCAGAGCAGTTCCAGTTATGAAGTCTTTGTGTTTCTGAAGTACATTGCATTTTCAGATATAAGGACTTACTTTACACCTCTGGGGAGCAACCAAATCAAATAAAATACTATGATATTTGTTTTTAACCATAGTATGCATACATAGAAAAATTTATTGATATTTCATACATTGATATTTAACTACCACATAAATATTCATAAGGATAGGCGATTATGACTATCTTATTGGTTGGGTAACTCTACTCACACTAACTTCTCTGTACATGTGCAACTTAGCTGAAGGATTGAAGAGATACATTTTTCCAAAAATATTAAGATTATTAAACAGTATAAATCCTTAATTACAATGACAAATACAAATGATTGACCGCTCATAATCCCTGTATTTCATGTTTTTTCACTTAAATAAATGATGCTTAACTAAGATAAAAGATAAGATATTATTGCCATTATATTTCAAAAATGAAAGGGCTAGCAAAACTTTCTCACATAAACAGAGAAAAGGAACACTCACTGAGCTGAAATAGTGACTGCAGTGCAAGCCTTCCTTAAAGAACCCTTCAGGGACACTGAAGTACAAAGAATTTTTTTCTTGTCTTTAGTATTCTTACCCTGACCAAGGACAAATAAAGACCAGAGCAGGTTACTGACTGAATTGTAACAAGCCAAGTCCCTTCCTTTCATTCTGCTTGTCAGAGAGCGGGGAGTATGCGGAATGATAAGCACTTTCCATCCTGTGATCGGAATAGATTTTAAGAGCAATGAAAAACAAAACCGTATAATTGAGAAAAAAAAATCTAGTGACTGTCATAGTGTCAATGATGTATATTTCATGCTGCGTTTCAGACGTTTGCAGGCATTAAAAATTCAGCATTTTTAACATTTTTTCCTCATTTTAATTAATCAGAGGACAAATTTCTGTTTAATATTTAAACAAATTGTTAAACATTAAATACAAAGTCTCCATTTTGTAAGTGTAGAACTGATACAAAGGCTATGTAAAATTAAAAATATAAATTCCAAAGTGAGTCTGTGTTGCTTATTCAGTAAGAATTAAAAGATGGCCAACCTTATAGTATACCATTACTAAATAATAAAAAAATGGAAACTAAGCTATCTGAATATACCTGGAAGTTCACTTTATTTCTAAACAAATCAGCGTAATACAAAAATGTCAAACACACATACAAACATGAATGCATACATATGAAAGTCTGATATATAGCAGCAAGAACAACCATCAGCAACCCTACTTTTTTCCTACAGCAAAACACTTTCCAATTCTATGACTTCCCTTTGGTCTTTCAAATTACAGAACATTGATTAGATAGATGATAGATAGATAGATAGATAGATAGATAGATAGATAGATAGATAGATAGATAGATGATAGATAGATATAACTATATCAATCAGAAGTGTTCTATGTTTTAACAATATAATGTTAATTTTTCACTGTGGTAAAATTCTTGTTGTAAACATGGATAAATGTCTGGTTTTGCTCTCAATTTTCATGAAATCATCTCATGTTTCCTTGGTCTAACAGGTATGGACTAAGTATATTGGAAGTGGGATCATGTGGCAGAGGCATGGGCGTACCTGTGTATGTAAGACAGAGCTGAAAACACATGAGAGTAGAACAACAGATTAGGGTTTCATTGCTACCCAGCAAATAAAGTGCTCTTTACCTCCTATTAACTACTAATAACATGATATAGTTGATAATTAAATGACAAAAATTGATAGCTTAATTTATTATTTTAGAAATGTTTACATTTAACTTTGTATTTGGCTAATAAAGGGAAAATAAGTCAATTTTTTAACTATTTTAAAATTAGCATTTTGATATTTATTTATTAAATAATACATAATTGAAGTTTGAGGCACATGAATAAGAATTTAGTTTTATTTATTACATTTGAGAGAACTGTGATGATACATGAAATGCAGTACAGACAAAATATAATTTATGTCTATTCATAATTTCAGATGATTTTAAGAAGTTCCCATGTTAACTCTTTTTATAAATTATGGGCATGTTTTCAGAGTCTTCTGCTCCTGACTTCTCCTTTTGGGAAATGTACTGCTATTTTTTTTTCAGATACTGTGCCTGGTATATGCATAATGTCATATTTAGTTTTATATTTATATATAACTCTGTCCCTCTTCTCAATCTTACCCGAGTTTTCAAGTGAGAACTGATTCCTAGAGCAAAATTTAAATAAAAAAGGAACAACATCTGCATATTATACAAACTATTTACATTAAAACTGAATACTCCTGGAGTTAGAGAAATGGTTCAATGTTTAAACACACTCACTTCCAAAAGATCTGATTTGGGTCACAGTATCTATAATGGGAGTCTCAAAACTACCTGTAATCCCAGCTCCTAGAAATATAATGCCATCTTCTAGTCTCTGCAAGCACCAGCACACATGAAGCTAATGTTCATAGAAGCAGGCACACATATGCATTATTGGAAAATGATATCAATCTTTGAATATATTCTTTCTGTTATGAATAATTTTGGGAAGATGCCAATATTTTAATGTTAGATTAAGGGCAGCAGTTTATACTATTTTACGAATCTGAAAATTACAGAGTGAAAGATAACTTATTTTAATATTTATATAGGTTCATGTTTGCAATTAAGCAAAAAAATAGGGATTATTACTTGAAAATTTGAAAGAGTAAGCAAATACATAGTATCACATTGGATTGGAGTAAGGCATAGGCTGGTTAAATTCCAGGATTAACACACACACACACACACACACACACACACACACACACACATATATGAATGAAGCTCTAGCTATACAATAGTAGTTTTATCACTACTGAATGTGGGGAAAGATTTGAGGAATTTCAATCATTTTGAAGAATATTCACTATGAAAGGATGTCTTAAATTTCATGTGAGTTTGTGCAGTGAACCAAATATTAATGTTCTTTAGCCTGTGAGTTGATTTTTCTAGGAAAAAAACTTAAAAAAAAAACCATACAGGTAAAAGTAGAGAGAACACTTGTCAGACACTGTCTGGATAACCAGATGACCAAGAACCAGAGGCTGAGAGCCCAGTGAACTAAGATACAAAATATCAATAAAAGTATTTGTAATGATATTCTGCTAAACTTATAGATTGGTGCCTAACCCAATTGTTAACAGAGAGACTTCCTCCCACAGCTGATGGGATCAGATGCAGAGACCCACAGCCAAACACTAGGAAGAGAGAGAGCTCAAATTGAAAATCTCCATCAGTTGCTTCCCTTGGAGTGTTGGGCATTCCACAAAACAGAGAAAAGAATTTTAGGAGCCAGAGGGAACTAGAACACCAGGAGAACACAACCCACAGATTCAACCAACCAGGGCTCATAGGGGCTCAGGGACTAAAGCAGAAATTACCGAGGACCTCCACTAGGTCCTTTCATATATGTTATGATTATTAACTTGGTATTTTAGTGGGACGCCTAATTGTAGAAATGAGGGTGTCTCTGACTCTTTTGCCTGCTCTTGGGACCTTTTTCTTCATACTGGATTGCCTCATCCAGCATTGATATGAGGGTCTGTGCCTAGTCATATTGTATCTTTTTATCCTCTGTTTATTTGATAAACATAAGAAGTCTGCTCCTTTCTGAACAGAAAAAGAAGAGGACAGAATCAGGGGGAGAGGAGAGTTGGGAGAAAATTGGGTGGGAATAAGGGAAATTGCCAGTAGGGATGTATTATGCGACAGAAAAATTAAGAAAAGAGATGAATGAGGAAAATATTAGGAAAAAAAAACTCCATGATCTGAATTTGAACCGAAAAGGTTTGGCTTGTGACTTGACTTTCATAGTAGCAGACAATACCATACAAGTTACCAAGGGAGTCAAGGATTTAATAAGCCTGACCACAGAGCAACACCAACTAACTATGATATGGTCAGCACTGCAAACATGCATAGATGTGCAGTAAGTTACACTTACATGCCTATTGTAACCAACACCTGTCTAATTGGATTTAAGCCACACTTTACAGGAAAGATATCATTTCTTGTGTTGATAAACTACTTAGCACCCAGGAGCTAATGAGGTCATGGACAACAGAAAATAATCTGTTACCACCACTTTGCTAGGCCAGCATTATTTCTTGGTATATTCTAAATATTGTCCTCATTCTCATTGTAATAATAGGTAACATTCCTCAGCAAAGATTTCCTTTTTAGCAAGTGGAGACTACCACAGGAAGGCACACTTGCACACAACTGACTAATTCACAGTGGGGTCCAGCTCCAATTGAAACATCTATTTCACAATTCCTGCATCATGGAAGAGGAAGCAGAAAGATTGCAAGAGCAAGGTTATCAGTAACTCTTCTGTGCAAAATCTTTCCTCAAATAGTCTGCAAAAACAATGTCATTAGCAATGGACATAATAACATGGAAGGCAGAAAATCTTTTAAGATCCCTCACTTAGAAATAAATCCAGATAATTACTGACTGCTCCAACAATTGGCGTTAAAAAAGAGAAAAAGAATTCACTCATCCCAGGAATGAGTTTTCACATTAGCTACCCAATGCATACAGTCCTGGAGTAATACACTCAAAAAAAAAAAAAAGAAAGAAAGAAAGAAAAATGGAGTCACCAGAGTGTATTTAGCTATTTATGTACATACACATATATGCAGCAATAGAGAAAAAGAGGCTATCAAGTTGAAAATGAGAGTAAAGGGATGGCTTGTACAGATATTGCCAGGCAAGGGTTAATAAAGGTTCCAGGAAGGGGCTGGAGGGAGGAAAGGGAGATGGGAAGTTTGGGAATCTGTTTCAACTAAAATCATATTTGTAAATAAATAAATAGAATTTTATTCAGAAATACCTGTAATTTCACTATGGGCAATATTAATTATGCTACAATAAATTTGTAGTTTCTCCAGTCCTATGTAATTCTTTTATGTGCAATAACATGTTTACCATCATAATTGTATTTAGATTAAGTTGATAAAATATCCTCTGTTAAATTTTAGCTTAAGTAGTCAAGGAGAGAATCAGAAGTGCCAGTAATTGCTTTCCAGTCATCATTGCAGATTTTTTTTCCCTGGTCTCTTTGCAATGGGGGGAAATGGATTCTCCTCAGCTTGGAACTTGTATATTTCACTATGCCAATTGTTGGAGCCTGAAAGTGTGAAGTTACAGCCATGCAGGGAGAGGCTGTTTTTAGGGTATTAGGAGACACATTGTCAAGAGCATCAGCAGAAGCAGACTGCACTGCAGCTGTTCCCTTGCATTATATAATAAGAGATCCATATTTTAACTCTTAGCTGTCATAAGCAATTAACAAGAAATGAAAAAAAGCTTCACATTCTCATAAATAACAGGAACTTCACACACATTGACTTATGAAATTATGGAGTTCAAGTTTTCTTTTCGAAATATCCAAAACTTTACCACATCTCAGGCAGTGTTTTTAAGATGGTATATTTGTTGTTTTATTTTCATGATACATTGCTGTAGTTATAAAATGTAGCAGTTTATTCATTATTTATCAGAAAATGCATGTTTGTATTTATTTGGCATGTTGAGGGTGCTTTTGCTTGCATAATAGGTAAATAAATCAAACATAATGTAAATTTATGAAAATTTATTGAATCCTGAAAAGAATACCTTTTCCTGTCTTATATATTTGTCAAACCAAAGTATAAAGAAGTTATGCATCGTAAGTTTAATTTTGTAGCAGGCTGTGAAACATATAGAGAGCTTGTTGAAAATGATGTAATAGCATTTCTCCCAATGCTTTATATTTTAAACATGTGTAGTTTGAAAGCAAATAACAGGTCAGGCTGAGAGTGGAATGATTAGGGTAGTATTCAAATAACTCAAAGAGAAAGGATTCCAAGAGTTCTTTTTACTAAAACTTCGAACTATCTTATTTTCCAGAAAATTCCTCAAATTACATGAAAAATAATACTATGCAGAAATCCAAGAGTAATAAACTTTATTATTTAATTTTTGTCTTATTACTACCAATGCAGTTGCATATTGGGTAAAAATGAATATAATTACCGATTGTAATTTACTCTTCAAGATTGAAACATGAAATAATTTGCAAATTTTCACTTAAAATGCAGTACTGAGAATAATAAACTATACTAATGTGAAAATTGCAAGTTTTAGAAGACATACTAGGACATCTGAAAAGTTTTTAAATCTCTTTGTAAAATATAGATCCACACAACTTTTGACACAGACCACATAAGAACATTAAAAAGAAACACACACACGCACACAAAGAAAAAAAAAATCTAGCACAGTAAAACAGAACATTTTTCAGAAATAAAAACTTGTTTAGCATTTATTTATTTTATCACCTTCATCTGCTTTGTATTATACTATTACAGATTTACTTAATTATATAATTAAAAGATGATTGGAAAAATTGAAACAATGAATACTAACAGCATAATATATAAGAGAAGATAGCTTGAGTATAAATAGCTTTGCCATGATCGAGTGAAGAAGCTTTCGGAGTCAATGTATCCCATGTGCCTACCTTTATTAAACAGAGATTTCAAGTTACTTATGAGAGCCATGATAACTAATATTTCAGTCCAGGCAGAGAAAATAGGCATATTCCAGTTATGACCCTATTATTTTAATTTGACTAATATACTGGTTAATCCAAATGATAATTAGAGGAAGATTTTAGGTAAATATTTTAATTTACAATTTGTGTGTTGATGATACACAATAAAAGGGGTCTTTGAAAAAAAATATTATGATTAGTAATAAATGATTCATATGTAAATTTGCATAAGTATATATAGTTTGGGATATTTAAATTTTCACCACTGTTCTTTATATCTTATTTTTAAATAAAAACCCACAGTTTTACAAAAATAAATAAATTAAAAAAATTAAAAAATAAAATAAAATAAAAAATATATTCAATCATAGTTTTTTTTTCTTCTTCAGTGCCGTCCAGGTCTTCTCCACCTCCCTCTCTACTTGACTCCTGACAAACAACATGAAAAGAAGCACAAACATATCAAAAAACTCACCAAGGCCAGCTGGCCTGGGTCTGAAAAAGCCCGGGTTATAACTGGTCTCGCTGAACATAGTGGACAATGAGGACTACTGAGACCTCAAGAACAATGGCAATGGGTTTTTGATCCTACTGTACCTATTGGTTTCGTGGGAGCCAAGGCAGTTTCGTGGATGCTCACCTTACTAGACCTTAATGGAGGTGGGTAGCCCTTGGACTTCCCACAGGGCAGAGAACCCTGATTGCTCTTTGGGCTAACGAGGGAGGGGGACTTGATTGGGGAAGGGGGAGGGAAAGGGGAGGCGGCGGTGGGGAAGAGACAGAAATCTTTAATAAATAAATAAATAAATAAAACTTAAAAAAAAAAAAGGAAATAATGCCCTATCCACAAAGAATAAAAATACGTGCCCAGATAGGAAACTTTATTATAAGCTACAAAGAAAAACCAGAAGGATTTTGTTTCCTACATTATCTAATGTTTCTAAGTGTGTTTGGGGGGAAGGGGAAACAAAAGTGAGGAGCTCACCCATATGGATTGTAGGATGTGTTCCAAATCTGAGTTCTACCATTACCCTCTTGTCCACAGGAGCTGACTCACAAAATAAATAATTGGCTGATAAGAAAAAAAAAAAACTAGCACACAGGCAAATAAAACATAAAACAAAATATACAAGAAAAAGATCAGAAAGAAAATAAAGACCCAAGTAATATCAGACAAAAAGTAGCAAAATGCAATTGATTTCTTTTTTTTTTCTTTTTGTTGTTTTTGTTGACTAATACTGGATGAAGTCTATGCTGAAGAGTGGTTCATAAACCCAGTGAAATTCCTTGAATTTTTTTTTCTTTACAAGTACAAGTTACAGAAAGATGTCTCAGGGTGGGAAACTACATCTACTCTAACTTCTCAATGCTGGGACTCTGTTTGACTTGAATCTGTGCAGGACTTGAACACCGATGACTTTGTGGCTTCATATGTGCACAAGGACTCCTTTGTCTGGTAGATACTTGTGTTTTTGGCGTCATCCCTCACTTCTGCTTCTTTCAATCTCCCTAAACCTCCCTCCCCTCCCATGTAGATTCCTGAGCTCAAAAGGGAGAAGTTTCACGAAGGGAACACATTTAGAACTGAGTGTCCCCAAGTTTCTTCCTCTCTGCACCTATTCCAGGAGTAGGCTTCTGTGTCAATCCCCATCTACTGCAGGAAGAAACTTCTATTTTGATGGCTGAGGGATACTTGATCATAACAATGAAAAGGTCGTTAATGCAAACAAGATGATTTGTGGAAAAGTTTAAATATTTGAAAAATGATTTCTGATAACAAATCATGCTATCATAACTTACTATTAGAAAACCTTTCTTTTTAAGTCTCAAAGTTGTTATATAAATAAAAGAACAAATACTAATTTGAGAGGCATTTTTTTAAATTTGTACTTAGGAGTTTGGTTAGACTCTTTTGTTGGAAAGGACACAGAACAGATTTTGAAAGGTTTCATGGTATCAATAAGCAAATAGAGTGTACAATGTAACAGTTGTTTGCATTATTCTGTCTTATAGTAGTAAAAATATGTAGTGACAATGGCTTATCCTTTCAGCTGCAGAAGTCAGCATTGATTCAAAGATGAAGTGAGAATACTCAGCATTGAGATGTATAAGCACCATTTTCAACAGAGAACTACAGCAGATGGAACTGATGGGGAAGACTAAAACTGGAGAGTGAGATCACTGTTTTAAGGACAAATGCTATAATTGTATTAATTAACAGTAAAGAAAAAAAAGAGAAGTCCAATTCCTGATTATAGACTAAAATGTAAGGCAGCTTCCTCTTCAGAAAGCACTTGGCATTACTGACTGTGGGTAGATTTTTACACAAAGGAAAAAAAAAACATTTAAGACAAAACAAGACTATTATAGATTTTTTTCAACCAATTTTCGCAATGTACACTGAGCCATTAAATGGCACAACAGTTCATTTGTCTATCCTTCCTTCCTTCTTTTTCTTTCTTTTCTCTCATTTTACTTTTTGAGTTATATAAACATTTTTATTCCAAAATCTTATGCTTACTAATGCATTGTGACATTGGGAGGAGGGTATCTTTTAGTAATATTTAATTTATATTTAGTAGTTCAGTTTGCATATTAAATATTTTATAATCATGCAATTTCATACATTTACAGAAATGGCAATAATTGGAAATTTATGTTTATAAGATGTAGATTTCAAATTCAAGACAACAATGAATCATATGTACTCATTATTTGAACTTTACTTAGTGAATTGGGCTGGTATTATATTATTACAAGGGTGAAAGGAAAAATCACAGAGAAAATATCTTCACTATTTATTTATCTACCTGTTGGAGATTCAACATGGGGATAAGAATTTGTTTGAAAATAAGATGAAAACTCAGAGATATTGTTAAAACTAAGATACTTCAACTATCAGAGAACACATGTATCTTGTTGAGATTCCAACAACCAGAGTGAGAGCAAGAAGACAGATACAAAAAGGCATGGATGGAGAAACAGAAGGAGCCAGCAATAAAATTATGATCTAAAGTATAAGCTACATATCTTTTTAAAAACAGGATCACATAGCATTAAGGTATAATTACAAATCTTAACATAATTTTAAATAATATATTAATTTTTCAGTACTAATGAGAGAAAGCCAGATCATATTAAATAGCTGCAAGGCTATTTATAATGAAAAGATATTCAAAGACTATTCTTAAATAATACTATCTCTAAGGTCTGTTTTCTAGTTTGTACAAACTTATGGGGAATTTTATTCTGCATCAAGGAGGTACTTAAAATAAATTTAATTCAATGGTCTTTCATTTTCAGATCAGCTTCTTGGGAATCTGTAGATGTCCATATCTCTATGCACAACCCTTTCCATATAGAGAAGACAGGGAAAGGAAATAAAGGTAGAAAAAATACTAGTTGTACACGTGGTATATTGTCAAGTACTCAAATTTCTGTGAGTTAGCAGAGCTCATAGAAAATATTAAACCTCAGTAAATAGTATTATTTATGTTATTTTCCCACTCAAATACAGGAATCAGATACATATCACCATACAAGTTTGGAAAAATAACTTTTATATAAATTATAAAAAGGAGTCTGCCAATTGCATCTATTATTATTAAATGGCAATAGTGAATTTATAGTCTTTGCATGGTGAAGAAGGATTATGAAATTGCGAGCCGTTATAGGGTGTTTAAAGAACACTGCCACATTAGATGCCTTCAAACATAAATGATAGTCAAATAAAATGCTATTTTATTATAGAAATACATCTAAAATTATACATCATTTCTAAAGTTTAAATCTAGACACAGTACATGGATGCAAGATATGACTTTTTTGCCTAGACTCTGCTGTAATATACCTGCTGGGATATGCATTGATTTTTTCCCTCTTTATATAAAGCTGTATTAATTTTCACCATACAAAAACAGAGATAAGAAAACAATTCAGATATTATATGCAGAACTCCATAGTGGGTTTTGTTGTTAGTAAACTTTAGAGGCTTTATGAAACATCAATTTTGCACATTTTCTAAGATTCTTACACTTACAACCTTATTAAATACACATTTTTTTTCTAACTCCATCTTAATTTAGAAAGGTGTAGTGATAGGAGCAGTGGGGCAGTGTCCCCGGCACCTGGCCACCCGCATGGCTAGCTTATGCCCTGAAATAATTACACGGAAACTGTATTCTTTTAAACACTGCCTGGCCCAGCTAGTTCCAGCCTCTTATTGGCTAGCTCTTACATATTGACCTAACCCATTTCTAATAATCTGCATAACACACGAGGTGGCTTACCAGGGAGGATCTTAACCTGCATGTGTCTGGAGTGGGAGAATCATGGCAACTCCCTGACCCAGCTTCTTTCTCCCAGCATCCTGTTCTGTTTTCTCTGCCTACCTAAGGGTTGGCCTATCAAATGGGCCTAGGCAGTTTCTTTATTAATATGAAATCACTCCCACATCAGAAAGGGAAAACACTTTATTTCTCAAACTTATATAATATAAACAAAAAGTAAGTGATTTTCCTTGTAAATATAAATAGCAGTCCTTGCAGCAAGCTTGCATACCTCCAGCGTTCCCGTGTAGTGAAATTCTCAACACCATCTGAAGCAATAAAATTTCAATATCTTTTAGCCATAAAAAGGGTGCCACAAGTACAGGCACAGAGTGAATTCAGAGGGTCATAAGGATATATATTAAGTCTATGATCTACCTACTTGGAAACCTAAAAGAAATGGTTATACACACACACACACACACACACACACGGTAACATTGTGTGGGAAGTCCTTCTGTGTATGTGTTTCTTTTTAACTGACTAATGGATAACTTTGTTTAGGCCAGTGGCTTAGCAGAATAGAGCTAGGTGTGAAAACTAAACTGAGTGGTAGGAGAAAGAAGGCAGAGTCAATGGGATGGCATATAGCTGCTGCAGAAAACTGATGTGCAGGAACCTTGCCAGTAAACCATGAACCTCATAGTAAAATATAAAATAATATATGGGTAATAAGACATAAGAGCTAGCCAGAAATATGCTCAATCTATTGGCCAAACAGTACTGCAATTAATATAGTTTCTGTATGGTTATTTCAAGTCTTGGTGGCCAAGAATGAATGAGCAGCCTCTGCCAACAGTAACAGATTAAAGTTAGATCAGATAAGAAATTTAACAGTCTTATCCTAGTGAATGAAAACAGTATTTTATGTCCCCATTCAGTCTACATTGGTGACCTGCCTACAAGATATGCTTGTAAAATGATGCCACAAAGCATATGAAAGAAATCAACATATATCTGATTGGATTTAAGTTTAATTCATGAGATGAAACCAATCCCTGATACTTTTTGTAGTCAAGAACATGAGATTACATATGACAGGATGTGAAAGAAACTCAAATATTACCATTATGCTTAAAGAACTTAGCAGTAAAATGACTCAGAAGGACAGTATGCTCTATTTATAGATCAGTGCCTTGCTCAGCCATCATTAGAGCAGATTCCTCCTGCAGGAGATAATGACAAATACAGAGATTCACAGCTACATGAGATACAGAAAGGGAGATACCCTGAAACAGTAAGATGTAAGGGATTTCCCCATCAAATCGCTTCCCATCAGGGCTCAGGGAAGCCTATGGAAGAATAGGTCGTAAGATTTTAAGAGTAATTTGAGATGGAAGTCACAAAAGAAGCAAGGCCTTCTAGACACAAAGGGATTGATACATATGTAAACTCACAGATACTGTGGAAGCATGCACAAGGCCTACACACATCTCTTCCATAAGGGATTTGATAGGCAAAGCTGACACAAGTCAATATGTCTAATGAAGAAGCTATCTTCAGATGATAATCATTCACAAATGAAAGATCTACTTCTTCAAGGGAGTTTATTTATTTACTTATTGATTTATTTATTAAAAATTTCCACCTCCTCCCATCCTCCCCTTTCCTTCCCACTCCACACACTTCCCCTCCACCTCCCTCTCCAGGCCCTGTGGGAAGTCCAAGGTCCTCCCCTCTCCATCCAGGTCAAGGAAATCGTGCATCCAAATAGACTAGGCTCCCCAAAAGCTAGTACATGCAGTAGAATCAAAACCCGGTGTCAGTATTATTGGCTTCTCAGTCCGCCCTCATTGTCAGCCACATTCAGAGAGTCCGGTTTGATCACCTGCTTATTCAGTCTCAGTCCAGCCGACCTTGGTGAGTTCCCATTAGATCAGTTCCAGTCCAGCTAGCCTTGGTGAGCTCCCATTAGAACAGTCCCACCGTCTCCGTGGGTGGACACACCCCTCGCGGTTCTCACTTCTTCAAGGGAGTTTTATAGAAAGTAAACTATTGTAACAATCAGGCCAATACCCAGGACCTATGGCTGGCACGAAATGACCTCCCTGGCATTACAGAGTTTCTTTTTCCCCTAATGTTTGTAAGGTCATTATAAATTATTGTGTGACATTTGCATATATATTGTATCTTCCGGTTTTGTTGTTTTATGTTCATTTCTGTGTTTGCAAATGTGTATATCTCTGAATCTATGTGTTTATTGAACTTTTCCCTTGGCTCTTTTTCTTTCAATGATTCTGTTTGTTCCATTCTGGCTTGTTTGGTTCTATTTCTCTTCAAATTATTCTGCATTTACTATCATTGTTATTGTATATAAATCTTTTTTATTATAATGAAAGAAAGAAATAAAGAGTGTGAATTTGGATGTTTCAGGGATGTAGAGAAGAACTGGAAAGAAGTTTAGTGGAGGGCTATACATTAGAATACATGGTATGAAAAATCCTTTTCTAATATATAAATAGTAATTTCAAAAAAAGTTTTGTTTTAGAAACCTACTACTTTTAAGGAAAAACTGAATGTCTAACAATAGATAGTCACCAGAAAACAATCTCAACAGTATCTTTGTTTCTTGTCTCAAAATATCAAGTGATTTCTTTATCTTTAATTTAAAATTATCTTAAATAAATTTATTTTAATTTTATTTGTATTTTAATATAGTATATATTTTATGTTATTCATTTATTAAATATATACATTTAAAATTTGTAGACTAAAAAAAGAGAGTGGGGTAAATTGAAGGATAGACAGATACAGTACATGTACATGAATGTATGTTTGTGTATATTATACAAATGTGTTTTAAAACTTTAGATTGCAATAGATGTTACATAGTTAGAATCAAGTAATTTTAGAGAACATTGACTCTGAATTCTTCCCATACAGTCAAAACCAAAGACTGGGACATCCTTGTCCAAGGACTGGCAAGAGCAATAGAGCCCAAATTATCTTTCTGGCTCTCCTGAGAGATATGACATCACAAACTACATGGAAACTCATTGATATCTATTTAATGCTGTCTTCAAATCCATTTAAATACTTTATACTACATAGTAGAAGATATTGTAATAAAGAACAAATTTATACTGTTGTTTCCTCATATATGAGCCAATCTAAACAAGTTTACATACATATTGATATGTATACATATATACACAAAGGTATATATATACATATATATACACACACACACATATATATATACAGAGAGAGAGAGAGAGAGAGAGAGAGAGAGAGAGAGAGAGAGAGAGAGAGAGAGTTCAGGTCCTTTGTGTGGGGGCTGTTGGGGGTGTTTGGTGTGGAAATGGCTTCCAGTTTAGTGATTTTTATGGGATTTCTGAGTATTCAAATAAAAATGTCTCTGCATATATATTTGTTTATTCTACCCTTTTTGGACTCTTGTTCTTTTGCATTTTTGTTTTGTTTCTCCTGACAGATTTTTTTTGTTGTTGTTGTTTTCTCCCAAAGTATCAGAGATAATTTGGGCTCCATTGTTCTAACCAGTAATGAAATCTGATGTCTCAGACCATGGTTTGGACTGTAAGGGAATAATTCATACTCAATGATCTCCAAACCTGTTGACATATAACTAGCTAACAACTATTACAATCTAAATTTCTAGAATATATTTTATAATACATACAAATATGCATATATTCATGTGTTTGTATATGCCTATCTTTCTATTTATGTATCTGTCGTCAATTCATCTATCTATATCTATGTGCATATAGAAGTTTGCATATTCAGTTTAAATGCTTATGTAAGTGTGTTAAAAAGATACCATGAGGTTAAAACAGTACTCAAATGGAAATCAGATTTGAGTTTTCAAGAAAATGTGATAATAGGCATGTTAATGAGATTTCACTACCTAAGTGTGAAAATTTGTAAGTTCTTTTGTTACTCTTATTTTATGTTCATAAACAAAAAACATAATCTTGAAACAAAGAATGAATTACCTTTGAAATACAAAAACATGCCACTAAACATGATGACATCATAGTTCCTGTCATTTTGTGCATTAGTTACTTTAACCAAAGTGACATTGTAAAAGAAATTAAAGACATAATATTCAAGGATATTTGTGTTAACTCAATAATGTAGAACAGGTTGTTAAAGTCAGAAAAGTATATTTTTCAATAGAATCAGAACCTAAGACAAATATAAAGACTTGCCCTCATAGATCTGGATATCAATATTGGAGCTAGAGCTACAAAAGACAGTTACAAAAGGCACAAGAGCACGAGCCTTTTCCTAAAGAAGCCTGAATGCACAAATACTCATTGTGAATTTAGTTCAGGAAGTTGGAAATTCATTTTAACAACACAGTCAGAAGAACCATTAATTCTGCTTTGCTCAACCCACTAATATTGCTGTAATGCTGTTAAAACAGCTGTTTGAGTGTAAAACAATTTTACATATTTTTTTCCAAAATGGGCTAAATTCTAACTCACCTCATCTAGATACTGAGTGGATATGAGTGGGAAATGTCTCTTCCTGCATGATGTATCTGACTGTCTCTCATCCGCTGTGGTCTCCTGACCCACTGAAGTCTCGGGTGAACCACCACTGCCCCTAGTGGAACCAGTCCCCCATCACCATATGTTTATAAACAATAACACTATTCCAAACAAAAAACAGGATCTGTCCTATGACATTAATACCTCACTACTGGTATTAATTTGTCTTAATATAATTTCATTTTGAAATTTAAATTCAAAATAAAAATTCATTTATTTTAAATGCAAAATACATCCTTTTGGGAAAACCCTAAAATACCATTGTAAGCACCTGCACTTATTTACAAGATCCGAGATGCCTGATATAGCTGCAAGGAATGAAATCAGACCATTTCTAAGGCTCCTCCCTCTCTGAGGCCACTAGTTTGTCCTAAATTGACACACAGAACAATCTAGTACAACTGACATTTTTTTCAACTTGAGACACAAGTACATCATTTTTAAACCACAATCTTTATTTTATTATTAATCTCCAAGATCTCACCTTAAAATCACAACCAATGTTTAAAGTCCCACAATCTTTACAAATTTAAGCCACAACACTTTTGGTGATAATGCTTTGTTGTAGCAGTAGAAACCCTTGCTAAATCAGTGATTTATATTCATGTACATGTGAGGAGCACTAGTTAAATTCTGGGAGTTAAAGAGAAAATAAGAAATGGATAGAAATTTGGTGATGGGATTTGGGAGTAAATCTTAGAGTAACTTGGAGCGTAGGAGTGAAGTTAGGTATAATTTAAATATATCCTATACATCTCTTAGAATAGTATGTTTTGGATAATAGACTGGTAAATTTTAGAACTGCTAGGGCTTTGCAATGGAATTTTGTCTCACCCTTCCAAAAAAAAAAGATTTAATAAAAAAAATAAATAGTTCAACAAAAAATAAATAAGTAAAAAATAAAAATAAATAAAAAAGAGAATGTAAGAAAGAAAACAAGCAAACTAGGGAAAAATTTTGTACCAATGTTAAAGTTACTATGACAGTGTTTATTTCATCTGACTCATCGCATATTGATGCTTGAATTTATATATTCATTGGGATATTTCAGGCTACTGAAATTGTTGATTCTTTCTTTCCAGGTTAGTGTCTGCTCTAAGCCAGTTTAAACCTACATGATGGATATGTGTCACAACTTTTGCTTAATTTGATTTTAAAGGGAATTTATGTTTTAAGTATTATGAAAAACATCATCTCCTAGAAGATACCTACTATTCCATTGTTTAAAACTTTGTGACAATAAACTTCCTGTTTTTTACTATTTTTGTTTATTTATTTTTATTATTTATTTTATAATATGTATTTGAGTGTTTTGCCTGTGTGTATGTTTCTACACCATCTCTGTTCTTGATGTTCATGCAGGTAAGAAGAATGTATGAGATCCCATGGAACTAAAGTTACTAAAGGTGTTAAGTCACCATTGTAGGAAACCAAAACCAAGATTCTTTGTCATAGTAACAAGTGCTTTTAACTGCTGAGAATCTTTCCAATCCCTAAAATGAACAAGTTTTATAATTTTTAGCTCCGAAAAATATAAATTTAAAATACAGTAAATATGCAAGACTCTTTAAAAGTTTGGAAGATAGTTAAAGTAGAATTGTGGTTTTGATGATTTAAACAGAGAATGTGCTTCTTCAGAAATTTCTGTTTTAGTTTGATTTTCTTGATATATAATGTGATGTCCCAGGACATGTATACAATAGAGAGGGATTAGTTTAATATAATTAGCATTACCATAAATTCTTTATTTTGAATGCAAAGTAAATTATTTTTGCTAGAAATTTTTAAATATCTAGTGAACTACTATTAGCTATGTATTAAACAAAATCATAGGCACCCATAAATTTTCTGCTATGTTTGTGTTATTATTTTTAAAACAAAATTAACTGAAATAATCCTGAAAAATAATAGATGTATCCCTAAAAATGTCAGTGAATATCTACATTTTTAATTAGTTTAATTTCTTTATTTTGTTTAATAGTTTCTAGACATCATATGATATATTTACAAAGCAATGAATTATCAAAAAGTACAATCCTGTTTTTCCTTTAATTAATATCCAATATCCTCCATAAGTGGCAGAAGATAACTAGACTTGTGTCTTTTCATTCACTTTTATTACATATTTAAAAACTAATAAATCAGTACTTACTGCTTTCATAAATCACATATATGACTAGACAAGATTTTTTTATGTCTTTTGGAAATCGTACCTATTCTTGCTTACCGTAACTTTTCCTTTTGTACAAAGCAATAACAAAATTATATATTTTTACATGTGGAAAATGAAGACTGCGGTAGCTGTAAAAGATATTCACTGACCTTCTTTTTGTAAGATGCTGTTTCATTAATCTTCCCCATCCAGTGTAAACAGGATTCATCCATTATTCTAAGGTTTCCACATTCCAAAGTATAAAATGTCAATAAGTGTTTAACCTCAGAAGCATGAGCAAGAACATTCAGTTCCTCAGTTTATGCTTTCAGAATTCTTTATGACTTCCAGCTATTCCAGGGAAACCCTTATAAAATCTGCAAGTTCTGAAGATACCATGATAGAATTACATTGTTTTTTTCCCCTGTAATAATAATATAATAATGTAATAATTTTCAGGCCAATTTTAAAATCAATATGTTTGCATTTCTAACTTTCCTCAGTACAGAATGTTTAAAAATGATTTTTCAAGTTTGCTACAAATTTGTCATCCATATTATACCAGTGCTCTAGATTAAATATGAATATTGCTCTAAGGTTAGAGACCATGAGGTGTCTTGAAATTCTTCAGGGCCCAGGATCTAAGGTGTGGAACTAAATACTTGGTTAAGTGTTAAATGTCAAGGACTCTGCCGTCTGCTGCGAAGCTGCTGTTGTCATTATCTTTGTCTTGACATACAAATTGCTGAATTTATTTACCCGGCAGTTATTTTGTTTTTCTTTTCTTTTCTTTTCTTTTTTTTTTTTTGCATCACTCAGTGTTTTTTGCAACCTTAATTAATAATGTTTGGAAAGAAATTTAGGCTTTCTTAATGTTTAAAAAAATTAAAAAGTTTAAATATTCAATACATACACAATAAGTCAATGTAATTATCTCCCTTACAATGTCTTCTTCACTATATATTTACTCAGGATCCTAAATAGTTATCTTGTCTCACTTTGTCATAAATGCAGTAACTATTTTAATAAAGACTTTTTTTCTTTCAGGCTACATGAAACTCTTCTTGCTACATTTATTTTTTTTTCAAATTGTGTATATGTATGCATGCAGTAATTATAGTGAATACGGTTTTTTATTATGTTTTTAATTATCTATTATATTCCAAATAATTGACATTATGTCGAAAGTCAATAGCCATTTAATGCAAATACGCTGACCAAAGATTACTTTATTTTCCTCATATATTTTGCTCCTTGTCCATAAAAGGTTGAAAAGAAAGATTAATGGTGGGTGTGGTGGTACATACCTTTAATCCCAACACTCAGCAGGCAGTGGCAGGCAGATCTCTGTGAGTTTGAGGCCAGCCTGGTATACAGAGTGAATAATATGACAACCGGAACTGTTATATAGAAAAGTGCTGTCATGAAATCTTCCACTTCACCAAAAAAGAAGACGAAGAAGAAGAAGAAGAAGAGGAGGAGGAGGAGGAGGAGGAGGAGGAGGAGGAGGAGGAGGAGGAGGAGGAGAAGGAGAAGAAGAAGAAGAAGAAGAAGAAGAAGAAGAAGAAGAAGAAGAAGAAGAAGAGGAGGAGGAGGAGGAGGAGGAGGAGGAGGAGGAGGAGGAGGAGGAGGAGGAGGAGGAGGAGGAGGAGGAGGAGGAGGAGGAAGAAAAGACTAATCTGATTTGAGATCCCCTCTATATGCTGTGAATACAATTGGTTAATAAAGAATCTATTTACCTATTGCAGCACAGAATAGGTCAAGGTAGGGATTCCAAGCAGAGATAGAAGAGAAAAGAAAGTAGAGTCAGGGAGAGCCCATGTAGCCACTGCAGGAGCAGATGCCAGATGAAATCATACTGATAGGCCAAAACCACATGGAGATACACAGATATGTATCTAGGAATATGCATAAACTAATAGGCCAAACAGAGCTTTAATTAATATAATTTCATAGTGATTTTTTCTGGAAAACAGATAAGCAGTCTTTGCCTACAAAATGGCAACCAAACTTTTGGGGCTGATGCCTGCCATCCACATCAATTCTTGGTTCTTGAGTGACACTCAGGTTTAGAAGAATAGTAACTGAGACCATATCCATGTCTTAGCACTATCCACCTTTGCAGGTGGCAGGATTGAGTCTGCCATGCATGTACAAGCAGGAGAGCATGGTGGATTCTCACTACCATACACAGAGACATTTCCAGGCTGCATATTGCACTGCATGGCAGATATAGTTTTTACTCAGATTAAAAAGGGTTTATAAGCTGCACAGTGGAGAATGTGAGGATAGCTCCCACCCGGTAGTCTCAGAGGCAGTGAACAGACATCTGTCATGTTAGACTTGGCAGAGCCAGAAGTCAAAACATCCATAGTCCTAGCCATGCTGCTTAGCATTTAAAGAAGTGGTCCTGGTCAGAAAAGAATTACAGAAAATTCATATGAAAAAGGCCTATAAATGGTTCACTGTGATATATATACAAGAGAGAGAGAGAGAGAGAGAGAGAGAGAGAGAGAGAGAGAGAGAGAGAGAGCAAGAGAGAGGTATATAGAAAAAAATAAGACAAAGTCTTTAAAGAGACAGAGAACAGACAATCATAGATTAAAGGAGTAAAGAAAAATAAGCCACATAAAAATGGAAAACACATAGAGAGTCTGGATTATGTATGTTAATATGCTTCCTTGGAATATTTTGACTGTGAATAAGCTAAGTACAGAGAGCTATTTCATTGTACAGACCGGTGAATTAAGCCAACATATATATTTTAAAGGTATCTTGACTTCAAAATTTCGGTCTAAGGATATGTTATTTTTGAAAAGAGTTTCTGTTTTATTTATACAGAAAATGAGTATCTGTGGATTTCTTCCAGACTAATATTGTTTGATAGACCAAATCCCCCTTAAAGGTCTCTGCAAACCCCAAAATTACTTCCTTCAACAAAAATAAGGAGGCATTTTGAAAGAGAACTGTAGCAAAATTCCCAAATGCTGTTTATAAATGTTTGTTTATCTTTAAAGGTGATATGATATAGAAATGACTACTTTTCATTGATGTGGATCTTGGTATATTGAAACAAACTTAAGGTTAATTTTGATATATACATATATACATACATACATACATACATACATACATATATATATACATATATATCTGCTCTTGATTAAGGTATTACATGTGTGCAGCTCATTTAAAAATGTAATGTATAATTAAGAAATACAGGTTAATAGTCATCTATAATAGTCAAGCTTGTGGCATGTTAGTTAGGTTTTCTAGATGTACAGAGATATATTTCAGATGGATAGATATTCTTTAAATATTTCAAAGACTAAGAAAATATGGCATTTAAGATATTCTTTAAAAATAGGACTTTTCTTGATAGTGAGACATGTCTGCTCTGGTAACACCAATCTATTTCAAGAGGATGATGGGCATTGAAGAGGCTTCTTAGGGAGTTTGTTAACCATTTGGGCAAGGAACTGTTCTTTTCTGGACTGCTTGATGTTATGCTGTTTGAAGGGTACATACAAAACCCATAGAAATATGACTGCTGAACTTGCCTAAAGAAGGTGAGACAGTTTTTCAGGATTTCTGCTTCACGAGAGAACTACCAGTCTTTTTCCAGAAAATAGAAGAAAGCAACTGATGAACTTTTCCAGTACAAGATATAAGAGATCTTCAAATCTCCTCTTTCATGGATAGGTCTGCGTGGTATTATGTGTCTATAGGTTGAAGATAGATGCTTCCATGATACAGAAAAACTTTGGGTGACTGTCTAGGTAGTGAAATGTCTCCATCAATTCTAGAGTTTTAGAGGTTGCTTAAATGCACTTCTTGTTAATGTAGGTAGTATTATATCTTTCTGGAGTCTTTGATAGATTTAAAGAAAGATAGTTATAATTATAAAAGACAGATTATATATAAAACCTCAGACTTACAATGATAGTATAAATGATAGAATATTTTCCTTAATTTGCCATTGTAAAATAAATAAATATTGTAACTGAGATCCCTGCTTGATTACTGCTTTATTATATGCAATTTTACTATGTAAAAGTTAAAACCTTCTTTTTTATTTAGACAAAAAATGGGAGGTGATGTTGGATTCTCCTCTCTTTTCTGTGAAAACCATTGGTTAATAAAAAATTCTGTTTTGGGCCTATCACAGTGAAGAATAGGGCAAAATGGGAATTCCAAGCAGACATAGAGGAGAAAAGAAGGCAGAGTCAGGGAGATACCATGTACTTACCACAAGAGACATACACCAGATAGAACTTTACCATTAGTCCACAACCATGTGGCTATACACACATGAAATGGTTTAATTTAAGATGTAAGAGCTATCAAGAAATATAGATAAGCAGTGGTTTAATTAATACAATTTCTGTGTGAATATTTTGTGTCTGGGTAGCCAGAAAATGAATAAGCAGTCCCTGCCTAAACTAATTAAATGTTTGCTGTTAAACCTCATGAGTTTTTTATGTAAAATAGAATAATTGGAAGATTTTTTTGTGCTGTCTAGATGAATTAGTAGTTAACAGTAAAATAATAAATAGAAATATGGTGATAATGGTTTAAAAGTCCAACAAGAAGGAATGACAAAAAATTTTCAGAGGTGAATGGACAAAATACAAATAATACAACTCATGTACTTGTAACATTTTCTTGAACCAGTTTCAAATAGTTCTTATTTTTAAAGTAAAGAGAAAGCAAATTTGGATAATTTCTTGAGGTATAACAATAACTACATTGAAAAGCATATACTGAAGAAAACATCAATTCAGTACGGTTTTCCTAATTATTTATTAGCACATAGAATTATATTTAACTTGATGTGACTCCTCTTTATTTCACAATATCATTTTCCATTACCCCCCTATTATTTCTACAGAAGAAAGGAAAGGAATCTTGCTTTAATAAATTGGAGATTTGGTGATATTGTAAAGAATGAGGTAATAATGTTCCTGGTTTATGAAAACAGTTAGAGAATATTATTTTAATTGTATAGTTGCATAAAATCATCCTGTCATCTGTTCCATTTCTCAGTATTACTCAGAGATGAACACTTATGAATATTTAAAGAGAAATTCTGCTTTAATTGGTACTATTGTAGTTAAAAATAAATAAAAGAATTTCACTTGCAAATATTCCTCTATATCTCTTAGACAATCATCTGTTTAAAATCAAATTAAAAAAGCACATATGCATGCATATTTTAGAATCAATATACTACATTAATTAGAATATGAAAGTTAAATCATATTCTTAAAAGTATTTATTTTTTGCTGGCCTATTACATAAAATAGCTATGGAGATGGATTTCCTAATTTATTATCAACTTTATATTGTAAATCATCATTTTCAATTTTGTCAGAAACTATACTTGTGTTTTAGACTTTCATCTCATTAGCACAATAATGAAGCTTTTAAACATGTTTATATTTATACAAACAAGTATTTACTATATATGCTGATAATTTGGTTTTTCAGAAATGTAATTCTGAAATTTAAGAAATAATCTTTTTTTTTTTAAAAAAATTAACTTTCTTTTTTCGAATGTTGCTTCTTATGGAAAGTATACTTTATTTTCTACCATTTTCTTGTAAGAAAAAAATCTAAGGAAAATTATTAAGCATGTTGGGTTTCAGGACAGATAGTTGAACAACCCAAATAGCAGTAAGTTTGACACTAGAAATTTTTTGTTTGATACACTAAATCTCAGAAAAATTGGAAGTATAGGCATGGAGCAAACTTTGTTTTAGAAATTACTTATCTAGGATAAAAATGTCATGTGAAACAAAGCAAATTTTCTTCAATTTCATATTTTGAGTAAACTACTGTGACTAAAACTGTTAGTAGAGTAAACATATAACAAAATAAAACATTTATTTAATTTTTAATATTAGCAATTTTCTAAAAGTATTTTTAAACCTTTATATGTATGTATGTGAGCCATGTCAGCAGTTTTGTGATACAAACTGCTTTCACATTAACACACCTGAGATGTAACTCTACTGTTTGAGCTACAATGATGTTATCACTTAAGCGGCAAACTAGAGATATGTAAGACTGCTCATAACTGATTATAATGGTAAGGATATTCTACACTTTTAAGTAAATTACTGATCATGTTATAGTTCAGATTTAAGACTGAGTACTGCAGAAAAGACCAACCACTACCACGAAAAATTGGCAAAAAGAGTTATATTGAGTACTGTCCTTGAAGTAACCATATATGCATGTATATACATTCATAATATAAATTAAATATACATGTATGTATAATCCATCTAACTGGATCATGGTTTTTGGGCATGTAATTTTTTATCATACTGTGTGATGAAAAGGAAGACTGCTAAAGTACTTTTCCTGAACAAAGAAATACAAAGATATTATGGTTGTTCAGGAATGTAAGTTCTTTCTTTAAATTGACAGAACAATTGGTTGCTATTTTTATGTAAATCAATTTGGTTACAATAACAACTTCTAGCCACACTATGTTTATTCAAATTTAGTAAGGAACAGAGTTTTGTTTAAAATAACCCAACTTAGCTTTCTATTTCTGGGAATATATCTCAAAACAATTGTCTTCAGATGCCAAAGTAAACCACTCCTGTGATATTATACTTTTGCAGAAATGGTCCGGCAATTATGCTTTAACTGATACTCAAAGATACAGCGATGAGTTAGTGATGGCATCAATCACTATTTTTTTAATGTTTCATTACAAGATACATCCAATTTATCCACATATGTATAAGTGAGCATCTAGTTTCCAAATGAGCATAACAGAACTTTGCAAATTCATAAGTGTATATGAATTATCTAGTCAATGTATAACATGAAGTTATGCAATTAAACTTAATAGTATTTGATAAGTTCAAATGTTTTGAAAATTATTTACAATTCAATTTATAGAAACTAGTATTTGCTTAATTTTAGTATAACTTCCAAGAAGATTGCCTACGATGTCTCACATGGACCACCTTTTTCACCTAAATATCAATGAAGTTGAATTCTACTTAAATTGTGTTGTCAAAACAGCAAATCTCAACACTCTAATTGAAAGAGCTTGGAAACGAAACCACTTTCTTCCCTAAGCAAGTAACTCAAGAGATTGGGTGAAAGTAAATTGAACATGATCTTTGCAATAACTCTATTTTCATTTCTGAAAATTTTTCTAAAGACTGTTCAGAGGAGCTAGAAGGAAATCAATTACTGGCATTTTTTTTCAAGTCAATGTAATTATTAGATCTGTTCTAAATTCTTACCCTTATACCCACCGATCACTTCTCATTAAAAAAAAAAAGCTCCATTTTATAGGATATGGAAACTCTTAGATACTCACAACTGTTTAAAGCGAACAGATTAGGTAGAGGTAGCACCAACTGATACATCTATAATGCAAAATCGGCAAATAAAGCAAAGAAAAATTACAAAAGATACAGAACGACTATAGGAGCAAGAGGACATGGACACCTACTAAATAGTGTCTTTTGACATGACAGAAGTGATAAACCAATAAACTATCAATCATATGGTTGTCTAAACAAGATATAAGTAACAATACCACCAGTAGATAAGTTGATGTGGCTGTACAAAATTTCATAATGTTCCATGTTTAGACAAGAGGCTAAATTATTTCTAGGACATGAAGGAGCACTATTGCGAAGAAGCAGCTCTCACTGATATTTAGTTCATAGTGACCAGCCATATAACATATAACCTTAAATGAATCAAGAATGGTAGGTAACATTATGTACACTGATCAGGTTATATTTCGTAATAAATAATAAGGTACTTTATTATAAGGATCAGAAGTAAATAAAAGGGAGACAAGGATTTGAGAGAGAGCAGGGAGAATACAAATCAGGCATTGGGTTGAGAAAAGGGAAGGGGGAAAATGACCTAGTTATATCATTAAATAAATGTGTGTGTCTCTACTTTCATCATAAATTTATAATTTGAATTTTAATATAATTATCAACAACTTTGTCCTGAAATTACTAATCTATTTCAGTGGTAAATAGTATAACAGGTTTATTTTGCCACCAATAAATATTTTACATACCCAAAGTTTGAGAACTCTTTTCTTTTCTACCCATGTTTATTTCTATACTGGTTGAATTATGGCTCAAAAGGAAGAGACTCCTGAGGAGTTGAAACAAAAACAAATTGTATAGCTATAGAGATACATTGTCAAAGAGGTAGAGTTGTCTCAGTCATCTCATTCACTCTCTGCTACATAAAGCCCTTGATCCTTAGATTTACATTTATATTTTATTTGTTTGTGTCTCATTAGTTTACCAATATCTTCCAAGACTGTAGTTATTGAGAATTCATTTTATGTTTCATGAGAAATAGCTATAATGAAATTAATGAATTTCTGATTTCATTCAGCATAGAGCCTTTCTTACTGAGTTATTGTGTTTGCTGAATTAGAAATTATCCATCTGCAGACTTGAGGGATTGCATCCATCACTCTTCATTGTTTCTAAAATGTGTCTTGTATGTAGTATTTAATTTCAAATATTTCAAGTAAAACAGCTTTATGAGAAAACAAAAATCAGCTACAGTCACAGAATTGTTTTCAGATCAAGAGGCTTTGTTTGTTTGGTTGGTATTTTCGAGACCCAGCTTCTCTGTGTAAAAGTTCTGGATGTCGTGCAGCAAGCTTTGTAGAGCAAGAAAGACTTGAACTCAGAGAAATTCACCTGCCAAGACATGTACCATGAACACCTGGCTTGTTAGGTAAAATTTGGGATTCTTATATATGGTGATCAGAATTTTCATAATCCATTTTACGTCTTGAAAATTACTGAAAAATAAGTGAGAATTATCAGCGTTCATTTTCCTCAGGTGCTATTATAATCTCAAACTTTTGAAGCTCTGGCATAATAATCACTTAAAATTCAAAATTCAAGTGCTAACTTTGTACATTTAATATAGTATACTTCTGTATATATAATATCTTAATACACATTGCATGGGTCACAAACTCCACTTTCAATACATAGTATGCTTTACTGAAAGTAAGATCATTTTGATACATCACATCAAAATGTTATCAAAGCCTCATTTATCCTTTACTTTAATCCTTGCTGCTACTAAGAGAACAATCAGTTGTGTAGGAATGGCAACAGGTTTTTTTTTTCTGAGAATTAACATGATACATATGGATGCAAAAGTCATGATTTAAGGAGAGAAAAATATGATACATTCAAAGTTAATTTTCAGAAAAAAACCCTACCCTCCAGGATGTAGGAAACACAAAAGAAATGGAGATATCACAGAGCATCTGCTCTCTCAGCTCCTGTACAAACTTGTGCTTAAATGTAAAATATCAATATGTCAAATATTGTCATAGTTTCTATAAATATACTATAACATACTGTAGAAGCATAATTTCCTTGCCTATTTTATGAGCCAATGCAACACTTTCTCACCTAGATTATCTAGTAATCTGCTTTGATTTCCTGAACCATTAAAAAAAGAACTATTTATAAGCCTAATTTTTAATTAGAGTAGACAAATCAGAGTTAGTTGATTTTTTTCCTTTTAACTCTACTTAATCTTTTAATCTGTAGTATTTGTATTTTACTTATTTAATGTTTTAAAAAGAAAAAAAACTAATTTTCATTATACATACTAATCCAAGTCTCCACTCCTTCCTCACCTCCCATTTCCCCCACATACCCCCACCCCAGTTGTATGGGTTTCTTTTTCCATTGTTGTGAAAAAAATATCAGGACAAAAGCAGTTTAAGTGTGAAAGGACTGCTCTGGTTCACACTTTAAGTCCATCAAGGGGGGAAGTCATGGTTGAAGGAGTTTAAAACAAGAGGTCATGTTGTATTTGCAGTCAAAAAGCAGAGAGCAACAAATTTTTATAAGCATTGAAACATAACTTATTTGTAGCACAAGCACAAGATACATGAGGTACTTCAGAATGCTGCGAATTAACCTTATAGAAGCAGGGAGAAAGCAGACAATTTCATAAGAAGAAATACTTTCAAATAGGATGGAGTGAAGGAAACTTTCTGTGTGTTCTGTTAAAGGGGATGAGTTACGGAGTTAAGTAGCATTAGACAATGTAGCTAAAAAGAGGTGTTGAATTTCTTCAGAATGCTTTGTGAATGATCTGCCTATTCTGCTCCACCAGTGTAATGGAAATATTGATGAGGCCAAGACCTGAAGGTGCTAAGTACAAAAGATACTATACAGTGCACGTCTATAGTGCACTGTAAATGTAAACAATAAGGAATATTTTAAGAAATACTAACTAACTCTTGGTAAGAAATAATAAATTTATAGATTTTCAGCTGTTGTGTGATACTTTTCCTGGGGAAATAAAACATGTCTGCTCATCCCAGGGAGAGATCTGCATTGGTTAATTCTCTTGTCAATTTGACAAAAATACACTCATTTGGGGAGATACACTCTCAACTGACAAAAGGACTCCATAAACTTGGTCTTTAACCATACCTGTGCGTTATTTTGTTAATTAACTATTGATATGAGGGAGTCAAATAAATGTGTGCAGTGTCACCCCTATGCAAGTAGTTCTGGGCTGTATAGGAAAGAAGGATAAGTAAGCCATAAGAGAGAAGCTGGAAAACAGTGCTACTTCCTGGTCTCTGCTTCAGTTTCTGTATTGACTTCCTGCCCTCAATTCCTTTCATGAAGTCTACAACTGTCAGCTAAATTAAATGTAATTCCTCACCTAATTGCTTTTGTTCACAGCCTTTACTATAGTTATAGGGTTTTTAACTAAGATGGAGAATGATGATAGATAAAATTAAGGATAACCAAAGTCAATCTTAAGAAAGAACCAATAATATTTTCAGATATCATTTTACAGGAGAGTAAATAGTCCAAATAAATCTGCAACACCCAAAGCCCATGATGTTACAGGTGAAAATTTACAAAGCTGCAAATTTTGAACTCACTAAAAATCTTTTAAGCATTTCAACAGATAGGTGATTGTTTCTTTCAAAAGTTAAATTACTTCTACCTAGTTCAACTCATCTCTGCTTCCTCTACTTGGCTCATCTTGTCTGTTCTTTCAATTGTCTCTGCTCCTCTGAGGCTCTTCTGGGCAGTTCATCTTTTCTGAAACTGTAAAAAAGTCTCATTGCATCTACGAGCTTGGAGAGGGAGACTTCTATTGTATTCTGTCAATTTGGTTAACTTCTTGACGCTTTTGATTTGTTTACTACCTTAGTTTAGCAGCTTCCATGAAGGATGGAATGTTTCACTTCACTTGGAATATTTTGTTGTTTCATCTCCTTTTTTATGTCCTTACCAAGTGTGCCTCCTTAATATTCCAAAATGGGAGGTTTTAATTTGGAGGGAAATGCCTCACAACATACTCAAAACAGTATAAAGGATGTTACTGTGAGTATAAATTTCATTAACACATAGTAGAGTATCAATTTAAGGTTTTGCTAGAATTTTCATCTATAAAAAGTTCATCTCTTAGAACTATCATCAAGCTACCAATTGCAGCCTAGCAAAACCTTAAAGGTCTACATCCCTCCAACATATCTCCATTTCTTCTTAATTAAAATTTTAAAATATGTTATTTGAAAAGTTCATGCATGTTTACAACTTACATTGATCATATAACCCCTATTCTCCTTTCATCTTCACTAGGACTCATTAGCATCATGCCTCTCACCTTCATGTCAATTTTTTAAATAGATAACAACTGAGTTCAATTAATGTTGCCTATATGGTCATGAAAAGAATCATCCACATAGCCACTGACAAACCACAAGCCTCTATACCACTCATGGGAAAAGTGACTCTTCTTCCCTTAGCAACTATCAACTGCTCATTGCTAAGTTAGGATGAGAGGTTTATGTGTCCCTCTTTTCTCGATGCTGAAATTTTTAACTAGCTTCATTTTATGCAGTTCTTGTTAAGGTATAGTTGTTGGGTTTTTTAATGGCCCCCAAACAGTGGTACAATTAGGAGGTGTGGCTTTGTTGGTGTGTATCTTTTCTTTTTGGAGGACTTGGGTCTCTGTGGACATGGACTTTGAAGTTTATATATGCTCAAACCACACCTAGCATCTCAGACCACTTCCTGTTGTTTTGAATGACCATATAAGAACTCCCAGTTCCTCTTCTAGCACCATGTCTACCTGTATACTACCTTGTTTTCTGATGATAATAGACCAAACTTCTGAACCATGAGTGAGACATTACTATTAAAAGTTTTCCATTACAAAAGTTGTCAAGGTCATGGTGTCTCTTCACAGCAATAGAAACCCCACCAAGACAAATAATAGCCATAGCTGTTGGGAGATCATAAATGTAACATTAGGCCATTTCTAGACAATATCTTTTTGCCCCACTCCTACATTCTTACATTCCTTTTGCCCACTTATCTGCTATATTCCCTGACACTTGCAGGGCTAGGGAACAACAATGTTTAGATTAATATAGATGTCCCATCTCAGACACTTAGTTTTATCACACTGAAGTTGTAAGTCTCTGAACATGAGTCCCCATTACTCACTGGAAAATAAATGTCTCTGACCAAATATAGTCAGAGTATAAGTATATAGTTATGCTCATGAATATTAAGAAGGCACTTTGGCATATATGAGTATTATGTATGTTGTATATATGAAATATATATATGCATATTTATAATTAATAACAAATGGAAAAGTCTATCACTTTGAGGATGAGGTGAACCCTGTGTATTCAGTTTGAAGTAAAGGACTTGGAAGGGAATGAGCAGAGGAAATGATAAAAGAAATATGATTTAATTGCAGTCTAATTAAAATTTTATATGAAAATATTTAGTTAAACAACTGCTGATTTCCTAAGAGATTTTGACCTTCCTAATCTTGGGTTTTTACCAGCTTTTCTGTAAAAAAAGTAGCCACAGATACATGAGTCAGAGGGAGAGAGTGATTGCTGGAATAGAAAGGCCACATTAAAAAAAAAAAAAATCAAGCCACAGCAGAAAACTGCAAGTTGTGTAGAACTGTGTGAGCTACCCACAAAATTGTCTCTAGGTGCTTTCATTTATGATGGCTGAAGAAAATAAGAAAAGTATTTGATTTTAGTTACAATTTTACAAATACATTTATATTTTGTTATTTATTTCATAAAGATAAATAATATAGAAATATTTTTTATTCATCTTCTGGGTTTATCTCACCTGATGAAGATAAATTGCTTCTATTGTTATCTGAAACAATTTTTGCAAATTCACATGCCTTGATACATAAAAGCTGATTTACTCATAAACCTGTTCAATGCTACAATTAAATAAATTAAATTGCTCACATTTTAAACTTCAGTCAATGTTCACTTCAGTGTAGTAAACTAAAACAATTTGTATGGATTTTAAAGTCAATTTTTAATTATAAATAAATTCTTTAGATTACTACCTAATTATTTATTAAGTAATAGATTTTTTTGTCTAATATTGAACCAGACAATCTTCCATTAAGCATACCTTGTAAACAAAGTTATTAGATACAAAAAATTCAGTCATAATAAATACCAAAATTGATCATCAAATTTTAAATAAAAAGTTATTTTAGTTGCATGGTATTCAGTAAAATATTGGTTATGATTAGATTTGATAACTATAAGCAATACACAAATTGCCATGTAAAAATTTGTTTCTCTGATTCAATAAAGGTGATTAGATTGCATTGTTGCTGTAAATTTGAATCAAATATGTCATTTTCAGCTTTCTCTAAGAACGGTCAAACTCTCCCTATCTGACATTTAAAGCTACATCAGAAAATACTGAATTGACTCTAAGGAGAGTAAATTATATATCTTAAGTAATGTCCAACTAATGCAGAATGAAGAACACCATACTTTTCTTAAGAAACACTATATCAATAATGAGAAAAAGTTGCTACTGCTATGAGGTCAAAAAACCTGGGCCCAGTCAGTAACTTTTCTATTCTTATGAAGAAAACATTTAATCGAGGTTGACTTGCTTATAGTTTCAGAGGCTCAGTCTATTAAGCTCATGAAGAGAAACATGACGGCCTGCAGGCAGACGTGGTCCTAGAGCTAAGAGTCCTGCATCTTGGTTCAGAGGAAATTGACTGTCACTTTGAGGGAAACGAGAAAAAGAGACCTCAAAACCTGCTCCCACAGTAACATGCTTCCTCCAACAAGGTTCCACTTCCTCATAGTGCCACTCCCTTTGGGGATAATCCAACTAATCATAATAACTATGTTCTAAAGATAGCAAAAATCTACTCTAAACATTTTTTTACATATATTTGTTTTTCAAAGCGGCGTTTCTCTGTAGCTTTGGTGCCTGTCCTGGAACTAGAACTTGTAGACCAGGCTGGCCTCAAACTCACGGAGATCCGCCTATCTTTGCCACCCGAGTGCTGGGATTAAAGGCATATGCCACCACCGCCTGGCAAAGCAAACATTTCTTAATCTATTCATAGAACCGTATGTCAGAAATCTTTATTATTACCAATCGTATATTAATATAATATCCCTCTTAATATAAAATTTTAGAATAATAAAAATAAATACAATTAAGTCCTCAGCTGCACAGCCTTGGCTTAACAAAAATATAGACCAACTTACATTAAGTAGTCCTTCATAATTAATGTTTCAGCAATCTTTGTTAGTTAAAATTATCTATGTTAGTTAATTGCTCTAAGATAATTTACTTGTAGGACAGAAAGTTTAAACATGCCTAAAACACTTAAAAATTGTCTCTTTTTAGCAAATATACAAACCAGTATATCATCTAACTTCAAAACCAAAAACTAACAAACAGAACCCAATGAAACTCAATAATCCAACTAAACCACACCCAATCACACAAACACACATGCACAAAAAGCGTGCAGAGACACACCATCCACCCACCCATCTCCACACCCAAAATATCTTCTGTGAAATTAATCTGGGCAAAAGCCCTGAATTCTACTATTGTACACTTACGACTGTCTTTTTCTAATAAAAAGTTATATATTCAATCTCATTTGTATTTTTAAAATTACAAATAGTTATCTTAGTATAATAGATGTAGGGGTAAACTAATAGGGAACACACTAAAGACAATGAAAGTTAAAAAGGATGTGTACTTAATCTGGCAAAGAAATTAAGACCAAGGTATTCTTAAATATAGTATATATTAAAATTAAAATAGGAAGCTTTGCAACCTAACCTATAGAAATAGAAAATATGATGCTTAAACAAGTAAATGTATTTAAAAAACAATTAGAAATATTTCAATGTCCTTTTATACTCTATGTTTTGCAATCTCATAAGTGTTGAAAGAACTACCTGATTTTAGGAAATGCTTAGAAAAGCCCATTACTTTTATTAGTATTCTATGTATCTGATGCAGTTTCACCAAGAAAAAATGATGAATTCTGACCTTAAATATTTAAAAAGATAGTAGAATACATGAATAACATATTAAAATAGGTTTTAAATAATAAATGACACTAATGCACAAAATAAAGCTGAAGAAACATATAATAATAATGTAATATTATTGCTATTTTTAGGATACTCATTTTGTGCCACTAAACTAATGGGTGTATGTCTATATAAAGAATACATATATATTCATAAATAATATATAAATATTTGTATTATATGTTATATATGCATTAAATAAATGTATTTGCATGTTATATCTTCTAAAATTTTATATGTCAAATATAATTGTCTTCTGTATCAACAATTCAAGTTTAGGAATATTAATTTATTTGATGAAACACTGTGCAGAGAATGCACAAAACGAGAAATGATGTGCTTCTTCTCCATATTGGGGATTCCTATAAATCTTGTCTGATTCAGGAAAAAGGGGATGAAACATATGCTATATTCAAACTGCAATTGAAAATGCAAACAACTATTCTGGGTATTAGGGTAATTCTCCCTAACCTCAGTCCTGAATACAGAGCGAAAAGGGTGAATAAGTAGGTGTAGCTGTTGAGAAATTAGTCTGTAGGGGATTCTAAGTGCTTCTGCCAAGAATAGGTTCTAATAACATCCCGTGTAAGACTCCAAGACTACAGAAGTTGATATATAACTGTAATTTAAAACCTTACTCATGTAGTGATATACCATTCCCAATTTATATTTATGCTTCAAAAATGAAGACTGATATGTTACCAGTTTTGAGACCAACATGTTGACAGCTGAAAAGTGATCTTACTTAAGAATAGTTACTGTAGATATCAATTTATTTGCTTACTCCTGCTTACACAACATTAACATTTAGTAATATTTATCATCAGTTGGTGCATGTATATGAATTGAAATTCCTTAAAATATGTTATTTTTATTGCTACTTTTGTTCATTTGAAATCTTTTTACTGAAATATTTGTTTGTCTGCATGCGCTGAAGCTAACTATATAAAAATGTTATTAAAGTTTATTATATTTTGCTGTTTCCATAACATGAAATTTTATTCATATTTACCTTGTCTTGTGTACTATATATGAGTTCATTAAAATTTATTATACATTATATCTTGCTTTTTAGTTACCATCATTACTCAAAAAGATTATAGCATTTGCTTATACAGAATTTTGTAGTCTAGTGTTTACCACTATACAAATGCATGTATTATTTCTGGCTATGTAACTTTAAATTATTTTTTTCAGTGCTAGTAAAATATAAATGTATAAAACTTATGTTTTGCTATGAAATTCCATCACACACTATACTATACTCATATCAGCAAAAATGTATTTTTCCTCCAATATAACGTTAAAATTAGAAATGAAATACTGAAATTTTATTTTTTAAAAAGATTTTCCTGTACCTTTTTGGCAACTCCTGATTTCTATATATTCTATATCTTGGAAATTTAAATATTTCCAACTACATGTTCTTGGAGAACAGAAAAGCAGCAGAATTTTGTTTCTTAAAATGCTCTATATTTTATTGCATCCTAAGTATTTTGTGTGTGTGTGAGTGTGTGTGTGTGTGTGTTCATGCATTTGTCTGTACACGGATGTTTGTGCCATGTAACAAATGTGGAGGTTGGGGCAAAAGAGTAACAGTTTGAGTTTTTTTTTCCATTTTTACCATGCAGTAGCTGGGGATCTAATTGAGATCTTGAGGCTTTCACATAACTAACGTCTCAATAAACTAGAAATCCATTATGAGTAAATAAAGTACTCAAATTATGCAAAAAAAGTATCTATTATTACAACTTAAGAACATTTTTATGTAATGAAAATAACAATTTTTAGATAATGATGCTAATTGCAAACTAATAAACTATTAAAAACACAGATTGGATGATGGGATAAAATCCTACTTTTTACTGTCTGGAAACAAAACAAAAACAAACAAGCCACAATAACAACAGCAAAACACTTTATTCCATAGACAGGAAATGAAAATGGAATGGTTATTAGGGAACTGATGTAAGGGAAGCATGAATGAACCACGTAAAAATAGAAGGTAATGGAAGAATGAATGCAATCAAAGAATATTTTGTAATCTCTCAAAACTATGACAGTAATAGATGGTCTTTAAAAGGACCCAGATTCAATTCCCAGACTCTGATGTTACCAGGCCTAAATTTACTACAGATATTAATGCAAGTATAATAACAGTGCAATACAATAATAAAACTAAAAGATTAGAAATATCACAGGGGGTAGATTTGGTAAGAGGGGAGATGGGGTAGCTTGCAGGAAATGGGAGGAGGGAAGAGAGCAGAAATTGTAGTCAGGATGCACGATATTAGAGAGGAATCTATTTTCAACAGAAATTAGAAGTAACTATTACAATGTCATCCATTGATTTGTAAAGCTAGGATATATCATTAGAAAATATATGTAATCGAATTGCTCTCACTATTCACAATGACTTGATTTTATAGTTTCAGACACGATGCAATGAAGATATGCTGTAGACTAAAACACGGAACTTTTCTTAATGAGCTGCTGTTAGCAGGTGAAAATGATTTCAAATGACCTAACAACATGAAAATTTAGAATTTTCTACTTTTTAATAAAACGACGCTTTCAAAATGTGCCAACAATGTCAGTATGAGATTTAAATATGTAATTTGGGAAAGGGTACATGTGGTGTACCCTTAAGAGTGATTTGCATCCCCAATGAGACTCCCTCCAAGAAACACGTCTGCTAGGTTGGTCATGGAGCAGAGGTGTGTCTCTCAGCAGTTACTTGAAGGTTTGAGCCACCAGCACAAGCACCACAGAGCAAGCTCCACCAGCACAAGCACCACAGAGCAAGCTCCACCAGCACAAGCACCACAGAGCAAGCTCCACCAGCACAAGCACCACAGAGCAAGCTCCACCAGCACTCTATGAACTAAGCCCCAAGGCACTTTAAGCTTCTCTCATGCAGACAGAAAATACTGCAGATATCAAGCAAGGACAGACACAGATGGGAAAGAAAAAAACCTGTAAATGGGTACAGTGTGTTTAAAAAATGTCCATACACTTGGAAGAGAAAAGAGAATTGGTATATACAGTCATAGAAAAGAATTTTAAAGGAAGAATAAAGTAATATAAAGAAAAAAGGCCACACAGAGATGGAAAATACATAGGGAGTCTGGACCCTGTGTATTATTGTGTTGTCTTTGAACTTTCTGAGTGCTAATGGTGGAGCAAGAACTGTTCAGATTATGGAAACTTCTGGACTAAACCAATACACATATTTTAAAATTGTCTTGACATTGAACTAGAAGTAAAAACATGTCTTACTTTGGGGAAAAGGTTATACTTTGATTTCTACAGGAAATGAGAGACTGTTGATTCATTCCAGGTGATATGGATCAGGTTTGGTCAGGGAAGATTAACTGACAATCCTAGCTAGAGATATAAAGAAATAAACCTAGAACTACAAACCATTTGTAACGTATACAATGTACAAAAGTAATATATACTTGTTATGCTCAAACATAAAGCAAAAAAAATCATTTTGGCTAGCTTATGTACAACACACAGTCTATACTTACATTATTGCAGATATGTATGTTACCTTTAAAAGCTTATATGTTTTCAGAGTAAGGAAACCAGACACCAATAAAAATGAATAGCACAGATGATTCAACATCTCAGAACACATCTGTGAAAATCTCCTTGGAATTCTAAATTCACAAAATCTTCAAGGCTCCTGGCTGAGATGGTCCAGCCTCACAAACTGCTACAACCAGGACTCTAATGATTATCCTGATTTTCTCAAGGTTCCCTCAAAGATACTGGCACCCATAAACAACCGGAAGTAATCTAGAGAACAATGCCCACATTCCCAGGAAATGGCTTATGAATGGGTTTTACTTATTTAATGGATGTATATAATTGTATAGGGAGATTGGTTGTAAGTTGTTATTGGTCATAGTAAAAAAATAGCTGAATAAAATACTCAAGTTCAAAGATTTCTTTCTAAAGGAAAAAGGGGGAATATGATATAGAAATTTTAGAAAAAAGATAAATTATTGAACTTATTTTAATCCAAAAAGTAACTATTAATCTCAAAATATTTTACATTGTTGTTGATTTCATTTATTGATAATAATTTAAAGTTAATTTTGTTATACTGTATATATATTTCAGCTCTTATTTAGGGTATTATGTTTTTGTAGCTCATTAAAAATAGTGTATATTTAAAATTACAGTTTAATAGCTAGTCATCTGTAATAATCAAACTTGTTATATTAGGCATGTTTTCAAGATTAAACAGATATATTTAGATAGTTAGATGGTCTTCAAACACTTCAAAGATCTATAGATTATGGCATTTAATATGTTGAATAACTTAAGACTTTTCATAATAGTGAGACACATCTGCTCCTGACAGCAACAAATTGATTCCAAAGAGAATGATGAGCATCAAAGAAACTCCAAGTGTAGTTTGCTTTCTTGTATTTTTTGTTCTTGTTGTTCATAGCTCTTTTATTTTATTTTATATTTTTAAAACAATCCTTTATATTTTACGAACAAACCCCTGTTTCATCTCCATTCCATCCTCATATTCCTCCCACCTACCCCCCATGACACACCGCATCCACTCCTCAGAAAAAGTGAGGCCTCCTATGGGGATTTAACAAACTGTGTCACATCACTTAAGGCAGGACCAAGTGCCTCCCCCCAATATCTAGGCTGAGCAATGTATCCCTCCACAGGAAATGGCCTCCAACAAGCCAGTTCCTGTGCTAGGGATAAATACTGGTTCTGTTTGCCCACAAACTGCCCAAGCCACAAAACTGTTACATTCAGAGGCCCTAGTTTTGTCTTATGTAGGGACCCCAGCTGTCAGGCCAGAGTCAGTGAGCTCTCCCTGGCTTGGTGTTGTGGGCATCCCTATTATGGTCTTGATCCCTTTGCTTATATTATCACTCTTCCCTCTCTATGGGCAGACTCCAGAAGCCCTACCCAGTCCTTAGCTATTAATCTCTGCATCAACTTCCATTAATTACTAGATTAAGTGTCCTTGATGACAACTAAGGTAGTCATGAACCTTTTTTTTTTTGTTTGTTTTTTTTGTTTTTTGTTTTTTTCGAGACAGGGTTTCTCTGTGGCTTTGGAGCCTGTCCTGGAACTAGCTCTGTAAACCAGGCTGGTCTCGAACTCACAGAGATCCGCCTGCCTCTGCCTCCCGATGCCTGGATTAAAGGCGTGCACCACCATTGCCCGGCTGTCATGAACCATTTGTATTCCTGGAAATTTTCCAAGTACAAGATTCTTTCTAACCCCATAATGGCTACCTCTATCAAGATATCTCTTTCCTTGCTCTTCCTCTCTGACCTTCCCCCAATGCAACCTTCCTGATCCTTTATGTTCTCTCTCTTTTTTTAAAATTTATTTATTTATTTATTAAATATTTCTGCCTCCTCCTCGCCACTGCCTCCCATTTCCCTCTTCCTCCCCCAATCAAATCCCCCTTCCTTGTCAGCCAGAAGAGCAATCAGGGTTCCCTGCCCTGTGGGAAGTCCAAGGACCACCCGCCTCCATCCAGGTCTAGTAAGGTGAGCATACAAACTGCCTAGGCTCCCACAAAGCCAGTACGTGCAGTAGGATCAAAACCCAGTGCCATTGTTCTTGAGTTCTCAGTAGTCCTCATTGTCCACTATGTTCAGTGAGTCTGGTTTATCCTTTATGTTCTCTAACACCCTCCCCATTTCCCCTTCTTATTACCCTTTTCCCCTTCCCCCTCACCCCCGCAAGCACTCTAAATTTACTCAGGAAAACTTGTCTATTTCCCCGTCATAAGGGGATCCACGTATGTCTTTTTTTAGGGTTCTCCTTGTATCCTAACTTATCTGGGGTTGTGGACTGAAGGCTGGTTATCCTTTGCTTTATGAGTGAGTTCTAACCATGTTTACCTCTTTGGGTCTTGGTTACCTCACTCAGGATTTTTTTTTTTTCTAGTTCCATCTATTTGCCTGAAAGTTTTAATTTACCTCAAGACCCAGCAATACCATTTTGGGTATATACCCAAAGGATGCAAACTTATTCCACAATGGCATTTGCTCAGCTATGTTCACACCATCATTATTCGGAATATCCAGATCCTGGCAACACTTAAATGACCCTCAACCAAAGAATAGATTTTGGAAAAAAATGTGGTTCATTTACACACTAAAGTATTACTCAGTTGAAAAAACAATGTCAGTTTGCTTTCTTTATGATAACATCTAGCTATTTTGGTATACATAGAATAAACAATATATCTGTAAAATTATGGCACATTTACACTATAAAATGTGAGTTTATAAATTTTAAGTGTTTAGTAGAATATAATTTTCATAATTCTAGAAATCTTTGTGAAATCCTATTTGTAAAGGATAATATACCTTTTAAAGTGTATATCTCAATGACAAAATTATCTCATTTATTTACTATGAATACTATATTCTTAATCAAGCATTTCCATTCAGATAGTATTTTGTCCTAACTAGGTCATGCTGCTAATAGAGCTATACTAATTAAGATCAAACCTACATTATTGTGTTTATAATGAGGTTTTTGTTTAAGTTATTAACATAACTTAAAACACTTTCTCCTAAAGTAGATAAATTTCAAAAAATAACTGATACAGGTAATCACATAAATAAACATGAGTAAATTAAACATTTATATCTTATTCTTTTATTCTTGAAGTTCATGTATAGTAAAATGATAAAATAATAATGTGGATAAAGATAACCTAGTGAAAAGGTCATTTATGTGGAACACTGGGAGATATTTTCAACAAGGAAAGTAGAGGAGATATACTGAACAATTGATAGAATGAGAAAGAATAAAATGACACAGCACATACATGTAGTCAAACATAAGCACACACACATATATATTCATAAAACATTAAATTAGAAGTGGGACTCTTTAAAAGGGGTAGGAGAAAGATAGTATAATAGCACTTGGACATATTTAAAGGGCATGCTATATTTCAGTTTTGTGAAATTGTAATGCTCTCAAACTGCTTTTAAATATTTATCTTTACACCCACAGGTAGAGGCTACTCTCAAGTTTGGTCAGTTGGCTGTAGCCCATGAGAAGACTCGTTAGTGATCAAAAGTAAGTGTGAATTATAGGGTATCTTTATCAAAATATCACTTTAAGTCTCAAGGAACACTCCAAAGGAGGGGGAAAGAATGTGACAGATGAAAGATTGTGAGTGGTTCTCAAAAACACTGCCTCTTCTAGCTGATATGAATGCTGCATTCACAGACTCAACAGATGTGGTGACCTGTATAAGACCTTCGCAAGATCGAACCAACCCAAATTTCAGCCTAGGTAAGGGGTGCCTGAGGAGGACTCATCCCTAAATAAGGGACTATTGGCATTTTATGACTGCTGTAGGAGATAGAGTCATCCTTTTCATGGTGAGAGTGATCACTGGTATGTGACCAATGCTGCAGAGTATTACCCTACCTAGTATACCTATGGGAAGCATCACTTGAATTTTGTAGGAAATTGAAAAAATAAAAGATTATCAAGTTTGGAGTGTACATATTGGAAGAGGACCATAGATAGCTGGAGGGAAGAATAGGGTTGAAGTATGATATTCCATTATAAACAATGTACAGATCTCGAAAACTAATCTATCTATCTATCTATCTATCTATCTATCTATCTATCTATCTATCTATGTAACTATATATCTCTCTATCTACCTATTTCTCTACCTATGTGGAAATATAACCAACATTTTTTCATTTTGCAATAAATGTTTATCATTAAAAATGAAAGCAAAGTGTAGAAAGTAATTTAAGAGGACACATAATACTGTGACTAACAGGAATGAGTGAAAATATCAAAAAGCTATAAATAGAACGGTAAAGGGAAGCATAGAGAGAAGGAGGTAAAAACAGGTAGCACAAGATCCCAAAATGAATAAGTCAATGACAAACAGAGACTTCAGGGAAAGAAATGCATGAAATGAACAAGAAAAAACTGGAGTTGAAGAAAGATTCGATACAGCTGTTCCCAAGGGAAGTAAACCCACACATTAGTTTTAGTGAGCCCCATTAGAGCAGTTTTAACAGAAAGAGAGAACAAGCCACATAACAAATATTTCTACTTTACGACTCTTATACTAGACCCCATCTTTGTCAGAATACCCTGAGAGGAAATTAAATTATATGATTTCATTGGAAAGTTATGTGGAGGCAAAAAGCAAAGTTTAAAATCTTTAAGATGCAGAGCTTGTACAAATTATCAGAAATATGTGGGGGTACTTCCACAGTAGGGTGTTTTCTGTGTGTGTGTGTGTGATTGTGTGTGTGTTTGTGTTTGTGCATATGTTTTGCTTTCTGTTCTTTGAAAGAATTCTAATATGAATCTATTGTATTGACTTAAATTTGTCATGAGAGCCTATAACTAACCTTAAATCAGTTACTTCTATTTTCTGCAGTTTAAAAGTGGATACAATTCCTTCCGGAAAGACTGTTTTTCTCTAAATGCACTGTAATCTTCCTGAACATGATTTTGCATCACCCTGCATTCTGTCATGAACTGCAAACTCACCAAAGAATGAATGAACTCATGTAACTTTGGATTATAAGTCTCATGATGCAAAGTCTTTCTTGTATTGTTTTTGATATGAGAAATGTCCATGAGTTTAACATTCAGTATTTTTGAGTGAATGGATTTATGTACTCCATCTTACTAATAAATATAAATGATATCTTAAAAGCCAATACACACTTATATGCCTTTTAGATATCAGTACGGCCTTTTCTTATTTTTGCAAATTAGTTTCTAACAGGAAACAAAGAAAAATATATTAATACATTTAATCCTTTTCCAGAGTGCAGAGCTTTTCAAATTGCTGGGAAATTTTTCCAATCCTTATTGAAGCATTTTCTATATTTATTTATCATTTGGTATCATGTTAGAATCTGTAAATTCTTTGTTACTTTTCACATTAGGTTCTTTTTTCAATTTATGTATTAGAGTTAATTACATATGAGTGCGTATAAATGGTGCTCAAATGTTAGGTAAGTATGAAGGAATAGAAATTAAAGTCTGTTCCATGATAGTACTAGGTGTAGCTTAAAATCAAAGACTACAAAACAGAATTATAATATAAGTAAAGCTTTAAACCTATATTCTGTTCACTGGTTAATTATTTGCTGTTAGCATCAAAGTATTCTCAGTTTAACATCCAGGTATATTCCACATATATTAATATGTATATTAACATATAAGAACATATGTATTTCTAAATACATAACTACATATATAGAGATAGAAAACTTCTGCAATTTATAGCTTTAATTAATTTACCCTTTGTAATTATTATTTTAACTTATTTAACCTTTAAAAGAAAATATCAAAACTATTGAGAGCAGTTCAAAAATGTGGATTTTTAAAAAATGCTGTCTCACATAATGATGTGAGTTAATATGAAATGATAATATCTTTCATATGGAATTTTAAATATAATTAATGGAATTATCCAAAGTACATCATTGGTTCAGAGAAAATGAAATTTTTGAATTTTTTTTAAAATTAAATTATTGATGAATACTAGTTTTATAAACTTTAAATATTTTCTAATTGATAATGGTTAAGTGGAAATCTTGAATGATGCCAAATACAACACTAACTTAAAAAATGATTATCTTACCCTAAATCATGAGAGGATAACAGTGTAAAATACCTTGAGAGATGGTCATGTATTGCATTATTTACTTTCTGTTTCTCTGGTAAAACATCAAATCAAGACAAGTTACAGACAAAAAGACTGTGCTTTAATTTGTGGTTTCTGTGTTAATGTCCACAATCACAGGACAGCATGCCAACAAGGTGAAAAATTGGTGGTAATAAAAGAAAGTTGAGAGCTCACATTGTGAACCACTGGCATAAATCACCGAGCAAATTTATAGTGCAATGGAGACTCTAATTTCTCAAAACCTGCATCTTGTGAGTTAATTTTATTACCTCTTAACAGAAGAAGAAGAAGAAGAAGAAGAAGAAGAAGAAGAAGAAGAAGAAGAAGAAGAAGAAGAAGAAGAAGAAGAAGAAGGAGGAGGAGGAGGAGGAGGAGGAGGAGGAGGAGGAGGAGGAGGAGGAGGAGGAAGAATTCGATGATTAATAGCATCAAGTATTGATCAATCTGGAACTATGCAGCGTAATCCCATACAAACTACCACATGGCACATCTTAATAGCAATGATTTACCTGACTTTGTGACTGGCATGACATTGAGTGTTCAATATATATTAGAGAGAATACAATCTCCCATTTATCAATTGGCTTTCTACACAATTACTTTTCAAGATCATATAACCAAGTCTCAGAGACTATTTGAAGTGGTCCAGTGATCTTTTTGATATCAGAAGACCCAATATTGAACTCTCTTCTGATGCCCCCTCTTAAACAATATTAATGAGCTAGAAATAATGATTGCCCTGAGAGCTACTATGAGCTGTAAGATATTTACTTTAGCTCCATAACTGAGCTCTTCTTAAAAGATGGAAGTGGATATCCTCTCTAACACTGAAAATGAAAAATACATCTTTGGATATACTTAGGAATCACTGTTCAACAATAATTCAATATAATTGCAAGAAATGACAAATATCTTAATAAAATAGTGTCCTGACTTAACATTTCTGCTATTTGGGGATCCCCAATTCTAAGGGTGAAAGTCTCAAACCAGAGGTTCATGTCATTTGGAAGGGATAGATATCAACTTATATTTATCAGGTATATGTTATGTGTCAGCAAAAATAATATAGCTGTTTCTTATATGGACTGAAGCTACCAATATGTTAACTGATGTCATGTGACTAGAAAAGAGAAGGGAAAATATATAAACAGTTAGGGTCTTGATTGTTGCTACTTTTCTTCAACACATTACAATTATGAAAATAGCCTTGATTCTCAATTCTTCATATGTAAATTGAGGATAATGATATCAATATAAATAACAACTTTTTAATTAAAATCCATATAAAGAATATAGAAAATAATGTTTTAAGGCTTGGAAGAATAAGTATATTGTCATGTAAGGAAAATAACTTTCTAAAGTGTTATAATTTTTAGCACAAGGATAAATTATGTAGTCTTGTATTAGTGTTTAGTATTTCCAGCACGATTTTTCAATGTAACAATGTACAAATGTGAGAAATGAACTTTTATTGTGAATTTGGGTGCAATTACCTGATATTATTGCCTTGAGAGCATATTGTGTAATTGTGTATGTAATCATCATCATAATCACCATCATCATCATAATTATCATTATCAAAGACTATAAAACAAGCAGAATGCTATAAACAAATGTTTCTGTGCCTGAATCTTAGTTATCCATTTGAATCCAATGGAATGTTCCCTTTAAAAATAAAATAACATATTAGGAAGTACTATGAGAAAAGAAAAATCTTAGCAAGAAAACTTTTACCCAAGTAAAATTTATCCCGATATTATAGATACATTTTTCTATTCCTTTGATAAAATTTTTAGCTCACTGTGCACTTTATGTAGATGTCCCAATTGTTAATTTCATATGGCTATAATTATAATTTTAATGTTGTTAATTCTATTACTTTATAAATTTGAATGTATAAAGCATCATGCTGTTATTATCCAGCATACTATTGCAACTGTCCTATTGGAATAATTTGATACAAGAAGTATAATTCAGGGAACATATCTATCTGTCTATGAACTGTATGCTTATTTATTTTTTATTTCTTTCAATTAACCATGTCACTAAATTCATTATTTCTGTATCTCCCTCTAACTAGGTAAATAAAAACAAGCCATAACATATGACTTTGTCATATATTTAATCAGTCATACACTTTATAGCTCTTACTGAGTCACTAAAATCAAATACTCAAGGAAGATATGAATATTTGATATTGGAAACTTCTAAATAGAACTTCAAGAAAATAAAAGTCATACTTTTCTATTCTAACACTTCAATATATATAAGTATTATTATATTACAAATATTATATATGTATATTATGTAAATTTGAAATGCATAGTGCTCTAGTTGGTCAATCTTTTAAATGGGTGTATTGCCTAATACATTGTTTTTCTCTTCTGAAAGAAGAGACATTCTCATAACTTCAGCTATCTCAACAGCAGAGATCTAAACATCTTTGTCATCTTAAATTGCTTATCATTTGCTCCTATGATGACTTTCTCCCTCGTATTTTTTCAGATTCCTCACAGGTCACAGGTTAATTTTAAACACTTATTAAAAAAGAGCAACGATCCAGAAAACTGATATTTTCTGTTGTAAACCAGAGAGATTGTATGTGTAGCTACAAATCATCCCAGAATATAGATTGATTTAAAAAAAATAAGTAGAAATCAAGAAAAGATAAATGACACAGTTATTACACGCTATGGTAACTCAAGCATATTCAAGAAGTTAGAGTTTAAGTTGCTATGCATCTGTTTTAGCTGACCATTTTGTATTGGATAACTAATTGCCATGTCCTCCTTTTTGGTTGGTTAATTATGATATCAAAAGTTAAGAATTAAAGTTCCTTGCTCTATTTTGTTCTTCATTTCTCCTTTGTCTTCCTCCTTTTTCACATGTTCTTTTAAGTTTATATTATTTATAAATATATATTGACTAATTTATATTAATCTATATTAATTCATAATTCATGACTTAAGCTAATAATTCCTCAATCATTTGAAAAATTATTTTTGGTCTAAGATCTAGTTTATTTTAGGCTTATATTTTAGCCGATATAATGATTATTAGTGACATACTATGAAAATTTCTTAGTATTTCTTTTTTAGCACTTAGCAGCATTTTGTAGAATATAATACTTTTTTTGTGATATTTTATAAATATTAATACTACATATTAAAATTGAAAGACACCCCATAACTCATTTATTAGGAGTGTGCCTATAACCATATGAGCAATATTTTTACTTTAATAGATGTATACCTTGTGAAATATTATTTAAGGATAACAAAAAATTAATATACATGACTATCAAACATAATCATAGGCATAATCTCTACTATAGTTTTAATATCTGAACTTGATTTCTACTGAAACTTACTATTTTTAATTTAGTAAATAATCTTATTTTACATACCAGTTACCTCTCTGTCCTGTCCTCCCACTCCCCCTATCTTCACCCCACCTCAGCCCCCATCCATTCCTCAGAGAGGGTGAGGCCTTGCATGGGGAGTCAACAAAATTGTCACATCAAATGAGGCAGGACCAAGACCCTCCCCCCATATCTAGACTGAGAAAGGTATCTCATAGGAGAAAATAAAATAAATACAACATTTATGTTGTTTGGAAAAAATAACTGAACTATAACATACATATAATGTTTTATAATATATGTACAAAAATATAGTTTTTATTTCTGAGATATCTGGGAAATCTTGGTTTATCTTTGTCATTACATGTGAATACAAGGCAATTTATTTTTTTCAAAAATAATAAGATATTTGCCTATCTTACGCATATTTCCTATCTTAATTGACTTAAAATGTACATATTCTAAAAATACAGTCTTTAATCTTCTGCTCTTTCTTTCTCAGTGGAGCACCATCTTATTGGTTGTTAGCATCCCCAAACTGATAGCTCCACTAAAGAATAAACAGCTCAATTTCATGATTTAAGCAGCCCTAGCGATTAATTTCTATGACTCTATTTTTTTAAATGCCAATGTCTTAAGCCACTGATAAATTAATTTTAAAGAAAGTTTTTTTTTCTTTAGGAATTTTAGTATTTCATGAAAATCTAAAGATTTAGGTTAATTCATTAGAAACAAAACTCCATGTGTTTTCTAAATACAAAAAACTTTACACTCCGTTTTCAATTTTTAATGTGGCATATGAGTGACTGTCATAACTAAAACCATATTATGGTAGTATCAAATTTTGCTGATTGTTGCAGTTTTGCTATTATGAATTTCACTTTTGGTGCTAAACTCTCTATATTATAATTTCTCAAGACAATTACTCAGATACAGGTGACAAGTGCTTGTAATAATTCTTCAGATCATCATGAACAATAGCATATGATCATATCTTTATGACTGAAAACTAAACTGAACATCAATTTCTTTTTATTGCTTTGCCATAAATGTTTTGTTAAACAAAATATTTATGATACTAAATGAAGAAATCCACTGAGTTCCATAGAGTATATTCATTTCCTCAATTGATTTCTACAACAGGTCATATTTCTTACACATTTCAAATCAAATTATTATTTATGATTAAGATTTATAATAAAATTATTCAACTGAACATTGCATATTCCTCTATGGTTTAAAACAAAAGTTTAATGCTAATAGTATATGGCTGTTATTTGAAAGTTTAAATAATAAATGAGGACATTTTATATATGTGAATATTTAAATTTATATTTGTAACGTGGAAGATTAGTTTACCTTGTTCTTATTGTTTTAATTTCACTGATGATCTTAATTGAGTTTCTGTGAGAATAATTTTTTTCTTAGGTGTACCTGAAAGTTTTATTGCACTGGTTCAAGATGATATGTGTAACTTAATCACATTTATAACTTGCCAATAAACACTGCAATTAGATTTCTGCAATAATGCATACATGATGCTAAATATCTAACAAAAGGATTCTTCAAAATTATGAATATTTATATTGTCATAAATAGAGTACAATAGATGAAATTGTTAACTTTTCTCTATTCTATGTAAACTAAGCTTATGTATATCATATACAATATATATTACATATCCATATTAATTTATTCTAATATGTTTTGTTTGCAAACATGATTTTCAGAAATGTACAATGGTTTCTGAATAACGTTAGATTGGAAGCTACTTGAATAATCAAAAACAAAATATTTTCATCATAGACAAATTATTAGGGTAGATGCATATGACTTAAGAAAACGCACATGCACAAATCCAATTAAACAGTGAAGTGTCCATAGTACGTTTCTAATAAAATGTGGCATCCAATATCCACTTTAGCACATACCACTGATTTAAAAGTACATATCCTGACTTTTGATTAAATGTTAAATTACCTGGAAGAGTCCCTGGAAATGAGATCACTGCAAATAGAAGGGATGACAATAAAGATTATGCCAGAGCATCAAAAGTAATTGTGAAGGAGTGCTCAGGCATAGAGAAAAAATTTTAAATCTACATTCATTGTTTGCTCTACTCTTTTCCTTTTTTTAGGGCAGGCAGTAGTTTCTCAGGCAATGTCTATAGCATATATATACACTGGTAAGAAAATAAAAGTCAATATTATTTAGATTTCTAACCTGTTGATGTTTGATTCACTGTTTTTTTTTTAACCTTAATTCTAAGAACTGAATAATATTGACTAGGGGCTAGACATCTGATACCTTTAAGTGCTCATCTGAGCATAGGAGACATGAGACCTGACTTTCCTGATTGCCAGATTGACACTTAATGTGTCAAATAAAAGTGAGGAAAGCCTTTATTCACGTCCTAAATCCTGTAAGATGAATCTAAACCTGAGGGATATGTGAATCCTCTGACTTTTCATTTAACACGCGTGGTTATGCTGAGGAGGAAAGCCAGACTGAGCAATGTAAACTTGAGGGTCATCACACAACTAAAGAAGTGGAATGGGGCATGGAAGACAGCTCAGTTGGTCAAGTTTTTATTACTTAAACATGATGAGGAGAGCTTTCTTTAGTTACTCTCTTTTCTGTAATTATAATTCTGTCCTCCTTTTTCCCTTTCCTCCTTCCGTGAACTCCTCTTGCTATCTTTCACATTTATTGCATTTTTATTAATTTCTATTATATACAGTGCATGTTATCAGTATATTACCATATATATTCCCAAATATATAAATACTGCTTGTTCAGTCAATATGGTGTTACTTGAGTATGTGAGTTTAATTATGAGGAACTACATTTAAAAATTCCTTGACACACTAGGTGAGTTTTAGTCCAACAAAAGCAGAGATGGGAGGGCCTTAAAATTTGGTGATCACCCAGTCATATGGTCAAAAACAAACAAACAAACATATAATAAATAGAGAAATAAATAAATAACAATTATATGTAAATATGTCAATTGATCTATATTTTATTCATATATTATACACATATGTACAAACATATACATGCATACACACATGTATATATATATATGTCTTACACACACACAAAACAGTTAACTACAAAAGAAAAGATACTGACAGTTTTATACACAGTAGAGCTGTGAAGAAGACAAGATGTGAGGATTCACAGAAGAAAAGTTTTGAATATTGAAACTCATTGATAACAACGTGAGCTCACATTTTCCCCCTCCTTTTCCCACAGAAAGGATCTTGTGGGGAGAACTCCATTGGTTACACAAAACAAAATGGTCTTCTAGAAATAATACATACACATACAATTAACATTATACAAACCTAGTGCATTTTATTTAAGAATATATATGCATATGAACATATTCATGTAACAACCATTATGTTTAGGTATGTTCCTTGTATCCCTGCTCTCTCCAAGACCTTTATCTTGAAGGGATGTTGTATTTTCTCAAAAGCTTTTTCGGCATCTAATGAGATGATCATGTGGTTTTTATTTTTCAGCTTGTTTATGTGGTGAATTATCTTGACATATTTTTGTATGTTGAACCATTCCTGCATTTCTGGGATAAAGCCAAATTGATCATGGTGAATGATGGTTCTTGAATTCAATTTGCCAGTATTTTATTTAGCATTTTTGCATCAATATTCATAAGTGAGATTGGTCTGTAATTATCTTTCTTAGTAGTGACTTTATGTGGTTTGGGTATCAGGATAATTATAGCCTCATAAAACACATTTGGCAATGTTCCTTCTGTTGCTATTGTGTGGAAAAATTTGAGGAGTATTGATATTAGTTCTTTAAAAATCTTGTAAAAATAAAAAAAAAAGAGAGAGAAAAGAAAATCTTGTAGAATTCTGAGCTGAAACCATCTGGTCCTGGGCTTTTTCTGCTTGTGAAACTTCTAGTGACTGTTTCTATTAAATTAGCAGTTATATATATGTTTAATTTGCTTATCTGGTTTCGATTTAATTTTGGTAAGTGATACTTATCCAGAAAGTAGACTTTTTTTTTTTTTTTTTTTTTTTTTTTTTTTAGTTTTCCAATTTTGTGGAGTACAGGTTTTCAAAATATGACCTGATGATTTTCTGGATTTCCTCTATGTCTGTTGTTATGTCCCCATTTTCATTTTTGATTTTGTTAATTTGAATATTCTTTCTCTGCCTTTTTTTATTTAGTTTGGATAAAGGTTTGTCTATTTTGTTGATTTTCCCAAAAAAACCAACCCTGTGTCTCATTGATTCTTTGAATTGTTTTCTTTGTTTCTATTTTGTTGTTTTCAGCTCTCAATTTGATTATTTCTTACCATGTAGTTCTAGTTCTCTTGGGTGAGTATGTTTTTTTTTTTTTTTTTGTTCTAAGGTTTTACTAGTGTGGGATTTTTTTTAGCTTTTTTATATAGGCATTTAATGTTATGAGCTTTCTTAGCTTTCTTCTAACCACTGCTTTCATTGTGTCCCACAAATTTGGGTATGTTATGTGGTCATTTTCATTGAATTTTAGGAAGTCTTTAATTTCTTCCTTGACTCATTGATGATTCAGGTGAGTATTGTTTAATTTCCATGTGTTTGTTGGATTTCTGGGATTAGTGTTTATGTTGAATTCTAGTTTTAAGCCATGGTGATCCGATAAGATACATAGGGTTATTCTATTTTTTGTATCTGTTGAGGTTTGTTCTGTTACTGAGTATGTGGTTAATTTATGTAACTATAACTTTGGGGTGTTTTCTTTTCATTACAGTGAAAAGAAATTGAAGCAGAAGTAATGTAAATATATTTTTTTTCCATTATCACCAGGCTAGGAACTAATTCAGAAAAAGAAAATAAATGTAGATTGTCAAAATGCATCTTGAACTTGGAGTTTCTGTGCTGTGTTAACAGTACTATCAAAATGTGACATAAGGACTTACTCTATAAGAGCCATGCCAGAACTTCCTTACATACATTCAAATATTTAGACTTTAGGGAACCTTATGAGGATAGAACACTCTGGTGCAGATTTCAGCAAGCAGAAATGCGTAGAGCAAAACAATTTCCAGTTCCTTCAGCTTGCACACTCTGTCACTCTCCATCCACTGACTTTTATGTTTTTTTTCGTTTTGAATTTATTTATATGTAAAACACTTAAGTACAATTAGTAAGGCAGAACAGAATCAGAGGAAAATTTTGACCTTGAAATTGTATTGTTTTCCATGAATACAGTTTTCTAAGAAAATGGTTTTCCAAGAAAATTAATACCAGAACAGAGTGGATCAACAAAGAAGAAAAACTCATTGTACACAATCAAATAATGTTGGTGCAAAATATAAAATCCACTATATTTTCCCCACATGCACAGTGAAAATTTGGGAAGTCCAAAATTTAGAATAGTGGTCAGGGCCTAAGTAAAATAAAGTATTTAGTGCTTTTTTTTTAAATACATACATAGACATATGCATACACACACACACACACAAACACAAATACTGGGATAGGAAGATCTCTCTCTCTCTCTCTCTCATGTAAATTTGGGAAATGAAAGTCTACAAGTTTTGGAAATAGAGATGCATAGTAGCAGTTTGCCAAGTAGCATCTGTTTTGTTCTCTTTGAAGAGATGATAGTGACATATGAAATCATGCTTGCAGACTTGTAAGTGTCAGTCACATTAGGCTTGTTTAATCTTGCTCTCTGTTCCTTTCAGCTCATCATAAAACCAGCAGGATTTCTCTGATCCAAACATAAATCACAATAGCAACATCACATAATATTTGAGAAGATATTTTCCTGTTAAAGAATAGTCTGTCAATTTTAAAGAACAAAACTCATTCATGGCTCTTGTAATGTAGGAATGGGGAATAACAGGAAACAGTGTAGGGAGAAAAGTGGCATATTCCAGATAGATATCTAAAGTCTCAGACTATGAATTTTTATTACAATTAATTACCCCAAGAAATTTATAAAGTGTAAAATGTAATAAGAGTATGTAGACACAAATACAATTTTATTTCCTGATATTTTACTGGAAGTATTTATACAACCAAGGATATTATATTGATGATTCTATCATGGAAAATAAGAGGATTTTAATATTTTGCATTCATTTGTTCCTTATTATCACTGAGTTTTGATACATTAAAATATATTGAAGTGATATTATAAAGGTTGGTATAAATACATATATATGTACATAAACTTATCTATACATATAAATACATATACACATATATTTAAACATATATATTTAAGCTTTACTGCAATTATTTAGGGGAAGATTTTTCAGTGTTGTAAGGAATATTCATGAACAGAGACTAAAATTTTGCGTTGTTTTTAAATGAAGGACATACGTTGAAATTCTGAAATCCTTTGAAGTTGTGTTGAATTTTGAATATATCACTTGCATAATCAAGTCGATAAAAAAATTTTCTTTAAGACATCTGTCACCATGAGTACATTTACTTAAAAACCAAGTACAATTAACAATTTCAGAACTATATCTAATTACTACCATATCATAGCTCTTCTATGTTTATGTGGTAGTGTATAATGTCTTTGGTTATATATTTCACAATGACCAGGAAATGACTTTGAGTATATTGAGATATTTGACTCAAATATTTAACATTGATTTCTTATAAATTCATTAGATATTTTTACTGCTATATTAAGGACAAGAATGATATAGTTATTTTGTATATCATTGCTCCAAATTGCTGGTTGATGGTGGTGCACACCTTTAATCCCAGCACTCAGGAGGCAGAGGTAGGAAGATCTCTGTGAGTTCAAAGTTAGCCTGGTAAAAAAATGAGTTGCAGGACATCCAGGATAATTGTTTCACAGAGAAAACTTGTTTTGATCACCCCCGCCCCACCCCACCACAAAAAACGCAACCAAACAAAAAGACTTTAAATTGTCCCTACTTACAACTTCAGACTTAAAAAGTATGTTGATATAGAAGTCATCAGCCTGTCCTCTCCAATAGACATACATACCTTTGACAAAGTTTCTGATAGCAAGCTGATGCTGAGTATATGTTAATGACAGCTAGAGTAAGCTATCTTCATTACTAGTCATGGAATTTACTTGACTGCCAAAGTTAGTGCCACACTTTCACAACATTTAAACTCTGGTTCATATTGACTTATGCACTAAATATGAACCAAATCGTGTTTGCAAATTGTTATTGAAACTTATGATCATGATTTGTTTGTCTTTCAAGTAAAACATAATTATTGAAGATCTAAGACAAACAAATCTGTTGAGGGATATTACTTTACACTGTGTGGAGTTGTGTCACTTTATGTGGTTTAATGAAGAGCTTAGTGGACAGCAGCTGGGCGGAAAGAGGTTCGGTGGGAACTTATAGGGACAGAGGGTTCTAGAAAGAAGAAATGAGGATTCTCCAGCCATATGTGGGATAACCAGGATTGGCACAATGAAGACGGGATAACGAGCGTGTGGAAGAATATAGATTAAAATATTTGTGTTAATTTAAGTTAGAAGAGCAAGTTAGACACAAGCCTATGCCAGGACCAAACTTTCATAATCAATAATAAGTCTCCGTGTCATTTGTTTGTGAGCTGGCAGTCTCAAAAGAAAAGTCTGTTATTTATGGTGTTCAGTGTGGGAGCTTGAATATCCAAACATATGGCCTGAGAAGTATAAGGAAAGTTCTGGACCAGGAGACAGATGTAGCTTCCTAATCCGGTCCTCTCTCAGGCAGGCTGCTGCATGGTGGAATACAGAGGCACAGCTACTGGCTGCTGCCTGGAGGCGGGAGTCAGGCATCATCACATGTGCTAGGCTGAGCGACATTGTATCTGACAGAGCAGTTTAAGATTTGCCTCGTGCGATCAGAGAACTCTGTAGGCACTCAGTAAAGACAAACCCAGATGGATAACAACTCTAAACAGGTTACAGAGTGTTCTAACAATGTGCGTCGTCTTAAAAACAAAAGAGAATGGGGTATCATCAGTCACAGAAAAAAATAGTTTAGAATAAATAAGTTAAAGCATATAAAGAGAAAGATAAAATAATATAAAAAGAATAAGCCAAAAAGGAGTCTGGGCACTATATGACATCTTGTAAAATAATAGCTGAGAGATATTGGATTATGAAAACTGCTAAATTAAACGACTTGTATATTTTCTTAAATGTCTTAACTTCAAAACAGAAGTCAAAAATATGCTGTGTTGTGGAAGAGGTTATGGTTTTTTTTCCCCATAGAAAATGAAAGCCTGAGGATTATTGTAGCTTAATAGAGATCAGATTTGATTGGGGGACCACCTGAAAATCCTTGCTATAGAATGAAATGAAATAAATCTTTCCCTCAAGACAGGGGACATATATTCTACCTGCTCAAACATAAAACAAAAAATAATCATCTTTGACTAGCTTGTGTACAACACAGTCCATACTTGTGTCAATTTATTATATATGCAACCTTCGAAGATGTATGTTTACAGAGCAAGGGAAAAACACCATTAAACATGGGTAGTCCAGCTGATCCAGGCTCTCAGAGTACCTCTGTTGCAGTTTCCTGAGAGCCTTGCATCCAGAACAACTTCAGGACAGCTTCCTGAGCTGGCTCAGCCTTGCAGTCTCTATTAACCAGGACTTCAGATGAGCATTGTGATTTCCCATTGTACAGAGACTGGACAACATAGGTTACAGCTGATTCTCTCAGGACTTGACTATCCTCATTTTCTCAGAATCCCCCAAAAGATGCCATCAAACTAAAAGAGCAGATAGCAGTCTAGAGAACATGACACCTACATTCCCAAGAAGTAAGGTGGGTGGTCTTTGGTCATTCTAGTCTTTATTAGACAGTACAGAATCAATTTTTCATTTATATTTTTCTGTTTTTAATTATGAAACTATTAAATTAATAACAGAGATAACCATATGGAAATATTTACCTGCATTTCAGAAGTGAGAAAATTATCTCCTCGTAGTGATGAGCAAGTTGTTCAGAATTAAAGGTGACAGGAAGTATCACTTAGAATGTCAAATTTCTAAGATAGTTAAACCACTTCAAGATATAGAAAACAAAATAAAACCATATTGATCAAAAGTGTTAGGCATCTGTATTACAAAATGTGTATGAACATTTTGTTGTATTCAAACAAGTGAGTGGATGAAGGACCAACTGATTTCTCCAATGAACTACAGTGTAACGTCCAAAGATTTTTAAATAAAATAAAAACCTTCTGAAAGGGCTGATAAGGCCACCAGTGCCACCTGGACACACAATCCTCACTAGTCGGATATTGTCATGCTTTAAGCCTTCACAATAACATTTCACTCAACGATTTTCTGTTCATTTCCTACCTTGTTTGGGAAAATATGTTGTATGATGTAGGAATTTTGTTTCTCTTGGTTTTGTGTATGTATTCAGTTGTCTAAAGTCCACCATCTAAATGTCAACATCAGGTTAGTCATTTGTTAAGCTCCATTTGTAACAGGGCCTTTATGGTTTTTCCACTGAGCATCCTAAGCTACCTGGTCCACAAGCTTTCTAGTGGCCCCTCTGTTTATACCACTCATAACGCTAAAGGAGCAGTGAGACTGTAGATATGTGCAACTATACCCAGCTTTTTATGCCTTCTAGAAATTTGAACTTGGGCTGTTATTCTTGTCTGATGAAATTTTGCCCAATTACCCATGTACCCTGTCGTGAGTATATATTTTCTCCCTCTTAGGCATTTTTTAAACCCCTATCTTCTTTTGCTTACTTTCTTTTCTTAAAAAAAAACTTAATTATATTAGCTTTCTCATGCTATGAACTTGCATTTTCATCTTGAACTAAATTTTAATCATATTTTAACTTTTAAGTTTCTAATTGATACTGAAATAAAAGTGCATAGTAACAATTGTGTTATTTAAGGAGTCCATAAATTGTATGAGATTGCATAGGATACTTGTACTGCATATAAACTTTCCATAGATAAGTCAATGTAAAGAGTTTTGCATTCATCAAAGTGTTAATACATTATTTAGTGAAAACAAAGATTAAAAAATATAATAATCCTTAATGTGGATTTCTTTTAGCAAATAATGGAATTTCACAGAAATGCTCAGTCACAACTAAAGCTTCCTTTCAAAGATACTGATCTGATGAAAATATTGTTTTAAAATGACTTTAATTTCATTTCCAACAAATGATTCATTCAGATTGCAAAAAGAAGTTCAGGCCACATAAATAACTTTATTCTGATGTGATGAAAGTGTCCATTAGAACTGAAATACAGTACTTTAGTACTTAATTTGTCTTGTAGAAATACGTGAGAGCCGGGCGGTGGTGGCACATGCCTTTAATCCCAGCATTCGGGAGGCAGAGGCAGGCAGATCTCTGGGAGTTCGAGGCCAGCCTGGTCTACAAGAGCTAGTTCTGGGACAGGCACCAAAGCTACAGAGAAACCCTGTCTCGAAACCCTCTCCCCCCCCCCCAAAAAAAAAGAAAAGGAAATATGTGAGAAACACTCAGAATAATTCTTTAGAAATTAAATACTTTATAATTGGCAATAAAATTCCTTAACTATTTTATTCTCATAAGCATATAATATTAATGTTTGGTGACATTACTTTCACTGTCAGTAAGGCTTTTTAAAAATATTTTTTATTATCGATGTTGGTAGATTATATGTTTAAGATCTGCAATATTTGCATACCTTAGAGCTGTTATGTTGTGATTATCATTATTCTTTGACAGAAAGACTAGTGTAAAGTACAAACAATTCCAATGTATTAAAGTTCAGTGTAAGCTTATTTTGGCTCTGCCGTTTTGTTCTACCCTAGGTCTCAATTCATATTGTGGTTAATAGCAAGCATCATCATTACCGTTTTTCTTAGTTTTTCTTATTTCACTCCTGATTTTCTACAACGAAAAGCATTCATTTTTACATATTATTAACATAAACATAAATTAATATAATAATTGAATAAGTAACCAAAAGTCATAAATAGTGCCATACACCTCTAATCCCGGCTTTCAGGAGGCAAAGCCAGGATAATATCTGAGTTTGAGGCAAACCTGGTCTATAGAGAGAGTTCTGGGACATTTACGGCTACATAAAGAAATCATGTGCCTAGCAGAAAACCAGGTAGGTTGCTCACAGACATTCTCTTCTCGCTGTTCCCCAGACCTAATTTCTCATCCTTTACTCTTGTGCTATAAGAGGACACTATCTACAGTTACCTCTCCTACTGCCTACTTCTCTCATACTATGCCTCCTGAGCAGCTTCCTCTCCCCACACTCATTCCTTCCAGCTCCTCTGCCACCTCCTCTTGCCCCATTTCTACTATGCTTCAGTGTTATATCAGAAAAGAATAATTGTATTTGTTTTATTTATTCTTCTGCGAGTGCTGGTTAAAATGACTGTCAAATTAGAAGAGACTGAAATAGTTACATTCTTTCCATCTCAAACACACTTTACCAGATGATAAAATAAGACCTACTGCACAGTGCACAGGTAGTGGAGAGTGACAAGGGACTACTTCCTAAGATATTCTGAAAATCTCAGACACGTGTAAGGGATAACAGAGAAAATGTGTAGGCTTCGAGCTTGATGAAGTGTGTGGCCTTGAATATTAAAAATTCATCTTTAAGAAATCTAAAAGAAACATTTAATGTTAGGACAATGCACTATATACATTGCTGGCAAAATGTTTTCTAATTAGAATTATGACAGCGAATGCAAATTTCATCAAGAGCAAGCAATCGCCTAAAGAGAAAATGCAGAAAATTGGAAGTGACGCATGGCCTCTACAACACAGAATAAACATTGAACTAACCTTAATGTTATGAGCATCTGGTGATTTTCCAGAAACAGTCTAATCATTATAAACACAACAACAAATCATCTGAAGTGGTGCTGAAAGCGTTATTATTCACTATGTGCTTGTACCATTGTTTCTTGCACAGTCTACATGGCCACTTTTCTATTTAAGTTAAATCTGAGCGAACCTCTTTGATTTGTATAACATGTCTTCAACATTTATAAAATTAACAAAGTCACTAGCATTGTGCATCATATCTGCTATACAATAGTGGCTCAACATTTTGAAAAAAAAATATTTTGAAGACTATTTAAAAGGTTGTGAAAAAATGTGAATTAGACCTGATAGTAGTGACTAAATTTTGAGAAACATTTATAATTCATTAAATTTTCATTTAAACATTGCTTTTCATTGAAAATGAAATCTGTTCAAACATGGTGAGATTGATTTATACACATTTTGTTAAAAGTATAGACATTATAAATTGTAATGTTGTCTTTATGGGACAATCACACAGAGTATAGTTCAGTCATGCCCACAGCAGTTCTACTCTCTTATAACCCTCCGACTCACATTAATTTCTTCCTTTTCCCAACAAAGCCTTCTTTTGCATTCATGCCATTTTCTTCTTCTTTTAGTGACCCATGGATTTCATTAGAGTTGTTTAAGGAGCAGAAGTGATAGTTTGTTTACAGGAATAAGTGCCATGACCAGCAAGGGAAATTTTTTTTTTTTTTTTTGCCATTAACATTTTTCTAAATGTTCATCCTGGTGAGAAGAGGAGCCCCATAACTCCCTCCTCCTTCCATAACATAATCATTACCTCAAAGTTATGCAGAATTTGTGCAGGTAATCTGAGGTTTTGTAAATTCATTCTACAGCCACCAGTGCAACATTCTCCTCGCACCCCTGCCTTTCCGGGCTTCCTGTGCATACTTATGTGACATTCACTGTATAATAGAAAGCATATTTCTCATGCTTCCTTTAGGACAATGTCTGACATTTGTGACATTAAAAGCATAAATGTGAACGTAGGTATACAATGTCAATTTTCCTTTAGATACTTTTTGCCATACAGCCATTCTCATTTATTTCCCAGGATAATTATATGATATATGGGTCAGCTTTCTACTAAACAAAAGACAAGAGCAAATCTGAGGTAATTTAGCACCTATCCTAGGTTCCAAAACTAAGTTGTCTGTTGAAATTGAAAAATATTTCTCTAATTTTTAAATGTCATTTTTTCACATTTGAATATTATCAAAATGACACGTAGATATTACATGCAAATAACTAGTTATTATTTATGTGTTTCTATTAGTTTAACACGAATATTGTCATCTATACTCGTCAAAACGTACTTAGAGATTTCTGTTGCCATTTGTAGATACCCAAAGAGACATAACAATCCCATTGGGCCTCAAAGAGGATCGGTTTTGTTGTTCTCAGATTCTTCTGCTCCTTAGAATTCCTGAACTTAAGACAGCATAGTTTTCATCCTCCTTGCTTTCACTGTGACTTCTCTTACTGTAGATTACAAGTTTGTAAATCATTTTAAAATTATTTTTGAAATGATAATACAATTGCATCATTTGTCCCCTCCATTTCCTCCATCCACGCCATCCTATGTACTTCTTACCCATTTGCAAGGTCATCAATTTTTCTCTAGTAATTGTTACATGTGTGTATGTTATGTCAATATATATTAACATACACATATGTTCATAAATATGTCATGTTTAGTCTGTGTAATTTTAACAGAATGCATATTTTCAAGGCTCCTTCATCTAATGTTCCCTGAGTTTTTGATGAGGGCTTGGTTCACAGGTGTATTCTTTGGAACTGAGCTCCACAACTTTGCATTTTTACTGGTTGTGGTTTTCTGAAACGATCTTACTGTTGTTGGTATTCAATTATTACCTTTCTACCTGGATGTAAGGTATGCTTCTTTTTTTATTATTTATTTATTTATTTATTTTATTGAGAATAGGAAAAAAAAGTTTCCGCCTCCTCCCAGCCTCCCATTTCCCTCCCCCTCCCCCCACTCTTCTCCCCCTCCCCCCATTCTTCTCCCCCTCCCCCCACTCCTCTCCCCCTCCCTCTCCAATCCAAAGAGCAGTCAGGGTTCCCTGCCCTGTGGAAAGTCCAAGGTCCTCCCCCCTCCATCCATGTCTAGGAAGGTGAACATCCAAACTGGCTAGGCTCCCACCAAGCCAGAACATGAAGTAGGATCAAAACCCCTTGCCATTGACCTTGGCTTCTCATCAGTCCTCATTGTTCGCCATGATCAGAGTCCGGTTTTATCCCATGCTTTTTCAGTCACAGTCCCGCTGGCCTTGGTGAGCTCCCAATAGATCAGCCCCACTGTCTCAGTGGGTGGGTGCACCCCTCGTGGTCCTGACATCCTTGCTCATGTTCTCCCTCCATCTGATCCTCATTGGGACCTTAGGAGCTCAGTCCAGTGCTCCAGTGTGGGTCTCTGTCTCTATCTCCATCCATCCCCAGATGAAGGTTCTATGGTGATATGAAAGATATTCGTCAGTATTGCTATAGGATAGGGTCATTTCAGGTTCCCTATCCTCAGCTACCCAAGGGACTAACTGGGGACATCGCCTTGGGCTCCTGGGAGAGCCACTCTAGGTTTAAGTCTCTTGCCAACCCTAAGGTGGCTCCCTTAACTAAGATATGTGCTTCCCTGCTCCCCTATCCAACCTTCCTTTATCCCAATCTTCCTGTTTCCCCAAGTTCCCCCAATCCTCCCCTTCTCACTTTTCTCTCCCCGTCCCCCTTTATCCCCAACCCACCCTACCCCCAAGATCCCAATTTTCTCCCCGGCAATTTTATCTACTTCCCTTAGCCAAGAGGATAACTATATGTTTTTTCTTGGGTTCACCTTCTTATTTAGCTTCTTTAGGTTCACCAGGTATACACTCCGTGACCTTTATTTATGGCTAGAAACCAATTATAAGTGAGTACATCCCATGTTCATCTTTTTGGGTCTGGGTTACCTCGCTCAGGATAGTGTTTTCTATTTCCATCCATTTGCATGCAAAATTCGAGAAGTCATTGTTTTTTACCGCAGCATAGTACTATAATGTGTATATATTCCACACTTTCTTCATCCATTCTTCCATTGAAGGGCATCTAGGTTGTTTCTAGGTTCTGGCTATTACAAATAATACTGCTATGAACATAGTTGAACAAATGCTTTTGTCATATGATAGGGCATCTCTTGGGTATATTCCCAAGAGTGGTATTGCTGGGTCCAGGGGTAGGTTGATACCGAACTTCCTGAGAAACCGAAACACTGATTTCCAAAGTGGTTGCACAAGATTGCATTCCCACCAGCAATGGATGAGGGTACCCCTTCCTCCACAGCCTCTCCAGCAAAGGCTATCATCGGTGCTTTTGATTTTAGCCATTCTGACAGGTGTAAGATGATATCTCAAAGTTGTTTTGATTTGCATTTCCCTGATTGCTAATGAGGTTGAGCATGACCTTAGGTGTCTTTTGGCCATTTGAACTTCTTCTTTTGAGAATTCTCTTTTCAGTGCAGTGCCCCATTTTTTAATTGGGTTAATTAGCATTTTAAAGTCTTGTTTCTTGAGTTCTCTATATATTTTGGAGATCAGACAAGGTATGCTTCTTATAACCTAGAATAATCGGTCATATTGTTGCATATAAATATATTTAATTTTAGTTATCTATATATTATTATAAATGATAATATATCTCATATTATATATATATAGATACATATATTTGCTTACATGTCTCAAGATTCAATTATAATTGAAATGCATTTTGGGTGGCTAAGATATAAAATATTATTCAGTCTAGCACACTATTGTAGTTCATAATCACTTTAACTTGAATTCTGCTTCTTATTTTGTTTTATCTGCATTAATTTTCTACCATTTACACTTTTGAAAAAGATTGGTTGTCCAGTATATCATCTTCTTTTGGTGATATTATCTATTTAAAATTTTTAGACCTCTAATACTCATTGAATAATATCAGGAAATAGTCCCCATTTCCAATACAGGTAAACATTACACTTATTTAGACTGTGTGTGAGGGTGTCATTTTGCCTTTATTTGGTATGTGCTCCTTGCTTTGTTTAAAGATCAGAGGACAGATTATGGAAATTTGTTGTCTCCATCCATCATGTGATTCACTTGACTACAGAACCAACTCACTTTTTCACATTTTCATAAATATACCTGTTTTTATCACTCAAGATGTTTCCCTGCTATGGGATCCATTTTTTTTTTACTGGTACAAAAGCCCTTCTTTTATAGCACCATGGAGGCTTAACTACCCAGCAGTCAATGGCCAACAGGTGAAAATCCCATCCTCTGATCCTCTAGGCAAGGCACACCTTTTAGTAACTTCAATTAGAAGGCTCTAGCAGGGAAGAGCAGCTGAAAGCCAGGACTCCAATTGGTCCCAACACTTAATTTTAAGAAAATATGTTTAAAGTATACTTTTGATAAAGACCTGTTTCCAAAATATACAGAAAGCTAATAGCCAGCATTCCAAATTAATATCACCTATGGAAATATTAGCAGATATTTCACTAGAGAAATGATGCGGGATTACTAAACATGTGTCAACTCATTCATTGTCATTAAATATGATCACCTGTATAATTCACAAATAAACTGCTAAATGATTATCATCAAACCCTTAAGAGAGTTAATATTTTAAAATATAGGTTAGTAGTAGTAGTATTTGGTAGGAACAAATTTTAATATTTATAGTATTTAATAGGAACAAATTTCCTGTTGAATTTGAATTAGATGATAACCTGGATATTAATCATACAAGGCACTAATAACAAGAACTCTAAAAGGTATTGGTATATGTAAAACTCAGGGATTTTTCATACATACCTACATGCATACCCACACACGTAAGTGTGTGGGTATGCATGTAGGTATGTATGTAAATTTTTTGAAACAGTTTCTCTGAATAACTTTGGTGCCTGTCCTGAAACTAGATATTTTTTACTAGACTCGCCTTAAACTTAAAGAGATCCACCTGCCTCTGCCTTCCAAGTTCTGGGGTTAAAGGCCTGCACCACCACCATCTGGCTATTTCTCTTAAGATAGTAAACAATGCCAGGTGTGGTATCACGTGTTAAATCCCAGGACTGGAGGGCAGAGGCAGACCGATCTTTATGAGTTCCAGGCCACCCTGGTTTTAGAACAGAGTTCCAGGACAACCAGAAACCCTTATCTCAAAAAAAAAAAAAAAAAAAAAAAAAACAGAAATTAAACAGTGTCATAATAAACCAAAAAGTGATGTTTTGAATGAATAATTAAAAAGATGAGGAGTCCATATAAGTTCAAAAATTAGTAAACAAAATTAGTGTTGCTGCTAAACTAAATTTACTCTCTGGGTCACAGTGAGTAAATACTAATATATCTATGATAAATGATTAGAAACAAGAAATAAAAACCATTTAGAAACCATGAAAACACCATTTGTCTAAAGGCTGATGCTGTGTTATCTGAGTGAAAGATAAGAACTACAATACATCAGTATTATCAAGTATAAGTCTTTATGTTTTAAAACTTTAAAATTGTTTAAATTATTTCAGTGTATTGTGTGTGTATGTGGGTGTCTGTGTCTCTTTGTTTGTATATGTGCTGATTGTATTTCCCTGTCTCTGTGTCCATGACTGTAGTGTGTGTCTGTGTGTATGTTTGTAAGGTAATTGTGTGTGTTTCAGAAACATTGAACTTTGCTTGATTATAGCCCATGAAGCAGCTCCTAACCAGAAAAGAGCTTACCCATCAGTAAAAACTTAGCTTTAAGCTGGAGCTCGTGAAATATAGCCAGATCATCATTTTCACTTCTCTTCCGTCCTTGCTAAAAGTCAGCCAGTCTCTTAACATTATATTAAATCCACAAATAATCCTAAATTCTACTAGGTTTCAAAATGTTATTGGTTTTCTAAACTTTTTTTTTTATTTTAAAGACATTGTTTTCTACATGTATAAATTTCTGTGAAAGGCCTTTATACGTTATTTTAAAGAACTCTACATAGTATTCAAATATACAGGAGCTGTGGTGTCTTTTTCCAATAGCAAACAATACATTTTTGGGAATTACTTTTACAAAATGATGATAATCAACTATGCAAAAATAAAAAATGTATTAATTATTAATCATAACTCTTCACATATTCATTTTTAATTCAGAACTATTAGAACTACAATATAGAAGCCATTAGAATTACATGAATGGCTTAGGACACTTTTAGAATACATATGAGATAAGGTCACTATATTATCTTGAAAGGGAAGCCCCAAAAAGGATAAGACAACACAACAAAATATGCTACTTTAGGCAATATAATACTTCGGAGATTCAACAAGCATTTTCATTATTCCAAACTATGCTTTTAAGTTGGAAAGTGCTTCAGCTTTGTATGAGCTTAGGTGGAAGGACATACAAGGTAAGATTTGTTATCATTCTGTTATTATAATAACAGATGCCATAATGTTATCATTCTTCAGGTCATATGCCACTCCCAGATACATACCTTTGAAAATAGAGTCCTATAATTTCCAATTATGCATTGTCATACGTAATCCAGTTACAACACATGACGCTGCTTTCTCACTGATTCCTACATGCGCATTGACTCAAGGAAAATGTTATCTTTTAGAATTTTGTACTGATTAATGACAAATTTTTCAGTTTGATTATTTTATAGATAAAAAATACTCTTTACCAGATCTTATTCTTATATTTTCATTTTATGACCCTATTAAAGAGATTTTTTAAAATAAAAAGCACAAAAAGTGTGTCTCAGAATACACAAATTATTAATTTACTGGGAAGATATATTGCTAACTTCATTAGATAGATTTCCTTATACTTGAAATTTTCTGAAGTTTTAACCCTGAATCTCTTTGTCTTTTGTTCCATCGGTATAATTTGAAATATTTTCATTCAATAAAATAGAAACTCTTGCTAAGAATGTCTCCTGAAATATGTACTAGTTATGCACATTAGTGAATTTCAGGAAGGTTTCCTAAAGCCTAATGGTTTTTAGTTAGTTGATGACAAGTTGAATTTTTTCCTGGTCCTGGAAAGGTGCAGAATAGGAGTCAACCCCATAAGCTGCAGACATTAAGCTCTGATTTTATGGTAAATTGAAAAGGCATTAGTATGGTTGACTAAGTTGTTATAAAACACATGATATCTAGGGACTCATTAATTAATTCTTGATGAAAACAGCAAAGCCAAATACTTGTTCATTGAGTTTGATTCATCTGTGTTGAGAGTTGATATCTTTATCATCCCTTATGCCTTGCAACTCTGGCATTGCTGATTATTGCATAGTTTATATATTTATTACCTTAGTGAATGTCTCAAGACTAATATGTGTCTTGATTTATTTCAGCCGACATTTATCTTACTTACTCAATGGTTTATATTGGAAATCTTAAAAAAGTATTTTAATGCCTTTATATCTACATAATAAATTATTTATAGTTTTCTTGCAAGGCATAAGTAGACAGATTTTTATTGCCAAAAGAGGAGAGCTACTGAGTTCATCATTCTTTTTTTTTTTAATTGAGAAAAGGAAAAAAAAAAGTTTCCGCCTCCTCTCAGCCTCCCATTTCCCTCCCCCTCCTCCCACCCTTCTCCCCCTTCCCCCACTGCTCTCTCCCTCCCTCTCCAGTCCAAATAGCAGACAGGGTTCCCTGCCCTGTGGAAAGTCCAAGGTCCTCCCCCCTCCGTCCATGTCTAGGAAGGTGAACATCCAAACTGGCTAGGCTCCCACAAAGCCGGAACATGAAGTAGGATCAAAACCCAGTGCCATTGTCCTTGGCTTCTCATCAGCCCTTATTGTTCGCCATGTTCAGAGAGTCCGGTTTTATCCCATGCTTTTTCAGTCACAGTCCAGCTGGCCGTGGTGAGCTCCCAATACATCAGCCCCACTGTCTCAGTGGGTGGGTGCCCCCCTCGTGGTCCTGACATCCTTGCTCATGTTCTCCCTCCTTCCGCTCCTCATTGGGACCTTGGGAGCTCAGTCCAGTGCTCCAGTGTGGGTCTCTGTCTCTATCTCCATCCATCACCAGATGAAGGTTCTATGGTGATATGCAAGATATTCATCAGTATTGCTATAGGATAGGGTCATTTCAGGTTCCCTATCCTCAGCTGCCCAAGGAACTAACTGGGGACATTGCCTTGGGCTCCTGGGAGAGCCACTCTAGGTTCAAGTCTCTTGCCAACCCTAAGGTGGCTCCCTTAACTAAGATATGTGCTTCCGTGCTCCCCTATCCAACCTTCCTTTATCCCAATCATCCTGTTTCCCCAAGTTCCCCCCATCCTCCCCTTCTCACTTTTCTCTCCCCATCCCCCCTTATCCTCATCCCACCCCACCCCCAAGATCCCAATTTTCTCCCCGGCAATTTTGTCTACTTCCCATAGCCAAGAGGATAATTATATGGTTTCCTTTTCTAATCACAAAGAGGATAGTTGTGAAGACTAAAGTCTGTGTTTTCCATTTACTGAAGCATGTGCATTTCTCAGTGGGTGGATACTAGAACTGAAACATCACTGTAATCATTTTTTACCTGGTTCTACTGCGGTGATATAATTTCTCTGTCTTCTCCATAGTTTTTAAATATTCTGAAATCCCACAAATATTATATGCTATGGGTGCTTTAAAAATATTATCAAAGTCCTTTGCTGCCAATAACCAATTATCTCTGGACGGAAATGTTAGTGACATAATAAGAAGAACCTGACAATATTTTGTATATACTGCGTATGTCTAAATATTCCTCACAAATATCCTTAAATTGTAACATATCATCTTTTCAATAAATATTTTTTTCTCTTTTATCCTTTGATTTCCTAGGGAAATGTCATATACGGACATCTCTGTTAAAACAACAGTGTTGACTTGTTCTTGTATAGGGCCGTGGATAATAATATTGCAGTTTTTTTGTATACTCCTTCTTTGAGTATTTTCATTTCTATTTCAACATTTTATTATGGTTATATTGAGAAAGCCATGTTTCAAAGAAATAAATAAACAGCGTCCTAAAATTGTCTGGGAAGAGTTTGAAAAACCAATAAGATTCTCATTGCTGTTTATTTTTAATGTGTTTAGTTTCTAATTGTGCTAAGGTGCAACTACCTTGACAAAGCAGTTATAAGATCATTATGTAGACTATGGACACAGGCTCAGATAATTTAGAAGGAAGCAGAGCTTTTAGATGTGAACTACATAATTATAATCTCTATGACTTTATCTTTATAAGGTCAGGAAACTTTTTTAAAATTTCTTTACTTATTTATTTATTAAATTTTTCCACCTCCTCCCATTTCCCTCCCACTCCTCCCACTCTCTCTCCCCCTCCATCTCCAGTCCTAAGAGCAGTCAGGGTTTCCTGCCCTGAGGAAAGTCCAAGGTCCTCCCCATTCCATCCAGGTCTGGGAAGGTGAGCATCCAAACAGACTAGGCTTCCACAAGGCCAGTCCATGCAGTAGAATCAAAACCCGGTGCCATTGTCCCTGGCTTCTCAGTCAGCCCTCATTGTCAGCCACATTCAGAGAGTCCAGTTTGATCACATGCTCCATTAGTCCCAGTCCAGCTGGCCTTCGTGAGTTCCCATTGGATCAGTCCTATTGTCTCAGTGGGTGGATGCACCCCTCGCGGTCCTGACTTCCTTGCTCATGTTCACCCTCCTTCTGCTCCCCTTTTGGACCTTGAGAGCTCAGTCCAGTGCTCCAATGTGGGTCTGTCTCTATCTCCATCCAACGCCGGATGAAGGTTCTATGGTGTTATGCAAGATATTCATCAGTGTAGCTATAGGATAAGGCCCGTTCAGAACCCTCTCCTCTGCCTGCCCACAGAACTAGTTGGGGAAATCCTCTTGGACACCTGGGAACCCCTCTAGAGCCAAGACTCTAGCTAACCCTAAAGTGGCTCCCTTGGTCAGGATAACTTCTTCCCTGTTCCCATATCCACCCTTCCTCCATCTCAATTATCCCATTCCCCCAAGCTCTCCCCAATCTTCCCCTTTTCCCTTCTCTCTCCTCATCTCCCCTTCACCCCAATATACCCCCACCCCCCTGCTCCCAACTTTTGTCCGACGATCTTGTCAACTTCCAATATCCAGGAGAATAAATATATGTTTTTCTTTGGGTTCACCTTCTTATTTAGCTTCTCTGGGATCACAAACTATAGGCTCAATGTCCTTTGTTTATGGCTAGAATCTGCTTATGAGTGAGTATATACCGGTAATATTACTCTTTTTGTGTCTGGGTTATCTCACTCAGTAGTTCAAGATATCATTGTTTTTTACCGCTGGGGCGAACCTGAGGGGGAGGGGACGGTTGTGCGGAGCCAAGAAGACCCTGCAGCAGGAGCTGGAGGTCTTGGAGCCATTATTTTTTCTCACAATAAGCATTCTCCATTCAAACAGAACAACTTCATTTCCATTTAACTAGCACACAATGATCATTGGTTTTATAGTTCCTTTTTTTCTATTGAAATTCTTCTTTAACCTGGTGGTGGTGGAGCACACCTTTAATCCCAGCACTCGGGAGGCAGAGGCAGGCAGATATCTGTGAGTTCGAGGTCAGCCTAGTCTAAAAGATCAAGTTCCAGGACAGGCTCTAAAGCTACATAGAAACCTTGTCTCAAGAAAAAGAAAAAAAGAAAGATAGAAAAGAAAAACTCTTCTTTAATATATATATATATATATATATATATATATATATATATATATTCATCACTTGACAAAAAAAATTATTTACATGAAATACTAGCAATATCTTGATGTGAGATGCCTTCCTATTACCATTGATTAATAAAGAAACCAACTTAGCAGTAGCAAGGCAGAATAAAGCCAGGCAGGAAATCTAAGCAAAGATAAAAAGAAAAAAAAAGGGGAAGAGGGGGGCTGGAGAGATGGCTGAGAGGTTAAGAGCATTGCTTGCTCTTCCAAAGGTCCTGAGTTCAATTCCCAGCAACCACATGGTGGCTCACAACCATCTGTAATGGGGTCTGGTGCCCTCTTCTGGCCTGCAGGCATACACGCAAACAGAATATTGTATACATAATAAATAAATAAATATTTTTTTAAAAAAGAAAAAAAAAAGCACAGTCAGGAAGACACCAGCAGCCACTAGAGGAGTAAGCCATGGAACACGTGACAATACACAGATTATTAGAAATGGGTTAATTTGTATATAAGAAACCAGAGTCATCAACCAAATAGTTTGTAATAAATATTAAACCTCAGAATGTTTATTTGGGAATTGACAAACAGGAGTGAACAGAGTATCTTCAAAGATAAAACACAATAAGACAATAAAAAAATATAAAATTGTTATTATGTAAGCAAGTTTCTCCATTTTGAAATAAAAAATATATAAATTTTATAATTGAACTTAAAATAATATAAATATTATGAAGAAACTATAAATTAGTGTAATGTACTGAAGATTTTTTAATTTACATTTTTCTTTATTAATCAATGGTAAGAAAACATATTCACAACATACAGAAAATTCATCACTACCAAAATTTCCACATGCAATTTAGAAAAGTAATATTGATTATGATGGAACAAGACAGATACACATGAAATCATGAACAGTCATTTGGAATTGAAGGTCATTTGAAATGTAGAATGATTTCAGCAATAATTTAGTCAATAATTCTTTATTTTAAAATATTTTTTCAAATGTTATATTATGTTTAACATTGAATGATCTTTTCAATATAAGTTAAAACTATTTCATTTTTTTCTTTTCAAATAACTTTATTTTTATAATGAAAACTTTACTTACCAACTAGAAGTTTGAATAATGACTTCCAATGAATACGTGGAGAAATAAAAGTAGTCAGGTTACTCAGGTGGAGAAAGAATAGGATTAGATGGAGTAAGGAGTAATGGGGAGTAGACAATAAGAAAATGGTTTTTTTTTCAAATATTTTGTATCATTGCACACAATATAACTTTCCCACACACGTTTTCTTTCTTCTTTTTTCAGAGGGAGGGTTTCTCCGTAACATTGGAACCTGTCTGGAACTCTCCCAGGCTGTCCTCGAACTCACAGAGATCCACCTGCCTCTGACTCCCAAGTGCTGGGATTAACGGTGTGAGCCACGGCTGCCCATGCTACACACTTTTCAACATCAATGAAGCCATATGCTTTGTAGAGATGGAGCATTAAAAAGAGAAAAATATTACAGAGTCATGAGTAATCTCAGGGTTAAAAATGATTTGTGATGGGTACCCAGTTTAGCGTGATATAAGCAATGTAGCTTGAAGTACTCTTTTTATACTTCTACTCTTATAAACTGAATACTCTTGTTTCATGGAAAACTCCTGTGTACACACTGCTTGTCTATTTTTCTATCAAGAAACTCTTAGAGATTTCTAAGTAACTTCTCTTGTGGAGCAGGTCCCTCAGAGGTTAAAACCTTCAATCTCGGAAGGAAGCTTGTGAGAAACAGAAGCTTAGGAAGGATGTGGAAGCAAGAAGCTATTTTAAGGAGAGGTGAAACATTCCATCCTTCAGGGAAGCTTGCTGAAGCTAAACCTACAAAGTAACAAGTCAAAAGATTGAGTCATTTTCTGGAACTAACCAGATATTCTTAGGTTTTGCCCTCCTCAAGCACGTATAAGTTGAAGAGACTAAAGAGACACTCCAAAACAGCTGAGCTGCCTAACAGGAGCTCAGCCCACAAAAGGGACAGCAAACAAACATATCAGCCAAACAGCCTTAAAGAAGCAATTCCTTTGTTTTTGTGTAGCATCGTTTTTTTAGTTGTTCTCGTCAGTTTGGTTTGATGTAGGGGCAGGTTGCAAGCACAAAGGTGGATGCAGCGAGATCATGGAGATAAGCAGAATCGCAATGCAGGATGAGAAATACACAAAGATTCTATAAAAGTTATAATTAAAAAAAAAAGTAAGAAGCAGAGAACAGTGGAACACCCTGGAAGCAGTACCAGATGCCAGGAAGACGTTCAGACAATTGGCTTGAGGTAAATGACACCCTTCAACCCGTTGAGCTGCCTGCAGGTTGTGTATTGCAGCCTCGATTTCCAGTATGTGAGCGACCTCCATGTTGCTTTTGACTTTCCTTGAAGCAGTATCTTTGAGTTCTTTCTCCTTATGTAAGTATGCTCTCACTCATATTCCAATATCTTATTCCCAAAGTCCCATTAGTTCTTCAAGTTAGACTTTAGTGCTTTTATATTTGTCGATTTCTGATATGAACGGACATTTCTTCATTGTCTCCCTAGGAAAAAAATATCACACAGTGGCTTCCAGGCCCACTGAGTCATCTAGAAAATTTCCTTTTCTATTATTTTCCTATAATCCTCAAACAGTTCTCCTGTAGTCTTCTAAAGGGCATGTATAGGTTTCAGTAAGTGTGTTAGGTCAAAATAATTTTTAGATCCAGGCTCACCTTCATCAGTTTTACTAAAATAAATGTAAGTATTAAATATTTGTATCTTTATTATGTAAAGGTACACTTAACGTTTTCTCATTTAGGTTTTTCTCTTGCATTTGTCCTGAAAACTTGGTTTCAGATAAGAAAAAAAAATTGGTAAATGCTAGATCTAATCTGAATGCTCACTGAAGATATTTGTGTTGACTTGTCATGTGTTTCTGAGTTATATTCTGAAATATTATAGAGGTAAAAACTTAACTCTAAATATTTTAAGGCTTAAGGTCACTGGGAATAACTACAATCATAAATTACAGCTTACAATGCTTCAAAAGCAGCCATGATATTATTGAAAGTGCTTCATTCTCGTTAACACTGATTCCTATTCATAGGCAATGCCATCATAATATGCACAGACTTGAGAACATGAGTACAGCATCATTGATTTTGTTATTGTTGTTGTTTACAGCATATCCAAGCCCCTCTCTAATTATGAAACTTCTCCTGAGTCCATATTCTCTTTTATGTTCATGACCTCTTCTCTAACTATTATTGTTACACAGATGCAAACACATTTGCAATAAGTACCTTTTTTGAAACAGTAATATGTAATAAAATCTTTCATAGGCACCCTGCCTTGGTCAGACTCTCTTCACCATGGTTTTTATGTTGTCGAGGCATCTTGCTTGAACCGTTTCACATCATCTGTTTACTGTTCTCACATTATCTTTTAGATTCCCCCATTTTCTCTCTTCACTGATTAAATCACCTTTTCTGGAGATCTGTTTTTCATTGTCTTGTTCTTAAACTGCATTGTGATTACCAATATTGACTAATGATTCTGCTGTTCTAACTTAATGGTTCTCAATTGGGTGTTGTGGTATTTTCCCTCCCCCACAGGCAACACTTGGCAAAGTCTGCAGATATTTCTAATGCTAGAAATGAAAGCAGGAGATCTGCTGGCATCTAGTGGGCTGAAGCCAGGATTATTGCTAAACATCCTAGAAGATGTAAAATAACTCTCGACCATGAAGAATTGCCGACTTCATATCTCAATATGTTTATTATTGCTTAAATTATTATAAAGGTGGATTAAAATATTAGAAATGTTTGGAGAAATAGAAAGTATCCATCAGAAGTATCTAGTGTCAATGTATGTAAATTTCATCTACTTTATAAAATCTACTGTGAAATTAGCATATTTAGACAACTAGATTGTCTTATGTTCTCTTTCCACACATACAAAAAGACATCAAACATCCTTGTGGTAAATTTCTAATATTTCTCTTTCTTTTCAATTCCCATATTAATTTCTCATTACAGAATAATAAAGTAAAAGCTTCATTTCTCATTTCTTTCTGGTTTTATTGTCTATATTTTATTAAAGTAAAATAATACTTTAATGTGTAATATATTTTCCCTTATAGTTTTAAAATATTTTTAAAATGATTACAGTCCTCAGCAAGGAACTTTGTAAATGACATTATTGTGTTGTTCAAAGTGTGGACAAACCTGTGGCATCTACTCTCTTGTTGAGTCTCTCATGGTCTTAATCTTTGGTTATTTTTTCACCTCAGAAATTAATACTTTAAATTTCATCCTAATTAAAAACAAATCTGACAGAATCATAAAGAAAAATTTAAACTTATTTTTAATTATATAAAACCAAAGAGTACTTTTTTTAAAAATGCATGTTAACATAAAATTTTGGGGAAAAGAATATCTCAAAATATTAACATCTTTAATATGAGTATTATATAATATTTTGAGTAGGCTTCTGAATCATTTAATATTATGCTAACATACTAAGTCAGATTTAGAAACTTGTAAATATTGTATAGTTTTCATGGGCTTAATAAAAGCATCATTTCTAAGTCATAAATGTCTACATTTAATTAAAAGGGGTTGATTTAGATTCAACATGGCAGTAACTCTTGGAGCACCGGACTGAAATCTCAAGGTCCAAATCAGAAGCAGAAGGAGAGAGAGCACAAGCAAGGAACTCAGGACCGCGAGGGGTGCACCCATACACTGAGACAAGGGGGATGTTCTATCGGGAACTCACCAAGGCCAGCTGGCCTGGGTCTGAAAAAGCCTGGGTTAAAACCGGTCTCGCTGAACATAGCGGACAATGAGGACTACTGAGACCTCAAGAATAATGGCAATGGGTTTTTGATTCTACTGTACCTATTGGTTTTGTGGGAGCCTAGGCAGTTTCGTGGATGCTCACCTTACTAGACCTGGATGGAGGTGGATGGCCCTTGGACTTCCCACAGGGCAGGGAACCCTGATTGCTCTTTGGGCTGACGAGGGAGGGGGACTTGATTGGGGGAGGGAAAGGGGAGGCAGCGGTGGGGAAGAGACAGAAATCTTTAAAAAATAAATAAAAAAAAATCAAAAAAAATAGGCCATGCAATTAACTGGAACGGGGTTGTTGGTGTATATGTAGTGGGAACTAAGGGTTTGGGGAGAATAGGACCAAAACATATTTATTGTATGAAATTTTTTGAGTTAGTGAAAGTATTTTCATAATAGACTCATACACTAATAAAGTATTTAAGTAAATTCAATAATTAGAAATCCATGTGTAAAAGTGAATTGGGGGTCATCTTGAATAGTTACTGATAGTATTTTGAAAATTAAACTCTAAATGAAGCAAATGAACTAAGATACCCTCTATATCACTTGTGACTTTTGTTTTTGCTTTTGCACTGAAATGAAGATACATTGAGAATATGTTGGAAAAAGTGCAACATCACTCTGAATATCCATCAAGTAGTGCAATTTTTCATTGTATTAGGAGGTTTATCAAAAACATGAACAGACAGGAAAAATAATTTTAGATGAAGAAAATTCTGTCTGTGGTGTTGGCATGTGCTTTGAGGAGAAGTCATGGAGATATGAGTGAAAATCCTTTTGATAGCAATGCCGTGTAAGAAATTGGAAGGACGCAATTTTATTTCTTAAAGACAAAACTCAAAGATGCTTAAGCAAATTGGAAATGCCATGCTGGCAGCAACCAAGTCAGACATATTGCCTATGTTAAAAACAGACTCTTACAGTGATAGACAGAGTTCTTCAGCTGAATTTGCTACAATGTGATGCATGGATGCATATATTATACGGTATTACTCACTATAATGAGTACAACTGCAGACGTGGAATCTAAAATGGTTTCAGAGAATAATCTTTTTTGTAGTTAAATAAAATTGAGCTTCCTATTTTAACCAATGATAACTTGCTTGTCCATAGTTTATTCTGTCACATTATAGTAGACTGTTTCCATTTTGGATGTTTAACTGTGGACAGCTGGCAAGCACCTACATCCACTCTGCCTGTGTACCCTACAGGGCAACAGACTGATAAGAGCCCATGTGTTATTTCTCTTGGCAGATGGAGAATGGTAAACCAAGGAAGCCTCTGCCCACTTGGGAATCCACACTTCAGATTTTCTGTGCAACTACAAAACCCTGAAACCAGCATCCATCTTCTACAATTTTTCATTATTATTATTATCTCATTTTACATACCTATCCCAGGTCCCACTCCCTCTTTTCCTCCCTCTTTCCCACTCTTCTCCTATCTCAGCCCCCATCCACTCCTCAGAGAGGGCAAAACTCCCAAGGGTGTCAACAAAGTCTGACACATCAATTTGAGGCAGGCCCGAGGCCCTCTCCTTTATCTGTAGGCTGAGAATGGTATCCCTCCAAAAATAACGGGCTCCAAAACACCAGTTTAATCACTAGGGATAAATCCTGGTCCCACTGCCAGTGGCCCCACAGACTGCCAAGTCCACACAACTGTCACCCACATTCAGTGGGCCTAGTTTGGTGCTATGCAGACTTTCTTGCTCTCAGTCCAGAGTAAGTGAGCTCTCACTAACTCAGGTCAGCTGTTTCTGGTCCTAAGAGGCTCTGCCTAATGCTTAGCTCTATATCTCTTCATCTGCTTCCATCCACTTCTGGATGATGCCAATTAAGGTAGTCATCAATCTGGTCTTCCCCCTTTTTACAGTCACTTTCAAACCAACCTAACAAGCTGCCGCTCCTTTCCTAAAAATCTTACATGAGAATATTAAGTGGGGTCATATCGGCTTGACGTCTTTTGGTTTCAGTTGTGATGACCTGAGAACATTTTAGATGTCTGATCTGAGCACATTTAGATGTTATATACCATCAGAGAGATGACGATACATCTCAGTACATCTATATATATGCAGCATAAATTCTATAAACTATATGGCATTCGTTCTAGGTTGTAGAGAATATCGTAATGTAGTTTAAATTATACACGTTAACCTAATAAAATACTTTCATTGAAATTTAAAAAAAAATTGTCATCTCCCTGGTTACAACAGTTAAATACATTACACTACCAGTAGAGTCTTATTTTCAACATTTGTTTGTAGGTACTGAAACAGAAAAGAAAATTGAAAGTTCAAATGTAACAGTTAGCTAGGAAAATATAGTCACAAATGCTTACGGAACATAAATTATGAATTGGTTCTGAAAACACAGAATCATCATATTATATAAATGTATTTCGGGAAATGATTAGAACAAAATCACTAATTTTTATACTTTGTATTTTTATTCAATCTTAATATTGAATATATTTATAAGTAGCACTGTCAAGAATCCATTATACCAAGCAAAAAGTTATTGTTTTTCTACTTGCACATGTGTGGTTTGATCTGTGTATGTACGTGAGGACAAGTAGCTGACTGTTATGGAACTTGATATATTGGATTAATATTTATTCACTATGATTTTTTTTTATTTTCAAGACAGGGTTTCTCTGAAGTTTTTGGTGCCTGTCCTGGCACTAGCTCTTGTAGACCAGGCTGGCCTCGAACTCACAGAGATCCGCCTGCCTCTGCCTCCCGAGTGCTGGGATTAAAGGTGTGCACAACCACCGCCCAGCTATTCACTATGATTTTGAAAGATTATCTAACTCTATATAATGGGAGTTTAAATTGTTAATGGAAAACTATATAAAAAGGCAATAATCTTTGCAGATACATGCATTTATAACAAATTAAAAATAATTAAGATCCATATTAATTTAACAGGGCTAACCATATATGTGTCAGCACATACATATGTATATAAATCATATGTAAATCTATACATACTGCTGGTGTATACATACAAATTTAAAAACAAATAATATATAGTGTTTTTTATAGTAATAGATTTTGAAATGTTATTAGACAATTTACAAGAATGCTGGTAAGTTAGTTATTTAATAACACTAGTATGAGTTAATTTTTCATAAAGATTGTAAGAGAATGTCAATTTTGTGAGTATGCATTATTATTAATTTCAGCCAAGGAAATTTTAATTTGAAGGACACATATTGAAAATACTCAATGATAGTGGGAATGCTTTTTCAAGCACATAAATTCCTGGTATGTTTTGTCCCGTTTAGTGAGTGTCTAAAAATATGAAAACTGAGTCTTCTAGCAGCAGCAATGAACCAAACTATTACTGAGACTTCAAGGCGCTCCAGCTGCGTGTGAAGGAGGTGTGAAAACAGGAAAGTTCAACGCTCTATAAAAAAGCAGTGTCTTCCGCACTCTGTGGGCTGCTGGTGACTGTGGGGCACACAGAGCAGTGCTCACTCAGTGGGTGATGCTTGCAATAGCAGTCTGATCTCGGTCTAAATCCTCATCCAAAATTCAAACTCAAGATGTGTTTCATTGCTTCTGAGCCAACAATTTTCCAAACAGAATTCTCTATTTGAGCTCCCTGAAGTCTCCGCCACCTTAGATTCTACCACATTTCAAATGTCAGGCTTTAGAGGAGCCCCTCTCCAACATAAAGGTAAGATTCTTAGAGGGCATCTGTCTACATGGTGGCGTTTCATGCTAATTACATCCTTTGGAAAGTTAGAGACATTTTGTTATGGGAAGTGAAATGGTAAAGAGATTGTGAAAATATTTTGTGATTTCCTCCTTCTATGTTATTCTAGGAGACATACAATTATAGAATACAGCTATAAATGTTTTCAGTGTTATATAACTTGTGTTACTAAGAATAATACATTTTGATTAAAGGTAGTAGCTGAATGCTCTTTTGATGGCAATACAAAATAATTAATTTTTTCTCTGGGGTTATAATGACAATCACCAAGTTAATAAAATTCACAGATACTTTGTATGTGTGTGATAAAAAGCATTTTTCCTATATTATAAACTGTTTGTAATTGCTAAGCTACTGAATAAATGATGAAATTAAGTAGAAAACTAGTACTAAACACTTTTAAAAAAATCTAGCAACACTTTGTACAATACAATGAAACATCTCTTTGTTTGAAAGGAGCATTGTCCTTATATTTTATTACTGAACCCAAGGATAAACATACATATCAAGTGAAAAAGTATGAAGTAATTAGTAATGATTACTAATTACTATCTATCTGATAATTAACGTTAATTTGAAAAGTGAACAATCAATATTTGTTACATATCAGCTTAGAGTTGAAAGAATCTTCTTTGTTTTTGGCTATTTCTTTATCCATTTCTAACATAAATAATATTTTGCTAGCAGCGAAATGACTATTTATTGAAGACTAGACAGTAAGTTATTTAACAGAAGAGAAATGATATGAAGAAGATCCTAGTATGCAGTCAATGAGACTCATTGTGTAACAGAAACTAGATTTTCAGGGACCATCCATTTAAACTTTATCAGTTCTTTGATTACTGTCTTGTACTACCACATCAAATGAGAATATTCTAATTATTTTTCTTGTTTTTTTTTTATAATTTCTCACAATTTATTTTGATTATACGCTGCCTTTGCCCTAACTTCTACCATTTCTACACCTTCTTTCCTACAACACATCTTGTTCTGTCTCTCTCATTTTCTCTCCCTCTTTCCCTTTCTTCCTTTCTCTCCTCATGAAGTCCAATTTATGTTTCCCAATGTCTCTTGGGTGTGGAGTCGGCCCAGAGACATGGTTGACTGACCAATGCCCATGTCTCCATTCAGTTAGGGGTAAAGCTTCATTGCTGTTTATCCTCTTGCCACTACCACCACCCTTCCTGCATACTGGGAGTTTGCAATTGAGATTACATAGGTCTTTGGCATTTTTTCCTACATTGTGGTTTCATATATGCAGTTGTCTTACTGTGTTCAGAAAAACATTTCCTGTAGTAATCCGCCACTTTTGACACTTACAATATTTCATCACCTCCTCAACAGTATTTTAGCCTTGTGGTAGGGTTATTCTGTTGGTGTCCCACTTAGGACAAAGCAATCCAATTCTTTTTCTATGCACTTTTACCAGTTGTCTCTGTGTTAGATGTCATAAAGTCTTTTTGATAAGTGTTGAGAGATACACTAATCTATAGGTGTATGTCTCTAGGAGCCTCTAAAACCACGTCCTTTTTACTACTTTTGAGGAAATGGAACCTCGGAGAATGGAGTTGATAATTGAATATTTTGTTGAAGAAAAAGAGATCATAAGACTCTTGTCTGGTTTTCTAGGAGTTTTCTCAAAAGCACACAAAATTCTGCTAACAGCTTCATTCTTAGGCCTTCTTAGTCCATGTTCTGATATTGTGCCCATTTTGTTTTATAAACACTAGATATCCAGTGTCATTTTCACTTGAGATGTTGTAGATAAATCAAATTGTCAGTGGATACGTGTGTATCCTATAAGCAAGCAAATTTTAAACAATGTGAATAATACAATACTATGGCAGAGAAAGCACCATGCATAATAGTGACTCACTAATCAAACAAGAAATCAAAGATAGACACACAATATTTTAGGTACTGTTCACTGTAAATAAATCCATTTCAAATGTTTATTATCTTAAGCTGAAGGAGACAATTTAATGGAGCAAAAAATATGCTTGAAAGTAGTAAAAAAAAAAAAACAAAGAATCTTTTAGTGTGAATTCAAATAGTTGCTGGCTCTCAAGTTAATATGGCAGGACTATCCAACACCGTCTTTTCTCTTAGAAATTTACAATAAATTGGATAGTTAATTGGAAATACCAAGAGCATTTCATATGACTGGGGATTAATTGGCAAACAAATTCCCTATCCCTGCCAGGCTCTAGCATGTCTAGGTTGTAAACTTCGCGTTTTCATTGGATCTCCTATCTCTTCATCAGGAAGTGGAGTGAATATAAGATTGGGTTGATTATCAAATTCCTCACGGTATGTTTCAGGATCATTTTCAGACAATGGAGGATGCAAATTTAAAGGAGGCTTTGGTAGTGGAGCTAAGAAAACTGTCACTGGCATAGTCACAGCTGTGCTGATTTACTTTTGATTTTCTTGAACAGGTAAAATCTCTGTTTCTGCCTTTTATCAATGTCAAGGTTTGATCGTGCAGTTTATATTCATTCATGGAATTTACCATCTCTTCTTTGTTATTGATATCCTGCTTATCTTCCTTAATAATTTTTACAACTGTGCAATTTAATGCCCACGTCATCCCAATCTGAACTGGGATCTTTTCACCTTGCTATATGTTTTTTTTTTTCAATATTCTTTTGACCCTGTCCCATACTTCTTTCTCTAAAGGTTATTCTTCTGGAATCTAGGGGTTATACTCATAAACAACTTACAAACAATCTAATAGTTATTTTTAACAAAACTGTGCTACTACTTTTTTTTAAAAAAAAATGTTGCACAAGCTCAAGAGAAGGCCTTTCCCAGTTTCTGCCCTATTATTCGCAGACAGATACTTCTGTAGTATCCCTACACTCAGCCAATTTGAAGAACAGTTGCTTCCTATCCTACAGGCAATAGGGCCTGGGAGAATGGAGCCTATATATGAGGAGTACTAAAGTCTCATGAAACAGCCAATGTTATTCAGATTATCAATGTATATTCTGAGGGTTAAGAGGAGTCTCATGAGAACAATATGCCATCACAAGGGCAAGTTTCACATGGTGGATAAAACATGGCAAAAACATGTTTTTCAAGCTGGGCGGTGGTGGCGCACGCCTTTAATCCCAGCACTCGGGAGGCAGAGGCAGGCGGATCTCTGTGAGTTCGAGGCCAGCCTGGTCTAGAAGAGCTAGTTCCAGGACAGGAACCTAAAAAAGCTACAGAGAAACCCTGTCTCAAAAAACCAAAAAACAAACAAACAAACAAACATGTTTTTCCATAGAGGTACAAAAAAAATAACAATAGCAAGTTGTAATGAGTCAGCTGAAATAAACTCATTCCTATCCACTACACATAGGAGAGGCACAAAAGCATATTCTAAGAACAATTCTGTGGGGTTTTTTTTATGAAAATGAGGTCATAAGACTCTTATCTTGGTTTATTGGAGTTTTCTTACAGACATTCATAATTTTCCTCATGGAAAACCATTTTTGAACGATGTTCCAAAAGTATTCTTTGATCAGAATAGCAGTAGTAAGGAGTTTCTTTTTTTGGGAAAATTGACTGTCTTGTCACTGTTTTTTTTTTTTCCCCTCTATAATGGTTCCATCTTGAGAAATAGGACTTAAATCTAATATGGTAAGTGGTTTGGGGTATTGCTAAATATTTGTGCCACTATTGTACGAGTGAACATATTTTGTCAGACCTATCATTAAACTATACAAAGACATAACACAAAGCAAAGATTTTGGGTCATTACATATGATGAATATAGTTAATTTTTATTTCAAGAAAATACTTATAAAATTAGTTCAAGAAGATTATAAGTCATAATGTTGTTGTTTTTTTTTTCTTTTTAACATATTACTTACCTGGGTAAAGTCACAAGGTTCTCAGTGAACTTAATATGAAAAAAGCAGTACAGAATTATTTTACTCTGAAATTGAGTTGCATCTTTTCTAAATAAGATGTTCTACTTTGAAAACAAATGCTTATTTTGTTTCTTTTTACTTTTGTGCGTTCATGTGTCCATATCTGTGTGAGTTTATGTGACATGTGTAATATGTCTGCGGAGGCAAGAAGAAGAACTTGGATCCCTTAAAGCTGAAGTTAAAGAATGCCGCGATTCACTTTATATGGGTATTGAGAAACAGATAAAGGTACTCTGGAAGATCAGCAAGAATTTTCAAAAGCTGAACCATTTTTGTAAACTCAAAATGTGATATTTAATTATGACAATTATTATGCTGTAAAAATAAGCTATTTGATAATCTTTTAAAATAGAGAATAATTAAACAAAACATTTTTCTATACAATTATAAAGTTCTATATCTCCTTTACTAATTAAATATTTTATGAAGTTTTATGTAATTGGCTAAAATATGAAAAGTACTAACAAAGTATATACTTTATGAAAATGAATTAATTTGAAGAACTATAAAGGAGGGATGCACAATCATTTAAAGAAATGAAGGGTCAGCTAGGTGGTCATGGTTCACGCCTTTAATCCCAGCACTCGGGAGGCAGAGGTAGGTGGATCTCTGGGAGTTTGAGGTCATCCTAGTCTACAAGAGCTAGCTTCAAGACAGGCTCAAAAGCTACAGAGGAAACCTGTCTTGAAAATAAAATAAAATAAAAAAGAAATGAAGAGTCAATATTTTATATTTGAAATATAGAATACAATTTTAAGTGCCGTATATCATGGGCTAGCAAACTTCAAGAGACTGATAAGGAATATATCAGAGTATGTGATTTCCTAAGGTGCTTACATCTAATTACAGACCTATTGTCACTCTGAGGTAATATCTTCTAAGTAGAAGATTGTGCACTTTATCTTATAAATCCTTTTTTATCTTTTACTTTAATGAGATGTTTTTGCTCAATAATCAGGAATTTAAAACTGAGTGAATAGAGACTCTGTGCTGGGATTTAGTGTCTCTTACAGGATATTAAGGTTTAGATGTCTATCTGAGTTTTATAACTTTGCAGTAGTTTTCCTGATGACCCATACCTAGACAATATCTTTTGTTCAAAGTGTCTGTATACATTTTTCCTCCTTTCCCTTTTATTTCCTTATTTTGTTCCAATTTCTATAGTTTGGATTATGATTAGAGGTTATTTACTTTTCAGATTATTCCCTATTTACCCAGCTCTGCAAATCATTCCAAGCATCTTTCAAGCAAAAATAACTTTGCATCAATAAGCTTGTAATATTGCTATTTTGATTTCTCATATTTTATTATCAATAATATCAATATTATCAGTGTATAAAAATTCTGAGCTATTACTTTTGTGGCAGTTTGAATGCAATTGGTCTCCATAATCTAGAGAGAGGCACTATTAGGAGGTTTGTCTTTGATGGTCTAAGTATAATCGTGTTGGAGGAAGTGTGTCACTGTAGGGGCAGGCTTTAAAGTTTGCTATGCTCAAGATAGGCTCAGTGTCTTAGTCAACTTTCTGTTGCCTGCAAGATGTATGACCTTCATCTACTTCTCCAGCACCACATCTGTGTACCACCATGCTTCTCACCATGATAATAATGAACCCAAACCTCTGAACGATAACTATGCTTTGCAAATTAAATATTTTCTTATAAGAGTTGCCAATGTCATGGTGTCTCTTCAAAGCAATTGAAACCCTATAAACAATTTCTAGGTGGCTCAGGAAAAATCTATGTGGAGAAATCTATTACTGATGATGGAATAAGGAAAAAAATTATACTGTTTGTTACTATGTCTATAATCATTTTTACACATTTTCTAGAATTATGAGGGCTTAGTAGACTAATGCTTGGCCTTGTTTCATCTAATATATGGTCAAAACATGAACCAAGTTTCATTTTCTTTCTTTAATTCAACTATGAAAAAAATTATCTTGAAATACATTTCTGACCATCTCCTGTGATATGCTACATGTGATAATGTCTCTTTTGCTGACACATAGTACCTGCCATACTGTTCAAATTCATTTTTAATTTACATTATCTACATAATTGTGTGTTTTCCAGTGAGTCTAATTGATTGTTGTTTCATAGGACCCTATGCTAAATGTCAGTTCAGTTTATAAAATGTGTGAAAATCAAGATATAATTAACCATTACATAGTAACTGGTCACTACATACATATATGTAATACATACATACATAACTGCTATGTTACTACATATGTACCAGTTACTATGTAAGGGTTAATTCCATCTAAATAAAGATTATTATAATTGACTTGAGTCTTTAACCTTTCAATAAACATTTGTACATGGTTTCCTATCTATTAGAATTTAAATACCTGAAGGAAAGAGAACATTATTCATTTGGGCATTACCTGAGGAAAATATTTAATGATCTTTCAATAAAAGCTTCTTTAATTTATTGCCATCTTTTTAAGACTCTTTCTGTTAACACTTCAAGAATTTTATATGTTGTATTTCATGCAATTTCCTGCCCCTCTTATGTCTTTTTCCTAGATCCAGCTCTTGTCCACACCAACATAACATTGCGTTCTCTTTTTAAAATATTTTCAGTCACATTATGCTTGTAAGTGCAACAATTCACCAGAGTTTATCAGAACCACAAGGTACACATCCTTATCGAATATGTGTGGGGTTTTCTGTCCTCCATCTCTATGCTTAAATTGTATATGTCTTTAAATTTTTCAAGACTTGTGAATTCTGACAGAGAAAATATTTTTATATGTAAAACTGTCTTACTACATCCGAATGTCTGTCTATATTTCCCTAATTGTCATATACCAATTCTGACTTCTACAATATTGTGTGTGTGTGTGTGTGTGTGTGTGTGTGTTATAGATATCCTTTTAAGGGATGACTCTTCCACAGGATTTTATTCACAGAATTTTGATTATTTGTAGATCTATGTATTTTTTGTCATCTCCTACAGGAACAAGTTTCTTTGATGATGGTTGAGAGATTAACTAAACTTGGTGTATAACAAAAAGTCTAAAGAGTAATTTTAATTCTATTTGCATTAAGCAAAATAAAAGGACCATCACCTATCTTTCCAGAAATCTTGGTTCATATGATGGCCTTAGGTATGTTTTTGATCTTATGGAGTAGTGTTAAATCTTATCAGAAAGTGCTGGTTATTGCCATTACATCCATGCCTAAAGGAAAATCACAAATTGTTTAATTATATTTTGAATAAATTTACAGTGCTCTGATAGGCTGTATTCATAGTCTCTTTGAACTCATGTGATCTGTTGCTAATCAACAATGATCTACAATTATGGTGACTTATATAGTACAATACTATGCATCATATACATGTATACATTTATATTAAAACAGAAAAAATTACACTACTTGACGGAGGAAGGTCATTGAGCAATAAAGAAACTGCTTGGCTGGCCCTAATAGGTTAAAGCATAGGTGGGAGGAGTAAACAGAATAGAATTCTGGGAGGAAGAGGAAGTGAGGTCAGACTCTGCTCTGCTTCCAGAGAGACCCATGCTCAGCTCTCCCGGGTAGACTCGACAGCTCTGGAGCAGAGATGCCAGGCTCTGCTCTCCCAGGCAGCTCAGACCCAGGATGGACGTAGGCTAGAATCTTCCCGGTAAGCAAACCTTGGGGTGCTTACACACATTATTAGAAATGGGCTAAATTAAAATGTGAGAATTAGCCTAGAAGAGGCTAGATAGAAACGGGCCAAGCAGTCTTTAAATGAATACAGTTTGTGTGTTGTTATTTCGGGCATGAGCTAGCCAGGCAGATGGGGTGCTGGGGACGCAGCCCCGCCTCTCTTATTTCTACAACTACTCAAACCTTTTTATGGCAGAGAAGAACTATGAACATTTTTCAGAAACTCAATTCCAAGAATCAAATGATAATAATTAGGATAAGTGTTGAATGAACTGGAAAAAAAAATGATAAGAAAATAAAATTCAATAAAGATCCAGAAAAAAAGAAGAAAACAGAAGCTGAAATGGTGCTCAAAGTAAACAACAAAATCAAAGTAAGCAAATCAATTAATAAATGATGTAAGTAAAACATGAAATGGTTAAGCATCTCACAGAAAAAAATTTCACTTGCCTGTATGTAATGTAGAAATATTGAATATAAATAAAAATTGTAATGAATTTAAAATTGAATGTGGACAGTATCAATAAAAATTATTTGATAAAAATGACTATCAAAAAAGACCAAATTTACAAATTTATGGGCATAGACAAAGTAGAATAATTCAAGTAAAAGATACAAAAATTATTTTAAGTGCCGGGCAGTGGTGGTGCACGCCTTTAATCCCAGCACTCTGGAGGCAGAGGCAGGCGGTTCTCTGTGAGTTCGAGGCCAGCCTGGTCTAGAAAAGCTAGTTCCAGGACAGGAACCAAGAGCTACAGAGAAACCCTGTCTCAAAAAAAAAATATTTTAAGTATAATTACTGAAAAATATTCAAATAGAACCAAAGAATTGTTAATACATTTACCACAAGACCACAATACACCAAATATACAGGATCACAAAAGAAAAAGTAATGTAACAAGAGTGAAGACCCAAGGTATTGTCACAAAAGAGTTGGACAGATCAGTGAAATAGAATAGAGGACCTAGATACAAGCACACAGAACTTTTAGCCATCTGATATTTGTCAACTATGCCAAAAGTATATGTTGTAGAGAAGATAACATGTTCAAAAACTGTGCTAGAAAAACTGTATTTCAAATTGTAGAAGAGGAAAAAAATTCTTATCTCTCATCCTACATAAAAATCAACTCAAATTTAACATAAAAAAACTGAATCTGTTAGACGAAATGTTCTAGAATATCCTTTAAACAGGAGTTCATCTGACTCCCTATGCTCTGTAAATAAGACTGCCTACTGATAAACAGAACTTCTCAAATTATAGATAGTAAAACACTCTGGAGAGGAAAAAAAAACCTGTCAGTCAAGTGAAAATGCAGCTCACATAATTAGAGGAAATCTTTGCAAGATATTGATCCAACAGAAGATTAATATTTAGATTACACACAAAAAGTCAAAAACGTAAACATGGAGAAAAAAAATCTGTTTAAAAAAGGCTCATGTATCTGTTTAGAGAATTCCCAAAAGAAGTCATGCAAATGAAAATAAATATTATAACATGTTAAAAAGTATTAGCCATCTAGGAGAAGAAATTAAACCAACTTTTCCAAGGAAAATTACTGAAACTGAAAAAAATAAATGCATAATGAGGTAAGTTGGCTCATAAAGAAAAAAAAATTCACATGCTGTATTTCATGTGAGTATTCTGTTTTTGAATCTTTATATTTTTCTGCTACTTTGGAATACCTGTCAAAACTAGGAAAGTTAGGAAAGCACTAATATGATAGGGTTTTCCTTAAGGCTGGGAGGTATAAAAGATAGACCATATGAAAATATATAGAGGATTCATTGGAAGCAGAAAGTCTCATCATAGGAAAAGTGGAGGAAGGAGAAATGTGAGAAAAGATGGAGAGAGATTTAACCAGAACAAATGACAGTGAGTTAGTCTCATGAAAACCAGCTACTCTGTGTTGATTCAAAATACAAGTTAATTATGCAAGCTAAAAATGAGAAAGTTTCAAGAGAGGTGTTTGACATGATGGATAATGCTCCTCTTATAAGCAGTGTATTACTCGACCAAAAATCTCAGTGCTTGGTCTGAATTACCTTCTGATGTTGGTAAGAGAGATTTCAGAGGCTCTCCAAAAAATTCAGAATTTTGCCATTCCTCTTGCTTGATTATGTGGTAAAGTTGATCAGATCCAATTGCTGAACACTATGCACTTTGTTGCAAGACATACAGAAATGAAACTGGATCTAACCTGAAACATTCTCCTGCTGGTTAGCATTTGCAGGGCAGAACAGGGTATTTCTGCAGAAAAGGCATCCACCGTTGAGCAGTTTTGAATTCTATGTGTTATAAAAACTTGACTGAAAAACTTTCCCACTGGTACAAAAATGGCATAACATTTATAGGGAAGTATCACATCATTTATTTTACTTAGGGTCCACCATACATGTTTGGTAAATTCTGCCGAAAGTCCATACCTGAAGTAGAGTTTTTTTTTTTTTTTCAAGACAGGGTTTCTCCATAGCTTTTGGTTCCTGTCCTGGAAATAGCTCTTGTAGACCAGGCTGGCCTCGAACTCACAGAGATCCACCTGCCTCTGCCTCCTGAGTGCTGGGATTAAAGGCATGTGCCACCACCGCCCGGCTCTGAAGTGGTTTTAAGCATTAATGGAGATCTTATTACTGTTGTTAAGGTCATTTGACATGGTACCAAGTTGCTTCTCAATAATTTACTCATGGACACATATTATTTTCTACCTTCAATAGAGAAACATCTATTGGTAGTGAATAGTAAGAATGCAGCAAAAATATATATTCACAGTGCTAAGAATACAGATATGTTGAGCGCCAGGCACTAAAAACTAGGTCTTTATATGACTCACACCACCTCTGGTCTCAGGGATCATTGTGGACAAGTAGAAAAAAAAAAAAAGAAGTAAGGCTAAGGCCAGAAGCTAAAGAGTCTATAAAATGCTACCTTCTGGAAGAACACAGCCATGGCAATCATGATCTCCCAGGAGCTGAAGTGAAACTAGACAAGACTGAGCCTGTCAAAACTCAATCATGGATCTTGGAGGGGCTCACGGAGCACTAGAACTCCCAGTAGAACGATTAGCTACTGATGAGTTCTGGGGGAAGGATAGCAATCAATTTCAGAATTGTGCCCACTTCAATAAACTTCTTCAAGCTCATAGTCCCAAGAGGGCTCCAGTCAAACTCAAGGTGTTGGAAAAATCAAGAAAGAAGATATAAATGTAGAAAATAACTTTTATAACAGAGAAGATCTAATAGGGGTGGATTATAAGGTAGCTGGTATGGTGGTGGGTAACAAGCTTCAGAATTTGTTAAATACATATATGAATCTGTCAAAAAATAAAATTTATTGAAATTTTTGATATACATATTATTCTACCATGTTATAGGGCTGAAAGAAAAAGAAGTTTGAATTAATAACCAAGATATAGTTCATCATCTATTATCTTAATTTTAATTTTCTTTATTCAATTAGATTGTATATTTGCTTCTCAGAAAATAGAATGTTTCTTGTTTGGGGAGGAAATGAGTGGTAAGTTTAATTCGTATGCTGAGATAGTAACTAAAAAAGTTGTGTATGTCTTCAAAATAATAGGTTAATTTATTCTTTAAAATTTTACAAATGTATGCAATGTATCCATACTATAGCCACCCCAAACTCCTCTCATTACCACTCTCCCAATCACTCTTATCTATTCCCTTACCATTTCATATTCTATCTTTTTAAAACAACAAACCCTTGAATCCAATTAGTCCTGCTTGCATGCCCTTAGGTATAGAGCTACAACAGAAAAGCTTGTGTAATCTATGAGTGGCCTTACAATGAAAGCAAATGTCATGGGATTCTCCAGCAGTCATCACTTACCAACAACTCTTCAGCTACCAATGGAACATCATGAGTCATTCTCCTAGGCAGGCTACACTGAGGGCATGCATATAAATGCTCTCTGAGTAGCTATATGCCCCTTATATTAACTGCTGTCCTTGCAAAATGAAGCTTCTCTGATCCAACTTAAGAATGAATCTAGTGATATAAAATAAATATTTAGATGACTGTTTGACAACATGTCAGGGAAGATATATTTTATGTAACAAAACTGATGTGTTTGCCATAGTTACATAGAGAAAGTTACTTCAAATTAAGAAGGACTTTGAGCAAGTTAGTGACTATAGTTAGTTTTCAATTTCTCTGCCATGCCCTGTTACCCCAAAAGGTGCTGTAAGAGAAGGTAAGCTGAGTGGAAAAAAAGATTATAACACCTAAAGCAGTCTTATATAATCCACCAGACATCATACCAGGTATATATTTTATTAATTAATAAATCAATAAACTTGAAAGCTATATAATTACCAAAGACATTACCATGGAAAATTTTAGTAACTATTTTGCTAATGCTATGGATTGTATTCTGCAAGCCTTATATGGTTACGGTGATACATCCATTTATTGGATATTTTTTTTCATGTTATAGTTTTTTTCTTCATATTTCATTCTTAAGAAAATGGTATAATAACAGCCAAGAATAAGTCACTAATAATGAATAGCTTACTGACAGGTTTAATACCATTAAAAATCAAAAGTTACCTGAAAAAAATAATACTATTGAAAAGGGTAACATTAATTTGACAGACAAAATTGAATCCATGTCAAAGGATACTGAGAAATTATCTGAAAGAATTCATACTGTTGAATTTGACTATCAAAATTTGTTAAAGTCATGATAGGTTAGGAGATTGAGTATCTCTTCAGCATGGCAATCGTAATGCTACCCAAATAATTTCCAAGGGTGGTATTATATTTAATGGACAAACTTCAGACCTTGGAATCACATGTGTAGAATGTCTTATATCAAAATTAGGAGGTTAATACAATCTAAATATGGTTGGTTTCTCCCATGACATGTGGGCTACTGTTAACGTGATGGGCACATCTTGCCAAGATGATAATTATTGTACCTGGAAGTGGTCACAGCTAGTTATAACTGATGTTACATTTCATATCCTATAGCTATTATACTTCCTTATATTACTATAAAAGTACAGGACAATACTAGTACAGGACCGAGTTCTGGGTCCATAAAGAATTTATCAGGTTCATTAAGTGGTATTTTCAGTAATACAGTTTCCCATCAAATTCTAGAGAATAACCATGAGAAATGATAAAATCCTCTGGACTTTTGCATTGTCAGTGAGAACTCAGTGGCCAATAGTCTCAAAGATATATGTTCACAGGAGAAAGATAGCTGTTTTGAAGACCATTGGCAGTGGTTTTCATCTCAATGACAATTGCCTGGAGAAATACTTTCCCGGATTATTTAATAGAGGTACACACAGGCTGCTGCAATGGATCAAGTACAAGCAGCTGTACACCTAGCTGACACCAGATCTTTGCTTTGTCCTCAGTGTGCTGTTGGTTTACCTACCATGAAAATTCAAAAGAAAGAGTAAATGGAGGAGCCTTATACTGTTTGTTGATTTTCTCTTGTTCTGCCAAAACACCATGGTCAACTGTGATTTTTACAAGTATAAAGGAACTATAAGGTCAAGAGAGTACAACCAGTGCTCACACCAAGGTACCTGTCAGGGTGGGGAGCTGCAGGATTTACTGTTTTCTCTGCTTGGTTTCAGTTTTCGTTAGTCCAATATTTCATTTTGATAGTTGCGCTTCTTCCTTTTGGAATGAGAATGTTTAATGCATGCAATTACAGATTGGAATCCTGTGACATCCTATTTGATTTTACATGAAGTCACTGCTGGAAGTCACTTTTGGGTTTATAAATGGAGCTTGGACTCTAGGTCTTAAAGTAGTAAGACTGTGACAGTTTGATGGAAACTTTTGAAGTTGAAGATGCATTATATATTATTCAGTAGGTATTTGTGGGAATCAAGGACAAATATCATTCGAATTGGAAATATGATCGATGTGCTCACTTGTTTGAACTTTGTTCTTAGCTTATAATACTATATGTTCAAATGTTTCAAGCTTGGTGACAAGACCCTGGGTGATAGAGGTGTGTGACTGATGAGAGGCCTTTGAAATTATATATGCCTTGAAAAATATATGAAATTTTGGCCTGCAAATTTTGTTTCCTGCATTGGCCAGGGTAAAAGAGTATCTACTGTGTATCTCTTCTGTCATTTAGTCATTAGACTATGCTTTTAACCTTACCCTGATGATGACTGTACTCACTAAAATACTTAGGCAAAATATGTTTTTCTCCTCTGAGTTGTTTCTTTCGGATATTTAGTCTTTGAAATATAAAATATAGTTAAACTGTCATACATATTTTCCACATTGCAACAATAATTGAGTAGATAAATTTTATCATCTTCTATGATAAACATTAATACAAAAATCAACATTAACATTTCTATTTCTTTGCATTCCACTTCGGAATAGGTTAAGGTAATTCTACAAGCAACTTTGTCCTAAAGATTCCTTTTGAATGACAGGATTGAGAATTCCAAGTTCTTTTCCAAAATTTATAAACTTTTAATCAATTAAATTCTCAAGAGTGATGTTAAGCTGAGGAAACCGAAAATACAAGTGTTTTAGAAGCTGACTAATGTAGAAAACCAATAGTCATCAAGTATTGCTGAATTCCTAACTGTGATAGTGTACATGAGAAGAAAGAGATGGCAGCTCAACATTCCATTCCATGGAGCACCAGCTTAGACCCAGTACACGGCCACCAAAACTGGCAGGCAGTAATAAGAAGTGTCACTCTGGAGAAAGCCCCACGAAGCACATTATTATCCTTATGCGGCATGAGACTAGACAAAAGTAAAAGTACAACAAAATAAATATTTATTTATAATTGAGCACACGGTTTAAGACACATTATTAAGGGAGCGTAGTCATATTATTATTAATAATCAGGGTATCCCATAGTATACTATATTACTTACTAAAGTTGGAATCTTATTTAAAACATCTGTAGTGATTTTATTAAACTTTTTGCTAGCTCCTGTATGCTACCATAACTTATTTTCTTAATGCTTCAGGAAAAGGATTTATGTGTTTTGGTTCCTATGAATTTGACTATATAAAGATACAGCTTAGGGAAATTATAAGATGTGTGTAGGCTTTATTTTCTCATTACATTAAATGGGATAAACAATATAAGGCTTAAATTAAAATTCTAGAGCACTGTACCATTTATAAACAAGTTTTGCTCTAAGACTTCAAATTTCTCAACTTGTTTTACAACTCAGAGTATGCTGCGTGTATTGCATTTAGTTCAATTTATATTCTTTGTATCTAACCAATATTAGTTCTAATCTCATATTTTCACAGAAAACAATACTTCTATATTCACAAGGATATGTATCTTCCTTGTGTGCACACTGATTATGTTATCACTTCATTTCATTGTCTATACAGCCCCACAAGATAATAGATACACTTGTAAAATGTTTTAAACATGGTCATTTTATTTTCTTCCAAAATATTGTTTTCATCTTTTAAAAATATACTATTCATCACAATATCAGTTCTGAAAGAAATCCACCAGTTTACACTGATGCATTTATCAAAAACAGAAGGTAAACTGAGACTAAAAATGTTGATTGTAGAATAAATTAATTTTCACTGTATTTTATCCCACAATTTAATGTAAATTAACTATTAGATAGCCCTTAAAGCTGGTTCATGCAGACATTGAAAGTAATTTCATTATTGAAACAATTAAGTCCAAAATGATGGCCAGTTCTGTTAATTTTATGCATTTATAATCATGTGGAAACAAAGTGATTCCCTGGGTCAGTTTTGACTGTTGGCATGGCTATAGGGCAGTTGCATTGATTTGGTCAAATGAGATGAAAAGACACATATTCATAAGATTACACAATTCTCTCAAGAAAATGGTTTTGACCTGTTTTAAATGGAAAAAGTCAAAGGACCACTAACATACATTCATTGATTAATTTTTCCTTGCTCTTTATTCTGGATATGACTATTGTCTTCAGATTTCAACTTGCTCGACTTAACCATAGTGATGGACTGTCACTTGGAACTCTTAGCCAATGCACACTTTGCCCTGAAGTGGCGTTTTTATTTCTCAGAGAAGTTCATAATAATAACACAAAGTAAAACTAAGACAAAAGGAAAGAAGTTAAGATAGAACAAATTCTAGTCAAAATGTGGTTTGTAAATGGATTCCACATAAATAGAATTTTTAAAATATTTTATTATATCTCTTAATAGTTTAAATATCTGCACAGATTAAATCCCTCTACTTTATATGTGTTGCCTATCAATTATCATGTTGTCCTAATCTCCTCAAGAAGATTTTTTTTCCCATAGCCATGAATGAATGAGTGTTCTAGGATTATGAAATACCACCACTGGCCAGTTAATTTTGACCAATTTTACCTTCTTTGCAGACGAAAATCAAGCAACTTCAAGCTATTCTCAAAGCACATAACTGAAGTCATTATATATAAGAAATGAAAGAAAAGCATGAAGTCAAGAGACGGATGAAGTAAATTGCTGGAACATTTAAGCATGAAAAAGAATGGTCATTCTTATGTGATGGTAAAATTCTAAAGGTGAAATTAATTATGCTTAGATAAATCCTTTTGGAAAGTTAGTTAATGATATTCTGAAGATTATGATAAGAAATTGTTGTGGAATAGGAATAAAAAACATCATCACTATAAAGCCAAATGGTTAGTTCTCAGTAAATGAAGTAAAATATAGGAATCAATGTTCTAAAATCATTAGATTTACCCATAAAACTGATTTAAAGCAAGATACTTTATAACAAAAATATTCAGGAGAAATTGCTAGTAATGATGAATATTACCTTTTTTTCTTGTTAATGACATACAAAATGGATTATTGAAATTTAGGTATGTGCTTTAAAGTGGTACTTCTTGATCCTGAGGTACATTCCTAATTTTCTGTGAAATTACCATACTGATTTCCAAAGTGGTTGTACAAGTCTGTATTCCCACCAGCAATGGATGAGAGATCGCCTTACCCCACATCCTCTCCAGTATAAGCTATCATTGGTGTTTTTGATCTTAGTCATTCTGACAGGTGTAAGATGGTATCTCAGACTTGTTTTGAGTTGCATTTCCCTGATGGCTAAAAGTATTGAACATTTCTTTAAGTATCTTATGGCCATTTGAGATTCTTCTGTTGAGACTTCTATGTTTAGTTCTGTACCTTATTTTTAATTGTTATTTAGAATTTTGATGTCTAATATATTGAGTTCTTTATATATTTTTAGGGTTAGCAAAAACCTGGCTCTAGAGAAATTCCCATAATCTGCAAGGATGACCCCAGCTAAGATATTAAGCAATAGAGAAGAGAGAGCCCAATCTTGACTTACCCTGTAGTCATACTGATGAATATCTTAAATATCACCGTAGACCCTTCATCCAGCAACTGATGGAAACAGGCAGAAACCCGCATTGGAACATGGAGTAAGTTCCCAAAGTACAGTTGAACAGTGAGAATAATGAGAATATGAGCAAAGAGGTAAAGACCATAATGGGTGCACCCACTGAAACAGTTTACCTGAGCTAATGAGAGCTCATAAAATCCAGCTGGACCAGGAAAAAACAAGCATAGGACCATACTAGTCCCTCTGAATGTGGTTGACAGTTGCATGGCTGGGGCAGACTCAGGGACCACTAAAAGTGTCACCATAATTTATCCCTACTGCATGTCCTGGCTTTTTAGGAACCTATTCTCTTTGGATGGATATCTTGCTCAGCCTGGATATAGTTGGGAGGGCTTTGGATCTTCCCCAAACAATGTGCCTTACCCTCTCTGAGAACTGAATGGAGGAGGGGCGGGAGGGTTTGTGGAGGGAATGGGAGGAAGAGAGGGAGTGGGAATATGGATTGGTAGGTATAATGAATAAAAGAGAGTTTGCTTTCTTTTTAAAAAATAAATACATAAATAAAAAGGGAAAAATAATTTACAGGATGCATATGTATATCGCTTGGATCCAGTGCTTTATTGCATTTTAATTATTTTAGCCTCTGCATATAGGGTAAAGGGACAACTAGAACAGAAAACCAATCAATCACAGAGCATCTTGACTCTGAATCCTGAGCCAGAGAAAGAAACACACCCTGTATTTGAGACCAGGGCCAGGGAGAAAAACATCTTTATCCCTGAACCCAGAACTAAAGGCATGCGCCCTGGCTCTAAAACTAGCATCAAGAAACGCACAATCTGTTCCTAAAACAGAGCCAGTGAAAGAAAGATGTACTGGTCCCAAGATTAGAATCAAAATCTAGACAGAACCAGTGAAAGAAACACAGTTTGTTCACGAAGGCAAAGTCACCTCTGGTAACTTGGGTCTGGATGCATATTAGTACTCAGACTCCAGCCTGGACTCAGGTGAATGGTTTGATTCTGGGATTATTTATGGCTCTGGGTGGCAACCTGAGCCACATATTTCAATCCAAGCCATGGTGCTACAGGGCCATGAACCCAGGCATGGCCTCGGCAGCAGACTGGGGCCACTGGCCCCAGGTAGGAGCACAGGCCAACCATATCTGTATGACCCTTGCTGTGGCTTGGGCCCCTGACTCCATCCAAACCGCAGGTTCTGGCCCAGGTACTGGGCCTGTGTATGGACCCTAGTGGCAATTTATGTACAGAGTACAACACAAGCTCCAGCTACAGCTGGGCCGCAGACATAGACAAGGCCTAGCCGCAGCTCAGCCTAGTCAACAACCTTGCTCTAAGTGGTAGCCCCTCTCACCCAGATCAGAATAGCTATTGCTTCTGACTCACTTCCCTTCTTCCCAGCATTCTGTCCTGTCTGCTCCGCCTATCTAAACTGCTGTCCTATCAAAGGCCAAGGCAGTCTCTTTATTTGACCAATAAAAGTAACACATAGAAGACCCACATACATCAAATGTATGTTTATCAAATTAAGCTTAGTACCACAGTGGCTTCTCAGAATGCAAAAGAGATGATGCCCAGCACTTGAGGAAGTGGAGTACAAAACCTTCATCATTACCTATGTAGATCAAATGAAAAGATGTAAAGAAACTCTTGAAATTTAACAACATTCCCATGACTTCAAGAAAGGAAGCATGCTTAAACTAAGAGCAATTGGATTGTGTGGATTTAATGCAAACGCATATGTTTAAAACATATTTTGTCCAGCATCATTCTCATACCGGGTATTGTGGTTCAGATCTGAATTGAAATAAAGCATGAATTTGTTTGTGAAAAGGTGTTTGATTAACAGAGTTATAGAAACAGAATTTAATAGAACTGTCAACAACACCAGCAAAAAGCCACTTTCCTGTGTCCCCTAAAACAATTCCAGTAATTTTCTAAACCTTGCTGCAGGCAAATGAAAATTGAAATGAATATGTGCCAGTGTAACACTTGCTCTTTTACAGTGAGTGACAGAACTTCCGGGACTTCAGAAAAGAAAGAATTATAGAGAAATACCTCCCAGTGATTTAAGAAAACACTCTTTCAGTGCACACTTTTTTTATCTTCTTTCTGCATACATCATTGTTTATTAGGTTTCACTTGCTCAGAAGTTGTCAGCGAATGCTAATGTGTCAGTGTTCATTAAACTTCCTGCTTTATATCTCACACAGATACTTGTTCATTAATCAGAGTTCAAAGTGAACTTATATTGCAGTTGCGATGCATAGCTATAAAAGTAAAACTGGCTAAGAATAGACAGATAGTGATTGCAATTCCTTATATCTCTTTCTCTTTTTCTTACTTTTTTAAACCTTATTGTATATGCTTTTTCTGTCTCTTCTTTTTTAATATTAGCATTTCTCCCCCTAACAGAATGTAACTTCAAAAATAATCTTTTCCTACATCAAGATACTGCTAAATTAAGAAGTATAAATATTGAAAGAATCCCAAAATTTGTTTGAATAGTAGATGACTGACCTTCAGAAACAACTTATTTGAATTTAATTCATTATGAAAAAGTTTTCAAACAACTTTCGTGGTTAGTACACTTGCCCTAGGACCTCTTAAAAATATGCAGTAAACAAAAGATTACATTAGAGAATATTTGTGACTAACTATGCAAATGGTTTTAAAGAAAAAGAGGGATAGAAGAGAGGAAGGAAAGCAGTGAGGAGGACAAGGGAAAGGGAAGAAGGAAATAGGAGAGGAAGTGAGTAAACGAGGAAGATGGCCAACAAAATAAAGCTGTCCTGTTTTAAGACAATGGATTTACTTTTGTATATTCTCACTTATAGCACATGGCCTACTTATGAGACTGCAAAAGCTAAGTATTTGGTTTACATTTACTTCTGTTATAATTGCTCAATGCTATGACTTCATTAGGAACTTAATATGGGGTTGAACCTCAGATTGAAGAAGGCAGACTCAGGAACTCAAGAGGTAGCACAGTGATTAGAACACTTTGTGTTGTAGAGGACAATTGTTTGGTCACAAACACCAACAAGATAGCTCACAACTGTCTGTAACTCCATTTCAAGGGATCTGAATGTATTTTTTTAAACATCTGTGGGCACCAGACATACATGCATACATACATACAGGCAAAATATTCATACACATAAAGTAACTCATTTAAAAAATGTAAATATAGCTGCAGAAATTTTCCCATAGTACTATTTTACTTTTTTCTTTAAAAAGGGATGTACCTGGAAAAATCAGTTAATAATCAAATAAACGTGAAGTTACATATATATATAAAGATGATTAACATATAATACTTTTCTGACTTTTTGTTTGTATTCTAAGCTTATATATAACCAAAGAGATAGAAAAATATTTCCATTTGAAGCACTGTTTATTGCATATTATTTTTTCAATTCACTATCTCAAAAATGAATATCCTAAGGTTAATTTGACCTATGCCATTGCTTATGTTTTTCATATTTATTAACAATATTTAAACTTAGGTGTTCCTTGAAAGTTTAGATTTATAATTGTATATTCTCAGGAGAGTAACATAACATCATAATTTATTCTTGCTTTATTGTATATTTTGTAGTTCTGTTTAAATGCATACTTTTTATCATGCCAATAAGTAATTTATTAGCACAATTTATGAGGCTTTATTATTTAAATACAACGTGGAGTGCTTTAAGCAGGGAAAGCATAACTATCTCCTCAAATATTCTTTATATTTAATTGTGAACACTTTGAAAATCTTTTACCTTAACTTTTATTAGAAATACATAGCACATTGATTTTTATCTCTAGTCACCCAACTGTGCACGAGCACAGCTGAACCATGGATAGAGTCCCCTATGCCTCTATTAACTGATGCTTCTGCATTTTTCTTTCTAGAATAAAGGCAAGGCATTCATGTTTTCTTTCTTTAAACTTATCTTGTTTTTATAGTTTGCACAATACATTGGATCTTTTGTACCAGCATTACTAGAAGGAATTTAGCCAGATGCTGAAATTTTCTTATTCAAACCATTCACTTATTACCTTAAATTTGACTGTGTTATATACTTTATAGGGAGGTTCTCACCACTGTATTTTAGAAGTTGAGGAGAAAGGAAGAATTAAAAGACAGTGAGAACAGAGAAAACTGAATAAGAATGGCAAGGTTTGCTGTCTGAATGGCTTTTATTCTTTCTGAAGGTGATTTAGTGCTGTTTTGTTCTTTGGTTTGAAAAACTTTCAGATATTTATTCATGTTCTCCTCTGCAACAACAGTTGTGGGGCAGTAAAAGCAATGATTAATTACTCTCACTATCACCAGATGAATGTCCTTATAGCCTTTAATTTATTCCCTTACAAAGAAAGTTGCCTCTCAGAATGTAGAACATTTACAATTCTATTTAAATAGCTCATCGAATAAAGTCACTTTAAAGAGTCTAGTCTTTTTAAGCAGTCATAAGAATTCCACTCCTTTTTTATTAGGTTATAATTATAGTTCACATAACTAGAAAATTCATTCTAAGGTTACAATTCAGTATTTTTCTGAAGGTTTTGCAGCCATTGTTACTATCGACATCCACAATATTTTCACCAGCCTATAGCCAACAAGAACCATGTCACATAATTACTCTTACATTTCCCTGGAAATTATTAGTCTATATTCCTGTATAAATTAGCTCCAGATATTAAATGAATTAATCAAGAAATATATGACATTTGCACCTTGTTACTTTCATTTATTTTATGCTTCCTAACTTCCTTATATTTAACAGCTAATATCCACAACCTTGATTTTTGTTGTTGTTAGTATTTTGCTTTACAGATGTGCCATATTTTGCTTATCTGAATTTCAATGATGCCTTTTCTTATTAAGAATAATGCTTATACATTCATAGGTTTTTCTGTGGAATAGCTTTAACATCTCTTGAGTATAGGACCTTGCTTATTAACATTATAACTTATGATTCTTTAATATATTCTATCTATATGGAGGTTATAGTTTATCTAAAAGATTGAAAACTGTTACTGGCGTCCTTTTAATATTATATCTTTTCTTTTGCCAAGTGATTTCTCTTTGTAGTTTCCTGACATCATGTACTCCTCCTACTTTCTTATCATTTGTATCAATCCTATTTCAAGGCACACAGTCCTGATAAATTTCTGTGAAATATTCAAGTGAAGAAAATGAAGCAATTACGTTTGAGTAAACACAGTTTGCATGTGAAATTTCATACATTACTACAATTACTATATCCCATGCTTTTTTCCCATAACTTCTCCAGGGTCCACATTTTAAGTTCAACATTCTCTTTTATAAAAATATAATAGACTAAATCTAATTCTGGCTACTTCTATTTATATGGGTTAGGTGCATACTGGAATGTGTTACAACTCCCATTGTCTACACTACCAAAAACCTTGGTTTTCTGTACAGTAGCATCTTTAACTATTAAACATTCCTTAGCTATGTAAATGGCTCATGAACGAACAAAGTATAATGTTGATTTGCTTAGTAATTCTTTGTACATGACCATCACAAGATCAGAAGTTCGATATATTTTAAATTATTTCTTGGGGTGGTGGTTGTAATGAATCTCAGTCTATTGAATTTCCTCCTGAATTATGGGGTTAATAAACCAATGCTCCTTATAAACCATTAGTTTGCTATTTGATTAAAATTTTATATTCTTCTTTCCTTCCTTCTTTTTTCTTTCTGTCATATTTTGCAATTTTAGTATATTTTTGTTAAATTTAATAGTAGATATCTTTTATTTATCATTAAAATAAATGATATCTTTACTTTTGGATTTAATTGTCAACATGTGAACTCTATGATAACTTTAGTAAATATGATTGCTAGATATAATACTTGTTTTTAGTAAGTTTATTAGAAGTTTCTATGTTCAAGTTTATAACATTTGCAAATGCAGAGTTTTATTCCTTTATTTTCATGTCCTGCTGCCTGACTGCAGGACCCAGTATAATATCGAGGAGGAGATACAAAAGAAGACACACTTATCTTGTTTTCTGTCTAAAGAGGAATCCAGTCTTCCATTATGGAAGCCTGGTGTTGGTTGTGGGGACTCTTTATCTAGCAGAAGAAATTCTATTTTTTCTGCCAAGTTATTAATTTTTAAGATAGCTGCTATATTTTGTTTAATGCCTTTTTGGTAGAACTGTTGAGCTGATTATGAGTTCTTTTTTGCTTCTGTCCTAATTATCTTAATAAGATCAGATTTCATTACCAAACTAATCATGTATTCCTAGGGCAAATCCTACCTAGTCCTGTTGTGAATGATAGTTTATGTGCTGTAAGATCTGATTTGGTATATTTTATTGAAGATATTTATACCTATATAAATGAAAGAGATTGGTGGGTTTTTGTTAACTTTTACATGGCATCTTTGTTTCTGACATCAGTTAGTACTAACCTCATGAGGCTAGAAATATTCTCTCCCATCTCGTTTTTTTTTTTTTATTTTTATTTTATGTTTTTGGTTGTTGAAAAAAAAAATTCCCGCCTCCTCCCCATTTCCCATTTCCCTCCCCCGCAGGGCAGGGAATCTGGACTGCTCTTCATTCCCATTTCGTTTTTGAGATTTTGTTTCTTTTTTTCCTTTGTTCTGTTTATTGCTTACATTTTGATTTCTGCTTCTTATTATTAAGTGTATAAATTGTAAATTTTATTAAGATATTCTGTTTCATGCCTATAAATATTCATTGATAAAATCCCTATTATAATATTATCCACTTGACTTTTACTATTATTATTTTAGTTTCAGTTTATTGTTTTTTATGATAAAAATTTGGGTGTTTAAATAAGATTTCCACCATACAGTTTCAGATATGAATGCTTGTTCATGAGAGAGTAGTGCTATTTGAAAGAATCTGAAAGATTAGGAAGGGTGGCGTTGTTAGCATAAGCATTACCTTTTTGGAGGAAGTGTGACACTAGGGATTAGATCTGAGATTTTAAAGGCCATAATTAAACTATTATTTGTCAAATATGTCCTACTGAAACATTACTGATCTCTTATAGTATTATTTTAGGTGTTTAGTACAGGAAACAATTCAGAAGACACAATTTGGATGACATCAAATATGTTCTACCTAAACATTACTGATCTCTTATCGTATTTAGCTGCTTAATATGGGATACAGTTCAGAAGAGACAATTTGAATGACTTTCTGGAACACATTCATTGAATTTGTTTTGTTGCTTAATATGAGCTATGAGAGCTTGGAACCTTATAATCGGTAGCATTCAAATATGAACAATGTTCCTGAAGCCTGTTCTCTTCCAGTAAGCTGCAATGCAGCTTATGGCTCAATAAAAGGTAGAAATCAAGGAGAAGGCATCCAGGTTTCTGAACTCGATTTCCTTTTATCTTAAAATAAAAATGTGTGTTTATCTTCAGCAATAGCATCTTAAGAACTAGTTTTAGTGGGAAACCAACAGACTGACAGAAGTCTACATTGTGTAGTAGCTGTTCTCACACTGTCAGCCGAGACCCCCTTTGGGATCACATATCAAATACCCTGCATATCAGATAGTTAAGCTACAATACATAACAGTAGCAAAAGTAGTTGTGAAGTAGCAACATAATAATTTCATGGAGGGATCTTTATAACCCAAGCAACTTTATAACAGCTTTCAGGCTTAGGAAAGTTGAAAACCACCGGTTTAGATGGTCCCTGAGGTTTTGCTGATCAGCTCTTTCAATAATATTCCCCATATCTGTCACTGAGATTTCTGTCTAATAAACCATCTCTTTTAGTTGCAGGATTATCCATTGTAGATTGATGCTGCTCTTTCGTTTCCCAGCCACTCAGACACGAATGATCACACAGAAACTTTATCAATTCCAATATTATTTGGCCAATAGCTTAAGTATATTTCTATCTAACTCTTAAATGTAAAATTAACCCATTTCTATTAACAGGTTAATAGAAATTAACCTATTTCTACCTACTGGTAAGGCTCCAACCAGCATCTGTCTCTTTCAGCAGTACATGGCATCTCTCTGACTCTGCCTATTTTCTCTATATATCTCTTCCAGCCTGGCTATCTTCTGCCCTGTCATAGGCCAAAGCAGCTTTATTAATTATCAAATAAGAGCAACCCATATACAGAAGGATATCCCACACCAATCCATCAAAACAGGATATCTCCTATTTAACTCTTATTGTAAATTAAACTTTAATTAACTATCAAGTAGTGCGTTTATGTATGACATTTCCATACAACCTTTGGTTCAATTAACGTTTACCCACCAACCCCTCATTTCTCTCTTTCTACATGTTTTTCTCTTTTTAAGTCTTTTCATGTGTAGTATTTCTCCTCCTTTATTCTACTGTTACCTAAGCTATCACCTATGTATGAATTTCAGACCTTCTGCAAGAAAAACCACCTCTACAAAGTCTTTCTAGTTTCTGTCTTCTGTTAATCTTAGTAGTTGAACACACAAAATTACAGTTTTGAAGTTATGATCCACATATGAGAGAAAACATGAGTTTGTTTTATGCAATACATAGTTTATTATCCTCCCTTTCTTGATCTGCCCCCAACATAAGACAAATTTTTACATTTCTAGTTCCTGTTTATGCTCCAAATTATACTCATTCAACAAAATATTTTATGCCAATGTCCACGTATGAGATAGTAAATAAGGTGGTTTTTGCTCTTGAACTGATTGCTTTGTCTCAGTGTATGTCTTTGCCCCCCCCATTTCCATCAATTTATCTGTAAATACCTTTATTTCATTTTTATTTAACTGAATAAAGTTCCATTGCATATATGTGCCCTCTCTTCCCTATCAATTTATGGTTTTTTTTTCTTGTTCCATCCATTTGCATGCAAATTTCAAGATGTCATTTTTTGTTTGTTTGGTTTGGTTTGGTTATTTCACAACTGACTACTACTCCATTGTGTAAATGTACCACATTTTCCTTATTCATTCTTCAGTTGATGGCCATCTAAGTTGTTTCCAAGTTTTGGCTATTACAAATAAAATTGCTATGGACACAGTTGAGCAAATTTCCTTGCGATATGAGTATATATCATTTGGGTATATGCCCAAGAGTGGTATTGCTGGGTCCTGAGGTAAGCTGAATCCCAATTTTGTGAGAAATGGCAATATTGATTTCCAAAGTGGCTGTATAAATTTACACTCCAACCAGCAATGGAGGAGCATTCCCTTACTTCACCTTATCTCCAGCATAAGTTTTCATTTGTGTTTTTGGTCTTAGCTATTCTGACTGGTATAAGGTGGTATCTTGGAGTCATTTCGATTTGCATTTCCCTGATGGCTGCCTCTCTCTGGGAAGGGGAAACAGGTAGGACCTCCAGAGAAAATCAGGAGGGTGATAGAAGGGAAGCATGGAAGAGGAGGAAAAAGCAAGGGAGGGAGGCAGAAGGAGAACATAAGCCAATGGGATGTTCAAGGAAGGGGAAGAACAGTAAGGGAGATAAAGAGATATCGTCATTGAGGGAACCATTAAAGGACTATTGCAGAAATGTAGCACCTGGAATCCTCAGGGATGACACTCTAAGCAACAGTGGAGTGGGCCTAAATTGGCCTTCCCCTGTAATCAGACTGATGACTGCCTTAATTGTCATCATAGAACTGTCAGCCAGCAACTGATGGAAGCAGATACAGAGATCTATAGCAAAGCCCTGGCCTGAGCTACCTGAGACCAGACCAAGAGAGGGAGGAGCGATAATATGAGCAAAGGGGTCAAAACCATGATGACCCACAGAAACAACTGGCCTGAACTAGTGAGATCTCACTGACTCTGAATTGATAGCAGGTAAGTCTGTATAGTGACAATTTAGGTCAATTAATGTGGGGGCAGTTGTGAGGCTTGGGCAGTATATGGAACCCAGATTTATCCCTAGTGCTTGAACTGGCTTCTAAGAGCACTTTTTTTTTTTGAAGGATACCTTGCTCATCTTGGATATGGGCTGAGTACCTTTGTCTTGCCTGGAAGTGAAGTGTTATAACTTGTTGATGCCCCATGGGAAGCCTTACTCTTTCTGAGGAGTGAATGGGTAAGTGTGGTGAGGTGAGGGGGAAGGTAGGGGAAGCAGGAGGAGGGGAGGGAGTGGGAATGGGTATGGCTATGGAAAGTGAAAAAAAGATTATATTTAAAAATTCTCAATATAAAAAGAAAAACAGAATAATTATGACACCACTTAATGATAAGGACATGATTATAATCACCTTATATTATTCTCAGTCCTTGAACCAAACCAACTTCAGTGTTTTACAATGAAAGTTATAGGATCTGTGAGAAAGTAAGAAGTGCATGTTGACTAGTCCCCCCTTGTTTTATTTTTGATTTTTTGTTGTTTTATTTTGTTTATTCTGTTTTTGTACTTTTTGACTAACTGAAACATAATTTCTAGATTCATTACACAAAATAATATTTATTAAACTATTAGGAAACATTGATTTATTTGGTCTCTCAAATGGATATTTTTGGGGAGATTTTTAGTCAATGTCATATATATTGGAGTTTCTGTGATAATATAACAAGACAAAGCAATTTAAGTAAGAAAGTGGTGACTTTACTCTGGATTTCAAGGGTAAAGTACATCCTGTCAGAAAAGATGATGTGGAAAGTCTTTCTGTATGTTTTATTTTTATTGGATAATGAGTAAAACTGTTTTAGTCAATGACTAAGCCAGGGTGGAAATCCAAACAGAAATAGAGAGAGAGAGAGAGTAGTCAGTGTCAGACAGATGTCATGTAGCTTCTGAAGGAGAAAGACAGATAAACCTTACCAGTAGGCCACAATCTTGTGGTGGTGATACACAGAATAATAGAAATGGGTTAATTAAAGATATGAGTTATCCAGGAATATGCCTAGGCTATTATCCAAGCAGTATTGTAGTCTCTGTGTGATTATTTGGGTCTGGGCAGGCAGGAACAAGAGCCATCTCTGTCTACATTAAAATGACAGAAATTTGAAGTGACTGACCCACAGCATCCAGAATCAGGAGGGAGATAATGATCATAAGTATTTGTGTTCTACTCACTTTCTCTGCTATACAATCTAGAATTCTATCACAGAATAGATGAATATTCCCACAATGATTAACTTTGTCACAAAAACTCCACAGTTAATTTTCCATTGAAGTATATTGAAGGCTGACTACAGGTTGAAATTAGACGACTTTTTATTAATCATTAAACTGATACTATATGAAGCAATATAAATTATTATTTATTTACAAATATAGGTGAGAAAAATTAAAAATCTATACACATTAAATCAGTAATGAACAACAAAATAGACAATGATATCTGGAAACACGGCTTTGGAAAGGGAAGATAAACAGAAGAGGGAGAAGTTCATGACTATACTTTGAATCTTCAATCTTTTGTGATTATAAATGAAAATCTTCTGTGATGATGACTGCATGATTACCATGAGTAATTATTAACAACAGGGTTATATAACCTAAATGGGGGTCGTTTATAATCATAGGAGCTATGTCAGTAATTCCTGTTATAGAAAAACTAAATTCCTTTGACAAACACATTACTCTGAGGAACTTTTCTTCTTCAAGTTGGTATTAATAAATTCAAGGTCTAAACTGCTACTCAAAGGTGAGTTTTTTCCTAAAAGTATAATGTATTTTCATCATGTGTACTCAGGTAATTCCATTTTATTTCTTAGGTACCCTGAGGAATGGTAGTAATTTAGTAAATGTTGTGATTTCTATAAGAATACAAAAAGGTGGGAGGCATTTAACAAATTGTCTATGAACTCTATTTTTAGGGTAAAATACAAGACAATATTTCTTTAGTTCTACTCCAGGGATGACCTAAGGGGCAATTTTGATTAGAATTTTTGTAACTAGGGCAGGTATTTCTATTCCTTGTGTGTGTCTTCTCCCAAGTTTGTATAAAAAAATCCTTGGGGCTGTTCTGGGTTATTATGAGAATTATTTTTCCTGCCTCTAATGTTCTTGTAAATCTTCGCAAAAAGTAATAGAGCAGTTTGGGACTGATTCTGCTCATTATGATCACATCAGAATGTTGTATAATCATTTTAATTGAGTAAATGCATATTAATTTCTGCTTTTAAAGATGCTATGAGTGATTGTAGACTTAATATGAGTACAATCTCAGCTTAAAAAATACTCAAACTGGTCACTTTTGATAAAGGGCCATGGTGATAAATAGGTCAGATTCCAAAACAACTGTTCATAATTCCTATATTATTTGTGTTTATCTGACCTACTTAACCTAAAGTGATTGATAGAGTCAACGCTTTCAACTTTTCACACACAAAATATTTGGTAACCATTCTTCCAAACATACATTCTTTATTTAACCTAGTTTTCTCGTCAGAAATGTCAAAAGTCTTCCTGTGACTATAATCTCTACTTTGAGAATAAGACTACCTAATAATTATCTCAGAAGAATAAATTGTAACTATAAAACACTACCCTAATATATTTATATCACCAATATTCTTTACCTATACTTTAATAAAATATCAGTAAGCCTAAAATTAAAATATCATTTATGTCTACAGAGTTTATTAAGAGTAAATAATTAAATGGGATTATTCATACAAGTAATATGTAATAATGTTTTAGGATTACAATAGCTCTAATCTTTGTTTAGGTCCATAAATCTAAAAGAAATTATAACTTACATCACATTACAAAATGACAGGCAGCATTCCTGAAATTTTCTAAATACTTGATTGTTGATGTGTTCCTTCTATTCGGAATATCTGTGTTTCCTCCAAATTACATTGAAGAATTTCAATCCTCATATGCAAATATAATCATAGAAGCCAAATTCACTAGAAGTAAATAACAGTTATTTATGGAAGTCTCGATCATCTCTTACTTCATGCTTAGACCTGATGAAATTCTCTTCCTTTTGTGAATCTATGGTTTTCATCTCAGACATTAGGATTGACATCAGGAAGTATGTTGGGAGAGTTTATAGTTCACAGCAAAAGTGAAACAACAAAAGTTAGAATTCTGCCTTTGCTTTATTGTTAGATTAATGTATTTTATAAAATGTATGCTTTAGTGCTAGTGAGCTGGTTCCGTAATCAAGAGAACTTGTTATGTTAGAGGACCTAGGTTTAGTATTAAGCATTTTCACTGTTTTTTTTTTCAAGTTCCTGCTCCTTTAACTGCCAAACAAGGATGAATTTTATATGAGCCAAATAAACATTTTTTCTCTTGTAAATAGTTTATTTTATTTTTTTAATTTATTAAAGATTTGTCTCTTCCCCACCTTTGCCTCCCCTTTCCCTCCCCCTCCCCCAATCAAGTCCCCCTCCCTCGTGAGCCCAAAGAGCAATCAGGGTTCTCTGCCCTGTGGGAAGTCCAAGGACCACCCTCCTCCATCCAGGTCTAGTAAGGTGACCATCCAAACTGCCTAGGCTCCCACAAAGCCATTACGTGCAGTAGGCTCAAAAACCCATTGCCTTTGTTCTTGAGGTCTCAGTAGCCCTCATTGTCCGCTATGTTCATTGAGACCTGTTTTAACCCAGGCTTTTTCAGACCCAGGCCAGCTGGCCTTGGTGAGTTCCAGATAGAACATCCCCATTGTCTCAGTGTGTGGGTGCACCCCTCGCGGTCCTGAGTTCCTTGCTCGTGCTCGCTCTCCTTCTGCTCCTGATTTGGACCTTGAGATTTCAGTCCGGTGCTCCAATGTGGGTCTCTGTCTCTGTCTCCTTTCATCGCCTGATGAAGGTTAATATTCAGGAGGATGCCTATATGTTTTACAACCAGCTCTGACTCCAGTTCCAGCGGATCTCTTCAGATCCCACAGAAACCAGGCACATATTCAGAGTACGTACAAACATGCGGTCAAATAATCTTACACAGAAAATTAAATAATCTAAAAAAAGGGAATGTATATTTTGCATTGTATTTTTGTTATACTTGTACCACAATAAATAAAAATAATTCATATCAGTTTATAAGTTGAGAGATGTACTTAAGAAGATTTTTATCATTAGAGTTGCATAATAAATTATTTTTCAGAAATTTAAAATAAAGTTGAAATTATAAGGTGAATAATAAGTTTGCAGAAATTAAAAGGCCATGTTAGCATTAGAACTACAAAAAGAAGTATTCCATTTTGATGTCCAAAGCATTATTGAACTTGAACTTCAATGACAAAGGTTTTAAGGAGCTGCCAAATTGTCTCCAAAGTGGTCCGATCAATTTACATCAGCAATGTATGTGTGGCACACTCTCTCTACAAGTTTACAAGCATTTAATATTAAAACACCTTCTTTTGGAAGATTTAATATCGTAATGGTAACAGTAATAATGCAATATAAGAAGTAAGCAGTAAAGTAATTGCTTTTGAAGAAGTTTATTTCAATGAAGACACAACTTATATTCGTAGATACATCAATAGATGAGTATTTATAGGATAGGCAGGAAGTAAATGCTGATCTCTACAAGTTAAAAAGATAAGATAATTTATTAAAGCAACATCAACAGCAATATGGGAAGTTGGAACTTCCCAATCCACTCTGATGCAATGAAGCTTCCCTTTTCCATTCTATGTTCCAAGGGACCAGCAGAGCATGAAGACTTTTAAAATCAATTGAGCGGAAATGACAGGGGGGTGTGCATGACAGTATTAGAGGGATAAGAAGAGACGGGATCTTTTTCCAATGAACACAGGCAATGAGGAGGCTGACTTAATCAGTTTATAGACGGAGATCAAGGAAGGTCTTTTTGTTTTGTTTTGTTTTCCTCTCAGGTATCATGTTGAATATTTGTCTTCATTTCCCAGCCAAATTTATGCCAAAGAAAAGTCATGGATCCACCTGCTCTCACTGTTAGGAGCCCCACAATAATACAAACTAACAAGCAAAAAAAAAAAAAATATATGCATATTACCTGGTGCAGACCCTTACAGCGTTGTGATTGTTGCTTCAGTCTCTGTGAGTCCCTGTTAGCTTTGCTTAGTTGATTCATTGTGCCATGTCCTCCTGGTGTCCTCCATCTCCTATGATTCATACTATCTTTCCTCCCCATCTTTGGAAGGGTTCTAGGAACCTTAGGGTTGGGAACTAACGAAGACCTCCAATTCAGACTCTGTCTCCACAAAATGTCTGGGTGTGTGTCTCTACAACTGCTGCTATCTGCTATCAAATCAAGCCACTGATGATGACTACACAAGGTTTTAATCAATGAGTATAGCATAGAAATTATTTCATTGATTTTTATTTTTTTATTTTACTTCTCCCTGTCATATTTGGTTCTGGACTCTGGGTTATCCATTCCCTTATTCCTGACCATTCTCAGTGTACCAAATGTACTTCCTTTCATGTAATTGGCTACAAGTTGCACCAGGTCTAGTTTGGCCACTCCTACAAGTTCTGTGCCACCATTTCCCAGCACAATACAGACAGTCAAAGCTTTTGTGACTGTTTTTGTGCCCATGTTTCTCTTTCTATATCCTGCAGAGTACCTCAACTCACCAAAAACAAACAAACAAACAAACAACAACAACAACAAAAACTAGAACATAGGGGTTAATGCTCCATCAATGCACTAACTTGACCTCCCTACATTCAATGAGCTATGTAGATACTGTCCTTGGCAATGGGGCTCCACTGTCACTTTTCAGAGTGTGACTGTATTGGCACTCCTCTGAGTCATTTAGAGACCACTACTTAAAACCATCAGTCAACAACTTAACAGAGCATAAACCACTGGAAGCCTTTACTGGCTACAAAACATGGCCAGTTCAGATTCCACATTCTCCATTATCAGGAGCCACCCTAAGGTAACCCTCACAGATTCTAGGAAGTTTCCACTGCATCAAGTTTCTACAATGCACTTCAAATGTTCCCCAATTTCAGCTGTCTGAACAATCTCTCCTTCCATCTTCTCTACCACAACTGATGCCTCCCCTTTCGGATCCACCCTCTTGAGTTCACCTGCAAAATTTTTCTAGTTTTCCTTCCCTTAGTGATCCATGCATCCCCCATAGAGACCTCCTCTTTACCTAAATTTTTCTAGGTTTGTTGATTGTAACCTGATTATCATTACTTAATCATAGATATCCATTTGAAAGTGAATAGATATCAATATTTTCTAGAATGGATAAAAAATAGGGTGCCTTTGAGTATTACTCAAAGAAAATATGCATGCAGTCTTACTCAGCTGTTACAGAAATGATATCATGAAATTTTCAGGTAAATGGATGAAACTAGAAAAAAAAATTATCCTGAGTGAGATAGACCAGACCCACCCAGAAAATTTCTTTCTCTTCTTTCTTTCTTTCTTTCTTTCTTTCTTTCTTTCTTTCTTTCTCTCTTTCTTTCTTCTTTCTTTCTTTCTTTCTTTCTTCCTTCCTTCCTTCCTTCCTTCCTTCCTTCCTTCCTCCTTCCCTCCCTCCCTCCCTCCCTCCCTCCCCCCCTTCTCTTTCTTTCTTTTTTCCCCTCTTTCTTTCTTTTAATTCTCAGTATCCGTTTCTTCCCCCTCTTCTCCTACAGTCTCTCACTACAACCCCTCTTTTTCCATTCTGCAATGCACTCTTCCCTCATTTGTGTTTAGGAAAGGGTAGGCCTTTCATGAGTATCAACAAAACGTGGTATATCAGGTTGCAATAAGACTAAACACGTCCCCATGTATTAAGGCTGGAAAAGGCAACACAGTATGAGGAGTAGGATCCTAAAGGCCAATAAAAGAGACGGATAAAGACCCTGTTTCCATTGTTAAGAGTTCCACACGATGACCAAGCTACACAACTGTAACATATATGCAGAGTGCCTAGGTCAGTCCTATGCAGGCTTCCTGGTGGTTCAGTCTCCGTGAACCCTTATGAGCGTACGTTAGTTGATTCTTTGAGTTTTCTTGTGGTGTCCCTGACCCTTCTGGCCCCTACAGTCTTTTCTCTCCTTCTTCTTCAGAATTCTAAGAATTCTGCCCTATATTTGGCTGTCATTTTGCATCTATTAAGATCAGCCTCTGGATGACATCTCTCTGATGACAATTCATCTAGCCACCAAACCCAGAACATGCCATAGACAAGACAGAATGTAGGTTAAGTAGCTCAGTTGGCTTCCTCTTTCCTCTTTCCTGGTCACTAGAGATGGCCAGTTCAGGCTACATATCAGCTATTGCTGGAGTTGTCACTGGGGTCATCCATGTAGATTGCTGGAAGATTCTTTTGCTCCAGGTTTTTAATCTGATGATAAATGCCCCCCTTTCTAATAGTTTCTTTCAGTAATCTCTGTCTTTGTGCCCCAAACCTAATCATTTATTTTCTTATACCCACTGGCTCTCTGTCCACTCATGAAATTTCTTCTATTTTATCTCCACGATGACATGTGGGCATCCCAGCATGAACCTTCCTTCTTACCTAATCTTTCTGTGTCTGTGCCTCATAGAATAAATACCTTTATTTTACATCTAAAATCCACTTATGAGAAGACATACTGATTTCCCAAATATATAAAGAAGTCAAAAAGCTAGATATTAAAAAAGAAAACATTCCAATTTTAAAAATGAGTTCAGATCTAAACAAAGAATTCTCAATAGAAAAATCCAGATGGCTGAGGTACACTTAAGTAGATGTTTAACATCCTTACCCAGCCAGGAAATGCAAATGCAAATGACTGAGATTCTGTCTTACACCTGAAAAAAAATGGCTAAGATCAAAAATACAAGCAACAGCAAATGCTGGAGCAAAGGGATCACTTTTCCATTGCTAGTGGGTGTACAAAATTGTACAGTTATTTTTTAAGTCAATGTGACAATTACTCCAAAAACTAGAAACCAATCTACCACAGACCCTGCTATAAAACATTTGGGCATAGTCCCAAAGGATGTTCAATCATGGCACACGGACACTTGTTCAACTTTGCTAAGAGCAGCTTTAGCCAGAATCTGGAAACAACCTAGATGTCCCTCAACCAAAGAATGGATAGTAAATGTGGTACATTAACACAGTAGAGTATGACTTAGCTGTTTGATGAAAGGACACCAGGAAATTTGAAGGCAAATTGATGGATTTACAAAAAAAGTCATCCTGAGTGATGTAACCCAGATTGAGAAAGAACATTGCTTTATTCTTGATATATAAAATGTCAAAGTAATAGGTTATTCAATGGACAAATGATCACATATGTTGGATATATTCATACTTTTGGATATTGCTCATCATTATAAAACAACTGACTGAAATGAAGGTAATTATTTTCCAGATACTTATGATGCAAAAATAAAACAATTTCAAAATATTTGCATAAATTATATAACTTCTGGTAATATATTCTTGCATATATATATGAGTTATAAGTAATATACTATATAATATATAGTATATAAGTATATTATATAACATATAAGTTATAAGTTTTATATATATATTACTTATAACTCAGATAATAGATAAGCATCAATGAGATGCTAAAAGCAGAGTTTAGGTGAGACCAAAGTGAATGTTGTTGAAATAAAAAGATGAAAATATAGCCATATATATTAGTGTTTGAAATCAGGCCTTTTAGCTTAAAGGGCAAAGTATTTAACCAAGAAGACATACATTTGCCTAAGACGCATTTTCATTAACCAAGAAAGCATAGAGTATTTTGACACAAAGTTCTAATACACATTTAACTGCAGTCATTGAGATAGTGAGAGAGAAATACAAGAGAATGGAAGTAGTACAAGCCTTAGAGTGGGTGTAAACTTTTCTAAAGAAAGTGGCCAAAATGTGCATATGCTGACTATGTGCTTATATTTTTATCATAATGTTGTACTACAGGCTTGCAAAATGCAAGTATGCTTTAACTTATATAAATTGTAATTGCATTTGTTTATACCATTTTTTATAGTTAGATATGACTTTTTTATTTTTTTGTTTATACCATTTTTGAAAGAAATTTTAAATTTGCAATTCTTCAAAATAAAAAGTGAAAAAGATATCAACATAAGCATATAAAAACTATGCCTATTAAATATAATTTCACAGTAACAGACATCCCTGAAATTTGTTAAATGGCTAGTTGCATTCTTTATGTAAACATAAAGGAAACTGACCACAGAAATTCGTACTAACATACAAGGTAAAAACAAAAAGAACAGTAGAGTGATATAAATTAATTATTCATAGTATTTCTAAGATAGTCAAGTATAAAGTTATTTGTGGTAAAAATTTTAAATTTAGCTATTTGATATCAAAATGCTTGAGTATAATATTATCCTTTAATGTATAATCTACTTTGAAAAATAGAAAAATAATATTTCATGATTAGAGATGTGAATAAAGTTTAAATGCTGCATGCTTTTAGGAAATGTGAAAGCAGACAAAGAAAATATAAGTAAATGTTGATCATTTTAAGCTGCTTCTGCATTCAGAAGGGAAGGGAAATTTTATAATACTGTTCATTCTTATCAGTAGTTTCAAACACAGACTGAATCCTCCTGCGATTTCTATTCCAGTAAGAAATACCTGTAAGTGCTGGGCCACTGAGGAATATGTTATTGTAATGAGTTCAAACCAGATTTATGTGAGTCATAAAAATCTAATGATAATAATATCATGGTAATGATGATAAAGAACTTGCACTAGGTCACTGTGGTGAGTCAGTAGTAATTGTAGTTGGAAAATGTCGGTGGTCAGCCATCCACTAAATCATACCTCCTCTCCAATTTAAGCCCAAGGCAACCATGAATAGTCACTGAGCATGTAACAGAAAAAAAATTAAATACAATATTTCCTAACTACTTGAAGAGAACAAATGCTTTCTACTTCTGACCCCTTTCATCCTTTTATTATAGTACTATATAAGATATTAATCTTCTCAATCTTGACTATATTATCCTCTATAACTTTTGCTGTCCTTAAAGAAACGATACACACAGACACACATGCACACACACATGCACACACACACATAGACACACACACACACACCTTACATCACAGGGGAAGGCCACTGTGCAACTTTCTAGTATTGCAATAGCAATATAATTTAAACTTACAATTAATGAAAACTGTGGCCTGGAATGTTTAAAAGAGCAAGAAGTAGAGCATGGAATGGTTTAGATGGAGGATAGAGAAGAAGAAAATGATGCAATTATATTAAAATTAAAAAAAAATAGTTTCCATTAAATAATGAGAAATCTCTTATTGATTTTAAAGGGAAATTTGTTCAAATAATACTTTATCAAAGAAAGCTCTAATGTATTTAAGAATATGCATACACACAAGTATGTAAATTTGTGGCCGCATGAGGCCCAGGTGTGAGGCTCAGTGTAATTTCCTGAGCCTAGCTCAAGTTTGGTGACCTGTCTTTGGCCATTACTTCCACATATGACTCAGCACAGCCCGACCTAAAGCAGCCTCTGCCCAGCCACTGCTAATGTGGCAGAATATTATTGGCCATAATACTCCATCTTACCCCATCCCAAGACTCCCTCCCCCTATCACAACCCTATATAAGTTCCTGCCTAATACAATTAAGTGAGATCCTGCTTCAACAAGACTCCTGACTCAGTGTGTTTTTCTATAGTGGCCAAGGGTGAAGGTCTGAGTCAGCAACACTCACGATCACGTTCAGCACCAGAGAGAGATTGGTGGGATCGGCTCTGCCACAGCCCTATCTGCTGGAGATACCAGCAAGAAAAAAAAAAAAAAAAAAAAAAAAAAAAAAAAGAGGCCACAAATTTCAAACAAACCAGTTGGGGTACTGAGAGGGGCTAGAGAAAGGAAAGAGAAAGAAAAAAATGTAGTTTTAATCTCAAAACAATAATACAATCAAAGAAAACCAAATATTCCATTAATTAATATACCCTAAGGTACTATTGTCAAGATATCTGATGTAATACATATTTCACAGAGAACAAACAGATTCTGTCAACTTCTCCATTTTTGTCTTGTTGTATATTTGTGTCAGACACCTTAATCTCTGAAACTACAGGGGGAAATGGTGAAACTGAGACATAAGAAACATAAGAACCTAAAAGCTCATTAAAGAATAGGAAGAATTGACAGATATGTGTCCTGCACAGAAAGGAAAGCAATAAGTTAAAGAGCTGTACTATAGGATGGAAAAAAAATTAAATTACTCTTATTATTAATGTTCTGCTGATGATGATTAGTAATAAGAATTAATAAGCACTTATAAATGTAAATTTAATTTCTTCCAAAAAATCTCACAGAGGAAACAAATTACACTTGAGGGTATGCTTCATGCCCAGCAGTAAATGATCAACAAAAAATCATCTTAACTGAGACACTGGAGGCCCCTTGTTTCATGATATTGTTTCAGGTAGGCTCTTCTTTTTTAAAAACAATTATCTTGTTATTTTTATTTTTGACATTTATTTTATGTTATTCATATATATTTTCTTCTCTCATTTTACCTTAAAGATCTTCTGCATATATATTATGCCTTTCAGTTTATTGGTTTTCTTTATAGGCTTCCATACATGAATGAGTTGGTCTCTGTTTCTTGGGCCTTCTTTTGGGCTCTTTTCTTTCTGTTCCTCTGTTTTATGCAATTTCAATGTATTAGTTTTTGTTTTGTCTTTATATTATATTTTATTGTTATTCCATCAAAGAAGAATATAATAAAAATATTATTCTAATAAGATAAAGCAAGGGAGTGTATCTGAATCGGAGGGGGAATGGGGAGGGTCTGGAAGAAGTAGGATGAGTGGATGCCTAATCAGTGTAGGTTATGTGAGAAAAAAAATCCATTTAGATAAAAGGGGTAAAGTAGAAATTAATATACCAAGCTCATAGAAATCTTTAAAAAGTCTAAATATCATGAAAAGCTAAGTTTATAAAGAGGAAAAAAATCTAATTTATAACTATCAAATGAACTGAAGAGACATTTTTCAAAGTAAGTACAAATGACAAATAAATTTATGAAAGAAACTGCCTTAGTTAAGAAGGAAATGAAAACCAAAATTGTTTTGAGATTTTATCTCATCCTATTCAAAGGGCTGTCATCAAGAAAACAAAGTACAACAGCAGTTGGAAACTATGTGGGGAAACTAACATACACCATTGGTGGGAATGCATACTCATACAACTTCAGTGCAAATCAATACAGAAATACCATAGGAAGACAATGATCAAAGATCCAGATTAACCACTATTAGATGTCTACATTAAGAAATCAATCAAACTCTGCTTCGGGGTCTTTAATGAACATTCATATACATACACATTAACAAAATTGAACTATGTATAAAAAGGATAAAACTAATTGCTCCATAGCACAAAGTATTATCTGCTTGCTTACCATTAGCTAATTGCTAATGAACTCTCTTGACAGAAACTTGGCTTGAAGACACAGAGCCCAGTACTTTTCCCCCTTAAACCATTGATTACAGAGGTAGACAGTCAAGGTTGGGTTTTGGTTCCCACTCTCTGCACCTAAGACAAGGACGTGCATGAATTAGAATGCACGTTCCAAAGATGGGTAAGACTGTGAAAATGTTAATTCCAAGGCAGGCATAATTATCTGTCTTCTTGCAATAAAAGGGAGGAATTGTGGAAACCTGAAGAGGCCAAAGGTCAGAGAATTTGGGACTTGCTCTAGTTCATTCAAGGTTATTTTACTTCTACCTCAAACAAAAGTTCCACCTAATTGTAAACCAGAGAGTGCTGCTCTCTCTCTCAAGGCTATTGTCAACAGGTGTGGCTAGTTGCCAGCCTTTGTGCTCTTAGAATAGCGAAGTAGTTGGTTCCGCCTAAAACAAAAGTCTAAGGATCCAACTAAGTTCTAGTTCCCTTTATGGAAATAACTTGTGATTCCTCCCAGGGAGGAATGGGATGGTTGAGAAAAGACAGAGACAGAGAGCAAGGAAAGAGATGTCTTGACTGAGGGAGCTAGCAAGAAACCTGGCACTAGAGAAATTCCCAGGAATCCACAAAGATGACCCCAATTAAGACCCTAAGCAATAGTGGAGAGGGTGTCTGAACTGGCCTTGCCTTCTAGTCAGATTGATGACTATCTTAAATGTCATCATAGGACCTTCATCCAACAACTGGTGGAAGTAGAGGCAGAGATCCACAGCAGAGCACTGGGCTGAGCCCCCAAAGTCCAATCAAAAAATGGGAACAGTAAGAATAAGAGCAAAGATGACAAGACCATGATGGGGATAGCCACTAAAAAAAATGCCTGAGATAATGGGAGCCCACCAACTCTAGCCTGACAGTGAAAGAACCAGTATAGGACCAACCTATGCCATCTAAATGAGGGTAATCTAAATATGGATAGGACAGACTCTGGATCCACTGGTAGTGAGATCAAGACTTATCCCTACTGTTTGTACTAGCTTTTTGGAACCCATTTACTATGGATGGATACCTCGCTCAGCCTAGAAAGAGTAGAGAGTGTCTTGATCCTTCCCAATTGGAAGCCTTACCCTGTCCGAGGAGGGAATGGAGGGTGGGGTATAGGAAGGTAAAAGGAGTGGGAGGAGGAAAGGGAGTGGGAATTGGAATTGGTATGTAATATGAGAAATAGTTTATTTTAAAATACACAAATTTCAAAAAGGAATAAAAAATAAAATTTAATAAAACAAATAAACAACATAGTCAAACTTAGATGAGATAACGAAAGTGGTGGTAAGATGAAAATTCATAAACTAAATGTCTATATGAAAAAAATCTAGAGAAATTCTATACTAGCATATATATCAACCCTGAATATTCCAGAATAAGAAGAAGAAATCACACCCAAGACTAATTGGGGGCAAGTGATAATCAAACACAGGGCTGAAATCAATAAAATAAAACAATACAATAAATCATTAAGATGAAGAGGTGGTTCTTTGAGAAAATCAATAGGATGTCCAAGGTCCTCCCCCCTCCGTCCATGTCTAGGAAGGTGAACATCCAAACTGGCTAGGCTCCCACCAAGCCGGAACATGAAGTAGGATCAGAACCCCTTGCCATTGACCTTGGCTTCTCATCAGTCCTCATTGTTCGCTATGATCAGAGAGTCCTGTTTTATCCCATGCTTTTTCAATCGCAGTCCAGCTGGCCTTGGTGAGCTGCCAATAGATCAGCCCCCACTGCCTCAGTGGGTGGGTGCACCCCCCGTGGTCCTGACATCCTTGCTCGTGTTCTCCCTCCATCTGCTCCTCATTGGGACCTTGGGAGCTCAGTCCAGTGCTCCAGTTTGGGTCTCTGTCTCTATCTCCATCCATCAACCATGACTACTCTTTGGACTGGAGAGGAAGGGGGAGAGGAGTGGGGGGAGGGGGAGAAGAGTGGGGGGAAGGGGAGAAGAGTGGGGGAGGGGGAGGGAAATGGGAGGCTGGGAGGCGGAAACTTTTTTTTCTTATTCTCAATAAAAAAAAAGTTAAAAAAAAATCAATAGGATGGACAAACCCTTATCCTAAACTAATTAAAAAAGAGAGAGAGAGAATATCACTTCTTATTGCAGCACTTAATTTATAATAAAAACAAGTTCTATTTTAGGAGGAAACATATACATGATGAAATGTGTAAATATTGTCCCAGTCTTTAAAATTTTACCAATTTTCAAGTTCTGGTCTTACTATTTTCAACTTAATGAGTTAAAATGTATCTAGAATTCAAGTATTGACACTGACATGAAATGATGGTCTCTAGTGTTCTGAGAAATCTGGTAACCAAGACAACTGGTGGTATACCCAGGGATGGTCGATAAAACAAGAGTTCTATGCTTAGTATGATTATATGTAGTGTTATATTAGTCTTAGCACAGTCAGCTTGCAGCTGTGACTCAGGCCTTGAGGAACTGAGAAGAGAACAATTCTGATCTAATCAGTAAGTGTGCAATGAACCCCAGCTGAGCCCTAGCAGCTAGTACAGCTTCCAAAAGAAAGCATACTGTCCCCGCCAGCCAATGTTCTGTCTTTATTGGCTGCAGAGCACTCTGTCACATTGCTCCCATGAGGAATAATCACTGAACTGACCCAGTTCTGCCTCCTCCATAAGCACTGAATCATCTGACTGAAATTATGGTCATCTGCAAGAAAAATTCTACAAATAGACACAATGGCGAAATATCAGAGACATACATCCTTGATAATCAACACACATAATTACTGCATTATTTTTAGCATATTCCTTTTTGTTCCAACTCTGATTTTACTTGAATTAGCTTCATGGGGAAGGGTTAGTAAGTACTTAATTTCAGGCTTGTTTCATTTTATTCAATCAAAATCTGCATTTTCTTAAATTTCAAATTTGTTTTCATATGTATTACTGCCTGGGAGGCATAAATCTTGATTGTCATTGACAAATACATGATCTTCTACATGAAAGCCAAGTACACGAGTGTAAGAAATAGGATATCAAAATTATTTAGGGGTTGTGAATTGGTCTTGATAGAGGTGTGCCACAAAGCAAAGTAAATAAAAAAAAATCCTACATGAATCCTAGACTTACATGGATAATAATAAATTAGTATTAATTTTCTATTCTTTGAAGAAATATAAATATCATCTTCTCATATAATCACATCAAAGATCCAGGATCTGCTGTTAATCATACTTTTTCTACACCTCCTAATTCTAATCCATTAACAAGTGCTGCTAACTCTACCCTTGCATTTATACATTTCTCTTCATCTTTAGTCAAACCAGAATCCACATTGATAAAGACAGATAATACAAGCAATTTCAAAATTATATTCCTTTCATTTTTTTTCTTCAAGATTCCCATTCAACAACAATTGTCTGATGTACAAATTTCTTCTAGGATACTCCCCTAAAAATAAGAGAGAAAAGAATGTAGAAATCAAAATATGGTTAATATAATATTTATGAAGATTTCAACATGCAAGAAAAAGATAAAGCAAATCATTACTGGATTCATAAGGAAATAAGCTAACATTGAACATTTGATCCTCAAAATGATTGGGATAGATGGTAATTTATTTGACAGATATTTAAAAGATAGATACATTAAGATTCTAAAAACATAAAATAAATAAGAATCAGAAATAGTGAGGCAGAAAAAACTGACAAATTACTTTCTGAAAATTAGTTTAAATTATAAAGATATTAACAGATGAAGCTGTTCTTGAGGCAAGAGGACCCATCAATGTGTTTGCTTTTATAAAGCATATCTTATGTTTATATGTATAAGTATATATATATATCTGTATTTTGTATACATATATGTTTATAGAAACATTTGAGACTAGAACAAAATATTGAATTTTGTCAAGTTCATGCAAGAGAAGGACATGAGTTCCTTTATATAAATGAATTTCTATCCTCTGCCGAAAATCAAGAGGATCTTAATCACTTTGTTATTTCTCCAGATTTTCTCTACAATATTTTGTAATGTTTCCTCCTAAATGCTTACCCATGAACACTCAGTCCTAAGTGTGATGTCTCCATCAAATTCCCAGCTTAGGGAGTACATTAACTGCATTACATGAGGCAGGAAGACTGTAAGCCTCCAGGGACTTTAATGACACACAGGAAGCAGTGTCTTCAGGAATCAACAGGACTGACACACACATAAACTTCTCTTCTAATGAAGTGCATGATCTCTGGTAAGATTTAGGGAAGAGGTATGGTCAAGGCTTGAGTTGGTGGTATAAAGGAGACTTGAAGAAAGCTTCAGCTAGACATGGAATACAGAAACACCAAATTAAAACTAAGATTAGAAAAGGAGGTTTTGTAGGATTTTTTAAACTATTTATTTATTTATTTATTTATTTATTTATTTATTTATTATGTATACAATATTCTGTCTGTGTATGCCTGAAGGCCAGAAGAGGGCACCAGACCCCATTACAGATGGTTGTAAGACACCATGTGGTTGCTGGGAATTGAACTCTGGACCTTTGGAAGAGCAGGCAATGCTCTTAACCTCTGAGCCATCTCTCCAGCTCGATTTTGTAGGATATGTAAGAATACATGTATTATTATAGCATGTGAAAGTTTTGTACGATGGCACACATTTCACTAAGATAAGAGAATACAGTCATATTTAATAGTAGTCAATTTTCCATAACTTATACAGCTAAACAATAGTAAATAATAGTATCAATGTATCTATGTTCACTTAGTTTTATTTTGAATTTATGTAGAAATTATAATATATAATATGAGTCTTGAGATATGATAAAATTCTTACAGTATATTGTTGAAATAAGTGCGGAGGGGCTGCGTCCCCAGCACCCCGGCCGCCTGCTAGCTTATGCCCCAAAATAATAACACACAAACTGTATTCATTGAAGCATTGCTTGGCCCATTTCTATCTAGCCTCTTCTAGGCTAATTCTCGCACCTGGACTAGCCCATTTCTAATAATTGTTTGTAGCACCCCAAGGTGCGCTTACCAGGAAGATTCTAGCCTACGTCCATCCTGGGTTGGAGCTGCCTGGGAGAGCAGAGCCTGGCTTCTCTGCTCCAGAGAGCAGAGCTGTCAAGTCTGAGCTCACTTCCTCTTCCTCCCAGCATCCTATTCTGTTTACTCCTCCCACCTATGTTTTAACCTATCAGGGCCAAGGAGTTTCTTTATTGCTTAACCAATGAAATCAACAGATTGATATATGACACTCCCACATCAGTATATTAAATCTATCCATCACTATCTATTGCTCTATGTATATATGTATATATATGCATATAAATTGTATGTATGTATGCATGCACGTATGTATGTATCTATGTATCTCTCATCTTTTTTCTTTCTATAATTACTTCTTTTACAAATATATAATAATCAGAAAAAAGTGACCTGGCTTCTTTCATCCTTTGTGATTAAGACTATGACCAAAATTGTAGTGCTAATGGAATGTTTGATTCACAGGCATTGATGACAGTTCTTTATTGGGGTTGGTCAGCTCAGGACTCTAGAGTCAGGAAGAGAAGTAGAGACCTTGGAAGAATGTTTCTTGCTTACTGTCATAGTTAATTCAATTTTCTTTCTTTCACGACTCCGAAATTCCACCTAACTTCTCCTGTTAATGACCATTCAGCTCTTTATTAAACCAAGCTGAATAAAAGAGTGAGACACATTTGCGCAGTGTGATTTAATATCCCACAGCTCTACTCAGCACTGTTATTATAGGGAGAACACTACTCCAAAAGTTGGAAACCTCCTAAATCACACATTGATAAATGAAATGTCTCACACACTTGCATGCAGATAAATCCAATAGTGACTGATTCTCAATTGAGTTTAGGTCTTTCTAGATGGTTATATTGCATGTTAAGTTACAAGCATAACCAGTGCAGATGCTAAATTTTTGGTTATTTTCATTTAATTCACAAGAAAGTTATATTAAATTATATATTAACATTAAATTATCAGAGCATCTATAATAAATACTAGATATGAAATAAACCAGTATTCAACCATGAGGTACTTGAGGTGTACGTTTTACCTGAATTAAAATGTATTGCTTTGGACATTCGGTCACCAGGTGTGCTAACCAGATAAGGGAGATTTTTGAAGGACTGGTCAACGATACATGAGAACTAAGTAGAGTAGTAGAAGAACTAGGCAGAATAGCAAAGAGGTGATGTCAAATAAACAAATTCCAGAAGTAAAAATAGGGCTTACATCTCCTATTGCTAAGAGAAAAGAGAAATATAATGATACAGTCCTGGAAAAAAGAAAAAAGAAAAAAAAAATCTTTAAATATACTGAATTGGGAAGTCATTTTCCTTAAGGAGATGTGACTTTCAGAAGCCAAAACAACAAAGGAAAAATGAATTTGCATTCTACAGTAACATGAAAGTGTCAGGAAAATAACTGCTTTCTAAATGAAAATTTATTTTAATTTGTCAGATTGTAACTGATAACTAGGGATGACATTTCAACTGAAGGGACTCCATGTCTGTTTATGGCTAATTTTGTTTTCAGAAAGATACTAGGAAATCAGGATACTATACCAAGATCAATAGTGTAGGATAAGGAATCATGCATTCTCACAAAACTCTGAAATTCCGGGCAGCTCCTCTAGTTCCCTGGGCATTTATCATCCACCACCAAAGCTACAATTTCTTGTCTAATTCAGAGTGGTCTCCTTCCTTTACTTCACAAAATTTCATGACCTGCTCTTCAAAACGTACTTCTACAAGCAAACTGAAGTCATCGTCAAGAAGAAACACAAATTTATTATGTACATGAACAACTGAGGATTTAAAATTTAAAAGTATTTATATCTTTATTAGGTGATTATTAGTGAAATCTTGACTATATATATTACACATAAAACATTTTCTCATGAGCCTCATGTGCTTTATTTCCTCTAAAAACCGAACCAACTGCACTTATTTCCATTAGGCATCCATTTACACCTTACATTTCATTGATTGCATGCTAGTATAATAATGAAGATTTTGTATTTTAATTAAAGTTTACAAATATGAAGATCATTGAATAAAACCTTCATTATCCTAATATGTGAACTAATATAATGAAGACTAGAAGTGAATATGATAAAAGAATTTGTCTAAATATTATGATGATATATATGAATATATATATATATAATCAAAATTATACAATATTAGGACTCATATGAATTTAACATAAATACGCAATAGAAATGCAAAAGATCTCTAACAACAATTATTACAAAGAAGCGATAATAAATTTGAGAGAGAGTTTGGAAGCCATGGAGGAATTGGAGAAAGGCATAAATAATGCTAATAAATGTTCACATGCAAGAATACTAAAATATTTTTAAAAATTTAAAAATAAAATTATTTCAGCAAATTTAATAGCTCTCTTCTTTTTTTCCTTTAGAATTATTTTATTAAATCATAAATGTACAACAGCTTCTTAACTCTGCACACGCACTTAAATTTTTAAAAGGAAAAACGTTATGTCTTATTACACCATGATCCTGGCTAATAGCTTTTCAAAACTTTTGAGAAAAATCTTAAAAAAGGTTTCACATGTCACCTGAAACTTACAAATTTAACATTATCAAAGAAGGAATGCTTCTACACTCTTACAAAGACCACTAGAAAGAAACAACAATTCAAAAGCTAAGAAACTGTCTCAAAGGCATTTTTTACAATCCTTCCTCCACAGTAAGGTAATGTTATTAAATAATCCAATCCATTCACAAAATGGCTCTCTGCATCTGCTCTGGTGTCTTCTGCCATATCACTGCATATTTATGCATGACGGAGATAAGAGTTTCCTTAACATTGTTATTTCGATAACCTGAAGCTGTTCTGTTACCTCTGGGCTCTCATCCTCTCCTTTATCACTAATGACAAAATAGCAAACATTAAGAATCCTTCAGAAATAGTGATCTAATGTATAGTATAAAATGAGTAATTTTAAAAATGTATGCTTATATCAAATACATTCAAATTCTACTGAATTTACATAATTACATCCCTGCAGACATAGGTCTTGATCAATAGACTGAGGAAATGGTACTTTTTACCATTGTGAGAATACACAGTTACAAATTCCTGACTACATGGGTGATGTTCATGAGAGGTAGTCAATACTATTTATTTATATTTATTATACTTTTAGTAAAAATAATATTAGTAAATAATTTGAATATTCATGAAAGTTTAAAATTTTTGAATTTTGCTCATAATGTTATATTTTCAGACAGGTAGTCACCATTCAGGCTAGAATGATTAGAAGTTCATGGAAATCCTCCTTCCTCAAATTCTAAGGATCAGGATTAAAAGAATGATTGTTCCTGTGAAGTTTATGAGATTTTCTTAAATCTTCTTCTTTGGTTCAACTACTATACGGACTATTGATAGGAAAATCATCCACTACATTATTTTTTCTTATTTCCTTTGACCTCTATAATTATAAGCATACATCAAATAATTATATATTCTAGATTGTACATGGCTCTTTTTGAATGTATTAAACAACCATACTGACTTATCTTAAAAATTATGTTTATAGTTCAAGCGAATGATTTAGATTGACAAATATCTTTGAGAACTGCTGCAATGGCAGTATATGTCTGATGATCTCAGCATTCTGACAATTTAGAAAAGCAAATGTTGTCTTTATTGGGTTGTGGAACTGTGAATACCAGAATTTCTGTCAGAAGTTACAGAGACACAGATGCACCCTCCTCCACATCAGTCAGAGGGAGATTTCAGCCTTAGCTGAGTTTCTTTGTGACAACATCATGACACCAACCAGACTTCTCATCTTGTCTTCTTTTGTGATGAGAAAGAAGCATCCATTCCACCAAGAATTTACACTTTGGATTATGTCTCAAACAATTATCTGAAAATAGAAGAAATATTTTATTTCATCATTTTCTAAGTCTTTAAATGAAACCATTCCCACAAGTTTAAACACAGAAATGTTAATGATATGAAATGTACATCTCATATATTACAGTGTACTGTTACAAAGTGAAAAATCAAAATAGCCATGTCATCTCTGTTTATTGTAAGTGAATGAAAACCAACTTGAAGAGACACAATTTAAATCACTTTTGTTTGCAACACAAATTGTGCTTTTAAATAATTATATGATTAGGTGATATTTTAGATATATATTTTATATATTAGATCAGAAACATTATTCATGACAGTAGGAGAAAATGAAGATACAGTTGCTCTCAATCTGACTATTGAACTTAGAAATTCCTAAGGTATTATGGTGTACTGATTGAAAATCATTATCACTATTTTAAAATAAATTCCTAACATGAAGATCATATTTATAACTAAATGAGAATTTATTGTGATATTTGAAGATGTGGTTCTAAATGATGTTTATAGGAAATCTTTAAACTCTTATGTTAATGGAAGTTGCTAAAAGTAGGTAAATAATTAAAGGCATGACATTGAAAGGCAGCATTTTATAACAGTCAACCTGAAATCAATGACATGAGAAAGGAAGAGTCTACATTGCTCGGGAAGTTTATTGAGCAGAGCAATTCAGAGGATGTAAGAAGTCAACAGTGTTCAAAGTTCAAAGGACAACTGATGATATCTAATAAAGAAAAGAATAGACTTGCTCCATTGTTAAAATAAATGAAGACTTAGAAAGCTACTGGGCACTCAAATTGTGAAGAGGATATAGGCACTTGCTTCAAAAACACTAAAAATGAGCGTTTTCTGCCAAGAACCCACACAACAAGAAAGAATTGATTCCTTGTTCTTTAATCTAAAATCATGTTCTGTGATAAGCTCTAAATCATTCTCTCTCTGTCTCTCTCTCTCTTTTTTCCTCTCTCTCCATATACATATATCTCATATACACATAAACAAATCAAAAAACTCTATACATACATATGCACAAACACAAATACAACAAATGAAACACATTTTATGAAGAAATAGTGTCAAATATAACAGAATTTTGCAGCAAGATTTTTTTTGAAATGACATGTTTTCAATAATGACACAGAGACTCTGTATTAAATATGAAAGCTTGTCCTTAGGTTTGTTTCAAACAACCTCTTAAAACTTAGGTTAAACTATTTGCATTAATCTACATTTTGCCACTTGTCTTGTTGCCGCTACTTCATGAGCTATGGTCTCACTTCCACCTTGTCTAGCTTATACCACATACCTGCCCCTAAATAGCCATTGGCTATTCAGTTCTTTATTAAACCAATCAAAAAGTGCCTTGACAGAGACACATCTTAATGCACAGAAATATAATCGCATAAGAGAATATATACAAGTTAAGTATTACACAATTTTATACAATCAAAATATAGTTTTATCATGTTATGTTTTCTTCAATAATTCTGTACCTGGATAGATGACACAGAGTAGCTATCTTCATGTTCATTAAATTTTGATTATATAATTTTAATATTGGTACACATTTATAGAAGTGGATATTTTGGCTGTGAGTTAATATGCTCTGATATATAAAAAAACTTGCTGATTATTTATTTGTATATACACATTGTTGTTTGCTTCATTTATTTTTCATGGCTATAACAAAATATTGTCATCAAAAAGGAACATGGGATGTACTCATTCATAATTGGTTTCTAGCTATAAATAAAGGACATTGAGCCTATCATTTGTGATCCTAGAGAAGCTAAATAAGAAAGTGAACCCAAAGAAAAACATATAGTCATCCTCCTGGATATTAACCTTCATCAGGCAATGAAAGGAGACAGAGACAGAGTCCCACATTGGAACACTAGAATGAAATCCCAAGGTCCAAATCAGGAGCAGAAGGAGAGAGAGCACGAGCAAGGAACTCAGGACCGAGAGGGGTGCACCCACACACTGAGACAATGGGGATGTTCTATGGGGAACTCACAAAGGCCAGCTGGACTGGATCTGAAAAAGCCTGGGATAAAACCGGACTAGCTGAACATAGTGGACAATGAGGACTGCTGAGAAGTCAAGAACAATGGCACTGGATTTTGATCCTACTGCACATACTGGCTTTGTGGGAGCCTAGGCAGTTTGAATGCTCACCTTACTAGACCTGGAAGGAGGTGGGAGGTCCTTGGACTCCCCACAGGGCAGGGAACCCTGACTGCTCTTTGGGCTGATGAGGGAGGGGGAGTTGATTGGGGGAAGGGGAGGGAAATGGGAGGCGGTGGTGAGGAGGAGGCAGAAATCTTTAATAAATAAATCAATAAAATTTAAAAAAAAAAGTGATTTAAGAAACAGGATTTTTGAATTAGTTTTCCAGAGGACTTTCTACTCATAAAGGTAGAGAAGGCAAGTCAGCTGTACCAGAAATCTGAGATACCACATATAAACCACACACACACACAAGCAGAGAGAGTAAACTAAAAGTGAAATGAGTCTTCAAACTCAAAATATCTCCTGCTCAGTTTCCTACTTTCAACAACTATTCTAGTCTTCCAATTTCCATAATCCTCCCAAACAGCACCAATATCTAGAGACAAAGTGCAGATGCATGAGTTTAAGAGGTACATTTCCCAACCAAACTACAGATTTTTGTCCTCAACAGCCACTGCTCCATGCCCAATAACATAATGTAGAATGCATTTTGTCCTTCTTCAACCTCCCCCCAAATCTTTAATACCAAAATCTCAATACCATTCAATAGTCCTGAAGCTCAAAGTCTTTTTTGACTCTCAAAGAAACTGTGACCCATAATTAGAGTGGCCACATAAACTATAGCTTTGAGAATAGAAATATGACTGTGTGTACATACATATGAAATTGTTAAAATATGAAAAAATTAAATCCAAAGCACATTAGTGGTTGTCAGTGTTATAAATTTAAGATGACTGCTCACGAAGTAGCAAGAAAAGCTATCTAGTAATATGTTTTCGTGTACATCTGCATTACTTTCATTTCTCTACATGTACATATTCCAAAGTTTCTGCATAGATTAGGACATAACTAAAACCCTGAAGGTGTAATAGATATTGTTTTCAGTAGCTATTGTTATTTTCAGCGATCACAGTTTCGAAATAAAAAATGACAGCATTCGTAGAAGAATATTGAAAGAATTAAAAAGCAATAGTAACACAGTCTTGCCTTAAGAATAAACATCATTTTCAGAAGGATAAGAAAAATAGAAACAATTTCAACCCAGATCAATTTACTGTCATTCATTTCAGGCCCAGGAACATTAGCAGTGTCCACGAAACAGAAGAAAGCAGCCTGTGATCACAGAGTGCAGGCAGCACAGCAGATTGCTTCAGTGCAGTTCCAGCATGACATCAACGCATGGCTCTTCATCACTAGTATTGAATTTGTTTCATACTTGAAAAAGTCATCCGTGAGATCCTCAATCACACTGACTCAGAAAAACAGGGTAAACAGAATTTTAACTAAAATAACATATTATCCTAAATTGTCTGCCTTTGGCATCACTAAGAACACAGGAAAGCAGAAAGGAAATGAGATGTGCTAGAGATATGAGCAAGTAATACAGTGTGATTCATTTGGAAAATAAAGAGACTTGCACTGAACAACAGCGTATTTGTAACAGATTTACTTAATATAAGGGGAATTCATAAGACAAAACTAAAAAATTTACTGAAATATCAAAAAGCTACAAAATTAGATTTAAATTTGCACCTTTGTGATGAAAGTTTGAAAGGTCAGAACAAGAACACAGTTCACAAATTAAATAAAAACAAAATTAATTTTTCTGAATGTGTTTGTATTTTAAATTAATGAAAGAAAAGTTTTAGCTGCTATTAAAATCTCCTGTGTATTTACCATTTTAGAATTGCTCATTGAAGTCCTTTAACTCATAAAGTTCATATCAACATTACAATTTCTGTATTCGCATTATATCTTATAATTCAGAATGATAAATACAGTGTGAGCAGCAGCATTTTCCTGCTCAAGATAATGTTTTGTCTCAGAAACAGATGAAAGAGAAAGGAAATTCATAGTGTTTCATCATTGCAATGCAAACCCTACCCATGACACATTCCACGTCTGTAACACTTGCGCTGGAGTTGGGGAAAGAGTGAGTGGTACTTGGGTATTGACTGGTAAGCCAATCTAAAAAAAAAAAAAAAAAATCCCCAGAATTAATGAGAGAACATGAATCAAAAAAAAAAAATAAGATGGAAAAGCAATTGCAGATGCCATACTAGCAGTAATCTCTTACTCTTTTTTATCTAAACACACCCATAAGCTTGCATACACACATACATAATAAATACACACATATATTGTATACACACATACATAAGCACACACATAAACACAAAAAAAATCTTAATATGTGATATTCACAAGTATAGGGATCTGGATTTCCCATAACAATTGAAAGGCTGTTAGAAGTTGATAGATGCTGACAATGGTAAAGCATCTTTGGAGCTGTTAATTTTTGAAAGTTACCCATTTCCAGTGCATGGTCCCATATCTATTACCACATGGTGACCACTAAATGGCCTCATGATATTATTCATAGTAATAAATTCAAAAAGAGGATACGAGTTGCAGGGAGATAGACTACCCCAGAGTGAACAAGTAAACTGTACTGTTGTGTATAACGACCACACTACATTGTATGCATGGCTCAAAAGACATGCTTCCTTTTGCTTGACTTCAACATTAATATTCCCAAAGCTTTCAATTTGTGCCCAGAACTAGGGGATCAATTTTTCAAACACTTGAGACTGTGGACTATGTTTCACATCTATTATATGCTCTAAATATAACATACTTTAAAAAATATTCTAGTATGGAATAAGAAACTGTTAATTCTCTTCTATCATTTTGCTTTATGCTTTCTGGTAGAGAACAGGATCTGTAGTTTAAGTCACTTTTCCAAACTGTGGATACAAAGGAGGTGACCATGTGAGTATAGAGAAGTAAACAATTTTATGAATGACAATTCATAATTATCTAAAATTGACATTGTCTGAAAAAAAAATGAATGCTTCTTAGCATTCATTTTTCTCTGTTTTGTGAATCATGATTTCCTAAAGATTTGCTTGTAAGTCACACAGACAAATAGATAATGTTTATTCCTCATTTTGTACTATTCTAAGAACTTCACATATATTAGGTGACATGTCAGTATAATCTTGGAAGTAGGGTATATTTTATCAGTAATTTCACAATATCAAGGGTACTTATCAAAACTAGATCTGCTTTCTCCACAATTTTCTTTCTCTCTCTGTCTTTCTAAAATTTGTATTGATTCTTTGTGGATTTCACATCATGAATTCTGATCCCACATATTTCTCCGTGCCCTCGATTCTATCCTCTGCCCTTGCAACCTCCTCCCCTCCAAAACAATATTTAAAAGAAAAACTCAAATAACAAATCAAAACAAACTTTAAAAATGTCAGCATGACAGCTATAGCATGGTCCAGTGAGTCTCAGAGTATATCCTTTAGTCTATATGTCTTTATGTATAAATGTTCATTCCAATGAATCATTGGTCGGATTCAAGGATTCTGTCTTCTGCTTCACCCTTGATACTGGGTCCTCACTGGGACTCCTCTTGAATACCCTATTGATGCCTTGTGTCATGGAGATACTGTAATTTTTGATTTCTTGGTTCTTCCCCTTCACATGCTCCAGCAATTCATAGATGAGGCAGGCGTTGGAGTGGCTACTTCATAGTCCTGGTTCTGAACCTGTATGGTAGCTGGGCTGGTCAGCCTGCCAGGTTTTTGTCATCATCACCACTCAGGTGAAATCTTCAGTGCTGCCTCAGCTTGCTCACCCAATACAGTAGACTGCAAGGAACGGGGCGAGTTGTGCTCTCACACCCATGGGTCTAGCTCACCCATTCTCACACCACCAGGGCCAGTTTTGTCCAGGCAAGGGGAAGGGCCTGCTCCTCAGATTGCTGCACTTGGTGTGGGGCAGGGCCAGTTCTTGTGTCCTCATGTCTTACACTTGACATCCTATGGCATACCAGGGAGGGAGCAGGAGCAGCTCCAGGGTACATCCCAGGTAATATGCTTTGCTCCCCTTCCCATGTGCAGTGCCAGCTATCTCACTAGTAGCAGTTGGTAAAGGGTAAAGCAGGGAGGACATATTTTCTTCCCCCATGCTACCTCACTATTGACAAGAGGGGGCAAGGTCATTTCTCTTGCTTTCATCCCCCGAGGCTAGCTCACCTGCACCCTGTCAACACCTCTACTCTTCTACCAAGGGAGGTCCCCAGCCTTCTCACTAGAAAGGTTCAGTTGGTGGGAGGGGGGGCGCAGAGCTAGTTTTTCCCTAGTTCTGCAGTGAATGAGGGGCAGGGAAAACTCTGTGCAGCCTTTTTGTCACTGCATTCAGTAGTAACGGGATCCATCCACGGACATCAATACAGACCGTAGCTGTAGCAGGGCCAGGGACACAGATCTGGCCTCTGGTAGCAACCCAAACCCAGAGAACATTATGGCCCTGGGTGGTAATACAGACTATTCAGATCTACATCAATCTAAGGGAGAGGCTCAACCCTTAGACACTAACCTGGCCCTAAGAGATGACCCAGGCACCTGATGTCTGCATCACTTAGTGGTGATAAAGGACATCAATACAGACCTCAAGTTGTAACTGAATGATGGATCTTGACATTGTCCTTGTCAGCAGCCTGGCTCAGATGTCACCATTGTCCTGGTTGGTTATGCAGGTCACTTAGATCAGAAAGGATACATTGGCAAAATGGCCTTTGAGCCTGGACCTGACAACATGGACCCAGATGTGGGCCAAGATCCCAGACATTTGAACTGCTGTTAATGGCAACAGCAGCTTCAGACACAGCTCAGGTCCTATCTGCAGCAGGTCTACAGACCCAGACATGGCCCCAGGTTTAGTTCAGGCCCTTACAATGTCCCAGTCTCTGGTGGCAGCACATGTTACCCTGTCCATAGGGGCCTTGCAGCAGAAGAGCCTTCTGGCACCAAAAAGGGCACACAGGTGGAGACCCTGGTATAGTCTTTGTTGACAACATGGGTCAAATACAGTACAGACTCAGACTGTGGAAGACCATGAACACAGACATGGTTCTTGGTAACAGCCGGAGCCCAGATAACATCATGACCCTTGATGGTATTGCAGACCATTCAGATAATTATAGCCAAAGTGGCAACATGACCTTCAAATGCCAACATTTCCACATATGGCAGGACATAACCCAGTTATCCTCTCAGCCTTCAATTTATACAGGAGCCATGGACTTCAACACAGACCCTGGCTGAGGATCCAGGGCTACCGATCCAAAAATGGCTGCTAAGGACTGATGATGCCAATGTACTGGGTGGCAGCCTGGGTCACCCAGATTTTTATGGCCTGGGGAGCAGCTTGATCTTCTAAGACTAACATGGCCTCACAAGTAGTGGCACAGACTCAGAGCATCCACAGTGCCCTTGGTGGTAACAGTAGTAAAGGACATCAACACAGACCTCAACATCTACATCAGGGTCACCGAACACCAAGTCATGGCCCTTGAAAGCAGCCCATGCCCAGATATTGCGATGGCCCTGGGTGGTTCGTGCGGTGGGTGAAATTCTTCCTTCCCTAAGACTAGAGACATGGGGCATTATTGTGCTTTTCCTCTCAATGAGTCAGTCAGACCTCATTTCCATTCTCTTACAAAAAGTCAGCAGCCACCATTGTTAATTTGTAAAAGTCCAAAGAAGTCTCAAGCATGTGAGCTTTTAATATGATATGTTTTTCCCTATTAGATTTTTGCATTTGAACTCTAGATAATCAGCTGTTAGTCTGCCTTAGAGGAGTTGGGAAGCCTTTAGAAAACAGTGCATCACTGGAAGAGAATGGCTGCTATGGGAAGGCTATGATGTTTTATAGCCTGGTCCCAGTCTCTGCTCCTTCTCAGCCTCCTGTCCACCATAATAAAAGTCCAAGCAGCATACTTTGTGTCCCCCACCAAAGAGATGTCTGCCACCGTGAATCCCCCTCCATGATGGTCCACAGATCCTAAAACAATAAGCAAACAAACCCTTCCTCTTTGTTGTTGCTCTCTGTCTGGTATTTAGTCGCAACAATAAGAAAAAGAGCAAATAAGAAAAAGAACAAAAAAGAAAATTTGTGCACCAGGTGCACAAATCTCTTCAGGATGAGGGTGTCCTATGGATGAGAATTGATCCCCCAAAATTGTTTTCACAGCACTAAAACTGACACACCCTGAAAATCAGTCAGAAATTAAGTTTTTTAAAGGGGCCACCGTGGAACAGAGGAGTCAAATGTTCACATTGCTGATAGCATAGCCTAACATGAATTCAATATACATACATCTAAATCTGAGAACAAGGGATGTCTACAGTCATAGTTCCTTAAATCATTTTATTCGCTGAACTAATTGCTACTTTAAAGGTTAATGACCCAACGAGTCTTAGTTTTGATTTTCAAACATTTTATTTCTTAAGTATAAGCCTCTAGTTTTTTTTTAAATATGATCAGTAGTTAAACTAATCTAATTTCACTTTCACAAAGTCATTTAGATGTTAAAACTCCCGACGATGGCTAGAGAGATGTCTCAGTGGGAAAAGGTTCTTTACCAAGAAAACAGACCTAATTTAGTCTTCACATTGACATGGTGGAAGGAAAACCAGATTCCTGCAAGATGGACTGACACAGGAAAAAGACATACACACACACACACACACACACACACACAAACACACACTCCCGTGCACAAATATGAAAGTATATTAAAAATATTTGAATGGATAATATTTTCATTTCCCTCCTGTTGTTTGGGAGGTATATTAGTAGAGTATAAATAGATTTTGATAATTTGTGGAAGGAATTAATAGCTAATAATTGTGAATACATTCACAGATCATTTTCCTTCTTCAACTCAATCCTCTGGTTAACTTCTCCCTGACAGGGATTTTCTCCGTAATTTTGTGCTTTATTTTATCAAAACAGAATTTATAGCTCTCAGTATACTCCAATCTTTGTGAAACATTCAAATCTATATTTAATACACAAGGATTACTATTTTAATAGAGCTGTGAAAAATTGTAATCTATGAGGTATAGCTTTTGATTGCATTTTTCATACACTGCTGTGGGCTATAATAGGACAGTTCTATGATATGCTTAGTTTCTTAATTTACCTTTGAGCAGACAAAGCTGTAAAGATGTTATTACTTTCATCTTCCAGAAATTAATTTTTCTAGAAAATGTTGTCCATTTATTTATAATTAGTTGAAATAAATCAGAACAGCATACCATGAAAGCCTTATTCTCTGCTGTGAGTCATCTGTTCTTTGGACAGAATTATTTCACACTCCATACCTTTACTTCCTATTCTCCCTATTTTCTTTTAGAAAAAAACAGCATGCTATGTTAGAATATATTTTAGTAAACATGTTTCAAATTCTTTTTTCCTTGTTTTTTTTTCAGGAATATATGTCATTAGATTTATAGAAGGTATTACTTTGAGACAAGGGATACAAAGTTGTTTTAGTGGGGGAGGGGCAGAGATCTGATTGCTTAGCATAAGCAGAGCTCTGTGTTAATATCCAGAACTTCAGAAACAGAAGGAGCAGTGCATGTCTACAATGAAAGCATTCAGGAAGTGGTGAGTGCTTTCCTTGAAAACTGGAAGATCCATGAGAGTCTGATAAATTTCTATTCAATTTTGTGGAAGATACAAATGGACATAGATAGAGTAGTTGGCAACATTGTTGTTGATAAACTAATATGAGACAAAATTTATTTGCAGACTCTAAATTTTCACTCTGATATTGCTTATAGTTACCATGTTAGTATTTCAGACTAATATAAAGTAAACAAAAGACTATATGATGGCTGATATTTGTCTTCCTATGAGTTAAAAATATTTACAAAGACAAAAGTTGCATTTCTGGTATGGAAGTCTTCACACAAGAGTGTACTGCAGAAATTAGCAGCAAACCATATTGACATTAATAAACGCAGAGATTTTGTGTCAGAAAGCTTCACATCATAAGTACCACATTAATGTATCACCAGAAGAAAAAAAAAATTAATGTAATTAAATGTGCACGTTTCTTATTGAAGCTTTGTACATAAAAATCTCATCTTTTTGATTTGATGTGTAATATACTAAGTTTGATATAAAAACAGTGACATTCATGAATGTTCACATAAATGAAAGACAGTCAGATATAAATTAAGCTTCTTGTCTTGGTAGAACACAGTACCCCAAAATGGGTTGGCTTTCTGAAATATAATAATGATAATTAATAATAATGATGATAATTATTAAAACATATTTCCATTGCTCACATGGTAATATGTCTCCACGTGTCTGTAGTGACTATCACACTAAAAACATCTTTTGTTTGATACATCAGTCACCTGCAGTCTTTGAGAAAACATCATGGAATGAATAGTAAATATTAGATTTATTAAAGTACCAAGTGTGGAAGAAGGCACTGATGCTGTAGAAACTTGAAAACAGAAGGGAAAGAAATATTTGATTTGCTTCTTTTGTTTTCTAAAATGAGATAATGAATAGACCTGAAAAGACTTTCTTTCTGTTGAAGATTGTATAGCTTGTCTAATACAAGAGAGATTTTTTTTTGTTTATACTAGACAAAATGGTGGTAGCTTTTCTTAATGAGTTTATTGATAATAATTTAGTAAGTTTAATCATCATCAAAGAAGGTTTTTCTTCTTTGATTTTCAAAGAAAAAGGTTTTCAGCATGTGGTAGCAAATACATAAACCTAGTGTCAGATATTACTCAGAGAGTGAGATTCCTTGGAGCAACCAACCCTAAATAGGATATTGCCATCAAATTTCTTCCTCTCAGAACTCAGAAATCCCAACAATGCCAAGAAGAGAGAGGAGTTAGAAAGAATATAAGAACTAGAATTAATTGAGGACACCAATAAAACAAGGCTTTCAAAGTCAACATGAGCAAAGGTCTATGAACTCACAGAGACAGAAATAGTGTACAAAGGGCTTGCATATAGTGTGAACCAGCCACTATGCATATACATTATGGCTTCCAGTCCAGTGTTTTTATGAAATTCCTGAGTGTGTGACCAAGTGGGTCTCTGATTCTTTTACTTTCTCTTGTGTACTTCTCCTTCTGATGGTTTGACTTGTCCAACTTTGATCTGAGTTTTATTTTATTTTTATTAAGTTTTATTTTATGATATATACATATAGATACATGTATATATGTGTGTGTGCAAATATAAATATGTAAATAATATGTGTGTTATATAGGTTTATATATAACTATAGAAATAAATGCATATAAATAAGTACATATAAATTTTATAGATCATAAACATATTATATAAATAAAATTAATATTAACACAAATATAGATATAGATTTATTTATATTTATATAGTTATATCTATATTCATATTTTATTTATATTTATACTATTTATATTATGTGGGAACCTAGTCATTAGGCTAAAGGTCCACAAAGAAACTTTTACATATGCCTATTGGTATAGGGAAAAACAGTTTTTCTCAATGCAGTGGAATAGGGTATATAATCATCCCAGGGAAGCCCTCGGGTTCAGGAATAGTTGAATAACATACAATAGACTCTGCAGTTATGTGTGTGTTCTTATTCGGCTACGGTTTTCATTTTCTTTTTGGGTGCTATATATTTTCTTAGTTTGGGGATTTTGTTGTTTTATTAGTTTATTATTTGTTTCAGAAGAAACTTTAATTTGGGTAGGAAAGGAAGGGATATATGAAAGGATTTGTGAAAGGGCAAGAATATAATTAAAGTACAAATAAGTAATAAATTATATACTTTATTATTAAATGAAAATAAAACGTATTTCAATCATTTAAGCAGAATATCTACAAACAAAACAAATAAACAAAGTTTGTATTAAGTACAAGTTCTTGTGATTGATTTCTAAAGATAATTTAGGAGCCCGAGGAAAAGTTTATTATATAAAGTGCTTACCATACAAGCATGAAATGATAAGCCTGTGATTGCATGGCTAGGAGACAGAGACAAGAAGAACTCTGTGGTCAGTGGCTCAGACAACCTACAAATCCTGAGGAATTCACCCAACACTAGCCTGCAGCTCCCTCTCATACACTCATGTGTGTATGTGTGTGTATTTATGTGTACAAACACTCAATATTTCCACAAAATTCATGTATGCAGATGAATTTACACACCTAAAAGTGATTTTATTTGAATTAGCCATGGGAAATTATCATAAGTCAATGATTACTTTTTAGTGGAGATATGTATTTATATATATATGTACAGAGGATATATTCCTTGGGAATTATTTTGTACCCCCTAATTAACACATTACAACGTGTGTTCTAACCTGGGAACTGTAAACCATCATTAACTGCCATAAAGCTAGGAAAGTGGTTAATATTCAAATTCAGAATAAAAGCCTAGAAACAGAACAAAATGTAACCAATTTTTTATTAGTATTATTACTATTAACTTTTTCCAAGTATACTTGATGAATAAACTGACGATGTGAGATACACATCAGGCATTGAAACCTATGGAGTAAAAGGGAAGAAGAGGTTACACAACTTGTTAGATACATTTCATAAACATTAGAAATTTATATTCATTCTTGCACAGTCTTAGAACATGATTATTTCTAGTGATAAACTTGGGTAGGTGTGGCAAACTTGAAAGCATAGAGAGAGTGACTGACCATACCTTTGATTAAAAAGAATTGTATTTTCCCATCTCTTTGCCTACATTAAATTGAAAATATGTTTGAATACAAATTCCTTTTCTTTAGAGTTTCATCAAACATAGGCTTTTCAAAAGTAGTACTTTGTATGCTGGTAGAGACTGAACAAATGAAATTGCTATATAATAGCGGTATGAATAGACTTAGAAATCTCGAATAAAATAGATTATACTCTAATCAGATACCATTATTTTAATGAAAATATAATTTATACTAGTGATAACATCTTTCTTTAAAATATATAGCTATAATTAAATTCTGTGTTGGTACAAGGATTCCCTCTACTCTGAACTTATTGTGGAAAAAAGAGATTATAAAGTTCCTCATTTTATAAAGAAAAACAAATAAATGAAAGATTAGAAAGAAATGAGTAAAAATGTAGGATAAAGTTATGGTTTCTATGTTTTATTTTAGACCACGGAAAATAGGATTTCAAAATATAATCATGAACCAACATTTTATCATAAAAATTAATTGCATCTCTCATGGATTTTCTGTGGATCACAATGCAGTCTTGTTTCACATTAGTTTTTCTATCCATCAATATGATCCAGATGAATATGAAGTAAACTGCAGAGTTAAGATAGCAAACATTTTACTGGAAACCAAGTACTGCCACTTTTGATCATATTCCAATATACATTAAACCGATTGTCTTATTTGAAGTTGAAAGAGGAACACTATATTCCTTTGTATCCTTTTCCATTCAAACTCTTTTATGATATCCAGTATGTTTACCATGTATCTTTAAGTTTTTTTTAAGAAGATATTGATTTAATGTATTTAATGTCATTAGAATAGATTTTAAAATTTATTTCATATTGGCATCTCACAATAATTAAGGATAATTGAATCTTAGATAAAATGGATTATAGATAAAAAGTCAATTGATCTAAGCGCATTGAATCGTAGCTGAAGAAAAGGAGAAGCAGAGTATAGTCAGGCTGGAAGAGATAAAGTGAGAAGGTAGGCAGAGTCAGTAAGACACCATGTAGCTTCCAGAGGAGAAGGATATAACAATAATGACTCTTGCCAGTCCAGAATGGCCTCAACCCACACTTTGATCAACTTTGCTGGAAGCACACCTGGTTGTGTACAATGCGAGCCACCAGCTGGAACCTTGCCAGTAAAGTACAAGCCTCTTGGTGAAATATCAAATAATGGAAATTGTTTAAGATATAAGAGCTAGTCAATGAGAAATCTGAGCTAATAGGTGAAGCAGTGTTGTAAAAATACAGTTTCTGTGTGATTATTTCAAGTCTGGGTGCCTGGTGAACAAAAAAGCAGCCTCTACCTACACTTACTATTATTTTTTGGCTCCTCTATTCTTCTTCTGTAATTTTCTTCATTTTCCCTTCCAATTAACACTCCAAATTTCCCCCCTTCAGATCATTTCCACTCTGTTATCCCCTTCTCTATTGCTCTTCCATAACTGTAATCATCCCTACATACTCTGCTGTTTTCTGCTGTTACTTCAAGTTATGTGTACATATCTAATGATGTGGAGACTTGAGCCTCAAATGTAAGATAGCATGAGAAAATTTTCTTTTGGAATCTGAGATACTTCATTCAATATCATCATTTCTAATTCCCTAAATTATCCTGCAAAGTTCATAATTTTATCTTTTTTTGCAGCTCAATAATATTTCATTACATATATATAGATCACATTTTCACTATTCATTTGTTATCCAAATGACATTTAGGTTGTTTTCATTTTTTATTTATTATCAATATAGTGAACATGGCTCAGCAAATATTTGTGGAGTAGGATGTGAGTGATTTGAGCCTAAAAAGTGACATAGATGATTCATATAGTAAACTGACTTATAGACATTTGAAGATTCTCCATGCTGGTGTACAGAGTGTCTGGACTAGTTTGCAATTACACCACCAGTAGATAATTGTTTCATTTCTCAACACAACTAATCCAAAACTTGCTCTTGATTATTCATAGGTGTTTGGCATTCAGAATTGGGATAGATAAAATTCCAAAGTTATTTTGAACTCTATTTTTCCGCATGCTAAGGAAGATAAATATTCTTGATTTTTTTAATTAATTTTTTCCTTCATTTGAGAATGTTCTGTTCTGGCCCAAGACATTATTATAGTTATTATAAATTATTATAAATGGTTCACATGGTAGATTTTGAATCTGTGATTTTGAGTTTTTTTCATATTCTGCATATTAATCATTTGTCAGATGTGTAGCTGCCAAAAGATTTATCCTTTTCTTTGTGCTTCCTCAGTCAATGTTTTGTCATTTGACTATAATACTGTGACTTGGGTAGTAGAAGCAATTCCCAAAGTTATGAAGTGACATCAAAATACCAAATGTTTTAGTTGTGGTAGACTATGCCATCTGAGAAGTTATTGTAGACAATACATTCCTAAAATTAATGTTTCCTCTGGGAATGACCAGAATGGATGATCTCAAATTTCTGGATTATATAGAAGATGCAGCAAAGGCTGACACTGGACCAATGCATGTAGATCAATAAGATACGAACAAGACAAGCCACTAACATTGGAAAACTTCTTGGGGAGGCCCTCACAGGTCCACTGGTCAAACATGGTCTACTCATTTATAGTCACTGTGGAGAACATGCCTCCCCTGGAATATTAGAAAATCCATTGTCTGTTCTAAAAAACAATACTGCTCTGAGTGATAGAATAAACATGGTGATCAATCAAAAATTTTAATAGAAATTATGGAACACACATTTTAGAAGACTTCTTTTTTATAGTTACAATATTTTTATTGCCCTATAAATAATACCATTCAAAATTTTCACCTCTTCCCCTCCTCCCATTTCCCTCTCACTCCCCACTCCCTCTCCCCCTCCAATCCTAAGAGATCTCAGGGTGCCCTGCCCTGTGGGAAGTTGAGGTCCACTCCCCCTCCATCCAGGCATAGGAAGGTGTGCATCCAAACAGATTAGGATCCCAAAAAGCCTGTACATGTAGTAGAATCAAATTCCAGTGCTATTATCATTGGCTTCTCAGTCAGCCCCCATTGTCAGCCACATTCAGAGAATCCAGTTTGATCACATGCTCCTTCAGTCCCAGTCCAGATGGCCTTGGTGAGCTCCCATTAGATCAGTCACACTGTTTCAGTGGGTGGACAAACCCCTCATGGTCCTGACTTCCTTGCTCATCTTCTCCCTCCTTCTGCTCTTCAACTGGACCTTGGGAGCTCAGACCCTTGTTCTGATGAGGGTCTCTGTCTCTATCTCCATCTGTAGCCAGACGAAAATTCTATGCTGATATTCGAGATAATCATCAGTGTGATAGTGGGGCAAGGCCAGTTCATGCACCCTTAGCTCTGCTGCCGAAGTTCCTAGCTGGGGACATCCCCGTGGACACCTTGGATCCCCTCTAGTGCCAAGTCTCTTGCTAACTCTAAAATGTCTCCCTTAATGTAGATGATATCTTCTTCCCTGCTCCTATATCAGTCCTTCCTCCATCTCCACCCTCCCATTCCCCTGAGCACTCTCCAGTCTTTCCTTTCTCCCTTCTCTCTCCCCCTCTCCCCATCTCCCAACTCCACCCCCACACCTGCCCCCGCCTCCACCCTCATGCTCCCAACTTTTACCAGGCAATCTTGTTTGCTTCCAAATTCAAGGAGGATCTATATATGTTTTTCTTTGGGTTCACCTTGTTATTTGGCTTCTCTAGGCTTGTAAACTATAGGCTTAATGTTCTTTGTTTATGGCTAGATTCCACTAATGAGTGAGTACATACCATATTCATCTTTTGGGGTCTGGGTTATCTCACTCAGGATAGTGTTTTCTATTTCCATTTATTTGCATTCAAAATTCAAGGTGTTACTATTTTTTTTATCGCTGAGTAGTACTCTAATGTGTATATATTCCACACTTTCTTTATCCATTCTTCCATTGTAGGGCATCTAGGTTGTTTCCAGGTTCTGGCTATTATAAATAATGCTGCTATGAACATAGTTGAACAAATGCTCTTGTAGTATGATAGGGCATCTCTTGGCTTTATTCCCAAGAGTGGTATTGCTGGATCCTGAGGTAGATTGATTTCCAATTTCTTGAGAAACTGCCACACTAATTTCCAAAGTGTTTGCACAAGTTTGCATTCCCACCAGCAATGGATGAGTGTTCCCCTTACTCCACGTCCTCTCTAGCATAGGCTATCACTGGTGTTTTTGATTTTAGCCATTCTGACAAGTGTAAGATGGTATCCCAAAGTTGTTTTGATTTTCATTTCCCTGATTGCTAAGGAAGTTGAACATGACCTCAAGTGTCTCTTGGCCATATGAACTTCTTCTGTTGAGAATTCTCTATTCAGTTTAGTACCCCATTTTTTAATTGGGTTAATTAGAATTTTAAAGTCTATTTTCCTGAGTTCTTTATATATTTTGGTGATCAGACATTTGTCTGATGCAGGGATGGTGAAGACCTTCTCCCATTCAATAGGATGCCTTTTTGTCTTAATGACAGTGTTCTTTACTTTGCAGAAGCTTCTCGGTTTCAGGAGATCCCATTTATTCAATGTTGCTCTTATTGACTGTGCTACTGGGGTTATATGTAGGAAGTGGTCTTTTGTGCCCATGTATTGCAGACTACTCCCCACTTTCTCTTCTTTCAGGTTCAGTGTGGTCTGATTTATATTGAGGTCTTTAATCCATTTGGACTTGAGTTTTGTGCATGGTGATAGATATGGGTCTATTTTCATTCTTCTACAGGTTGAAATCCAGTTATGCCAGCATCATTTGTTAAAGATGCTTTTTTCTTCCCTTGTATACTTTTAACTCCTTTATCGAAAATCAGGTGTTCATAGGTTTGTGAGTTAACATCCAGGTCTTCTATTCAATTCCATTTGTCGACTTCTCTGTTTTTATGCCAATACCAAGCTGTTTTCATTACTGTAGCTCTGTGATAGAGTTTGAAGTCAGGGATGGTAATGCCTCCCGAAGTTCCTTTATCGTCTAAGATTGTTTTGGCTATCCTGGGTTTTTCGTTTTTCCATATAAAGTTGATTATTGTTCTCTCAAGGTCTGTGAAGAATTTTGTTGGGATTTTGATGGGGAATGCATTGAATTTATAGATTGCCTTTGGTAGAATTGCCATTTTTACTATGTTGATCCTACCCATCCAAGAGCATGGGAGATCCTTCCATTTTCTGGTGTCCTCTTCAATTTCTTTCTTCAAAGCCTTAAAGTTCTTGTCAAATAGATCTTTCACTTCCTTGGTTACAGTTACCCAAAGATACTTTATGCCATTTGTGATTATCGTGAAATGTGAAGTTTCTCTGATTTCGCTCTCTGCTTCTCTATCCTTTGTGTAGGAGGGCTGCTGATTTTTTGAGTTGATCTTGTAACCTGCCACATCACTGAAGGTGTTAATCAGCTGTAGGAGTTCTTTGGTAGAGTTTTTGGGAATGCTTATGTACATTATCATATCATCTGCAAATAATGAAAGTTTGACTTCTGTCCGATTTTAATCCCCTTGATCGCCTTATGTTGTCTTATTGCTATTGATAGAACTTCAAGCAATATGTTGAAAAGATATGGTGAGAGTGGACAGCCTTGTCTTGGTCCTGATTTTAGTGGAATGTTTTTGAATTTCTCTCCATTTAATTTGATATTAGTTGTTGGCTTGCTGTATATTGCTTTTATTATACTTAGATATGATCATTGTATCCCTAACCTGTCCAAGACCTTTATCATAAAGGGGTGTTGAATTTTGTCAAATGCTTTTTCAGCATCTAAGAAATGATTTTTTCTTTCAGTTTATTTATATGATGGATTACATTGATAGATTTTTGTATGTTGAACCAGCCCTGCATCTCTGTAATGAAGCTTACTTGAATGTAATGGATTTTTTTTTGATGTGTTCTTGGATTTGGTTTGCCAGCATTTTATTGAGAATTTTTGCATCGATGTTCATGAGTGAGATTGGTCTGTAATTCTCTTTCTTTCTTGAGTCTTTGTGTGGTTTTGCTATCAGGGTAACTGTAGCTTCATAAAAAGAGTTTGGCAATGACTTTTTTGTTTCTATTTTGTGAAACACATTAAGGAGTATAGGCATCAGCTTTTCTTGGAAGTTCTGGTAAAATTCTGCATTAAAACCATTTGGTCCTGGGTATTTTTTAGTTGGAGGTTTTTTTTTTTTTATGACAGCTTCTATTTCCTTACAACTTATAGGTCTATTTAAATTGTTCACCTGGTCTTGATTTTATTTTGGTGTATGGTATTTATCTAAAAACAAGTCCATTTCTTTTACATTTTCCAACTTTGTGGCATATAGGCTTTTGTAATAAGACCTAAAGATTCTCTGAATTTCCTCGGTGCCTGTTATTATGCTCCTCTTCTGATGAGTTTGGATAAAAGTTTGTCAATCTTGTTGACTTTCTCAAAGAACCAGCTCTTTGTTTCATTGATTCTTTGGATTGTTTTCTGTGTTTCTATTTTGTTGATTTAGCCCTCAGTTTGATTATTTCCAGTCTTCTACTCCTCCTGGGTAAGTCTGCTTCTTCTTCTTTTTCTTTTTTTTTTTTTTCTAGAGCTTTCATGTGTGCTGTTAAAGTCTCTAATATGAGTTTTCTCCATTTTCTTTATGTGGTCACTTCGTGCTATAAACTTTCCTCTTTCATAGTGTCCCATTGGTTTTGGTATGTTGTATCATGAACAAGACTTCTCCCAGTACCTCAGCCATCAAGCTAGACTCTTAGAAAATCTAAGAATGGGACAGAACCAGCTACCAAAATCTCTGCTTTAATCCTAGCCACCCTGCTTAACAGACTAAAAACTCATATGCTCAGAATAAGAAAGAGAGATATTCAGTTAAAGATTCAGACAGATCAAAAATCCTCTAAACAGTGTAAAGTGTGCTTAAAATATACATTGGTTTGAAATGGGAAAGAAAAAGGATATAGAAAGTCTTTATAAAAAAGAAAGAGATTAGTTGGGCTATAGTGTTGGTTCATGCCTTTAATCTCGACACTCAGGAGGCAAGACAGGTGGATCTCTATGTGTGAGGCCAATGTGGTCTATAGAGAGATTCAGAGAAGTCAAAGATACAAAAAACCCTTCCTCAAAAAACCAAAAATTTAAAATAAGAATGAAAATAAAAGAAATAGAGTTTAAGTGAAGCCATGTAAAGATGGAGAATACACAGAGAATCTGGATACAGTGTGTTATGGTTTTGTTTTTGAATTATTTGACTGCTGAGGAAAGAGCAAAAGCTGCTAAAAGACATTTGACTATAATTGCTCCTAGATTAATCCAACCTATATATTTTGAAATGCATTAATTTTAAAATTTAAGTCAAAAGATACATTACTTTGAAGAAGATGTATTACTTTGATTTCCACAGGAAATGAGAGGCTGTGGATTCATTCTGGTTTAGGAAAAATAAAGTTTGATTGAGAAAGACCTCTCAAAAAAATCTTCAATGGAAAAGGATTACTCAGATGATTCAACATCTCAGAGCATGTCTATTTTAGTTTCTTTCAAGTTCTGTAGCTAGAACAGCTTCAAGGCTGCTGGCTGAGAGGATCAAGCCTCACAGAATTCTCCAATCAGGAATTGACCATAATCCTAAATTTTCTTTTGTTCTCCATAAGATTACCAAAGCCCTCAATAAGCAGGAAGTAGCCAAGGAAACTACTCTCATACTCTCAAAAAATGGATTATGGAAATTTGTCTTTGTTTAGTGTGTTGGTTACAAGTTGTTACAAATAATAGGAAAAAAAAGGTAAACAAAAGAGATTAAATTTGGGGTCGTTTTTGAAAAGAAAAAAATGCTGTGGGATAATGTTCTTATACACTGTAAAGATTTGTTACTTGTATTAGTTTAATAAACTACCGATTGACCAGTAGTCATGCAGGAAGTATAAAAGGGGTGACCAGACTAAGAAAATTCTGGGAGGAGAAAAGTCCAGATGCAGTTACTACCCAGATAGAGAAGAATGTGGGTAATTATGGGTTAATTTAAGTTATAAGAGGTAGTTATTAATAACCCTGAACTAATAGGTCAAATGGTTTATAATTGATGTATGTGTCTGTGTGTTTCTTTGGGATTAAATGGCTACAGAACCAGGTGGGGTGATAGAAACTTTCATCTACACACAGAGATATGCACAGATGTAAGTTATTAACCTCCCAAAGCTCACTGCAAGGTAGCATAAAAATCAAAGAACCCAACTCTTCCTAAATAGCTTTATGAACTACTGACCAAAAAATTGGAGCCGTTCTTACCTATCCATTACAATTAACAATAGATATATTTGTTTTAGGATTGTATATTCAAGTTAATTATAGATTATATGAGTATTGAGCATAATAAATCGTTTGGAGTATCAATAGCATATTAGAATTACCTAATTATAATTTGGAGAGAAGTTAATTGCAATTTTTCAAAAAAAGCACAATCCCCCAATGTAATAAGAAAATATAACTGATATGTTTTGATAATCAGCATAAAAATGATTTTTGGATGATAGTAAATTGACAAAACATGAAAACTGCAAGTAAAAAATTTGCATCATGACATTAACAGAATCTTTTTCTAAGTAGCAGAATGCATAAAATATTTCAAAATTATTCTCAAATCCTCTGATTGTTTGTTATCATAAAACATACATACTCAGGTATATTGTAGTGATACATACCTTAAAACTATTGAAACTTTTCTAGAAAGTTTCATTAATGACAGATTTATATGAATTATTCAGTTTGAATTTATATTGAAGTTACAATATTATATTTAATAAAATAATAGGCAGTATGTTAACAAAACAACAAAAAAGCATTTATAAAACTGTTAGTCTAAAATTTTTCCTCAATGTTAATAATGTTTACAAACTCTAAAATTCATGAGAAAAAGAAACATATTCCTAAAGATAGGAAATCATAAATCATGCAACTGTATTTCAAAAGATCAAGTGAGAAGTTATAATGCAATTTCTAGCATATTTCATAAATCATAATTATTTTCTACAATATTATCTGTGGCAGGCAAAGAAAATGTTACAATCGATACAAATGAATGTTCTTATTGAGTATGTTTCCAAGATATTTATGTCAGTCATTTTTCTTTCAATGTGGAGTAATTGGTATGTGACATAACGGTGACACTGAGTGCTGTCGAATTACCGCCCACATTTATATATTCAATACCCAAAGTAGACAGTATAATACTAAATACTTTCTCAAAACAAAATTGAACACAAAAGTAGCAGTTTCCTGTCAATGTGTATTTCTATGTATGACAGTTTTAATCACCTCAGTAACTGAGGATAATGGATGTTCAAACATCCTTTGAACAAAATGATCTGCATAAATCCATTAATTAAAATTTAGTAAACATATTAAGGCAATAATTCTAGTAAGATAAATAAATAAAAATAAAATAATCATTCAAAGTTTTCTTGTGAAATGTTTTACTCACCCAGCTTTAGTAAAAGAGAATTTGAACATGGATTTTGATATTTAAGTAGATTTTGATAACTCATAACAAGATTTACAAACATATTTAAACAGAAAATACTTTCTCTTGAATCAAAAAGGACCTGTTTTAAAATTTTAATAAAAATGTTAATATTGTTATTTATTTAATTAAAATTCTTTTGCATAATTTCTCCCTCCTTCTTAACCCTTAATTTGTTCCCTAGATTACTCCCAAATTTACTGCCTCTATTTCTTTAATCATTATTTTTAAATGTAGATATAATTGTGTCAGAGACAAGCTTAAAATTATACCACTTGCCAGGATAGGGGCACAGGTATTAGAAAAATAAGTAAAGACAACAGAGACATGAGTAAAAATAATAAAGCAGAAAACATAGGATAGTACCAGGAAGGAGTTTTAGTGAAAACTGATATCTGCCTGTGCTTATTTTTCTGTATACTTTTATCCCAATACAGGCAATTAGAACAGTTACTTGCTTCGATACTGTGACACATCAAGCTATTCATTCTTGGGGAAAAAAGCATTTTGTTGTTTAGAGCATAAACTCACACTAGACCAAGTATCTAGGCAGCCATTCCCTAGGTCAAACCCCTTAATTCAAAAGAAGAAACAGAAGTATGTAGTAAGGAGGCCACTTCTTCATTTCCTGGCTGCCCAGACCTGAAATAATCACACAGAAACTGTATTAATTAAATCACTGATTGGCCTGTTACTCTAACTTCTTATTAGCTAGCTCTTACATGTTAATTTAACCCATTTCTTTAATCTGTGTATTGCCATGCGATTGTGATTTACTGGGCAAAGTTCTGGCATCTGTCTCCAGCAGAGCTACATTGTTTCTCCTGACTCTGCCTTCATCCTCCAACATTCAGTTTAGTTTTCTCTGTCTAGCTCTGTTCTACCCTTATCAGGCCAAACCAGTTTTTTTTTTTTTAATTTATTTTTATTTTATTTATTTATTTTATTTTCGAGACAGGGTTTCTCCGTAGCTTTTGGTTCCTGTCCTGGAACTAGCTTTTCTAGACTAGGCTGACCTCGAACTCACTGAGATCCGCCTGCTTTTGCCCCCGAGTGCTGGGATTAAAGACTTGCGCCACTTTTCTTTATTCATTATGGTAATCACAGCACACGGAGAGGAATCCCTTATCAGAAGTATGCTTGAATTCTCTGACTTTTGGTCAGGGTGGAGTGGATCTACCTTTATAGGCCATCTTAATGCCCAAAACAGGAAGTAACTACACCCTAGGTCAAGGTGTGTAGCCACACCCTTTTATTGGAGGGGAGGGATTGAGACAGGGTTTCTCTGTAGCATTGGAGCCTATCTTGGTCCTAGCTCTTGTAGACCAGACTGGCCTGAAACCCACAGAGATCCAACTGTCTCTGTCTAAAGTGCTAAGATTAAAGGCATGAGTCACCACAACCTGGTAGCCAAACTTTTTTTCAACAACCCCAAACAAGCTAAATCTCTCTGACCTTCAGACAAGGTAAAAATAGGCTCACATTTTTGGGCCTCCATATAAATGAATGATATATTATTGATAGCTTTGTTTACCTTTCTTCTTTTCTTGAAAATAAATGTTATCCTTCATATATATAATCATACTAATGTGTCCCATCCCTCAAAAGCTTCTATTTCCTTCCCACATCACCTATTATTTAGATCCACACCCTTTCTGTCTCTCAGGAAACAAACTCCCAATGAATATTAATAACACATAATGTAAGATTAAAAAAAAACTAATACATCTGAACTAGATGAAACAAACAGAAATAAAAGATTTCCAGAGATGGCAAAAGAAACAGACCAACTCATTGCCATACTTAGGAGGTTCATAAAAACACAAAATTGGTAGACATAATATACACACAAAAGACATATAAAGTAGAAAATAATAAAAAGGCAATTTATAAATAAAATAAAAATGTTGTAGGATAAAATTTAATAAAAATGAAAAGTCCTGACATAACAAGGTGTGAAGGGAACCTCCAAAGATGCTCTTGAGTTCATTTTCTCTTGGCCATCTACGGCTAGACATACATAACATACATATGGCTAGGGTTCTTTTTTTTTCTGCTTGTTTTAAAGAACAGTAATATTTGGTTTTACCCAAGGTAGATGACACATCTGTTCGCAGATTCTTGGTCACACGAGCAATACAAATTATGGGTTCCGTCTTGTAGAGGGGTACTTGAATCAAATATTGGTTAGTTTCTTCCACATACTTTGTACTACGATTGTACTAACATATCTTACATGCAGTGCACTGCTGTGTATGAAACATTTTGTGAGTGGGTTGGTTTCTATGTTCCTCTTATGGTAATGTGCAAAGTACCTTTCAGAGACACTAGAATGTAAGAGTAAAGGTGCTATATTGGTACTACCACTATTTCTTGGTGTTCAATAAGATGTGTAGTTGCTTTCAATTGTGGAGAGCAAACTATAATCTTGGTAACAGAGTGGTTTGTGTGATGGTTCCTATGGTACCACTTTGGCCAACAGCTCAAATCGATGTACCCAATCACAGTACTAGAACTTCACTTGGTGTCAAGCGATTTCCACTGGTGTCTTTGTCTCCCTCATTATTTGACAATTTCCTAAGCATATACATAAAATACATATATTTTAGAGAACTTCTACTGGATTAGAGTTATATACTAGCTCTGATATCATCCTTAATTTTAGCTATGTCTCCCTATATTCCCCTCACTGAACCTTCTTCTTTACACTTGCCCATAAAGACACACACATACAGAGAATACATATACATAAATCACTCTCTATTGACAATTTTTTCTATTGTTTATTTAATTTTAATAACCTTTGGTTTACACATAGTACCTAAAAATTTTCAGAAATAAAACTGTATATTTTAAACTGCAAGTTATTGTGGATAGTTTCATGTATTCTTATGCAGTTATATCTTTCCCATATAGTTATGTGAGGCATGCCTTCATTCCATATGACTCCAATGTAATCATTACTAAACCCTGTCACTTAGAAAGAAGCCTGCTTAGCTAACAGGTCATCTGATTTGTGCTCTCAGTTTTAAGGGTCAGGCACTCTTATTAGCTTCATCATCTTCTGTAATTCAACAGTAATGCTTTTGGACATTTAAATAAGCCAATAATATTTGCATAAGTCTTTTATAAGTGAAAGGTGATAGTTCTCAATTTCATTAAGAAAACAAAACTCTCAAGTCTTTTGATATTCAAGTTGCATGAAAATATTACCAACAATGTCTTACTGTGAATAATTTGTGTATTAAATACTGTATTTATTATGTCCTACAGTCAATCATCCTGTAGGTATCTGTTAGCACATACTCTACAGATGAAAAGAACTATTCATTTTCTTGTGGTTGACATGTTTTCGTATTATCTTTGTATTGTCTTTCTAACACAGATCACAAAAATTCTAATGTTATTATTATTGATTAATCCTCTCCCAGAACATGCCTAATAATTTTTGAACAGATATTTTATTTCCCATTTATTTTCTTGTCTCGATTTAAAATTCTTACTGTGCATATGGGAAATAATTCAACCCTGTCCTATAAGTCATGGGAGTTTATAACTCAATCCTGTCCTATAAATCATTGGAGTTTATTTCTATTTCTGACTTTGTGTTGTCTTCCTTAATTCCTAATATTTAGTGATTTCAATGGTATAAGTTCCAGATCAATGATCTATTTTCTTTGTGGGGTATAATGCACTTTTAAATCTTAACATATACTATTTTACTACTCATAATATATTTAATAGAAACATAATTTCATTCTTTTTCATTGCTAATGTCTTTGGAAATCATACAAATTTTAGCTTATGGATCAATGCTATAATTTATATTATTGAACATTTTCCAGAAGACTGTTTTAAAACCTGCTTCCTTTAAAATATAGCTTGATAAATTATACATATTTATTACGTGTAGTACTGCTTTTGTTAATAATACTGTTCTTCATTATGGGCAACATTTCTGAATAAAGGATGTTCCCTGAGAAAAATTTTGATTTTCAGTAACATTGTGGAAAATATTTTATGAAGTCCAGGGTTGTTAATTTTTCTCTTTCTAAATAAAATGACAATTTCCCCACAATTGTTTAATCCCTGATTTTTATGATTTTTTTTTTTTGGTGTTTCAAGACAGGGTTTCTCTCTAGCTTTTGGTGCCTGTCCTAGAACTAGGTCTTGTAGATCAGGCTGGCCTTGATCACATAGAGATCCGCCCGTCACTGCCTTCCAAATGCTGGGATAAAAGGTGTGTGCCACCACCACCTGCCCAGTATATTTCACTAATAGCTAAACTTGGCAATCCTAAGCAATATTTGAGTAAAAGCTTTATGCTAAAGTGTGACTGTACCTGTAAAGTATCAACGTTTTGGAGCCAGTTAATGTTCGGACAGTTCAATCAGTTCCCTTCCCATGGTGCATGAAATAATATATGTATAGGAATTTCATATCAGCACAAATATCTTCATTCACTTCACAGCTTCCTTCCTAGTCATCCTTCGGAGTACTGTCTTACAGTTGAGCATTACACATCTTAGGTCCAAAGAAAAGTTCGCATTACCCCTTATTTTGATAAAGGTAACATAACCATTTTTCTCTCTAGTAAATATATTCATTTCAGGAACAACTTTCATCTCATCTTTGTGTCCATACCAACACTTTACTAATTTTATTGTAAATAGTATAAGATTGGTGTATATTTTCTCACTGCTTAAATAATATTTTTATTATGATATTCATTAATGAACATGTTTAAATTGCAATGCTTTCTATGGTATTGTAGTTTTTTTTATATTTATCTCCTAATATTGCAAAAGTCATAATATTTATTATTGACTGCTAGAATAGAAGCATCGTGGAGACAAATTTATTCTCAGTTAAGTTCCTGATGTATTGTGGATGTTAATGACTGGCAAAAAGTTCATATGCAGCACATGATACTTATATAAGCAGAATAAGTGATGGTTCACCAACCTGTATTTTTAAATTGCTCATCAAAATGCTTCTAAATATTACATTTCTATTACATATTTCCTATTATTTATGTGGCATGTTTAGTTAGTTTTGTTTACAGACAATGGAAATGCACATGTATCTAAATTTATTGCCCTATGAAAATTTTATTCAAATAAAAATAATAAACTATTGCAATTTTTCAATAGCCTATAAATAATAGTTAATGAAGATTAAAAATATGGTTGACTTTTCTTTCATTACCCTATATTTATGATTTGATATCTGTTCTGGTAATAAAGTCAACAGGAGTGGAAAATAAGATGCGAGAAAAAAGAGAATGACAATTTTAAGAGCACCAGTGTATTCCTAGACATCTAGACATACTACCGTTCATATCAATTCGAATGTAAATATATTGGGTTTTTTTTTTTTTTCTTCTTTTCTTTTCGAGACAAGGTTTCTCTGTAGCTTTTGGTTCCTGTCCTGGAACTAGCTCTTCTAGATCAGGCTGGCCTCGAACTCAGAGATCCGCCTGCCTCTGCCTCCCGAGTGCTGGGATTAAAGCAGGCGCCACCACTACCTGGCAATATATTGTTTTCTTTAGATTCAATTGTTGCAGGGTAAATCAAAAAACTTGCTTGTCTACCTCTTTTTTTATTTTTTATTTATTTATTTTTTTAAATTACCGCCTCCTCCCCGTTTCCATTTCCCTCCCCCCTCCTCCCAAACAACTCCCCTTCCCCTTCCCCCCCCCCGCACTCCATTCCCCCTCCCTCTCGAGAATGATGAGCAGTCCAGGTTCCCTGCCCTGCGGGAAATCCAAGGTCCTCCCACTTCCGTCCAGGACAGGAAGGTGAGCATCTGAACGGGCTAGGCTCCCACACAGCCAGTTCATGTAGGATCGAAACCTAGTGCCATTGTCCTTGGCTTCTCATCAGCCTTCATTGTCCACCAGGTTCAGGGAGTCCGGTTTCATCCCATGCTTATTCAGTCCCAGTCCCGCTGGCCTTGATGAGCTCCCAATAGATCAGTTCCACTGTCACAGCGGGTGGGTGCACCCCTCGTGGTCCTGACATCCTTGCTCATGTTCTCCCTCCTTCTGCTCCTCCTTTGGGTCTTAAGAGCTTAGTCCGGTGCTCCAATTTGGGTCTCTGTCTCTATCTCGATCCATCGCCAGATGAAGGTTCTAATGTGATATGTAAGATATTTATCAGTATGGCTATAGGATAGGGTCATTTCAGATTCCCTCTGCTCAGTTGCTCAAGGTACTCGCTGGGGACATCTCTCTGGACACCTGCGAGCCCCTCTAGAGTCAAGTCTCTTGCCAACCCTATGATGGCTCCCTTAATTAGGATAATTATTTCTCTGCTCCCGTGTTCACCCTTCCTTTATCCCAACCATCCCATTCCCCCAAGTTCCCCCCAATCTCCCCTTCTCAAGTTTCTCACCCCATTTCCCCTTGGCCCCATGCCACCTCATCCCAATTTCCCAGTTTTTGCCCATCAATCTTGTCTACTTCCCATATCCAGGCAGGTGACTATGTGTTTTCCTTTGGGTTCACCTTCTTATTTAGCTTCTCTAGGATCACAAATTATATGCTCAATGTCCTTTATTTATGGCTAGAAACCAATTATGAGGGAGTACATCCCATGTTCGTCTTTTTGGGTCTGGCTTACCTCACTCAGGATAGTGTTTTCTATTTCCATCCATTGGCATGCAAAATTCGAGAAGTCATTGTTTTTTACCGCTGAGTAGTACTCTAATATGTATATATTCCATACTTTCTTCATCCATTCTTCCATTGAAGGGCATCTAGGTTATTTCCAGGTTCTGGCTATTACAAATAGTGCTGCTATGAACATAGTTGAACAAATGCTTTTGTCATATGATAGGGCATCTCTTGGGTATATTCCCAAGAGTGGTATTACTGGATCTTGGGGTAGGTTGATCCCAAATTTCCTGAGAAATCGCCACACTGATTTCCAAATTGGTTGCAAAAGTTTGCATTCCCACCAACAATGGATGAGTGTGCCCCTTACTCCACAACCTCTCCAGCAAAGGCTATCATTGGTGTTTTTGATTTTAGCCATTCTGACAGGTATAAGATGGTATCTCAAAGTTGTTTTAATTTGCATTTCCCTGATCACCAAGGAGGATGAGCATGACCTTAAGTGTCTTTTGGCCATTTGAATTTCTTCTGTTGAGAATTCTCTGTTCAGTTCAGTGCCCCATTTTTTAATTGGGTTAATTAGCATTTTAAAGTCTAAAGTTCTTTATATATTTTGGAGATCAGAGGTGCAAAGATACAATCAGCCTTCTCCAGCTGTGAACCCTGCAAACTACAGCAATACCTGGCCTGACACAATATGATCACAAATCCATTAGGGACACAATTGTTACTGGAATAGTTAATAACTTTCTTTCTTTCTTTTTTTTAAAGCTTTATTTATTTATTTTTACAGTATTCTGTCTGCATGTATGCCTGCAGGCCAGAAGAGGACACTAGATCTCATTACAGATGGTTGTGAGCCACCATGTATTTGTGGGAATTGAACTCTAGACCTCTGAAAGAACAATCAGTGCTCTTAATCTCTGAGCCATCTCTCCAGCCCTGCTAATAACTTTCTAACTTGATCTAATGCCCACTCCTTAGATGGAACCCTCATCTGCTATTGTGAAAAAAAAAAAAAAACTAGAACAAGTGACTAGAAAGGTAATTAAGTCATAGAGGATAACAGAATACTATTATTTGGGTAAATGGACATAGTGTTAAAATGACTCCTAATAACTCATTGCTACACCCATGGAAAAAATTTCTCCATCCTCATCAGAGAAGCTTCTCTTTTCAATGGCTAGCATTTATTACAGACAATCTCAATCAGTATGAAGACAAAAGAGACTATACATTTTTCAGCCCTAGATGGTATATCCCTATCATCTGTCATGACACAAGACACAGTGACTTTCTTGATAATGGAAGTAGACAGATAGTTGAGAGAGAGAAAGAGGTGGAATGATTCCGAACAAAACAGTACTTGCACATATGAAGTTGCAGTGATTATGATAGCTCTTACACCTTAGTTTTCATTAATAAGAAATGTAAAGAGTTATAGACAGATACCCTGGATATAATCATTTTCCGGGATATATCACCTCTTTTCCAGTACTACCACAAGGCCGATGATGCCAAACCTTAACTTAGGTGCATATTGTAAACATGCAAATCTTAATGAAAAGAAAACATTTGGCTGCATTTCACAATGAATCTGCTCTATTAACTAGAATCACTTTAATATGGAAGAATATGCTTTGAAATGGAGTGCTGCCAAGAAGGAAAAATTAAGTAAAGCATATGGTATGAAATCGGTACTTATATTATACAATATTGATATGAGACATAACATCTTGTTTATGCATTGTCAAAACATACAGAGAACTATTTCCTGTGATAACATAAAATAGACAGTGTGTCTATTGCTTTAGCTATGTCCTGGGTATCAGGAATGACAACGAAGATTATTAGTTGTGGGAGTGGGTTGCTATAACATTGCCAGAGGAGGTAAAAGAAAAAATAGATTATAACAAAAAATTGTCTGCTTTTAAACAAAGGTGAAAAAGAAGAGACTGAGGCAAGGGCATATTGAATTAGAAAAATCTCACTGTATCAGGACATTAAAAAAAAAAATATATGGCTGTTTCTCCATTCACCTTTCAGAAAAGTTGAAAATTAAATTCTGAAAACTAACCCTCATGGCTCTGAGACACACTGTTAAATCTTAATGAGTAATTAACCAAACAAATGCTATATTGATGAATTAGCTTGGAAAGAATGCTGGCGTTGCATGAGAGAGACTAAAAGCAGACATTTCAGAAGCTTTAGAAGTCAGGTTGTGTTGTTGTTCACCTTATGGATTCTTCATCCCTGTAAACTAATGCATTATGACATGAAGCCTGGAGATGTCCAGTGTTCTAGGTAATGTCTACAATTACCCACTGAAATAAAATTATTTCCTGTATTCAGCGGATTTACCAAAGGACGTAGCTTATTTTACACCAGAGGAAAAGTTTTAAAACCCATTGTTCATTCCAATCGACGCTTTCATTGCACTGCCAAGAATGCAATCCAAATAAAAACTGCTTCAATAGGCAGGACCCATGAAACAGAATAGCAAACCTGACCTGGGGCTTATTTATAGCCTGGAGCAAGATCAGAGCGTCTAGTAGCTCACATACAGAGTACAATATGATCAAGAAATCAACGTTTGTCTACAGTCTAAAGCAAAAGTCATTGGGATTTTAGGGTTGTTTTAAACATAACACAATTAAAGAGAAACTGGATGTTATAATTTGCAATATAACTAATGTAAACTGCAAAGATTTTTATTCCCTTCTTAACTTTCTGTGCAACAAGACAAATATATGGTTCTTTAGCTAACATCAAGGTTACACTGTGTGGAACCCAGTTCAGTAAACTCCCAATCACTCTCATCTGTTACAGTGAAATGGCCTCATAAACAAGAAGGCCTCCCAGAGTGTAGTTGCAGCCACTCGAGAACAGTGAGTAACAGCTCATTCAAGATCAAACCCTAAATATCTGTATTGTATAGAGAGGACATTGAAATCCCATCTAGGGAACTTCATTAGTCTTTAACTACTTCAGCAGTGCGTTTTTGTGTGGGAAATCCATAATATCTGGCTAATCCTCTGGGAAACAGAAGTACATTAAGCAACATGATAAACAAAAAAAATAGGAAGTTCACAATCTTACTTCTCCACCCCTATGTTTGTTTATGGTCAAGAGTCAAGTTAAAATATACTTACACATGTAGTACCATTATTCCTGGCAAATTATTTTGAATACACACACACACACACACACACACATACATACACCCACACATAGATACTTTAAGATATAAACCCAAGTCATTTCAAAGACTATAGAGTATCTCATATTTTCCTTAAAGTGTGTATAACATTAATAAAATGGTCAAACATTTTGTTACTAGGCTTTATGCTAGAAAAACAATGCACAGAGAGTATATGTTAATAGGGAAGTAATTTTAAAAACAAAAATATTTGCTAGTAACTATTTCTCTGTAACACTAAACTCACTATTTTATTCCAAAATAGCCTGTATATTTTGATTTGAAAAAAAATGGGAATTCCAATATTATATTGGATAATCCCAAGATAAAATGTATTTTCACACGTAATATTCTAATTAAATGCTTGAACCTTGGCCAATGAAAGAGCTCAGAAGGTATAATTGCTAGCTCAGAAAGTCTGACTACAAGACTTTAGTTCCTAGAAATCTCATAAAGGTATAAAGAAAGACCTAATTAAACTAGCTTGTGTTCTGACCTCAATGTGTATATGATGGTATATGTGTCTCAATACACATTATGAACACACACAGCAACTATTATAATACAAAAGTTTTGAATAAGAAAGGGTAAATTCTACATCATAAAAGCCCTAAATAATTGATAGTCCATGGTTTCTCCAAAACTCAAATTTTAGTCTTTTGAGTCCAAGTATGGTTAATTTAGTTTTTAATTGTGCTCAGGTAATTGTGACTTTTAAGAATTTAGCAGCTTAGCTGGAAGATATTTTATCTTAAAAACTGTGGTTTACATTTTTGACAATATTAATAATTTCATTTTTATAAGTCTTTAAGAATAGATTTCATATATTTAAACAATAAAATGAATGCTAATAGGGAAAATTTAGATTGATTTATTATTTCCACAATGGAAAATATTCTAAAAGTGAAGACTAATTATTACTTAAATGAGAAAGTTATCATTCAACTTATGTGTGCTTTTGACACTGACTTGCCCTGCATAAGACAACTATCCACACTTTCTGTCAATTTCATGTCTGATTTGATGGGACATTTTGCTCTGTAATCATCTGTTCAGAAAATATGACAACTTGAGCATTTGGATAACTTCAACAGTGGCAAAAGATGCAAAATTCTTATTTGGTCATCAGTTAATATTAGTCATAATTTCGTTTTAATCTGTGGGAGCAGTTATATACTACTTACATATATACTTACACACACATATATAATCATGTTACTGAAATAAGGACATTTGTGATTGAATTAGTGGCATTAAGTAGAAGTCATAGAAACTTACAGCTAACTATTACATAAGTCATATTTATGCCTCTAAAGAAATGTAAAGCTTTCAAATGTATTGATCAAGAAATTAGATCAAGACTTGATAAAGATGATAATCTAGATACAACCAATATTTTGAAGTGGATGGAAAATGCTGTAGCTTCTTTGAAAATATTTTTCATTCTCCCAAGTTGTTGAATATAATGTCATCATATGACTCAGAAATTAATTATGCTTACATATGTATAGGTATGTAAATGTGTTATTAAATAAATATATGTCTATAAAAATCTGGTACCTAAATAATTGCCATCAGATTCTTCCTAATAAATGTAAAGCATAAATGTTCCAAATGACTCTTAAAAATTAAACTATGTAAATAAATTATATATTATCCACATTTTCTGAATTAGAATAAGAAAATCCTACAATATTTATACAACCCCAACATCCACAAACCTTCAAAACATAATAAAGTTAATAAATACATGAAAGAAATTTAATGTGATTAACAATTACTCATTATTTAATATATAGTAATTCTCAATTTAAAGAACATTTATGCTTATGCAATAGAGATTAGTGATTTCCTCAACTTTAATTGTGTGGTGTGAATGAAAAATAATTGCTTAAAAATTCACAATTTATTTTATAAATTATGAAACCATTCTCAAACTTATTGGCATTATAAAAATGATCATGGAAATAATTGTATATAACAAATATTAATGGCTTAGAGTCTATAAATGAATGAATTTTATTTTATTTTCATCATACTTAAAAACAGTTTGAAACTAGGATAGCAGTCTGTATTATATACTTTTCTATTGTCATGATTATATAACTCAAAAATACAACTAAATAGAGGAGGGGTTATTTTTCATTACATACCTAAGGAATGCAGTTCAGCACGGTGGTGCTCAAACAGCAGCAATCAATGCATGGTCTTCTTTAGCCTTCTTTAGTACATATCAAGGAGTTGAGTAAGAACTTTCATCTGTCTCTCTCTTTTCCTAATTTTAATAAAGTACTAGAATCTATCCGTTAGCATGGCACAACCCATATTTAAGGTTCCCCCTTCCTCTTCAGTATAGCAGAGTGGGAAACCCTTCCACAGATGTATTCAAAGATGATCTTCTAAAGGTTTCAAAATTCTCTTAAGCTGCTAGTGAAGATTAACCCCCAAAGATATTATCTCAATTCCTGTGAGAGACTTGAAATTTAGAAAATGTCAGTGATTTATTCCGAAGATCAGAAAATAGAAAAGTGATTACTTTTTTTAACAAGAGCATTTATATTTCTTTCAAGGGATGGTAGTGAATTTTTTTTTACCTATTTTACAAGTCAGTTACGGATGTTGGAGTAGATAAAAAAGTTAAAGTTTATGTTTATTGTAATTTTTATGAAGAAAAAAGAGCAGATATGAATTCCAGACATAGCAAAGATTTTAGATAGCTCATCTAAATAGTCTCTTTCGTTACATGCTTGTATAATTCTTAAATAATAAAAGAGGAAAAGTAGAATGTAAGATGTGGATGAAGTTATAAAGCCTGAAGTTAACTGTAATAAAATATAAAGTTACCTCTATTGTGTTTGACAACCTAATTTATAAACAAATTACAAACTAAAATAGCTCCAATTTTTTCTGCACAAATGTTTTTTTGGATGCCAGTTTTTGTATTAAAAGATACAAAATCTGAATATATATTTGAAATATATATATGTATATATATATATACATCTTTATTTCACAAGTTCCAATTGCTTCAGACATTTTTTCTTCCTTTTCTAAACAAATATTCTCTTTTTTTGATGTAAAAATACTCCTTAAACCCTCTCAAATAATAAATTAATGTTCTATAGTTCTTATAATTTGTTGTAGGATATATTTTTATTTTGTTTGAAATGAAAGAGGATGGAAAATCTAACTAATAAAGATACCAAATAAATAAAAGCACAGGATTTTGAAAAAAAAAATGCTAAGGAGTACAGTTCATCAGCCTGCCTTGCTGTAACAAAATGACATTGAATGATTGACTTGTAGAACCAATTTTATTTTTGAAAGATTTAATAGTGTTAGTCCAAGATAAAAACAATCAACGCTTTCAGTAGTCTTCTGGGCTTATAAGTAGCTGTCTACCCACTCTTTTCTTGTGTGACAAAACAGCAATTAAATAATAATAGGACATTAAGAACAACAGTATTCAATTCATAAAGCTCTATGTTTGTTATTTAACCATTTCCTAAAGGCTTTACTTCCTAAATCAAACATAACTTGACCTAGGATTCTAATATTTATATTCTGGAGAGGTATCAAAAGTAAATTACACTGTGTAGCAAGATGAGAATAACAACAAGTTCCCATTAGCATGTTGTCCAGGAGACTTGGTCTTCAGGTGACAACTAGAGTAAGCAAATGCATGAGGCATGGTTCAGTTGGCCTCGGGAGTCTTTCACAAAATATGATGAGACATAATTAAAATCACAGTCCACATAGTTGACCGAAACTCACGGATGCCAGAAGAGAGCTATCAGAACTACAACTAACACAGAGTCCATGATTTGTCCAAAGATGGAATTTTCTAGAAGACCTTTGAGTATTCTTAGCCTGTGGGAGACCTTAGAATCTAATACAGAAGGATAAGCAAGATAAAATGATACCGATGACTTAAACATTGAGGGCAAAAAATCAAATTCAAAGAAATAAAAATGAGTAATTAATATGATGCAAATTAATAATTTTAGAAGATGATAAGTGATCTACAAGACAAATGTGCTGATTCCTTGTAAAAACTACAAAAAGAAAATGCCTGGATAGTTTCTCAAATAAGCAAAAGGAATAAATAATCTAAAATACAACACGTTAAAACTGAAAATATGAAATCACCAGTGTTCATTTTAAGATCTCTTAATAAATCATTTATTCACATTCCAGACAAATAAGGGAAACTATTAACATAACCTAGATTTAACCTATGAAAAAATCAAGAGAAAAACTAAATCAGTCATCAAATATGTCCCTAGTGAGTTCCTACAACTAGCTGCATTCACTCTTGACTTTACATAAAATTTCTAAAAAAAAAAATGTAGTTTAATACACATCGGAAGCAACTGAGGACTGGGATAAATAATATACAAAACATTATGTCTTGACCTTATCTCCAGGTCTTCTGACTTAACTAATCTAATTTCTGTGTGCTTAGGCTATTAAAATGAATATAACTGGAGTCTCAGAGATTCAGGTTCATAATTACATGTGAAATAACAATGTTGTTTTAGTGCTTTATTTTGAACACAAAATAAAACTGACAAAGTGGCTAAACATATCTTAGTTTGATATAAAGTAAATTCATAGTGTATCATATAATTTTTCCCTAAATTATTTTTCTTTAGAATTATCATTCTCTTGCTTGTTTTGATGTTTCCTCTAAAATAAAGTCAAAGATCCTTCTTAAATACATTAAAGTGAATGCAATAACACTATAAATCGTGACAATAACAAAAGTTTAACATATTTAAAATGCACTTATATCATTATATACATTTGTTATAATACGCACTATATCTGCTTATATAATAATATATAATATTCATTATCAGTTGGTGAGTTGCAGTTAATATGATACATGATTAGGAACACTTCTATTTCTAGTTATTTCATTGCTTGTGGATCATTTTTTCCTGAAAGTTTCTTTCTGGGTTTTTTTTTTTTTGATGTTGTTTTTATATATAGCAGATGGCAACCATCATAGAAATCAGCACAGCAATCAAAGGGATCAGTGGTATGATGCAGCTTTGTCAGGGTCACTGGATACATCCACTGGGAAAATTGTAAAAACATCTGACAGCAAGTGTTGAATTTGCTTAGTAATCAGAAGAGATCAAGACAGAGGGTGACCTACAGCCCTGAGTGACATAAAAGAGGGTTTTTATAAAAAGATGCCAGCGGTTTATTTTCAGCAAGGAGACTGTTGAGCCAAGACTCAGACTCTTAGCTATTTCAAAACGTTACTGTTCGTGTTCCAGATAGGTTTGTGTGGATTGGATCTTGGATGAACTAAGCTGCTGGGAAGCTAGACGCACAGTTGGCCCCTCCATACTAAGTCCATTCAAAAATTGCTTAATTTGATTCCGAGGTTTTTCCTGTGATGTCCTTGACCACCTTAAATCCTACAATCTTTTCTCCCCCTAGAGTCATAGTAGCTACCAGGGATTAGACTGACAGTCAGGAAGCCTTCTTGGGATTGATCTGTGCACTCTTCTCTTATGATACAGTTGTGTGTGTGTCTTGGTCCTTTGTGAGACTCCTGAGAGTGGGAAGGTGCTCTCTCTGACTCTGTTCCTGGCTTTTGTGATTCTACTCCTCATACCAGGTCAGCTTACCCAGCCTTACTATGGGATGGGGAAGTGCTTAAAGTAACTTGATGTGCCCTGTTTAGTTGATATCCACGAGAGGCCTGCCATTCCAGACCAGAAACATAAACAGAGGGGACTGGAGTGAGAACAGAGGAGGATGGGTGAGGACAGGAAGGAGAGGAGGGAGGGGAAACTGCAGCCTGGATCTAAAACAAATAAACAAATAAAAGTTAAAAATTAAAGAATTAGAAAATTCCTAAGAAAACAGTTAAATTCAAATGACTGTAATTTTCACTACCTAGTATATGGAAATTCATTCTGTGTATATTTAGAAGAAGGGATGATATGTATTTCTACATAATTTCTATTTTTTAAAAAAAAGAATTTTACCTTTTTGTTTGTTGGATGCTAATGTTTGAACTTAGGATCTAGTTTTTGCTTGATTCATCCTTGAATCAAGAAATACACTTTTGAAGTTTATAACTACTCATCCTTATTCATTTTGCTTTTTTTGTTACCATTTTCTATAAATTTTACATTGTCACTTCATGTGAGTTTCTCAACACTGGTCTCACCATGCATTTTCTGTAGTTAACCATAAATTGCTGACTTCAGAATCCAATGACCCTCAATTAACTGCAGATGTTTACACATGTATTTAATTATTCATTGAGTTTTCAACTTTTGTGCCAATGAAAACAACACTGGGACTTGAAACTTGTAAAAAGTCATTTACATTTTATTCATGCCTCAGTGAGAACCTGCATCAGATTATTTGAACCATACACAAATGTTTGTGTGCAACACGTGTGTAAGAGCTTGTGTAGGCCAAAAGAGCATCAAATCCCTTAGGAATGGAGCCATAGGTGGCAGAGAACCGCCATGTTAATGCTGGAATTGAATGCATGTTGCCTGAGAGACCAAGAAGAGCTCTTAAACCACTAAACTCTCCCTGGATCGCCAGAGATATGAAAGTTCAAGACATGGTTAATACCGATAATTTTCTTCCCATCTGTAATACTGCTTAGTATGTCCTCAGTGGAAAGTTAAATTTTCTTAAGCATTAAACTCTTACATCAGATTTTATGAACATTCAGTAATTTGAAAATCTTCTTGGTAGTAGCTGTGTTGTGATACACTATTTAGGTACAGGAATTTTCTTTGAGAATAATCATCATGTGTGGATGAAAATTAGGCAGATTTATAGAAAAATGAGATCCTTGAACTTTACAAAACGAAGGTATGTTGGCCTGTAAGTAATAAAGAGTAATATACTCTCAGATGAGAAGATAAGGGAATAATTTAATTATAGTAGTACAACTAAATTAAAAGGCCAAGAAACTAAAATGTATACCATAAATTTGGCTTTAGTTTTGAGAGCCAAATGTGTATTGATGTTTAGAAAAAAATACTATTATGCCACACTTTTGTTATTACACTCTGGCAGATATTATTCAATGGTAATACTCAAGATTGTAAACACTTTTCAAGTATCTGTATTTCATACTGTCCTTTAAGGAGAACTGCCATCTGGCTTTTAAATAAGAGTGGAGCAGCTCCATTTTGATCATTCAATTATTCTCATGGTACTAACATTGTACAAGACAAAAACAAGAAGTAGAAATATTATATGAATGCTTCTATAAATAAGACATACTCCAAAAGATAGGGTAGTTGACAGGTACAACTGGTATTATTTTAATAACATAAAACAAATCCTAAACCTTCAGGAAAATGAATATTCCCTTTTATTTCATGTTATATACCTTTTTAAAATTTCAAATGATTACCATTCGATAATCATATGTAATAACTGGGCTCAGTGGGAAAGGTCTAATAAATGCATGGCAATTGCTCTAGGCTTCCTCTTTTAACAGTCATTATTTTCCTGTTTCTTTTCATCGAGGTGTGGGACCTAATAATATTTTCCTTATCCATGATGAGTAGCCAAATGGAGTTGTAGTGCTGGTTGCTTAAGCAAACATATTGCTGAGATTCCACATGTACAACTTCCCTAAAGAAGATGTTATTTCATAGCAGATATTTTGGTCCTCTGACTTTTTCAATATTTCTTTCCCATGTTCCACAATGTTTCCTAAGTCTCAAGAGTAAAGATTGCACTGCTTCTGAAGAAAAAGACTGTATCATCATTTTGTTCTATTGACCTCACATAACTAAATTCACACACACACACACACACACACACACACACACACACACACACACATTCTATATAGTAATTATGTCTTCAGATTACTGAAGTCAAATGGTTTATTCATTTGATTTTTTGTAATACTAGAAATTTTATTATGAATTTCAAAATTCAAGCAATGGTGGGAAATGATATTTATTCACTTTAAAATTTGTTATTTTATATTTCTATTCAAAATGTCATAATAATTGTATAATTATTGAATCTGTTTTATCTTCTTAGGGAATATTTCATTTATTGTTATCTGAAGTCAATGAAAATAGAATTAACTCCATCTAGTTGCCAAATAATCTACCATAAACAAATAAAAAATGTGTTAACTTTTAAAAGTATAATAACCTTGGACACTAATAAAAAATTGCTTTTAGTTAATAAAATGCCTGCCTATGATCAGACTGAAGGCAAGATTGTAAGAAAATTTGATGAGAAATTGCTGGACTGGGCCCAGTCTGTTGCTGATTGAGCCATTGCTGGGCAGGTGATCTTGGGTTCTAAAGAAACGAGCTTGTACAAACCATTGGGAGCAAACCAGTAAGGGTCGGCACTCTATGATCTCTGTAACAATTCTTGCCTCCAGTTTTTGCCCTGTTTTAATTCTGTTACAGATTGTCTTTGAGGAGAAACACTGCTAGGAAGTATAACCAAATAAATCTTTTTCTTCCCAATTTGCTTTTGGTTATGGTGTTTTATTGAAGTAACAATAACCCTAACTAAAACACATGACTAGATAACAGATTATATAAAAAGTATGAGTCACATAAAAACCTGACTTGTATTAAAAAAATAAGAAGTTGACAAGAATAATAATCACTCATGAGAGTAATTGGTGATGTTATGTAATATTAATATGGAAAAGGTTTATTGAACATATTAAAAATTAGAAAAATATAGTAGTGCTTGGTGGAGAAGACTGTTAAAGATATAGCACAAAATGATCATTTATAAAAACGTAAATAAAAATCTGTTTCAAAAAAGCTTAATTTAAACATATTTACAATGCCAGATTTTGCCAGATGTATCCTCAAAGATCCTTAAAATTTTAGATGTTGGTGAATTCAAAGCATTTAAAATAAATGCCTCCTTTTATCCTAAACCTTGGAGAAAGCAGTGCCCATTTGGTCAAATAAATTTATTAGTTCAACCAGACGAATGTATTACACATTGTTCCTAATTGGTGAAATGTTTCTGGAAAAGTGATTCAGGTTTATGAGAAAATAATATCATACTTAATTAAAAGTCAGTTGGTGTCATGAAATTAAAATCTTAAATGCTCAGTATCAGAAAATACTAAACTTTGTACCTGACATTTTTAATGACTTTTTTTTTTTCCTGAGGTAACATGGTGTTCTTTTCAGGTAACTCCCTAAGAGTCTACAGAATTTCAGGCTTTGCTTTCCTCACAAAAGTGAATTAATATCAGGAGAAGTAACATATTGAAACAAAAGGCTCACTGATTTTATTGAAAGAAAGAGTTCTATGTTATTAAATGTTAATGTATTTGAGATAGCTTATTTTTAAAGGTTTATTTATTTTGTAATTTATTTATTTAATATTCTATGTTTTTATATCGTATATCTTGATACCAATCATTGTTGCTTTCCTTTACATCCACTCTCCTCCCCTTCATACCTCCAAATCAAACCAAATTTAAAAGAAAATAAAAAGTGAAAAAAATAAAAGAGAAAAAAGGAAAAAAATATCAAAATCTCATCATATAATCTGCAGTGGAATACAGAGAGTTATGCCCTGAACCTCTTTGTCCATGTATCTTTACTTGCAAGGGTTCACTGGAAAGAGTCATTAATTCAGTTTGGGGCCTCTTCTTTCTATTACCTTTTCAAAGCTCGGTGCGCGCTAGGACTTTTCCTGCAGATTTGGGTCTACAGCTCAAGTCGCTTCACATGTTCCAGCAGATCATTGATTGGGTAGATGATGGGCTGGGCCATGTCATATCCTTGTGAATGGTCTGGACAGCTGTAGGGTTTTTCCACCAGACGAGAAATGGAGACAGCTCGCCCTTGATACAGCTTTAGGGCTGGCTCACCCACACCTGCACTAACATCGACTCTCTCACCCACTACTATAGGGCCAGCTCTCATGCCTGCTCTAGATGTTGATGGGTGGGGTGTGCAACTCTTCCCCAACTATGCCACCACAAGACATTGTTAGTGTATACTCATAGCATACAGAGGGAAATATCACATCGATAATAGAATATTGTTTTAGTTTCCAACCATTTTAGGACTAAAAAATAGTACATATCAATGTGTAATTTTTTTTTTTTACTAATAGTGTGTGTAGCAATATATCAGACAGTAAAGTATCAAAGGCTACATAAATACTCTAAAAAATCTTAAAAACTACGACTTTGAAATGAATTTATTTAAGTTATACTTTGGAATTCTGCATTTTATACCATGTAACATTTAATAAGATATCTCAATTTTAATTTTTTCGTCTTTAATGCCATGCGTGATTCGACTACAGTTATTATTATAATTGTTGTAATTATGATACATTCCATTTTCCCAGATTCCATGTAAGCAGTGGGCAATGACAAGCTAAAATGACATTGCTAATCCCAAGGATGCAAATTACTGTGCCAAATCTGGACTTCTGATGAGACTGAGAGTGGCAGGTGGGGACTGCTCTTGTCTCAAGCCACAGAGCTATTTTACAACTTTAAAATTATATCACTTAGATGAATCACAAAATCAAGAAACTTTAAACAACCAAGAGAATTTTTACTGGGACCACCGGATTTCCTCTCTGGATAAGATAAAAAAAAAAAAAATATCTCCTACTTCATTAGCATAGAACTGCCAGAATTTTAGTACAGTGCTTCATGAATAGACTCAGATTTACACTAAAGAAACAAGGTGTGCATGTCTGAATTGGGTTATAATTGCTTCATAATTTTAATTCCAAAAAAAGTGAGGAACAGCTCAGGATTTTACTGTCATCAACCTAAGACTTCAGTTGCCAACAGGGTGCTGTGTTTAAATGCCAAGGATTGTGCATGCTGTTCTATGAATATATAGCAAGTTCTACTGAGTAATTACATGAAAGGCAGATAAATATCCACTTGAAAATTGGTATGTCTATTTGTGAATACTTACATAAAGTTAAAAATATCCAAGGTCAAATGGGCAAAGGTAGAAGTTGTACTGTTAAAATATGACAATTACATCTGTTTAAGTAAGCCCGTAGCAGAACTAAAATCTGAGAAAAAAAGAAGCACGCTGACTAAGAATATATTTCTAAGATTTTTTATTTTATATATATATATATATATATATATATACATATATATATACTGCTTTGCAAAGGTTTGTATATAGTGTGTAACCTCCAAATATTAAAAGGAATGAGTGTACTCTTTTGGTAATTTGACACTTGGAGACACCTTGGCATTACTATTGCTGTTTCTTATCACAGAGAGTTAAAATGGCAGAAAGGAGGCTGGAAAATAAGCTTCACATTTTAATGTGGTTAAAAAAAAACAATCATAAGGCTATGTTTAGCAGATATAGGCTTTTAGAGTTGAACTTTTAAAAAAAATACTAAAGCCAAATCCTGGACAATCATTTGTCATTTTGAGTCATTTATCTATTGACATTCCCAATCATTGTCACATCTAAACATTTCTGAAGATTGATGAATGGCCACAGTTTTCATATGATTGCCATTTAGCATCTGTCACTGAAGTGTGAACAGCAGTGAATATGATTACTTCAACTATGCATCCTATGATAAGGAAAGGAACAAGAATAATAGGAATAATAGTGAGTTTTGTAAGTTATACACTGAAACAATTCGTCTGTTTCAGGGACGCATACACATATTTCTGATATTTTATTTTCTACATTATAAAAAATGTCTAATCTACTTAAAAAAAAAAAAACACTTTCAAACCCCAGGAAAGGAGATCAGGACCAGGACCACAGTGTGAAAAGAAGAAAACTGTTACACTATCTGGAGATCTCATTGTCAACAAAAGGTATGATAATAAATTTAATACAAAATAATTATAGAATCTCTTAGTATATGTACATTTACTAAGCTTTTCAAACATTTTTGAGGACCATGGGGATACAATAGATACCAATTTTTGACCTACATTGCTATAACGAGAATAATAGCATAGTCTTATTGCTATTAAACTCATGCACACAAAATCTATATTCACAAACTTGGTGTGAGCTCATTGAATAATGAATAAATAACACAATAAACAAAATTATTTATAATATTACAATTATGTTTTAAGGTTGAATATTACTGCAGTTAGGGGAAAAATTGAAAGTCTTTCAAAATATTTGCATCTTTTACGGCTTGTAATAAAGCCACATCTGTAAAAGAGCTGTACTAATTTACTGTCCTGAAGAATGTATGTTAACTGCACAGTTATCATATTCAGTCAAAAAATAATTCAAAGTAATTTTGTTTTAGCATTGTTAATTCATACTATATTATGCCATTAATTTATACAAGATTTATTTGTGGTTTTGATGAACCAAATTTATGGAAATAAAAATATTGTGAAAATTATAAAATCATATCAATTTCATTAAAAATTTTCTTAATGAAATTATCTCCTATTACAACACACACAAATATGGCATGTAGTGTTCAAGACTAATTTATATATGTATTTAGTAAGTAGAATCAACATAGTCTAGATAACTACCAGTATCATGGAGAGTTAGTCAGACTTTCTGTGTAAGTTTGAAAAATTATTCAATTACTTTATGATTTAATTTTTAATAATGTTTACCTTATTACATTTTATTGCAATTCTTTCCTGGTGTGCAGTTTATAACTGAAAAGGAGGTAGAATACTTAAATTGTAATATTAGACCATTTGCCAGTAAGAAACGTAAGGCCCATTTGAATATGTTTCTCTGCATTAGTGTGGTCTGGAAAGTAGGAGAGTAATTTGACAGACCATTGCACAAAAAAAAAAAAAAAAGGAAATAACAACATTGTATCTGTGCTACTAATAATTGCATGTAGATATTAATAGCTATATCATTCTAAGTTATATTGTATTTTTAAAAAAAACCTTAAAACTTGAGGAAAGTTTTATATATAAATTTATGTAAAAGAGAGTGAAAATACGCAACAAAAATTTACCTGTGTTTATGGTAAAAGTGTAGCCATTAATGTCTAATTTGTGGGGTTTAATATTTAAAAAAGCTTACTTTTGGTGGAAAAAACTCTGTAGTTAAAAAACTACTTAGAATTTATTTTTTTGTTTATTGATCTTGCCAGGAAAGCCAGAAGATAATTTCTATTCTTAAAATTTTCTTTATAGTAAATTATACCCAATAAGTTAAAAAATCTATTTTAATCTAAATAAAAATTGCTATTGGCAGAAAACATTCTCATAAAATTTGTAACATTATTATATCAAAGCTATAGTCATCGTTAGGTATTGAAATTTGCATCTTTAAGTTTTTGGAGTCAGGTATTTCTATAGAGTTCATTCCCACATTCTTCATCTGCTTTAAAGCTGATTATAACTTAGCGACATATATCAGCAGGTACTCTTTCTCATCAGCTTTGTATTAGGATAACCAGTACAACAAAAACTTTCATGGTTTCTTTCCTAATCCAGCCATCATAATTCAGGTCTAGACACTTCAAGACATTTGGATGAATTGTCGAGGTATTCATTCATTTGACCCAGCCTCCCACTATGTGGATTTCAAGACTTCTTCACTGGAGACAATTATGTTATCCTCACACAGCTTAAAAGTAGTTATTTCCCAATACAAATAATGTTACACTTGTATTCACTACATCCAGTGACTCATTGATGCAATTTTCAAGTACATCACATAATATACAAGTACATAAAGCTTTTTCTCATAACCCATGTGTTTTAGCAGTTTTAACATTCAAATATGTAGACTCTGAACTGTTTCTAATTTGTCCATTCAACACATAAAACCTATTGTAAAAGTCAGCGCTAAATAAGCTACAAGACAATAAAATGAGGCTTAGAAACCATGATCTTGAAATATATATTTCCTCTGACTTAATGGTGATGTAGAAAATCACAAAGTAAAGTTAATTATAATATATCAGACAGTAAACGTTACTTATTTAGAAATCCTTTACAAATATAAGTTACTATTTAAACATTTTGTATTTCATTTATATTATTCCATTGAGGTAAATTAATGATTCTTCATAATCTAGAAAATGTTTAAGGTCATCGAGTCCAGCTTCTTCCTTTCCATCACTGACATGCATTCTGTTTAGTTCTGAGGTAATTACATTAAGCAGAACCTCACGTTACCATAAATAGGTTACAAAATTCTTATATTTTATTGAAATGTGTTTTTATTTTAAGTATCAGGAGATATCATGGTACTATCTAGGACTTTCTGCTCTCACCTATGAATGAACTTTTTAAATTGTATGCCAACTCAAAGAATGTTCTGTTGAATACCCAAAATTAGATCTGTAATTTGGTAAATTCTGGTCAATCATAATACCAATAAATAATACTTGGGTAATAGTGATAGTCGTGATTGCAATCAAATTGTATGAATGTTGAAGAGACTATTCAAAGAACCTGAAATGCCCACCTAATTGAGAGGATGCTTCTAGGGAAGGAGAGAATTAATTCCTGAATGGGTTTAAGGGATCAGTTAGTTAAACTGCATGATGGTGATGAGATGAGGCTTGCGCAGAGTGAGTGTGCGCGGAAAACACAACAGGCATGATTTACCTAATTCACTTACCAATCCCAGCTCAGTAAAGCTGAAAAAATAAAAATATGTTAACGTGAGAAAGAGTAAACAGAATATTACATTTTCTGAAACAACATAACTAAGTTGAAGGCATGACAAGAATCTACGGTTTATAATAAAAACAGAAGTAAAATTGGAACCTGGGCACAAAATAAACTACTTTTTAGATATGTGTGAAGAAAGAGCAATATAATGTTCCTGACTATTGGGATAAAATTGTACAATCTGAATATATATGGTAGCATTGTTTCGTTGAGACATTTGTATCCAATCAAAGGGGTTTTTAAAGTAAACAAAAGTAGACTTATTATTTCACGATGCTAGTACTACTATTAACATTTGTGAAATGGAGGTACAAGTATTTGCATATTTAAAATTTAGTAAGAATATAAAAAAATTAAATTTTTGGAGAAGATATGGAGATTCCTTTTGTTCTCCACTTCACCAAACAGTCACAGCCTTCTTGGGTTTATTTCAAAATTGTCACTACTCATATTTATTTTAATAACCTACATAGGTTAATTTTTTGGATTGTACCTGGAAATGTTAATTCTGCTCAATTCACAATTACAAGTTGATACTCTTCTAAAATTAATAAATGAGATAAATGATATTTCAATAAGAAGCATTCGCAAAAAATGCATCTTAAACTCCACTTAAGAACCCAAATGAAGTTAAATTATTATTCCCAAATGTGTATTCAATTTCTCCCTGTATTTCTTTTTCTTTAGTAGAACAGAATTTGTGATTATGTATGATACTTTAAAAGAAATAATACCAATGTTATATTCATTCTAGTCAAAAAATCTATATATGGTTAAATTTTGAAGAATATGTTAACATTTATAATTATATTGCAGAGAAAAATGATATAGCAACCTAATCAGTTTCATTAAGTTCATATAGTTATTGGATATTTATGATAAATATATAAATATAAATTTCCTAGAAATCTAGTACTTCATACACATTTCAAAAGTGTTGTGTAATTTGTAAGCACACACCAACCAACCAGATCATGAATAAATTTCTTAGATCTCATTGTTATCAAATATGTGGTACATAATTAAAAAACAGATGTCTGATAATTGACCAAAGAGACTTTCTCTCCCTACTGCATCAGATCAGCAACTTCTACTCTCTGAATAAAAATGGACCCAAAAGGACAAAAACAATCACATAATGATCATTTTGTTAAAAAATAGCTTTTTACCCAGCAATTAATCTATGAAATGCCACTTTAAACTTTGTGTCACATCCTCAAGTACCACAGGAAAAGAATATATAAAGACAGACTTCACACATTGATGTACAATTTTGAAGATTTTTCAAATTATCTATGCATTTAAAAACTGCTTTTGAAATATGGCATGCTTAAAACCTAAAAATGCTTTAGAGACAAGAAGAGACTATCTTGTTTCTTAACTTATCTATTTTTAATACTAATTAATATTTTAAATATCCCTAAGAAAATATATGTTTAATAGTGATAAACTTAGTTAGGAATTATTATGAATTCTGTTAAAATGAACAAGATATGAATATTTCATCCTATGTGATTGGTATTCTGAGTAGAATAAGGAGCCATGTACATTTTCCTTTCTGTTACAGCCAGATCTTACAAATCAGTGTTGATAAAAGCCTAAAAATTTTGCCTATACCTACAATGAAACATTGTTCTCTCTATATATCAATGCCATGAATGATGAGTAATATTTAAAAATGCTACTTTGGTTATATTTTTTTTAATTTTTCATGATATGACTTACTATAATTAATAATATAATTGTTATGATTATTCATTTATATTGACAAATTCACCACAATATTGGAAATTGTTGAAGGCATAGGTTGGTTCCTGGGTAGCTTAGCACATTGGGCTTAGCCACGCATGCTTATAAGACAAATTAAACTGAGAAGTATTTGTGAAAATCAGAGAAAGTAGATTTAGTCAGTGTGGTCCCAATAGGAAGAAGAACAAGAGGACTGTTGAAAATCAATGTCCAGTTTTAGTATTATTACATGAGGTTTAGGAAAGAAATATAAATAAACAAACATCTATCTGTAGGAATAGTCACACCAATCATTACCCCATTGTTGCCTCAGCTTTAAGATGATTTGACAAATTGTCATAACTGTTTCTTCTCTGGCTAGTGTCAGCTTCTGTCATTTTCTTTTCCCAACATGAAACTAACATGTAAATTCCAGTGTCTTGTGGTATATTGTTCATGGTCTGAGAGCCAAGGAAGGTAGAGAATGTCTCTCTTTAAAATGTCCACATTCCCAGGATTTTCCTGTTCCTAACCCTACCCACCCTCAGTCTACCTACTAAGTCTAATTTGTTTCCCCTTCCCAGGGAAACCCTTGAAATACTCACTTAAGCCTGCCTTGTGTCTCAGCATGATTGCTTTTTTACTTATACCTAATTTTCCCTTACAAGTTTGTATATTCACTTAGTCTTTCTCGGCCTGTGTTACTCCCACCAGCAGTTGAGGAGTATTTTCCTTGCACCACCTCTTCTCCAGCCCAAGTTGTTATTCAGACATACATTAATTGGAATCTCCAAGTTGTTTTGATTTTCATTTCTCTGATGGCTAATGGTGTTGAACATTTCTTTAAGTGTTTCTCAGATATTTAAAATTCTTCTGTTGAGAATTTTCTGTTTAGAGCTGTACCCCATCTTTTACTGGATTGTTTAATTTGTTGATTTCTACCAAGCAAAAAATGGCTAATAGAATCAACTGACAGGGACTCATGGGACCTCAGAAAATTTTGGGAGCCTGATGTAGGGGTTGAACGTACATATATGTTATGGTTGAGAAATTTAGTGTTCTTAAGGGATATTTTTGAAAAAATTTGGGACCTTTTTACTCATAGTTGATAGACTTGTCTAAACTTGATGTAATAGTATATGCCTAATCATATTCTAGCTTGTTTTGCTGTATTTGGTTGATGTCCCTTGGAAACTTGCTATTTTTGGAGGAAGGCAGTGGGGGGGTTGTATGTGGGGGAGAAGAACTACAGGAGAAGAGACTGAGGGATTGGGAAACTGTAATCAGAATATAAGAGAAGAATATAATAAATAAATAAATAAATAAATAAATAAATAAATAAATAAATAAATAAATAAATAAATAAATAAATACTATGCTGTGTGGTCATATTAGAAAGTCTTGATATATAGTCTCTGAAGAAAATGAAACAATAGATAAGTAAAGACAATATTATACACATTCACACATATGCATGCAAACACATCCAAACAGAAACACAACACAAGGATGCCCTCTCTCCGATCACAAGAGTGACAAGAAGAGTTTCCAAGTACTCCATTTTGTCTGCATAAATTGATCCAAAACTGAAACTACGGGTGGAGTCACTAGCTTCTTATTCCAACAATACAGAGATCTGGGTGAAGACTTAATTAAACACCACATGGTAAACTAAAGAAATTTAGTTTTCTAAATAAGCTGTATAGGTATATTATATATCACAAAAATCCAGTTTGTCAACCAAAATGCTTCTTTAATACTAGTTTCTATTAAGAAGTAAAACAGTGAAATTTTGTGTATTTCTTACTTTCTCTTCTATGAGGTTCAGTGTGGCTGGCTTTATGTTGAGGTATTTGATCCATTTGAGATTTGTGCATGGTGATAGATATGGATCTATTTTCATTCTTCTCCATGTCGCTATCCAGTTATGCCAGCACCATTTGTTAAATATGCTTTCTTTTTTTCATTTTATATTTTTTTGCTTCTTCATCAAAAAACAGATGTTTGTTGGCGTGTGGATTAATATCTGGGGTGTCAATTTGGTTTCATTGGTCCTCCTGTCGTTTTTATACCAGTACCAGTCTCTTTTCAGTACAATAGCTCTGTAGTAGAGTTTGAAGTCAGGGACTGTGATGCCTCCAGAGGTTCTTTTATATTGCACGATTGTTTAGGCTATACCGCATTTTTTGCTTTTCCATATGAAGTTGAGTACCATTTTTTCAAGGGTCTGTAAAGAATTTTGCTGGGAATTGCATAGAATCTGTAGATTGATTTTTATAAGATTGCCATTTTACTATGTTAATTCTGCCCACAGGAGAGTATGGGAGACTTTTCCAATTTCTAGTGTCCTCTTCAATTTCTTTCTTCAAAGATTTAAATTTCTTGTCATACAAATATTCCACCGGTTTGGTTACAGTTATTCCAAAATATTTTATGCTTCCTAAATAAAACCCCTGTAGCAGGGACACTGAGAGAAACAATTAATAAATGGGACCTCTTGTAGCTGAAAAGCTTCTATAAAGCAAAGAAGGACATGGTCAACAAGACAAAACTGCAGCCTACAGAATGGGAAAAGATCTTCACCAACCTCACATTGGATGGAGGTCTGATCTCCAAAATATAGAAAGAACTCAAGAAATTGGTAATCAAAAGAACAAATAATCTAATAAAAATGTAATCCAGACATAGACTCTCAACATAGAAATCTAAAATGTCTGAAAGACACTTAACAAAATGCTCAGCATTCTTAGTTATCAGAGAAATTCAAACCAAAACAACTCTGAGATTCTATATTATACCTGTAATAATGGCTGAATCAAAAATACTGATGATAACTTATGCTGAAGAGGTTGTGGCGTACAGGGAACAACACTTCTGCATTATGGTGGGAGTGCAAGCTATTACAGCACCTTTGGATATCTTGAGCTCGTGGAGTAGGGGAGGGTTTGCTGAAAAACCACAGCTAAATGTCTTTACTTACATATTTTTTGGATTAGCAGTACACCTCTAAGCTAAGACTTTTGCTTTTATACTTTTGTTGTTCTAGTGATCAAATTCAGGTCATTATTCTTGACCAGCAAGTAAGTGTTTTACACAAATGTCTATTTCCCAAGTCTAGAAAGGTCTTTTATGTTTATCTGTTTAGCTTTACATTTCAGCATTTATATTGTATACAAGAACTTGCTAATCTCTTATTCATTTTTATATTGCATTAATACAGCAATAAAAACCTTAGGTATTCAGCCTCTTTTTAATGAGCTTAATGTAGTTTGTTCTGAAAACTCTCTAATCTTTCAAATTATGGCTTGGGGAAATATTCAATTTAAAAGATGAGAGAGAATCCCTGTGTTCTAAGAATGCTTCTTTTAATTGGGGGAAATTCGCTTGCAATTTTGTCTAAATCATGAATTATTCCATATCTTTGTTTAAAATTCTATTGCTCAATTATTGATAATCAAGTTCCAGCGTGCATTGGACTAAGGACTTCCTAACAAGAATAACTATCATTTATTAGGAAATTAACAGTGACAGGAGGAAGAATATATGGAAAACTTGGTTCCTAATTGGAAATGACAACTATTATTATTAATTTTATTTTATTTAACATTTTTAAAATTTATTTTACATACTGAGTATGATCACATTTTCTTCTCCCTCTTCTCCTCCATTTCCTTCACCCACAAGACTCCCATCTACCCTCCTCCCCATCCACATCTCCTCCATCTCCATTCAGAAAGTTAAAGGGCTCTCAGGAGCTTGAACAGAGCCCTGACAGGTCAAGTTGAAGTAGGAAGGAGCTCATAGCTATGTCAAAAACTTAGATGAGGTAATCCAGCATGGAAAGCAGGTTGCCAGAAACAAGCTAATCCTCAGGGACAGGTCCTGATCTTACTGCTTGGAGCCTTACAAACAGAACAAGCTACAAAATTGTAACACATATGTAGAGGGCCAAAGTGGAACCCTTGCAGGCTCTCTAACTGTTGGCCCAGAGTCCATGTGCTCCCACGAACCAGGATCAACTGCCTCTGTGGGTTTCCTGCATCCTTAATCCCTCTGCCTCACAAAATGCCTCTTCCTTTCTTAAGAAGGACTCTCAGAGTTCAGCCCAGTGCTTGGCTGTGAATCTCTGCATCTGCTTCCATGAGTTACTGGATAAAGGTTCCCTGACGACTATGAAGAATAGTCACCAATATGGTTACAATATACGGCCCAGGTCAAGCACCATCTCCACTACTGCTAGAATCCTTATCAGGGCTCATCCTTATGGATTCCTGGGAGCATCCCTGTCATTATTGAATTGTTAAATTGTTATTTATTGAATTGTTAAACTAAGCATGCTCTTTAAAATGAGAGCCTGTATTACACAGCAACATTGATTATAAATAGATGGTAAGATTGAGCGTGTATGTGACTGTGTTACAAGTAAGAATCTGAGGACGGTCAAAATTATTTAAGTCCTCCAAAGTAAATGTGTGGAAACTACTACTAACATTAAAGTATTTGATTCCTAAGTGCTTAGTTTTCTACAATAAAACAGTTTTACCAATTAAAAGGCAATATTGTTTGTGTTTAGCCATCTTGGCACGGCTCTTATGGCATTCCATATGAGCTTGCAGAGACTATTTGCTAGCATGAGGTGGTGCTTCTTCTACTGAGGCATTAAAATAATAAACCCAGCAACCTGCAGAATTTGAAGTTTGAGCTTTTATATCTGTGTCACTTTGATCGTAGACTGCCTGAGGGCTTCTTATAAATTGATATATCCTCAGTCTCTAACTTCTATCACTTTCTTCACTTCTGTTGCTTTTTCAGGTGACATTTCAAATCCTGTCAACACAGAGATCAAAAACTTTAGTTATACTCTATAACATATCAAAGGTACAAATAATTAATATAATAACTTTGAATGTATAGATGATGTATATAAATTTATATACAGAGAAATATATACATATTGACTTTCCAATTGTACATAAATGTAAAGGTCTTTAAAAATAAATATAATATTTGTTTCTTGGATATGTGTTTTATTTTATCTTTTACCTTAATATTCTTTTATTTTCAATATTTAAAACATAATTTACTTTAAAAAATCTTACTACTATTAAAATATTATGTAAGTTGCTGCTTATGATCTCTTAGAATTTTGCAAATCTTTCAAAATACTAGGGTCATAATAGTTTATTAACTATTTCTCATGGGTGAATTTTTCATGATGCAGAGCTATAAATATGAATGCCCCAAAACTCATGGAACCATGTTAAAGATAGTCATATATTGTTTTCCTAGGGAAACAGCAGATACTCTCCACACTGCTGCATATTCCTCAAGTATAGTCATATCTTGTCACTGCACATCAACATTTGCTAAAATATTATAGTTGAATCCATCATCCCATTGTGTTTTATTTTGAAAGCCGATTTCACGATTTTATTTTTCATATTGATTACATTTTTTCCCATTCTTCCAAAACTTTAATTGGGATTTTGATGTGGATAATATGGAGTATTTTGACTTAGGTGAATAACTAATTATATGTACATATAGGTATATATATAAATGAGAAATATATTTTATTTCACATTCTTGAAAAGTATTTTTATTACACTTTTAATTATCCATTTTTTCCTGAAAAATATTAATGCATGCTGTAATTTATTTTTTTTTATCTAGATTCTTGTTAGATAAAAATACCATGTTTTCTGGTCGAATATGAGATGTGATGCATAGGAAGGAGCCCATGCTTGGTCTGATCAACAAGCCCATGACTAGGGATATAATGGGCTATATATCTATATCTAGATAGATAGAAAGAAAGATAGATAGATAGATAGATAGATAGATAGATAGATAGATAGATAAATAGATAGATAGATGGGGTACTGTCTGTCTCAAGCTCCCAACTCTTAAATATAAAGAACTTGAAACAGCAAGCGACAGAAACAGATTAGAGATGCACAGCTAAGAACTGGGTTCAGCTCCCAGAATTCAGTCAAACAGGGGTGGAGCAGTAAAGGGGTAAAGACCATGATGGAGATACCCACAGAAATAGCTGACATGAGCTATTCACTTTGGAGGGACAACTTGCTCAGCCAAGATATGGGGGGGGGGCTTGGTCCTGCCTCAAAATGATGTGGCAGACTTTGTTGACTCCCCATGGGGCGCATTACCCTGTCTAAGTAATCGATGAGAGGTGGCAGGGGAAGGTGGGGTAAGCAAAAGGAGGGAAAGGAGTGGTAACTGGGATTGGTGTGTAAAATGAGAAAAGATTGTTTTGAAATAAAAAAGAGCTTTAAAAAATGAAACGATGGTTACTTTGTCACTATCACCAGCATAAACAGTAACACTATGAAAGGTTTTCTTAATCCTATAATCATTAAGGGTATACTCAATTTGTAATTATTACGCTTTATAAATTAAATATTTCATAAAGTAGAACAATTCAAAAGAGTCTTATTAAAGGAATACTGTGAAAAATATATCATAGAAAACAGATTGGTATATAGAAAGTGTGTTGAGCAAATAAATTATCAGATTAAAGGATATATCAACAAATCTGAAGAAGGGGGTACATGCTGGATGACTATGCATTCATTTTATTTATTTACAAAATAGATAACCTCCAGTGTTTCATTTATAAAACATCATAAAGAATACATTTCACAAATAGATTTTACATATTACTAAAGTCAAATATCACTCATTCCATTCCATCCAATTACGTGTAGTTTTTTCATCACAGAAATTCTAATGCAAGTTATACTTTCAATTTCTGAGTATGGAAAATAATAAATTTATAATAAAGTAACTGAACATACAAGGAAGATACAAATGCTGCTGGAAACTTCTAGTAACTGAGATTGCAGCAGTGAAAAGACAAGAACAAATGATACATTGTTGAATTGCATGTGCTTCTGGTACTATCTCCTTCCTCAGTTGGCTAAAACAAATGACTAAGTTATAATTGACAACCAATTTAGCAAACTTTTTGTTTGTACGAGATCAACTCACACATTGTCCATCAGTTTATTGCTTTAATTGTCTATTCTAGGACTTGTCAACTCAATCTTTTCTTGTGAATTGTTCAGTTCAGGAAGTCACAGTTGTATCAGCAGTCATGGCAATCCTAGGAGAAGGGCTATGTTAATAATGCAGGTAATTGTATGAAAACTTTTCAGTAAAAGAAAAATAGAAAAAAGGAATACATCCAAGAGAAAGTGAAGTTTTCTTCTTTTTTTTTTTAGATTTATTTATTATGTATGCAACTTTCTGTCTCCATTTATACCCACACGCCAGAGGAGGGCGCCAGATCTCTTTACAGATGGTTTGGAGCCACCATGTGGTTGCTGGGAATTGAACTCAGGTCCTCTGGAAGAGCAGACAGTGCTCTTAACCACTGAGCCATCTCTCCAGCCCAAGTGAAGTTTTCTTTATTTCACCAAACAATATACTGAGAGGACCTAGGACCAGAGAAATCTTGAAGTTTGGGTTACTGGTAAGGATTCTCAAGCCAAAGGTTTTGCTTTGCACTTTTAGGTACTGTGGTAGAAAGAACTAGAAAAACAGGAGAGTGAAACAGGAGAGCCATGGGTTAAAATGAAATGAACTATCAAAGACCCGAGTTAAAGCATCTGAGTAAGACTCTCAGGTGCGTTTCACAGTTAACCCCGATGAAAGGCCCTGGACTTTTGGGCTTGTAAGGCAACTATGCTAAGCATCACCAGGTGGAGGGAAGAAACTCTTGGTTGAAGTTATACTGAAAGCTAAATTTCACTGCTTGTACACCAAAGAAGCTTTGTCCAGAGAAGTCCTTTGCATGAAGCCTCTGCTGCTCCCTGTGTCTAGGCAATGAGGTCACACTCAGGTGTGCAATGAAGAACCAGGTTCTTAAACAGTTTTGAGAAGAAAACAATGAGTCAATACCACTCATTCAAATTATTTTATTTAACTAATAAATAACTCCATGAAGTAGTGGACAACATTAATTCTTTTAAAAACAATTTTATGAGGCTTCTCATCTTAAAACCACCAGACTTTTCTTAGTCGGGACCTTTATTTTACAATGATATAAATAAGAGTGAAAAAAAACGTACAGAAAGTTTCACTTTTGCTAGACATTATTCAGACTACTTTGAAATAGTAACTGAATCATCTTAGAATTTAACACAGTGCTTACAGACATTTCTTTTTGTACACAACCAAACAGAAATAAACAGAGCCAAATGACCATATCCTCACGCATTTTTTCATCTCATTTCAGTGCACCCTCACTTTGTTTCTGGGAAAAGCTCCTTGACTTGTTTCGGCCAATATGGTATTAAGTAATGTAGCATAAAAGAAGTTGTATGCTCTTCCACTGAGCTCCAGTAAAGAGAACCGAGATCAAAGACGGAGCAGTCTAGTTGACAGTTTCGCAAAATATGAACCATGGATGCGGTTTTTTTTATAGACCACTAAATTTTGGGAATGGTTAATGGCAAAATTAAGGCACTGTACACTCACAAACAGTGCTGGTATTTAAACTGAATATTCTGAAGCTTTATGGTAGGCATAGAGTTACCTTTAGGTTAGCTCAAAATGTTATATTTACCCAACGTTCCAAAGCTAATGATATTAAAATAGGTGAATGCAAATATCACCACATGTTCTTTGCCATAAATCAAACTTAATTGAACACTGAGTAATGTGCAGAAAGAGTTTTATGTCCATTCATATACACTGAAATTTTCTGTCTTTTCCTGGAGTAGATAATTTTTTTTTCAGAAGGTTCTCTCTGGAGAGTGTATTTAGAAGCTTACCCCGGCTTAATGGTAGCCCCAAGATGAAAAGTCTTTGGTATACTGTGCCCTGCTTGGAATACTCTTTTTTTTTTTTTTTTGATGTGATGAACTTGTTATTGTTTATTCCATTACCTCTCTCTGCAGAACACTTGATTAATAATGGTGTGCTTTTGTCACTTTTGTCTAACCTGAATCCATTTTATTTCTACCACAATAGTCACTCACTAGGACATTATAGATGAAGAAGAGAGTTGGGTGCAGGTGTGTTAATGAGTTAAGATTCACAGAGGTTGTACAGGGAAGTACATAAGGCAAGTTTCTTTTAATACTTACATATTACAGAAAAAAGCAGAAAGTATCAATGCATAAGAACAAAACAAAGACCAGAACTGTGTAAGAAATAAATTCATCTCACAGGGGAGAGCAGCAAGAGAAAACTTCTAATTGCTATTATTTAAATTTTAATGTATTTTTGATTGAAAGAGAATTAAGTCATATTGACCCTCTCTTTCCACACTCCAGCTCCTCTGAGGGGATGTATCTTGAAAATTTGCCAGGCTCCCTGCTTTCAAGTTGATACCGTTTTTCCTTTTTATTATTATATATATATGAATGCATTTCAAATTATGTATATGTATACACACAAAACTAATGTGGTTTGATGGACCAATACACCCTGAAAGGTCACCATGAACACTCCCCAAAAATTAATTTACCCAACAAAAAGCAGGAAGCAGTTGGTGAAAACTACACCCAAATTGCCTAATATTGTTTATAAATGTTTGTTTACATTTGAAGGAGGATATGCTATAGAGATTCACTTTGGGAAGGATTTTGGCTTACTGATATAAATTTCAGATCAGTTTTGTTATCTATATTTCTGTTTTTGACTGAGGTATTTTGTTTGTGCAGCTCATTTTAAAATGTAATATATAATTGAGATATATATTAATAGATAATCATCTATAATTGTCAAACTTACAGTCATGTTTGATGGGTTTTTTAGATATTTAGAGAAATATTTCATTTAGATAGATAATCTTCAAACCTTCCAAAGACCTATGGAATATGGCATTAAAAAGTTTTAAGAACTTAGGACTTTTCATGACAGTGATACACATCTGCTCTTGGGAGCAGCAATCTACTTCAAGAGGATGATGGGTATCCAAGAGTCTCCTCACACACTTTATTAGCCATTTGGACAAGAAATGCTCTTGCCTGAACCTCTTGTCTGAGCATACAGGCCCAATAAAAAAATGACTGCCAAAGTTTCCAAAGAAGGTGAGATGGTTCTTCAGGGTTCCTGCTCATAAAAGTGTCTTCCAGACATTCTTCAAGAGACAGAAGAAAGTTACTGACAAACTGCCAATATAGGTGATATTGTCTTGAAATTTCATGCTACATGGAAATGTCTGCTGGATACATTGGGCCAGTCAGCTGAAGATGGATTCCCACAACATTACAGAAGAATTTTGGGTGGACTGTCCAGGAAGCAATATGTCTCTGTCTATTCTAGAGTTTTGGAAGAGACTTCCAATGTACTTCCTGTTTACTTAGGTAATATTATAGCCTTCTGGAATAATTGATGAAGTTGCTGAATAGATAATTATAGTATTTCCTAGTAATGATAGAAGATAAAGTAGATATAAATTTTGTAATGGTACTTCTTGCTTGATACCTGTTTTGTTACATGTAATCTTGCCATGCTAAATCTAACACCTTCCTTTTTGTTTAAATAAAAAAGTGAAAATGGTGTGGGAAGTCCTTCTGTATATGTCTTGCTTTTATTGGTTAATGAATGAAGAAGGCCAATGGATTAACAGACTATAGCCAGGCTAGAAAAGACATACATAGAGCTTGGGCATAGTCAAACAGAAGCCATGTAGCCGCCACTGGAACCTTTCTGTTAAGCCACAGTCATGTGGCAATACACAGATTAATATAAATGGATTCTTTTAAAATATAAGAGCTAGCTATAAAGATGCTTAAGCTATTGACCAAATAGTATTGCAAATAATATAGTTTCTGAGTAATTATTTTAAGTCTGAACAGCAGGAAAGATTGACCAGCCTTTGACAACACAGAGCCATCAAGTCTTGCACTTCTGACAGCTCTTCTTCAGTGGTATTTATTTTTCAAGTGATATCTATACAACTGTCTACTAGGGTCTTTCTATTATAAGTATTCTTCCCAAAACTATGCATTAACTTTCATTATTTTTTTCCGAATTTTACATTATTTAGTAATAGTTAACTTAGTTCCAATCTAATTAAACAAGTAAATACATCTTTAACATGTTGCTTATGTACCTCTTCACTAAGAAAAATTAAATACACCATTCAAGATTGTGTATTGAAAGTAATAACTAAGTGATTTAAACCAATCCAACTATTAAAAAATTTTTATAATACAAGTTAGAAACCATAAATACTATATTAAAATATAGATTTAAAGGGCTTTTAATCATGATAGTTATGAACATTTTTAACTCTAACATTTGAACTTTCTGTTTATAATGAGAGTAATAAGAATAAATTTAAAATAATAGGCTTTCATTGAAATGTAAAAATTGTAGTGTTTACTTTAATTTGGGCAGAAACCATCTTCACATTTAGAGTGATAGTTAGCTAATATTTTAATGTGTATCTCTTTGGACAAAGTGTTATATTGAAATTACACATTGTTTTTTGGAAAGTAATAATAAGTATACATAGTTTAACCCAGTGTTCAAACATTAGAAAAATCTAGGCCATAGAACAGATGTTAATTTTCCATACAGATTAAACACAAAAACTATTCATTTATTTTGTTAAAAGGATTATTTCTTTTATCTTCATATTTTGAGTTTTGAAGCATCAGTGTGTTAAGGATCTCAAAACCGTGTGTTTAGTAAAAGGTAGTATTTCTTAGACAGCTTTATTAAAAGTAATTTCTGGTGTCTAAAAAGTTATAAACGTTTATTTAAGAGAAATAATGAGGTAATATTCAATAACCTTAAAATCAGGTTTCATCAGGAATTTGCTTCCAGTGTACTTCCTGTTTACTTAGGTAATATCATATCCTTCTGGAATCATTGATGAAGTTGAAGAATAGATAATTATAGGCTGATGTGGACTGTGGAGGCCTATATTAAGAGCTTTCAAAGTAGTATATTAGTAAATGGCCTAAAGACTTTTTATTGTGATTTTTTTTTCAGAAAATACGTCAGATCTTTATCCCTGTCTTAAAACATTATTCTGATCTTATCTTGAAGAGTTCTTGAGTACTGGCAAAGATATCCTTGAATTAACTGAGTATGTCATGTAGTCTCTTATTATTACTCATAGCAGATCTATAGTGGGGCAAGTAAAATCCAAAATGTACTACCATTGGAGAAGAAAAAGGGAAGAGACCATGAAATGCAATGTTTGAGCTAATAATTATACTCAAGATTAATAAAAAGTTTAAAGAAAAAATTGAATCTAAATGGGACTAAAGGAAGTGGTAACTTCAGGCCAAGACCCAACTCAGCTAAGTTTCTAATTTGTTAAAGGAATTAAGGGATAGCTAAAGAAGTAATGAAAACTAACATCAGTGCATTCAAAGAAGAGACCAGGTTTCAAACATAGCAAGCTGAAGCATTCTCAACTTGGATACATGATCCTGGCTTTATTAAGAATGCTAGAGAAAAGGGGTTATGGAATATTAATCTGGGTTAAGGAAGCCTGCTGAGGCCAGGTGTTTGGCATGGTAATCCATGCTTTAAGGCCTGGAAAGTCCATTGTTTGAAGTCATGAAAAATTGACGGGATTACATTGGAGACAGAAAGATTTTGGAAAAGCCAGAGACTGAGGATATGAGTAAAGGAGAGGTGCAGACAATGTGTGGAACCAGACCAAGAGTGAAACATGTCCTGCAGTTCTCAAAGCCAGATTTAAAGAGCCATGCAACAATCCTCCTGCTGTCAGACATGGAATTTCAGAATGTGTGCTTTTCTGTTGTGTTTCATTGGTAGTTTGGTCCTGTGTTTCCTAACAACGCTGCTTTTCCTCCTCTTTAGCATGGTAAAGTATATGCTGTGCCATTGAATGTTTCAAGTATGTGATCTACTTCCTTCAGTTTGACTTTAAAGAGATTACAATTAAGAGACTGCCTTGAATCTCAGAAGAGACAGAAATTTGGCCTTTTACACAGGACTGTGTAGGCTTTAGAAGATGGACTAAATGGATTTGCATTATGATATGCATACAAACCTCTGAGAACAAGGGAATGTAGTATGGTGTTTTGTTAAATAAGATTGTCCCCAAAGGCTTTTGTATCTGAAAGATTAGTCGCCAAGGAGAGGAAACTACCTGAGAAAGACGAGAAGAACTAGGAGTAATGGCCTTTCCCGAAGTAAGTTGCTTATATTGGGCTTTGACTTTGCAGAAGCTCATGCCAGGCCTAATTTCTCTCTTTGCCTGTTGCCTATGGATCAATATAAAAAATTCTTAGCTACTCCTCCTGGACCATGCTTCTCTGTTTCCTGCCATTATCTCAATGGATTAACCATATGCAATTATAAACAGGCCTCCAAAAAAGCCTGCTTCTTTTTATAATATTAACATTGGTCATGGCTTTTCTTTATAATAAAAAAAAAAACAGTAAATAAGACAGTTAAGGTAGGATATGTGATTTTACAAACAACTTTTGCTATTTTTTATACCAGTCCCACTAATCCACTCAGACTTCAAATTATGCACTCCAATCTATAGACACAGAGCTAGGTTCACATATAATTGAGAACAGACAGGATGTGACTTTCTATGTCTCGGTTACTTTACTCAAGACAATGTCTTCTAGCTATATCCATTGTCTACAAATTCCATGATTCTGGGTTTTCTTTAGAGCCAAATAGAATTCTGCTGTGTATATGTACTGTATCTTTCACTATCCTTTCTTCTACCGATGACAGAATAAGTTGAGTGCAATTACCATGTATTCAACGGCCTTAAGATTGACATGTAGGTAACAATGATATTCCCATCTCTACTCATTATACTTTGAGTTTAAAGGCATGGATTACGTGTTGCTGTGATCAAATTGAGTATTCTACATACAAGACAGGTACTCCTCAGTACTAACTTAGCTACATCGTCATCACTAAATCTGTATTCTTATATGTACTCACATTTTTCTTGGTTATCAATATATTTAAAAACCCTGTATTTACACTCCTCCATCTAAAAATCTCATCTATTTTCAACATTTAATTCCTACATATCCTATATAGTCAAATAATAATAATAAGGCTTTCCTTTCCACAACTGCAAGCTTATTACTAAAGTAAACAAATTGATCAACTCATTAAGTATGTACACAAGCAGATTTGCAAGCATTAATAAATATGTCACACACTCTATATAATTAAATAAAAGTTTATACCAACCAAGAATATTGCCTTATTCATTGACACTTCATTTCATATAGCATTTATCTCCTTGTGCTGCAAGGAGACTGTTATTTTCTAGCTTTCCATTTTTATTTTATTTTTTTTTTATAATTTGGAGTCTATGATGCTTCTTTATCCTCAGATATTTATCTCCCCTGAAACTTTTGTAGAAAATAACTCCTCATTCACTTAACCTTTTATATCTTGCATATAATTATACTACTTGCTACTACACCTGAAAGGTTTCTAGTGATTTTAGTTATCTCATGGGGAATTAATCTACACCCCTTGCCTTTCAGAGCCAAATATTTTATATGTTATTTAACAAGAACATTTTATAATTATGCATTTTAATTTATTATCATAAATAATGAATCGCCTTTCTGAATTATAGTTTAAAGAATTCATGCCGATATTCTCTAATGTATCCATTACTGATTTTCCCTTGTATATCTCCCCATCTTCCTTTCTTTCATTTGCTTCCTTAAGGGATTTTTGCAATTCTGTAATATGCAGTGTAACTTACTAAACCCTCTTAAAATACAACCATGAAAAAATCTTTACAATGGAAACATATATAATATATAAATTATTTTTCTGTTAGTTTTAAATAAAATATTTTCATATGATCTCTAATTTCATATTGTCAAAGGGTTCTCTTAAAACAATCCTGGAGCCACATCTTTGCAAATGTATTGCAATTCTAGAATATACCTGGTAAATAATGGTTACACCTACTAGGTTTCTCAAAGGTTGTGTGCTACATTACTTTGTCAAAGTTAATTTTATTGTATATTTATATTTTTATGATTTTTGTTCTCTTGCTCCACACATATGTGCATCATAATATCTTTTCCAACATACTAAATGTTTTACTTATTTATTAAGGTAATTCAGTGTATGATTTTGGTAATTCTTTGTTTATATTTCAAGACCATTTTTATATAAAACAATAATTAATGTTTATTTTAAGTGAGTCTATATAGCCAACAGGAAAAGATATGTCTAACATGAAATTCTGACTACTGACGATCTATTAATTGATAATTTTTATGGCATATTCAGACAACATAGCTACCAGAGTCTGTTCACTTAATGTTACATAAAATTTATGCTATAAGACACGCATGTCTTCAAAGACATTCAAATATGTTGCAGAAATATCATGTTGCAGTAAGATATCTAAGCAGAAAAGATGAGAACTGTTCTCCAGTGTAAGTAATGGACTTGATTAAATAGACAGTCTCCAAATGGCTCTTTCAGGAATGCTCATTTAATGTTGCAACCCAGATAATGGCAGGTCCTAACTACACAACCCAAGCCAATTTGTTAGCACTTATTGAGGCCAAAACACTAGGGAATAAAGACACCCTTTGATTATATAATATTGAAATCATCAAGTCAATTGAGCTGTGACTTAGCTCTACTATTAAATAATAAGATTTGATAAGGTCAGTTCCTTTATGGATTGATGTGTGTTACCGAGAAATCAATAGTAAAAGAATTATTGAGTGAGTTAATGAGTAATCAATGATGTTAGTCATGATAAAGAACCTTAGGTAGCACTGTGAGTGAGACTGGAAAAGGTCCAGGCACACATAATTAACATTGTACAGTTGCAGCTTAATTTGATCAAAATCTTAACTAACACTCCTGGATACCAGCCACCACTCAGCTAATCACTTAAAACACTTGATATTACAAAGAGTATTTGTGGTAATTATAGAATTATCAAAGTAAGGACCAAGTATAATTCTGAGCTTTGCAAACACACACAAAAAATTGTGCTCTCTAGCTTCATTTTCCAAGTGTTAAAAGAACTCGGCTTCTCTTATGTGGGTCAACATCCATTACATTTACTTCAGCCAACTGCTATTTTGTTAAGAAAGTCTGGAAATGTTGAATTCGTTTTTACATCAAAATTTTATTCTATTGCCACATTTTTTATAAAAATTTAAAATAAACTTGAATGAAGAAAAACATTAGCTTCTCAAAACTTCATATCAATTCCTGAAGGACAGGATTCCTGATTTTGAAGGTCATTGCTTTACTAATAGTATTATGTTTAAGAAATATTATAAATATCAAAAATTGTGGTAATATAAATATGAAAGTTTAACTAGATTATGTATCAAAAATTATAGTAATGGACATAACAGGCCTAAGAGTTTTGAATCAAACTTTGTTTCTAAAAAATTAAAATGTTAAAGTTAGCTAATTAAAATGTTTCTAAAACATCAATACATTTGAAATTACAGGAGTTTTCTTACCAGATATACCAGTGAATTTTATCATGAAATAATTAGAGAAATTTGGCAATTGAATTATTAAAGGTAATGTAATATTACTGTTTACTCAATTAACCCAAATGAAAACAAACAAATAAATAAGAAGAAACGGATGATCCCCTATAGAAGTCTCAGTTCTTCCTATATCGTTTCAAGTTGAGATTTCTTTAATTCTAAATTAAAGAAAATGACTAATGTGTTCATAAATGGTTGATATTCTATTAATTTCACAACTTTATGTGAGTCCTAAATTCATAAAAGCTGAAAGCAGTACGATAAAGTTCAAGTATCACAAAAAATTCTTTTAGAAAAATCAGTGTATATAGAGAATGATACCTAGTTCAGCACAGATATGCGCTATAGAAGCTAGCTCAACATTCACACTGGTGAGCAAATCTACCTAGCTCAGAAAATCAGTCACAGACAGTTTTGTGTATTCAAAGATTGTTCCCACTGAATGAGAGAAAAGTTTGCAGAAGGACTTTAGAAGATCTGAAGACAGGCATTCTGGCAGAGTACTAAACTAAGGCAAGATAATCTTTGTATTCAGAAGGATATAGTGACTACATCTGAACTACTGTGAAAATCAGTCCTACTCACATAGGGTGAAGATTTATGCATGCGTAAAATATGTAGAAGGAGAAAAGACATCATCTCATTAGTGAAGACTTATTGACTAAGGGCCTAATCCCGGCAATTTATATTATTTCTTGTGTTCATTTCATTATTCACAATTTTGGTATTTATTGCTAAGTGTGTGAAGTTGAAATTGTATTTCAACTTGGATCTCAGTAGAAAAACTTTATAGGTTTGATTACGTCTCTATACCTACAGCATTATCTGTGTACCTACAATGACATCATTCCTCAAACTTCTGTACATCAGTTTGTTTCTGGTCCTTATTTCACATCATGTTATCCACTTTTACATTCCTTCCTCACTTTACTACTTAAATACTGGTGTAGCCGAAAATTATATTATGAACCAAAAATTATTAATATGTAGACATTTGAAATAAATCACTGAATCTCAACAGACATGAAAGGAACAAAGTTAAAAAGTAAATACAACAGAATCCACAAAAATACACAAATACATGGGAATTAAAGAATACACTTTGAATGAACAGTGGAAAATTTATGAAAACAAGAGTCATTTCAAAGAGTGCAGATCAATAGGAAATGATAAGATTCTATTGGAAATTCTGAAATACACACAGGATTATTATAAGTAGGAGGTTCTTATATTTAAAATATCCACAAAGAATTAAATCAAATTAACAATTCACTTTAACCCATAAAAAGGGAAATCAAACATATTTTAGGTATAGCGATAACTAGGCAATAGGAAAAAAATTATGAAGAACAGGCTTAGAGAAAAATATATAGGATCAATCAAATGAAGATTAATTACTTGAAAAGTCAGAAACTACTGACAAAATTTTAGCCAAAATGATAATTTGAATAAAGAAACAAGGTAAATAAATTAATAAAATTAGAGGTAAAATTAAGCAGTTATCGCAGTGCAATGAACTACAACAGGACATTAAGAAATATTTCAAAAACTTATAGTGCCCATTCATGGAAAACTTTAATAAGAGAAAAAACTCTTAAGTAGAAATGACCTTGATGTGGGATTTCCCTCTGTGTGCTGTGATTACCATTGATAAATAAAGGAACTGCTTTGGGCCTATAGAAGAGCTATAGGGGAACAGAGCTAGGCAGGGAAATCTAAATGAAATACCGGGAGAAAGGAGATGGAGTCAGAGAGAAGCCATGGAGCTGCTGAGATAGATGCTGGGAACTTTACACAGTAAGCCACAGCCACGTGGCAATATACAGATTAATAGAAATGGGATAAATTCGTATAAGAGTTAGCCAATAAGAAGCGAGAGCTAATGGGCCAAACAGTGATTTAATTAATACAGTATCTGTGTGATTATTTCAGGGCTAAGAGGCTAGGAAGAAACAAGCAGCCTCCTCCTACAAATTAGCACACCAATGTGTGTGATTATATCCACATACAAACCTGATAAAACTGAAAAAGTAATCCTACACAGAAACGAATAGAGTGAAGCATGGTTTGGTAACAGCGTTTTCCTGGGAGGGCTCTGTTTGCTAAAATCAAGAAGAGAATATTAACCTTCATCAGGCGATGAAAGGAGACAGAGACAGAGACCCACATTGGAGCACCGGACTGAAATCTCAAGGTCCAAATCAGGAGCAAAAGGAGAGAGAGCACGAGCAAGGAACTCAGGACCACGAGGGGGGCACCCACACACTGAAACAATGGGGATGTTCTATCGGGAACTCATCAAGGCCAACTGGCCTGGGTCTGAAAAAGCCTGGGATAAAACCGGACTCGCTGAACATAGCAGACAATGAGGACTACTGAGAACTCAAGAACAATGGCAATGGGCTTTTGATCCTACTGCATGTACTGGCTTTGTGGGAGCCTAGGCAGTTTGGATGCTCACCTTACTAGACCTGGAAGGAGGTGGGTGGTTCTTGGACTTCCCACAGGGCAGGGAAACTGGATTGCTGAGGGAGGGGGACTTGATGGGGGAGGGGGAGGGAAATGGGAGGCGGTGGCGGGAGGAGGCGGAAATCTTTAATAAATAAATTAATTAAAAAAAACCAAACACTTCAAAAAGAAGAAGAAGAAGAAGAAGAAGAAGAAGAAGAAGAGGAGGAGGAGGAGGAGGAGGAGGAGGAGGAGGAGGAGGAGGAGGAGGAGGAGGAGGAGGAGGAGGAGGAGGAGGAGGAGGGGAGGAGGAGGAGCAATGGCTCCTTTAAGAGAGGCTTTCCTGATTCAGCTGTAGCAGATTAAAAGCTGCTTGGTAAAATTCAGCTTCCTGGGCCATGCCGCCAGAATGAACACTGACTATAAAGCATTTGAATGGCATCTGGTCAAAGGCCCGGGTATTTGTGTGCCCACTTGGGGATGGGAGGAAAATAGCTGAGACCATGCACAAGGCTCAGCGCTCCCAGCCTGGGCAGGTGGCGGGATCCCGTCTACTAGGCATGCTCAGGCAGGAGAGCATGGCAGATTCCTGCCACCATACTCAGAGATGTTTCCAGGCTGCGCAGTGCTCTGCATGGCAGATTTAGCTATTACTCAGATAAAAATGGTTTATATGCGGCACACTCATTCTCAGAGTTAAAGTGCTGAGTGTGACTTCTACCTGGTAGCCCCAGAGCTAAGCTAGCAGTAATGGTAATTTCACCATTTTAAAAGTGAAGAGAGGTGGAACCAGCATCCACAGCAGCTGCAACCAAGCTGCTTTCTATGTTTTTACTTTTAACTATTATGTAATTTTTAATAGCCAGATCATTTTAAATAAAATATTTTTATTTATATATATACATATATAAATATATATATGTATATATATATATAATGTGTGTGTGTGTGTAAAGATAGCCGGTTTTGTAATTGTTAGTCTTATTAAAAGCTCTTCAAGAGAGTAAAGAATTACAGATAATGCAATAAAGACAGATTTGACATTAAAAACCTCTAAATGGGTCACCGTGGCTTATTGTTCTTTACTTCTTTTATTATTGATATTTTTATTTCATAGAGACTTTGAGTTAAGGGATTGTATGAGTCCCAGAAAAGATTTTGAACTTTGGAATTTTAAAAAATTATTGAGACTATCATAGACTTTGGGAAGTTTTGAAGGATGATTAAATGCATTTTGAATGAAAATATTTTTACAAGGTTATGGGGGACAGAGAGTGGAATGTAACAGAATGTAATTGGCTCCCATAAACTCATTGGGAGTGGCACTATTAGGTGGTGTGACTTTGTATTAGTACATGTGGCCTTTTTGGAAAAAGTGTGACACTGTGGGAGTAATTAAAGTAATTAGTGGCTACAGTTATTGCACAGTGGCTGAGAGCACTTGTGAGTGTAACAGATGACCTGGATTCATTTCCAGTACCTACTTGGTGCCTGGAAACTGTCTAATACTCAAAATCATTCCTACCACTTTCTTTTGGTTTTCATGCAAACTACATTCCGGTGATGTCTATATACATGTAGGCAAATGCTCTAACACATAAAATGAAAACATAGTATTTTAAAAGTGTTATTTATAAAAACATCAATAAGAAAAGAAAAAAAATTTCCCCAAGAGGTATAATCTATAATTACTTACATTGATTATAAATTAGTGATATGATTTTGCTTGGTGTAGGAAAAAAATACCTATCAGAAAGCCATTCTACTTAGCTAAAGTCAAAGATTTGTCTATACAAACGTGAACTTTATGATACTTCTAAGACATATAATTGAGCAGTAAATGAACTTTAGAAATTCACAGGAGGCTCTGTGCAAGAAAACTCTAGAGATGAAACTTAAATTGTTGTCCTTCTAAGCAATTAAGTGTAATGTTGAAATGAAGATTATACTAAAATAAAAACATGTGCGACATAAAAAAGGAGTTCTTACAACGTAGTTTTAAAATGTATTTCAATTTAATTAATTCTTAAAAGCGTATAATTTAGGCCATTTATTGTAGATACTATGGTTACATAAACCAAGCAAAATTACCAGAAACATTTCAAAACTTAGCTATAAATAAAGAAAATTTTAACAATTCAACTTTCATTGCACAAAATTTTATAATTTAATTAAAATATTCAGAATGAAAGATGCAAAATACATCACAAAATAATAGATTTTGTAATTGTTGTCAGCAGACAAGTAATATAGTAATTCCATTATAAAAGTTCATGATCTAAATTAGACATAATTATTTATAATTTCCTCCAATAGTTGTGGCAGGACTCCTTTTCTTTGCACTGTACCTCTAATTCTTCACAGTTAGTGTAACACAGAAGAAACTATACTCTACACCTGATTTAGTTTTTTCTAAAATCAGCTAATATCCAGCAAACACTTTAAAGACTAGCTATTGATATAAAAACACTTACTTCTGAACAAAGAAATGTTTGCTTTTATATTTACACAATATTTGAGAAATTTAAAAAGTGTAGCATGAGCACATTATTATTGGCACCAGTCATCCCTAATACTTAGAGTATAACACAGCAGCACTATAATATAACTTACAATAAATAAATGTGTATAGAAAAATAAAGACATACCTTTTTGGTAAGAATTCTTTACATGCTCATCCATACTAGGGCTTGTTACCCAAATGAAACTATAATTTAGAAGAATTTAGAAATATTTCAGGCTACATAAAATTAAATGTAAAGAAACTGAAGCCAACACTTGAGTATTGCAAGTAAAAATGTATTCTTTGTTAGAAATATTAATAAATATTATAAGAATAGCCTTAAAGTTTGATTTTTCTTTTGACATAATTTTATTTTGACAAAATAAAGTTTTATTCTGTCTCTCTGTCAGAGTTACTTTATAAAATAATATAAATTTCTCCTACTATAAAATTATCAAATATTGAGGATATTCATTTATAAAAAATCCATTTTCTTTGAGAAAATATGATGAATAAATGCTTATCTTTATTTACACCATTTTTTTTTCTATTTTTGTTGCTACCATTAAAAGAAATGCAAAGTGAAGAAAAATTTAGTTCAATATAATGAATGCTTTCTCTTTTGGTGAAAAATAAACTATGGTCTGGACTATTTTCAAACAAAAGCTATTTCTTATTTTAATCATACATCTTTAGTAAAAAGCACTGTTCATTCACCGTCAGCTCTGTCTCTTTCTGTGTAAATTTTATCTCTTGCTGACACAAAATCACATTTCTTCAGTGTAAAAGTTTTTGTGCACAGACAAGAGAGAGAATTTCTCATATAATTACTTAGTTTAATTACTAGGAATATTCTAATAAATCCTTAGTATATTGAATATAAGAGTACTTGAAATTCCATTACTTGAAAATACATCTTTCTTACTTAGAGACCTCCATTCACAAATAAAAAGAGAAGAAGTTTTTCATGTCTATATGAGTTTTGGTATACAAAAATAAAAGAAAGAAAGTAAAGCCAGGGATTATTAAGTTGTTCTGTTTTATAGTTTGGTTTGTTATTGATATCAGAGTATTGTAATTAGCAAATTATGAGCACTGCTTCAAGAAAAAAAAATCAGAAAAGCTGCATTTCACAATAGACCATATAAAGCAGTGCATGCAATCATATAAGTGGGCTTCATTAAAGCTTCTTCAATGCACTTTATGAAATACATTGCTGGGTTTAAACAAGGAAGAAAAAGAAATATAAGTGAGTTTCATAATTAAAATAAAATGACACATGAATAAACAGAGTAATGAGCTTATGAGGGAATATCATGGAAGTGTCAGTTCTCTTCTAAAGATTATTAGACACTGTTTCGGTTGTGTGGGAGTTCTTCGATGATTATTTGATAATCCTTTTGACAGCAAACTATTAAGTAAATATATTAAAAATATATAATTTCTAAGGTTAACTGCTCCCAAGATTTCATTTAATCATATTTTACATGAAATATCACACAAATTCTATCATGTTATTAAGTTTACATGTCAGCTCTGGTTCATATCTTATAAAAAGCAAATTGCTATACCTATTATTGACTTGAAGCATCCTACTTTTTTGTAATATTATTATGTCTCTGTTACTAAGATAAATCAGTGACTTTTTTAGAAGCATCATGTCTATGCTCCGAAGTGTTTTGTTTGGCTCCAGTTATGTCCATATTTATTTATTGAATTTAGTTTCTCATATCAAGTAGGGACTTCAAAGTCCCTTGATAGATGGTATACTGCTATACCAACAGTTAAAGGCTAAATGTCGGTCAAAAGAATCAACTTAATAACAAGTTTTGAATTTTAATACAGGTATAGACACATTGAAAAATATGCTGGATTATAGTTACTATGTACTTAACTTATTAAATAGCAGGTAGAATATTTTGCTGAAGAAACAACACTTAAGTTTGTCTTTTATATGACATAGACATGTATTCACACACAAAGATACAAACACATACACTAAGAGTATAAAAATAAGTGAAAAGAAACAAGTTTGACATTCATAATTCAATCTTTACTACTTTATTACTTGATGTTTGAGTCCTTGAGAAATTGAATTAATCTTTCCAAATATTCATAGTTTCACCTATGATGAAGACCAAAGAACAAACACATCCTTCTGATCTCATGAGCATTGCTCCAGTGCTTCCAAGTATGGAAGCTAGAATCACACATATATTGTTTTTCTCCTTTTCTTTACAGTATAATTTTCAAGCCAGAATTTTCAACAGATCTTTGAGTTTGATGATTACTCTTATTGGATAGATGTGAGTCTCTAGAATGTTCTTGTGTCCTCCAGCATTTTTGTACTTGTTGCTCGCTGTTGCTCCTGCATTGGTTGTGGACAAGTTCATGGGCTTATGCAGAAAGCCCTTTGCTCATTGAGGCCTCACCCAATCTCCAGGGGATCTTTTATGCACTTTCATAAACAACTCATTTTAGCTCACATTTAACCAACAAAAATACTTGTCTAAAACATTAGAGACTGGTTATTAATGATTTAGAATAAATTATCTAGAAAAAGTAACTCAGTGCCACTCAAGAGAATGTGGCACGTAGATCAAGGTTTTGAAGCTTAATGGTGAGCACCAGATCAACCTTGGCTGCACAAAAAAGAAATGACTTTTAAAATGATACCTACTATCATGAAATACTATAATAAGTAAAATAATTGTCCAATTTCCACTTGCTCTCTTAACTTTTATTCATCTTAGTAAGTGAAATGATTCCTTAAAATTTATGCCTTATCTTTTACACAATTGCAGTAAGAGTTCTAATTATTTTTAGAGAATATTTACGATTATTCTTTTAATGGCATTTACTGAATTTTCCAAATGTTAAAGCAGCCTATCAAATTATAGAATAAATACAATATCTAGAAGCATATGACAACCTATAAAACTTTTGAATTAAGCAGTTTTTTCTCAAAATGGATTTTCAATTCTCCAAAAGAGTTAAAACATAAAATCATTTTTAATTTTAACAGAATTTCCTAGTTTAATAACAATAAAAGTATGCTAATTCCGTAACTTTTAGAAGGAACTGCATCTTCTGACTTCCCCAAAGCTACCTATTAGTATTTCAGCAGTAGCTCAGGGACCGAAAGTCTCACTGGAATGACCCATAGCAAAGACACTTGGTAGATTTGACTTACTGCAGCATAACAACGGGTAGACAGGCTTCTCTATATGAAAGGAGCATTGATTCTTCTTTCTTCCCTTGTTTACTTGTGTACCCTTTATCTTTCACATATGTTTATACAGAGAAATCAAGCCTTACCCTGGGGATGCTGTTCTGGAAGATGTGAGATATTCACTGCTTTTATAGACTGGCAGCATGTAGAGACAGACAGAAAGTCAATTCAGGGCCTTTCAGAGGGAAGGCTCATTCAGTAAATATTTACCAAATGGCGATTGTATGCCATTAACTGTTCTAGGCTTTAGGGATTCAAAGAGCAGACCTCAAAGAGCTCAGTACAGAGTACCAGGGACAGGTAAATAGATTGTGTCTGCTGATAGGATCATCATTGCTCTGTTTTCCAGTACCAAATGCAAACAGCTTCCATCTCCTCTTAAATATCCTTGAGGAAATAGAACAATCTGAGTTAGGGAAATGCACTGAATGCTTGTTATTGCCCAGGGAAATCTGTTAGTTTGTTTGCTTTTTTTCCAAACCCATTATAGAAAAGATAGAATTTAAAATACATTCTTGATTACTCACTGCCTGCCCTATGCCTACTCAGAACAGGCAGAGCATATCAAGAGAGGTTTGATGTAATAGACTTCACTTGTTATCTATATGTAAATCCAGAGACCACAGTGATTAATCAAACAAAACAAACAAACAAAGAAAACCATTCCCAAGAGAGGTATAGACAAGAAGCAAAATAAAATAAAACATCGGGATCCCTTCCAAAATTTAGAGAAGAAATATGCTATCAACCAGCAAGAGACAAAATTTCAAAAGCATTTGCATGTTTAAGTCTTCCATGTAAAAACAAAAATCAAAAATGAAACACAATAAACAGAGAAACTATGAACTCAAGAAGACTGTCTTCTTACACAGGGTATGCATGGGGCTACACAAGGCTAAGCCAGAGGGTATCCCCAAATGATAACCAATTGCAAAGAAAACCTTAATTTTCTCCAAGGAATTCTCTGTCGGTATACAGACAACTCTTAAGGACAGGAACATCTTAGTTTTTAAGCTACTAGGTTCTTTTGTGTCCTGATTATAATTCCATTTTTTGTGTATTTATTGAATATCTATGTGTATTAATGTGTGCCCTACTGTCCCTATATGTGTTTATCGTGCTTTCCTTTGGCTCCTCCTCTTCTCTTTGTTTCCTATTCAAGTGTGTCTGTTTTCTTTTCATCTTATTATTATTAGATGCTTCTTTAATTGCTTATACAACACAGAAAAAGTGAGTTTGGGAGGTTAGTATGGAAGGAGGATCTAGGAGTACTTGTTGAAGCAGAAATCATGATCAGAATACTTACTATAAATATATTTTTTCAGAAATATGGAAATATTTAAAATGTGTTTTCTACCTACATTATATTAAAAATAGATTATATGAAGACATGGCTTAGATTTTGAATATAAACTATTGTAACAGAGACCCAGAATTCAGTTTCTAGCACCCATAGCCAGCAAGCTCAAAACTGCTTTTAACTCTAGCTCCAGAGCAAATGATGGCCTCTTTCTGTGTTTGTGGGCACCTCTACTCATTTCCATACACAGACTAGCACACACATGTGTGTACACACACACAATAAATTTTTGAATCTTTCCATATGTGTGCTTTATTTGGAAAACCCAAATGGGTGAGGAGGGATGTTATCTAGGGGGACAGACAGAATGTAATGAAATTACATGGCTATAAATGCAACTGTGGGATAAGCAAGATGAAATGGAATGGTGATATGTGCCCACAGTAAAGGAAGAAGAAGGGAGAGATCAAACTAACTCTAAATATCTTTTGAAAAATCTTATGAACAGCTAACCTACTGAAGAATACTCCTAAAATGTATACATAACCATTTCTAAAAAGATTTTGAAGTGATTCTCTGTGTAACCAGGATAATGCTTCTAGTAGATCAATGGTTTATCAAACAAAGAGTTCACAATGCTAAATGTGCTAACACTTTAGGAATTATTGGACAGTGGGGCCCTACAAATCCTCCAACATTATAGGTTGCTGGTTGTCCCTGGTTACTGGAGCACTTCAAAAAACCACTTAACAAGAGAAAAATCATGCCAAATGCTAGAAACCTAGCAAACTAAAGAGCTTATGAAATCATGGTCAAAGATCTTGGAGGAAAACTAGCAGCCACCACTGTTAAAAATCCAGCATAACCCCGAATAATTCTAAATATATCTCCATATACCCGCAGGTAAGTGTATGTCTCATCCCTTATCCAATAAATTTCTCTTTGCAAAAGATGGTGACCATTACAGAAAAATACTACCACTCAAATACAGAGTTGTAGAGCCCAGTCCCATTAAATTTGTCTTTAATTCCCCATGGACATAAGGACTGGGAAACATTCTAAAAGAGGAGCCAAGAAAATTTACATAAAATATATTTTTCATAAATATTCTGAGAATTTTGAAACTTTGATATTAATTTTAAAAATTGTTTCTAGCAGGAAAAATACATGATTTAAGTGAGATATTGATTATTAAATCAACCCATTTGTAAGTTTTTCTTTTTTTTTTTTTTTGGAAGTTCACCATCTTCATTTTTTTTTATTTTTTATTGATATTTATTTAGCTCTACATTTTACTCTGCTCCCCTCCCTGCCTCTCCCCTTTTTCTTCAACCCTCCGCCAAGGTTCCCATGCTCCCAATTTACTCAGGAGATCTTGTCCTTTTATACATTTTACTTCCCAAGTAGATTATATCTATGTAAGTCTTAGTATCCACATTGTTGTCTAAGTTCTCTGGTATTGCAGTTTGTAGGCTGGCTTTCTTTGATTTATGTTTAACTACCTATGAGTGAGTACATATGATAATTGTCTTTTCTGTGTCTGGGTTACCTCACTCATAATAATGTTTTCTAGCTCCATCCATTTTACTGCGAAATTCAAGCTGTCATTATTTTTTTCTGCTGTGTAGTACTCCATTGTGTAAATGTACTACATTTTTCTTATCCATTCTTTGATAGAGGGGGATTTAGGTTGTTTCCAGATTCTGGCTATGACAAATAAAGCTGCTATAAACATAGTTGAGCACATGTCCTTGTGGAACAATTGGGTATCCTTTGGATATATACCCAAAAGTCCTATTCCTGGGTCTTGAGGAAGGTTGTTTCCTAATTTTCTTAAAAATCGCCATATTGATATTCAAAGGGGTTATACCAGCTTGCATTCCCACCAACAATGCAGAAGTGTTCCCGTTTCCCCACAACCTCTCCAGGATAAGTTGTCAGCAGTGTTTTTGATATTGGCCATTCTTACAGGTGTAAAATGGAATCTCAGAGTTGTTTTGATTTGCATTTCTCTGATGGCTAAGGATGTTGAACAGTTCCTTAAGTGTCTTTCATCCATCTTAGATTCCTCTGTTGAGAGTTCTCTGTTTAGGTCTATATTCCTTTTTTTATTGGATTATGTGATCTTTTAGTATTCAATTTCTGGAGTTCTTTGTATATTTTGGAAATCAGACCTCTGTCTGATGTGGGGTTAGTGAAAATTTTTCCCATTCTATAGGCTGTCGTTTTGTCTTGTTGACCATGTGCTTTGCTTTACAGAAGCTTTTTAGTTTCAGGAGGTCCCATTTATCAATTGTTTCTCTCAGTGTCTGTGCTGCTGTGGTTCCCTGTGCCAATGCATTCAAGTGTACTTCCCACTTTCTCTTCATAAGGTTCACTGTGGCTGACTTTATGTTGAGGTTTTTGATTCATTTGGACTTGAGTTTTGTTCATGGAGATAGATATGGGTCTATTTTCATTTTTCTACATGCTGATATCCAGTTATGACAGTACCACTTGTTAAATGTGCTTTCTTTTTACTATTTGATTTTTTTTTCTTTTTTATCAAAGGTCAGGTGTGCGAAGATGTGTGGATTGATATCTGGGTCTTCTCTTTGGTTCCATTGGTCCTCCCTTTATGATAAAGGCCTTGGAGAGAGCAGGGATACAGGGAACATACTTAAAAATAATTAAAACAATATACAGCAAGCCAAAAGCCAACATTAAAATAAATGGAAACTCCCAGTGGTTCCACTGAATCCGGAACAAGACAAGGTTGTCCACTTCCTCCATACCTATTCAATATAGTTCTTCAGGTATTAGCTAGAGCAATAGGACACCAAAGAGAGATCAAGGGGATACAAATTGAAAAAGAAGTCAAGCTTTCACCGTTTGCTGATGATATGATAGTTTACATAAGCTATCCCAAAAATTCTACCAAGGAACTTTTATAACTCATAAACACTTTCAGCAATGTACCAAGATACAAGATTAACTCAAAAAATTCAGTAGACCTCCCATACACATATAATAAAAGGGCTGGGGGAAAAATCAGAGAATCCCTTCAATATAGCCACAAATAGCATAAAATATCTTGAAGTAACTCTAACCAAATAAGTGGAAGACTTCTATGACAAGAACCTTAATCTTTGAAGAAAGAAATTGAAGAAGAAACCAGAAAGTGGAAAGAGTTCCCATGCCCTTGGGTAGGCAGAATTAATATAGTAAAATTGGCAATATTACTGAAAGCAATCTACAGATTCAACACAATGCCCAGCAAAATCCCAGCAAAATTCTTCAAAGACCTTGACAAAACGGTACTCAACTTCATTTGGAAAAGAAAAGAAAAAAAAAAAACCACGACAGCCAAAACAATCCTGTACAATAAAAGAACTTCTGGGGGCATCACAATCCCTGATTTCAAACTCTATGACAGATCTACAATACTGAAAACAGCCTGGTACTGGCATAAAAACAGACAGGAGGACCATGTATAAGTTTTTCAGTTGTATTAATAATACTATAGAGTGAAAGGCTGAAGTGTAGGAATGTGTTATGGCATTTACATATATAACAGTATAACACTGGTTCATTTATGCAATTGCTAATATACAGTCAAAGTCATATTTTTAACATATTTAAATTTAAATTTAAAAACACATAATGAAAATATCACTGTTACTGATATTTTGGAAATAAGGTAGATAGCCCTTAAAATATTCACCAAAACAAAATTTACTTTTGGTGTCCAGAGTAAGAAAAGTGGACCCACAATATTGTTTCAGATTTCAGCTAAAGAATATGAAGCAATATTTGGTAAGAAAAAAAAAGTCCTGGGGTCCATTCATCCATTTTAATTTCTTTTATTGTTTGTTCCCTATGTATTCTTTATGTATAAAACATTATCAATGGACCCATCTCCAGCTGACACTGTTGAGTATAGAGAGAAAACTTAAAATGAATTGGAATAACTAGGGAGTGAAGTGCTTGCTTGAGGCACTTGTGGTAACAAAGACAGTAACAAATTAGGATAATACTAACAAAATTAAAACAATTTTCTCCAACTCCAGCTGATTAGGGTGAATAAAAGACTTTTGCAGCACTCTACAACAAAGGTTCCTCAAAGAAACCTAGAGGGAGCACACAAACAAATAAATAAGTAATACATACAAAATGGCTGGCCTGGGAAAAGTCCAGGTTCAAGAGTATCTCGGAAAAATTTCTGAATCTCAAAGGAAAAGCTGACTATATGTTAAATAGACAAAAGTGTATTTTTTCTGAAACAGCTCTATAAGGTGAAAGAGGGAGCTTCTCTTGTTTTCCTTACAGACTCAGAGTCTCTTGCCTTCTTTTTCAGTTGCATTAAATAAACCCTGCCTAGGTCATTGAGCATCCTCACAGTTCTATTATTACGAGCAAACAAAGATAAATGAATTGGGGTTTGAGTCAATAATCATACAGAAGGCTCTCAAGATTTAGCATGCTTTTTTTCTTATTTCCCCTCATGATTCATTGCAAAACATAGCTGTGACACTGCTGTCAAATTTCTGCTTATTAAAGTTTCTAGGTATTTCAGATCTCATCACCAATGTAAATATTTCTGTTCTCCTGGCAATATCTTTAACCAGAAAAACAAATAAAAAATCATCTGTTTTCCTATTTTCATAAAATACATGACCATAATGACTCACCAGAATTTTACTTTCAATGCCAACATAAAATTTTTGACATGTAACTGAATGCATTCACTGCTCTATCCTCAACTGGTTGCCTCTATAATTTTTTATTATTATTTATTTTGTTCAAATTATAATATAATTTCATCAATTTTCCCTTTTCTCTTTTTCTCCTTAAATCTCTTCTTCTTCCTGACTTTCAAATCCAAGGACTCTTTGTTAATTGTTGCTACATGCATATAGGAGTACATATATATTTCCCAAATACAAGTAACTTCTGAACTATTGGTATTTTAAATATTCCACTTTGTGCGTTACTATAACTTTTGGTATGTGGCAAAAAAAAAAAAAAAAGGGACACTCCAGAAGAATTTGTTTGACCATCCAAATGAAGCATAACCAGTATTAAGTATTATACTCTTCACAGATTTAGGGTACACACTTTTTTTTTTTTTGCTTGCATTGCTTTGATCTAGTCATACTAGATGGTTCTCCTATTGTTACCAAGTTTCTCTTGTGAGACTTCTTACCCATTATCATCTCCCAGACCTCTTACACATCTATTGCATTGAGTGTGGGGAAGAAAGAGAAGGAAGTCTGTTGGGACTAATTGAGTCCTGGCTTTCAGCTGCTCTTCCCGTCTAGAGCCTTCTAATTGAAGTTACTAAAAGCTGTGCCTTGCCTAGAGGATCAGAGGATGAGATTTTCACTTGTTGGCCATTGACTGCAGGGTATTTAAGCCTCCATGGTGCTATTAAAGGGGGCTTTTTGGTACCAGTGTTGGGAGGTCTGTGTGTCGGTCTGTCTCTGCATGTGTATTCTCAACCTCCAGCCCCTTGCCCTAAGCTTGCGAACTGGGTTCTAGCGCATAGAGCGCAGATGGGGGCCGCGGTGCACGGCAGAAGTCTCAGCTCAAAACCTCAGGATGTTTTTTCTTCACAACCTCCTTTGTTTGGCAAAACTTGATTACACTTTAATCATGGATCCAAAAGACAATGTTGTTTATAAGGTCAAAGCTAGACAGCATAAGGCTACTAGAGTAATGACAGGCTCAGAATTGAGAAAAATGTTCCCTTTTAGAAACATTAGTACTAATTTGGAAACCTGGGAAAAACATAGAAACAGAAGAGAAAAACCCAAAATTGGTCTATACGTCCTTATCATCAAAAGATGTCAACCAGTTTGTACCATTTGATATGAGCATTCATATTCAGCATTGCAGAAGGCTCCAAAAGATAATACAATGAATAGCCTTGTACAAATACATCATTTCTGACCATAGCATATCAGTGTTTTTTTTCTCTTCATTCTTTTATGGCAACAACTGCAGCTAACATCAATTGACTATTGGTTCCTCAATAAACAGAGACCCACGTAGTAGTCTTTATTGGACCATCAACCCAAATCAGGACACAGAGTCTTATTATTATTAATTACCAATGTTCAGCTTAATTACGCATGTTTATGACTAGGTAATTTTAATTTCAGTTAATCCATTTCTATTCATCTATGTGCTGCCCGGAGGCTCGTCTACGTGCTGTACATCCTGCTTTCTTGATTCCTGTTTCCTTCCCTCTCTGGCTGATCTCTGGCTAGCTGGTCCCTGGGTTAGCTTGTGCCTCGCAGGCTGCCCCTTGACTTGCCGGTTGGCTGCCCATTTTTCTCTGCCCAACTGTGCCTACTATATTTCCTGTGTCTAGCTATTCTCTGTTCAGCTTCTAATTAGACCAATTAGGTGACTTTCGCAAGCAAGGTGAAACAGCAATACATCTTTACATAGTTAAACAAAAGCACTGTAAACAAAAGCATGCACTTTTACATGAAAAAAGTGCAACATAAACAAATGCAGCACATCTTTACTTAAGTACACAAATATTCTATTCCACAATGTTTCCTCCTTATTAACTAAATAAAAAGAAGGGTTTTGACTTTAACTGAATAAAAATACATACAATAATAATATGTTTTAGTATGAAAGACTTGTCTTGGAAAAGTTTTTTTTTTTTTTTTTTTTTTGCCTAAGTAATTAGCTTTGCCCCAATGAATTCATGTCCATACATATGGAAGTTATTTGATGACTTTTTTTTTATAAAATAGATTGCTGCTGTCAGGAGCACACATGTATCACTATCATGAAAAGCCTTAAATTATTAAACATCTTAAATGCCATATTCTGTAGGTCTCTGAACCATTTAAAAATCACCTATCTATCTAAAATATACTTATGTTTATCCTTGTAACCATACCTAACATAACTGCAAGTTTAATTATTATAGGTGATAAATTATAACATTTATTGTACATTACATTTTTAAATGAGTTCTATAAGCACAATACCCCAAATGAGAATATAAATATAAATACAATATAACAAAAATAACTTTAAATGTGTAACAATATATAAAAACCTATACCACCATAAAATGTTTGAGGTAAATAGTTGTCTTCTTACTTATATCTTTATATACCCCTTAAATGATGATGAGCATCCACAGTGCAACAAATGACCAAAAACTACTCACCCTACCTCTTGCGAATGTGGGCACTGTATTCTCGGGACTGGTGACTGCATCTTTACCTAAGGAAATTTAGATAATGGGAAATCTTGTTGTAACATTTGTTGTCCAATCTGAAAACTGTTCCCTTTCACAGAGATTAGTACACACACACACACACACACACACACACACACACACACATCACCTGTAGTTTTTCATAGTTAATTCCTTTCTGTCTGTAGTCAAGATTTTCAGGAGTTCTCCCCCATCAAAGTTAATCTATTTTAATCTTGAAGGAATCTACTGATTTTGATTCCTTTGGAAATAAAAGTATAACCTCTCTCCCAACACAATACGTTTTCTTAATTCCCCTTTAAAGTTAAGAGATTTCTAAAGTATCTAGTCTGGTTTAATTCAGCAGTCCCTTTTACAATGCAGTGTTTGTCAGCAGCTGTCATTCATGATCAGCAAGACAAAAATCAAGGTAAACACAACACCATACAGTATCTAGACTCCCTGTATGTTTCCCATCCTCATGTGGCTTTTTTAAAATTTATTTATTTATTTTATTAAAAATTTCTGTCTCCTCTCCGCCTCCCATTTCCCTCCTCTTCTCCCTACCCCCCTCACCCTCCCTCTCAAGTCCAAAAAGCAGTCAGGGTTCCCTGCCCGGTGGGAAGTCAAAGGTCCTCCCCACTCCATCCAGGTCTAGGAAAGTGAGCATCCAAACAGACTAGGCTCCCACAAGGCCAGTACATGCAGTAGGATCAAAACCCAGTGCCATTGTCCTTGGCTTCTCAGTCAGCCCTCATTGACCTGCACGTTCAGAGAGTCCGGTTTGATCACATACTCCATCAGTCCCAGTCCAGCTGGCCTTGGTGAGCTCCCATTAGATCAGCTCCACTGTCTCAGTGGGTGGGTGCACCCCTTGTGGTCCTGACTTCCTTGCTCATGTTCTCCCTCCTTCTGCTCCTCATTTGGACCTTGGGAGCTCAGTTCAGTGCTCCAATGTGGGTTTCTGTCTCTATCTCCATCCATCGCCAGATGAAAGTTCTATGGTGATATGCAAGATATTCATCAGTATGGCTATAGGATCGGGCCATTTCAGGTTCCCTATCCTCATCTGCCCAAGGAACTAACTGGGGACATTGCCTTGGGCTCCTGGGAGCCACTCTAGGTTCAAGTCTCTTGCCAACCCTAAAATGGCTCCCTTAATTAAGATATATACTTCCCTGTTCCCATATCCACTCTTCCTTTATCCCAACCATCCCATCCCATCCCCCAAGCTCTCCCCCCAACATCCCCTTCTCACTTTTCTCTCCCCATCTCCTCTTACCCTCATCCTACCCCCACCCCCAAGTTCCCAATTTTTGCCCAGCAATCTTGTCTATTTCCAATATCCAGGAGAATAACTATATGTTTTTCTTTGTGTTCACCTTTTTATTTAGCTTCTCTAGGATCACGAATTATAGGCTCAATGTCCTTTATTTATGGCTAGAAACCAATTATGAGTGAGTACATCCCATGTTCATCTTTTTAGGTCTGGATTACCTTACTCAAGATAGTGTTTTATACATAAATGCTTATCTAAAATTAACATAAATTTTCATATATTCATAGTGCAATTAATCATAGTTTATTGAATTAATATACAAATAATATAGTCTAAATATATTAGCCATCAGATGAAAAATGTATGTATCTTTATATACAAATATGCTAAGTTTTATCATTGTAGACATGTTCTTGCCAAGATAAATAGTTTGATTTTAATTTTAGCTATTAGGAAAGAATATCAGAAGAACAATTATACTCTGAAGCCAATCTTTCATATATTCTACTTTAGTAAATTAACAAAAAGTAGCAACACCTTCAGATCAAATGTGAAGCTATTATAAAGAAGAGCAGGGTGCTTAACAACCTAGATGCCCTTCAATGGAAGAATGGATGAAGAAAGTGTGGAATATATACACTTTAGAGTACTATGCTGCGGTAAAAAACAATGACTTCTCGAATTTTGCATGCAAATGGATGGAAATAGAAAACACTATCCTGAGCGAGGTAACCCAGACCCAAAAAGATGAACATGGGATGTACTCACTCATAATTGGTTTCTAGCCATTAATAAAGGTCACGGAGTGTATACCTGGTGAACCTAAAGAAGCTAAATAAGAAGGTGGACCCAAGAAAAAACATATAGTTATCCTCTTCGCTAAGGGAAGTAGATAAAATTGACGGGGAGAAAATTGGGATCTTGGGGGTGGGGTGGGTTGGGGATAAGGGGGGATGGGGAGAGAAAAGGGGAGGATTGGGGGAACTTGGGGAAACAGGAAGATGGTTGCATAGGGGAGCAGGGAAGCACATATCTTAGTTAAGGGAGCCACCTTAGGGTTGGCAAGAGACTTGAACCTAGAGTGGCTCCCAGGAGCCCAAGGCGATGTCCCCAGTTAGTCCCTTGGGAAGCGGAGGATAGGGATCCTGAAATGACCCTATCCCATAGCAATACTGACGAATATCTTTCATATCACCATAGAACCTTCATCTGGTGATGGATGGACATAGAGACAGAGACCCACACTGGAGCACTGGACCGAGCTCCCAAGGTCCCAATGAGGATCAGATGGAGGGAGAACACGAGCAAGGATGTCAGGACCACGGGGGGTGCACCCACCCACTGAGACAGTGGGGCTGATCTATTGGGAGCTCACCAAGGCCAGCTGGACTGTGACTGAATAAGCATGGGATAAAACCGGACTCTCTGATCACGGCGAACAATGAGGACTGATGAGAAGCCAAGGTCAATGGCAAGGGGTTTGATCCTACTTCATGTTCTGGCTTGGTGGGAGCCTAGCCAGTTTGGATGTTCACCTTCCTAGACATGGACGGGAGGGGGGAGGACCTTGGACTTTCCACAGGGCAGGGAACCCTGACTGCTCTTTGGATTAGAGAGGGAGGGGGAGAGGAGTGGGGGGAGGGGGAGAAGAGTGGGGGGAGGGGGAGGGAAATGGGAGGCTGGGAGGAGGCGGAAACTTTTTTTTTTTCTTATTCTCAATAAAAAAAAAAGATTTCATATTAGAGTAAATATTTAAAGAACATTTTGATGAAGTTGATGCTAAGTTAATCTAAGCACCTTTAATTGAAAGCTACTAATAAATTATAAAATAGTTTACATTAAATTATTCAGGTGCTTATTTATTCTAATTCTTATGTATCGCATATTTTAGATTTTGTGATTTTTTTTTACCTCCTATGAATTCTAAAAGATTTTCACATATTTTTGATTTCTATAATGCTTGCTTGTATCTAAGTATTGATATTAATACTTAAAGAAATAAATGAATAAACGCAACCAAGAGAAAGTTAAATGCAATGTTTACTTGCAAGAAAGTGAAATATCATTTTTTGTCTCCATGGGAGGTATAGAGAAACAGGTTTCAAACATTAAACAAAATTTTTTTATTATAAATATCAAGCTTTATTTTGCCTAAGAAATATCTGAGTGTTGCAATTCTTTAAAAATGTGATCTAAATAGAAAAGGGATGTTGCAGATTTAAAGTGTTAAGGTTACAATATCTTCCTATGTAACATGCTTCTCAAATGAGTATATGGTAGCTACATAATTACCATCATATTATTCTAATTGCTATTATTCTCAATATATCATGCTGTGCTTCATTGTTAGCAGTGTACAGACAGAATGTTCTATTCACTTCTCTCACATTGTCTATTAATTGAAATGGTCCTGGGTAATGCATTTTCCTGTATATATTTATCTTTTCTTTCCTATTAAGTAACTGAATGTAAAGAAGACACCAGATTACTTCCTGTTAGAAGTTACACTTCCCTCATTCCAATCACAGTGTCTCGCAGGCTTTTCCTGGCTGCATATCTTTCAACCTCACATTCCTTATTAAGTTTTCTTTTCATGTGAAAGGGAAATGCAAGTAGAGCCAGATTCTCTAACACATCCTGCTGAGATCTTTTCACTTATGGTAGCACTTCTCTTCCTTCCACATCCTACCAAAGCACATTTTAATGTCATTTCATGTTTTTCTTCTCCCCTTCTGAGTGAGATTAAGTCAGAGAACAGAAAAATCCAGTTCAGAAAAAGAAGAAAGGAAAATAACTTTACAAATCCAAAGATGACGTTAGTCTACCATATGACTTCTATGGAAACTATATCTTTTCTTCCCTAAGACTGTGTCATAGAGGTGTTAGAGGCATAAGCATAAAAGAGATCAAACCTGTTACAAAAAAAAATGCATTGGTCACTTGCTAAAAAAGAGTAAAGACTAAGCAAAATGTATTTTGAATACTCTATTCAGAGAGAGCACCCCCTCTACACCCCAGTGCTTTTGAAATAAAAGATTGAATGATTTTCAGTGGCAGAAGAAAGCTTATCAAAATGATTCATCATTAGTTTGCTAATTGACTTATCAGCACTGGTCCGATTGAGACTCCTTTCCACCCACAGCGTCTGAGAGTTACAGGCACTATATTTCTTGATATTATACTTCAAAGTCATGACTTCATGGTGTCTGACAAAGGATATTCTGTGTTTTAAAACTGTCAAGGGGCAGAAAGAAATATAGCATGAATGAACAGAGAAGGAATAGATTGTCACAAAGCTTTTAAAGTAAATGAGCTACAAAATGGGAAGTCTAAAGCATGTTGAACTGACGTCTGAGAAATTCTTATTCAAACCCTTGGGATTCATGGTGTAATGCTGCTAGAACACTTTGTGACAATGTCAGGGGCAGCAAGAGCATTGACAGATTCATGACACACCAGACTACTTGGATTTGGAGTCAAAGTGTCGTCAAAGCTCATGCATTCCATTTAAAACAATTGAAACTGGAACTGTAGCACCAACAAAAGATGTCATTGAAGAATTTCAATGTCCATGAAATACATAATATTTAATACTAACTGACTGTTTGTAAAATGTCATCACAACGAAATTCTGAAATACAAGTCTTGTTGTCTTTAACTCCATCCTCACAACCAGGGCAGAAAGTGTACCTTTATCTGGTCCTGAACAGTCTTAACCATAATGACATTAGGTTTGCGGCCATAACTACCTTAAAATGTAGAAAATATGTAGCTTTACAACTTACCATAAGCAGGAAATGAAAGTAGGTAAGTTTTTGGACCTTGAAATGTTAACCCACAGTTCATTTTCATTTCTGTTTATGTGCTGACTTCAGCCTTGTTTTATCTACTATATCATCTAGATTCAGTATTTTATAGCAAGACTATGTTCATTGTATAAATAAAACTTAAATTTTCTACTTGATGTAAAGACTATATGTAAATTTTTCTTTTGATAGCTTCCTTCTTGCTTTTTTAATCCTAAAGATGCAAGAAGAAAGATCACCAAGCTAAAGCATCATGACCAAATTAATTAAAACAGTATATAAATAAAAGCAACTTTTTTATTTCTGTACATTTTCTCCCACTAGGGCAGGCTTTGAATCTTATGTGTGTTTGACTTTCACTTGTCTCCTGTATTAAAAAGTATATTTTTATTTTCTACTTAACATATTAGTTTAGTAATTTTATAGTATATAGTAAGATAAATGTTTAGTTTGCTACTCTATTTTTACAACAACCCACTTTTAAGTGAAAAAAAACTGGTGATGCATTATATTCTAGTCATTGGAATATTTTCTAAGCATTATCTCATTAAGCATTTGTATAAAAAGCAGCGGCTGAGATCTCACAAAACATACACAGGGCCACTCAGGCAGTGAAGGTCCCAAATAAGAGTGAAAAAAACAACATCAGACAGGCACTAATTCTGGCATTCTAATTTTCAATTAAAAGAATGCAAATGCAGAGTCAAATAGCTGGTTGCCAAAATAATTTTTCAATTACATTTAATTAAAGTTGAACAAAAGTGTATTTACTTTTTCTTTAGGGCTGTACAACTAGAAAATGAAAGGAACATTGAAATTATGGGTTCTCAGCTTTATATTTGTCCATAAGACTCAGGCCCAAAGTGTTTACCTAACAGGAAGCAAACTCTGAATAGCTAGACTCTGTTGATAAAAAATAAACCCAGAATTATAAGGAGAAGCAGAAAATATGAAATTCCAAGACAGTGTCAATGGAGATAGCTTTAACAACAGAAAAATTTGTAATGTTTGGGGTCAATGAACTAGAAATACAGATAAGTATACAGTGGTTTCAATTAAAAGGAAAACCAAATGAAACTACTCATTTCTATAATACATTTTCATACTTCCTATAATCTGGACATTGAATGACTTATTTAGTGCAGGGAATAGTAAGAAATGAATAATATCCTTACTTTAAAAAAATTGCTAAGTACACATGGGCTGTAAATCTATAAAATTTGAGGACACAGATGTATTATAATCTCTCTTTTTTTAAGAAATTGGAATTTATGAGAATTTTTATCATGGAAGATAGAGAGTGTGCGTGTATGACTAAGAGCAAGAGTGCAAGCAAGCGCAGAAGCCTGAGAGCAGTGGAGAAGGAGCTAGAGGGACAGATAGGGAGAAAAAAGGATCCAATGATGCTTTTAAATAAAATATCCTTCTGAATTTCAACAATACAGTTGCATGTACTTCTGTAGCTTTGCTTGTTTACATATAATATTAAAGTATCACAACTTATAATTCTTTATCGAAAAATCTACTTTACTTCAATTAACATTTTTCCCTAAATCTTATTTGTTTTCTTGACATCTTCTGGAAAACTCCTCATTTATATTTTAATTTGGAGTCATTTCAATAAAATTAATAACTGGTAAAACTTTTACTGTAAACAACAATTATATTTTAGAAGATGTCTTTCACCTACCATTTTCAAGAGTATCTTGTGAAACATTTAAATACCTAAAGTGAATTCAATATAAATTTGAAAGAAAAAAGACAGTGACAGAGTCCCACATTGGAGCACCGGACTGAAATCTCAAGGTCCAAATCAGGAACAGAAGGAGAGAGAGCACGAGCAAGGAACTCAGGACCGCGAAGGGTGCACCCACACACTGAGACAATAGGGATGATCTATCGAGAACTCACCAAGGCCAGCTGGCCTGGATCTGAATAAGCCTGGGATAAAACCGGACTCTCTGAACATAGCGGACAATGAGGACTGCTGAGAAGTCAAGAACAATGGCACTGGGTTTTGATCTTATAGCAAGTACTGGCTTTGTGGGAGCCTAGGCAGTTTGGATGCTCACCTTACTAGACCTGGATGGAGGTGGGAAGTCCTTGGACTTCCCACAGGGCAGGGAACCCTCACTGCTCTTTGGGCTGATGAGGGAGGGGGATTTGATTGGGGGAGGGGGAGGGAAATGGGAGGCGGTTGTGGGGAGGAGGCAGAAATCTTTAATAATAAATTAATAAAAAAACAATAAAAAAGAAAAAAGAATCAGTTAAACAGGCATAATTACTAATACAACATGTACATCTTCAAATGTGTAATAAACAATACATATACTACTTTCAACATTTCCCTTTCGGGCTGTTGACATAACTATTTAATATTGGATATAAGATATGGAGATACATTAAGAACAATTTTCAGCATAAACTATTGATAAAACCAAACAAAGTGCCATATAAAACATTTTAGAAATAAAACTGAGGTACCTATAGAGTTTGCCAGGATGTTTGGTGTATGTATCAGATAATGCTAGAAAAAGAAGTTACATGTGAATCATAGCTTTAGAAGATGAAGAGCAGAAGTTGAAAGCCTTCATGCATTAATGAATGGGGGTGGTTTAAATGTATTGAAACATAACATACCAATGCTTTCATAATGGCTTTTGAGAACTTGGCAGGTGTTCAATATAGTAAGTTTGCTTCATTATAAAACTGACATGGTATCATTATTTTCCAATGAATGTTCATTCATGTTCGCTTCTTTGCATTAAGTAACCTAATAAAATTTCAGTTCCTTACAGTAATGAATTATAAATTAAGAAACATGTCATGTTCCTTATACCAAAGAATTATTGCTGAATGGTAGTTTTCTGATTAAAAGTTTTGTTTAAAATATAATGCCACATTCTAATAGTTTTATTATTATCAATGAATACAATTAATACAGTCAAAAACAATGCAAATATAAATGCAAACAAATTTTAGTGAATGATAAATCTTATATTGTAAAATTATTTAATTATATGTAATCTATTCTGTTTACCACTATTAATAGCATATTGAAGATAATTAATTGATAGTATGGTTTGCTTCCTGGTTATGGTTTTAAGCCATTTATACCTATCTTTTTTTTTTATTTATTAAAGATTTCTATCTCTTCCCCCACCGCCTCCTCCCATTTCCCTCTCCCTCCCCCAACCAAGTCCCCCTCCCTCATCAGCCCAAAGAGCAATTAGGGTTCCCGGCCCTGTGGGAAGTCCAAGCACCACCCACCTCCATCTAGGTCTAGTAAGGTGAGCATCCAAACTGCCTAGCCTCCCACAAAGCCAATACATGCAGTAGGATCAAAAACCCATTGCCATTGTTCTTGAGTTCTCAGTAGTCCTCATTGTCCGCTATGTTCAGCGAGACCGGTTTTGGGCTGGAGAGATGGCTCAGCTGTTAAAGGCTAGGCTCACAACCATAAATATACCTATCTTTAAAATAAAGATACCTGCAGTTTTATGTAAAACACACATAAAAGTGCCAGGAATACTTTAATATAGTAATTTAAATTCTCTTTTTAGTAAGTATGGGACATAGACCAAAATAAAAGTTCTTAACAAATTGAAGACTAATAATTGAAACTATATAAAGACTTTCTTTTTCAAACCTAGCTATGTCAACATAGCTTATTAGAACACCAATAGCCTGTTCAAGAGTTAATTACAATCCAGTGTTATTTTGTTTTTACTGAGGAGTAGAGAGTACTCCCTCAAGCTTTGCACATAGTGCTAAGTGAGTAAATATTTAAGAGTAAATGAGTTTAAGGTATTCCTGACATAGCTCAGCATTTTATTATAGAAGAATTCTTTCAATTAACATCTATTCAGTAGAATAATGGTGAAAAAAGGAATACAACAAATAATTAAATAATATGGGTACATACTACAGTATACTGTTTAAAATAAATGTGAACATAAGACATTAATTATAATCAAGCAAAAATTATTTTTATTTCCATATGTTATGCAATTGTCAAGAAATACCATTTAATAACAAGTTACCTTCACTATATAGCAATGATAAAAGTAAAACGAAGGAGATGTCATTTATCCCTTTCGTGTCTGAGGACTCACAAAGAAGAAAAAAATCAGTAAGGAAAAACATTTGAGAGTGTCATGCAAAAAAACTAAGGAAGTGATTAATTTGAATAAAAGTGTTTAAGAAACAAGTTGTCCAAGCTGAGTACTGAAGAATGAGTAAGAGTGGTTGAGGAAGAATGAATGAAAACTGAGCTTCTTTTTAGAAGGTTTTGATACATTTAGAAGGCTTGAGAAATGTGGACTAGAAAAAATGTTTAAATACTGTTAGCAGAGCTTACTGAATAATCCTATAGACAATAGTGCTGACAGTACTGTGAACTTTGAAGCCGAGCTTAAGAGGTTTCAGAGGGGAACAATATTAAAACCAGCACTAGGGCCAATTCTTGTAATATTTTGAAAAAGAATGTTGCTGCTTTCTGTTAATATCTAAAATATATACCTAGGACTAAATTTCAAGAGACTGTAGACACTTTGTATATTAGTTTTGGTTGTGGGACTTTGTCTTAGTGGCCTTTCATTTGTATATTATTCCAATTTTGTATCACCATGTGTAAGTTTCTTGTGTAATTTCTTTGTTTTTTTTTTGCATATATTTTGTTTAAATTTTGTTTGCTTGCTTCCTAAAAATAGAGAAAGAAAAGGCATGGAGTAGAGCGGGTGGAAAGGTGAAGAGAATAGGGGAGGATTTAGGAGAGGGGAATATTTCTAAAAAAAATTCACTGGCAAAGGAGAATCCAAGACAGCCTAACATTGAAAATGTTGTGTGGTTATTAATAATCACTATTATACAACTCTAAATTAAAAAGAACAAACATGGGAAAAGAAATAGAAAATGCATAGCTTGAGGGAAGAAAGAAAAATAGCACATGTAATATTGGAGCCAAAGCTTGTGCTGGAGAAAATTAAGAAAAGCCTGGTGCAAAATGGAACAAGAAATGGTGTTTCAAGGCAAGATGCAGCCCAGTGGAGCTTCAATCTTTTATAAAAAAGAAACTATAAAGAAATTTTCTTCTCGTAAAACATAGAAAAGCGTATAGGACAAAGGAACGTATAGATGACAATCTCCATTCCAAGAGCAGCCTGACTTAGCAGTGTGAGCCACGTGTTCTTGATTTGTAACAATGAAGACTATAGGAATAAAGGGAATCTTCCTCTCAGTTGGGGAGAGCTGCTGAGCCAGGTATGCAGGAGAATAGTTTCTGCAATCAAGGTCCAGAGAAAGTGTCTCAGTGTTCTTTGTCTGTGAAGAAACACCATTACTAAAACAACAATTTTGTAAGAAAGCATTTAATTGAGAGATTACTTACAATTTCACATGCTTATTCTGTTATCATTATGATAAGAAACACAGTGGTGTACAGTCAGGCACCATATCAGTAGCCAAGAACTACATTCTGCTTCATTGACAAAGAATCTTTGGACCTGGAGTGGGCTTTTGAAACCTCAAAGCACACAGCCAGTGACGAATTTCCTACAACAAGGGCATACCTCCTAATCCTTTTCAGATGGTGCCACTCCTAGGTAAATAAGCATTCAAATACATGAACCTATGGGTCCCAACTTTATTCAAACAACCCCAGAGGCTGTTGTGTGCACCTGGGAAACCGAGTGTTGAATTTTGTTATAGATATCAAGATTTTGAGATGTCATAGTCATGGTATGTCTTCCGAGGGGAAAAAACTCAAAAGAAAGAAGTGTTGAAACCCATAAACCTGAAAAGGTAGAAAATTTTAAACTCTTTGTCATCAAGCAGAGAGCTACAGGATTTGGAATTTGTCCTGCTGAATCTCACTCATGCTTTGTCCAGTATGTGCTCACAACATTGCTTTCATTTCTTTTGAGTCACCAGTCATGTAAGATGGGGAGAGTAACAAACTCTATTATCTTATTGAGGAAACAACCTTGTGGTGCATGCATCCCTAGCAAAAGAAGTTTTCCCAGCTGCTTAAAGTTTCCATTAGTGAAGAGCTGCGGTTTGAGATAAATGACTGATCTTTCAGCCCTGTCAAACTTTTTCTTTTTCCTTTTTCTTTTCTTATGGTAACCTCAGCCTTATAAACTACACCACAAAAGTAATTAAAGAAACAAGTTATTTGACAAAGCAATAAAAATTGCCTCTCCCCCAACTTCTTGCTTAAGAAATTTGTCACAAACCCATAGGTTGCTTTATCAGTTTAAAGATTCAAGAACTAATCATTGTTAAACAAGTGAGATATGACCCAGATTGTATAGCTGATGAAGTGAATGTGCTTATTTATGGTGTAAAGTGTGAATGTGTCCCTTAGTCTCAAGTAACATTTCGAACCTCACTTTTCCAAGACTAAAGAACCATTTTGAACCTGATCTGAAATGTTATACACTAATTATCTCAGCTTTTTAAGACTTCACTAGGAAAAAATTTTTACTACTTACAGAATATCTACATTCTTATATTTAGCAGATAAAATTGAATTTATATTACACAGAGATTTTATAAAATGCTATGGTGATTGAAATTATATAACTGAGAAGTCTTTGTTGGCATTTAGCTGAAGCCTTAGACTTAGGCCAAGAATAACTTTATGCTTTCTGAAGATTGTTGTTCATCAAATATCTCTCCATAAGACTGTGAGACCCATATCATCATGCCTGTTTATACCAATTATGTGAAGTGATGTGGGTTCCCCTCTGTATGCTCTGAATATGTTTTATTTCTATTGGTTATTTAAAAAAAAACTGCTTCGAACTAAAATAGGGCAGAATATATCCAGGCTGGAAGAGATATAGAGACACAGTATGTGGAGTAAGAGAAACTCCACGTAGCTGCTGAAGCAGAAGGATCTGAAAACTTTCTGGTAAGCCACAGTTTTGTGGCAATGTATAGAGTAAGAGAAATAAATGGGTTAATTCAAGATACAAAAGCTAGCTAAAAATATGTCTGAGTCATTGACCAAACGGTGTTGTTATTAATGTAGACATAGACCCACTGAGTCCCTGGAACTGGAGTGGTGTGATTGGCTCACAGAGGCAGAGAACATGCTTCTGCCATGATGGAGAGACAGAACAAGCAGGCAGGGCTATAAAGTTGGTCCTAGCCATGTTTAATATTTAAATGCTTAATATTTAGAAACAAAAAAGTTCTTGGTCAGAAAATTATTATAGATACACAATAAAGAAATAAAGACCAATGCACATAAGAAAGAACTATGGGTCACAGTGTTGGATAAATGTACATAGGCCTGTGAGAGAAAAGAAAAAGAGTTTAGACAGTCATAAAAAGATATAGGTTTAAAAATAAAAAGTCTTTAAAGAGACAGAGTATCGACAATCAAATTAAAGGAGTAAAATGAAAAACCAAATAAAGGGAATATACAGAGTCTTGACAATGTATATTATTGGGTTTTTTGTTAAATTTTTTGACTGTAATGAACACACACACACACACATATATGGTATCTTGACATCTAAATTTTAGTCTAAGGATATGTTGCTTTGGAAAAATATGTTCTTCTTTTGTTTTCACAGAAGATAAGAATATGTAGATTCTTTCCAGGCTAATGGGGTTTGATGGGATGAGCCTCCCATCAAAGGTCTCCATGAACCCTAATAAACAGCATGAACAGTTTAAAAAAAAGCTATGTCTAAATCCCCCCAAATCATTGTTTACAAATGATTATTTTCACTTTAAAAGAGTTGATTATAAGTGATTAATGGTCACAGTCAGTTTCTGAAAAGAATAAAATAAAAAGGTTATTATACAGTGATGAATACTCTGCATTGGTATGGATCTTCATTTACTGGTAAAAATTGAAAATTATTTTGTTACACTGTGTGTATGTATTTCTGTTCTTGTTTAAGGTATTATGCTTGTACAGCTTATCTAAAAATATAATATATAATTAAGAAATGCAGATAGATAGTCATATATAATAGCCAAACATGTAGTCATGTTAGTTAGATTTACTAGATATATAGAGATATATTTTAGTTTGATAGACAATCTTCAAACCTTTTAGAGACCTACAGAATATGGCATTTAAAATATTTTAAGAAGATAGGACTTTTCATGACGATGAGACACATCAGATCCTGGCAGCAATAATGTACTTCAAGAGGGTAATGATAAAGTTCCATATTTAGTTTTTAGCCATTTGGGCAAGAAACTGCTCTTGCCTGGACTGCTTGATGGTATGTTGTATAAACTGAAGGACCCGCAGAAAAATGACTGCTGAACTTGCCTAAAGAAGCTGAGAGAGTACTTCAGGGTTCCTGCTTTACCAAAGAACCTGCCAGACATTCTACAGGACATAGAAGAAAGCAACTAATAAACTTTGACAATAAAAGGCAGAAGAAATCTTCAAATTTCCTACTTCACTGAAGAGTCTACCAGATGCTATGGACTGTAGGCTGAAGATGGATGTCCCAAGATTACAGAAAAATCTTTGGGAGACTATCCAGGAAGCGAGATATTTTGTCAATTCTGAAGTTTTGAAAGTTGCTTAAAATACACTTCCTGTTTATTTTGGTAATATTACATCCATCTGGGTTCTTTGAAGAGTTAACGACAGATAGTTATAGTTTTTGTTAGTTATGATAAAAGATATATTATATATAAAACTTTATACTCACAAAGATAAAATAGGTGATATTATATTTTCTTTAATTCACCAGATACAAATAGACTAAATATTGTAACTGTAATTTGTGCTTGACCTGTTTTGTTACATATATTTTTACTATGTTAAATGTTAAAACTTCCTATTTATTTAGACAGAAAAGGGGAGATGCAGTGTGATTGCCCTCTGTTTTCAGTGAATTTTTTTTTTTTTTTGTTACCATTGGTTAAAAAAGAAGCGGCTTAGGCTTATAGCATGACAGAATACAGCCAGTCTGGAGGAGATATACAGAGAAAACAGATGGAGTTAGAGAAACACCATGTAGCTGTGGCTTTCGATGGGGAAGGACCCAAAATGTTTCTGGAAAGCCACAGCCTTTGAAAATACACAGATTAATAGAAATAGGTCAAGTCAAGATGTAAGAGCTAGCTAGAAATATGCCTGAGTCACTGGCTGAACAATGCTGTAATTAGTATAGTTTATGTATGATTATTAGAGTCTGAGCATTTGGAAAATGAACGAGCAGTCTCCGGTTACAGTGGAGTTTCCTGGGAGTCTCAAAATTTTTAAAGAGATTTTTTTTTCTTGTTACAGTTCTTTATACAAACATAATTTCTGCTTTATTTGGATAAAATTAAAAGATGGTGGGTTACCTTTCTTGGTGAATCAGGATTTCCAAAAACCTAAAGAAGACATTGAGTAATTTGAAAACTTATAATGATACAGCAAAATAAGAAGTTTAAGAGATATTCATTAAAGTCATGAAAAATACTGTATGTGCTCCTGTAACAATATAGTATATTTAAAAGTGATGTTCTCACACATGACATGAAACTTATCTGGAATGCTGGGAAGAATGTATGAATGAAAACCAAACAAATAAATAAACAAAGAACAAACAGTATACAGCTCAAAGTCATTGTCTTAAAGCAGAAGAAAAAAATTGATATTCCTGGACTGTAAACAGCTGTTTACATGAGAAATAATCACAGGGAAATAGCTCATTGTCTAAAATGAGTAGTTGAAGTGCTTTGATGGTTCACATTGAAAGAATTAAGTTACATGGGGAAGAGGTCATCTCTTCATTTAAACAAATACACAAAAATAAAGCCCACAAAGACTTGAATAAATTGTTTAAGTAAATGAAGCTCATTCTAAAGTACTACAGGAAAAAAGTTTTGAATATCAGTATGAGTTGCTCAAGGATTTTTTAACAAGTTTCAGTGTGATATTTTTTACTTGGGTGAATTTCAAAAGATTTGCTATCACATCCTAAAGAAACAGGTTGAAGCAGTAAAGAATGGGAATATAAGGAAATCCTAACAACAATACAGAAAATATGAATAGACATTAAAGACAGCGATAGATTATTTATTTACTGTTGGGTAACTTGGCTAATAGGTTACAACCATAATTGTTCATTTTATGAAATTAATTATTGGTGTAATGCATGTGTAATGTAAGTAGGATTCTGGGAAATTTCATAAATTTATGGAGACATTATTTTAACATATTTAATGTGTGTTATTTTTACAAAAAATATTTATTTTTAATTTTGAGTACATACATGGGCATTAGGGGAGTAAGGGAATCATCGTCAGTGCCCACAGAGGAAAGAAGAGAGTTTCATATCCCCAGGGTTGAAGTTAAAAGTATTTGCTTGCAACTAGATATGAGTTCTACAAACCAAGTTTGGTCCTCTGCTATAGTGGTTGGTGCCATTATCATCTAAGTCACCTGGCCAGTCCCTATATATTAATTCTTAACAAATTAATTAATATATATTAAACCATGCTTTCTGATTACACTATCTAAATTCTTAATGATAAATAGGTTACAAATGCTGATAGATAGAAGATAGATAGATAGATAGATAGATAGATGATAGATAGATAGATAGATAGATGATAGATAGATAGATGATAGATAGAGAAACAAACATTTCTGTCTACATAAATGTGCAAATAGTTACACAGACATGATACACTTATTTCTATGATGTGGGTGTAACCCAAAGTCTTACATTGCTTTGGGGATTTCATTACAGCTTAGCTAAATCCCAAACAATAGATAATAATTTTATTAAAGTATATAAATTGAAATTAAAACATCCTAGTATCTTAAACATTTATATACTTTATTAAGTTTAGAAATAGCCAATATTCTCTATTTTATCTAAAGTTAAATATATTGTACCTAATATATTAAAAAGCAGGAATGAGATCAGCAGTCATCTGTAGAGAAGAAAAACAGATAAATGCGATATAGCTGAATTTATTACACATTGAAATATTGGAGAAATGTTTGTTCTAAAAAAATTTCTAAGCACAGTAGGCAATCTTAAATAGGAATGATCTTAAATAAAATGCGGGAAGGGTGATTCACATGTGATGATTTACTCAGGGAAAGAATGGAAGGTACCAGCTATAGGAATCTGATTAAGTGGATAATATGGATAGAGAGTTGGCATGATTCCATTTCAAAATTATTCCCCAGAAAAAAAATGACTCCACTAACTGCTTAACTTGTTGAACCATGATCACTCACTGCAGCCCCCTTAGGTTTCAAAATTGCAACATTAAAACAATTATTTTCTCACTTTTCCCATTATTAGGTTAAAAAATGTTTTCAAGTGCAAAGGAAATGTACATAACTGATTCTTTTTCTTTTTACTTGCTTGAAAGAACCTGTTTAAAAGAAATCATTTGTTTATGGCTAGAAACCAAATATGAGTGAGTATATCCCATGTTCCTCTTTTTGTGTCTGGCTTACCTCACTCAGTATAGTGTTTTCTATTTCCATCCATTTGTATGCAAATTCAAGAAGTCCTTGTTTTTTACTGCTGAGTAGTATAATATGTATATATTCAAACTTTCTTCATCCATTTTCATTGAAGGGCATTAGGTTGTTTCAGGTTCTGGCTATTACAAACAATGCTGCTATGAACATAGTAGAGATATACTTTTGTTGTATGAGAAGGCCCTGGGTATATTCCAAGAGGGTATAGGGTGGGAACTCACAAGGCCAGCTGGCTTGGATCTGAAAAAGCCTGGGATAAAACCAGACTCGCTGAACATAGTGGGACAATGAGGAACTACTGAGAACCCAAGAACATTGGCAATGGGATTTGATCCTACTGCAACGAATGGCTTTTTTGCAGCTAGGCAGTTTGGATGCTCACCTTAGTAGACCTGGATGGAGGTGGGTGGTTTGGACTTTCCACAGGGCAGGGAACCCTGATTGTTTTAGGTAAGAGGGAGGGGAAATTTGATTGGGAGAGGGGGAGGGAGGTGGGAGGCGGTGGCAGGGAAGAGTGAGAAATCTTTAATAAATAAATAAATTAATTAAAAAAAAAGAATGGTAAAAAAAAAAAGAAATCATTTTTTCCTTCACTGATATCTGGGATTCAGGGATTCAACAAGTTTTATTTTGGATGGTGTACAGCATGCATGTTCAGTACTTCCCACTTAATCCAAATGTTGGTGAAACACTTTTCTATTTTGGTGACCATGCTTCTCTGGTTTGCTTGGCTTACTGAATTCCCCAAGCATATGTTTTTATACAAGAAACAATTGCAATTAGATCAGATGTTCACAAAGTGCAGACAGAAAACCATTTCCTTAATAACAGAGAACAGTAGGGTGTCCCATTCATGTGATAAGAAAATGCTGTATCCAAAGACTATATCCAAAAATGTATAGAAACCTCTCTGTGCTGTTAGATAAGGTATGAATGTGGGCATCAAGAATCAACTTTTGTTTTTTTGATGGCATGCTTAACATGAAAAATAGAGGAGAATAGTCCAAATATTTTCTCTCTGCCTTGTTCCTGATTCATTGTCTGGGATGAATAAGCTTCCTTTATTATTTTTTATTGAAATATTTGTTCAGTTTATTTTCATCATATTCTTTCCTCTCCTCCAATTTTCACAGAGCTTCCTCAACTTCCTAACCACTCACCTCATTTTAATTTTTTCCTTAGTAAAACACAAAGATTTATAAAACACATAAAACTTAAAACAATATAGAAAGTAATAAAAGGTGTGAGAAGTCAGTATCTATAACAGAAACTCAGAAAACCTGCCAATGTTTCAGAAATTGGCAATGAAAACAGAAACATTTATTTTAGATTGGCAAGATGCATACATTTGGGGAAAACAAAGTATAAAACCTTATATAGGTATATAAAATCTTTTAAATTTTAGTGAGAATATAGAATAATCCAATAAACTTAAATACATACACACACACACACACACATATATATATATATTATGTTTTACTAAGGAAAAAATTAAAATGAGGTGAGTGGTTAGGAAGTTGAGGAAGCTCTGTGAAAATTGGAGGAGAGGAAAGAATATGATGAAAATATATATGTGTGTGTATGTGTACACATTTTGATTACCTTTAAAATTTAAGAATAGTTTAAAAATAAAAATTTAAGCATGTAAATTTATAGTAAATGAAAGACAGCTGTGGAGATTGTTTAGGTATCTTAGAGTCTGTGATGATTTGGATAACAATGCCCCCACAGGGTCATAAATATAAATATTTAGTAACAAGTGAAAGGAACTATTTGAGAAGAATTAGGATGTGTGATTTTGTTACACTGTGCCATTAGGAGCCTACTTTAAGGTTTCAAAAGTTCACACCAGAACCAGTGTCTCTCTTTCTTACTGCCTGGTGCCTGAGTATGAGGTGGTAAAGCTCTTAGATACTGCATGAGCACCATGCATATAAGTTTCCATCATGTCGATCCTAGATTAACCTGATAAGGCTGTAAGAAAGTCCATGATGAAATGCTTTTTAAAATAAGTTTCTTTGGTCATGGTGTCTCGTCCCAGCAATAGGACAGTGATGAAGGCATGTGTATGATAGCATTCTGTAAGAAGATGAAGATGTGAGTTTAAATCCTATCGAAAGAAGCCCGGTGTGATTACACACGTATAGTCCTAGAGTTGGAGATCAGAGACATGACATATATAGGAGGTTGCTAAATAAACTGCCATGCCTAGATGGACAGTTTCTGTTTGAGTGAGAAACCTTGTCTTATAGGAATGACATACAGTACAATAGAGGAAAACACCAATTCTCACCCACTGGGTACAACCGGTGATCACACCCTATTCCCATGGTGCAGAGATCACACATGTACTGTAGATACACACAGAGAGCAGTCCGATACACTCACAGAGAGAGAGGGAAATCAAGAATATAAAAATATAACTGTACAAATATTTAGTTGTTCTTACAAAACTGAAGAATAGATTTATAACTGTGAACCCCAAGAATTTAAAGAATACCTAGTCCATACCTAACTTTAAAATTATGTATTGTCATTTGAAGATCATACTCAGATGCATCACTTTATTTTTAAATTACTCATTATCTGAATGACTAACCTTCGAAAGTTCAAATATTATTCAATTATAATGTATACTTCGAAGCATTTTAAGTTTTTCTCAGCTAAAATGTAGTTTAAATAAATAAGCAAGAGGCAATATGCCTAGAGTATATTTCCAGCATGCCCATATCATGAGAACAGTTAATTACTGAAACACACAAAAAATAAAAAAATGTGAAATACAGAACTCAATATTATATATTCCATATTTTTAGAGATATTCCCTGACTCAAGAACATCACACTGTATCGAAGAATATTTTCAGCTTTCTCTCATACTTTGTAGAAAGGCACACCCACCGCTTAATGCAGAGTTAAAGCAATTCTATGCAGCAGCAAAAGTCTTCAGGGTTGCATAAAAAATTGTAGGGGATGATGTTTCTGCTGTAGCGTATTTTACTATTGACTGTCTCTGAATAAGACATTTCTATTGCCACAGTTCTTACAATGTTGACAGCTCATACTTTTGTGTGGTCATCACACTAAAATCTTTCTGTCAGTAAAAAGGGGAAGAGAAAAAGACAAAATACTGTTGTGGTTGCATAGGACCAGTCCACAAATTCCTTATTTTCTCACCATACAAGATATATCTCACTAGCACTTGACCAGCATAGAGTGTCAATAGATGAATCAAGTCATTTATAACGATGTGGAAAGAAAAAACTGCTAGAAGATAATCAAGTTCTTAATATCTACCAATGATGGCATTCAAGTATGTGTAGAGATATTTCATTTGTATTTTAATAAATAAAGCTTGTCTTACGTTCAGAGAGTAAAACAACTGCACTGATCAGCCTTACAGATCAGGCAGTGGGGACACACACCTTTAATCCCAGTAGCCACAATGAAACACACCGTTAATCCCTGCTGTCACATTAGTTTGCAATAGAAACCAGGCAGTAGTGTTGCACGCCTTTAATTTCAACACTAGAGAGGAATATGAAATGGATGGCAACAGCTCTCACACGCAGGATCGATCTGAGATTCCTGGAGGTAGGATTGCCATTTAGGACTAAGGTAGAACTAAGAGCTAGTGGCTGGCTGTTTTGCTTTTCTAATCTTCAGGTTGAATCTCAATTTCTGTTTTCGGGTATTTATTAATTGCACCACAAATATGTATCATATAACAAATATATCTATAAATGTATATAACACACACACACACACACACATATATATATATATATACACACACAACTTGTTATTAACTATTAGCAGTCAATAGTAAAACACTAAAAACCTGAAAGAGCAGCAAAGTTATATAAAAATATCTGGAAGGAGAAAAGGTAAAAGAGAAATGATGTAATTATATTATAATAAGAAAGACAAAGAAATTTTAAAAAGTTTTATTCACAAGTGATTAAAAAGACCTTGATGTAGAGGTTTTTAAAACTTTTCCATTAATGCAATTTGTCAGGGTCTTTTCAGAGGGTCAGCAAATCATTGTAGAAATGATTCATCATTCCAGGCAGGATACAGGTCAATTTCTTAAGAAAATAAAACTCTCTTGTTTTTAAACCAGCTTATGGATTCTTGAAGGAGAATATTACTATTAGAATATTTATGATCCATGATTTCCTTCTCAATAACTTTAAAACTGGTTGTTCATAACTTGAAAAATAAGAAAAAAGTATCTTTGATGGGTTCCTAATGGATGTCTTCTGAAATTCAAATTTCTTTGAGGAAGAAAAAAAACTTCATAGAATATTAAATAAAAAATATGTTTTGATGTAGGAAAGGGAGCAAACTGGAGACCAATACACTTCAATTAGAGACCTTTACAATAATGCCTGTCCTTAATATTGATGATCACAACTATTCATCAAGGATATGATAATGGAAGATAGATAACAAAGAAGTAAAAATGAAAAATGTTTAGTTCATTTCATTGAGATCTAGGATAATTCAAGTTGGGATATCTGAGGAAGAGTTGCTAATTTGTTACTGGACTCTAAAATCACAAAGAAGCATTTCCTAACACGGTCTCCCCACATTAAAATGGCATCCTGTTAACACACACAGGAAATAGAAGAAAGGTAATGAACAGTGAGGTAGTGGTAAGGGCAGAAATGCTTCCTATCTTTCTTTTCTGGAAGTGTAGGAAAATAAGTTCTTGCTCCTGACATCCCTCTCCAAAAAAAATGTGCCTGGAAATTAAAGAAAGGGACAAAAGAATGAAAAATGGACAACAGAACTGAGTTTAAAGTTAAATATTCAGCTAGAAATTTAAAAACAGAAGAAAAAAATATAAAACATAAAAATATAACTAGAATGAACATGTTAATTCTATAATAGAGAGAATTTGAATAGATGTGTTTAAACATTGAAAACATAAAAATTTACAACTTTCATAGCAAATGTTAGAAAAGCACCTCACACTAGCGTACATACAATTTTTTCCTAGGTCCCCAAAAGCACAGCTTTGAAAAAAGAAATGAATTGTCGCATCAGAGGAAGCTTTTCTTCAAAAATCTTTTGACTCATTTTTTTCCAAAAGGGATATATGAGAAAATGAGAAAGATTCTTTGGTTTGTGTGTTTTCTAGGTCCCTCTCACAAATTGAAGAGGCTTCAGGTCAGGAACAAGCATTTGGGTCTTTGTTTTAATTTAGCTTTGGGCTTGCCCTATGTGAACTGAAAATCAGAGAAAGGACCAAAAGTGTGGGGCATGCTGAGGGGTAAAGTGAGTATTACATAATAGAGTTGACCTTACTGCATGGAACAGATTTACCCAAGACTGGATCCTTCATCTAACATGTGGGTACCAGGTGGAAAAGAAGCAAATAGAGAAATAAAACTTTAAAGTGCTTTAAATACTCATGTACTTATGCAAACTGAAGACTCCTTCAGTCATATTAAAGGTATCAGTGTTTGATTTTTAAAACTACTAAATAATTATATTTGTACATATGTGTATATGAGAGAGATAAAAGTCACATCTTAATATGTGTTTCTATTATGAAAAAAAATTAAATCTAATTCACATGTCTAATACCTAAAATTCCCTATTATATTTTGGGATGGGAATATCTAAAAGCTGTAGTTTAATAATTTTAAAGAATGATTTCAACATTTGAAATCTAAAATGTATTGTACATTATTATCCTTTAAAATAAAAATATAATGATAAATACAATCTCTACCAAATAAAGGAATTAGTCACACAACCTTTCTTCATGAGTGATTCTGGCTTATTAGTGAAAACTTGTAAAATATTGGCAAATTTTAATTATTAGTCTTTTATAAATTAGAAAGAACCACATATTTTCTGCTTTGATCACTTTATTCAAAATTTTATCTTTCTAACAGTTAGCAGCGTTATCTATGCTAAAAGTCAGAGACTACAGGAAGTGGTGGGTTTTTCAACTGTTTAATGGTTTATACAAATGAAATAGGTCTACAGTTAAGGGTCTGAAGTAAGGGATATCAAAGAGCTGTTCATTTTGCAGTGTCATTATCTCTGAGAATGATTGCATTGTCAAATGGGGTGACTCTGATAACTGTGACTAAAAATCTGGATAGAAAAAGTGAAACTCTTTCTTGAAAAGGGATTTAGATTGAACTATTTGCAGTTACAATTATATAAGAAGAACAGGAATAGTGCCTTAATGAACTATATTCAGAGCTTTTTTTCTGATTTTAAGAAATGAGGCATTCTTACAGTTTCCATTCAGTTCATATCTTTCTCTTGGTCACATGTAAGGTGGTGTGACCCTTTCTACTTATGGGACACTGTAACATATCTTCTCAGGTTTATGATCTCTTTTCTATGTATCAGTTTCCTAACCCACTTTAGTGCAATCTTTCAATACTTGATACTGGATGAGTTGTTAGTGTTTCCTGAACTGAAATGCATGCAGTTTCACCCATTTTGTCTCCAAGAGAACCTCCTAGGACTCATAATGAATACCTGAAACCCCAGAAAATCATAAATCTTGTATATGCTGTTTTACCAATATTTACTTTTCTTTCTTAAAGTTTGTTTTAAAAATTAGGTAAAGCTGTACTTATGAACTGAATTGATTCTGGTTGCTTATACAGAGAAGCAGAAGATTAAACTGTTCACAATTATGTCATAAATTGTTTATAGGTTCACAAAGCCTACATTTAGTAGAATACATCTGACAGAAGATGTCTGCTGGGGAAGTGAACGTGAATATTTTGAAAAAAAAAAATCCCCTTGAATCGGTTTTCCATGTTCCAGCAGATGATGACCCTATATCGTCATATGAAGAGCAGTGATAGATTGAACTCACAGAGTCTGAAATGATGAAGCAAAATTGTAATAGAATCATTGGGTGTCTGAAAGAAGCATGCACAGAAGTAAAGACAGAAGGTGATCAAAATATATTCCACATATGCATAAGATTCAAAATAATAAAAATTAGAACAACAGAAGATTAACTCTACTAACTCAAAAAAACGGAATTGTTAAGAATATATTAACACAAAGAATGCCCTAATTACTATTTTTCAAATTGGGGTTCATTATTTAGTAATATAAAAGTGGCTTTAGTACAGATATTCTACTACCAAGGGGATTGCTCTAAATATTGCTTGGGGTACTGAGTGACTAAGGGAAAATTATAGATGAAACTTTTCATTGTCTGTATAGTGTGATGTGGGATTCCCCTCTGTATATTGTGAATACCATTGGTTAATGAAGATGAACACTATCTTGGGCCTGTGCAGAGAATATAGGTAGGCAGGGAAAACTAAACTGATTGCTGGGAGAAAGGAGGAGGAGTTGGAGAGAAGCCATGTAGCCCTGCCAGAGATAGAAGCCATAATTTTTCCAGGTAAGCCATAGCCTCATGAAATATGTAGATTAATAGAAATTGTTGAAATAGGAACGGCGGGGCTGCGTCCCCAACACCCCGGCCGCTTGGCTAGCTCATGCCCGAAATAACAACACACAAACTGTATTCATTGAAACACTGCTTGGCCCGTGAACTCTAGCCCTTACAGGCTAATTCTCGCACCTGGACTAGCCCATTTCTAATAATCTGTGTAAGCACCCCAAGGTGCGCTTACCGGGAAGATTCTAGCCTACTCGGAGGAGCTTCATTGCGTGCATCCGCCTGGGAGAGCTGAGCATGGCGTCTCTGCTCCAGCAGAGCTGTCGGGTCTCTCCTGAAGCAGAGCAGACTTATTTCATAAACTGGACACAGAGAACCCGCAGAGAGAGGACTGCTGAACTTGCCTAAAGGTGAGATGACCTTTTGGGGTTCCTGATTCATGAAAGAGTCTGCAAGACATTCTTCAGGACAAGCAGATAGTGACTGCCTTTGAAATTTCCTGCTTTGTGGAAATGTCTGCTGGAAACTATGGGCCTATAGGCCGAAGATGGATGCCCCAACGGTACAGAGGAACTTTGGGTGACTGTCCAGGCAGCGAGATGTCTCTGTCATTTCTAGAGCTTTGGATTTCTTGTTTGCTTAGGCAATATTGTATCTTTCTGGACTCTTTGATGGAGTTAAGAATAGTTAGTTATAGTTATAGTTTTCCTTAGTTATGATATAGATTATTGTAATTTTTATTTGATAACTGCTTTGTTATATGTAATTTTGCTATGTTAAGTTAAAGCCTTCCTTTTTTGTTTAAACAGAAAAAGGGGAAGTGATGTGGGAGTGTCATATATCAATCTGTTGATTTCATTGGTTAAGTAATAAACACACTGCTTGGTCTCATAGGTTAAAGCATTGGTGGGAGGAATAAACAGAATAGGATGCTGGGAGGAGGAAGTGAGGTCAGACTCTGTCTGCTCTGCTTCCGGAGAGACCCGACAGCTCTGCTGGAGCAGAGACGCCATGCTCAGCTCTCCCAGGCAGATGCACGCAATGAAGCTCCTCCGAGTAGGCTAGAATCTTCCCGGTAAGCGCACCTTGGGGTGCTTACACCCATCATTAGAAATGGGCTAGTCCAGGCGCGAGAATTAGCCTGTAAGGGCTAGAGTTCACGGGCCAAGCAGTGTTTCAATGAATACAGTTTGTGTGTTGTTATTTCGGGCATGAGCTAGCCAAGCGGCCGGGGTGTTGGGGACGCAGCCCCGCCGTTCCTATTTCAACAAGAAATAGGTTGAATTAATATGTAAGAGTTAGCTAATAAGAAGCAGCTAGAGCTAATGGGCCAAACAGCGTTTTAAGTAATATAGTTTCTGTTTGATTATTTCGGGACTGAGCAACTGGGAATCAAGCAGTCTCTCCTCAAAACAATAGTCCATGATTTATGTCAAAGTTAGTATAGGTCATAGGTCAGGAGAGCAATAACAGAGATTTTTATAGAATCTTTCACAATTGTGGGAAATTTAAAGCTTACTCATTATTAATTTCTGGAATTTTCCACTAAGAATTTTTTGGCAACTATTAGTCATTTGTAACAGAAAATGCATGAGAAAATGAAGAGCTCTAAGGATGAAATAACTTTGAAATCTGTGGGACTTTACATTAACTCAGAATGTAACAATTTATTATGCATTGATTAATTTTTAAAAGTCAGTCTTCATAAAACCATATACATGTATTTTGTACCAAAAACCAAAATTATGGAAAAGCATTTTCAATATTTGTAATAGGAGGAAATATTTTAGCTCTGGCCATTCATAGAAAAAATAGCTAAATTAAAGAAATAGTAAATAAGAAAACAAAGTTTGCTTTAGTATATTAGAAAATGAGAATAAAGAAAAGTATTCTTGAGACAATAACTCAAATAAGTCAAAACAACAATACACAAAATTATCAATATTCAGTCATGCTTTATCACTTTCACAAATCACAAATAACTTTAATTAATTAATTGTTTTGAAATGCATGACGACTAAAATTTTCCATTTTATCCACTAAAAACAGCCCAAAGACCTAGGAAAGAATCAAGATGCACATAACATTCAATTGAAACAAACATAATTTCTAATGCAATAGCTAACAGAATTGAACATTTTTACTCTAACTAAGACATCATAATCTCAGATTTTCACCATCTGCTCTGTTTGGTTGAGTTACTTGGAAGTGTTGCAGAGAAATGAAATAACATGGCTTTGTCTCTGCTAAGATTTGTCACTCTGTAAACAGTTTCCTACCACTTCCTCCAATACACCCTGATGGTTGAAAGCCAGATACAGTTTGTCTCTATTTTAGAAAGTTGATTTCTGTTTTCCAACACATTTTCAGAGGTATTATTTTCTCATTACTGAAAAAAAGTATTATATTGACATATAAACACTAAAATTTTTAATATTGATGACAGTTATCCACAGAAAAAATTACAGATTACATGATGCTGTAAATTATTCACAGTTATATATGGTTTAAAACATATTATTTTAAAAGTCAATAACTAAAGCATTTATTGAAATTTAACAAGTTAATTTTAACAAGCATATGGAGTACCTCCTGTAGTAGTTGTATCGTTGTTTTTTTATCATCTCCTTAATTTACAATATACTTTGTACTTGGTACTTTGAAACATAGCAATGCATAGGCTCAGATCAATTCTATGGATATATATATATATATATATATATATATATATATGATTTTTAAAATATATCTATCTATAAATATGTAAGTATATTTAATATATGTTGTTAAACAAACTCATATTGATTAATAAATGATTAGGAATAACAAGAGGGCTAACTACATTTTATTTATTGTCTATATATCCTTAATAATATGAAACTGTAAATTCAAACTTTGCAATTCACTCCAATGCTCTAGGTTTTTTGTCAATGATATTTCTTCTCTACTTGCATGTGCAGAATCCCCTCAAATAGGAGGTTAGTATTATGTAATATGAAAAAAAAGACAAAATTACTTATAACATATAAAACTGTAAAACAATACAACCGTAAATTGAAAATAGAAATGAAAAGAAACATGAAAATTAGAGAAGAAAACTTAGATTCACGTGCTGATTTTTTCACAGTTCAAGTTTTCTTTATAAAAAAAGAAATGAGAATATTTAATTTTTTTATCTTTAAAATAAGAATTTATTTGCATGTGTATTGTTTGTTCTCTAGCAATGCATACATTGTACCAAGCAAATAAATAGATATCTTAAGTGTACTGCGTACATAGCCAGGATAAATGCTTCAACAATACAACTTCATTGTGACATTTGATAATATTTAGATGCTTCATAAGGTGAGAACTTTTTTATTTTTTTTATTTTTATTTTTATTTTTGGTTTTTCAAGACAGGGTTTCTCTGTGGTTTTGGAGCCTGTCCTGGAACTAGCTCTTGTAGACCAGGCTGGTCTCGAACTCACAGAGATCCGCCTGCCTCTGCCTCCCAAGTGCTGGGATTAAAGGCGTGCGCCACCACCGCCCTGCGGTGAGAAATTTTGATAAGAAAACACATAATGGAACAGTGAAAATTGCCACATGTAAAAAATACTTATTTTAAAACCAGGTTTCAACCTGTTTGTACTACACTAGCTGTTCAGAGAAGGACTTGACGTACAAGCGGCAAATGTACTGTGCAGGAGAGTGATATGTTTAAGCGTGAACAATTTTTTAAGAGAGGAAAATTGATACAACCACAAACTCTAAATCAAGGACAGTGCTGTTAACAAGCAAAACAATTCAGGAAAGCTGTGGGAGATGAGATAGAGATTCCCACAAGCACCTTTTAAACTGTTGTAAAAATAGGAATTTTCATTCCAATTCCAATGGGAAATACATGAAAGGAGTTTAGTAAAGCATTTGTTTGTACGTATGTAACTCAGCAAAACAATCTTTATTTATTTCTTACTTTCTTTTCTTTTTTTTCTACCTCCTTCCCCCCCCCTTACTTTTTCTTTCGTTTCCTTTTCTACTCTTCTCTCATATATCACATCCTGATTGCAGTTGGCCTTCCCTGCAATCCTCTCAGTCCTTTTAGACCTCCTTTCTCTCAGAGACCCACTTCTTCTCCCATGTTTCCCTTTAGAAAAAAAGAAAAAAAAATGCATCCCAGGGATATCAACTGAGCTTAGCCTAACAAACAGAATAAGACTAGACACAAACATTCATATAAAGGCTGAGGTATGCAACCCTGTAGAAAGAAAAATGTCCTAAGAGCAGATGAAAGAGTAAAAGAAACACACCCCACTCCCACTGTTACTATTTCCACAGGAACACCAAACTACACAACCGTAGTGTATATGCCTATCTTCCTCTTGAAGTATTTGGTGCTGCCATGAGGAGATGTGTCTCATTGTCATAAAAAGACCTCACTTCTTAAAACATTTTAAATGAGATATTTTGTAGTCTTTGAAAGGTTTGAAGAATGTCTATCCATCTGAAATATATCTCTATACATCTATAAAATCTAACTAATATGACTACAAGTTTGACTATTATAGATGATGACTACTAACCTATATTTCCTAATTTTACATTACATTTTTAAATGAACTGCACCATCACAATACCTTAATAGCAGAAATATATGTATAATTAAATTGACCTTAAATTTATATCAATAAACTAAGATACATACCAATGCAAATCTCTATAGCATTGTGATACACTAATGCAAAGTCTAAATTTAAGTATAATTTAGTATAATTTAGCATGATACTTGCTTTGTAGCTAAGAATTGCAATCATGCTGGTACACTGATGTAAATGTAAAATATATTTTTGTAGATGAGAAGATTTTTAAAATACTCATTTCAGCAAACCATATGTATACAATATTCTTTTTGGAAATTAAGATAACTTTTTACTGTCTCCTTTAACTTAGATATATGAATTATAGATTACTTTAAAAGAATTGTCTAAAATAACATATACTAGCACTAACTTATTGTCAGTGTAGATGACAGAAAATTTCTTTTACAAAATAAAAATTTCTCAGGCTAAAATTGAATAAATGGTATATATTGAAGCTTTCAATAACAAAAACATTTTCTGAGACACTAAAAAGTGTCTAATGGAAATTGAAGGAATATATTTTAGTATCTTATTTTTATTAACGCATTGATTTTATGGATTAAAGTATAATACATACTTCAGGGTGTCAAGTTATATTGAAAACTAAAATAAAATGCATAGTAAATTTTCCTCCTTGCCATATACATTATCTAATTCTTTATTTAAAATGTGAAATGTACTAGACAGATGTGCGCCTTTGAGGAAAGCACCGCTGAATCTAAATTTGAATATTGTATTTATTAAGTTTGTGTCATGTTTCACTTGAAATAATGTACATAATTAGAAATCTTTGTGTTTTCATTTCTTGTCTCCACAAATTGTACATGAATGCTTGCTGATATTATTACCATATTATGTATTTTTGTGATAAATCACTTGGATTTCCTTCATTCAAAATAAACTAAACTATTTTCTCAAATTAAGGGAAAAGACTCATTGCTTACTTTATGACCAAAATGAAGACATTTATGAAAACCACAAGTAAAGCACCAAAGACAGTGGTTCCTAAGTGAGATAGAGGAACATTTCCACAGCCCTGATAATTTTTAGGGTACAGATCAAAGAATACTGTCGAAGTTAGCTACAGTAGAGAAGTGACAGTGGATGCTGAGATGAGTAGATGGAACGAGGCTGGGAATCTCATGTGTGTTACAAAACACAATATGGCACCACAAGAAGAGAGGTACAAAAAAGAGGAGGCTTGCACTCGGGAGGCAGAGGCAGGCGGATCTCTGTGAGCTCGAGACCAGCCTGGTCTACAGAGCTAGTTCCAGGACAGGCTCCAAAGCCACAGAGAAACCCTGTCTCGAAAAAAAAAAAAAAAAAAAAAAAAAAAAAAAAGAGGAGGCTATAGAATTGTGAGACAGTTACCCTTGAAGTATTCTGCAGAATGATCCTCAATAAATGGATGGAAAGAAGGGTATGGAATGATGAGATAGATGTTTAGTAAATTCAGTAGAAACAGAAGGAGCAAAGTTTTTAGCACCCCCCCCCAAAAAAAGTAGATAACAGGGAGTGTCACCACCAGCAACATAAATGTCCTCAGAGGTAATATGGCATTTCAAAATAGGTCTTAGAAAACTGATGGCCTGGTGTCAAAATAAATCATTGTATTATGTACTTCAAACATTTTGATGGGTGAGAATTTACATTTTGATAAAAAATTATGTGGATTTGGTAATAATATTCAAATATTATACCACACTTTACTTGGACGAATCATGTTATATTAATTGATCAATGATAATACTGAAGGTGTTTATTTTGGCATATAGTGGTTATACAATTCATTTCTGAGGTTTGTCTTTTTTAAGGTTGGTTAAAGAAGACATAATGAATATGAATCTAAGAAAAGTATTAGCACAAATATGTTTTATATACATGGAAATATCCTATATACAGAAAATAAGGTATACTTTAATGTAACTATTTTTCAAGTTTTATGTTTTTTTTACCTGTGGATGAATGAACAGACATTCACGAAATAGAAAATGTTAGGTATATTTCCCAATAATTTTATACCTTGAGTTCAGGACTTGGAAACAGATCAGGCTGTCAGATGAGAAGTGACTAAAACAAAATTAACTTCTCAGAATATCCAAGATCCAAAGCAATAATGAGTACTTATGTTTGAGAAGATTCAGGGTAAAAGGAATACTCCTCCATTGCTTATGGGAGTGCAAACTTGTGCAGCTGGTTTGGAAACCAATATGATGATTTCTCAGAAACTTAGGAAACAAACTACCTCAAGATTCAACAATGCTGCTTTTTGGGTATGTATCCAATGATGCTCAGTCATACCACAAGGAAATGTGCTATGTTCATAGCAACAATATTTGTAATGCCAGAACCTGGAAACAACCTAGATGCCCCTCAACTGAAGAATAGATGAAGAAAATGTGGTACATTTACACATTGGAGTAGCATTCAGCGGTAAAAATAAAGACATATGACACCTTGGAAATTGCAGGCAAATGTATGGATCTAGAGAAAAAAAACATAGTAAGTGAGGTAACCCAGAACCAGAAAGACAAATATAAAATGTAAGATCACAACTCCAGAGAAACTAGATAACAGAGGACCCTAGAGAAACATACATGGATCTACATAGGAAGATGGAAAAGACAATATTGCCTTAGTTAATTAGGAGTAAATTGGGGATCACAGGAGAGGGCAGAAAGGGAGAGAGGAGGAAGGAAGGGGAGTGGAGAAAAATGTATAACTCCATAAAAACAACATAACACACTTTACAGCACAAAGTTATTGAAGAGCTTTGGCAACAGAAAATAGCCCTGAATTTAATGTCCTACTAATGGTTATGTAAATTTGCTTTTGGGTAAGGTTGAAAACTCAGATAATGCCCCTGCTCCATCACTTGTTAGTTAGTTAGTGCTTTAGGGTAAGTTCATTAACTTCTCCATTGTGCAATGTGAAAATTAATGTCAATTCCATTTTTCCTGAAGTTTGTTATGCTGTATTTTCTATACATGCTAATAAAATACAAAATGCTCATTTTCTAATAGTATTTTTATAGTTCCAATGCTCCGGGTTAAGGAGAAAGAGAGTGAAATATAGAGCTTGAAGATGAAACATGCCCCACAGACTCGTATTATCGATACTTCATCTCCAGTGATATTTGGGGAGGTTGTGGAAAATTAAGGAAGCAAGGACATCAATAGAAAAAAGAGGTCACAAAAGACTTCTCCTTGAATATCTTTTTCCATCACTGTTTTCTGCTTCTGATTCTTGTATGCACTCATGTAAAGAAGCAAATGTTTTCCATGTTTACACTATCCAATGCTATGGGAAGTTGTTCATGAACTAAACCCTCTCAAACTCTCAGATAAAATAAAACGTTACTACTTTTCAGTTGTTTTGGTCAGGAATTTCATAAATTAATGCAAAACAACCTAACATATAAATATCTCAAAACACATACTAAAGTAGCTCAAAAACCATTTCATTTATAAAATTTTAAAAGTCCAACTCTTGAAATTACAGTTCTAACATGTATTAAAATTAAGGTGATAGAGATTGAAAAGAAATAATCATGAATTTTAGTTTCTGTCTAACTAGCTTAGAATAGAAGGAACACATTGAGAAGCCATAGCCTACAATCACCACAATTCATTCTTAAGTAAAATGACAAATATATAAATGACAGTATACCAATATTTATTATTAGTTATATTGTTTAAGTTTAAGACAGGTCACAGAGATCACAAGTGTTTTGCCATCTGACAGCTGTTTGCTAGACTTGGGAAATCAGCTTTTCATCAGATTCAAGACGTAAGTAAACAGATGGTCACACTAAAAACTGACCATGATGTTTAAATGTAATTGACATCCTTTCTGGGCAACTCAGCTGAGAAACTAAGGACTGAATATGCACCAAAATTGAAAAATTCAAATTTTCAGAAAGATACACATGGGATAAGAAATTATCACCAGTGTGACAACAGTGAGTTGAAACTGGAATTTTAAAAGGTACAGTTTTTTTAATTAAGAACATAATTATTTCACAAGATATGACTATTTGCTACTCTTACAATTATTTAGAATTTTTAGTTGGAATTATTAAACAAATAACAATTTTTTATTGATTTATTTTATTGTTATAGCTAAAACAATTTAATGATAAATCTCTACTTCACTCCAGTTTATAAATCATTATGTGTCAAGGCTGGCCCAGATCAGAATTCAAATGCAGGGATGCTTATAATGAGTCAGCAAGCTTGACAATAATATATGTTTCATCATATTCATCTTTGACAAATAGCATTACAAATTATCAAAATACTAAAATGCTTACTTCTTCGCAACTTCTTAGCATCATCGTAAATACAAAATCTAATCCTTTAGTCACTTTAGAGTTCTTAGATATCTTTTTTTAATTTTTATTTATTTATTAAAGATTTCTGACTCTTCCCCACCACCGCCTCCCATTTCCCTTCCCCTCCCCAAATCAAGTCCTCCTCCCTCGTTAGCCCAAAGAGCAATCAAGTTTCCCTGCCCTGTGGGAAGTCCAAGGACCACCCACCTCCATCCAGGTCTAGGAAGGTGAGCATCCAAACTGCCTAGGCTCCCACAAAGCCAGTTCGTGCAGTAGGATCAAAAACCCATTGCCATTGTTCTTGAGTTCTCAGCAGTCCTCATTGTCCGCTATGTTCAGCGAGACCGGTTTTATCCCAGGCTTTTTCAGACCGAGGCCAGCTGGCCTTGGTGAGTTCCCGATAGAACATCCCCATTGTCTCAGTGTGTGGGTGCACCCCTCGTGGTCCAGAGTTCCTTGCTTGTGCTCTCTCTCCTTCTGCTCCTGATACTGAGTGAGGTAAGCCAGACCCAAAAAGAGGAACATGGGATGTACTCACTCATATTTGGTTTCTAGCAAACAAAGGACATTGAGCCTATAATTAGTGATCCTAGAGAAGCTAAATAAGGAGAACCCAAAGAAAAACATAGAGGCATCCTCCTGAATATTAACCTTCATCAGGCGATGAAAGGAGACAGAGACAGAGACCCACATTGAAGCACCGGACAGAAATCTCAGGTCCAAATCAGGTTCTTAGATATCTTTAACAAGAAAATACTCTGTGGCTTCCTACAGAATACTAAATCAAATTCAGTATATAAGTTTTCTCTCATAACAATGTGGACTACAACCATTTACTATGCAAGGTATCTTTTCATCTATTTTATACTTATTATTTCCCCAGTGCAAAATATTTTTAAGATAACACTGCAAGTTGTTTATATACAATAAATAATTTTGGAAGCAAATCTCATCTTTACTTCACAATTGAACTATTGCATTCAGAAAACGAATTACATTAACTACAACAAGGAGGATTTTATTAGTGTAAAAATGATTTTTGTCTGTCAAATTAATACATATCATAGCTAAAATTGATTCACATTTCTGGTAAACAGAATTGTTTATATTTTTAATCATTTATAGTTTTTATCTCATTTAATCTTATTGATAAGTAATCTTCTTACAGAAAATAACTTTGGGGAAATTACAGTTTGGTGAATTCCCTATATTGCAAAGTTGGGCAAAGATATGAATTAAATGCTTTATCCTTCTCTAAATTTATGTTTTTATTTTCACTTAATTGGCATAAAATATTAGGTTTTATTATGGTATCTTCTTTTTGTATTATTATACAACACTTGAAATATAAGAGCATAATTTTTCCTCCCTCAATTCCTACCAGGTCCTAAATACTGTATCTCTACTCACCCAACCTTATGCTCTGATTCTATCTCTTTCTTTCTCAATATAAACAAACAAACAAACAAAAAAATAAATGAAAAATATCTGAAATAGTTTCTTTTTTTAATAGAGACTACAATGAAGTTTAATGAAAAATATGTATTTAAATTAAAAAATCGTTGCATGATCAAAGGGATTATCACAAACATTGTACTTAAAGGCTCCTGTCCAAACTCTCCTACAAATACATATTCAAGATCTCTAATGTGATATGCAATATGCATGTATTATTTTTTTAAAAAATTTGATGTGTTAAGCATAAAATACAATTGGATTAACTTAAATAAGACTTAGCAAAATCCTTCATTGATATATATACATAAAGCTATTTATAAAATCATCCTTCTAGGGAACTTATTTGCCAGCAGAGATGTGAGGGAAAATGTGCCTTATAGTAGTACTAATAGTGTGGTAACCTCAGGGGGGTTCCAGGAACACTGTCACAAGAGACCCATGTCTGAGATTCCAGGATTGGGGTCTTCCAGGGCAATTATTATTATTATTTTTTTTTGCCATACTGCCTGTGGGTACACAAGTAACTATAGGTTTAGGCCTGACAAAGTATGCTTCCTGACTTCACCGATAGGCTGAATATGTAAGACAACAGAGGAGACCCTCCATTCATATTTTTGAATTAATTCTTCAGTAAAACATAAATGTGTAATTTGTCTCCCATTTTAAAGGGGAAAAAGTCAAAACTGGGAAACAACCAATAAGACAAAAAATTCAAAACAAAACAATGACACAAATAGAAAAAATACCTAATATTTTCTCTTTTATGTGGATATTAACTTCTATGGTTCAGATATGTCTGTTTAAATCAGAATAATCACAGAGCTAAGGTAGTCAGGAAAACACCAGGGGAAAGGGTTCTTCAAAGGAAGCAAAAATAAAGTGTAGTGTTAAAAAGATATAAAGGGAAACTAGAGTATGATGGTTAAATTTGGAGGATGGAAGGGCAGGGTAAAGGAGGCAGGGTATATGGGCAGAAACAACTAACACTAAGGCCTTTGGAAAATCTATGTGGAAACCTACTGAATAGTAAGCTTACATGCAGACCCAGAAAGAGGCAGACCCAGAGACGGGCAGACAGATAAGAGACACACATAGAGATAGAACAAGACAGAAATTGACAAATGAGAGAGAGAGAGAATGAAAGAGAGAGAGAATTAAATGAAGTCACATTATGTTTTATAAATTGTATGCAAAAATCAGTCAAATGAAAAGAAACTATCAGTAGATAAATGAGTAGCAAACATGGTGCCGTAATATTGTAGGATGAAATTCAGGAACAAAAATAAATAAACTATCAAGTTAAAAAAAAAGTATAAATAATTCCTAAGTTTCTACAAGAATGTGAATATGAAAGAATTCAGTCTGAAAGCTATAATTCAAGTATAAGATTTCCGAAATAACCTGATAAACTTAAGCAAAAATTGAAGCATCATGGATGGCAAAGCATTTGATACACATGAAAACGCTGAAGCAGAAAACCAGGGATCTTTTACAGATGATAATATTACCCATCCCATCACTGTAATTGTGAATAGTTAATCTTTATAGAATGCAGAATAAAATCAAGGGAAATTTTCAATAAACCTCAATGAAGATATATATCAGAAGTGAAAGAAATCAAAATTTAATTCAAAGTATATTTCTGAATGGTAGGACTCAGTAAGACTAAAGAAAATGCCGTCAATTAAAAATTTCATTTTAATTTGACAGGTTTTTCTAGCATTCATACAGAGTTTGAGAGTTTAAGTAGGTATACCTCTAGAGTTGATCAGAAAGAACAAATAAATGAATAGAATGTGTCTAAAGCCAAGATTCAACTAATGAAGGCAATTACACATAACTACAGCAACGATGCTCTATTAACCTGCTTAATGAAAAACTAATTATATACAGCTGTACAAATCTCTACTCAGCCTACTTCTCTATTTAATTGCATATAAACTATGAGAGGTCATATGCGTACTTAGAGATTAAGAATAGGTAAGTAAAATCCCTCAGTGGGGTTTACAGTCACCTAATCTTGCATGCCTGACCATTCTATGGCTGTGAATGCAATCAACTTTCCAGACTCTTTTTAAAATCACTGAGAAGACTGTGTATTCAATGTCTTCTGGATAGAACTCTTAGTATATACCTGTTAAATTACCTTACTTTTTGTGTGTTTTGACTTTGAAATTTCTACATTGAGTTTTGATTTAGACAAAATATTTATGTATGAAAGTAAGGAAAATAAGTCAAATTATGCTTAGTGATAGATCTTTTAAAATAGTTTATGGTCAAAAATGTTATTTTTGAAATTGAGAGATTTGGTGTTCAATGCATATACAGTTTTAATTGTTCTACCTTCTACATGAACTTTTTCTTTTTCTTCTGATTTTTCTTGAAGTCTATGGTAACAGGTATCATAATATTCTAGGATTTTTCAGCTGTTGTGTGTTTGAAAACTCCAATTGCTTGTCAGTTTGTTTATGAGTCATTAAGAGAGAATGTTTTTTCTAGGAGACAGCAGAATAGAGTTTCCTATTACTGTTCAGTCAGCTACACTGTATTTATTTATTAGTGTGCTGGGACCATTTGCATATTTGTTTAAAACAAAGGTTTGCTCTTTCTTAAATTTTGTTGGTACTTTAATTATTTTTCCTTTCCCTTCCATTTTATTAGTGGTTTTCTAGATTGCTGTGTTAGATATGATAGATATAGATATGATAAGGTTATACCTTAGGTCTCATCTGATCAGCTATATTTTCTAGAAATTTTACAATCTTTTTTCCTCTTGAATTTGAGGTGGTCTTCAATCATATTCTTCATATAGTATATCTATGATTGTGTTCTTCAGTACAGGTTTGGTGGTCATGAAATGCTGTATTTTACACAGGTCTTAAAGTGTTCTATATAAAGGACTACACAATGTCCCAAAGAGACATCATATGCCACAAAGTAAAACTTCTGATGTTAGATACGGATTGTATCTTTTCAAGTTTTTAATCAAAGGATCCCATAGACTCTTTCTAAAAGAAGTCACATTTTAATTCCAAGGTAATTGGTACTATCCTTAGTCTGATGATAAAGATACACATTACTTATGTCACTGACCAAGGAGTAATTGAACTGGTGCTTAATACAGTTTTCAGTATTCATTTTCCATTTTGTGAGTTTCTGAAGCTTTTTCTTTCTTGTTTGGAGTAGAGACTATATTTTTTCAGCCTGACTTTTCTTCTCTAATAGGTTTTTAGAACCAGTATAACACTTATATCTTCCCCATAAAATTTTAAACTATAACAAAATGGATTTTAATGAAAAAAATAGTATTCAAATGTAAAAGGGTGCTTATTTAAAGAGACTATAATAAACATGGTACTTAAATGCTTCTGACAAAAAGTCTCCTGCAAATACAAATGCTGAAAAAGCATTTGACAAATTCCAGCATGCAATAAGTTTTAACACAATTTAAGAAGTTATTTTCAAAATTATGTAAACAATGGGTGGTAATTGAAGCCAATAGGTAAGAAAATAATACTCTAGTGAGTAACTTAAGCTTGATTAAACAGGTATATTATGTGTATAGTATATTATTTATTTATATTACATATATTATAAAATAAAATAACAAATAGCCACATATATGTTTCCATTGTACATTACAACACATTCTTCTGAGAGAAAAATGTCATCATTTTATCTGAGCTTGATATATTTTATAAATATCCCCGGTGCTGTTCTTTGTCTGAGTCCTCATCATTCTATTGCGGTGTTGTAATAATTAATGGAAAAATATAATTCTCTTTAATATTTTAATGTAGGGAGAAACTATTTCCATTTAAGTTATCCTTACTCATGTTATATCATACATATCCCAATTGAGTTGATACAAATATTTCATTAATTATCTTGCTTTGGATACTTTATCTTAGTCCATATCATACATCACCTATTGATCTCATGATGTTCTGAATGGGGACAGATTTATTTTTTATAGTTATGCAATTCAACCTTATACATTATTGCTGGAAAAAATTCTAATACTGTGAGAATTTTGTGGCTTTATGAATTAGATACACTAATTCTGTGTTTTAACTCACTTTTAATGTGTGTATATCCACCCAAACTGAAATTAAGAATTTAATCAAAAGCATTTAAATATAGGTAAATTTTAGGGGTATTTATAAAGACAAAGTTTTTGATACAGTTTGAATGCCAAATAAAGAAATAGAAAAAAATGTGATATATCAACACAATTGGGTAGTAGTAAAACATACAAAAAATAAGGTGTTTATGATACATGTTATAACCTAAGTGCTGATGGATGTTGTGTATTAAACATCCTGAGAATTGTAACATGTTGTCAAATAATGGGTGGTTGTACATTTCCTAATATGAAAGAAATTCAAAACCACTTTTCAAAGATATAGATCTAATTTACATGAAATATCAAACTGAAGAAAGATTACAAAGATAGAAAAGTATTCGGAGGAAGTACATGGAGGTAGTATTGACATACGAGTTTCAACATTTCTTTAAGTCTGAAAAAATGTTTCAGAATATCAGTTAGTTATAACACAGTCTTTATATGAGAAAATCTAATATATATATATATATATAATCTCATTCTAAAATGTTTATTATTTTATTAATAATATAATAATTATCAACTCACATTTTGCATTTTAGTATAAACTTTGCATCAGTACATTAACCAAGAAGTTTGTAAATACTAAGCAACAAATATTAGACATTGTAGTTCTGATCTCAAAAGAATATTTTGGAAGTTGACTTTGACCGAAGATCTAAAAACTTTCCTAGTATGGATAGTTTGCTATTTAATTAGCAAATCTGGGCAATTACAGTGACTGGAAGAACGCGTCATGCTTGTCAGTTTAAAATTAAGCTCATCCCAGGCTCTTAGGACACAGCTGGCAGTACAACACAACCATATACCACATCAATAAAATAAGATTTGGCTAATTCCAGTCCTTTCAGGGATTATCCGATAGATGGGTATTTAGATAGCCTCTTCAGGATTGAAAATACACCTTGGCATAAACCCATAATACAAGCTGGGACTAATACTTTTATACTTCATAATTAGTTGATATGTGTTGGTACAGGATACTCGGCGATAACTTCAAAGGTGATATATCCCAATATTTTAATAAAATACATAATTTAGTAAGTCTTGCAGTGAAGAAGTGAAACAGTAAAATTTGTCATCAGTAATCCTTTCAGTATATTGGACTACTGACCATTTAGTAGAACAAAATCACTAAAATTCTATGAAACATTCAGCATGATATTTTTTGAAATAAGAAATGCATCTAAGTACACTGAAATTTGAAACAAAATATTCCAAAAAGTATAGGTAATGTAATGCCTTGCATTTTGTACATTACTAGAAAAAAATAGCACAACAGGAATTTATGTGACAAACAAATAAAAATTAGGAACCCAAAGTTATCTAAATATGTATAAAAATACTAACTAAAAATATGCTGTTATATTAAAGAACAAAATAATTTTTATTTGTTTAATAATAAAGTATAATTAATATTATTAAATGATCTAGCATAACAGTTTTTATATAGATTGTCACCTACAGATCACTACTCTTGTAATATGTTCCAGATGAGGAAAGAAAACCACAAAATCAGAATTATGCCAATAATTAATTGTAATAAAATTCATTGTCAAGAAGAACATTAGTTATTGTAGTGATTGAAAGCTATCTTATGCATTGGTAATTTTTTTCTAGGTTTCCTACACAGTGATGTGGATAATAATTGATAATGGATAATTATAAATGGTATTTGAATGAGAAAATAGATTGCATTGCAGTAAAATCTCACAATTTTAGTAAGACCTCACTGTACTCTTTTAGAGAGTCAATTTTAGAAGAAAGTAGTGATATTTCTTCCAAAGCCTGAGAGAATGGGATAGTCGAGATGCAGAAAGGACAGACATGAGAACAAGGAAAAAGATATCTTGATTGAATGAGCCATTATGGGGTTAGCAAGAAACCCGGCTCTAGAAAAATTCCCAGGAATCTGCAAGGATGACCCCAGCTAAGGCCCTAAGCATTAGAGGAGTGGGGGCCCTAACAGGCCTTGCCCTGTAGTCAGACTAATGATTATCTTAAATAGCACCATAAAAACCTCATCCAACATCAAATGGAAACAGAGGTAGTGACCCACACCGGAGCCCTGGCCTGAGATCTCAGTGTCCAATTGAAGAGTGGAAGGAATGAGAATATAAGAAAAGAGGTCAAGACCATGAAGAGTTCATCCACTGAAACAATTTATCTGAGCTAATGGGAGCTCACCAACTACAGCTGGACTGGGAAGGAAAAAAACATAGGACCAAACTAGACTCTCTGAATGTGGTTGACATTCGTATAGCTTGCGTAGACTAAGGGCCACTGGCATTGGCACTGGGATTTATCTCTACTGCATGTACTAGCTTTTTGGGATCCTGTTCTCTTTGGATGTATACTTTGCTCAGCCTAGATGTAGTAGGTTGGGCCTAGGACCTTCCACAAAGCCAAGTGCCTTACCTTCTCTTAGGGTTAGATGGGGGAAGGATGGGAGGATGGGTAGAAGGAATAGGAGGATGAGTGGGAGCGGAAATTTGCATTGATATATTTTTTTTTATTGAGAAAAGGAAAAAAAAAGTTTCCGCCTCCTCCCAGCCTCCCATTTCCCTCCCCCTCCTCCCACCCTTCTCCTTCTCCCCCCACTCCTCTCCCCCTCCCTCTCCAATCCAAAGAGCAGTCAGGGTTCCCTGCCCTGTGGAAAGTCCAAGGTCCTCCCCCCTCCATCCATGTCTAGGAAGGTGAACGTCCAAATTGGCTAGGCTCCCACCAAGCTGGAACATGAAGTAGGATCAAAACCCCATGCCATTGTCCTTGGCTTCTCATCAGCCCTCATTGTTCGCCATGATCAGAGAGTCCGGTTTTATCCCATGCTTTTTCAGTCACAGTCTAGCTGGCCTTGGTGAGCTCCCATTAGATCAGCCCCACTGTCTCCGTGGGTGGGTGCACCCCTCGTGGTCCTGACATCCTTGCTCATGTTCTCCCTCCATCCGCTCCTCATTAGTACCTTGGGAGCTCAGTCCAGTGCTCCAGTGTGGGTCTCTGTCTCTATCTCCATCCATCACCAGATGAAGGTTCCATGGTGATATGGAAGATATTCGTCAGTATTGCTATAGGATAGGGTCATTTCAGGTTCCCTATCCTCAGCTTCCCAAGGGACTAAAAAAACCTCACTGATTGTGTTGTATAAAATAATTGATGTCTCTGTATTTCATAATGAATTGTTGAAATGCATTTTGAATTATCTTAGGTAAGAGTAAAGGTGATATTTGACTTCAGATGGACACGGTCATATTGCTTTTCTCTTTTTTAAAGTTGTGTTTGTGTCTCTCTATGATTTTCCTGTGTATGGGATTTGTGCTTGTGTCTTTCTATGATGATAGTATATAGGGATTGTGTACGTATTTCAGAATGCACTTGTGGAGGTAAGAGACAAACAACAGGAATCAGTTCTCTCCAAATGTTTCTATGGAATTAACAAGTTTTTAATCGTTTTGACAAGAGCTTTTAATTGTTGTGCTTAAATGCTGGCTGAACTTTTGCTTTTAACAACAAAAACAAAATGTATTGAACAGATTTCTATGATAATAACAATACTATACTCATCTAAACACTGAAAGATTATGTTCCAGAAATCCTTCTATTTAGCTGCACAGACATTGTTGTCAATTTGACCTTCTTACTGAATCCCTACTTTATAACAGGGTGTGAATTTGTGGGTGTCTTTATGGTATTTTCAAATTTCCATGGTTATTATATTTTGACACCCCACACTGTGTTTCCCTTTACCCCAAATAACTCTTTGGGAAGTACTCAGAGTAAGAAAGGACAAATGGTATTTAATGAATTTTCAGTATCTGGTAAATGATTGGTAGGTATTTAAATTAATTTATTTATAATTAACATTAGTATTTTGTTATTGTTATTTGAAAATCCAACATCAGTTTCCTACTTTAACTCCTTCAGGATTTTGTGTGATTTTTTTTCCTGAGGACATGTGAACACACATCATGTTACTCATAAAGAAAAGATCCCATCTGTGTTTACCTTGGTAAATCAATGAATATTTTAAGGAAACTTACAAAAGCATGAATGACTCAAAGACAGTTGCATCATTAGGAAGTGCATGACTAGAGATTCTTGCACAATGTATAGATATATTTGATGACTACAATTTTTCTGTCACAGCATATATTACTAAATATAATCTTAGGGGCCAGAGTAAATCTTGTAATGTTCTAAACGTAATGACCCTTGCACGATCCATGTCATTTATGAGATGTGTAATTTGTCTGAGCTTTCTGACCCTTGAATATTTCATTTCCTGAATAATATGATTCTACCTCTTTTTCCAGGAAGAATGTCATACTTCTGAGGAAACAGCTATACATAAAAATATTTCACTTACTACATTTCTATAATCCAAATCTAGACTAAAACTTCCAAATAACAATAATTCATTGACTATTCGGCATGAATATGAATCCTAATACTCAAGGAGACACTCTAATTGTTTTTTATTTATTCCAAACTGTATAGCACTTGAAAAATTTAAGCTTATATGGAAAGTGTATGTGGGTAAATTTTTGTTCAATAAAAAATAAAAAAAGACTAGTTTATCATGTTCTTTTCTGACATTAAATCTACAGATATAGCACAATTCTCTTTATTTGGAAATATAAGCAGACTGCAGATATAAAAATATTTTTGTGTAATATATAATTTGTGGGTGGGTATATGCAGTAATTATATGTTTTGCTAACATTCTCTGAGTTGTAATTATATATATATATATATATCAGAAAATCTGAACAGTAATTCTATATGCTTATATTTTAAAAAATTAAAATCATATAGAAACCTAATTATGTATGTTTATTAGAATGTATAAACACATACACACGTATATAGTTTAAATATAATTAACCTATAGTGGGGCAATAAAGCTGCTACTAGATAGCACACACTAACAAATGAAAAAGCAAGTGCCAGGAATAGGTTTTTTTTTTTTTTTTGGTAAATATGGTAAGTATGTGCTTTCCTGGATATCTTTTTGTTCTTTTATAATTACATGCAATGTATTTTGTTAATATTTATCACCATCTCAAATCTTTCCAGATTCACTCCTCCTTAACTACCTACCAAACTTTGTGTCCACTTCTTTTTGTTTTTCTCTTATTTGCATAAAGTATAATTGGCACCCTCTGTGTAATATGGGATTAATGAAGCATGCTAAACCTACCACAGGTGGCACCTTTAAAGAAAACTGAATCTCTTCCTACTAGACATTTTCAGATGCCATCATCTCTTAAGCAAGGGGAGGGACTTCATATCTAACTCCCTCACAATGTTGTGGCTTCTTGGGGTTTCTTGTATAAGTCTTAGACATTTTGTCTCAACTACTTTGAATTCATATGACAAGCCATCATCTCTTAAGCAAGGGGAGGGACTTCATATCTAACTCCCTCACAATGTTGTGGCTTCTTGGGGTTTCTTGTATAAGTCTTAGACATGTTGTCTCAACTACTTTGAATTCATATGAGCAATTTTTCCACGATGCTTGGGCAACATGGCTTCTTTGTAGTCATACATAGCCTTGACATCTAACAACTTTTCCACACCCTCTTCCACAATGATACCTAAATTTTGGTAAAAGGAGTGTATTTAAGGCTGAGCATTCCAAAGACTTATTCTCTGGACCTTCATCAGTTGAGGTCGTAGTGTTAATCACCATCTGCCAAAGAAAGTAAGTTTTCTCATTAGTGTTGAGAAGCTAACTAATCTTTGAGCAGAATGCTAAGTCATTAATATTCAGTGTAAATTCAGGGCTGCTTACTAGCATAATAGTAAGAAATCTTTACCTAAGGCCTCTAACCTGTCTAGTCATAGTTTATGGCCCACATTTATGGTGACGGATTTGGATTTCACTTTGTGAAGCAGGACTTAGATAAAATTATAGAATGTTTGATTACTCCCATTCTATTCGTACAACCATTGGAACAGAGTACAACCTCGCCAGACTGCACATTGTTTTAGCCCTTAGAGTTCATACCTGCGTAAAAAAGATCATAGCTCTTACCTTCTTTTAGCATTCATAACATAACAACACCCAGGACTATGAAAGTTATCCTGTAAGTATGAAGTCAGGTGAGTATTGACTTGATCTCTCTAGGTTATATGCTTTAAAATGTGGTGCCTTACTTAGGTTTTAATATCAAGTACTAGGTAGTAGTCATAACAAGAGCCATAGTCTGCTGTGTTCAGGAATTCTGTGAGGACTTACCAACAACTCTCAAGAAGTAACCTATTCCTGGCACTTGCATTTTTATTTGTTAGCATGTGGAGTCTAGTAGCAACTTTATCACCTCATTATAGGTTAATTCCATTTATACCCTGTATGTGTGTATATGTGTTTATTTATTTATTTAAGGAACCATAGATAGTAGTAGGTTTCCATGTATGTTTTTAATTTCTTTTTTACTGTTAGTTATCCCCACATTCTCTCTTCTACCCATCCAATCTCCTAATCTACTGTAACCCTTTCCATTATATTATTTTACTTTAAGTGGTTAAAATACTGCATTCTACTGTTCTACCTTTGAAAACCTCTGCCTCACTGTCTTTTAGAAATATCAAGATCGCTATCAGTACTCTAAAGATGCAGACACAAAGGAAGATACAAATATTAAAAAAAAAAAGAACAACGAAGAGAAAGCATATCACTTTTGACTTTCTGTGTCTGGATTGTCTCACTGAGAAATTGTTTTTCTCTCCATCCATTTGCCTGCAAACTACACAATTCCAGTTTTTAAGCTGAGGATGTCCTTTTATTTCGTGGCTGCTCAGATGCGAATACTGCCAAATGAATATTCTACTGAGGTAAAGAGCCAGTGGCTGGCTGTTTTGTGGTTCTGACCTTCAGGTTGAACCCCAATTTCTCTGTCTGAGTTTTTATTATTCCTGCTTCATTCAATTTTCTTAGGAACTGAGAAATACTCCATTGTTTTTGTTGCTTGGTATGGTTTGCCATTTGGGATATTTTCTATACATCCATCAAATTTTCAATTTTATTCAGATACCATGAAGAAAAATATTCAAATTTTGAAGAGGATTCTGTTACAACTGTGAGATGCTACTAGAAAGATGATCATTTTTACAATATTAGTCATACAGTTCCATGAGCATGGAAGATTTTTTTTCATCTGGATTCTTTTTTTACGTGTCCCACTCTTTTAATATTGCAACTCTTTCATTCTCTCAGTTACGTTTATTCAAATACTTTTTGGAGGCTACTGCAAATGGGATTGTTTCTCTAATTACTTTCTCCGAATATTTGCCATGTGTCTCTAGGAAGGCTATTGATTTCTCCATGTTAATTTTGTAACCTGTTAATTTGCTGAGAATAAAATTAACTTAAATACTTCAAAGTCAAACAGATGGTACAGAAGCACAAATTCAATTACTCTAATACCGGATTCTGTAGTTATTCTGTGAAGTAACTTCAGATAAAGAATTGTTTGCATCATAAATGGGGATTTATAAAACATTGTAGCTTTGGATTCTTATCCACAGTATTTCAGTAAAACAAGTAAGGGATTATATCTATATATATATAGGTAGGCATAATATTAGGCATGTACATTTTTCCCCTACATATGAAAAAGAGCTCTTTAAGAGACCAATATTATTTGCACATATCCCAGACTCCATTTTGACAATGGGCTGAAATTCAAAGATACTGTAACATATAAATAATCACTTCATATTTTTATACTAACTTGAAGGATGATTATACTTTTCCTAATAAATTGAAATTTATAGACATATATGAAAGTGTATTTGAAACAAAACTCATCCTCTTCCTAAGTTTATTGACTGCCATAGATTCTTTTTATAACTGAACATCTTTCTTCTCATCACTTCATTCTTCTCTGTGTCCATGTTATTGCTCCAAGTTATAAACTTCAGAATTTAGTGATTCCAAAGGACCTATAAGTTCTGACTATGTCCAATTTGCACAATGAAATAATGAAATTATTGCTAATATTAAGATAATTTTCATTTATTATATCATATAAATATAAAATTCCTGATAATTGTTACCCAAGTAAGTCTTCAGTCATATTTATTGGTCAATTATAGATGAAGCGATGAATTGTCTTCTTAAAGCTCTTCTACACTTATCATTAAAAAATTTCATTATACATTTTATAAAATATAGTATTTGTAGGGTCATAGAGAATATAGTGGGTTATAACTATTTTGTCTTACACATATTTATGTCTAAACTATAAAATATGATTCAGCTCAAAATTAAAAGTATGATGAAGTTATTATAATCAATTCATTTAATAATTTATTTACATGCCAATATGAAGCCTAGTGAATAATAACTTAGGCAGTTAATTTTCTTTCTTCAGGAAATACAATGCAGTTTTAATGTTTGCATTGAGTTAACTCTTTTTCAATAGTATTATTGTTGATAAAAATGACATAAGAGTATAAATGAGCATAGCTTATATAAAAGAGTTATTAAATATGGCATCTATCCTTTAATAAACAAGGTGAACTACTTATTCTCTTGATAATCACAGTCTTTGATTTTTGTATTCATAATTGTATTCTACTTTCTCTGGTTCTATTGCAAAATTTTTAAATAATTCTTGAACTAATGCTTTATTATACATATTAATATTAGTCATATTAATTGATGTGAGCTCAACAGAATATTATCACTTGATTTATAATCTATATTGTTTTCAATAATTGTTCTTATTATTTATTTGTTCTCTAAATGAATTAATAACAATGTTCTACGTATCTATCTTTGAGATGACATTATTGAAACAATTTAAAGTTTGGGTATTAAGCCTAAACTTTCTTCTACATCTTCGTGAATTTATCATTATTATTATTAGTGTTAGCTATACTAAGTTCTTCCTCTTTGAGACATGACTACTCTCTTCCCTTTTTCATATGCCTGTATCCTCCCATCACAATGAAAATTTCAACTCACAATGAAAATTTCCACTGTCTTTCCCATGCCTTCATCTGATTATTTTCTCTTTTCTACTTTCTTGCAAAAGCACAAATCTTTTTCAATAGAAAATTTTCCAAGGAATTTAATGTTTTTTACGTTCTTTCAATCCATTTTGAAAAAGAAATATATTATTAAAACTAAACATTTTTGAAAGAGAAAAGAACTACAAAGTACTAGAATAATATATCTAATACAATACATAATAAAATGTTAATAATATTGCTGTTCAATTTAAATGATACAATAAAAGAAAGAAGCAGTAACTTATAATTCTTGAGTAGAAAAAAATCACGGGGAATTGCATCGTTAAATGTCTGTCATTATTGAAGTTATAGTGTCATCACAGATATGGGCAAAACCAAAAATGTTCTGACTCAGTGTAATACTGCCAATGCAGAACTGTAAATCTGGTCAAGAGTATGTAGAGTTATTATCAACCTTAGAGTACAAATTATTGTCATTTTGCTAAATGAATGTACTTTTCAAGTGATCCTATATGCTTAGTTTTTGCATAAAGATTAATGTAGTTCTCCGACCTTATTACAGAAGTTTCTTTTTTGCAGTGAACTTCTGTTAATACAGAGAGTCACCACCAGTCAAAGTGCTGAGTAAATGTCCCTGTAGAGAGTTCAGCACCAGAGGGGAGAACAATATCACACTTCCCCTATCAAGGCTCAAAAAATATCACAGAAAATTGAGTGCAAAGTTTGCAATTGCTAGAGTTTGGGGAGAATGACTCCAAACAATAGATTCCCAATATAACCAGGACAGTTCATTTATGAACTCAGGACACCTATGGTGGCCTGTATCAGACTCAAAGAAGATCATGTGGGCAAAAACTTCAAGCATAAATGGGGAAAAAGACAAAAGGTTGATGCTTCACTTGATTTTCCTGTGCCAATGTGCATATAGGTAGTATTAACTAAATTTAATATGTTATCTATGAAAAGAGAGTATTTGAAACTTAGAAGAGTTTCTAGCAGAGTGTTTAGGACAAGTTTGAGGCAGAGGTTCAAAGATAGATCTGATTAAAATACAGTATCTACAAAAAAAAAAAGACCAAAGTGAATACAGGCCTATATTAATCATAGCATTATTGGATTTCAAAGAATAAGCAAATATTCTTTTACATCAATGGAATGTAAATAAGTAAAAGAAAAAAGTGAAGGTATTTAAATAGTTTTTACACCATGTCTTTATGCCCAAAATTATAAAAAGCAGCTCTTAATCTAGAATCATAAAGGCAAGTCAATAATTTACATTGTACTATATAAAAACTACAGAAGAAATGGTGTTAGATCATCATGGAAGAGAGGCCTACAAGATTCAATAGCCACAGACTGTGGTTGCAGGTGACGTAACAGGAAATCATATTTTCTGGACATAATCAGGCATTTGCTCATATGAACTCACATGTCACTCACAGAGACAACATGCACATTACCTGCACATCATGTGATGTGTTCAGCATCTTTACATGAGATATTGGTAATGGGGAGCTGCTGCAAGAGGAAGAGGTACTTTCCTTTAAGTTTGCAAGCACTGCTTTATAAATCATGTGTGGATGGATGACTGCATATACAAGAGTAAATGGGCCACACAAATTAACCTCATTGGGTTTAAAATATATTAAGGATAGGAAGTGAGGCAAACACATGTTTTTGATTTCCTATTGCTGTGAAGAAATGTCATAGCCACAGCAATCTTTATAATGAAAACATTTAATTGAAGGGACTTGCTTGCGATTTCAGGTATCCAGTCCATTATCATCACATTGGGAAGCATTGTGGGGTGCAGAAAGATGTGCTGAAGCTTCATCTTACAGGAACAGGAATTTGACTGAGATTCTGGGTAAGATCCTGAGCATAGGAACCGTCAAAGTCCATGCCCAGAGTGACATAATTCCTCCAGCAAGTTCGTACCTACTCCAAGAAACCACACTTCCTAAAAATGCTACTCTCTCTGATATTATGTAGGCCAATTACATGTTTTAAAGTACAAAGTACAGTCCTTTATGAGATTAGTGCAATTTCTTAACTATAATCACCTATAAAAAATCAAAAAGTAGGGCCGGGCAGTGGTGGCGCACGCCTTTAATCCCAGCACTCAGGAGGCAGAGGCAGGCGGATCTCAGTGAGTTCGAGGCCAGCCTGGTCTAGAAGATTTAGTTCCAGGACAGGAACCAAAAAGCTACAGAGAAACCCTGTCTCGAAAATCAAAAAATAAATAAATAAATAAATAAATAAATAAATAAATAAATAAATAAGTAGATCACATACTTCCAAAACATAATGGGTAAAGGATATACAGTATGATTTTAAAATCCAAAGAAGGGAACATTTCAAGGAAATACTCTATGAATTCCGGACCAAAACTTCTGGACAAACTCCAAATTCTTTGCCTGAGGTTAAAACACTCTCCAGTTCTCCAAATCCACTCACTTTTGTTGACTGCAGGTCATTTCTTTTTCTTTGGCTGGTTCTATCCCTTGTTATCAGCTCTCCTCAGCTGTTGGCCCATGAATCTGGCTGGCATCTCTACAAACTTGGGTTTTCCAAGGCAATCCAGGCTTCAACTTCACAGCTTCATACAATGACCTCTCTAGGTTTCCACTCAGAGGCACCTCTAACACATGCTTGGCCGTAGTAGCTTTCCTAATTTGTAGAGGCAAATTCCATAGCGCCTGTGTTCTATCTTTAACTCCATAACTCCATGGCCGAAATTGCCAAGTTCTGCTGCTTGCTGGAGCTGAATCAAGCCCCTCCTCTTTCCTGTTTAATAACCTCACCACCAGCTTTCTCTTTTGTCCTGGCTAAACTTGCTTGGCCTGAAACTTGCTCTGAAGGCTAGGGTGGTTCCAAATTCAAGAGATCTTCCAGCCTCTGTCTTCCCAGAGCTGGGATTAAAGGTGTGCCCCACCACACCTCGCTCTTTACTTTAGTTTCTTTCAGAAGTTGGAAACTCAGTTGGGAGAAATCTTGCTCTAAAATCACTACTACCTTTCTTTGATTTCTTAATCTGTTTATCTTCTTGAACACCGAATTGAGCTCTATTCCACATCCTGGTGATCTTTCTTTCCTCAAAATGTATATTTCATAATTTTCCCTGCTCAGCTTGCTCCTTTTCATTATAAATCTTTATAAGAATATATACTAGTAACCACAAGACAGAGTCTATGCTAGGCTGTTTTGAGATTTTGTCCACAATTGAAATTAATACAAAACTGTTCACTTTAACCTCAGGAGGACACTTCAAATAAGGGCAAATATCATCCAGTTTCTTCACCAAAATATCAAAAGACCAAATCTTTTGATTTAGGCCCCCGCACTTTATCAAATTATATCGAACATCGCTGTCTTTCATACTCCTACTGGCCCATTAAGCATTGCAGAAATCATTCCACTGCTTTCAAAACCCAAAGTACCAAAGTCCATTTAGCTCCAAATTAACACATAATCTGGCCTTTAACAATACCCTAACCTTTGAAGCCAACTTCTGTCTTATTTAGATTTCCTATTGCTGTGTAGAGATACCATGACCACTGCAACTCTTATAAGAAAATATTTAATTGAGGGAGTTCACTTACAGTTTCAGAAGTTCAGCCCATTATCAACATGATGGCAGTGTTCAGGCAGATATGATGCTGTATCAGTAAGTGCTACATCTTCCAGGCAGCAGGAATTTGCCTGAGACATTGAGCATAGGAATCTTCAAAACCCATCCCACAGTGACACACGTCCACCAACAAGGCCATACCTAATCCAATAGGCCACACCTCCTAAAATTTCCACACCCTGTGAGGTTAATGGTAGCAGTTACATCCAACTGCCACAGTATGGAAGAGGACGTAGTTTTGGAAGAAGTTGGACAAGGGGTGCATATTATCAAATGCAATAATGTATCAGAACTCTATAAAGCATTTTCAACCTCCAAGTTATCTTTCTATATTTCATTTAAATTATTATAAGAATGTTGTTTAGGGAATAATTAATTCTCTGGAAAAGCTTTCTGTGGTACTGTCATTAGATCAAAAATAAAATGTAAAACAGAGGAGAATATAGTGTGTTTATTTATCCAACTGTAAAAATATGCAAAATTTTTATATAGATAACAGGGTCAGTATGGAATGCAACATTAAGTAACACACTTTAAGACAAACAAAATAGGCATGAATGCTGGGGCGAATTTCTTATTAAGAATAGGAAGGGATTCTGAGCAAGAAGAAAAGGGGTAACAAAGGCTAATGGGAAAGAATATTATCAAAGAACAGTATATGTGTGTGTTTTCATATATGTACGTAAAAGAAAATTATGAAGAGACAAGTGTTAAAAGTATTTATTATTACTGGTACTCTTTCCCCAAACAAAATAATAATGACTGTAAGAAAAATATGAATATTTTATTCTCAGAAATACACTATTTATCTTGATCTTTATTTTAAAATTGAATACTTGTGAATGTGATGACTCGTGTTCATTCTGGATTCAAGTATCTACATGAAACATTTTACTTCCAGAGAGACATTGGCATGCTATCAAACGCATAAAGCTAATCTTAATGCATTTTTCTATAATGAAACCTTTAAAAAGTACAAGGATTTGACATTCAGTCTCTGATCAGCAGTGAGATGTGGCAAATGCTGTTGAAATGTTTGCTGAATTTCTAATGTCTGCAACTATTCCTTTCACATAATTAGTCTCTACATTATTGCTGGATTGCTTCAATTTTAATCAGCAACCATAATATTGATGGCAACAAAAATTAGTGCTTTATTTTCTAATGTTCTACAAATAGCTGTCTCATAAAATGGAATTGTTTGTAGGCTATTTAAACATTAAATATAACTCTCATCTTTCACCAAATAAACATGGAAATTTGGAGTAAATATTATTCATTACTATAATTTAACTCGGAAGTTTTAGGTTAAGTCTAAGGTACAGTTTACGGTGGTGATTTCTTTGTATATATCCCCCCCCATTTTTAAAGGGACTGTTTTTCCAAGAGTTATTTTTATATATGTATATGTGATATATGCATGTATGTATGTTCATGTGTGTGCCTGCAAATGCAACATGCTATGGAATCTCCTAGTACTGGAGTTACTTGTAGTTATGAACAGCCTAAGGTATCATCTGGGATCTGATGTTGGGGCCTCTGGAAGAACAGTACATCCTCTCTCACTCTGAACCATATTGATAGTGGCAGATATGTTTTATTTTTGAATCACATGTATGTATTGGATGCACTATTATGTTTTGAGTATAAATATATTGTAGGATTATATAAATTTATATTTAGTAAAATGTGTAATACTTTATATAATTATATTTATAATGATAAGACTACACCCACTTGCAAATGCCCCTTCTGTCAATGTTTAACGTGTAGTAACAACAGGTTTGTCAAGCTTGCACTTCTTATCTCCATGAAAACCTGTGAACTATGATCACCACCAATCTGATCCACACACACCCTCTTATGGCATCCCCTTGTCAGCTCCATTCTGTCATCTCTTTGACCAAAGGCAAAATAATCTAAATAAAAAAGAATTGGATTTTAAAGGAATATTTTTGTTTCATTTAAACATGTACCTATAAAACCGTATAAACCTCACATTTTAACAGATCTTTGTCATGAACACATACGCACATCAGTGAAAATGAATGCTGGTGAACTCCTAGAAATGTCTATATATAACTAATTGTACTTTACAGTACAAATTGTCTAGTTTAGATACTGTTCTCTAATAAGGTGGGCTGTTAGCTTTTATTTAAATAGTCTCAAAGATGCGTGACATTTTTGATACTATTTTGCAAATTATTATGAGTCTTCAAGTATTTTAAAATTGAAAGTTTAAAAATAAAAGAAGTGATTATAGTGGTGGGACTCGCGTCGCGGCCGCGGAGACTAGAAGGAGGACTCCGGATCCGGCTCGGCTCTCGCCCTCGCTTCGCCATGGAGAAGACCGAGCTGATCCAGAAGGCCAAGCTGGCCGAGCAGGCCGAGCGCTACGACGACATGGCCACCTGCATGAAAGCCGTGACGGAGCAGGGCGCCGAGCTGTCCAACGAGGAGCGCAACCTGCTGTCGGTGGCCTACAAGAACGTGGTCGGGGGCCGCCGGTCCGCCTGGAGGGTCATTTATTTCGAGCATCGAGCAGAAGACCGACACCTCCGACGAGAAGTTGCAGCTGATCAAGGACTATCGGGAGAAAGTGGAGTCGGAGCTGAGGTCCATCTGCACCACGGTCCTGGAATTGTTGGATAAGTATTTAATAGCCAATGCAACTAATCCAGAGAGTAAGGTCTTCTATCTGAAGATGAAGGGAGATTATTTCCGGTATCTTGCTGAAGTAGCATGTGGCGATGATCGAAAACAAACGATAGATAATTCCCAAGGAGCCTACCAAGAGGCATTTGATATAAGCAAGAAAGAGATGCAGCCTACACATCCAATCCGCCTGGGTCTGGCCCTTAACTTTTCTGTATTTTACTATGAGATCCTTAATAATCCAGAGCTTGCCTGCGCACTGGCTAAAACGGCTTTTGATGAGGCCATCGCAGAGCTTGATACACTGAATGAAGACTCCTACAAAGACAGCACCCTCATCATGCAGTTGCTTAGAGACAACTTAACATTATGGACATCGGACAGTGCAGGAGAAGAATGTGATGCAGCGGAGGGGGCCGAAAACTAAAGGCATCCAGGGTGCTGTCCTTCGTCCCTCAAGAAAACCTTTTTACATCTCCATTCCTTATTTCACCTGGATTTCCTCTAGCAAGGAAGCCTAGTTATGTGTATGGGATCAACTGTTTATAGTCTTTTCACACTGCAGCTTTGGGAAAACTCCATCCCCTGATTTGTGTTGTCTCGGCCTTCCTGGTGTGCAGTTACTGCTGTAGAAAAGTATCAATAGCTTCATTTCATATAAACGCGAGTAACTCCAGACACTTGTGTAGAGGACTGCCAGTACATTGGGTATTTAAGTAATCTGAACCAGTTCTGCAAGTGGCTGTGTTTTGTATTACTGTGAAGATACGGAAATGTAGTGCATTACAATTTAAAGTAATTGTAATAATAACTCCCCGATTTCTACATTCCCTCTCTGACCCTTCTTTGGGGGTAATCCTTTCAGAAGCGACTTTTCCATACTCTTACTGCATATTCCTTTTTAGTAGGAATCCAGAAGTGTTGGGTTGAATGGGAAAGCTCTTAATGCATCCAGTCTTGGGGGTCACAAATTGAAATGTCTCCTATGTCACATATTCTGGAGGTTACGTCTGTGACAACAGGGAGTTTCATTTATGCATTCTTCATTTGCTGCTGTTTGAGTTGACAACTTCCTTCCCAATAAAAATTCACTTACACCTCCTGCCTTCGTAGCTCTGGTATTCACTTTACCTTGGAATAGAAGTAGCATGTTGCTGCCAGAATACAAGCATTGCTTTGGGCAAATTAAAAATGCATGTCCTTTCTTAATACACTAGAAAGGGGAAATAAAGTACACAAGTCCGAGTCTAAACGTCAGTACTTTTCCATGCAGATCTGTACACATGTGAGAGGGTGTCCAGTTTGTCCAGTGATTGTTCTTTAGAGGGTCAGACCCACAATATTGTGTTTGCTAATCATTGACTGTAGTCCCCAAAAAGCCTTGTGAAATGTTATGCCCTATGTAACAGCAGAGTAACATAAAATAAAACTACATTTTATAAAAAAAAAAAGAAGTGATTATAATTACTATAACGTCCATGCCTTAGCATGGAATAGTATTTTTTTTAACATTTATGATTCCTATTCAAGACTTACTAATTCACTCATTTCTGTTCACAATTTGACAAATTAAATATTTAAAATTTCAAAATATAAAATTCTCATTAAATTTAATACTTTTTCTGTAAAAGTTTACTTTGCATCAGTAAAACCCATTATAAGTTTTTTTGCAGCCAGCACTCGTAGCTAATAAATTGCTTGAACCCTGGGTCTGCCACGTCAAAAGGAGAGACTTTCAACACAGAAAACACTGCTTCACCCCCTGCTCCAGTACTTCTCATAATATGAAATAACAAAACCAAGGCTATTGATGAAATAATCCTACTAGAGCAATGCTTATTCACTAGCAAAGATGTGAGGGCAAATGTGCTTTATGAAAGTGACAATTGTTCTGATTTAGGAGATTAATCCACACACCTATGAACACCTAATTTCTTACAGACACAAAAATTATACAATGTAAAAAAAGAAAGAATCTTTAACAAACGGTGCTGGCATAACTGGATCTCAACATGTAGAATAATGTAAATAGTTCCATATCTATCCTCATGCACAAAACTGAAATCCAAATGGATCAAAGACCTCAACATAAATCCATCCACACTGAACCTCACTGAGGAGAAAGTGGGAAGTAGCTTTGAACCCATGGGTAGAGGAGACCACTTCCTAAATATAACGCCAGTAGCACAGACACTGAGATCAGCAATTAATAATTGGGAACTTCTGGAACTGATAAGCTTCTGTAAGGTAAAGGACACAGTCACTAAGACAAAACAGCAGCCTAAAGTATGGGAAAAGATTTTAACTAAGTTTACATCGGACAATGTGCTGATCTCCAATATATACAACAAACTCAAGATATTAGACATCAAATTACCAAATAATCCCATTAAGAAATGGGGTACAGATCTATACAGAGAATTCTCAACAGAAGGATTAAAAATGGCTGAAACGCACGTAAGGAATAGCTCAACATCCTTAGCAATCAAGGTAATGCAAATCAAAATGGCTCTGTGATACCACCATATATTAGTCAAAATGGCTAAGATCAGAAACACCAAAGATAACATATGCTGGAGATGAGGTGGAATAAGGGGAACACTCCTCCATAGCTGGTGTGAGTGCAAACTTATGCATCCACTTTGAAAATAAGTACAGTGATTTCTTAAAAAATTGGGAGTCAAACTACCTCAAAATTAGCAATAAAGCTCTTGGTCATATACCTAAAAGATGCACACTCATACTGCAAGGACATTTGCTCAACTGTGTTCCTAGCAACAATAATTGTTACAGCCAGAACCAGGAAACAACCTAAATGCCCCTCAACTGAAGAATGAAAGAAGAGAATGTGGTACATTTAAACAATGGAATACTACACAATGAAGTACTATTCAGCACTACAAATATTATTTGACTTTTTCATTCTATGAAAATTTAGAAATGTATCTAAAAATATGACATGAAATATAGAGAATTGTCAATTCATGTTTTATTTCTAGCATGTAATTTGTTTTAATGCCAGTTATATTGCTTCATATTTCATTGCTGTTATTAGTCACATGATTGTGCTACCGGAAAAAAACAACATAGTTTCCAGGCACTAATTTAATAAATGTATGAAAAGATTAATGTAATTATATCTTTACCATTAGTAGAGTGACTGTATTCCCAAATATATTTGCGTTCACAAAGGATTATTCAAAGAACCAATAAAACACAAAGCAAGATAAAATTTCTTTGTTTGACAAGATAAATTACTTTGTTATTCAATTTTAAATCTATTATATTTAGAACATTAAAAGTTGAATTTACTTTGTTAGAAATCACTGAGAAAATACAAAACTTTACTTTTTCGGAGATAAAATAATTTGTAGAACACTTAAGATCTGGGTTCTTGTAGTAAAAAGTCAATCAAGATAAGTCAGAGTCCAACAATACTAAAGTGTTGAGATTCCCAAGTCAGACACTGGAGGACAGGCATAAGCCTTCCCCATGCAGGAAATCACTGCACAAAATCATCGCGTGCTTCAAGGCTGAGCGTGATGCTAACAAGAGATGATATGAATAGTTCTGCACACTGGTAATTATGTGCTTTCCCCTTATTCAAATACACGTATGAGAAACTTTTCTACATCTTCTGTTGTTTTCACAGAGGAATTATAAAGGGATTATTTTAGTGTGCATTGAGGAATTCTGAAGTGAATTCCACATAAGCAAAGAAGCATTATCTCTGAACACTGAAGAATGACATTAGATTCAATAGTTTTAAGAGACACCTTTGAAATTTTCTTTCATCGTTTCTATAAATGTCATTTAAGGAGGATTTTAGCTTTCCCCCAGCAAGTAAGCACTCAACACCTTGTCATCACAAATGGTGATACTGTGAATACCTGAAGAACAAAGCTGAATACAAATACTGTCTAATGATTCCCATTTATCCAGATGAATTTATCAGCCTTTTCCTTCCCTTTTCTTTCTTATTTGTAGTCGAATGTGCTATTGCTTTGTGTGTAACTGCTGCTTTTTGATATTTAAGATTTACACATTCCTTCCTAGGACACTAATCAATTTGGGTGCGTTCCATTGCCTTACCTTTAAAAATTCTTGACTTAAACCTCATAAGTGACTCACATTTCCTCTAAAGACAGACTTCCTGAGATCCGGAGACAACTATGTGGCCATTTTACCAGCTCTCTGCACTTTTCATCCCTGTGACTTTTACCACTAAAATGGGAATTCCGTAAATTTCCAAAAAAAAAAAAAAAAAAAAAAATTCTATTCGAACGTGTCTTTTAAAATAGTAATGACTTTGTTTAAATTATTTTAAGACTATACTATTCCAAACCACCCTTCATTACAGATTAATGAACGGTAATTAATTATTAATTACCAGGAGGGAAGATTACATGCATTTGCCGTAGGCTTGACAAGCTGTCAAGGGTTTGTGCCAGGATTGCAAAGCTCAGCAGTTTCAGGGGTGTGACACTGAACCTTGCAAAGTTAAATGATATTTCGAAGAATGCAGAGGAAGAATGTGAACAGCACATACATTTCCCTTGAGTTGGTCTGTGCCTTCTGTGTGAAATAAAATGAATGAGATCAGACATTTTTCTCGTGTAGAAATGTTGTTGACTGTTTACCATAAAAATTCCTCCCACTTTTGTCCCCCAAAATCGCTTATGAAAACAATGGAGAATTGGTAAGTCTCATTTTTAATTATGTTCTAATAAATGAAACTAGAGATTTTTGCAAAACATAATAAAACAGTCTCTCCAAAATTAAATTGAGGTATCAAAACTACAAAGTACATAGATGGTAAGTGTGTCTGAGACACAGGCAGAATTGGGACTTTGATGCATTTGTCACACTTAAGATTTAATTTCAATATCCAAGACCTGCTAAACAGAATAGATAACGAGATATTGTGCTATTCTGAGTTAGAGTAGTGTAGCTTAACTTAAAGAATATGGATAGTGTCCAGAACTTGCAGCTTTGACTGTGTAAAGTACATGCTTTGAATTACAGTTTTATCAGCACAAAAGCAATGTAGATCACAAAAAATACAAATCATTCCTGGAAGCATGTCAACATGCAGCATATACCATTGTGAGTTTCAAAGTGTAAACATCAGAAACTAATGCTGGTCCCATTAGGGATGGCAATTGGTCATCCCAGGCCTTGGCAGGTCTCCTTGTTGGGTGGGAGACCACGGCAGATGAGAGACAGACAGATATGCCATGCAGAAAGAGATTGGATATAAAGTTTATCTAGCGAGTTATAGAAGAGGAAGGGAAGGGGAGAAGGGGAAAAGGAAAAAGGGAGAGAGGCAGAAGTTGCATCTGCAGAATAAAAGGACAGAGAGAGAAATAGAGTTAGAGATGGGGGCTTGGGTGGGGCAGAAGTATTCACCTCTTCAGAAGAGGGATGGAAAAAGAGAAAGCAGGCTGGAGAAGAGGCCAAAGATCCACTTCCCTCAGTGGAAGAGGGGTTGGGAGTGGGTGGGGCTTGTCTCTTGAAGGACAGGGTACTCAGGTGACAGACCAGGCCAGAAGATTTTAACACTACCTATCCAAAAGCATGGAATATCTTTCCATTTTCTGATATCTTCCACAATTTCTTTATTCAAAGACTTAAACTTCTTGTCATACAGGTCTTTCACTGTTTTCATACTTTTTTTTAATGTTTTGTTTTTTTGAGACAAAGTTTCTCTGTAGTTTTGGCTGTTTACATATTCTTAAAGAGTGTGACCAGTTTATCTTTAGTTTTTTTCTACAAACAATTATAAAAGTACCAAGAGAAATCAAAGACAAATATGAATTTTGCTTAGCAATAGTTGTAATTCAAATGCATTTTACTTAAATGATGTTTGAATAGTATAGCTTTTCTAAAGCATAATATTTTGGGGTGTAGTTTTCAAGGTCCAATTTAAGGATTTATATTTGCTGGGCAAGTGTTATACCATTAAACTAGATTTTTAATCTGACATATATTTTTGTAAATATTAAAGAGAAAATTTCAGCACCATATTTAAAGAAAAACATATGAAATGTATTATGAACTATGCCTACCTATGACCATCAATAATGAATTTCAAAAAAATTAATGAACTTTATATTCACCATTTTCCAGTATACCTATGGGACTGATGGAGTTTTACCATACTACGATTAAAGCTTTGTGTAGAAAAAAAATTCTCTTTTTGGTTTTGTTTGTTTGTTTATTTTTTGTCCTTTAGTATTTCTTATCTTCTGCTTTCTTTGTATTCATTGTATCAGCTTTATGTTACATTGCAAGTGCTTAAAGTAATAAGCATAGTGAAACATGACAACGAGATAAGCTATTTTGAATTCCAGAACTGCTACAAATGAATGGTGAATATTTATTTGGAGGAGATATATGTGAAATCATATTTAGAATCTCTCATATCAGAATATAATGGCCATTTATCCATTTGCACTGTAATTGCAAATTGGAAAGATTGGAGTATTGTCTTTAAAAGGAGAGAATCTGGGGTATTGCAGCCAAGATATTGTAAGGTGCAAAGTATCTGGTTTGATATTCCTGTATGTACAGAAAGTGTGGAAATGAATGACCTGACAAACAAAAGTTAGATTGATGGAAAACATATTATCTCTTGAAAAATTCTTGGATCTCGATATAACAAAGCCCAATATGTGTGATGTGTGAAGAACAGAGAAAAAAATCTACTCATAAAATTGCATCTTGTCAGACTTCAGATATCAAATATATCTCCCGAAGGTCTAATGTGTTAAAGAACTGACTGCCAGGTGATGGGCTTTCAGAAAGTGATTGGAGGATCTATTCTTTCAGGAATTCAAATAAAGTTTCATTACTGGGTGGTTGAGGAAAGCTAGATGGTAGGCTCTTGTTGGAAGAATTATAACACATGTGTCTTGAAAGATGTTATCTGACAGTCTGCCCTCTGTTTTTCCCTGCTCCCAGCTACAGGCAGATAAATAGATCGTTTGGCCACACCATCTCAGGCAACAGGTTCAACCCTGCATCAGATACACATCAAAGGAGCCACTTAGCAATGGACTGAAGCATCTAAAACACAACTCAAAATAAATATCCACAAGTTTCTTATCTCACTGCTCTTATTAAATAATGAACAAAGACAGTGTTAAGAAAGCAAAGGTGTGTTTCATTTCATGATTCAGACACCAGAATCCATCATAGTAGAAATGTTTGCTTGCAAAGGTGGGGGAAGGTTATGGTAAGACTTCTTGAAATCTCAATGAATAACATACAGACATAGCAGGACCAAGACATAGGTATCTTTAGGCATAAAGACCCATCACTAGCGACCTAGAACTGTCAGTTTTTCCCATGTCCTAAAGATTCTACAACCTCTCACTGCTAGCTGGAGATCTGTTGGCTGAGGTTTCTGTCCTGCCCAGTCCTGCAGTCATTTAGTCCCATAGAAATCACACAAAGGTCTACATAAATTATAACCTGATTGTCCCATTTTCTCAGGCTTCTTAATAACTCTTATAACTTATATTAGCCCATAATTCTTGTTTGTGTTAGCCAAATTTCATGTGTAGAATCCAGTGTTCCTGGAATGTCCATTATACCTGATTTTCCACTGAAATTTAGACTTCACTTCCAGTTCTTTTAGTGCTTGCTCCTTTGCTACAGACTGCTTGGTTTCACCATTTTTCTACTGTTTGTTTGTTCTCTTCTGGAAACCTAATAGAAGCCTCATTAACCCCATTCATTACTCATGCCTTCTACATGCTTGGGAAATCGAACTACATGGATAATGGATGGTCTTCCTCAAGTTCAAAATACAGCTAGACCCTGTAGAATATGGCTACAGTTATCAAATATACCTGTATTTGTAACTCCCAGAGCTTTCATTGGACTTGACATTGCCTCCCAAATATTTTACATGTGTTTCTAATGCAGAATGAAAAGATTCTACATAATTATATTAATATTCTTAACAAATAGGCATATTTTATGCAATCTGCTTTATATGCAAATTTACATGTTCTGATGATCCTTACCTTGTTGGACTACATATTTTCTACAACTTTCTCTCCTATTTTTTAAACCCTAATTTCACTGTAAACCCTGATATACACATTGAACATGTATCATGGCACGGATACAATGCCATTAGGGCAGGCTGTGGAACCACAGGCAACGAGACCAGGAATTATTTCTACTGCTTGTACTGGCTTATTGGAACACATTCTTCTTTGAAGGATACCTTGCTCAGCCTAGAAACAGAGGAGTAGGGCTTGGTCCCACCACAAAGCAATGAGCTAGACTTTGGTGATTACACTTGGGAAGACTTATCCTCTCTGAGGAGTAGCTGAAAGAAAAGGTTGGGGGAGGGAAGGTGGAGGGAGCAGGAGTATTGGAAGCAATGGAAACTGGGATTGGAATGTAAATGAGATTAAAAGAGTTAAAAAGATTAGAAAAAAAAAACTATTGTCCCTCACACAAATTATTTCTATTTTTTCCTTCTTATTTACCAGTACATGTTCAGAAGTCAACCAGGCTTTGTTAGAATGCAACATGAATGACCATTATTCTAGTTCCTTATGAAGTTCTTGTTCCCTTGTAAAAAGTTATGAAAACATTCTTGACTGTCTACACTACACCCAGTACTCTAACATCCTAAACTCCCATACAGTTTTTCACTGATTTATTCTTACTCTTATGATTTTCTAGTCAATAATACAAAACTCTTCCATACACTTTATCCTAATGATGTTCAAATAGATCATATGTAAAACATATGATAGCCATTATCACATCTATGATCCACATCTTGCTATTAATTTTCTAATTTATTATTTTCTTGTTTTTATAGCAAATATGTAGGAAACGAAAACACAGAGAGCACAGGCTGATTTTGGAGCACAAACGAATGAGTACTGCCCATCATGATGGAGAAGGAAGGACAGTTAGGGCAGTTAGGTAGGGCAAGATTGTGGCACAGATATTTTTTTCTCAATTTGAGAGCCAATTTATGCAGAGTCAGAATAGAAATGGTGGTGAGTTTAACTTTCCAGGCTCATTGAATTTGTTTACATATATAAGCTGTGTATTGTGTATAAAAATTCCCTGATATTCTGTTTAAACCACCACAGTGGAATTCCCTAGTTATTTTGATACAGCAATGAGAAATGAAACTAATACCAAAAACTGGTACCAAGAGTGAGTTCATTACACGGATAAAGCTGATCATGAGGTTCTAGCTCTTTGTAATTGGTTATTGGGAAGTGTATGGAAGAGTCCAAGATATAAAATTAGAAAAGCATTATAATACCATGAATAGAGAAAATGGAGTATTCTGAAAGGAGCTTGAAAGACTAAGTAAAACAAGACTAAATTTAAAAAAAAAAATTCAGACAAAGGAATCCTTGCTTATAGTATTCCAGAGGGATAGAAACATGCTTTAAGGAACAATTGTATTCATTCTGCCCATGTTAAATGTTTGAGTAAGCCAATGAGATTAAACAATGTATGATAGATATACGTTCCTTCCAAGGATATCTAGGAGACCATCTCATGAAGTTATGAAAGAAAATATCAAGCTAACATATAAACCAATCGGTATTATATATTCTAAGAACTGGGTATAGTAGCTGAGTAAACCTGCAGGCAGAGAATCAAATCAGCTGGAATAAGGTGGCTCTGTGTACTTGGAGGGGAGGCACAGATCCCCTTGAGTGATAATTTCTAGACCATTAATGCCTAGATGTTTCCATCAAAAATTCAAGGTGCTGGATTTGAACCTACATGATGTAGTATTTGCCTTGAATAATTTTAATATTTCCGTAACCAATGTATTCCTTGCTGTCTCCTTATCCTGACCTTTTGAAACTTGAATGTTTACTCAGATCCATTTTATGTTGGAAATATTATTTTGATTTTAAGAGGCCAGAGTTAATAGATACCTTGGTTTTTGAATCACGATAAAACAGTTAAATATAATGCAAGTTTTTCTAATTGAATTGAGTGAATTTTGCTTAAGTAGATGTCTATCTGTCTTTGGAGTTGGTAGGGGAATACTTTAATTTAAAAGGTATGTGGTGTGTGTGTCAAGTTCACAAGAATTGTATTCACTACTGTTAATTATGATAATTAATTTGAAGATTCATAATTGTCTAAGAATAACACCTCTGATTGTAAGCATGAGACTATAAAGAGCAGAGAAGATCGATTATGAACGTGAGCAGCACCATCTCATGGTCCGCAGGACTGGAATGAAAGGAAAAGAAAAAGTAAGAACTAACCATCAACATTAATTTTCTCTTCCTTCCTCGCTAAAGATGCAGTGTGACCAGTTACCTAACACTCTTGGCATCTGCCAACGTATCTTCAGTGTTACAGTGAGTCCTGTTTTTAAACTGGTGTCACAATTTTGCAAAATCATGCAGAAAGAAATAAACGAATTACAAAAAAGAAACATATGTATGGTGGCTCCAATTACTTTGCCAGAGTCACACATAGACGGAAGACAAAATGCACCTGTAGTTTTAGTTTTACTGAACTAAAATGTGAATTTCTGATCATGATTGCATGATATAATTAAATAGTAAAATTGTTTTTGCAATACTTATTTTCCATAACTTTGAGGTAAGTTAGACTGGTGTATCATTTGCCAAGATACTAAAGGTAACTTATCTTATTGGAGTGTTTTATTTCAAGCAACTATGAAAACCTTGTGGTTTTATCAGAATTTTAAATTACTTTTCTATAAAAGTCTGTGGAGAAACTTCTCTCTTCCACATGTATCTAATGAGGCTACAAGCCTCGTAACCTGGTTATATCACACCAAACAGTGACACATGCTCCACCTTAACCTTGTAGAAAATCTTTTTATGTCTTTCCTTAACTTAACTTATATTCTGAAAATTTCAGCTTTCAAAGAATTCTGAACATGAAAGAAATCTTTGTTATTCCTAGAAGTCCTAAGCAATAAAATGTTCACTCCCTCAACTTAAAAACTAAGGCCTGGAATTTAAAAACCATGACACATCTACACTGCATAATTAACTTCGTGTACCTGGGTTATACTAGAAAGCAATACACAATCAAATAATGATCTTATACTTTACCAATCTTTAACATACAATGTTAAATGATTTCAAATTATATTTTGGGTTTTGGAAGAATACACCAATGGAATTGTCTTTAAATTTAGCTATTGGTAATATAAATCAACAATTATTTAAAAAGAAGTTTAAAAATTTGACAGAGAGGTATTTATGGGTGGCTTTGAATGAAGAGGGTAAGAAATGGGAGTCAAAATGATCTCATTATATTATAATCACAAAAAATAAAATAAATAATACAAAATCTGATTATGAGTATATTTCTAAAGTAACCATTTGAGCCATCACAGCATTCATTTTTTTTTATTTCATCACTCACATGCTAAGATATATAGGAAGACAGTGCAGGGCAGGATAAATTGGAAACAATTTCACAAAATAATTTAAATAGGCTGAATTATCCTGGTTGGTGATTAGGTTTTTCTCAATTTATGATGCTAAAATAATAGAAGAAGAACTATTTGTGGGGTTTGGGTGAGAAAGGCAGAAAGAGATGGAGACAGTGTTTCAATAACGACTGATGATCTATTTTGATCCTTAGATCCCTAGAATCTATCTGGTAGAAAGACAAAACCAATTCCTGCAAGTTGTCCGCTGACATTCATATAACCATTGCACGTGAATACTCAAACACATGTACATGCAAGGCAAATAATTGCAGTTTTCATTTTAGTAAATAAAATATATTAAAGACAATACCAGGTTAAAAACGATTTAAGCAAGTGTCCCTGATAATTGTTTTCTCATGAAGTGTAAACACTTTTCATAATACTTGTGAGCGCTAACAAAGACATTATTATAAAGAATTGAGCAACAACTCAAAGACTTTATTCAAATAGCAGATTACTCTGTGACAGTACTGCCCAGCACAAGATCCAGTGGTATATGATAAATAACAGAGAATGAAACTGAATATTATTTGCTACAATTAGGTTAGAATTTATCTTTAAAGTTTAGTGTAATTTCTATGAATGCTTTGCCTGAATGTGAGTAAGTGCACTATGTTCATTTCTGGTGCATGCAGACATCGGAAGCAGTGTTTAAATCTCTTAAAAACAGGGGATGAGGATGGTTCTGAGTCACCACGTGAGTTTGGGGACCTAACCTAAGTCCTCTGCATGAGCAACAAGTCAATCACGAGTAACTGCTGAGCCATCACTCCAGCCTCTGAGAATTTCTATTGCAAGGGAATATAATTTCCTAAATTGTGAAAGTATGAGGATTGGATTTTCGATTTCCAGAACTCACATGAAATAAGTCAGACACAGAATAGTATTTCTGTAACCACAGCACTTGTGGAGCAGAGACAGGCAGATGAATAGTGTAGCCAAGTATGCAAAGCTCTAGTTTTATTAAAGAAAACCATTTACCTAATAAGATGTAGAATAATAGAGCATAATATATATATATATATATATATGCTTATGCCTATGTGTATTTAGGTGTATGTGTTGTATCTGTACTTGTATGTGTATGCATTCATATGTACACACACACACACACACACACACACACACACACACACACACACACATATATATATATATATATATATATATATTGTTTTTTTCTTTCAGGCAGTAAATTTTCTCAGTTCATGAAGTACTAATTTACTAATTTTAAAACTTTATTTTTCATACAATATATTCTGATCATACTCATCAACTCAGTGAAATCTGCCACTTTTTGATATGAGTTAATGAATAATAGACAACCATGGAAAAATATGAACTTAACAGTGTGTGCAGTCATTGCATTGTGATGACAATGACTTTAGTCTCTCTGTGGGATATTCATAACTCTGTGACAAAGAGTTGATCCCTTAGGAATGGGTTCTCATGAAATGCTATCAAGGAACAAAAGGCAAAGAAGATGTTTAGAACCAGTTCTAACTTTAAAAGATGCATACATGGGCAGTATTACTTTTGCTTTTTTTGTATGTAATATTGCTTTCGCTCTTAGTAGGGATTAAAATTTCTTTATCGTGGCTTAAGGAAAATAAGTTCTACTATTCATGGCCTGACTGGGGGCATAAAAAGCATAGCAGAAAAATGTTGAAGACCAGTTTTGACAAATATATCATTTACCGGGTAGGGACATGCAGATTAGAAAAATAAGTAAAGAGAACGAAGATGTGAGTGAACATAATAAAACAGAAACACAGGACAGTACCGGGAGGGAGTTCCAGTAAATACTGAAATCTTCCTGCATTTACTTTTGTATATACTTTTATGCCCCTAATACACTGGTGGGGATTGGGGGAGAAGATAGAAGACTGCTTTAACATGATGCAAAGGACAATTTGAACAGTTACTTGCTTTAGTACTTGAAACATCAAGTCAAGCATTCTGTTGTTTAGGCAGTGAACCCAACCTAGACCAAGTATCTAAAGGCAGTCACTCCCTAGGTCAAATCTCTTAATTCAAAAGAAGGAATAGGAGTATGCCTGGATTTCTTTACCTTTGGTCAGGGTGGAGTGGATCTGCCTGTATGAACCATCTTAATGTCAAAAACACCAAGTAACCTAGGTCAGGTGTGTACATGGATACACACCTTGTTTTCACCAACTTTGAAATAAACCAGAAACAGATAGAAAAAACATGGCATGTACTCACTCAAAAGTGGACATTAGACATAGCTCAAGTGATAACCAACCTATAGTCCATAAACACAGAGAAGCTAGGTAAAAGGAGAGCCCTAAGGGAGACATACATTGATCCCCCTGGGAAGAGGAAACAGACACAATCTCCTTAGAAAATTGGAGGTGGGGGAGACAAGAGGGTGGAAGGGAAGGAGGAGGGGAAAAGAGAAGGGAGAAGTTTATGAGATGCTCAAGAAGGGGGAAGGACTGGGAGGGAGAGAAAGGAAAGTGGTACCATGAGGAGGGAGCCTTTAAAGGGCTAAACTACTCTTCCTATTTGTCCTTATTTATTATGGAGGTAATTCTGAAAACTTAATGTCATATAGTTATTGACATTATATACTTAAGGAGACTACAATGACATTAATCAAAACTTATTATAGGTATGTAAGTGAGACAACCCAGTAGAAGCAAAATATATAAAATAAATTGTCATTAATTCACAGAGTGGCATAAGAACATTTGCTTTTTGTAATTTCAGTTTTTAGTGTAGATTATAAGTGGAATTCATTTGTAATTTCAAATACTGAAAACAAAAGCTAAAACTTTCCTCTTCAAGCTGTTGGTCTTTTTTTTCTAACATACTTAATTTTCCATATATTTTTGTATTGTTATTAGATCTGTTGGAGAGGAAGAGAGGACAAAAACTTTTCTCTGATTACTGTCCTTGCTGGAAGTACCGTGCATTTTCTAAAGTTTCACCCAGGAGTCTTGTGTCTTCTACACACAATCATAGAACTGTGTCAAATAAGTTTTAGCCTAAGAGTAGTAGAAAATTCTCTGAAAGTTTAGAGTTCTAGAAACTAGCAATCTTATTTCAGCATTTATTTCTAACTTGTACAAGTAACAGCTCCTCACAGTTTTAACAAGCTCTTGCACTTTTCTGGTTTTCTCATTAATCTCTTAACGGTGGCATTGACACGTGCTCATTATCTGTATGGCAGTGAGGATTTTAACAATTTGAGAACTATGGTCTTCTTGTACAGTTAATACAATCGAGTCCACCTATCATGTTTCAATGACCCCATTCACACTGCGGAATTATTTTTGAAAAAAAATCATACAATGGTCATTATGGAATAGAATTGAAGAAAAGCACAATTATTTTTACATTATTTATTTGAGGAAACTGATCACTAGGTTCACTATATTTTACCTTTAAGTAGTTAGTGATTTCCTAGTAATTTCTGAGAGCAGTAAAATTTTACAAAATTATTACTCTTTATATTAAGTTCACCTTGATTTTTCAGTTTCTGAAGCATTACTATGAAGTTCCTTTGTGAATTTTCAATCCATGTTTTTCAAAAACTGCTTCCCAGGTTTCTGTTCTTTGATATTATACCTGGAAGGTGGAATAAACGCTTACTCACCTTAAATGGAAACAATGAGAGACCAAAGTAATGCCATGAATGTCTGTGTTGGCAAGCAATATATTTTATTTATATCTCTGACAGTACTGTGGATGAGAGTACAGTTACTGAATCAAAGACACCTGGAATTTTAATATTTCACCACAGTTTTGGTAATGGCAAAGTTGGAAACCTGAAGCTCCATGCACAATTTCCAATTAAGCAGGTTAGAATGGGTTTCTTTTAGTCAACTATGCTTGTTTGGGGCTCTTATAGGCAACTTAGTTTTTCTGGTAGTGTTCTCAGCAGTTCATATGCTTAAAATCTGAGGGAAGGACAGGCCTCCTACATCTGCCAAGTTTCATAGACTTCCCTAAACTTTTGGGTTTCTTAGTTCTCGATCTGAACAAGCCTCCTTGCATGATGAATAATATCACCATTGTAGACGGCTCTTGCTTTTAACACTTATGTCCCCTTGTTCCTTGCTCTTGCAGGGGCCCTGTACCAACTCCAAAATACTCATACAAGAAACTTTATTTTTTTTTTAAAAAAAAAGACTCAAACTTAGCTTGATTTGTCTCTAGCCAACTTTTCTTAAATTATTCAATCTACCTTTTGCTTCTGGGATTTTCTTTCTTTTTTTTTTTTACTTCTTTATATCTAGCTTTCGGTTTGTATTTGGGGCTGGCTGTGAAGCTGACCCCTTCTTTCCTCCCTCCTTGATCTCTTGCTCCTTCTTCTTTTTCTCCCAGATTTCTCCTTCTATGTATTCACTCTTTCCACCAGCCCTGCCTAAACTTTCTACTTCCATGCTATTGGGCATTCAGCTATTTGTTAGACCAATAAAGTATTTTCGACATTCAAAGTAACACAACCTCACAGAGTTAAACAAATACAGAATAAAAGAATGAAACACATCTTTGCATCATTAAAATAAATGTTCCACAGCATAAACAAATGTAACAAATCTTAAAATAATATTCTACAACGCATCAGCCCAATCATAATTAATTAATCAGTTAAAGAGGTACTTCCACTGGAGAAGGTACATAAAATAATTGAGAAGCATGTTTTAAATTAACCAGTGTCTTAAAGGACAAAATTAATCTGCAAAATTCTTGCAATTTTGAAAGTATAATTACTTCTACATAACAGCATATCCTCCATGAAATTGCAGAAGAAAAAAATAAATTTAATCAAAAAAAGACAAAAGGAAAAGAAAGAAAGCTGAAATGTTTAGTGCAATTTGGTTTTGAAGGAGGACAGAATTATTCAAATGTATATAAAATTTTAAAATGTTAAAATAGTTAAATTATGACAGGCTTACAGGCTGGGTGGGAAAGCAGGGACCATCTTGAAGATAGAGGAATGGGGGAATTCTGTAAGTTTTCTGCCCCAGGAGCTAAAAGGCTCAGATAAAAGGAACCAATGTTGTGAGCTGGTCTGAGATTGGAAACCTGGAAGGTCTTTGGGTGTCTCAAGCCCAAAGCAGAGGTTACAGACAAAGATCCATACACAGGTGAGTGCATTTTGCTACTACTTGTCTTTTTTCCATTCTCCTTTTTTTTTTTTCTTCTTCTTCTTCACTTAGGACCCAGTTTACTAGGTAGTTTGTTAGTATGTTTCTGGACTGTCTTCCTTTCTTTGTTCACCCAAGACAGACAAAACAAAAGAAAATGACCTTTAAAAATAAGTTTATGAAGATGATAAAACATCCTTAAAAATGAAATAAAAAATTCCTTTAAAGAAGAAAAGGAAAAGATAAAAAAATTGAAAGAAATAAACAAAACTCCTAAAGGAAACATGGAAATCCAAGAGAAAACAATGAAATAGATGAAGAAAAGGGTTCAAGACTTGAAAACTGAAATAGAGGCAATAAAGACAACACAAATTTAGGAAATTCTGGCAATGAAAAATCTGGGTAAACAATCAGGAACTGCAGATGAAAGCATAACAAGCAGAATATTCTCTATGTTTAGTGTTTTGATTATTAAGTGTCAAGGGTCAAGGGAGCTTTCTTTTTTTGTCCTGTGTATTTGGTGTTCGATAACCTTCTTCTACTTTCATAGGCATGTCCCTCTTTAGATTAGAGAAGTTTTCTTCTATGATACTGGTGAATATATTTTCTGTGCCTTTGAACTGGACTTCTCCTTCTATTCCTATTATTTTTAGGTTTGATCTTTTCATGGTTTTTGAGAGTTCCTGATTGTATGAAGAGTTTGTTGGATTTAACATTTTCTTTGACTGGTGACTCTGTTTCCTCTATCATATCTTCAACACCTGATACTCTCTTTCCATCTCTTATATTCTTGGAAAAAAAATCTTGATTTACTCACTCAAAGAGAAAGTTTTCATATCCTATTTCTAAACTGTGATAATTAATAATTATATCTTTGACAAAAACACAAATACTTCCTAATAGAAAAAAAACATTCAAAATGTTCATAGACTAACAATATCAGAATAATTTTTATCCAATCAATTCAATGTTCTGCAAAAGAGCAATAGAAAGAAAAGACTTAGCAAGGGATAGAGAGATGTTTCAAAGTTAATGGAGAAAAAGGAGACCTGATGACAATGTACTATATGATTCTACTTATACACAGCATGAAAATGTGAGGAACTTGTTTGGGGTACTTAGTCTTTGTTGTGAGGTATTCTGATAAGACAACTTCTGTAAGGAAGTTATAAGGTATTTACCAATGAAGAGCACTTGGGCATGGGTTCAGGCAATGAAAAGTCTATTATACAACCCTGACAATATTGAGTATTTGGGACCAAAGAACATTCCTAATAGTTTATTTGAATGAGTTTTAAACATACAAATGACATCCTAGATTAACATATTTCAGGTAGCAAGAACAAGCAGAACTATAGAAGCCAAAAAGAAAAGTTAATCCATTTAGGAACTTTCTCACAACTAGGTATGTTGGAGGATTCTGTCCTTGTTTTGATTTTGACAGCTGATAGGTCTACATGCCTGGTTTCTAGGTTCTAATGGTGCCTCAGCAGATCTATATGGCATATGTTGTGCTAAAGTCTGGCATCCGTCATAACGGAACACTAATTGTCATTGAATTAAAACTCTTTCCCTATAGGAAAGATTAAAAAGAAATTGACACCTAAATAATGCTTTAAAGATGGTCTCTCTAAATAAATACTGACAATGAAAAATTATCCTTAAATTATGGATCTAGGGGAAACTATGAGGAAAATCCAGATATCAATACTATAAAGCTTGGGAAGGGGAGTTTCAATGTCCCTAACTGTTTTTGAAATAACAATTGACAGAAAATGTTTTTCGAATTTCAGTCTAAATTGTCTATGGAATTCTGAAATTTTGTAAGTTTTTCCCAACACTATTTTCTGTTTAAAGAATGGCACTAGGAGGAGGTGTGGCCTTTTTGGAATAGGAGTATCCTTGTTTAACAAAAGTGTGTTACTATGGGATTTGAGGTCTCTTTTGTTCAAACTTCCTTCAGTGTGACTTTCAGACCATTTAATTTTGCCTCCAAGACGTAGGATTCTCAGTACATCACCAGCATCATGTTTCCTGGTGGCATGTCCTCATGCTCCCTGTTATGATGATAATGAACTGAACTACCAAACTGTAAACAAGCTTCCCATGGTAGAAATTGGTCCCTATAATGTCATATGAAATGGTACTAAGAGCATGCATGATTTTGATGGGGTGGGAATGGCCTTGTTGGAGGAAACGTGTCACTGTGGAGGCAAGCATTGATGTTACCTCTGTTCTGGATATCACCCAATATCAGTGATCTTCTCATTGCCTGCAAGATATAGGGATCTCAGCTATTACTCCAGCACATAATTACCTGCATGCTGCCTTTCTCCCTGCAGTGATGATAATGAATTGAACTTCTGAAACTTTAAGCAAATCATCCCAATTAATTGTTTTCTTTTGTAAGAGTTGCCATGGTCATGGTGTCTCTTCACAGCAATAAAAACCCTAACTAAAATTCAATCTCTGAAGCTGTAAGCAACCCACCAAATTAAACTTTCAACTTTTTGTTTTATAAGAATTGCCTAGGTCACAGTGTCTCTTAACAGCAATAGAAAAACAAACAAAGCCAGGTGTAAGACTGGAAGGTGGTTTCTATAGTGACCACCTTTAATCCCAGCACTTGGGAGGCAGAGGCAGGCAGATCTCTGTGAGTTTGAAGCCAGCCTGAACTACAGAACAAGTTCTCAGACAGGCCCCAAAGCTATGCAAAAAAAAAAAAAAAAAAAAAAAAAAAAAACTATCTCAATAAACAAAACAAACAAACAAAGAAGGACAGAGGTTGGTACCAGGAGTGAGGTATTGCTGTTAAGGACCTTGACCTGACCATATTTTTGTTTGAAGGAGTATGTACCTTAAGACTGTGGATTAGAAAAGCAAATGAATGCTTTCAGTGTTGACTAATAGGCCATGCTAGTAAAAGCATGGACGCAGTGGTGTTGAATGTGATTTGATAAACTATAGGGGACATGCTCAAGAGTTTATAAAGGAGAAGAACATTAGGATATTGCCTACAGATCATTCTTGTGATATTTTGATGAAGTGGTTGCTTTTTGCACTTGTCTGAAAAGTTTGCCTGAGGCCAATATGAAGAATTTTGAGTTAATTTCCATGACAGAGGAAGTCTCAAAAGAGTCAAGTTTAGATTCTGTTGTGTGGTTATTTGTGGTAATTCTAATGAAGATTTATGATGAAAATAAACAACATGAAAAGGATAAATTACAAAATTTAAAGCTTAACAAAAAAAGGGAACAGGAGAAATCGGAATAGAGCTAAATCTAGTGTTCAAGGTGATAAATAGATGAAGAAATTTAATAAAAGAAATGGTGACCTCAGGGCAAGATCCCACGCAGCTAAGTTTCCTACTTTTGCAAAGAAATTAATAAAAGCTTAGAGCAGGGTATAGTGGTGAATGCCTTTAGTCCTAACACTGGGAAGGCAGAAGCTGATGAATCTCTGAGTTTGAATTGTCTTTGATATGCATGAGTATATAGTATGCCTTTTTGTTGCTTCATATTGATAATACAGAGTGATGAGCTTCACTGACACAGTTTTTTTTTTAATTTATTAAAGATTTCTGTCTCTTCCCCACCTCCGCCTTCCCTTTCCTTCCCCCTCCCCCAATCAAGTCCCCCTTCCTCGTCAGCCCAAAGAGCAATCAGGGTTCTCTGCCCTGTGGGAAGTCCAAGGACCACCCTCCTCCATCCAGGTCTAGTAAGGTGAGCATCCAAACTGCCTAGGCTCCCACAAAGCCAATACGTGCAGTAGGATCAAAAACCCATTGCCATTGTTCTTGAGGTCTCAGTAGCCCTCATTGTCCGCTATGTTCAGTGAGACCTGTTTTAACCCAGGCTTTTTCAGACCCAGGCCAGCTGGCCTTGGTGAGTTCCCGATAGAACATCCCCCTTGTCTCAGTGTATGGGTGCACCCCTCGCGGTCCTGAGTTCCTTGCTCGTGCTCGCTCTCCTTCTGCTCCTGATTTGGACCTTGAGATTTCAGTCCGGTGCTCCAATGTGGGTCTCTGTCTCTGTCTCCTTTCATCGCCTGATGAAGGTTAATATTCAGGAGGATGCCTATATGTTTTTCTTTGGGTTCTCCTTCTTATTTAGCTTCTCTAAGAACACGAATTATAGGCTCAATGTCCTTTATTTATGGCTAGAAACCAAATATGAGTGAGTACATCCCTGAGTGAGGTAAGCCAGACCCAAAAAGAGGATCACTGACACAGGTTTAAACATTCACATGATTCCATTCAGTTATAACCATCCCAGTTGGCACTCTATACTTTTATGATTAATCCTCGTTTAATTCAAAATAATAATTTTCAATCCTACTATTCAAGGAATCAAATATAATAATTTTATCTGAGTGTGAACATTAGTTTTGTGCTTCTCTTCCATATGAACTTTATTTTTCATGCAGTTTTTGGTAACTTTATTCTTAATAGCTAATTGGAAAGTCTTCCAAAGTTTTACCGCAACAAGGAAATGCTTAAACAATTGTGCCAACATAGGCACAAATTTCAGAATACTATTCAGAAACACACAGAACAGAATTTTTTATTTAATTTACATACCAACCATAGGTTCTTCTCCAATCTCTCCTCCCATTCACGCCCCCTCTGCTTATCTAGCTCATCATCCAATTCTCCATCTCCTTTTGGAAGGGATGAGGCCTTCATATTAGCTTTTCCTTACGGTGGATTCTTCTGTTACAAAAAAAAAAAAAAAAAAAAACCTTAAATTCATATACAAAAGTTCATTATGATTTTTTTTTGAGATTTATGTCTGACTACATTTTACATGATGCTATTTTGGTCCATCCATTTTCTACATACAGCATAATTTTATTTTCATGACTGAATAATACTCTACTGAGTACTTCTGTATATGCACAGCTTGAAAATATAGTGAGTTACAGCCTTGTAGTCTGTTGGTAATTCTTTCTCTCCCACCCTGTTTGTGTATGTGTGTGTAAAGAAATCCTTTATACAATCACTCATGTGATTAATTCATCCAAAAGAGTGATTATATAAATTGTCTTCTGTGAATAATAAATTAATAAGCACAAATATACTTGTATCTATTCAGTAATATTTTGATATTTTATTCTCTTGGTACATACTAAGACATACTATACCTAGATCTACAGCAGTTCTATTTCCATTTTTTTTAATAACCTACACACAGGTTTCTAAAGTGGTTGACTAAACTTATATACCTACTACAATATGTTTTCCCCTCAGTTCTAGACTAGTATTTATTTATCATTAATTTTTATAATATTAATGGAAATGTTGACAAGGATAAGTTAAAAATCACAATGTAGTTTTGATATATCTTTTCCTATTTTTTGATATTAAATTTTTTTACTTCAGTAATACTTTTGATAAGTGCATGTTCAGTTTGTTTGATCATGTATTGATTGGATTATTTGTTCTTCACATGCTGAATTTTGTCTTTTTATATATTCTGCTTAGATCTTCTCAGCTTATGCTATGTCTTCATTTTATTTCCTTTACTTTATAGAAGCTGTTTAATTAGATGACAGTTCATGTTTTATAGCTTTTGTTTCCTGAACTATTGAAATTCAACACATGTTCTAGTTTCTTGTTTCTCCTATATTTTCTCATTTTATTAATTCCACATTTTACCTTGAGTCCTTTAACCACTGTTAATCGTATGCTATTCTGGGGAGATTTGAAATTGAATTTCAAACTTTAATATATGATAATACACAATATCCCACTCCCTGTACCAACTTCTGTCTTAGTTACCATTCTGTTGCTTTGAAGTTGAAGAGATACCATGACACAAAGTAAGTTTGGTAATAAAAAGGAAATTCCACTTTTGGCAATATTTGTGTATGGAGGGTTAATTTAGAGGTTCCATTCCACACATATAGTGAGGAAACTCATTTACTAAATATAACTTTTCTAGGAAGGACACTTTATATACAGAAAGCTAATAGGAAATTTTATTGTGAGATTGAAGAATGGATATCAAATGACTTGCTATTCATCATTCTTTGGAATTTTACAACAGGGAGGAAGAAATTTCTTGAGATATTTCCAAGTAATTCCATTTCTCTTTATGCTTTTTTTGTTATATGATGACTTATTTACAATATAATGCATAACTGAGTAGCAATGATAAGGTATAACCTTAAAATATTATGTCTCAAATTAGCTCCTTTTTAGCATAATACTCTCTTCAACTAATATCCAATTTCAGCTTCAATGAGAGGTTCAACAATGTAATATAATTGAACACCAATAGCATTTGTGGTAACTTCCCATTAACATCTTCTGGGTGTTTTCTTTAAAGTTTTCAAGTTCAAACTAATCCTGTAATGTGAAATGTGAAATCCTAAAATTTGTGTGTAAGGGTCTCCTTGAGAAGTACTTAAGAGGATTGGGCTAATAGTATATGTGAACAATAATGATCTTGAAACAAGGGTTTCACAGTTAATACAACAGTGAGTTTGGGGGTGATAATGGCTGCTCATAATTTTCTCATGTCATACACTTAGTACTTTTACTATTGGGTGGCTTTCGTCCTTATCAATAGTTGCTGAACCTGGTTACTTAAGCATTTCAGTTTCTCCCACACTTGTAGGAAGTTAGTATTTCACAAATTGTGTTTAAAAACACATCATCCATGCTTAAGTATTGGTAGTATGTACACTTCTAAATAATGTAAAAAATGAATCATCTTTCTTTCTGTTCATTTTCTTCAGCATGGGTAGAAATATCATCAGAATGGTGACATTCATGAAGAAAATCTGTAGGTATTGTGAGAAAATGCTTCACTGTTTCTAAAAGAAAATCCATAAAAAAAATAGAGAGAATAAGGAGTTTTTTTATCAGTCACAATAGGATAGAATATTCCAAGAAACACACACAGAAGTTCAAAAGCTTAGGCACACAGCAAAACCACAATAGTGTTTATTTTTCAATAACTAGAAATCTGTTGTGCACTTGGAACACATCCAGGGCAACAGCTTTCTCAGCGGAGAGTCAGTGATCCAGGAGGATAGAGGCTACACCACACTCCAGCTAAATCAGCTATAACAGCTGACCTCAACTCAAGTAGCCGAAAAGAAGAATGGAAAAAAAAATCAGCACCAATAAGTAAACGTTCTCTCTAAGCAAAGACACACTGTCCATTGTCCATAGTCGGTGCATAATTGTGCACTTTTAAATAGCTAGGGAAATGAAAATGAGGAACTCTATTGGGGTTTATTTATGCCAGCTTTCATCTTTCCAATGGAAAGAGAGCTAGGCTAATACAGGACACTCACCTCAATCTTTATCAATTGCAGCTAAGATGTGCCTTTCCTTCATCATGCGCATTAAGAGTTTTACAATGAATTCAAGAAATACAATCTTTCTGGTAATGACAGTCAATGTTCCTTTTCTTTGATGAACTAAGAGAATGATTACTTAGACAATACTTGTCATCGTAGGCTTTGTTTTCAATAAGCAGTATTTCTTTGACAAAATGTAGATGAAAGACAGTTCATTTATCAAAAACCAAATTTTATCCTAAGAGTTTTAGATTTCTACTAAGGTGTCATGTATGTTAATTCTTAAATATTCATCTTACTTATAATATATATTTGGGTAAATTATGCAAAATATTTTGAGAAAAAATTACTAGGAAAGTCAGGCTACTCACAGATGAATTTCTTCCTGCCCCAAGTTCAAAGACCTGGGGCAGAAATAGGGTTGTTCTCCAGAACTTGCTAGGTCTGAGCTACTGGGGACACACCCAGCACCATGACAGACTGCCAAGAGACCCACAGGCAGGCCTGGGGTATAATACCCCATCTCAGAGGAAGAAGCATATTTCTGCCCAGAGTTATGTAGGACCCACACACAGGCCCACCCTGGGCTTTGAAGAGAAAACATGGGGCTGGGCCCATCCAGCACCACAAGTTGATGGGCAGATGGGGCAGCGTGATGAGGAGTAAATGTATAATATAGTATGGAAGAAAGAGAGACAGACAGACAGATGGTTCACTTACTGTGGACAGAGCCATATGTTAAGAAACAAAAGAGGAGAAGAGTTGACAGAAGTGGTTGGCTCAATTGCCAATTGGTGTCATGGTCATGGCTGAACCTGGGCTGCTGAGGCGGCCCATGCTTAGGTTCATGGACCTAAAGCATTCACAGTCTGTGTTGATGTCCCAGGTCCTTGATACCAGCAAAGGCTAAGAGGATAGAGCTACACAGAGGTGGCCCCACACCTCACTGACAACACTATAGAGACCTGGTACTGACTCTCCAACTGAAGCACTCAGGAGAGGGGACACTACCCCTCACTTGGGCAGCACAGTATACTTGACCTAACCCTGTTCACAGGGTCATGAGAGCGTTGATTCTGGTAGTGTGGTCTGCCATGTGGTAGCATGGGTGTGGGAAAGATGCCCTCTTCCCCTCAACTCTCAACACCTGCAACAAGTGCGGGGCCTGATCCATCACCTTACCAGCTGCATCACTTGGGAGAAGGGGCTCTCTACTTCTCATGGGCAGCACAGAAGAGATGACCCTACAGATAGGGGCACAGATGAACCAGACCTGAGGGCATGAGGAGGGTATAGCTAGTACTGACTCCCTTGTCTACAATGTGAAGGTGGGGAGAAGGGGTACATACCCACTCCTCTTGCCCTTCCATATTCCTCTAGCTAGTGAAGGAGCTGATTTCTTTACCAGATGCATCACTTGAGAAAGCAGGCCCTGCACCATCTGGGCATCACAGGACAGTTGACCATGTTGAGGAGGGCACAAATGAGCCAACCCAGAGAATATAAGCCTTCACCATGGGCAGGGGAAAGATGCCCCACTCACCCACCAATTCCTGAGGCAGGTGGGAGAGCTAGTTCTGAGGTTATAAGAGTCTGAGAGCTGCAATATTCAGGAGATCAGTCCCTGTGTCTTTCCAGAGCATATAATAGAGCCAACCATGTTGAAAGCAATGTAAGTAAGCTAGTTCCGAAGTTGTGAACATGAGAGAACTGTCCCACTATTTTCTTTCATGTTGCAGTGTGGGCAGAGAAGAGATGACCTTCCTTACCCCTGGCTGCTGACCACCTCTGACAGACAAGGGAGTTGACCCTCTCCGTTACCATCTGCAGAACTTAGGAATGTAAACCCAACCCTGTTGGTGGAGGTGTGACTGAGTCAGCCCTAACACTGTGCACATAGGCGAGCTGTTCCCCACTACTCATCTGGCACTTGGGAGTATCAGCAAAGGAGAGATGTCCCTCTCCCCCAAAAGCCTTAGGCAGGTGGAGGAGCTGGCCTGGAGGTCCTGAGAATGGGTGAGCTGTTCCTATAACACATCAGCTGCAGTACTCAGGCGTGGCTCCTGGGCAACACAGTGGAGTTTGTCGTGAAGATGTACATGAAAACTCACCCTGAGGACCTGAAAGTCAAATACTCGTCGTGTCCCATGCTCATCACTGTAAGAATGAACTGGCCAGGGCACTGTTGGAGAGCTCACCTTTTGACAAAGACAGGGGAGAGCAGGCCAACTGACTATAACTCCCTGCAATTACCCAGGTCTAGAACTGGTGTTTACAAAGTTTCAACAAAATCCATTATATCTGTGATCTCCTGGAGCATGAGGTGGGGGAGGAGGGGTGGTTTGCAGATCCAGGACTGAAAGCCTTTCACAACATAAGGCAGCAATGGGATATCCAGGAAGAGTACAAATCAGAATTCAGTGTCGATGCTATAGGAGAGATGAGAGGTAACAAACCAGACCAATGATTCTTTGGGATGAAAACCTTTATGGAAAAAAAAAACTAAGGATAAAATGTTTACAGCATAACTCACTGTATCACACTGCAGCATCCATCATGAGATTATCCCACCCTTTTGTTTACCATTTCTTCTCATATTCTCTTATATTTTATTTTGTTTATTTTGGGGACAAGGGAGATTGGTGTGATCAGGAGACATGATGTGGAGACATGAAAGACACAAAGAGTAAATAAAAAGAAAGTTAAAAGGTATTTATTTAATTAAAATAAACCCATATTTGAGCATTGATCAGAGTGTGTTATTTTGTGATTACTATATCTGAAAAGTATTTTGGACAGTTTTAATGTGAGCTGTTATTTATTAATCAATGAATGAGTTATATAATTATTGACCTCATTGTGGAATTATCTGGGGTAAATAAATAATTTTACATGAAGTTCAAAATTGGCTTAAGTAAAGGATAAAAACATGTTTCCCAGTATTTAAAATAAAACATACTATTAATTATTCTGTATTTGTATTTGGCGACAACTATGAATTAAATACCTGTAAAGAAGTTTTATATAAATTTCTTCCAGAATTTAGTAATTATTTTCTGCTATTTTCTTGCAGAGTCATTGAAGGAACTAAAATGAGTACAGTACAAACCGAAAACCAACAGAAAAACAAGGTTAAAGAACAAAAACAATACAAGCAAACCCCAAAACAGTAGCATGCTTTCTGCTAAGGAAAAGGAACAGAGTAAATCCACAAGGCTAATATGCTCTGAGTATTATATGAGACATTTAAGCAGCCGAGAAATTCAATGGCTGAATGCTTCATTGGTTCCAGCAGTCAGTGGGCAGGGCAGGGCATGTAAGTCAGACTATCACCTGCTGACTGCATGCTATACCTGTACATGAGGCTTATACTTTCCTACTGATAAGTGATTAACCCCATGCACTAGGCTCATTCATAGGACTCAAGTGGTTAAGATAATTAAATTCGAGGTGCCCTACATTATCTGCAACATGAATTCCAGCTGAACCTGTTCTTAAGAGAGGCAAACATTCCCTCTTGACTTCTGGACCAAAAGGAAGCTTTTTGTATCCACTAAGGACTAAAAGAATGTTGTCTGCAACTCAAAGATTTCTTAAGAGCTATTTATACTAATGACTATGGAACGTTGCCTTTTGAAATGGTAGCAAAACTATAAAATGAAATCAGCTGTTGGCTCAGGCCTTTGTATCACTTTGTTCCATAGAGCATGTCTGCTCCAGGTGGTATTTTCAGCAATTACCTATTTTATTGTAAGCATCCTGGACTCAGGATATTGTTGGTTTGATAATTCATCTTATTATATCTTTATTCATTCACTCTCTGTCTCTTTTAACTTGCTGTGTTACTTGTAAATGTCTTACACTTTTGGGAAATAGTAACTAGAATGTAACTAGTTGAAACAAATTAAAAAAAACTGACTTTGCGCTAAGGTCAATTATTTAATAGCATTAGTTAATTAATTAATTAGTATTTAGTGTTTGTTTGTCTGTGTGTATATGTGCCATGGGACATTTTGGGGGAAAATTTTTTCAGGAATCGGTGCTCTCCTTCTACCATGTGGGTTCCAGGAATCAAATTCAAGTCACCTTGCTTGACAGCAAACAGCCTTACTGTTCCTTTAGCCAAATATTAAGGAAGAAAGATATTGGAATAATTATTACAAAAGAAATATAATTCAATTAAAAACAGTAGTGAATTATTGGATTAAAAAATTTAAAAAGGCTTTGTGATTCATTTAATCACATATTTGTGATAGTTAAATATTTAAAAAAATACTTTATAAATAAATACAGCTATTCACTTCCCACTGTCTACATAGCTTCTGGAATTCTCACCAAACAATTATGCTCAGATCAGAAATTACTTCTAGGTAAATTACTCAGCCTGAACTTATCATCTGTTGCTGTGTAATTTATTGCTTTAGAACACAAACAATATGTGTTCTCTCTGTTTCTATAGAACATCAATCTGGGCACTGCACAAGTATATTCTAAAGACAGGCTAATGACGGACTTTTCTAATTTCTCAAATCTGGGGCTTCAACTTCTCTAAGTTACTGCTGGAATTTGGCTCCAGTGTTACTAAAACTTGGATTCCTAGTTTACTGCTAGCTCTTTACATGTGTCTCTTTGCTATTAGAAACCACTCTCTAATCTTCTCCCATCAGATCTCTTCAGTCTTGGAGACGAGGGGTGTTCTCCATCTGTTCCAACAGAGGCTCATAGAAGAAAGTCGTCAGGCAAATAGCCTCCTCCTCACATTCCTGCTTATGCTGAGTGAATGTGTTTATGCAAGGCCTGTCTATCAGAAGGTGTGAATCTTAAGAACTACATTCCCTCCTTTGAAATTTTTGGGTTAAAAAAAAAAAAAAAACTACATTCCCAGTTTGCTCCTGTAATTAGCAGTGCTCATGTTACCAAACTTGGACAAAAGAACTATATGAAAAATAAATGGTATGATAGCACTGTGTTCCTTCATAATTGAAAGCAATGATTTTACCAAAAAGAAAAACTCCATCTCTTCTCCTTTAATTTAAAATAAGAATGAAAAAGAAGTCTGAGCAAAGTAAACAGAGCTGTAATCCCATAACTCAACAAACTACAGTGGAAAGAAAATAAATCTGTGACCATCTTTGACTAGAGAGTACTGTTGGGACTAATTGAGTCCTGGCCTTCAGCTGCTCTTCCCTGCTAGTCTTCTAATGGAAGTTACTAAAAGCTGTGCTTTGCCTAGAGGATCAGAGGATGGGATTTTCACCTGTTGGCCATTGACTGCTGGGTATTTAAGCCTCCATGGTGCTATTAAAGAGGGGCTTTTTGGTACCAGTGTTGGAAGGTCTGTGTGTCTGTCTGTCTCTGCGTGTGTATTCTCAACCTCCAGCACCTTGCCTCAAGCTCGCGAACTGGGTTCTAGCGCATAGAGCACAGACTGGGGCACGGTGCGCGGCAGAGTACATTTTCTGAAAAACTATAAAACAAGAATAACAAACGTGAAGGGTTAGATAGTGAGCAGATACACTGTCTCTTAGAAATAAACATAGACCCACCCACCCCCGCCACACACACACCAAAAAATTCTGCTCTCAGTGCTTGGACCGCCATCTCTTTCACACCCATACAAGCGCTTTGCACTGCTGGTACATTCCTTATAGATCCATATGTGTTCCGGTTCTGCTTTATATAGAAGGTCTTGTTTCCTCAGTGTCTGTTACAGGCACAGTATCATTTACTATTGCACCATTACCATGAACAAATTTTAATAAGAAGAGACCTTTTATTTAGATATTGGCACCATGACAGATTTGTATGTGGCATCAGGACTGCATCTGAGAGCTCTCTCAAGCACCTAACCATTTCAGGCCAAGGCTGGTGAAGGCAAAAGCCACAAGATTGCATGTGTTTTGCTTATATGTAGGCAAAGGCTTACACACCTTTAATCCAAGTAACCACACTAGTTTTCTATAGACACTGTTCGTTAGTCGTACATGCCTGTAATCTCAGTCCTGGAGAGGAATATCAGACAGGAGGAGGCAGTTCTCAGGCACAGTCTCATTCTGAGAATTTCTGAAGGCAGTATTGGCATTTTGCTCTGAAGTAGAGATAAGAATTAGTAGCTGGCTGTTTTGCTTTTCTGACCTACAGGTTGAACTCCAATATATGTCTGTGGATTTTTATTAATCATGCTACATTTTATGACTTATTATCTTGCAAGAACATGAACTTTTAGAAATCAGTCAATTTAAGAATAATCTTAAATGTACAGGGCCTATGGTACAATGTGTACAAGTTATGGGCTTACATGTGAGATATTTTTTCTAGCTTTTCGATTTCTCAAGCACAGTACATCTAAATCTTAAATGTAACGTTAACCGTCATGGTGTCTTCTATTCCCTATGGCTCTTAAAATCTTTGGGAATTTCATCATTTTAGAAAAAAAAAACAGATTGTGTCTGAGTTTTTTTCATTGGTAGCATGCAGAATACCTTTCAGCACTATGAACACTAATCACAGGGGTGAAGGCTTCTACATAATCGCCAAACAGTTTCTCGGTGCTCAGTGAGTTCTGTAGGTGTTTTCTTCAGCAATAGTGTCTTACCATCAGTTTGTGGAGCGAAAGCAATAACTTTGGAAACATCTTGGGATTTTCAAGGGTTCTCATGGCCTCTCTTTGGCAAACAACTACACTAGATTCCTACTTTGGAAGCTAAATTTAATGATGAGAGATGTGTAACTGGGGCTGACTCCCCCAATATTTAGAAATTTAATTTATGTATCCTGCGTACATATGTATATTTTAGGAAGGTTCTACTGTGTAAGGTTACCTTATGACTCTTCATACGACTTTTAGTTCCATCTGTCCCACATTATTCCTTCTGTTGTCTCTTCTCACTGCATCTCCATTTGATGCTTCCATTTCTGTTCCCCATTTTGTCCTTCCATACCTATGGATTCTATTTTCCTTTACTAAGGAGATTCTATCATTTTCTTACTTTATACTTGACATCAGTGCTTATATAATTTTAGCTTGATTATCAAAGACATAAGAGCAAATATTGACATATAATTGGGTACCTACTGTATTTCTCTTTCTGGTTTGAATTATCTCACTGCTTTTATCATTAACCTGCCTATTTTATTATTTCATTTTTAAAAACTGAATAGTGTTCCACTGTTTAAATGCACCACATTTTCTTTATCCTTCTGGTGAGGGACATCTGGTTTTGTTCCTATTTCTAGCTATTGTAAGTATTGCAGATATGAATATGGCTGAGCAAGTCTTTGTGATAGGACAAATCATTCTTTGGGTATGTGACCAAGCTCCATCTATATATAGATCAAGTCCCGTATTCCCGAGGAATCACAACACCAATTTCCAAAATGACTGTACAGGTTTGTCCTCTCACCAGCAATAAGTAAGTGTTCATCTTAATCTACATCCTTGATAACATGAGCTTTCATTTGTTTTATTGATATTGGCCATTCTGACTGCTGTTAAGATTTAATTTCAAAGATTTACCTAAAAAGGGTTGACATTGTGCCCCAGGTAAATTAACATAATCTCACCAATATGTACACTTATTTATTTGACTCTAGCTGTATTATTTGATCCATTTGTTTAAGTGGTTATTTTTTCTTGTAATTTTTCAAGGTGAACAGGTTTATTTACATAATAACTGATAAAATTACTTGTTAAAACATGAATTATATAAAGTAATAGCACAATGTCAATCTTTAGAAACAGATAACACATTTACTGAATAAATGACTTTTAAAGTAAGAGAAAAAAACTACCCAGTTACAAAGGTCACATTATATTTGCCCAAGCTAGTTAAATTACATAAATGTCACCAGCCACAAAATTGTCCAGAAACAGTGCCTTTGACTTTTCTCCTTGAGCTGTTTTGTGAAGTTGTGTAAAGTCAAGAGGCATTAAATGGTGGAAATATCTTATATCCTCATCGAAAAGATAAATCACATTCTTGTTAAGAGTCTGTGCTTTACATATTGTACTTGTGCATATTACAGTAATCCCAGTTTATTCACCTTATAATATGTTAGAACATGAAAAATTAGATTTTTAAACTATGGTGAGGCAACACCTACCATGAACTAAACATTTCCAAGCACTAGCATGGACACCTGAGGGAAAAAAAAATTGCTTTTAGTAGTAAGAATTTATACTTTTTCAAAAGTAAGTTCTAGAAATATTTTATATATTATTTGAGTTACTTAAATTATTTTCTGATAATTAGCTTGGAAATTAAATTCTGGAATTTTATGCACCATACCAATAAAAATCCTGAGACTCAGAAAAGAAATTTAATAAAAAATAAATGTTTCCTCAATATCAAAATATGAAATGAGGATTTAAACAAGTCAATCCAAATCTAGTATGGGAGCTATTAATGATACCAGCACAGCATGTTTCAGAAGTTTCTCTTCTATTTCTTTGTGAAGCATCTACAGAAAAGAATAACGCCTCATATTATTTTAATGGCATTGTCTAGGAGATACAGACACATAAATGTTGCTGTAGTCTAAAAATCTGTGTGCCTGTCTGGAACAGTAATGGAGACATATTTTAGCCAAATCCTCAATAGCTAATGGAAGAAAATGAACTTAGCTTCACTTTCTAAGATATTTGTGCAGCCAAATGAAAATTCAGTTGTCCATGAATTTTGCAGGTTGAGGAGGACCATGGACTGACTATCCTTCAATTGATATCTGATATCCTTCAATTGATATGTGTTCTTCAAGGAGGTGACTATTCAGGTAGTTTTGTGATTTCTTTTTTTTTTTTTTAAATCTAAATTGTTTGCTCGATGTTGAAATGTTAGTATATACGGACTACACATTTTATTCAAGTGTATCTTCTGATATTATTTCATCTTTATCTGTGATTTGTATTTAAGTTCTTAAAAATTATTTAACAAAAATTAGAAATTTCATAACTTAAAAAATCTCAACACATTTTCTCTCAATATTTTTGTGTACTTTTTAAAAAAGTAAATAAAGTTTCTAACCTGGTTTATTTTAACATATAGTTTAAATGGCTTCTGAGCCTATTATACATTCTGAATAGAGTATTATGATATATTTAAGATGTATGTCGCCACTATATTTCTTGTACGTGGTCATCAAATTTGCATAATATTAGGAACATCATTATCTCTTTATAATTTAGACATCATCGTTTTCCTTTTGTTGAAAACCATTTGATTATCCTTCTGAGTATCTATTTTTCATTTCTTTGTGTACATGATCTATAAAGTGATTTATTTTATATGTGATTTCATCAATTTCTCTTAAGTGAAGTAGCTATGTAAGAGGATTTTAATTTGAAAACCATCAGTTGTAGTTTTGTTAGCATTTTGCTATTGCTACTTTTGTGCCAACAACAACAAAAAATTGGCTATTGTAGTCTTTTAGTTTTCCACACAAATTTGAAAGAGTTGATTAATAGTAAAAGATAACTTCCCTTTATTTTTAGTAAATTTTTAGTTTTGTTTGTTTGTTTGTTTGTTTGTTTGTCTTTTAGAGACAGGGTTTCTCTGTGGCTTTGGAGCCTGTCCTGGAACTAGCTCTGTAGACCAGGCTGGTCTCGAACTCATAGAGATCCACCTGCCTGTGCCTCCCGAGTGCTGGGATTAAAGGCATGCGCCACCACCACCCGGCTAAATTTTTAGTTTTAAATGAGATAAAATTACACCATCTCCATCTTTTCCCTTTTTTCCCCTCCAACACTTTCTTACTTCTCTCCTTCCTATACCCTCCATCCAACACTCTTCAAATTCATAGCCTTTTTTAATTTGACTATTATTTTATATGTAAGTATAAACCCATACATGTATGAATTCAAACTGCATGGTCCATTTAGTGGTGCTTGTATTTACATGGTTTTAGGGCTGACCATTATTATATTGTAACCTTAATTTTGAGAATCATCTCTGCAGAGACTATTTCTCTTTCTCTGGGTTGTCATCATTTGCCTGTAGCTTTTTGTTCAGGGGTGGAAGGAACTCTTAAAATTTGTCATTTGTACATCAATATGTCTATTAATATTGTTGTTGTTTTCCCCAATATGCATAGACTACCTAATAAGAACCTTAATATCAGACATGAGATGCCTTCTTTGGAGGTATCAAAGGCATTCAAGAGACTCCCAATATAACCTAGGCTATTTCTATTCCCGTATTTGCCTCTCAGAAGTTGAAGGTATGTACCTACTTCTAAAGGCATCATGTACATGGGCACGAAATAAGGACTGCCGTGCTAGGCTTTATTGGAAAGCTTACTTCCTAGGCGCAACTCTCATTTTACCTTAAGGCACTGTAGAAGCTGATAAAGGGAAGAAGTAATCAGTAATCTTATCCAGCCCTGAAACCCGGCAACCACAATGACCAACATGGCAAAATTATTCTAATAATACAAAAGTGGCTCTCGTATCTTGGAAATAACCAACAATTCTCTAGTTGGACTAAAGACTAGCTTATCAGAAGACTATATGCCACAGGAACCATGGCTAACTCCCAGAGGCTAGCCAGCTCATGAATGTTTGAGGAATACCTACAACTTTATTTACCAGAGAAGCATAGTTTATAGCTCCTTTCTTTCTTCTCCATCTTTTTAATCATTTTTCTTGTTTATTATTACCATGTCCCATCATATATAAGCAAGGCAAAGGTGAAAATATCTTCATATCTTCACAAGGCATATTTCTTCTGTTCTTTTCACTTCTTTATTTTTTTGAGTGTTTTTTTTTGTTTGTTTAATTTGAAGATTGTAATTTAAGTACAGCTCTCCCTTTCCTTTCCTCCTGCCAAACCATCACATATTTTCTTCCCAATTCCCCTAGAAATTCATGACTTCTTTTCCCATTAAATTTTATGAAATTCATATATGCATTTGTATATAAAATATTTTATATTCCCATGTATAGCCTGCTGAGTCCATTTAATGTTGCTTGTAAGAACCCCTGAAGGACTGATCATTTGGCACTGGAAAATCAAGTGGTGTGTTCTCTTAATTAGGGAGGCCCACATCTTCTGCTCTCAGGTTTACACTTTTGCCATTGGTTCCTAGTGTTCTATAATGGTCTCCATTGGATGAAAGGCAATTTCTTGAAAATAGGTAAAAGCTCATGAGGCTATCCTACACAAAGTAATGGCGTCCTAACTGTATCAGTTGTTCAAATATGTGTGATAATATATCTTTCTATTTGTGAAAATCTTCACTGACTTTTCACAAGAATTTAATAGCTTTCCACATATGCGTATTTATTTTCTTCTATGTAATAAATTCTTTTATTGTTCTATCATTAGCAATTTTAAACATTTTGAACTCCAATTGGTTATTGTTGTTATATAAATATTACTTTAATAATACATATTAACCTCATGCCTACATATTGCTGTATTTGGTATTGAATACAGAAATTGTTCATTTGTGGCTTTTTTGGCATGCTGTGTTGTTTATTGCTTATTTATTTGCCATTTGGGAGGAATATATTTAGAGAGAGAGAGAATGAGATCATTTATAGATCAACAGTTCTATTTCTTCATAATCTATAATTTATACCTATTAATTGTACATACTAGGATTTTAATTGCAATGTTTATTATGAATTAATGGGGAGCCTATTTTTGTTTTGTCTTGGTTTATGACATTCCAGTTTCAAAGTTAAAAATGTTTCTGGCTGTAAATTTGGTTTACTTTGTTTGTTTGATTGTTTGTTTCCTATTTTGAAAAGACATTTGAAGATGCCCCTTGTTAATGGCTTGCTTGGGTTTAGCAGATTTTCTGCCTCACTTGAGGAAGCCACGCTGCATTGCAGTTTTCATTCTTTGAACATATGGGTCATGTGAATTGATTACAAATGTGAATTACTCTTTTATACCAAAAGAAATTTCATTTGTCATGATGATTATTCATTTAAATAACTTTGGTTTAATTTTGTGTTATTTTCTGAAGGTTTCTAATCTATTTTCTAAAGAACTGCAAGTTTATTATCAGTACAATAATTTTTTTCTGTTTCCTATTAGATCCAGGCTGACCTCTTGTATGTCTTAATCTCCAGAATTGAAGATTATACTTTGTCTATCAGCTCAGTTCTTCACTAGATTAAGAAGAATTTTCTCTTTTTGTCTTTGATTTTCCACAATAAACATGTCTGTGAAAAGATTTATAACTTTTACATGTTATGGTAAAAGTAAGAGTGTCCCATGACATTTAAATAACCATAGCATGGGAAAATCATAATGTATTTCTCATTTTATCATATAAATTGAAATTTAATTGTTTATCTTATTTTTTTTCTTAAGTTGTCTACCCTAGTTGAATGCAAATACTGTTTTTGATAAGTTCTAAGAAAAAGTTGTCTTAAATATATTTAATGTCACCACCCCATAATTTCCAAATCTTCAAAAGAAATTGAACTATGAGTATGTTCATACATTCAATACAGTATTGACCAAATCATGTATACTTTTATTCAAATTTTCTCGAATAAACCAAGGCAAAGCTGAAAATGTATATTAAATCAAATAAGATCTTATGATAGTCTAATAAAATCTCACTCATTTTATTGAATCCATGAAACATATGAAGATGAATCTATTTCCTTGCATCCATATTATGGCAGAGAGACAGGGAGAAAAGTAGGCTTTATAGGTCTTAGTTTTTTTCCATTGTGGTGATAAGACAACATGTCCAAGACAACTTGATTTCAGAGGTTAAGAGTCCACAACCATCATGGCAGTGATCATGACAGCAGACATTATTTGGGAGTCCCCTTTGTGTGCTGTGATTATCATTAATGAATAAAGAAACCACCTTGACCTGTTGATAGGGCAAAACTTAGGTATGTGAGGAAAACTAAATAGCATGCTGGGAGAAAGAGGCAGAGTTAGAAGGACACCATAGAGCTATCACTGATGGAGATAGAGGTGCTGAAACTTTGCTGGTAGGACATAACCTCATGGTGACATACAGATTATTAGAGATGGGTTAAATTAAAAAGTAAAAGTTGGCCAATAAGAACATAGAGCTAATGAAATGATCATATGATTTTTTCTTTCAGTCTATTTATATGGTGGATTACATTGATAGATTTGCGTATGTTGAACCAGCCCTGCATCTCTGGGATGAAGCCTACTTGATCATAATGGATAATTTTTCTGATGTGTTCTTGAATTCGGTTTGCCAGTATTTTATTGAGAATTTTTGCGTCGATATTCATGAGTGAGATAGGCCTGTAATTCTCTTTCTTGGTTGGGTCTTTGTGTGGTTTTGGTATCAGGGTAACTGTAGCTTCATAAAAGGAATTTGGCAATGACTTTTCTGTTTCTATATTGTGAAATACGTTAAGGAGTATAGGTATTAGCTCTTCTTGGAAGTTCTGGTAAAATTCTGCGTTAGTAGCGTGGCTGGATACAAGATCAACTCCAAAAAATCAGTTGCCTTCCTATACACTAAGGATAAGGAAACAGAGAGGGAAATCACAGAAGCATCACCTTTCACGATAGCCACAAAGAGCATAAAATATCTTGGGATAACCCTGACCAAGGAAGTGAAAGATCTATTTGACAAGAACTTCAAGTCTTTGAAGAAAGAAATAGAAGAGGACACCAGAAAATGGAAGGATCTCCCTTGCTCTTGGATTGGGAGGATCAACATAGTAAAAATGGCAATTCTACCAAAAGCAATCTATAGATTCAATGCAATCCCCATCAAAATCCCATCAAAATTCTTCACAGATCTGGAGAAGACAATAATCAACTTTATATGGAAAAACAAAAAACCCAGGATAGCCAAAACAATCTTATACAATAAAGGAACGTCTGGAGGCATTACCATCCCTGACTTCAAACTCTATTACAGAGCTACAGTATTGAAAACAGCTTGGTATTGGCATAAAAACAGAGAAGTCGACCAATGGAATCGAATAGAAGACCCTGACTTTAACCCACAAACATATGAACACCTGATTTTCGATAAAGGAGCTAAAAGTATACAATGGAAAAAAGAGAGCATCTTCAACAAATTGTGCTGGCAAAACTGGATGTCAATCTGTAGAGGAATGAAAATAGACCCATATCTATCACCATGCACAAAACTCAAGTCCAAGTGGATTAAAGACCTCAATATCAGTCCAAACACACTGAACCTGATTGAAGAGAAAGTGGGAAGTACTCTACAACAAGTGGGCACAGGAGACCACTTCCTACGTATAACCCCAGCAGCACAGACACTAAGGACCTCATTGAATAAATGGGACCTCCTGAGACTGAGAAGCTTCTGTAAAGCAAAGGACACTGTTGCTAAGACAGAAAGGCAACCCACTGACTGGGAGAAGATCTTCACCAACCCCACAACTGACAAAGGTCTGATCTCCAAAATATATAAAGAACTCAAGAAACTAGACCTTAAAGGCTAATCAACCCAATTATAAAATGGGGCACTGAGTTGAACAGAGATCTCTCAACAGAAGAAGTTCAAATGGCCAAAAGACACCTAAGGTCATGCTCAACTTCCTTAGCGATCAGGGAAATGCAAATCAAGACAACTTTAAGATACCATCTTACACCTGTCAGAATGGCTAAAATCAAAAACACCAATGATAGCCTTTGCTGGAGAGGTTGTGAAGAAAGGGGTACACTCATACATTGCTGGTGGGAATGCAAACTTGTGCAACCACTCTGGAAAGCAGTGTGGAGGAAATTTGGGATCAACCTACCCATGGACCCAGCAATACCACTCTTGGGAATATACCCAAGAGAGGCCTTATCACACAACAAAAGTATATGCTCTACTATGTTTATAGCAGCATTGTTTGTAATAGCCAGAACCTGGAAACAACCTAGATGCCCTTCAATTGAAGAATGGATGAAGAAAGTATGGAATATATACATATTAGAGTACTACTCAGCAGTAAAAAACAAGGACTTCTTGAAGTTTGCAGGCAAATGGATGGAAATAGAAAACACCATCCTGAGTGAGGTAAGCCAGACCCAAAAAGAGGAACATGGGATGTTCTCACTCATATTTGGTTTCTAGCCATAAATAAAGGACATTGAACCTATAATTCGGGTTCTTAGAGAAGCTAAATAAGGAGAACCCAAAGAAAATCATATAGGCATCCTCCTGAATATTAAACTTCATCAGGCGATGAAAGGAGACAGAGACAGAGACCCACATTGGAGCACCGGACTGAAATCTCAAGGTCCAAATCAGGAGCAGAAGGAGAGAGAGCACAAGCAAGGAACTCAGGACCGCGAGGGGTGTGGGTGTACCCACACACTGAGACAATGGGGATGTCCTATCGGGAACTCACCAAGGCCAGCTGGCCTGGGTCTGAAAAAGCCTGGGTCAAAACCGGTCTCGCTGAACATAGCGGACAAGGAGGACTACTGAGACCTCAAGAACAATGGCAACGGGTTTTTGATTCTACTGGACCTATTGGTTTCGTGGGAGCCTAGGCAGTTTCGTGGATGCTCACCTTACTAGACCTGGATGGAAGTGGGTGGTCCTTGGACTTCCCACAGGGCAGAGAACCCTGATTGCTTTTTGGGCTGACGAGGGAGGGGGACTTGATTGGGGGAGGGGGAGGGAAAGGGGAGGCGGCGGTGGGGAAGAGAAAGAAATCTTTAATAAATAAATTAAAAAAAAGAACATAGACCTAATTTGCCAAGCAGTGATTTAATTAATACAGTTTCTGTGTGATTATTTTGTTTCTGGGTGGCCGGGACGAACAAGCAGCTAACTCCAACACAGATAGGCAGGCATAGTACTGAAGCAGTAATTTGCAGTTTGCATCATGATTCACAAGTGGGAGGCAGAGAGCCACAATGAGAATGGCACAAACCTTTTTTATTTTATATTTTAGTTATTACTTATGTTATTATTTCTATAATTGTTTGAAATTATAATTACATCATTTCCCCTTTCTTTGCTCTCTCCAAGTTCCCCAGTTAAGTTCTTCTTACTCTCTTTTATAAACCATAACCGCTTTATTTATTAACTGCAATATATTCATCTCCTAGGAATGTCAGAAGCTACACCCATAAAATACCATTAACATAATTGCTTGAACATGAATTGAATGAAAACAATAACAGTTGACATGAATAGTGGAAAACTTATGAGACCTTTACTGTACACAAAAGATTATAGTCAACTAAGGAATGCTGAGAAGGAGAAACAGTCTCTCCCCCACACCCCCCAAAAAAGTGTCAATCATCTAATACTAAATTTTCAGTCCTGAAAACATACATAAAAATAATATTACTCAGGCTGAGCATCTCCTCCAGCAAGCCAAAATATAATCTTTTCCAAACATTTCCACCAAGTCCAGAGTATTCAAATATGGGAGCTTATGGGGGAATATTCTCATTCAAACAACAACAGAAAAGATAATGCTAGAAATTACTTCTTTTGAAAAAAAAAAACTTTTTCTAATGTTCTTGTACCATATTTGTAAACAAGGGAGCACTGGTCACTTTGGATACTAGTACCCCAATTATAGACTGCTAAGTTCATCTATGTAGACTGATACTCAGCATTCAGTCAAATGTGCATCTTGTATTTGTGGTGTTTAATTTATAAAATTATTTTAATATGTTTGGGTTTTTGCTTGCCTGGATATTTGTAGACCACATGTGTGTTTGATGTCGGCAGAGGTCAATTCAGGGGGTTGGATCCAGTAGAAGTCTCATTACAGAAGGCTGTGAACATTCATGTAGGTACTGAGAATCAAACATGAGATTCATAAGCAAAAGAGTTTTAAACTCCTGAACTGCCTTTCTAGCTCACAGCATTGGTATTTTAAAAGGATATTCCACTTTGTTTTAAATATGAATATGTATTGTGTCCACAAAACAAAAATAAGAACAGAGACTTATGTAAACACCGTGGAAATCAACAATTAAAAAAATAGAACATCAAAGATAACCAGCTAGGAAACACAGAAGCCTACCTGATGTTTCATGATTTATGTGACATGACAACAGCTAGAATATTCTGTTTGCCTGGAAAGTGGATTTCATTCTTGTTTGACCTGATTATGAAAACAAAATTGGCAATTTAAAATAAAAAATCTCCTTCAGCTTTAGAATGGAGACAGTTTTAAAGTGATGGCCTTAGAAAAAAATCCTAAAACATTTTTCAAATATATTTCCATCCCAATGCTTGTTTTACAAAACTCTACCAAAATATTAAATTCACTAAATATTTAAAAATTAAAAATATGTTTGCTTTAAGACATTGAAGATATTTTGTGAGCATCAATTCCTTTTTATCATCCATCAGATTTAAGCAGTGTCTTAAAATATAAATGTTTAAAAGTAGATATACAGTTTAAGAATTACATATATTTAAGCTTGATCTGGTATAATTCCTCTTTATAATGTATTCCCTGAACTTTATTACTAGAAAGGATTGGTCTGTATTTAGTTTTTTTTAAAATAACAATTCAAATTCATAAAACAAAATAGAACATGTTATGTGTTCATGACAAGAATAGTATGCCAACCTTGCAAGGTTATGTGATATAAAATGACATGAGACAAGGGCTCCTTTTGTTCCCAAACAACAGGCTCTAAAAACAAACCAAACTGCTGCACATATCAAAGAGGTTGTAAGGTACTTGGAGAAATAAGCTAATGCCTATGAATGACACCCTGAAGATACTTCTTGAACGTAGCTCTGACAACTAGAGCATCTGCAGACATTACCTCTACCCAGGACATCACTTGGAGCTGCAGAAGGACACTATTGGAAGGCACACATTTGACAGGCATAGAAAGAAAATGTAAGCAATAAAAACAAAAAGCTGCTGTGTTTGTTTATGTATCTAGCTTCCTGGTTTAGTTTCACTTAAAAACATTAGACGTCTATTTTACTGCTTATAGAACAATGTCTAGTTGAAGTCTTTAATATTTCGTTCATTATTCAAAACTTTACTTTGAAATTTTTTAAAGTGTGAAAAATTATATTCCTTAATTGCTTTAGACTTTACTAATTCAATTTGTGTAATTCAATTTGTTCATTATACCTTTACTGTCTTACTAGAATTTCCCCTTTAAGGCATTATATATCAATATACATTTTTCTCATATTTCTCATTATTTCATTAGATCTACACTAAAGTTTCACTGTCTTAAATATTCCTGGCTTATCCTTACAACCTGGCATGCTCTGCTATTTCACATAAGATGTATTGGGATCACTCATCTATTGCCATATATAATGGAAAATTTTAAGACTTTAAGCAAACTTTTTAACAGAATAAACACAATACATTTATTTTAACATATATTACTGATAAACACACTCACATATATATAATATGTATCACATTTTTATCATAATAAACAATATGTTACTTCCAATTCCTTTCAAATATTTTAGAATCAGACAGAAATTCAAAGTTTGGATATCAGTAGAAACAAGGTTTGATCTTCAATTCATAAAAGCTAGATTTCATACTTCTGAGACCTGTGCTATAGATGTATTTTCTCAGATATCTTCCATGTCTGAACTGTTTATAGAACTGGTTACTCTTATCTATCATCTGAGCCCAGTGCAGAAAAATTACTACATAGAGATTTCTTAGAGAACTCAAGTTCTTTGGAAGTCTTGATATTGATTCACTAAAGTAATCATTACTTATAAGAATTATGCCACCCCATCGCCCCCCCTCAAAAAAAAACAGGAAATATTTTCCTCAAAACATTTTACTGATATTATTTTCACTAGTTATAGGTAGTATAAAAGAATCTTATACCTGTCAGAATGGCTAAAATCAAAAATACTAATGATAGCCTTTGCTGGAGATGTTGTGGAGTAAGGGGTCCACTCATCCATTACTGGTGGGAATGTAAACTTGTACAACCACTTTGGAAATCAGTGTGGCGATTTCTCAGGAAATTCGGTATCAACCTACCCCAAGACCCAGTAATACCACTCTTGGGAATATACCCAAGAGAGGCCCTATCATATGACAAAAGCATTTGTTCAAGTATGTTCATAGCAGCATTATTTGTACTAGCCAGAACCTGGAAACAACCTAGATGCCCTTCAATGGAAGAATGGATGAAGAAAGTATGGAATATATACATATTAGAGTACTACTTAGCAGTAAAAAACAATGACATCTTGAATTTTGCATGCAAATGGATGAAAATAGAAAACACTATCCTGAGTGAGGTAACCCAGACCCAAAAAGATGAGCATGGGATGTACTCACTCATAATTGGTTTCTAGCCATAAATAAAGGACATTGAGCCTATAATTTGTGATCCTAGAGAAGCTAAATAAGAAGGTGAACCCAGAGAAAAACATATAGTCATCCGCCTGGATATGGGAAGTAGACAAGATTGCCGGGAAAAAACTGGGAACTTGGGGGTGGGGTGGGATGGGAGTAAGGGGAAAATGAATCATTAAGAAATACAGAAAGGTAAAAAATAAAAAAAATTGAAACTTCAAATAGAGAAAAAATAAACTTTCTAATTAAAAATTTATGGTTTAGACCATGAGCCAATGGAACTAAAACTAAATTAAAAAGTTTTTTTTTCAACATCTAGTTTGCTCTTAAGATTGTTTGCCACTGAAGTTACATAGATTCCAAATATTACAGGTTATTTTCATTAGTCTTGTTTAACCTCCAGAGCTTTATGGTAAGCCCTGAAATCTGAAAACACTGTATACTTAACAAATAGAAAATGAAAAACTCATGCTAACAATACCTGGAAGATTAACCCATCTTGGTTAGATTTCTAAGTTCTCATAGCTGCTATGGATTCTACAAGAGAAGCAAAATTACCTCAGACATACACGACAATGAATTTGAGCTTCAATGGAGATTGGCTGGCAAGATAGGGCAATTGTTACGGGAGTGAAAAAAATATATCATGGGGAGTAATTAACTACTTTCAGATCAAATTTAACTCCACTTTAATATATGCAAGCAACCATACCTGTCACAATAATTGTGCTAAGAATGTATTCTTAGAAAGGTCATAGACCATTGTGGGCAAGTATGCTATTACTATACTGGTAAATGTACATAGTATCAACAAATTTCCTACGATGTATCTTGAAATTCATAGTTTAGTGCTTCTCTAAAGTTTTGTTTAAGAAGCAGCATGTTTGTAGTAGACAGTAATTAATACAGAGAACCTTATTTAACTAAGGTGCAAGGAATAAAAGACTAAAGAATGTTCATACCCATACTCCATTCTTCCAAAGCCCAGGGAACAGTGTTGAAGAAGAGGCAGAAATGGTATCAGAACCAGAGGTTGTATGTTACTACAAGGAAACGATGTCCTTTGGACACAGCAGGGCAGTTGAATATATGAACTGTAAGTTGCTGTAATAGCATGCACAAAATGGATGCTGGCCTTAACTAGACCAAGTCTCTGCATGGAACCATGACTTGAACACAAAATTCTAAGCTAAGCTGTAGAGCTTTTGGCAGTTCTTCACTTCTGGGAAAGGGAGAGACTTTTCTGACAGGATAGCCCTTAGTAAGTTAGCCAGCCTCCAATGGAAGTCCACATACCTAACAATCTTTAGAAAACACAAACTGGTCTTGAAGGGTTTGGAAACAAAAACAAACCCAGAAACTTGAGTTGATAGGGAAAGGAGGGGTAGTTCTGGAAAGACTTAGGGGAAGAAAAATAAATTTGATTGGCGTGTGCTATTTGAAAATATCAGAGAACTAATTAAAAGCCCATTATCATCTCTTTACTTATATAAACATATTTATATGTATATACACACACATAAAGTTATAGGCTGTTTTAAAGAAATAAAAGCACATGTAGTTTTAAAAATTAATTTTAAATATTAACACATTATTAAAATCTCTAAATGTGAAAAATGTAACTGTGACTTTTTTATGCCAGATGAATTTGAGTCTAAGGATATGTTACTTGGAAAAGAGGTTCTGCTTTTGATTCCACAGAGGATGAGATCTTGTGGATTCCTTCACACTAATGTGGTTCAATGGACCAAGACAAACAGAAAGGTCTCCATAAGAACCCCCCAAAGGAAAATACTTTGCCCCAAAAGCAGAAGGAAGTAGTTTGGAAAGAACTATGCCCAAATTACAAAATATTATTTATGAATATTAATTTACATTTAAAGTGGAGTTTGCTATAGAGATTGACACTTTGCATTGGTATGGATTTTGGTTTATTGATGCATATTTAAGGTCAATTTTGTTATATGTATATTTTTGTTCTTGATTAAGGTATTGTGTTTTTGCGGCTCATTTAAAGATGTAATGTATAATTAAGAAATACAGATTGATAGCGATCTATAATAGTCAAGCTTGTATCCATGTTAGTTAGATTTTCTAGATGTATAGCTATATATTTCAGATGGATAGGTATTCTTTAAACCTTTCAAAAACTAACAGAATACGGCATTTAAATGTTTTAAGAACTTAGAACTTTTCATGAAAATAAGACACATCTGTTCCTGGCAGCACCAATCTACTTTATTAGAATGATGAATATCAAAGAGGCTTCTCAGGGAGTTTGTTAGCATTTGGGCAAGGAACTACTCTTTCCTAGACTGCTTGATGTTATACTGTATGAACTGGACATTCAGGACCCACAGAAAAATGACTACCGAAAGTGCCTAAAGGTGAGACGGCCCTTTGTGGTTCCTGCTTCATGAAAGAGTCTGTGAGAAATTCTGCAGGACACAGAGGGAATTGACTGACAGCGGAACTGTGTTTGAGATTTCCAGCTTCATGGAAAAGTCTGAAAAATACTAGGGGTACAATCTGGGCTGAAGATGGGTACCCCAATGTTACAGAAGAATTTTGGGCAACTGTCCAGAAAGTGAGTTGTCTCCGCCATTCTAGAGTTTTCGGAGTTGCTTACAATGCACTTCCTGTTTATGTAGGTAATATATCCTTCTGGAATCTTTGATAGAGTTGAAGAATAATAGTCTATCAGTTACTCTAGGCCCTAGCCAAAATTGATTGCTTCAGTGTTGCAAATGAGACGTTGGGTGATTGCCTAGGTAGACAGTTGTTTCTTTCATTTGTTGTATATTTTTAGAAGTTGCTTGATTGCACTTCCTGCTTAGTCAGGGAATATTATTTCCCTTCTCGGATCTTTAATGGTGTTGAAGATTAGATAGTTGTAGTTACTTTCCTCTCATGATTTGACCAAATTATTTATTATGTAAGACAAACTCATTAGAAAAAAATAATTATTGAAACATTTATCACATGTTTCTTGCTTAATATATTTGTTCTTAATGCATATGGTTTTGTATTAGGCTTAGAACTCTCTTATTTAAACAAATGGGGGAGGTGCTGTAGAAATTTCTACCACCAGTAGCCTTTAAGTTGCCAGTCCACTTGGGTATGGCCTCTTATACTATTTATGTCAATATAAAGTGCGTGTCCGGCCTCTTTTCTGGCTGCAGAACTTGGTTGCTGTACTCCATTCCTGTGAAGGATTGTGATTTGTGAGTCTACCCCTAAATAAATAACCCTCTAAGTTTCTCAATTCTGAGCGAGTGTGCGATTTCTTTTAAGCATTCTTCTTCAGTTTTCTTTATTTGTGATAAAAGGTGAAGTAGATATAAATATTTTATAACTGTAATTCTTGATTGATACCTGTTTTTATATGTAATTTTACTATGTTAAAATTAAAATATTCCTTTACATTGAGACAGAAAAGGGGATATGGTTGCGGCGAACTCCCTGACCAGCAGGAAGGAACAGCCACAAGATAAGGATTCTTCCCAAATCACATTTTATTGGAGCCTCTTGGTTGAAGGGAGAGCAGGGAGCAAGGGGCCCGGAGCTCTGAGCTGTAGCTGCTTATATAGAGAGTCTGCCTAGCAACCTTTGATACTTTGATACTTTTAACTGCTTTTCTGGAGATCCACCGGCCGGAAAGAAAGCAGGAGAACATCCCTGTCAATTACAGACCACAAGGAAGTTTCCCTGCCGGTCAGGGGAAGTGTGGGCAGCTAGATCACAACTCACCCTGTTTTCTGGTGGAAGAACTGCAACCTTTATTATGGTATCAAGCTAGGCCGGGGCCAAATGCCATCTTGTAATGGCAGCCACTCAAATCGGCTCCCAGCATATGGTGTGGAGAGTCCCTTAATATATATGTTGCTTTTATTGGTTAATGAATTAAGGTATTTTGGACAGTGATTTAGCAGACTAAAGCTAGGCAAGAGAACTAAACTGAATGCTGGGAGAAAGAAGGCAGAGTCAATGAGATGCCATGTAGCTACAACTGCAGAAGAAAGACATCCTCATTGGATCCCACCAGGAACTTTGCTGGTCAGCCATGACCTCGTGGTAATGCACAGATTAATGGAGATGGATTAGTTTAGGATATAAGAGCCAGCTAGAAATACACTTATGCTATTGGTCAAGCAGTACTGCAAATAATATAGTTTCTGGGTGATTATTTAAGGTCTGAGTGACTGGGGAACAAATGAGCAACTTCCAACACCAGAACTCTTACCATAAATCCTGTCACATTTTAAAAAGAGTAATTTAAAATGTTTTATTAAGATAAATGGGTTATGATGAGTTGTATTTTCTAAGGAATGGGCCTAGAGTAATACTTATTATTAATGTTTAGTCAAATACCTTTTTGACTCTGAAGCATGTTTTACTAACTTCTACTCTTTATTTACATTTTATTTTCAATATATTCTTTAAGCACTTTGAAAATAAGAGTAGTTTATTATATAAGTGTAAAATGCTTAGGGTTCAAATATTACACAATACTAAGTATATGGGAAAAATGAATAATCCATGACTAAAGGGACAAAGAAACTGTGGCAAAGAGAAAGGCAAAGCTTTGAGGTAAAGTAATAGAAGAAAAATTCTTAATGCTCATGCTGATCCAAAGGTTTTGAGACAAGCAGGAAGAGAAAAATCAGCCTTTAGTACAGGAATTGAATGCGGAAGGGAATGTGGACACTGAGCCCAGGAAAGAAGGCGGCTGGAACTGGGCCATAAGATCCCTCATTTATGAATTTACAATCTCAAATTTAGGCAGGGATAAAACTCTTATGCATGATGAGCCAACTTGGACAGATGTTCAGAAGACACCACTGATTAAAGGGTACTTGTTTAGCTGAAAAGTTAATTCTCTTGGATAGATGAGTACTTCACTGAAAATGAAAATTTCAGTTTGCATTACATTCACAAGTTGCTTCCCCAAGGTTAACACCTTCCATAGATAATTGAAACTAATGAAATTTGATGTGTTCCTTTTCTGAAATAGTTTCAATAATTCATAAAGCATTTTAAATTTAAATCTTATTTTTCTAACAAACAAGAGAGACGGCTAATAATTACAGTTCATTTTAATCTTAGGAAAACTAATTCTATTTATCTCTTTAAGTTATATTATTTATTTCTTCAGAAAATACACAATAAAAACTCAAATATAGACTAAAATATGGCAATTTAAAGTCTATTATATCCTCAAAATGATTACATGCTCAAGATATGCATTATTCCTTTGATATTTAATTGGCTAATTCTGATAGATAAATACAACACAGACTTTGTGCCAAAATTAGAACCTCCAATTATTAATGTAATTATTATCCTAAAAAAACAAATTTTAAAGCTATATTATCACTGAAAATAATAATTCCATTTAATAGAGACTTCAATGTGTGACTCAGAAAGGATTTATATCAAAATGAAAACACACACACACACACACATTGCCATATAATAGAATCTACAAGAATTCAGGGAGAAACTAGTCATGCCGATATGTTACAACATACAACCTCTTATCCCCCAAAACACATATATGTTTTAACATTTATGTGTATTTGTTTATTGTTACATATAACATATATGTGTTATAACATATGTAGGTGTGTTTTAACATATCTAAAGCTTTTTTTCTTTTGGCTTTTCCTACTTTTCAGAATCACACACAGAAGCTTAGAGCACTACTCACAGAAATTCAGCATACCAGATGCTGTGCTCCATCACTCAGATTCCCTTCTCGCCCAAGGATTATCCTCACAGCTGTTGGGTGTTCTACAAGCAGATGGTCCTTGTCAATAATCCTCTTCATTTGTTCAGGTTGTAGGGGGACTGCTGTGTTGCCTGGTTCACATTCCAGTTGCGAATGGCAACTTTACATTCAGTGATTGATGAAGGCTGATATGAGTAAGAACAGTCTACACTCTGAATCTAGAAAGCATAGGACAGATGCAAGTAAGGTTCTAGTTTTTACAGTAGAATCAGCTGAGAAGGCTTTTGCCAGAGGAATAGTGGAGCTGAACTCTCTATGCCCAACTCTTTCTGTATTTGTTTTTCCACATAATACTTCAGGACTTCGATAATAGAAAACATAGTAGTAGACTTTATTATACTCTGACTTAACTCGCCTTATTGGCTTTGTAGATATCTTATATAGTCAGAAAATTGTCATATATTATTTTCTCATCTAATTTAACACACGTTACCTATTTTGTCTAAATAGTTTCCTCCTGTTAGGAGCAGGGAGACCCATAAGACTCAGGAAAATAATAAATAACACAAGACTCAAGACATTTAACAAAGCTCAGAACTTGACAGGTTCTTATCCAATGTTATAGAAATTTTAATCAGTTGTTAAGGAGTGGAGTCTATCTCCTGTGGAGTTGCATACAATTTTATACTAGGACTACCAGAGATCAAGTTTTGTGTGTAATCTATCATGATGGGATTAGATTTTCAATAATCCATCCAAATTTGAGCTGCCCATCTCCAGAACGTCCCCACCCACATTTTTTATATTACCCAAATAAGTTCAATGATCAACAATTTAATTTGTATAGAATTTATAAATTTTATTGTTGTTTGTAGTTGTTTATTTAGACAAGAACTCTAGCAGATAAAATATACTGGAATCAGAAGAAACAGTATTTCTCAGGGAAGAGTACATTGAATGTTTATTTACTACCGAATAGTCAGCCCTTTAAACATGCATAGAGGTAAGGAAACACAACGCATAGGGTTTTCAGTTACATAACTACCTTTGAGCCACCTATCTCTTGTAAGTTTCACTTGTAAACTCACTGGTTCACTAAACTAGGCGGATGGAATCAACTCTTTGGTGTGTCAGAGGTAAAAAAAAAATATTCTGTTTGAATTGAAAAACATTTGTTTTCTGAAGTCATTTACTATGCAATTAGACACTGTAAAATCCTACCCCATTATTTCCAGTCTCCTCTTATTAAGACTTGCCAAGATGCTTCTATCAATCAAGACATTCAACTTCATGAAAATTTGAACTTTTCAAATAGTTTCTACATCATTCTATTTCAACAGCGTAAAAAGGTTTTTTTTTCTAAATTAATGGACATCCAAGAGAGCATGGCCTACAAATTTTTCAATTCCTTATTGGAGTTGTAGAAGGATTTTGTTCAAATTTCTTCCCTTAGAATTATCATGTTTCAGTCAGGCAACAGTGGTTCATTCCTTTATGTCTACACTCAGGAGAGAGGCAGGTGTATCTCTGTAAGTTCAAGGCCAGGCTATTCAACAGACTCAGTTCCAATACAGCCAAGGTTATATAAAGAAACCCTATCTGAGAAAACCAAATCAACCAAACAAAAAAGCAATGAGCATCTTCAGTGTGCACATCCTTTCATCTAGAGTTCCCTCTAGTCATAATTGTTTTATAAAGCATTGCTTCTCCTGTAAGTGACCTCACTGCTATTCTTCATTATTTCCAAATGGGTTTGACACTTCTCTAGTCTTACACACAGAGCGGAAATCCATGTGCCTAGCTCTGACTACTTCTCATATATCTTTGTTTACAAAGAAAAAGAAGATCCATATTATTCCCTGTGTTTATTTTTAAATATAATCATTTGTTCCATTATTAATGTTTTCTATTAAGACTAGCATTTGTGATGTTAATACCCTTGTAATAATTTTTTCATTTACATAACTAAATGATCTATCTTTTTAGTTCTTAGACATTTCTTATATAGATGTTTTGTTTACAATATTTTTTCTCCTTTCTTGTCTTATTGGTAGGCTTAGGATATGTTTGTTGCCAATAATTATGTGTCTTCAATTTCTAGCATTACTTGCTCTCCTTCTTGCAAAACATTCAGTTTTCTAAAAAGTCCCAATAGGACTTCAATTCTAAAAAAAATCATATAATATAGGAATACTCAGCCATGTCATGATGGTGCATGCTTTTAATCCCAGCACTCAGGAGGAAGACACAGAAGGATCTCTGTGTGTTCAAGGTCAGCCTGGTCTATAGAGCTAGTTCCAGGACAGCCAGAGACACAGGCAGAGACCCTATCTCAAAAAAACAAAACAAACAAACAAACAAAGAGTCCCCTGTGTTCTGAACTAGACTTATTTTTAATTGTTTTTTTTTCTGTCCCTGAAGCATATCTCAAATGAGTGTATGCAAACAAATTTATTCCAAGTATTGTATTGCAATAATATTGAGGAGACTTAGACTTGTGAAGGTGTTGAATTTTGAACATTAGAACTACCCTTCTTGTTTATCCATAAATAACATTGAATTATCAGGAGCAAAGGGCGAGTGAATTGGAAGGTCATTTGGTTTTCTACACATTTGTATGGGATGCTAATCCAGTTGGTAACACTACCACTGATGTGGACAGAAATCTACTCATTTTTACAAGTAGGATTTAACTTGAGGAAATACTCCAATTATTGTAATAGAATTGTTAGGTAACTTTCTCTTCTTTTCAAATATCATAAAGATTCAAATTTCTATTAGCTTTATTTTTCTTTCTACTATCAAGTTAAAGTGTTTTCTTTTGTTCATTTTTTTTCTTTGTATTTGCTAGTCTGGTTGGTTGTTTTTTTGCCGTTTTCTTATACTGGGTTTCGGTATATAGTCTTGACTGTCAAGGAATTCTGTCTGTAGACCAAGCTTGTCGATAACTCATAGAGATCAGAGTGTTGACATTAAAGGTGTGCACCAGCCTGGCTGACAAAATTCAAGTTTTTATAATGTTTCTTTTTAATTTTTAATAATTTTAATATGGAACCAAATAAATAGGAACCAAATATTTGAAAAAAAAAAAAGTCCAGGCTGTCCTATCACTGACTCTGTAACATGTGCTTGTCTCTTGAACCAATCTCCCAGCCTCAGTTATGTGAGTGCTAATATTGCTGATCAGAACCACCAAGCCTAGATCATGTTCATATATTACTAACATATTATTCTCAAGAAATGTTCAGATTCTGTGTAATTGTTTATGGTGATTTTTTTTAAAAGAAATCCTGATACTTTGCTCCCAACACTTTACATGGAAGCATTCTTCTTTTGTTTTCAAAGTTTTCTAGTTCTAACAGTTCAAACCTATGTTTTACTTTTCTGTTATCACAATTACAGACTCTCCAACTTCTTTAAAATTATTTTTGCTATCTTAATTGGTATTGGCATCTTCCAGTTTGTTACCAGATATAAATTTCAATAACTACTCTTTTCTCCATCTTACAGATCATTAATTAAGTTGTTAAATAGGATCAGCCCTCACACTGATCCCTGTGGCACTCCATTAAATACATTGACATTTTGTTTGTTATACTTCAGTCAGTTTAATATCCACATGGCTCTTTCTTTATACGTGCCAATCTGAAATTTTTATCACTCTTTCATGAAACTGGAAGTGTTTATTTTATTTCCAATTTTTAAGCAGATATAATCCTCAAACTTGACTTTATGGGTTTATCTGCAAAGGTTTTACTGCAGAAGCAGCCTTCCAGAGTTATTTTCTTATTGTGGTTTTTAAAACTAGGATTATTTCAAGATAAAGTTTTAAACATTTTTGATATGACTTACATAGATAATGCAATTAAATTTATCTTCCTTCAACTTTTTATTTCTTTTTAAACTCAAATGTTTCTTTAATTCTATATAATTTATCATAATTATGTAAATCTTTTCATTGACTCAGTTGTTTACATTGATTATTTATGATCAATGATATATTATGGTTAAGTTTCTCCCCCTACCATTGTCTTGAATTAAACATTCCTTTCCAGAATTTCTTCATTCTTTATTTTTCTAATCGTATATTTACCAACTTCAGCACACACATTTTTCATTGTGGATTTGCCGAAATTTTCTAAGTGCAAATAATTTCATACACATTTACCAAATTAACTCAGTTATACTTAGGTCAAAAGTTTCTACCATAAAAGGGAGAAAATGCTGAGAAAGGAAACATCATGGAAGGAAGGAAAACTGGCACAGAGCTGATAGGAATGAACGCTCAGAAACTTTTCCTGCTTCACTTTTTTTCCTTCCTTCCTCCTTCCCTCCCTCCCTCCCTCCCTCCCTCCCTCCCTCCTTCCTTCCTTCTTTCCTTCCTTCCTTCCTTCCTATTGAGATCACAATGAAGTAACACTATTCCTTTTCCTTTCCTCAATCTAAACTCTCCAAATATACCCTTCTCTGCTATTATTTAAATTCAAGGACTTTTTTCCAATTATTATTCCATGCATATATGCATATGATGTACACACACATACATCCATACATATAAACTGATCAGTCTGTATATCATTAAGTGCATCTTTTGAGGGTTTACCTCACCATTTGTCACTAGAAACAAGGCTGTTAAACCGCCTTTAAATTATGAATACATTTTTCCCTAGTAATGTTTATGACTGAATTATTTGAGGAAAAATATGAAAGGAAAGAAAATTAATAAAACTTGAAATTTACTTGGAAAATAAGATGACGTTGGTCAAAATGCAGTAAAACTTTGTCTTCTTTGGTTTTAGAAAAAATATACTGAGAGCTTCCATTCCAAAATTTGCGATGATTATCTAATGCCACAAACAAAAGATTCTTGTTGTATTACCAAGACTTTCAGCTGAGGAGATCAGAAACTGCAATAAATAAAATTTTAAGAAAGTGAAATTCATTTTTACAAAGATGGGAACATCACAGAATATTGATTGATACTTAGATGTCCTTATAAAACAGCTGAAAAATTATATAAATTTTGTAGGTAATCTAATTCAAAGATAAAATAGATAAATGCAAATAATCATTTGTCTATAAATGAAACGTAATTGTTGGTTATGATAACTATAAAATAATTACTGGTTACTGATTTAATTACTATTTTTTATTTAATTCTACTGCATTGTAAGTATAGCTACAGGGTAAGCAGTTTCAGATAGAGGAGTTTAACAGGGAAATTGGAAATGTTTTTTCTAAGTGCCTTGTGTGAATAGATTTTGGAATTTTTAAAGGCCAAAATAGCTTCTTATATTACTCAGAAACATGGATATTAGTAGACCTGATAGGCAGAAAAGAAACAAGCTATGGGTCTTCCCTTTTCATCAACACCAATTTTGTATTTAAGATTTTTAAAACTATATTTATACATAACTTTAAGTATAACTTTAAACACAAATTTAATGTCTTACATTTAATGAGATTATCTGGCATTTCTAATATGGGTTTGGATCTTAATATATTACCTTTTTAAAATTTTATAGTTATGTATGTTTATGTTTTAAAAATATTTATTTTCTAAGCCAGATATTGTTTGGCTTGCCTTTAATCTGCACAGTTGGGAAACAGAGGCAAGCAGATCTCTTTGAGTTCAATGACAGCTTGTTCAAAAAAGAGAGTTCCAACAGCCAAGGCTGTTAAACAAACAAACAAACAAAAAAGACTGTCTTAAGAAACAAATAAAAAAAGACTTTATTTTCAGTGCACGATTGTTTTCCTGATACTCTTAGATGACAAAATAGATCACCAATCCTCTGAAACTAGAATTACAGATGAATGTGAAATGTCATGCATGTTCTGGAAATAGTTACTAGGCCCCCTGCAAGAACAGCCAGTTGTCTCAATCACAGAGAACACCCTGAATTACATAACTTAATCTTCTAAACAGAAATATCACTGACTTTATTTTAATCATAAGGATACCAAGTAATTATATTAGACATTTGTCTTGCAATAGTTCTTTAATACTAAAACAACTTTGATGATAAAACACACTTATGATATTTATTTGCATTTCAGTATTTAGAATATAAAGAACCTGAGTCAAATATAACAGTTTTCAACTCAGTCTAAGTAACAATTGTGATCCAAATAATCTTATAGGAGTTTTTCTGTACAAAATAGAAGAAAAATGACTGTTTTGCTATTGTTTGCCCTAGCAATACAAATGAATATATATATACATATATATGTATATTTAGCTCAGCAGTCATGTATTTTATATTAATGAAATAGGTCCAGTAGTTAAGTTCCATAGTATATTACAAATAGAGATAGCAGAACAGAAATTAAAGGTTTCTGATAATACATTTTATAATTTCTCTCCTTAACAGTACCTATTGTCAAATACCCACAGATTTTGATATGCCAAAATAATGTGCTTCAAGAAAGTTACAAAGAATGGTATATACTTAAAGACATTGTGGAATTTTAGGTTAATATTGTACTTAATCTTACTAATTTTCAAATACAAATATTCTTCTTAGGTCATCTTTTGTTTTTTCATTTAACTTTGTTTGATCAAAACCATACACATATTGTTGCACTAATGTTTATATGTGTACGTGTGCACGTATATAGTATGTTCAAATATCTTCCTGAATCGTTTTATCCAGTAATCTTATTAACCTTGGAATAGCATAGTTGCTTATTCTAAAAATGTATTGAGAATTGCAGAGACGCCATGTGAAACTGTACAGTCTGACAAATTGTACCCGCGGAAGTACATTTAAGTTTTCAAAATCTAAATTCATCACTGAAAATGATTAGCTGGAGATGTGTACACCAAGAAATCTCTCAAAAGCACTAAGAAAGCATAAAAGAGGACAAATACTGAAAATAAATAAGAACAGGTGATAAAAGGACCTGTGAAGAAAAGAAAATTTATACGCACAAGAACAGGTGAGAAAATCAATCCATGGGAGAAAAAAAAAAAAAAACAGGCTGTAGACAAACAACACTAAATGGAAAAATGATCCCTATTCATAAAAGCAACACCTAAAATTCTGGAAGGGTCTGCTGTAAAATGTTTCTTCCTTTTAAATGAACTGCTGCTTCCAAATCCAGCTAGAGACAAGCAGGATGCACACCTGCTGAGGCTACTTTGCATAGCAAAACATTTTTAACAAGTAGTTTTTAAAAGGTTGCTTTTTGTTGTTCTTACCTTGCTTTGTCTTACTTTCCCTTGAAATATCCCACTTCAAACCACAATTTTGGAGCACAATTTTTTATTCTCTTGAAAAACACCTATTTAGTATTGATTAACTATAACTCCTGAATTACATTTTATTATCTCTTTCAATCTTTCTCTTTACATGAAAGAATCTAGCACTTTTATAAAAGATAGATTAAATTGATGGCTAGGTTCAATTTTGAAGTATATCTTATATCAGAATTCACAAAAATAAAGAAAGGAGGAGTAATTAAGTTTCATAAAACTCTTTAAAGATAACACGAACACAGGAAACAAGATATGTGAATATGAATATAAAATTTATAAGAAATTACATTTTTTTAAATAAATTTTTTATTGCCTGTGGTGGTCTTAAAAACAGAGAAAATATAAATGAGCGCATTAAATTTGTAGTTAATAAACTATATTTAAAGTGTACTCAGAATATATAATGTGTGCATATGTGGAAAAATACATATTCCATGTGTTGTTCAAATATACTGTGCTTGAGCATAAATATTAAATGTGGCAAAGAGCTAATATTTCATTCATTAGGAGATTAATAAGTAATATTTTATTTTTATAAAAATCATTAATAGTCTGGCTTGCAGAACTTTAAGCACATCTAACACATCTTCTTTAAACCATAAACTTTAAATTTGAAAAGAATCATGCTTCATAACGGAGATTGATATTCCATTTAGCTCAAAAGTTTGGAAAGATGTTTGTTACATGTCATTTCCATATAAAATAATAACCCTTGTGTCTGTATCTGTCAATGTGAAGTGTAGGATTCAGTTAGAGTATGTGGTAGCTTGACCATGATGATCCCCATAAGCTGAGAGGGAATGGCACAAGGGGTGAGTTTGACATTGTTAGAGTAGGTATGTCTTTATTGGAGCAAGTATGTCATTGTGGAGGCTCACCCCATGGCAGATGACTTCCTGTTTTCTCTGGAATCAAGGTGTACCTATTTCTCTACCATCAGCTCCTCTCCGGCACCATGTCTGACTACATGCTACCATGTCCCACCATGATGATGATGAACTAAATTTTCAAAAATGTAAGCAACCTAAATTAAATGTTCTTCCTTTATAAAAGTTGCTGTGGTCATTGTGTCTCTCCAAATCAATAGAAACCCCTAGTAAAGACATTTGTGCAAGGAACTAGATTATTATGATAGACTGGACCATGCCTTTGTTTGAAGAAATATGGACCCAGGGACTCTGGATTAGAAAAGTAGTTGATTGCTTTAAGCACTGCTGAAAAAGTAGTAAGACCTTGGAAGAACGTGGTACAGATTGCAATTTCAACTGTCTCTGACTATCTAAATCGGTTCAAGAGAAGAATTTTAGTATATTGCTTAGACATCTTTATTTTGGTGAAGAAAATGCTGCTTTAGGGTCTTGTCAGTAGAGCCTCTGCATGAGGCTAAAGTGAGGATATTTGGATTAACTCCATTGGCAGTGAAAATCTCAAAAGAGTCTAGTATAGACTCTGTTGTGTGAATAGTAGTGTTCAATTTTAAAAGGATTTATAAGGAAAAGTACTAAGCTAAGCAAGGTAAAAAAGAAAATGTAAAATTAGAGCAGAAATGGAGCACCAGGATGTGAAATGGAATGAAATTCTGTATTCAAGGAGATAAATATATTAAAAAATAAAGGTAATGGTGATCTTAAGGAAGATCTTAGCCAAGTAAGTTTCCAATTTGTGAAAAAGAATTAAAGAAAAATTTATAGCCTGGTGTGCTGATCTGTACCTTTAATCCCAGGACTTGGAAAGCAGAAGCTGCTGGATCTGTGAATTTGAGTCCAGACTGGTATACCGAACATCTTCAAGGACAGCGTTTAGGCAATGAAGGATACCAATGAAAACAGCAAGTTGGTAAAGATGTAATTGAACCAGGGTCTCATGTTTGAGCCCCAGCAAGTAGGAGAACTTGGCAGCTTTGGCAGTGTGGTTCTGGCTTTAGAGATAAGGATAGAAAAAAAGGGCTATGGAATTATTCTCTGTAACTAAGGAAAGCCACTGACACAGGGTATGAATCTGGGGTTTCTCTGAATAGAGGCATAGAGAGGCCATTGCACAAAACTGTTAAGACGAAGCCTGGTTTATCTTGGAGATTCCAATATATTCGAGATGCCAGAGCCCTGAGATACCTGCCAAAGAAAGGTGTTGACAGGGAGTGGAACCGGTCCAAGAGAAAGAGGTATGTTATCATTCCAAAGCTGAGAGAGTTGGATATCTGAAAAGCATTTTCAAGAGACATGGAGATGCATAGTCTGGAGTTCATCCAGCTGTAGTTTGGTCTTTCTTTGGTGCAGTATTTCCTCACTATGCTCCCTTCTCTGTGTTTTTTATATGTCATTATATGTAGGAAGTATGTAATATTATTTTTTATTTTGATTTTAAAGTTACTATAGTTAAGAGATTGCAGGAAGTTTGAACTTTAAAACATTGTTGAGTATGTGATAAACTATGGGGACTTTTGAAGTTGAATTAAATGTATTTTGTATTATGATATTGTGCCAAGCTTCAAGGGTCAGGTCTTCTAATGTGGTAGTTTGAATGTAATTTTCCCCCATAAGCTCATAGGGAAGGACCTTATTGGTGTGGGTGACTTTTTTTGGATTAGGTATGTCTTTGTTTGACGAAGTATGTCCCTCTGGAGGTGGACTTTGAGGTCTCATGTATGCTCAAGTCATTCCCAGTATCTTAGATCACTTCACGTTGCCTGTGGGATAAAAACGTAATCACTCTACTTATCATCAGCATCATGTCTACCTTCATACCGTTGTGCTACTGTGATGATAATAAACTAAACCTTTGAAAATATAAGCCACCACAGTTAAATATTTTTTTTCTTTATAAGGCTTACTATGGTCATGGTGTCTCTTCACAGCAACAGAAACCTTAAGATAGAACACATTCTAAACTTATAATCTAGTTTTCTACCAATGATGTTAAATGTTAACTGAGGGAGAGTATTTACAAAAGGCCCCCAGTGGTTGTTGGAAGCCTTAAGGCAATTGTATATAACTCATCTCTTTGCAAACTATTGACTACAGCATTTGTTGTTGCTGTTTTGTGTTCTTTTATTAATCTAGTATGGTGCAGACTACCTGAGAAATCTGGACAACAGGCAGCTGACTTCCTTAGACTTATAAGAGTATAATTGGAAGCAAGAAGGAGAGGAAGCTCCATTAGAAAATGGGAATCGTTGATGACCTAAATTACTGTTGTCATCCTCCACTTCTACTCTATAACTTATCTAAAAACAAACAACAAACTCTTGACTATGTTTTCTCAAAGAGAAGGGAATCAATTTAACATCATGAAAGTATAGGAATTCAGGAATATGTGGACCTATCCTTTAAACAAAGCAGTTAAGTACGTCACTAGTACTTTTATTTAAAAATCTAAGGACTCATGAGAAAATCTGAGCTTCTTCTTGAATCCCAACCAATTACACCTTTACCAGCCGCTAAAGTTCTTGCATTCTTTTGTTCATAATGTCTTTCTTTCATTTCTCAAATTCAAGGCATGTACCACCATCTACCCTCTCCTTATGATATTCAATTACTTTGTTTAAATGAGTTGAATTCATAATTTAGACATAGCCATGCTTATAAAGTGTTAATCATTCCTCAAGTGAAATCTCCTTGGTTTCATGGGGGAACCTGGATTTTAGGCTTTCTCTCCTGCAATTGTGGAAATATATTATATTATCAAAACTCCAGATACTGCTACTGAACACCCAACTTTGTCAATTTTCATAAGGAATAAACTCCCCTAAGAGTAAACAACAACATTATGCTGAAACATGCCATAGTAGACTATGACTAATTTGTAATAACAATTGAGATTGCATTATTATTTTCCTTAATCATTAAATTCTTTAATGTATTATTGCTACTTCTCTCATCCTCTCCTATTGAAAAGTTATTGCAAACAACAAGGAAGTTCTGGAGTCAATGAGTTATTGACTGAACAGTGCAGAAATTAGAAAACTCTACAAGCTAAGCAAAAGATAAAACACAATTGAGTTATTTCCCTGTTTGCTTATATTAGTCTCTCATTATTTTTCTAATTATTCTGTCACTTCAGATACCTGAATCTAAAATATATTAAAAAGGTTAAAAGTAAGTAAAATGAGAAAAGTGCTAGTAATCTTCTCCAATGGAAATAAATAAGAAATTTTGTTTTTAATATAAAAATAATCAGAAAAAGGGCACACACTGAGTTATTGATATAATTATATAACACGATTACATCACTCTCCATAACAATATAATTAATAATCTTTGAAAGATGAATTATTTTCTTTTTTAAATATTAATTCACTTTTATTTTACATGTGTGATTTTTTTTTTTTGCTTGCACACATGTATATGTATCACAAGATAGCACTGGATATACTGGAACTAGATTTTGAGTTTATTGTGTGTGCTACTTAAAAGCTTGCTTTGTTCATTTTGCTCAGACTAACTGTACACAATTAACTCATTTTTAATTCAGAACAAGTTCAAACTAGACTAAAGAAACTTTGTAAATAAATCATAAATTTAAATTTTACAGTTCTGTACAAGGTCAGAGTCACAAATATCTAACCAGGGCTGCTACACAAGGCACCCTAAAATAAGCATGCCAATTCTTCACTTGTCGAGGCTGCTGACAATAGACCTATGTCTCAAAGTTTGCCACTGGGCACATGCCTTCCTCATCTGGTCAAATTCTTATTTCTGTAACTTTGGAACCTTGTTTTCCCAAGGTCAATGGTTCAGCTATTTATTGTTTACTCTAGGAATGTGCTTTCGAATAATGAGAGGTAACTCTTGTAATCTATTTATTGCTTTGAAGCTCCTATATGAAAGAGATTTGGCGGGCTAGAAGAGAAGAAGATAGGAGGAATTAGAATTAGGACAGGAAAATTAAAATATAGGCAGAAGAATAAAGAGACTTGTCTGGAAGAAAATGTAAGAGAATTCATTCATCCTCAGATACATAAAGTGCTCTTTCCTTCCGGGAGCGTCAGATCTGAACCCTGAAAAGAACCTTGACACTGGGCCCAAAAGCCCCTCATTACTCAAAATGCTCATCTTTGAAGGGAAATGGGAGAGAAGATCTTGGGGCACCTAAGAGAAGTGAATGGAAGAGAAACTGAGGTTATGCCATATTGTATGAGAGAAGAAGAAAAAATAACAATAGATTTTTTTTTTTTTACTGACATGGTTTTCAACCCACATGTGAAAAGTCTTTTCAAACCCACAGTACAAACACAAACAACACAGCTTCTATAGTTCCATTTACAGATAGGTGAAAGTGCTTTAGATTTTGAAATGCATCTTTCATAATAAATAATCGCAACAGAAGTCACAAATTCTTGAGAATTAATTTCTGAAATTCTTTAATCAGAATAGCTATTATGATTAAATTGGAGAAAACTTTATTTTGGCATTCCCATTTAATAACAAGTGATTAAAAGCAATATAATATATTCACAAATATATTTAATCAATGAGCATATGTAAAGTGTTTGAGCATATGTGGGAGTATCTGTGGAGGATAACAGCAGGTAATGGCCCTTTGGAGCTGAGGCTACAGTCGGTTGTGCTCCATCCAGCTTAGTCTCTGGGAACTCACCTTAGGTCCTCTGGAATAGCAGTAAGTACCATGAAGTACTGAACCATCTCTCAGACTTACTCGTGGAACAATTGTTCATCACTCTCTATATTAACGATTGCAACTCTGAATAGTAGCAATAAAATTATATATTGTTTTTAAAAGTTAAATTGAATTATTACAGTGAAGTTACTAATGTGACCTAGTGTAATATTTCCAGAAAAGATTAACCACACATGAGGAGGATAGTGCCTAAATGTGGGAAATAATGTCCCATAGTCTGGAGCCTTAAGAAGAAATATGGAAAGAAAAAAAAAAAACAAGAAACACAGAAATTAATCTTGTCCTTGTGTAACTTGGTGAACCAATTAGTTTACTGAGTTTACTTAGAGAAGTACATTGAAAAGTTTCTTATTCAACTTTTGGTAAAGCAGAGGCAGCTTGATCTACTGCAAAGCTTCACACCAGCATGGGATATCACTATTAAACAGCAATTAACATTGGTTACAGGTCCCAGCTGTCAATCAACGCCTTCCTTTATAGTCAACCACACAAAAGTTCATTACATTAGTCACTTTCCTGTTGCTGTGATAACATGCAGTGACCGAGACAACTTACAGAAGAAAGAATTTATTTGCTTTTATAGTAAATGAGTGATAAGAGTATGGCCTGGTAGGCATGATAAATTGCAGAGCCATCCAAATTCTCCAAGGTCACCACTGGTAAGCATTTCTTCAAGCACATCTCTATTTCCTAAACTTCTCCAAACAGCATCACTCACTGGGAACCATAGTACAAACACAGGAGCCAATGTAGGGCATATTTATTCAAGAAACAACAATATTTAGTTGGGCACAGAGTTATGATTGAAATGCCAGGAGAGGCCCTCCCTACTCATTTCCTACAAAAAGATATTTATAGCATCATTCCTGGTGGACTTAGTCATCATTGCATCTTTCTGTGTATTTAATTGACATATGTGAAAGCTAAGGTGTAATTGTACATTTTGAGGGTGGGTGTCATGTCTTGTTGAAAGTGAACAGCTCCATTGAAAATGAGACAAATTATATATAACATGAAAAAATAAATTGGAAAATAGATAACTATTTTCTTTCCATTTTTAAAAGAATTGTATACATCAGAAATTCAATTTAGTATATAAAACAACAGTTCAAAATGATACAATATGGCTACCTTTACCTCTTTAAAAAAAAAAAAACCCTGTATCTATTGTAACATGATATATTGCTTGTAGCAGTCAAAGAAAAGTTTAATTTGTTTAGAAAAATAAACTATCTGCTGGAGATGCATTATACAAGGATGCTAAAGGCAGAAGGGGGTAACATATTGTGTATGTAGTTGTGAGATGTTGACAAAACTTTCTAAGAATGAACTTCTAGTCTCTTTCCAATCAGCTCTCTGGCTTCCCTGCCTCATTCTAAGTTCATTCTTTCTGATACTTACCAAAATGCCTTCGTAATTGTCTGCTATATATCTGACAAGTATAACAGAGTACACAATCAGTAGAGAATCAGGGTGATTATTCAACCCTAGAATTTCCCAGCACATTCCTTTTACAGTATTCACAGATTTTGGTCACATGCTCCTCCTAAATCTTACAAGCATAAATGATGGAATTTTGCTGACTAGCATAGACATAGAGCAAAGGAAAAAGTCTTTCCTTATAAACCCACGTAGTTTAATGCCTTAAAGGTGAATCATTCCTTATGAATATTTAAATAATCAGCAAGAGAAGGGCACTAATTACTATGACTAATAATATGCTGTTACAATTTTTCGATTTTTTATCACTTGGTATTTTTAATGGTTTCTAAATGCATTCTAAGACATATATTTGAATCAAATCCAAAAGTTACATCCAAAAAGGCTTTCATTTCAATAGAAAACCTTACTACATATTTTATACTTTCAAATAATTACTGGTCTGCTTTGAAAAAAAAATGAATTATATTCTCCTTAAGTACATACAAATCATACCTATGAGCATATATCTTTCAGCTCCAACGGAACAAAAGGAGTATGTACACTCTAGTAGGAATTTAAAAGTGAAATATGAATAATTTTACTATTGGCATGCCTGAGTAATTTTTAGCAGATTGAACAGCCTATTGTTGACAAAGATAAATTTCATGAGAACGGCACTACTTGGGGAATGGGTGATGTGAAATTAGAGACCAAGAAAAGTAAAATGTGACATCCCTGTGCTTATGGTTGGTACCATGACCACCACACTGTAGGCAGTTAGTGCATCTTTCATAGAAATCTCAAGGTCCAAATGAGGAGCAGAAGGAGAGAGAGCACAAGCAAGGAACTCAGGACCGCGAGGGGTGCACTCACACACTGAGACAGTGGGGATGTTCTGTCGGGAACTCACCAAGGCCAGCTGGACTGGGTCTGAAAAAGCCTGGGTTAAAACCGGTCTTGCTGAACATAGCAGACAAGGAGGACTACTGAGAACTCAAGAACAATGGCAATGGGTTTTTTTTTTTTTTTTAAGAGAAACATGGGTTTTATAGGTGTAAAAATGCTCTGTTGAATGACATAATGCAGAATATATGTCATCAAACATTTGCAAACAATAGCATTTACTACAGTAACATCCCCCAAGTAAACCATGTACTTTGAATAAAATGCAGGTCCATCCAGTATAACAAATGCCATGTTCAGAGATGGGATTTCTATAGAGGATATTTCTTTCTTTCTTTTTTTTTTTATTGAGAATAAGAAAAAAAAAGTTTCCGCCTCCTCCCAGCCTCCCATTTCCCTCCCCCTCCGCCCACTCTTCTCCCCCTCCCCCCACTCCTCTCCCCCTCCCTCTCTAATCCAAAGAGCAGTCATGGTTCCCTGCCATGGCAATGAGTTTTTGATCCTACTGCACGAACTGGCTTTTTGGGAGCCTAGGCAGTTTGGATGCTCACCTTACTAGACCTGGATGGAGGTGGGTGGTCCTTGGACTTCCCACAGGGCAGGGAACCCTGATTGATCTTTGGGCTGACCAGGGAGGGGGACTTGTTTGGGGGAGGGGGAGGGAAATGGGTGGCAGTGGTGGGGAAGAGACAGAAATCTTCAATAAATAAATAAATTAATTAAAAAAAGAAAGAAAATTGCCGTATTTGAAGACTGAGGAACCAGTGAGGAATAACACTGAAAGTTATTAGAAAGACCTGGAAACTAAATAATTGTGTCTCTTATTCACCTTCTAACCATCTCCTGACAAATCCTTGGAGGATACAACCAAAACAATTCTTGGCTAAAGAAATAAATTCAGTGGAGTTAGTTTGCTGGACCTGGCAACTATTATGAAGAAACAGAATATGCAACATTTTTTTTCTTTAAAGAAAGAAAAATAAAACAAGCAAAATGAAGTCAGAAAGCAATATTTGAATATATCAAGACATCATGAATGATATTGAACGTGCTATTAAAATTAGCATAACACATAATGTAAAATATTACACATGATCAAAGGAAAGCTGTTCTTAATATGAAAATAAGGACTGAGATTCTTATAAAGGATCAAATGATAGTAATATCCCAGTGTCCAGGATGAGACACTCTATGACGAAGCATAGAAGCCAAGACACAAAACCCTGTGGTGATATTTTGTTTGTGCTTTAACAAATAAAGTTTGCCTGAAGGTCAAAGTGTGGCGCTAAGCCATTAGTTAGCCACAGAAGCCAGGCAGTTTTGGAACACACCTTTAATCCCAGCAGTCTGGAGACAGAGGCAGACAAATCTCTGTGAGGTCCAGGCCATCCTGGGCTACACCTACACGAGACTGAATCAGAAAAAAAAAAAAAAAAAAGACAGCTCACACCTCCAACTTTGGTTCCAGCACTTGGATGGTGGAGATAGGAGTGATATGGCAGCTGGAAAGAGAAATATAAAGCAGGAGGAGACATTAAGAGAAAATAAGGCAAGGAGGAGCTAAGGGCATTTAGTCTGAGCATTCAGAATGTGGATTTGCAGAGACAGGGTCGCTCATTTTGTCAGAGAATTCAGAGAGTAATGATATCTAATGACTGGATGTTCTGCTTCTCTGATCTTGCAGCATTTATTCCTATACTGACTCAGGGTTTATATTATTAAAACCAATTACAGTATGTACTACAAAAAACAAACAACAACAACAACAACAAAAAAACATTTTATGTAATGGTGAAAATGGGAAATGTAAAGTCTACAATACCAGCTTAAAACGTGTAGAGCACAGTTCCACAATTGTCAGCGGAAGAATATATTTAATGAGCCTTTACGTACATTGACTCTAAGACAGATGTTTGCAATGTTTAGCAGTTGTCAAGGTCTCAGGAAGAAAGTACAAATATTTCATGCTATTACATGGAATAACCCTTTTGTACACTGTGAGGATTTGCCACCCTGATTGGTTTAATAAGGGATCTGAGAGGTAAATAACTGAACAGAATAAAATTAGGTGAAAGAGTCAAACTCAGAATGATGGGAAGAAGGGCAGAGTCATAGGAATTGCCAGAAGATGTGGAGGGAGCAAGACATGCTGGAGGACAAGAAAAAACACGACTCATGTGACAGCGCATAGTTAAGAAATATAGGTTAAATTAAATGTAAGAGTAGCTAGTAATAAGACTTAGCTATTGGCCAAACATTGATAATAAGTCTCTGAGCAGTTACTTGGAAACTGCTAGCATGACAAAAACTTCCTCCTACAAATGGCCTTCCAGTGTGGAGCTGGAATTTCCATATAAGGTCTGATAAAACTTAAAAAAGGATTCTAAACAAACAAAAATGGAATCAACCGTAACTCGTTGGGCCCTGACTTTTCTTGAGTTGACTCTGTTTGCTAGGGACAAGCAGAGACCCAGCTCCTCAAGAATGACTTCCTGGCTCAGTGCTAGTAGCAAAATGACACAGCTCTTTTAAGGGTTCCTACTACTGATTACTTAAATGGAGTTTATAAGCAGCAGGCTTTGCATTACTCGGTGGTAACATAGAGACAACATCCCAGTTGTTTTGCATTAATGACTGCCTTCTTAGAAATTCACATTTCAAAGTATTTGGCAGTATTTACAAAGCTACTTTGTAAAAAGTTTTAGTCCTAAATTAAATGTTCAATGTATTATTTCTTTTCATAACTCGTCGCTTACTTTTCTTGAAGTTATGGATCTTTCAGAACAAATATAGTAAAAATGCCATTGCTTGTAACTTTTATAAGTCAATTTTGTCATTTAATAAAACAACTCAAAGGTATAGTACTTATAATTTGGTAAATTAGTCAAGTGGGTAGGTAACTAGTCTTGTGTCTCAAATAACCATCTTCCAAGAAAGAAAAATATAGACTTATCATAAAATGATACATATAGAAATGAATATTATAAAGGCTTATAGTCCATAATAGTTCTAATTCAGATTTTTCCTTTATAAAAGTACTACTTCCACTCATGTTGATAGTTAGCAGAAGTCTGATATATGACCTTATGGTTTGAATATGAACAATGCTAATTTATTTTAACAAATTTAAGAAAAAACTAATATTAGTATTATTACTTCTATATAACCATTACAATAAAATTTTAAGATAGTTATTAATTCTGAAATAAAACTTTATCTTTTAAGGATAAAACAATCATAGCAACAGGACAATTTAGAACAGATTATAAAGGAAAATGTGACATTATTGATGTAAATAGTAGCACTGAATCATTATTGTAGATAGCTAATCATAGTTTATCTATATATTTATTACTTACTAGAAAATAATTATTTTCTCAAATGTCCATGCAATGCTTTAATATCTCAAGAATAACTATAATCATTTCATGAACTGTATCTAATAAAATGAGGAAAGTAATCTAATAGATAAGACACTGTATCTTCTTTTTATAAACTAACAATACATAGTATCAATAAAAGGAAGAAACAAAATTAATTAAAATGAAAAGAGTTTAAAATTAAGTAACATTGTATGGTGGTAATTGTTTCAGGAAAATAAATTGTAAATATTTTTATATTGTGTCAAAATTAAATGTAGATTTACATTGCAATACAACTTTATCTGAATCTAATATCACACCATGATTTTAATTGTAACTTATTTATACTGGTCACTTTTTGTTTCAACTATTTCTTCAATATTTTAACCACAATATGTTTAACTGTACAATAAATATGGTTACATTTTCATACTAAAAGAGTTGTTGCTGTCGTAATTGACTATAATAAACCACATAACATTAATCATACTACTTCCATGATTTACATTAAAATAATGAAATAGTCCATTAAAATTTACTTGATTTGTCAAAATTGAAATTTCATGTTTATTGTAATGAACATATTCCTATATGGGCATATGTGGAATATGTGACTATTGACATAAAGATTTATATCTGATAGATAATAACAATAAACGTACAGTTAACTTAAAATTATTTTAAATTATTCTTGTGAAACCTAGGATAAAGCATTTTCATGTTAATTTTACATTTTTCATCTACCATGTCATTATTACAGCTGATTCCACCAGTGATAGTAGAACTAGTTGCTTCCAGCTTACAGCCTGACACTTGAAATGCTCCAGGAATTTTTCACACCATCCCCATTAGATTTTCATTGTTAAGGCATCCAGGCTGATAGACCAACTAAATTGTTGAATTCTCAGCCTCTCTATTATAAGACAACTAATGGGAACTGACTTGGCTCACATACTGTAAGCACTCTGATATGTCATTACTTAGTAAATAATAATTATATTGGATCAATTCCTGTAAAGACTGCAATAGAACAACTGGAGTAGACAGAAAAAAGTTATGAGTTGCATATTTTGTAAGAGGTCTATTATTTCTACAGTAGATTAACAATAACGTAAGTTTTCAGTAGTTCATTTAGTCAATAAGTAAATCATTATAGAGTTTAAAGTTCAAATTCTAGAAGTCTTATTGAGTATAGTCACTGTATTTGAAGATGGGCCCTATGGTCAGTAATAGATGTTCAACACAAAAAGAACTCAATGGTATTTTTTTTTAAAGACAGGGTTTCTCCGTAGCTTTTGGTTCCTGTCCTGGAACTAGCTCTTGTAGAACAGGCTGGCCTCGAACACCCAGAGATCTGCCTGCCTCTGCCTCCCGAGTGCTGGGATTAAAGGCGTGCGCCACCACCGCCCGGCCTCAATAGTATTTTTTGAAATATTTTGAGTCATAATTCTTTGCTTGAAAATCTTTTGTCTTCTCTTCTTTTGTTTAAATATTATACTTTCTATTTTTGTGATTTTTATGATTGTGTTTCACGCAATGAAGCTCCGACCCAGGATGGACATAGGCTAGAATCTTCCCGGTAAGCACACCTTGGGGTGCTTACACACATTACTAGAAATGGGCTCAATTAATATGTGAGAATTAGCCTAGAAGAGGCTAGATAGAAATGGGCCAAGCAGTCTTTAATGAATACAGTTTGTGTGTTGTTATTTCGGGCATAAGCTAGCAGGCGGCTGGGGTGCTGGGGACGCAGCCCTGCCGCTCCTATTTCAATAAGAGTGAAAGAGAATGAAAGAGTTTACAGTTAGATAAGTGAGAAAACCTGAAGATTCTGAAATAAAAGTCGGTAGAGGGAAAACCATATATACGTCTTTGTGTCTAACAACAATTATTGAAAACAGAGGTCATGAATCTGAAAAAGAACAAGAAGGCAGCACATTAAAGTAAATCAATTGTTGACCATTTAGTATTATAGCTATTCCCACTGTAGCTATACAATCAAGATCATTTATTTTCAAAATGGGTATAAGAAATTGTTTCATTTATATTATTTATAGTGAATAAATCTAAATCAACATTTTATACATGTAGAATTGTGCTCTCTGATGGAGGTAAAATTTATATGTCCACAACAAACAATTAAATATTCAAGTTAATTTAGTGAATATGGCAATGCATGTAAAATTATACCAATGTGGGTGCTAATGAGAGTAATATTGTTATTATTCATTACATACTTAATGCAAAAGAATTAACTTTTATGTTATTTTAAAAGTTATATCTGACCGTAGTATTAAAGTGAAAATTAACAGAAATATTACCAGATTTTACATCAAAATATTATAGTCAGCAAAAATTATTCTTCTTTATTTTAAGGTAACCTCAGTATTATTAATAATTTAAACCATTTTTTATTTATGTAAATAAGAATAAAATGTCTAATTTGTTAATATTCATTCCTAATATAGGTATAAACCACAAAGCATTGTTTATTTTTCTTCTACATTCAATGTGAGCAGTTAATCAGAATTTAAACTTTTAGAGTCTTGTCTAATCATAATGTTTAAAGAAGACCTTGAAAAGGTATCCAAAAATCTAAGCAATGTCTGTAGGATTCTTAATTGCCTACCTATGAAGTTTTAGCATTTCAGATTGACACACATTCTTCCTTCCCTTCTTTTCTAAGCATAGTAAGAGTATGCTTCTTTGAAAATTTTATTTCTATTTCCAGATGAATTAACTTATAAATATGCATGATTGACAGATATGACCAGTTGTCCTGATTAGTTTTTTTTTTCCAGCTTGACATAGACTAGGATCATATGAGAAGAATCTCAGTTGAGAAAATGCCTACATCATATTGTCCTGTGGGCAACATTTTTTTTTTTGCTCTTTTCTTGATCAATAATTATGTGGAAGTGCCTACACAACAGTGGACAGGGGCAGGTGATCTTGGAATGCTTAAACATGAAAATGAAGTAAACCATGAAAGAAAAAAAGAAAAAACAGCCCTCATAACTCTATGAATTCTGCTTTAGTTCCTACCTCCAGATTCTTGGTTGAGCTCCTACCTTGGATACCCTTGATGAAGGAATGTTGATTGTAAGATGTGAAAAGTTTTGTCCTTCCCAAATTGTTTCTAGTTCCTGTGGTTATCACATAAATAGAAAGAAAACTAGGACTCCAGCTGTCATAAGGAATTTCTCAAGTAAATTTCTGATGTGCTGTAGTGCTCTTTTAAAAGCTGTGGTTTACCATTCATACCTAAAACCCAAATTTCACTCCTTGGCTTGCTCTTCTTACATTCAATGTGATTGTTCTAAGCTTGGACATTTTCCTACAGGATTATGATGTGGGATATCTCTCTGTATGCTGTGAATTTGTTTTATTACCAGTTGTTAATAAGGATGCTGATTTGGCCAATAGCCAAGCAGAATAAGGCCAGGCAGAAAATCCAAGCAATGATACAGGGGAAAAGATGTCAGGGTCTGGGAGAAGCCAGCAGCTGCTTGAGAGGCAAGATATGAGGGAACAAGCCACAATTCTGGTGATAAAATATAGAATAATAAGAATGGATTGATTTAAGTTGTAAGAGCTAATTAATAATAAGCCTTAAGTAATAGTTAAAACAATTTGCAATTAATATTAAACTTTAGAGCAGTCATTGGGTAACATGCAGGTGGGAGAGAAACCTCCAGTTATATGACTACAATATTAAACATATATTTGAATGGAGGTTTCCTCTCTTTTTCTTCATGAGAAATGATAATATTATATAGAAATATATTAATATATTAATTCATTCACTGGGTAGAAAAGCTTTGATACAATATAGAGAGCTTAATGAAAATTTTAACTTCATAGAAAGCAATGCACAGTTAGAAGGAATAAAATTTTGTGTTGGGTTATTAATTTCCTAAGAACAGTGAAGTAATCTATATGTCTATTAATTGAACTTCAATTCAAAGTTTGTTGTTGATGCTATTTTAATGGCTGGGTATGAACTTCAAATAAAAGTTTATATTAACTAGGGAAGTTTTTCTGTGTTAAGAGGAAGATATATTTGAAAGTATAATAAATGTATATAAATATTTTGCCTATGGCTCTATAAATAAAAGAAATATTTTATAAATTAAAATAAGGAAAATGATTAAACTACCTCTCATTAATACTAATTATAATTCTTTTCTGTGTTATATATTAGCTATGAGCTAAAGGATACTATTTAAACCTGGAAAATGGCATATTTTTAAAAAAATATTCATAAATATTTCTCGTATTCCAGAAAATTAAAATGTTTTTTTTAGTTTAAAAGAGAAAAAATCTGAAGAAAATGAACATATTAATATGCAAATAATAGAGATATCATAAAAAGTAGAAACAAAGAGTACTAGAGTTATGGCTCAAAGACAGAATGATTGTCCAGCATGTATGATGACCTAAAATCAATCCCCAGTACTGAAAGGGAGAAGGTATAAAATTAAAAGGAAGAAAATGGGATCCTGATAATTGTTTTGTAGGATCAATCATGCTAACTTATCCAGAAAATGAATTTTCAGCATTTTATGCAGAGATACAGCCTTTTGTAAAAGGTATCATTGTGATAGGTCATATAAATCGTATCAGAATTCTAACTGATCTCGGTCAGAACTTAAAAAAAATCTAATCTTTACTATAAGTTTTTATAGAAAAGTAAATGAAAACCAGAAAATAATAAAATTTGAGGGAGAAAACAAAGGGAATGAATAGAACCTTTGATTAACTGACATTTGGTAAGAAATGTAATGCCATAAAACAATTTGTGTAAGACAAAGTGATCTGGGAGCTGAAACTTAGCATCACATACTGAGTCTTAATCAGTCAGAATATTTATACAATAAGGGAAACATTCTTTTAATTCAATTTCTCAATATATTAGAAAGTCTAGTAAACATGTGTCATTGTGCTCATTAAAAGGCTACCAATTCACCCAAACTGAGTACATTTATCACCTGGCCTTTGAAACATTTTTTTATGATTTCATTATAATTATATACTTCTTTTATGTATTCACTCTTCTAAATTTCCACTGAGATTCTCATTTTTAAGCAAAAAGAAGAAGGGGTAGGGGGCCTGGGAGGAGATGCAGGAGAAGAAGAAGAAGAAGAAGAAGAAGAAGAAGAAGAAGAAGAAGAAGAAGAAGAAGAAGAAGAAGAAGAAGAAGAAGAAGAAGAAGAAGAAGAAGAAGAAGAGAAGATTCATTTTATGAAAATGTCCTCATGTCCTCCATGGAAGGAAAGTTAGTATGTAATGTATGACAAAGAAGGAAAAATACTCACATTCATAGACTGAGGCCATCTTTCCTGACCATCCATAGAACAATAATGTAAAGAAAAATCAAAGCACCCAAAATATAAATTGATTTATATTCTTCTTCCTTTGCTCAGATTCATGTTCTGCATGTCTACAAGAGCTAGTTCCAGGACAGGAACCAAAAAGGTACGGAGAAACCCTGTCTTGAAAATCTAAAAAAAAAAAAAAAAAAAAAAAAAAAATGCATCTTAAAAACTAGATTGAAATTCTAAAGAACTCGCCTTTAGAGTAATTAAATATTGAGCAATTCAATTTCTCTACTGCCATAATATTAATAATAAACAGAGTAAAACCATTTTAGTGGGGCTCTCAGAGTTGCATTAACCTTATATTTATCTCTTGGCAATTTCTCTCTCACACACACACACCCACACACATGATCAACACCTGTTGCAATCCCTGTTGGTGTGTGACTCAATGAATGTAATTGGGATTCTGGTGTTACCATGTTGCTTTTCAGATTGTTGGAGGAATCCTTGCATTGGCGCCTGCCCATCTCTTTCTTCAAATAAGATGAATATGGTATGTACTCACTCATTAGTGGACTCTAGCCATAAACCAAGGACATTAAGCCTATAGTTCACAAGCCTAGAGAAGCCTAATAACAAGGTGAATCCAAAGAAAAACATCATAGAGCCTCCGGTAAATTGGAAGCAAACAAAATTGCCGGTTAAAAATTGGGAGCATGGGTGTGGGGGTGGGGTTGGGGAAAGGGGAGAGGGAGAGAGGGAAGGGGGAAGGGAAAGACTGGCAAGAGCTTGGGAGAGTGGAGGGTGGAGATGGAGGAAGAGCAGATATAGGAGCAGGGAAGAAGATATCTACATTAAGGGAGCAATTTTAGGGTTGGCAATAGACTTGGCTCTAGAGAGGATCCCAGGTGTCCACTGGGATGTCCTCAGCTAGGTCCTTGGGCAGCAGAGGCGAGGGTGACTGCACTGGCCTTGCCCCACTATCACACTGATGATTATCTCAAATATCACCATAGAGTATACGTCCGGCGACAGATGGAGATAGAGACAGAGACCCTCACCAGAGGAACAGACTGAGCTCCCAAGGTCCAATTGAAGGGCAGAAGGAGGGAGAAGACAAGCAAGAGGGGTTGGTCCACCCACTAAGACAGTGTGCCTGTTCTAAAGCGGCTCACCAAATCCTGCTGGACCCGGACTGAACAATCAAACCAGACACTCTTAATGTGGCTGACAATGGGGGCTGACTGAGAAGCCATTGATAAAGGCACTGGGATTTGTTTCTACTGCATGCACTGGCTTTTTGGGACACTAGTCGATTTGGATGCACAGTTTCCTAGGCCTGGATGTAGGGGGGAGGACCTTGTACTTCCCGCAGGGCAGGGTTCCCTGCCTTCTCTCAAGCAGGGATGGGAAGGGAGGAGGGTGAGTGGGGGAATGGGAGAAGAATGGGAGGATGGAAGTGTACATTTTTGAATGGAAAAATTAAAAAATAAAATAAATAAAAATGAATGTAATTAGGGTTGCTTGCATGAACCTACCTGAGTAGGAGATTATTTTTTCTGCTCATAGTCAAATTACCAGTAACTATATTCAGAAAAAAAGTCTTATGTCCACAAAATTATCATTAACTGTTAATACCTATTCAGAAATGAGCTCCATTTCTATATAATGTAGATGAGTCTAATAAAGCATAATATTATGTCAATACTGAAACTGCTGTGTGTTTAATGAGTGAGTACAAGACTCCATCATCTCTAGAAACCAAAACATTCTAGAGCAACCCTCTTCATCCTCCAGTTCTTTCTTCTCTCTCTTCACTATGTTCCATGAGTCTTGGAGGAAGAGCTATAGATGTTCTCTTGAGCACTAATCAATCACCAGTCTCTTATTCTCAGCGTATTGGCCAGACATGAGCCTCTTCAGTAATTACCATCAACCGCTAAAACCAAACCAAATCAAAGCAAAACAAGCAAATAAAATAAAAATAAACAACAACAAAACGAACAACTCTCTTTTAAGATTGAGAGCAGCACAAATTTAAACCACAACACAAGCCTGTAAATTTAGAAGGCAATTTGGCCTCTTAATTGGATACAAAATCCATTTAGCTAAACAACAATTGGAACTTCCCACTTAGGACCTGAGACCTCTAAAGCCTAGGAGATTTGACGGGATTTATGGTGCTCAGTATGAACTTTCTCCCTGGAGTGGGTCCCAAATCCAATGAAAACATCATATTGCATCCTATCAATATTGTACCATTCTTTATTTCTTACTTTTTAGCGGATTTTATGACACCCAGGGACCAGAACTGAGTAAGACTGTTGATGTTTGCCCCCTCAGAAATTTAGTAACACATATTGGCTTCATGAAATATTCCTTGCCCTACTCTCATTTATGTATCAAAACTTTTTAGGATATGCAAAACTCTTGACACACATTTGGAAGAGAGCTTTCTTTTTGCAGATGGATTGATTATCTATGGAGATTACTTACTTAGAGAAGCCCAGATTTCTCCCACAGAAATACACTCTAAGTTGTATTTATGTATGTCAGCCATTTCCTTTATTATTCCATTCCCTAGATCATGATGTCTCACAATGTCAGTCACGGTTTGCTCCAATCTCACTTTTTATTTCATATATTTTAGTATCTTCCTTTTATCTTATTAAGAATTATTTCGTAGGAATGATGAAAAATACAAATACTTTCCCTAATTAAGTCGATTGAGTAATGAAATACTTAAAAATAAAGTTAAACAAGATTTCTCGGGTGAATTGACACATTCTATTATTATGAATATCAAGCATTGACCAAATGCTTCAGATTCCTAGAGCTTGCTTTTCAGCATTAGACCACAACAGACCCCATGGAATAAGTAGCTTAGAAATTTTGCATATTCTTATCCATAGTTATTTAAATAGAAAATCTAGCAGTGGAATAATTGACATATTGTAGAAATTCAAATGGAAAGAACAGTAGAAACTGAATACTTTCTGCTGTGGTATAATACATTTAATCTGGCAGTCAAATCCATACAACTGATATAGCAAATTAGTTCCAACTGGCTTTTCCAGACAGCAGCAAGAAGCATCCAATATTGGATAATGACATTTAACACACACACACACACACACACACACACACACACACACACGAACAAAGCTTTGTTAAGGCAGCAGACATTGCAGCAGCTTCCTGGCCATGCCTTATTAAGGAACACACAATTTCTTGGTCAGTCAGACTCAGCTCATTTAATTCAGATAAAAGAACTATAATAACAATCTAAGACATAGCTACCCACGAATGGGTTGGAGACAAGCTCACTAGCTTGATTCCTTTTCTTCCTTCTTTATCTCCTTCTTTTTTGTAAGGCAGAGACGTATTAAATTATGTGTAAACGACTAATGCCTTTCTACCTATAATCTATCAGTGGCCAAATTCTATAGAAACTCTCATTGAGAGAAATTTTTAAAACAGGAAAGTGATATTTTGATAAATGACTATGTTGTCATCAGTTTTCTGTTTTTTTTTTTACATGGATATTGACAGAAACTAATCAAAACAACAAAGGGAATATTGGGAAAACATATAATTCAAATTTGTAACAAAGTTGAATGTTGGTGTGCTTTGTGATAATCTTCAAGTTCTGTAAATTAATAATTGGAGATTTAATTTCCACAACTCACATCATTCCAGACACTTCCTATATATATTGTTCTCCATAATATTTGTATTTAATTTTTTTCATACAATATATTTTGGTGATGTTTTCACCTTCACAAAGTCCTTACAATCCTCCTTTCCAACCAATAAATGTCATGTTCTTTCTCTAAAGAAAAATTACAACTGAAAATCAAAACACACAAACCAAAAAAATAACAAGACAAAATGCACTAAAGCAACAACAGAATGCAAAAAGTAAAACAAAACCAACCAAAAAAAGTGGAGTCCCTTTTGTTTGGAGCATCAACTCCTGGATATAGGTCCTAACGTGGGGCATGGTTGATATACTATGTGACTCTCCATTGGAGACAAACTAATTTTCTATAACCCAATAGGAATCAGCTGTAAATAGGTTCTTGGTTAGGAATGGCAATCTGTTCACTTTTTCCTTTTCAAGGTTGGGATTTTGTGTGATTTGAACATATGTGGGTTTATATATGCCGTTATAATCTCTATGAGTTCATATGTGTACTTGTATTCTAACCAAAGGTACTTCTTCAGTATCACCCATCACTGATGGCTCTTACAGTCCTTCTGTCTCTCTATGCATAGATTCCTGAGCCTTGAGGCGATGGGATATGATGACGACATCCCATTTGTGACTGTGTGCTCCCAAGTCATTCACTCCGCATATCATCCTATTGTTGATACTTTTGGTAATTATTATCTACTCTGAGAAGAAGCTTCTTGTTGTACATTGAGCAAGGCATTGATCTATGGTTACAGAAATATGTCATTAAGACTCATTTTGTTGCTATGCTCCTTTAACATAATAATTGTTGTAGCTTTTACCACAGATCCATGGCTCAATTTATCTCAGGTTACTATCCTCTTTAGCAGTATCCGGTATAGGTTCCATCTTACAGAGTATTCCTTAAATCTAATCAAAAAGTGATTGATTGTTTATTCCCAAAACCTTTGTTCCATCAGTATACCAATGTTTCCTGCTATTAGGTCTCTGTTATAAGTCAGAGTTTGAAGCTAAGTGATATTATTGTCATTCTCTTCTGAAAGTGTGCACAATACTTCACAATATCATGAACACTTGTCAGTAAGAGTGAAACTTCTAGGTGGGTATCAATAAGACCTCTCCGTACTCAGTCTGTCTTAGAGTCAGATTATGGATAACCTTGGAAATAGCCTGTTATGTTTGAGGGATCCTTGGAGCTCTTTGGGGAATGACTCAACAACATTTAACCCATTTACACTGGAAATTAGTCTCGTGGTATACAATTTAGGCACTATTCCCTCTCTTAACTGGTAACTTCATTTGAATGCCTTTCATATATGTATAGACTTGAGGAAATTTCTATATTTTTAAGTCACTATGCAATCTTTTAAAAGGCTTTAAGCATTTGTTCTTCTTTCCTATACCCCCTCTTTTCTCCGTACTCTGCTATTCCTCTGCAGTTAATTCTCATATTCTAGTTCTCCCTTTTTCTATTTATAAAAATGTATTTTCTTTCCCTTTCTTTAGATGATTTCCTCACCCACAATGGTTTCTTTCTAGGTACCTAAAGTTTGGGGTTATTTGAATTAAAACACGCTTATCTAGAGCCTAAAAGCTAACAGCTACATATAAGAGAAATTAGGAAATATTTTTCTTTTTCAGTCTATATTACCTCACACAGGATAAATGTCTCTACTAACATTTACCTGCAAATTTCACAATTCATTTCTTCCACCTCTGAATAACATTTCACTATGTACACTAGCCTTATTTTCTTTATCTATAATATCAAGAACTTCTCTTCAATCTGTCCCCATGCATACACTTCAAGCATTAGTCTTTGTCTTTCATTCTCTTACCTATTTAATTTCATATATTAAGAAATGGGAAAGTTCTCAGTGTTTATCAAAGCATTTGTAGCAGGGACAGGAAGCATGAAAGATGATTATGGAAAACTCCTGTAATTCCAGTGATCTGCAGGCATGGACAGGACACTTGGAGGAAGCTAACTAGCAGGCTAGTTTCATCTGTGATCTCTCTGTTTACCTGAGACCCCATCTCAGTGAAGGAGGTGGAAAGCAATGGATGAAGAACTCTGAAATTGACTTTGCATTTAACATTTAATTAATCATAAAAGTCTGCAGATGCACCTTAGCAGTAGAGTACTTGCCTAATATTTACAAAGTCTTGGGTTTGATCCTTATATCAAACCTGCATAAGATCAATCATGAAGTTCATGGAGAGACATTGTTGTTTGTGCCTATATTCACAGCACTTATGTTGTTAATACAGGATTATTTCTATGACTTTTGAAGCCTTCTGGGGTTATATAATAAATTACAGGCAATCCGGTCTATTAAGAAAAATTTAGTAACAGCAACAATAATAGCAAAAAGCTGATAATATGAAGATTAAAGGTGATGGGAAAGATATACCTCTATAAGGAGGATTAGAGAAGGAAGCAGTTATGTGACCAGTAACATATTTGGTAGAAGAAGAAATGTTTAGTGAATTTCTAATAAATCCTATAAAACTAGAAAAGCAAACGAAGGAGTTATTTCAATTATTTCCTAGTTCCAAAATTTTCAGTAAGATTCTAAACTCCCAGGTTTCCAATTAAAAACACTTCCTGTATGTGCATACCTGGTACAAAATTAGAAAATACAATGTTTACCTTTGAGTTAATACCTCATTGAAAGGATTGAACCCTGATAGGAACTGTCAACAGAAGCGTTACAGTTGACACTGAGAGTCTACCATACGGCCATAGATGGTAGAGGCTTTCTGCTGTGGTTTGTAGCATGGAAAATGCAAGGATGAGGCATTTCTGATTTAACCTCAGGAAGCAGTAAGATTTGTAAATAACCTATCTGGAGCTGTAAAGGTTGAATAAAATATTTAAATTATTTAAAATATAGAAATATAGAGAAAAGATTACTGTGTATCTTTTGAAGTCATTTTGCCATTAACATTTAAATTATAAATGCTTTTGGGAAATTTAAAAGAGATCTACAAATGCTGTCACATAGAAAACTGAATAATTTATTATCTAACTCAGCTGTTTATTTCTGTGGTGTTCCTTTTGCAGGCTATGTAAATCAGTACCTCTTTTCTACTTTGATTATCTCTTATTGCCTTGTCAGGGTTATCATTAAACAAGCCCTTGACCTGTGACAGTTATGTGTCATGTTCTAAAATGCATGCAAATATTTCAAAGACACATGATAATTCTATATTATACACTATTAACAAAAGCATTTTAATGCTTTGAAATCACAGATAACCATTCAAAACATTTTAAGAAGTCTCCAAAATGTATTTCTGTATATGAAGCTCATTAATAGAACTCTTGCTTATATTCTCCGATTTTTAGTTCTTATTCCAAGTACAACTCAAATATTTTTAAAGAAAAAATTTCATATATGTAAGAAATTAAATAAAAATTTACATCTTGTTAAAAAATCAAAACTTTAATTGAGGAGAACACAAGATTATCTCTTCTCTATTATTTTTTTAAAATACCAAATATCAAGTATAAAGGAATGTTTTACATCCAATTGATAATGTAACCATAAATCATTTTTCTGCTACCCTTTGTTGTTTGTTAGGTGCTTTTATTCACAACCTCTATTACTATTTTTACAACAGGGTGAGTCTATACATTACAGATGTGAATGATGAAAGAAACAAGCCAACCTTCTGAGATTTGTCATTCTTATAAGGTGGTTGAATCATCTAACAGGTGAGGCAAACATGCAAAAAGTTTTGTTGATGAGAATCAATGTAAATTTTTGCTTTGCTCATATGAACTTGAGCATTGTTTCATCCTGTCCCAATATCATCAGGACACGTACTAAACACACACCGAGCTTTAAATATTTACTTTTATGTGATTTTTTTTTGTAAGATGTGCTGGCTCTGGGAATGTGGTTTAAAAATGAATTCTGTCTTCAATCAAGGTTTGTTTATAAGACATAATCTCTGTTTACCTGTGTTGTAAGTAGTCATAAAGATATAAACATATCTGTTATTCTCAGAAAGACAAATTAGAGGTCATAAAATAACTGCAACCTCTGAAAATCCTTTGCCTGTGCCTGGTGACTTCTTAACTTTAGGAAAATTTTAATATAATAAATGTGGATAGTTGATACCTCAAAAAACTACACATCAAAATGAATAACAATTTTGAACATAGAAAATTAAACATTAAATTCCATGCCCAAGCTGAGATATTTTCCATTCACCAGTGAACTCAAATGTATACATAGTTGTTGGAATGAGATACTTTAGAGAACCATCATATGTTGCTACTGGTTTTATCTATCAGTTTTCGTTCATATTACTTTGTAAGTAGAAGTATAATTATTTTTTGATTTTTTGAGACAGGGTTTCTCCATAGTTTTTTTTGGTTCCTGTCCTGGAACTAGCTCTTGTAGACCAGGCTGGCCTCGAATTCACAGAGATCCGCCTGCCTCTGCCTCCCGAGTGCTGGGATTAAAGGCGTGCGCCACCACCGCCCGGCTAGAAGTATAATCTTACAGAAAATTATATTAGCATAATTTTGCTTTCTTCTTCTTTTTTATAATTGCAGTTACATGCCTAAATACTAGAGAAGTGTAATAAGGTATTCACATTTAGAAAGCTATTGTTTGACTATATTTGGCCACACAGTTTGAAGGTGTGTAGATTTTTTAATCTTCTCTTAAATAAAAAGGCAATTGCTAGTCTTAAGTATGTTACATTAGTACGCATTTTGTATATTATTATGAATTAAGGATATTTTAATAAATGTATAAATATAAATACATATTTATATTTATATAAATATAATAAATAAGGTCTGATGTACTTTATGGAACAGAGGTAACAAACTATCTTACAGAATGTAGATTAATGTAACAGCTCAATTTAAGTAATACAAGCAAGTTGGGAACAAGCCCAAACTAAGGATAATATTTCATAATTAATAGTAAGTCTCTGTGTTACTGTTTGGGACCAGGTAGACCAAAGAAAATTCAACTACAAGTTTTATAATATCACTTATATCAGACTTAACAACTTTATTATCAAATGTTACTTGTCATTATAAATTAAATGTTATTTGGATAATGATAATTTAAACTGGACCAAATTTATAGTAAGGAATATACTTAAACACAAAATTAACAATCAAGCAATTTTTATTTAAGATATTTATTATAAAGTTATTCATTTTGATCAATATATTGGTATGACTTAAATGGATTATTTACAAGTTCTGAAAAGTACTTGAGTTTGATTTTATTGGGTAAAACAAAACCAATCATTATTGGTTCCAGGGTTTAGTTTAATATAATTTGATGACTAGTAACACAAATCAAAACAAACAAAAACAAACAAACAAACATTCTAGATTTAAATATTCAAGTAAAATATATCATACTGTCATTAAAATAATTCTGAGATTGTGAGATTTAGATTTATTTCAGTTTATATCAATGGTTCTTAAACTTCCTAATGCTGTGATCCTTTAATACAGTTCCACAGAACCCCAACTGTAAAGCCAGTGTTGAAAAAGAAAAAAAATTCTTTTGATTGATACTTTGTAACTGTAATTTTGCTACTTTAGTGAATCCTAATGTAAATATATGAGATTTTTAGGGAATGACATGTTCAGGCTGTCTAAAATTAAAAGAGAAATTACTGATATTAAAGAAAATTAATGATAAAAGTCATATGATTTATTATTGAATATGTGTATAGAAACATTCCATAAAAAAATCACACATTGCAAAATAAAATTTAATTTAGAGCATCTTATAAATGAAAAATTAGTGAAAGATTCTTGAAGAAAATCACAGTTTTGACATTGAAAACACATTTTAATAATGAATTCTATTTAATAAAAAATTATTAATACATGACTTCAAAATAATTTTTTATTTAATGATTATATAATTTTTCTGATCATTGACTTCTATGTTTATATATAAAAATATTATATTTTGAATTGTAGGAGTGAAGGAAAGTGAACTCACATAAAGCTGAATGGTACATATTTTAGAATTTTGCTAGCTGTAGTTTATACATATTTCAGATTTAAATAATGCTGATTTTAATTTATTCTTTCAATAAGTTTGATAAAAATTAGGATATTCATATCATTAAAAATAACTAAATGAATAGTCTTTGTTGCTTATTATTGAGAAATAGTGTAATTATACATATTATTTTCTGAGAGCATAACATATTTACTCCATGTGTTTTCTCTAAAGTAAAGTACTAAATAATTTGAATAAATCAATTAACTTTAATGAAGGGTAATGTAGGAAAAAAAGTCATTGCATGCTGTAATTAAAGAATTCAATATTATAGTACATGTATGTTTTTAGGTAGATTCATTTAATGTACGACTGAACAAACTGACACAGAGAAGTTATATTTTGTGACGCAATATCTCTCTGAAGAATCATGATTGAGTGAAAGACTTTCCAACCAAATGGTGATAGAGTAAAAATTATCATGTACGGCTTCCTAAAACTAACAATTTATGAGTCAATATATTAGTAATAGATAAACATCATGCATTTAGCATGGTTCTGTAAATATGCCTGATCTGATCATCCTTTCTAGTAAACAACTAAAATTTTCATTGGTTCTACAAGTCAGAGACAACTTTTAATTGCTTATTCCTGAATCTTTAACAGAGTTCAGAATCATCTGTGGTATGGTTTCAAATATTTATTAAGTCTGAATAGAAACTTACATAATTGCTTCTTGAAAAGTTACATTGAATTTTATGTTATAGGAACACATCTACTTTCTAATCTTACAGGAGATAAGATGTAGATATGAGAGGTAGGACTGGATTCAGGAATTCAACAAGTTTATGGGCTGACTAGCAAAGAACAGTTCACATAGTCCCTGTTAACAGCAGATACTAGCTTGAACTGGAGCTCCAACATCATTTGGAATTTGCATGCCTGTAGGGCTTTTTTTTTTAATTAGTTCTTGAATTATGTTTTGTCATCAAAACCTACAACAAAACAGACACACAAAGACACAGAAACAACACGGTCAGTAATATACCCCCAAATTTTCATTGAAGAGCATGTAGGATGTCATCCTTTGTACTTTAAAACGTTATTTCTCTCTCTGTGGCATGCATGGAGGCATTGGACAATTGGTTTAGTTAATATGTCCACTATAGTAAACGTCATCTGCCATCCTTAAATTAGAGTCAAAAGGGCTAATAAAATAATGTCATTGAGAGCAAGCAGTCTCAAAAACTAGGGTTTTACATGATAGGACATAACTCAGGGCAGAGTAGGGCAAGAATTCTACAGAAGTTAAAACCTAAAAATTTGTGCTGCTAAGTGAACTGTTGTTTGATAAAAAGCTGAGAGACAAAGATTGAATTAACCACCAAAGAGGACTTTTATCTTAACAAACCATGTCACAAAATCCAAATTGCTATAAAAACAAACATCAACCTCACATAGCTGAAACAACTTCAGCACCTATAATTATCTCTTCAAGACAATATCTAAACAAAAGTGATAAAAAACACACATTTTCTTTAAAAATAGTTAAATAATTATTAAAATAATAACACTCATGGTTAACACTGTAGTTCATGCACATAGTATCATCTGTCAGAGAAGTCAACCAATGGAATCGAATAGAAGCCCCGGACTTTAACCCACAAACCTATGAACACCTGATTTTCGATAAAGGAGCTAAAAGTATACAATGGAAAAAAAAAAAGAGCATCTTCAACAAAGTGTGCTGGCATAACTGGATGTCAATCTGTAGAAGAATGAAAATAAATCCATATTCATCACCATGCACAAAACTCAAGTACAAATGGATTAAAGACCTCAATATCAGTCTGAGCACACTGAAACAGATAGAAGAGAAAGTGGGAAGTACTCTACAACACGTGGGCACAGGAGACTACTTCCTACGTATAACCCCAGCAGCACAGGCATAAGGGCAACATTGAATAAATGGGACCTCCTGAGACTGAGAAGCTTCTGTAAAGCAAAGGACACTGTCACTAAGACAAAAAGTCCTACTGACTGGGAGAAGATCTTCACCAACCCTGCAACTGACAAAGGTCTGATTTCCAAAATATATAAAGAACTCAAAAACTAGACTGTAAAAAACTAATCAACCAAATTATAAAATGGGGCACTGAGCTGAACAGAAAATTCTCAACGGAAGATCAAATGGCCAAAAGACACTTAAGGTCATGCTCAACTTCCTTAGCAAACAGAGAAATGCAAATTAAGACAACTTTAAGATACCATCTTACACCTGCCAGAATGGCTAAAATCAAAAACACCAATGATAGCCTTTGCTGGAGAGGTTGTGGAGTAAGGGGTACACTCATCCATTGCTGGTGAGAATGCAAACTTGTGCAACCACTTTGGAAATCAGTGTGGCAGTTTCTCAGGAAATTCGGGATTAACCTACCCCTGGACCCAGCAATACCACTCATGGGAATATACCCAAGAGATGCCCTATCATACAACAAAAGTATATGCTCAACTATGTTCATAGCAGCATTGTTTGTAATAGCCAGAACCTGGAAACAACCTAGATGCCCTTCAATTGAAGAATGGATGAAGAAAGTATAGAATATATACATATTAGAGTACTACTCAGCAGTAAAAACAATGACTTCTTGAGTTTTGCATGCAAATGAACGGAAATAGAAAACACTATCCTGAGTGAGGTAAGCCAGACCCAAAAAGAGGAAGATGGGATGATTTCTGAAGTTACTATCTGAAGAGTTGCAAATGAATTAAAAAAAAAATCAGAGAGGATTTCCTGAAGTGTGTCTGGCAGGATTACAATAGATGAGATAGAAATCTAGATTACAAGAAATTAGTGTATTTTTGTTGTAACCAAGGATAATATTCTTATACCTAAGATTCCTAGAAACACCTAGGAGACTTCATATTCAGCTTTAATTCTGTCTGTCTGTTTGTTCTATTTAGTATTTCTTAATTGTAAGTTATTTCTATTTGAAATATTATAATGTTCGAAAACTTCAAAACTAATATCATCATTTTTTTCCGTAATAGTTGACTCTCAGCCTGGAAGAAGTTTCACCTGTACTCCAGAAAAGGAGCCTCTTTTTGTTTCCCATATCACTGTAATTTTTCGTCTCTCTTTTCACATGATCTCAACAGTTTTCAATTGTCTTGTTACTTACAACTATTTAAAAAAAAACCTGAAGATCAATTGCTTAAGGAAAATCTGTAGAGTGGTTTATTTTCAGATTGTTATACAGGAAGACTTGTTCATTCACTTTTTGTCTTTGCATGAAATGAACCAAAGAAAGCAACCATTTGCACCAGTGAGTAGACTACCTATTCCAGAAGCAAGTAGCTCTGCTTTGAAATCTTCATAATTAGTATTCACTTGTCATACATTAGCAAAGATAATTCCTCTGAGATAAACAATTTGACCAACAACCTTTTAGTTTTCAAATCAATTCTTAATTTACCATTTATTTAATAGTATAGTTAGTATATATACACATATAAGATATATCCATACAATATAGCCTTTAGAACACATGTATATGTTTAATGGATATAATACATCTATACTAATGTATACTTCCATTCAACTATTTTTTTTGTTAAATGCTATTTTATATTAAAAATAAGGTATTCTACAGTGTCTCAGGAATATATATTTGGGTAAAAACCAAATACTTATCTCCACTATAGGAAATAATTTCAGGATCAGAATGTCTCACATCCAGTATAATTCAGAACGATAAGAATACACATATAAATATAACACTTATCAAATTCAGAATTGCTTTTAAGCAATATTTCTTTCATGTGGTGTTTTACTGTTACAAAATTAAAAAAAAAGAGAAGTGTTAAGTATTTGGAAACTAGCATACTATTGTTTAGCAAGACAATTATATTTAAAGTGTATTGTTGGCTTCTACTATTGAGCCACCTCAAAAGAATTGACTTTTGCAATCAGTGGGATTTTGAATCCAGAAAATGAATATTTGTATTACAGAAGTATAATTTGTGTCTTAGATAAAAGTAAGTCCTAAAGACCTAGAGAGATGATTATGTAGATGAATGATTGTTTTCTAAAACATTTTAGGCCTTTGTAGAAAAATAATGGTTTTCTTTGAAAATACTAAACAGATAATAATTTTTGAGATTTAAAAGAAACTTTAAAAGTGGATCTCATCAGTATGTTATTGTTTACTGACTTTGTCTTGTACTTGAGAACACACAAAGTTCAGTGTCTATTCGTCCATTGGTTTACTGGTTCCCTTTGAAAACCACTGTAATACAATTCCCAAATTCAGAAAAAAAAAAACTGAACACAAGGAATGATAGTCAGATTGAAATAATAGATAAACGATACTCAAGACTGTTAATCAAGAAGACATGTATATATTACTAAATATCCAAACAAGAAATGGAACGTTTATTCTGGTATCATTGTTTTGTCTTAATATAAGTCATATAGAGTAAATGCCAATATTTTATAAGGAATATCTGTTTTATAATCATCATACTATTTTATGATTTGTATAAAATAATGGCCTGTAAGAACTGAACATTATAGTGTTTTTTCATTGTCAGTTGAAATAGGATAAAAGATAGGGGAAAGAATGGAATATGAGAAAAGAAAAGAACTTCTCAGCCTAGAGGGAATTAAAGTCTTTTGTCAGGTGAGATATCAGAATTGCAGCACAATTAAGATTTGTTGTAATTTGTGCCTACAAAGACAATACTTGTTTTACATAGTGTAACTTCAAGTAATAATGTAAAAATATAATAAATCATGTTCAGGATGTATACCCTTTCTCTTTTCTCAGCTAAACTCTAAGATCACTGACCTTATAGTAGTATTCTCTTTCCCAGGAAGCAGTCCAGGGCCCTCTGGGAGAGTTTCTTCCTGGGACAGAAAGTAGAGTAGTCCTGCCCTTCTCTGGCCTTAAAATACCATCAAAAAAATTCATTGAAAAGTCAACACATCCATTTGGAGATGCCGCACAACTTTAACAAAGCCTCTGCTTCATGCTGGCTTTTCCTGAAATCCCTTGCTGCAGCTTACTCGAGGATCTAGCTTTACCAAAGCAGATACCCTAAAAGCCAGGTGCACTCCGCAGTCTGTGGACAGTAGTGTGGTGGTCTGATACTCTGCTGTGCTGTCATAAACACTGTTGATCATCAGTATTTACACAGTAAGTTAATATACTAGATATGTTTCATCAAATCCTGACATCCCCAATTAGCAGTTTCAAAGCATAATCTAAGTATAATTCTAGAGATTTTCTAAGCATATATGGAATATTTATATCAATATGCTTGTTTTAGAATTTATTCTTACAGTTTATGCTTCAAATAAGCAGGGTTCAAATATTATAAATTGGTAGAATTTTAATTTATAATAGGTAACAAGGAAATATATATATTTTTAATAGTCAAGATTTGCATAATGAACCTATATTTGTTAAGAGCAGAAAATAATTGTAGACAAATGATTATGTAAATAATATTATTTTAAACATGCTTTAATCATATGTTATTTGTATACACATTAAAATGAAAAACACTGACAAAATCGGTTTCATGAAGAAAAAAAGTTTATTAAAAAGCTAGTCAGGGAATGAAGGGCTAATTTTTAGCTTATAATCCCATGTTACTATCCATTACTGCATAGAAACTTGAGTGGGGGATGAGAAGAATGGATGTCCTCACACTTCCTATTGTTCATTTCATCTAACGTTTTTCTCTCCTCTATGGCTCTGGACCAATACTCTGCACAGAAATGGTGGTTCTGACAATACACACTCAAAACAACATCCCACCAGAGCCATAGTCACAAACAAAGTTGGTAAGCAAAATTACTCAACTGATATGCTCTAACTATGAGATTCTAATTCATGGCAAGTTGACTTTTGAAACTAAGAGGTTGTTCTTCCCATGAAAAAAGACTCCAATTGCCTCTCCATTGGTAAAGAGTCAGCCCCTCTAGTTGTTGAATAAGAATGACCCTCAAAGGCACATAAATATATTTGAATTCTTAGTCATCAATTAATGACTTTATTTGAAAAGATTAAAAGATTTAGAAGGTGTAGCCTTATTGGAGGAAGTGTGTAACTGGGGGTAGGTTTGGGGAAGGCTCAGAAGCCCTTTACAAGGCCAGAGTCGCTCACTCTACTGATGGATCAGGATGTAGTTCTCAGCTATTCGCCTGCATGCTGCCATGATGATAATGGAATAACCTCTGAAACTGTAAGCAAGCCCCCAGTGAAATGATTTATCTTATAAAAGTTGCTGTAGTCATATTGTCTCTTTATGGCACCAGAACTAAGAAATCCCTCAAGACACATAAACAAATAATGTTACATGCACTGAACAGGTTATATTTAGCAATATTATAAATGTACACATATGTATAGTAAGTTGCAATTCGTATATGTATAATAAGTTGCAATTAATGGAGAAGAGGCTATGAATTTGAAGAGAGTGGGAAAGGAAAAATGGGAGGGTTTGGGTGGAGGAAAGGAAAAAATAAAGGAAACTGAATTAAAGTCTCTCTCTCTCTCTCTCTCTCTCTCTCTCTCTCACACACACACACACACACACACACACACACACACGAAGAGATACTGAACACTATACCCATCACTTAGCAAGCAACCATAGGAGGATATGACACCTAAGGAGCCCAATTTCCTCTAGAAACACATTATCCATAAATTTTCATGGAAGTAGTTTCTCCTGCTCTTCTCATGCTGGAATGTTAATTGACCCAGTCTTCTGCGTGTATTCAGTTTTTAAGAGTTCAAGATATCTCTCATCAGACTATGTCTGCTTAATAGAATTCCACAACCTACCCTTCCCATTTCTCACTCGTAAATCTTTTCATTCTTTTACTTACAATTACATGTATGCCTGTGTTCCTGTTTATGCATTTGTGAACAAGAATGTAATGCCTACAGATGTATGAGGATATCATTAGATTCCTTGTAACTGAAATAATAGTAGTAAGCAAAATAATAATGAGCTGCTGAAATAACTGATGAGAAAGGAAAGAATGAGAGTTCGCTGCAAAAGCAGCACTTTGAACCTATGAGCCATTACTACAGCTCCCATTCTTTCTGTCATTCATTCATGTTTTCTTAGCTTTGAAGAAGGTGACACAAATTCTAATTTATGATAAGCAGACAACAGTCATTTAGTGCTGTAGGAATTCCTATTGCCAGTAGCTTTGAAGTTACCAACCCACTTGGGCATGGCGTCTTATACTATATAAGCCAATGAAAAGCACACATCCAGCTTCTTTCCTGGCTGCTGGATTTGGTTCCTGTTCCGCAATTGAGCAGAGGATTGTGATCTGTGAGTGCACCTCCAAATAAATAACCCTCTATTATACTCAATTCTGAGCTGTGTGGGATTTCTTTTAAGTGTCCTTCTCAAATTTAGTCTCAACCCATAACCCAGCTACGAGTCTCTACAGCCACCACTGACTACTGCAAAATGAATGTTCTTTGATCAAAGATGCCAATAGCACCAATCAAAAAGCACAAACAGTAACAATAAGGTGGTTCAAGTTTATTTATATCAGAACTCTTCAGGAAAACAATTGTAGTAGCTTCCCTCTATGGCCTATGATCTCTCAAGCCACAGGATTTTGACTAGCTTTACAGTACCAGATGTGTATTTTGCCCTATAGAGAAAGCATCAAATCCAACTCGAATATTGTGGTTACCATTATAATACTATGCTGCTATAGCACGAGTTGAAACACTTTCCCTTCAGGCTAGTAGTAGAGTAAACACACACACACACACACACACATATATATGTGTGTGTGTGTGTGTGTGTGTGTGTGTGTGTGTGAAAGAAATCTGCAGAAAACTTTCTGTGACTATGAAACCTAGACACCAGGAAGGAAGTGTCAAGCTCCTCCAATTGTTTTAGGTTTGACCATAAGGTAAATTTAGCTTCAGAGTCTGACTGACTTGTACTGAGTACCAACATTGCTTCCAGTGGTTTATATTGTTAGGGTGTCAAAGAGAAGAAGGAGGGATTATATGAACAAAGGGGGTCAAGACCATGACTCATAATCTACAGAGAGAGATGAACCAAAATGGTGGGAACTCACAAATTCTAGATGGAGAGCTGTGAAGCCTACATGAGACCTAACTTGGCCCTTTTGATGTGGGCAACAATTTTGTAGCTGGTGTGTTTGAGGGGCCCCTGCCAGAGGCTCCAGTTTCTTCACCCGATGCATTAGCTAGATTTTTGGAGCCTATTCCCTATGGTGGTACACTTCAAAATGCAAAAGCAAGTTTTCATTTATTAGGTACGGGCCAACACAGGTCCTCTGCCTCAGAGTCTGACGCAGCAGATGGAGGGAGAGGGAACCAGTCTACTATTGTAAGGGGTTTATAAGACAAAAACCACAAAACAGTCACAAGATTACAGTCTCAAAATACAAAATTACATATATTATATCATTACTTGGTTAAAATGAGGTAAAGCTCAGATGTTTGTTCCTGATAGACTATTATTATCTAAGGGGGAGAGAAACAGTTTCCTGGTTAAATCTTCCAGACATCTGTTGACCCTTTACTAATTGCAGGGGCTTCTTGAAATATTACCCAGCTGAAAGGGAAAGTTGGGTGGTCAACATTCTCTATATGACTACGGGTCGGAGAAAAGGCTGCAGTCAGCAACTTTGTGTAACTTAGGTTTCTCCATTACCTAATACTTAACCTCAAGAAGGGTCCCATGGCCTTCTGGGGTCTGGGGTGTCGGCCTTCAGCTTTCCCTGGGTACTGGGGTATAGTTCAAGGTCCCCAAAGGGCCTGGTACAGAAATGGAATCTTTTCTGGTCTTTCAGTGGGATGCTTTGCTCAGTATTGATGCATGGGGGAGGGCCTTAGTCCTGCCTCAACTTAATGTGCCAGGCTTTGTTGACTTTCCATGGGAGGCCTTACCCTTTCAGAGAAATGGATGTGGGATGCATGGGGGAAGGGGGTTGGCAAGCAGAAGAAGGTTGGGAGAGGGAACTTCGGTTGGTATGCAAACCAGTTTGGATGTTCACCTTCCTAGGCATGGACGGAGGGGGGAGGACCTTGGACTTTCCACAGGGCAGGGGACCCTGACTGCTCTTTGGACTGGAGAGGGAGGGGGAGACGAGTGGGGGGAAGGGGAGAAGGGTGGGAGGAGGGGGAGGGAAATGGGAGGCTGGGAGGAGGCGGAAACTTTTTTTTTCCTTTTCTCAATTAAAAAAAAGTAAAAAAAATATGAATGAAAACATTGAAAAAAATCTGTGATACTAATGTGCTATTCAATCTTACAGAGAATTGCAAACTAAATAATGAATTAGCAAATCATGCTCACCTTTTTCTACAGTCCTGTATCTACATCTCTTTTTCACTACTTGAAAGATGTTAATGTCAATAAATTTTGATTTTCCTAAAACTACAATTAATAAGATTTACCTCTTGACATAGTATGATGTTCTACTGATTCAGAACGCTGCGCTGTGATGATCATTTCAACCTATTTGTGTGATACTAGACATTCAAATAAGTAAAACACTTCTCAAAAATAACAAAAAATGAATAAAAATTAAAATCAAAAGGGAAATAATAACTGCATATTGACTTTTAGCTTCTTACTCTTAACTATTTAAAATCAAACAGGGTTTAATTTAGACATTTTAGGTGATCATGTTCATTTAACTGAAAGAAATCAAAGTTACATATTTGCACATTTTCCATTTCAAAAAGCAAATAAATTATTGCTTTTTGTCGTGAATGTTGATAACATTTCACTTTTATGATTGTATTAGGAGATAAACTACAGGTATAAAAATTTCTGTGTCTGGGTTGATACACAATATCACAGATACATAGTCAGTATAATACTGACTACTTTTTGAAAAGAGAAAAATATTAATGTCAATTACTTATACATCAAATATTGGGAAAAAAGCGGAAAAATAAAACTTTCAACATTTTTTGTGGATTACATCATATTCCATTTGAAAACACTATACTAAGTCAAGAAAATTCACTCTTTCTGCTGGTGTTAATGAATTAAAAGTGCACACTTTTTTTATGTTACAGAGGAGAACCTGCCTTAGTGTCAGGTGACTCCGATGCCAAATTATGAGTTACTTTTATAAGTTAAAATATATTTTCTCTTTTGAGAAGAGAATACCATTGAAAGAGAACAGTGTGTAAAATTCATGATGTGACCCAAATATGAAATATAAAAAGTCTTCTTTATTCCCATCATAGAAATAGGTAAGAAAAAAAATGATACACTTGAAGGGGATAAGGGTTGTGTTCTTGGCTGATTAAAGGTTGAAAGGGGGGAAATAAATAACTCAATGTGAATGTTTTGAACTAGCAAGATTCTACTCTTTCTTTTTTCATTTATGATGTAATTGAATACAGTAAAAGAGAATTTATGATGAATACTCTCATCCTAGCAGTAAGCAATTAGTCTATTTTATATTCCAATGCCCCTTTAGATAATCATAGATGAAAATATTTATATCTGAAAGTATTATTAGACAATCTATCTTCATCTTGCATTATAGATCATAATTATTTTATGAAATAATGAATTTTATAGGCTCTTTGTCATAGGTGTGATCCCCTTGAGTCTCATTTAACTTAATAAGAACGGTCTTTATCATCATGAAATTATTGCTTATTTGTTGTAATAGGAGCAGCGGGGCTGCGTCCCCAGCACCCCTGCCACCTGCTAGCTTATGCCCCAAAATAATTACATGGACACTGTATTCTTTTAAACACTGCTTGTCCCATTAGCTTCAACCTCTTAACCCATTTCTAATCATCTATGTAGCACCATGAGGTGCGCTTACCAGGAAGATTCTAGTCTACGTGCATCCTGGGTCGGAGCTGCATGGGAGAGTGCAGCCTGGCGTCCCTGCTCCAGAGAGCAGAGCTGTCAAGTATGAGCTCACTTCCTCTTCCTCCCAGCATTCTGTTTTGTTTACTCCTCCCACCTATGTTTTAACCTATAAGGGCTAGCCAAGCAGTTTCTTTATTGCTTAACCAATGAAATCAACAGATTGATATATGACACTCCCACATCACTTATTGCCTAATTATTCTTTAAACATATGTGAAGGGTTCTTGAAATAACTAGATGGCAACAATAAACACAATAGACAAAAAGACTTGCCAAGATAAATATTACATGCAAACTGGACAGATTGTGTATAATATAAAGATATTACATACAGTGTCAGAAATACATATACACTGGTATCCTCCCCATTAAGGGTATTGTTCTAAAGTCTATTCAGAAGATGCTGCGGTTAAGAAATGTGTGCTGATATCGGCAATAATAAATGGTACAAGCATAAAGACCTCATATTTATCATTTTTTCTCTTCCCAATAGACAGTCATAGATTAATCTTCCATTTCTAAGCTTCAATTATCTCTATTTTTTCTCTAAGTGCATAAAGCATTTACGTTTGTTTATTCAGGGGCTATATTGTGTATATCATATAGAGAGACCATTCGATATCATGAAGAATGCTGTTCTTATATGAACTCAATACATACAAATATATCAAGAAAAGAATCCATTTATGTTCCTTTTACACATAAATCACCTCAAGTTAATGTAAAATTAATCTTTAGTCTTTTAGAATAAACTTTGTTGTAATAACTTTCTTTGGGAGATTTAAACAAATTCCTATTTACCAAGATATGGCACCATGACAAAGCATATAAAAAAGTTTTACCAATATTTATCTTAGGGGAGGAATGGATTTATGAAGGCTAGTTACAAGAGCTGTCAGTTTCCTTAAATAAAAGCCCTGTCTAGCAAGGATGAGGATTTACTTAATAAACATGCTCCTGGAGCCTGCTGTATGACTTGCCTTTTGAGTGGAGGCTCTTTTTCCCTGTGCACAGAACTATGTTTTCTTACTGCATGTATTTCCATGGCGAAGGCCCATGTGAATCTCAAACCATTGGAAGCTGTTTACTTTCTGAGCCTTGGTAGTTTTGTTTGGTGTAAAATGAGTCCCCACTAAGAGATAATACTTCTACTGGGAAGAAATTCCTGCATGACTTCTTTTAACTTATTTTTCACGATATCTTAAATAAGTACCTTACTGTGGATATCACATAATCTGTTCCTACAAAAGTAACATGCCAGCATTATTAATATAAATCTTCATTATTTGTGATGTTTATCACATCAGAAACACTGATAATTTACATTCATTAATACTTAAGGATGTGTACTTGAGTGTTTATGAAAAGATTTGATGGTAGAAACGTTTTTAGTTTAATGTGTTATCAAACTCCTGTATTAATGTTTAAATCTTATTCTAATCATTAATCATCCTTTATATAATTGGTTTTAGAATGTGTTGGTGAAATATCTTTATAACATTATCTATTGACATCATTATTTCTAACAAAAATAAAATTTCCTACATATTCTTTTGTCACTTTAATGGTATTATTTTTATAATAGCATTACATTTGACAGGACTTTCAGAATAGACTTGGTCAACACTGCTGTAAATTTCATTACTTAAGTATCAAGTACTTCTTCCCCAGAGCAAACTGAAAAGGGAGAAAACGACTGAAGAAGACCAAACTTTCAGGTCCATCATTCACTGTAAGATATCTGATAGAAATTAAGAAGAGCTATATTTCAGATTCCTGTGAAGGAAACCTGACTCATGGCAGTGAAGTTTGTTTGAATGTGTGTTACAAGTTGGAGTGGAATTTAGCACTCAAGACCACTGGATAGTAGATAAACAATCCAATACATGTTTATATTTTTTTCAGTCACTCTAATGTTATTTGTATGTATTAGATTTCAAGGCAGTCAAGATATAATTACAGAGGAATAAATAAATAAAAAATATTTTAAGGCTGAATGTTTATTTAGGTCCCCATAAGTGTTTCCTTCTCTCAGGATATATATTTACCCATTATTCCTTAATTGCCCATTATTCTTTGTACAAGTTTGAAACTTCTATGTTTCTCACCTTCCACACTAATAGGTCTATAGTTATCCTTTTTCAGAAATTGTTTAGGCATTAAGATACTGTCTGAATGCCCAATTATGAGCTGAATAAGGAGGACACCAGCAGAGATACTGAATTGGAAAGAGAAAAGCTCATAAAGCCCTGATCTAGTATTATTATGGATGCTTTTAATAATATTTGTAAGAGTGTTTTACATAACATACACATATATAAAATATATAGATACAATGTGTGTGTGAGTGTGTGTGTACTCAGTCACAATTCAATAAGAATAACTTTGAAAGAAAAAGGAAAATTGGAAAGAGAATGGACAAAGTTATAAGGGAGGATTTGGAGAAAAAAAAGAGTATGAAAGAAATATTGTAATTACAATCTCAAAAATAAAAATAAAATAAATACCCATATGTTTTATACAGAAAAGTATGCTAAGACTGTCACTACAATTTTAAAAGAAAGGGCAAATTAACATCATTGTCCAATCCCCCACTTTATCCAACAAATGTGCTATTTTATGTTCAGGCAGCATGCTATGTTTTTCATAAATACGTTTAGCTGTCTGAAAAGAAGGACACCTTTTTGGAGTTTTCTGACATTTTCCTGTTCTATAAACTGATTCTAGTTCCTTCATGTTATTTGGTAGAGTTTCCAATGTCCAGAAAATATGTTTTCAAGCTTCAAAAAATTCAGTGTTAAATTTTCTGTGCATCTTTTTTTTTTTCAGTTTTTCCTAATATATGTGGAATGTAGGAATGGTGTTCTCATACTTTAAATTCTGAATTACAGTCTCCTCCCACTCTTTTTTCTTTACTTATTAAATTAATTAGTTCACTTTTTATAGACGATAACTGTTTCTTCTCCTTCTCTAGTCTCCTCCATTCTCACCCTTTCCCCAAATTCCTCGTTCTCCCATCCATCCACTCCTCTTTTCTTTTCAGAAAAGGGCAGGCGTCCTTTGTATAACAGCCAACCATGGCATATCAAGTTGCAAGAAGACAAGGAACCTCCTCTCCTAATAAAGCTGGACAAGGCTACCCAGTTGGAAGGAAGGGTCTAATAAACAAATAACAGAGTAAGAGATGCTCCTGCTTCCACTGTTTGGAGTCTCACAAGAAGACCAAACTTTGCAACTGTAACCTATGTGCCATCACCCTATGTCCAGACCCATGCAACTTTTCTTATTGGTGGTTCAGTCACTGAGTTCTTATTAGTCAAGATTAGTTGATTCTGTGAGTTATATTGTGACCCAGAGACCAAGTATAGAATCAATCATGACTAGCAATTTAAAAAAGTCAATGGAATTATTTCTAATGATGGGAAAAAAAACACAAAGAACCACAGCCAAATATTTGGTGGGGTTTGGGGAAATCTGTGGAAAGAGAAGGAAGAATTGTTGGATCAGAGGGATCAAAAACATCACAAGAAAATCCTCTTTTCATTTTAACTGCTCAATTTTTTTTTCAAAATTTTCTCCGGACTTTTAAACTAGTTTTTTTTTTTTTTTTTTAACTTTGTAAGTTCCTTCATCACGTATATTTTTCTTCCATTTTTCCATAATTTATGCATTTAGATATGTAGGTAAAAATATAAGACTATAAGTTCATTTTCCATTGCTTTAGTAGAATATATACTAAATAAGGTAGGGGAGAAATGGTTATTTAAACTCATGATTTGGGTTTGTGGAAAGTGAAATCCAGCTGAATATGCTTATTATGCCCCTTACAGTCGTAAAGCTTGGATGGACCTCAAATGGTGACTTATATCTCTCTAATCTTAGATATTGGAAAAATTACATTATTTTTAGATTTAAGTATGTTATGAGGACAGAAATCTCTCATTTTGAACTCTACGTTCCAATTTAAGTTTTTTTTCTGTAATCTTGAGAAGTTCCAGATGAATATTTTTTTCCTCATTAAGCTATTTTTAGAAATTGTCCCAGTATATTTCAATGCATTTCGAATGAATAGCTTGGTTCAATAGTTCAGATTGTCTTATGTCTATAGCAGATATAAGTCGGTTTGCTTTTTCTATATTAGTCACTTGAATTGTTTACTATAAATTCTTTCTATAATAACTCCTTGGAAGTAAATAAAAGCAACAGTCCTTTTAGTTTATATATTCTATTGTGATTTTTTTTTTTTTCGAGACAGGGTTTCTCTGTGGTTTTGGAGCCTGTCCTGGAACTAGCTCTTGTAGACCAGGCTGGTCTCGAACTCACAAAGATCCCCCTGCCTCTGCCTCCCAAGTGCTGGAATTAAAGGCGTGCGCCACCACCGCCCGGCTGTGATTTTTTTTTTTTTGTATTCTCATATTGTTAGGCACGTGATTACGAAGGAAATTAGTGTTATACCAGAGCTGTGGGTTGGTTCCTGATACAAACGATAGTAACTGCTTTGGGGAAAGTATTTAGCTCATTCTTCTAGTGATATATTAACAACTCAAGGCACTGGGCTTTATTACAATTCACAAGCATGATGTAAACTGGAATGAGAAAAGGCTCCATTTTTTAGGCAACTTCTCATTTTCCATATGTAACAATTCTAAACTTCTGTGTAAGATATGCTATATTAAACATTGATAAAAGAAAATAATTTCAGAGCAGTTAAGTATTTAAGAGCAAGCTCATTTGTTTATATTAAAAACTAATTGGAAAATGTAAGCAGCCCAGTTTAAATATCTATGTATTAGTTATATGTTAAAAGGAGTAATTTACTGAAAAAAATGTAATTATATGGAATTACTTCTTAAATACTTACTGTGTTTACAGCATACGGTGATGAAGAAAATAGTTTTTTATAAAACACATGGATATGCTATATTTTAATAAACTAAGATATTAATTGGAACAATAATTTCATCTTAGAAGCAACTAAATATCTATTTTAAATAGCAGAGTCCTAGTTGCAGAAAGGAAAGAATACGTATGTTCAGATAAAATCTACTATAAACTATTTGAAGTTCAACTTCAAATAAATGCAAATGCATTCAAGTAGCTCTATGAAATAAGGTTGTCGTACAGAATTTGCTCAATAGCAAATAAAATGAAAAGGTTTGAAATGTGCTAATATAACCATAGTTTAGATACAAAATTAAAATTTATATTTATTTATAATAGTTATTATAAAATTCTTTATTCTTATTTTTGACAGTTTTTTTAAGGATTTAATGCAATTATATTCTATCGCAATATAGAAACCAAATAATTATTCATAAAGAGAAAGGCATGTTTTCAGTTGTATAATTACCAAAATATTTATTTGTTGATAAATTAAGTTGTCCATTCTTTTTGATGAAATAAAATCAATGTTTTGTATTTGCACAAACTTCTATGGCTAAATACTTAAGGTTTTCTAAAAATTTTCTTTTAATTTTTTTTTTAAAGAAAATAAACTGTCTCTTTTATTTTACATACCAAAATCAGTTTCTACTCCCTCTCCTCCTCCAATTCCTTCTACCTACCCTCCCCACCCACAATCCACTTTTCAGAGAAGGCACATCGTTAAGTTTATTCTTGTACATTTATTGATCTTTCAAAATGAATAATGGTCCAAGATACAATAAGAAAAAAACTGAAAGTATACACAGACATATATAATCAAATCATAAAGATAAACACACTTCTTGCTACTAAACATTTAAATGAGATAGTCCAAATTGATATATTTCTTTGTCTTCTAAAAAAGTACTCACAATAATAATCATGGATATCTTTCCAAATTGCCTTAATACTAAAAAAGGGGGCAGTAATATCAATTGCATGTGTTTCTGTAGGTATCCCCATTATGATCTTGATTCTTTTGCTTATAATATTCCTCCTCCCTCTCTGACTGAGCTCTGGGAGCCTGGCACAGAGCTAGCTGTTGATCGCTGCATCTGCTTCCATAAGTTGTTGAATGAGGGTTCTATGATGACAATTAAGATAGTCATCAATATGATTGCAAGAAAAGACCAATTCAGGCACTCTCTACACTATTGCCTATGGTCTTAGCTGGGTGTAGAAATAGGAGCAGCGGGGCTGCGTCCCCGGCACCCGGCCGCCCACATGGCTAGCTTATGCCTGAAATAATTACACGGAAACTTTATTCTTTTAAACACTGCCTGGCCAGTTATCTGTAGCCTCTTATTGGCTAGCTCTTACATATCTTACATATCTAACCCATTTCTAATAATCTGTGTAGCCCACGAGGTGGCTTACCAGAGAAGATCTTAACCTGCGTCTGTCTGGAGTGGGAGAATCATGGCGACTCTCTGACTCAGCTTCTTTCTCCCAGCATCCTGTTCTGTTTTCTCCGCCTACCTAAGGGTTGGCCTATCAAATGGGCCTAGGCAGTTTCTTTATTAGTAAGAAATCACTCCCACATCACCTGGGGTCATCTTTGTGGATTCCTGGGAGTTTCCTTGATGCCAGGTTTCTTACTAGGCCCAGGAAGTCTCCCTCAATCAAGATATCTCTTTCCTTGCTCTACTTGTCTGTCTTTCCTTCTTCTCAACCATCCTATTCTGTCATGTTCTTGTTTCCCTTCCCTGCATCCCTCATCCAATGCTCCCAATTTGCTCAGGAGATCTTGTCTACTTCCCCTTTCCAGAGTCATGCATTTATGTCTCTAGTAGTGTCCTTCTTGTTACCTAGATTCTCTAGTGTTATTGGTTATAGACTGGTTATCATTTGCCTTATGTCTAAAATCTACTTATGAGTGAGTACATACATTATTGAGCTAGTGGGACCTCACTGACTCTGGACTGACGGCAGGAGAACCTGCATAGAATGAAATTAGACCCTTTGATGTGGTAGACAGTTGTATGGCTGGGGCAGTCTATGGGTCCACTGGCAGTGGAACCAGATTTATCCTAGAGCACTAACTGGCTACTTGCAGCCCATTATCTATGGAGGGATACCATGCTCAACCTAGATATGAGGGAGAGGGCTTTGGTCCTGTCTCATCGCGATGTGCCAGACTTTGTTGACTCATCATGGAAAGACTTATCCTCTCTGAGAAGTGGATTCGGGATGGGGTGGGGGTAAGATAGGAGGAGTGGCTGGAGGGAAGGAAGTAGGAAATAGGAATGTATATAAAATGAGAAAAGATTGTTTTTAAAAATGTAAAGAAAATAAAAGAAGAGCAAACTGCATGAAATATACATTTCATTGTGGGTTTCTTTGACACATTGATATTGACCTATTTAAAAGCACTTATATAAATGTCCTTTTGGCATTCTGAAGAGAAAAGCTGAAAATGTTTCACCTTCATTATTGAAACTATGTTGTCTTTCGATTTATTGCTCTTCTACAAAAATGCTATACTGTGTGCCCTTTTACATAACACAGGGATGAATCATCTTCCACCCGAAGTAAGATATTATTGAAGCATGTCAAATCAAAGTTGTCAAATTACCAAGAAATGCATGCCACTTGTTAAATACGCAAACAATTTGTTACTATATGCATGTCAATTTTAAAATTTGTGATTCACATGTAAAAATTAATTATACTAAAAATTCCAAGGAGATATCATCAACTGATAAAATATTCTGCTCTGGCAGTTGTGACTGTTAAGATTTTATTGTCTCCATTTTAAATGTAATCATTTATCCCTATGCAGTTTCCATTTTAATTTTAAAACTCTGTTCTCTGTGCCCTTCTCTAGTACCAGAGCTAGTGACAGTAATGGGCTGCAGAGGGAGGGAAGGAGAGTCAATTTTCTCTGTTTCAAGAGAAGCCACTATTCTAGTGGAGAATAACATGTAAATGTGCATGTAGGTAGCATTTGTTCAATGTGATTGGCTATAGCCAATCCAATAGCCACGAAGTGTGGCTATAAATGAGAGGTATTTTGAAGAGGCTTAAGTCACAATGTGGGGGGCAATGGAGGACAAATATTACCAAGATTCATTGTATACATGTGTAAACATTTGTGAAAAATGATTGTTTTAGCTGGTTGTTAGCTTCCTCCTGCAAAATGTCATATGCAACAGATCTCAAGGAGGTTAAAGGATCAATATTGATTCTGTACTTCCAGAGTACAAAAACTAATTTCTAGTTATCTGATAGAGATTCAAACCTTAACCAATTTTAAATGCTGTTAAGGAAGTTTCATAATGAGTGGAAATTTGTACCTGCACACTGTCCTATACAAGTCCTTTAAATGGGTTTGATAATAAGGAAGAATCTTTGTGGGAAAAAGTACTAATATTAGGCCTAGACCTACAACTTACATGATGCATCAGCCAAATACCAAGGAGGTATTTGGATCAAATTATTCTTATTTTTGTCTGGGCTTTCAAGTACAATGTCTATTTTGTTTCTGAGAATAACTTCAGATAGTGAATTGTCTCTATCCATATACTGATATGCAGAATTCTCAGGGCCTGAGTCTTTCAATGTTTGTTCCCTTCTTATTTGAGCTCTCCTCTAGGATTTGGGTGAAGTTAATATTTTTCCTGATTTTTTTTTAACCTTTGGAAACAACTTTAGATATTTGATCTTAATGAAGAAATTACCTAGAATTGTTATTTGATACTTAATCTTGCCTATTAATAGTGTTCCTGAATAAAATTGATATTAAAAATATCTTGCTTACATTACACTACACAGATCACATTGAGTTTCATCTAAATTATATAAATTCAGGAGGTGCTCTCCTTTCTGACATGTCAAATTTTTGACCTTGGGACACAATATTATCATCTATAAAACTCATGTTTCAAAATCACACTGTCAAGCTTCAAAAAAAATCACACAGAAAAAAAGATTCATGTGATGTTTTCAGAAAGTTTACCGCTTTGTGCTGCCAAACATTAATAACTTTTCTATTAGGCATACAAGCAAGGCCTAGAGTGGGACATGTCTACAAAAATATGCTCGGATTGATGAGAAATACCCACTGCATCAGCCAGATGAATGTAGCCTGCAATATTCTCGTGAAGAATAGCTACTGAAAATACAGATGTTGTTTCCCTACCCCAAGAAATATTTGGATTTGGAAAAAAGAGAAAACTTTGCCTATTCATTGGTAGTATATTGAAAGGAATGACAAGTAGGAAGTAATAAAAAATGGTGGGTTTTTGCCATGAAAAACTATTTGAAATAGCATGTCCCTCTTAATGAATTGGTATGACATAGAAAATATGGAACTTGCTAAACACTAGAAAATGAAAGGACTATAGTTAAATCTGTCATGTTTCTGGGGATGTACACATTTGAAGATAAGGAGAATCTAACAGATAAACATTCCATGTTAGTGAGAGAGAAGGTCACCAGGGGTAGATGAAGAAAAAGGAAAGTTGAAGTTCACAACATTCTTGTGGTACTGTTGTAGGAATGACAATGTAGTCACATCTTTTTCACCAGTCTTTAAATACTTAAAGTGCTTTTTTTCTTTTTTTTTGGTAAATTTTAATTCTACCAACATCTGGCTAAATTTCCAAATGTATTTGATTTCCCAGAATATTATTATATAAAGATATAATAATTAATTTAGGCTTATATCCCAAATTTTATGGTAAATCCTAAACTCTTTTTAGAGTGGTTTGTATTTAAAATCTTGGAAATAGATTCATATTCTGTATAAGGAACCTTAAAGGCCCTGTGGAATTCATATTTAAGTAAATTTTAATGACTGAAACTTCCTCTAAAACTCCCAATTTCATTTTAAAATAAAAAGTTGAAAAAAAAATTACCACATTCAGACGTATTGCCTTTACTCTATATTTTGCATAATATATTGATACAATATAATGTGCTCAATATGACATTATCAAATCCACATTATTTAGAAGTCTAACTACTGTAGATTTTAATGACTAAGAATACTAAGAGAGTAATTTCAAGGCCATATGATACAGAGTAGGATCAAAGCATAAAAACTCTATTAGTAAGTTTTTCTGGCAAGGAAAAATATTTGCCTTCATAATTTTTATAACTTGTTAACTCATTTTCATTATCATGAGGCTTATTAGCTTTCAGAATAAAAAAAAACATTGATGAGTAAACAAAAAAGATGTTGAATTACATTTTCTGTTTTATTTGTTACCATAATTTCAGAACTTGAGAAGAAGGGAAGAGTAATTTATTATAATTGTTATTGGAATTCAGAAGCAGATATAAATTATGCATCTGTAGCGCCAACACAGAAGCTAGGTGAACAAGTATTTACATCTAAATATCTTTATTCATTTGATGCAATTATGACTTGATTCAAGTATTATTTGCATCTTTGTTTACCTTAACATATTCATACTTTTGAAGCTGTTATCAACTATGACAAACTCTAGTGATTTTCAATGCATACTATTATTTCAAGACATAAACGTGAATAACAGAAAAACTGAGCTTATTTTACCAAATTTCAACTGAGAGATTTAAACATATAAAAAAGGATTAATGTAAAGTCATTTGAAGTGATGTATATGAATGTTTAAATAAAAAATATCACCAGAATATTTCTGATTTAAAGATAAAAGTGGACTATTTACAAGGTCCACAATTAAACATAATTTTGAGAAGTTTTATCATTTGTCAAACTTAAAACCATAGGAATCATCTATGGAAATTTGTTTAAATCTTATCACTAGCCAAAGAAAATTTCAACTCACTGACACATTTAGATTCTTTTTTTTTCAAGTTTACAGTATTTTCATACATATCATTATCTATGTGTGTATATGCATCACAGAGATTAATGTACACACATAGATTACTGATAGATTGATAGATTCATAAATATACGCACACATAGACCCAGTTTCTTACTACATATTACAGGTTGATTTTTTTATTCATGATTCTTCTGTCTCAGGTTCTTTATGATTACATTGTTCACATATATCTTTACTCACATCAAAAAATGCTGGGAGCCAATTTGAGTGGCTGCCATTACAAAATGGCATTTGGCCCCGGCCTCGCTTGATAATAACTCCGTATTAGACAACGCAGTGGAACCGTGCCTCTCGCATATGTGCTTAGGGCCAATTCTGTGGCCAGGAGCATCGGCCAATTCAGGCACAATTCGTTTCTATAATAGAGATTGCAGTTCTTCCACCGAAAACAGGGTGAGTTGTTGTGATCTAGCTGCCCACACTCCCCACGACCGGCAGGGGACCTTCCTTGTGGTGTGTAATTGACAAGGATGTTCCCCTGCTTTCGTTCCGGCTGGGGGTCTCCAGAGAAGCAGAACCTATCAAAGGTTGCTAGGCAGACTCCCTATATAAGCAGCTATAGCTCAGAGCTCGGGGCCCCATGCTTCCTGCTCTTCCTTCAACCAAGAGGCTCCAATAAAGCGTGATTTGGGAAGAATCCTCGTCTGGTGGCTGTTCCTTCATGCTGGTCAGGGAGTTTGCCGCAAAAAAAGACATAATCATAGAATGTGCTAGCTTCCTTTACATTGTCTAGATTTATATGGTGATGAGTTGGAAACATTTTTAAGTTTTATATTGGATAAAATTCAACTACATATTGTGTGTAAAATGAAGATTTAATGGTATATTGTAATAAAGTCACCCTCGTATATTAGCAGTAATTTTTTAGAGAATAACGTTAACAATATGTACATATGTATGTATTAATAAACAAAGAAAACGAAGTTATCAACTTGAGAATGGATATGGGATAGATTTAAGGAAGAGTAAGCAGGAGGGGCAGAAGGAGGAAAAGGAAAGGGGAAAGAGTGATATTTATTCAAATTTTAGAAAAATACAATGTGAAAAACAAGATTATAGCTAAGCAAAAATGAAAAGAAAAATCTAAGAGAGCCTAGAAATTCTATTATAAGTGCTATTGTCTACAATTGCGTATTACTCTGCAAATTGCTGGTAATATGTATATGAAGTATCTCTGCATTCAAATACATTGAAATAATTAGAAATCAAAATTAACCACTAAGTGAGACAAGTTGCAAGTTTTTCAATACATAAGATTGGAAATTCTGTTGTATGTTGGTCATGTGTTTTTGCACCTGCAGAGAATGTATTTGGACTTTGTTTACTTTGAGACATTGACCATCTGCACCTAACATGACCACATTGTACAATTTCAGGTAAACAAAATTGGCAACGATCCAAAGATTTGTTCCTGAGAACAGTCATATGGATACCAAATGGTCTTGAACTAACTCACTATTAGTGCTTGTCTGTCTCTACCGCTGCGTTGAAACATTCTCTTCATGGTGGAAATCACATATTTTCACCTTACCACCAAATCTACAATCATTGAGAAATATGTGTTAAATGAGTGAGCATTCAGTAAGATGAACTGATAATTACGTTGCCTGTATTGACAAAACCAAGGCCATTAGCTGAGCTATGGTGGCAAGGTCTGGTAATGAAAACATAAAATCATGATTATGGGAGATATTTATATTCTGATGGTATGAGGACCTGGGATTAATTCTCTAACCTGGGGGACTAGTCAATGGTTTTGGTCCAGAGTAGGGACAAAATTGGAAGGTATATTCTAGAAATAGATGTGCAGAAGACTGGTAAGGAATATGTGAATTTAAAACGATATTGAGGATAAGGAATCCCTAGGTAATGTGTCTCACTGAATCTCAATCAGATACAGCGGCAGAATTTTCAATGTCTTAATAGACCGTCATTCAGAAAACAATGCACATCTGGGAATCTGAAGCCTTTAGAAATATTTTCTTCCTCTTAGTAACAATGTTACAGAAACCACAGTGAAAATAATTGAAAGACTAACTTTCATGTTAGGAAAATTAATTTCTCCAAGATAATGAAGCATTCTTACCTGACATAGAGCACTGACCTGACTATATCACTTTTACTTTTTAAATAACTAATTGCTGCGGAACAATTAACTTTATACTGACCTTACTTATACTATGTTCATTTTTGTTTACATAAAAGATATTATTTATGCTTTTTCTTTTAAAGTATACAAATTTTCAGATTTGGCCTGGTATGAATGTCCATAATCCAAGAATTATGGAGGTTGAGACAAGAGAATTTATAGTTCAAGAACTTTCTTCACTGTACAATAAGCTAAAGGCAGGCTGGAATACTTGAGATTCTTTCTATTTAAAAATACAGTATTTATATCTCCCACATATGAGCTTATGACATCTTTGCAGGTTGAGGGTAGATCTGATTTTTGGCTCACTCCAGAAGTCTTTTATTGAATTAATCTCATCATGGACAATTTACTTCACTGAGATTAACAAAGATGGTGAATATTGTCATTTATTATTGCAATTATTTACCTTTATTAAGGCTTATAACATTAGATATTTTCTTATAAAATTTCCATTTGGAATTACATGCTATTAACATTACAGATGAACATAAGAATTTAGAATAAAAATTAGAAGGTAGAAAATAAGTACTGCTGAATAAAATGAAAAATGCGAAAAGAAAATCCACCATGTATAATTAACCACTGAAGACAAACTGATATGTTCAAGAATCTTCTTACCTACAACTAGCTGCTTTTGTTTCCTTTGGCTAATGTACAGACCTTTGGTTTTTCTTTATGCTTTCTCCACTGAAGTGCATATAAGTATTCACAAGCAGTACAAATTGAACTTGATGGATAAAACAAAGAAGAGGAGACAGCGTTCATTTCGTAAAGAATGGGGTTGGATTTGGGAGGATTTGGAGGAGGGCATAAATATGCCTAAAATAACATTCATATGAATTAATCAAAGAACTAGCAAAACAAAAACAATAAATTAATTCTATTTAATTCTCAGCATTCATAATAAATATTTCTATCAGATTAACTGAAACATGAAAACACTGAATATTCATATTCATCAGTGCTGTGAAAGCATTGGCTGCATTTTATGAGACCCTCAGGTAAAATTTTAAATAACTCTGTTTTACTCACGTTTCTCATGAAATATATATTATTACTTCATTGATATTGACAGTTTGGGCAGTGCTGTTTACTTCCTCTTTCATAAGGGTGGATCAAAATGTAGTTTTTTTTTTTTTTTTTAATAAACACATGCCATTCTTTCTGAATAAGGAACAGGAGGGTCACTACAAAATCAAGAAAATACTCCCAACAGCGATTATTATATGGAAATATGAAAACCAAGATATTAATTAAGCTATAAATATTGTACATGGTTTTCACTAAATGAGCTGATACAAGAAGGTGGAAAATTTCTTACTTTGTTTCAGCTGAAATTTTGCATCTTGAGAAACAGGGACAGTTTATATACTTAAACACTGATAAACATAACAAAGGTTTAACTTTGGTAGGTATTCATGCATCATAATATTCACATCTATACAACCTGTAAGTAAAGAAAATAATAATAATAATAAGTTTTTGATGATAAAAAGTTGTTGGGCAATAACTAATTCAAATTTGGAATGAACTATTAATAAAATTATGTGAATTTCCTAAAGTAGTCATATGAGATTATGGACTTATTTATGTTTCCTTTTCAAATATATACTTCTGTAAAAGAAGAGGAGAAAAAAAGAGTTGATTTTTACTAAAATTATAATATTTAGTTATATTATTATGAAGTCCAAATTTATGAACATGCAAACCGTAATATTATTTTGGACATATTAGTAACAAAAACACTTTTTAAGATTTTATGAAATATCATCAAACATTAAGGGTTATAAGTCCATACAACTAATATTTTGTACCACTTATTGTCGTTTTACTTCAACTTATAATACACAATATTATTTCCTCATTAGACTATGAGTTTCAAATTTGAAAGAACGATATCTAATTTGAGAACTACTTGATATTTAACATTGTGAAATGTGTCTGTAAATAAGTATCATTAAATAAATATATTTTAATTTTCTATTTGTATTCAATACATTAACTTTGTCAATACCATTAAGACATTAGAATAATATTTATTATTTATAATATATAATTTCAAAAAAAATGAAGAGTAAATGTAATAGGAAAACATTAGAATGATACAACACTGATCAAAGATGAAAGACTACATATTTGGATATATATATATATATATATATATATATATATATATATATATATATGAGGAAAAATAATGCCATGAGAAAAAAAGCTGAGCTATGTTAAAATAAGACTAAATAATAATCAAGTCTAATTTATTTATTTCAAAACAGGATCAATTTATTTGTTACTGATCAGTTATTTGTTATCTAGCCAAAATAGCATTTATTAGTTCTGTTTAAAAAATTGACAGTATATTAAATAAATTGCAATTTAAAATGAGGTGTTCAAAACTGTCCCTGAAATATAGTCCATGTCTCTTCAATGTTAGAAGAAAAAATGGGAACTTGGGATAGGAAAATAGTTTAATGTAAATAAATTTTAGAAGATGAAGCAGGTTTTATGAATGTTAGAAAGGCCTTCAACTCCTTTGTAACTAAGAATGACCTAGAACTTCAATTAAATTTGCCTCTACTTCCTTAATTATGGAATACAAGCATGCACCATCACTCATCATTCCAAATACTTTTTGCTGGGCTTTATGTTTCAAATACAACTACTCTACCAGCTCATACATACCAACTAGTGGTAAATAAATTTATACATACTCATTTATTGGCACCCTTTAGGAGAACTAGAGATTGATTTTCTTATGTTCTTTATAAGAACAATTATTTGATATTAATTAAACCCAGCAATAAAAATGGAATGGTTTTACTGAAGTTAAAATATTTTGTATTATATTGTCTTACAAAACACTGAAATTATGCAGTAAAATTATCTAAAATAGAATGACTAAGGGTATATTGGTTATACAGAAACATTTATTAAAATGTATAATAATTTTCATGTTGTCAGATAGTTTGTAAAGACACTTGACAATGATCTATGGCTCTGAATTGATTCTCTTTCAGCATAAAACAGAAATGCTATAACTGTTAGGTAAAAAAATATCTATACAATATATACAGTTGCATTTATTAAAATTAACATTTGAGGAAGTAAGTGCTAATTTTGTTTAATAAAATTAGATCGTGTCTACTATGCAGTGGATAATTATGATTTCAACTTATTGATAAATATTTAAGCAGAATAATTTTGAGTTTTATTTCTTTTAAATATAGTTATTCCTTATTTTTATTAGGTATACATATATTTTAGTACCAAGAATAACAGAAAAGTATGTTTTCCACTTTTAATAGTCTGTTATACTCTTCTGGGAAATTAAAATTTTGCATGTTGAGTTCTATGAGGAATAACCTAATAAACAATGCTTAGAAGAAATTTATGGTGTGATTAAAATGGAATGTAACTTTCACTAAATATATCATTTGAGTCTATTTTAAACTCGAATGTTATTGATTTAAATACCACTTTAAGAAATAGTCTTCCACAGGGAAGCACACACCAGTTGCTTATCTAATATGAAAATATACATACAAACAACTACATACATATGGAAGAAAATCCAATTAATTCAATAACACTTTGATGATAGGTTACTAAATAACCTTTATATGAAAAATTCATTTATTATTGACATCTGATTTCCTGTATCTGAAAGGACTGTGTGAACTTTGAAGATAATTCTCTTCATACTTTTTGCCTTATAATGTTTTGCAAGCATCTATGTGTGTAGAAGAGCTTGTTTATGTTTCTCTTTTATTTAAATATCTTTAATGTTGAGATAACAATTTCAAATGCTGTCAGAAACAGAAAACAAGACACTGGGGTTTACACAGCATAATTGGAGATATATAAACAACGTCTGAAGAAGCTGAGAGGGGGAACTATGACCCATTAACATCATTTGTGTCCTAAATGTTAGCGAGGTTTCCAAGGTAATTTTATTGGCAATTTAAAGCAAGCATCTTCCAAGATATCATCATACCATCACAGAGTGGGGGACAACTGATCGCTCTTTACTTCGGAACTGGACAGGCCTACTCAATATTTTGTTCCTAGTTGTCCTGTGAGAAATGAATAACAGCAGATTGGTCATTTTAGCCTAGACTATGGAGTGACAGTGGGTTTATGTTGCTTACCATTGTCAAGGCACCTTTCAAGATCAATAACACTGAAAAATTGTGGAAAAAATTAGAAGTGAAAACCATGCCATGCTTTCTGTGCCAAATCTCTAAGAGTGAAAGTCCAAATCATATTCAAAATAAAAATCAAAGAAGATGTCAGTTGTACAAATTCACTTTAGTTCTCCACTCTGTGAGGGCAGATCAGTAAACTCGAGTTTGTAAAACTATTCCAATGTTCAAGTTAATAGAATTCAGAGTTACACAATCACATGCATATGCACTCATGATTTAATTATGTATTTTAACTGGGAAAAACTGAAGTGCTTGGTGTACATACCACTGTTCTCTAGACAATTATACTGGGAGGAGAACAAAGCACCTATTTTCCTCTTGTTTCAAAGGAGAGAAATGTGTGTCTTATGAAATAAATTATCTATTCAAAATGAGAGCCCTTTATAACTACTTCAAAATATGTGCTTTTCTTGGGACATGTCTGAAGCAGACACTGGGGACACAGATGCAATTTGAAACATTTCATTGCTACATTACTAGTATAGTCTCTGTTATTAAATCGTCTCTCCCAGTCAAAGAAAAAAAAATAGAGTACTGAACTGTGTGTCAAGCAAAGGGAATAGAAAAAGAACCCACAAACTCAATACTGCTTAGTCCAATTTATGAAGTTATTTGAGGCAGGTAATTCAGATACTGGAGAGAAAAAAAAAGCTGTCGTTCACTTAAATACCAAAAGATCTTATTTAATGCAGTTGATATCTCCATCTCAGACAGGAAAGCTGTTTCATCTTCATTTAAGCTTTGATTGCTAGAATAAGGAGTGACAGAGGGTTTACATGCTTTGATTGTATATTTATTTTCTACAGAGTGCTGGAATGCCATCATATTTTCAGTGCTTCTGGCCATCTCCTTTCTTATTTGAGAAACATTCAATGTCTATAATGGACACAGTTGAGATGTCATTATTTTTAATTATCTCATATTCCCCAAAAGAAAGTAGTAATTAGTGAAATACTTAGCGCTATCTAACAATTGAGGATGTTATCATGTCCTCTATTGGGATGCTTTTTTGCAAAGAATAAGCAGTCATTTTTGAATCCATTCTGTAAATGATTTTTAATAACTGGTATCAATCATAGAATGACAAAGTTCTTTCTGATATGTGATTCTTTTCTTGTCCTGTAACTATTGATTTTTGTTCCTATCTTAAGTTTGTTTCTTGATGGTCATGATCTGAAACTCTCATTCACTTAATAATTTACTATTAACATGCTGAGGCAAATGAGCAGAAATGCAATAAAAAACATTTTTGACATGGAATATAGGTTGATAACCAAGCTCTATTTACATAAATAAGAGTCAGAAATGAGGTTTTATTTAGACAAATAATTCAAATTATTTAGATCAAAGGATAGGTGGAATTCAAGAAATGGGTCCAAGCAGTACTGTGCATTTGTTAAATAAGGATACAACTATTGTGTGGACTGACTTCTTTCTATTTCACTTGAGGTAGCTTTTTCTTCTTTTCTCTAATTTCTCTTAGCATGCACAAATTTCTGAGTAATATAAGATATAGATTTTTCCTTTTATCCTAATATGACATACATATATATGATAAAATAAATATATATATATAATAAAATTTTTAAAAAGCTATATATATATATATTTTTTTTTTAATTTCGAGAAAGGGTTTCTCCGTAGCTTTTGGTTCCTGTCCTGGAACTAGCTCTTGTAGACCAGGCTGGCCTCGAACTCACAGAGATCCACCTGCCTCTGCTTCCTGAGTGCTGGGATTAAAGGCGTGCGCCACCACCGCCCGGCTATAGCTTCATTTTTATTCTACTTCATCTTATAATTTTTTATCTGATTCGTTATTCTCCTTGAACCAGCAGATAAACATATCTTTGGATAATTAAATTATTCCATGGAAATAATTCTCATCAGTCTCTCATATCAAATGATAGAATGAGGGTTTCCAAAATAAACAATATGCCTATCATTCTAACAATGCTCCAATATAACCAGTTTATAAATATTTCTAATTCGCCAGGCTTTCTCTTTGTTCTCACAGATTAGTTTAAGAGAACCATCTTTCACAATGGAAAGTGTAAATATTGAATATCATGGAGTCAAATTTCTCCATCTTCACAAGAGAAATGTGAGAATTTTAAAGTAAATTCATATGTGTAAATAAAAAATGACAAAATTAAAATGGAATAGTATCATGTACTTTAAATATAATTCCTAATACTTCCTTTCTATTTTAACATGTTAATTTATTCACATTTATTATTAAGTTTTCTATATCTAGTGGATTAAAATGCATAATTATTTCCTCTTTCTTTTTGGTTAGAGGTCCTGGGCATTTGATGAAATTAAATCACATAAACTTTTTTATGTGTTATCTGTGAAATCAAATTGCAGACAAAATTCCTCCTCTATCATTTCAATCCCATTTTAATGATGTCTACATTCCTCAAGATGACATTGATCAATTTCTGTCATTTTAATGAATTAATTATGCATGCTTTTGAAATCAGAAAAAAATAGGTGCTTTAGTTTTAGATGCAGTCGGTTTGAAGGATCAGGAGGATAAAAATATGACTTTGAGGTGATGATTTTCAGTCTCAGAGAAGATTATTATCTGTTCAATATCAATCTATTAACACTCCAGTACATCATATCGTGAGTATGACATGACCAGGCAAGTCTTGCCTTTGGAAAGAGATTGCTACCAAAATAGTTCTTATGATAGGAAATGTATAAGGTAAAGTTTTGAAAGCTCTAATACAGTGAATGGAATTACAAGCGTAAATATGAATAAAGGTAAAATGGCAAGTATTATTTGTTGATAAAATTTGAATATTGAGCCATTCCCCATTAAAATCAGTCTTTTTTTTTTTGGATGTTCTTGACTCAACATTTACAATAGCATATATAGATTTTGCAAAGTATGCATGGATATATGTTCAGTGAAACAAATATTGGAAGATTTGAAGTTTCTTTGGTGATCAAGGATTTAGATTTTCTTTGTTTTTTTCTTTAGAAAAACTGAGTTTGGTTCCTGGTACCCATTATATATTCGAGGCACACGACACCCCCATCCTCACCAGTCACTTACATTTAAGTGCACATGCCTCAACACAGACACACAAGCACATAATTTAAAATGATACAAAATAAATAGGATTTAAATGAAATACATCCAAAGTAAGGCATTTGGGGGAATTATTGGTGTTTCAGTTTTCTATGCAATGTCAAGTAAATCTCATCTAGATGATACAGATACTTAAGAAAATTAATAACAAATTTATCATAATCAAAAGTTCACTTTTAAGTGTTCACCGGAAGTATATGACAAAGGAATCAACACACTAAAATTAGGAAGATATTGAGAAGATATATGAGGCTCAGTAAGCCCAGCATTCTAGAATCATCCAACTTACATTTCAGTCTACTTTCTGTTATACTAAACATTTCAACTTGTAAAACAATCTCTTGTATCAGATTTTATTTTTTTCCAAATAAAGAAAACAAACATTTGTTTCTACCAAGTATATTTGCAGTAAAGGAGAAATGTAAATTGCAACATATTAATTGCTCAGGCTACAGGTGTACTTTTATGTTTTGTTTCACAATTCCCATCCTTTTGTAATGTAACTTCTGTAATGGAAAAATCAATACTAGCTCACCTTTTCTAGTTAAATTCTATCCTAATAAGATTTTTATTGTGTCCCATAATTCTTGAATGTTCTTATACAATAAAGGAACGTCTGGAGGCATTACCATCCCTGACTTCAAACTCTATTACAGAGCTACAGTATTGAAAACAGCTTGGTATTGGCATAAAAACTGAGAAGTCGACCAATGGAATCGAATAGAAGACCCTGACTTTAACCCACAAACCTATGAACACCTGATTTTCGATAAAGGAGCTAAAAGTATACAATGGAAAAAAAGAGAGCATCTTCAACAAATTGTGCTGGCAAAACTGGATGTCAATCTGTAGAAGAATGAAAATAGATCCATATCTATCACCATGCACAAAAGTCAAGTCCAAGTGGATTAAAGACCTCAATATCAGTCTGAACACACTGAACCTGATAGAAGAGACAGTGGGAAGTACTCTACAACACGTGGGCACAGGAGACCACTTCCTACGTATAACCTCAGCAGCACAGACACTAAGGGCAACATTGAATAAATGGTACCTCCTGAGACTGAGACGCTTCTGTAAAGCAAAGGACACTGTCGCTAAGACAGAAAGGCAACCCACTGACTGGGAGAAAATCTTCACCAACCCCGCAACTGACAAAGGTCTCATCTCCAAAATATATAAAGAACTCAAGAAACTAGACTGTAAAAGGCTAATCAACCCAATTATAAAATGGGGCACTGAGCTGAACAGATATCTCTCAATGGAAGAAGTTCAAATGGCTAAAACACACTTAAGGTCATGCTCAACTTCCTTAGCGAACAGGAAAATGCAAATCAAGACAACTTTAAGATACCATCTTACACCTGTCAGAATGGCTAAAATCAAAAACACCAATGATAGCCTTTGCTGGAGAGGTTGTGGAGAAAGGGGTACACTCATCCATTACTGGAGGGAATGCAAACTTTTGCAACCACTCTAGAAAGCAGTGTGGCGGTTTCTCAGAAAATTCGGGATCAACCTACCCCTGGACCCAGCAATATCACTCTTGGGAATATACCCAAGAGAGGTCTTATTATACAACAAAAATATATGCTCTACTATGTTCATAGCAGCATTGTTTGTAATAGCCAGAACCTGGAAACAACCTAGATGCCCTTCAATTGAAGAATGGATGAAGAAAGTATGGAATATATACATATTAGAGTACTGCTCAGCAGTAAAAAACAAGGACTTCTTGAAGTTTGCAGGCAAATGGATGGAAACAGAAAACACGATCCTGAGTGAGGTAAGCCAGACCCAAAAAGAGGAACATGAGATGTACTCACACATATTTGGTTTCTAGCCATAAATAAAGGACATTGAGCCTATAATTCGGGTTCTTAGAGAAGCTAAATAAGAAGGAGAACCCAAAGAAAAACATATAGGCATCCTCCTGAATATTAACCTTCATCAGGCGATGAAAGGAGACAGAGACAGAGACCCACAATGGAGCACCTGACTGAAATCTCAAGGTCCAAATCAGGAGCAGAAGGAGAGAGAGCACGAGCAAGGAACTCAGGACCGCGAGGGGTGCACCCACACACTGAGACAATGGGGATGTTCTATCGGGAACTCACCAAGGCCAGCTGGCCTGGGTCTGAAAAAGCCTGGGTTAAAACCGGTCTCGCTGAACATAGCGGACAAGGAGGACTACTGAGACCTCAAGAACAATGGCAATGGGTTTTTTGATCCTACTGCACGTATTGGCTTTGTGGGAGCCTAGGCAGTTTGGATGCTCACCTTACTAGACCTGGATGGAGGAGGGTGGTCCTTGGACTTCCCACATGGCAGAGAACCCTGATTGCTCTTTGGGCTGACGAGGGAGGGGGACTTGATTGGGGGAGGGGGAGGGAAAGGGGAGGCGGCGGTGGGGAAGAGACAGAAATCTTTAATAAATAAAAAAAAGGAAAAAAAAGATTATTAAATATTCAACTTTAGTACAAATTTTTCCCATTTTGTTTTTCAAGAATATTAAGAATATATAAAGATAATTTACTTTGTTATATAATAAAAATAGTTATGTATACATATACAGGCATAAAATTCACTGGGTAAATACTAGAACATTTCAGTTCCAACCTAGGTTTGTGGTATTTCGGTGTGATCCTCCATGGTAACCAATCTAGGTAACCAATCAGGTAAATATGAGTTGCAACTGTTTCCAAATATGACTAAAAATATATGACATAGAGTTTCATAGTGTAACTCCAAAGAGATAATGTGTTTAAATTGCTTCGAAGACGTATGTGATGATTTTCCACTCTAATCACTTAGGTCAAGCATCATAGGCAAGTTATTAGTCATGAGTTTAAAAGACAACTTTGGATACATTGTTTCCAGCCAGCTTGAGTGACAGAGTATCATCCTGTCTCAAAAGAAGAAATTAATTAATTGAAAATAAAGCTCTCTATATTGTGACTTGCATATTTGGAACATAATAAATTTTATGTTACAGGTTGTAATTATATAAATAAATTACAAACATTCTATGAATACATTGTAAAACATCTAATACACTCAAAGATAGAGCAATACATAATTTAAGGATATATAATTTGCATCAATGAATTCTATTTGATTATGCCAGACACATAGTATTCTGATTTCTAATGTTTCCAATGTTTTTCCTTCTCTAATTTGAATTCTAGGGTCAATGCTTAATTAGATAATTATTGGCAAAGTTGGAGCACAAAGTGATGTTCTGCATAGCATTTAAATTTTGTTAGATATGAATTTCATTCTCAATTTGAATTATTTTAAACATATGTCTTAGAGTGCTTTTTATATTCCTAAATCTGTTTCTTTGATCAACAGAGTTAGAGAAAATTACCAACTTCAGTGCTGTTAATAAAACTAAACTGTATTATAGAATTATGTTAAGTGTACAACTTTGACATTGTTACTACAATCATGTGTAATGGTTGCAGTAACAATATATTAACACACACACACACATATATATATATGTGCATATATATTAATGCACATAATAATATTTTTTAAATGTGAGAACTTGAGGGGCTATATCTGATTTTAATTGGAATGAACACAGTGACTATCATTAGTCAGATTTGACTTAATTTATTTGAAGTTATATAATTAAATTAGTTTTGTTATTTTTAAGTTTTTAAAAATTTATTTTTTGGAATAAAATTCAGCAGCAGAAAAATTTAGCCAAATTTACATAGCCTCACAACACACACATATCTGCTTCTAGCCTCCTATTAGTCTTTGTTCTGTTTTGGAATAGTTTCAATTTTAACTCTGATTGCATAACTTGATGGTCTGCAACTGTTTTAGCTACAGTTACTATAGTTGTGATAAAATTCCGTGAATCAAAGCAACTCATGGAGGAAAGGGTTATTTCACTCACTACATTATCACAGTTTATCATCCTTAGAGTTTAAACAGGTAGGAACAAAACTGGGCAGGAACCTGGATCAGGAGCCTTTTCAGAGATCATGGCAGAATACTGATTACTGACTTGCCTCCATTGCTTATTCAACTTGTTTTATTATAAAATTTAGGATCATCATCCCTGGGGTAGCCCCACACACAATGGGCTTTGCTTTCCCACACCAACTCCTAATGAAGAAAACGCACTACATGATTGCCTATAGCAAGATTTTGGAGGTACTTTCTCCATGACATTTCTTTCTTTCTTTCTTTCTTTCTTTCTTTCTTTCTTTCTTTCTTTCTTTTTTTTATAACTCTTACTTGCGGCAAGATGACATGAACCTTGCCAGCAATCAATTATACTATTTTCTTCTTCAGAATTTATTGCTAGTTTTTTTTAAAATTAATAATTTGCTGTCTCAGAAAAGATGACATGTTCAGTCATCAGAAAATTGCAAACCAGGGTTGTTTTTAGGACATTTTTAATTCGGGGATAATATGTACATGGATAATGATTACATGTTATAAGTCTGGAAAGAAAACTTAATGAATAGATGTGTACTGCTTTTGAAGAGGACCAGAATTCAATTCCTAACACCCCAATCAGAAAGCAACAATAACCTGCAAATTCTATTCCAGGAAATCTACTACCCTCTTTTCACCTCTGTGAGCACTGTACGCCTAAGTAGAAAGATGCTCTCTCTCTCTCTCTCTCTCTCTCTCTCTCTCTCTCTCTCTCTCTCTCTCTCTCTCACACACACACACACACACACACACACACACACACACACACAATTACAAAAGAACTCAGAAGTTCATATTTGGTAATATATGTGTACACAGAAATAGAAATTTGCACGCAATAAAATTGATGAAAAAGAGATTTGAATTTAAGGAGAGCAGAGGCAGGTATATGGGGGGAGGGATTGAATGTATGAAAGAGAAGAAGGAAGAAAAGATGTAGTTGAAATACAACGTCAAAAAATAAGCACAAATGAATAAATACGAGACCAATTTGATTTTAAGGCTTAAATATTTTTGATGAGAAATAAATTGGTCATTTCAAGGTAATTCAGTTGTTGGCATAAAATAATATTATTTTACCCTTCTTTATTTGTCATTTGTCAAATCTATTAAAGGTATAAATTTTTGTATATGAAAAACTATTTCCTTAAACCTTAGTCCCTAATGTCTTGTTGTTTGGAGCTCAGCTTGAGAGAAAACTGGTTCAGATGAGGTCATCACAGAGGTTTCTTCATAATATATCCTTGACACCTTAAAAAGAACAGCATTGCGCAAGGAATCGGCTCAGTTTATAATGGACTTGGTAGGTAAAAAGAGGACACAACGAGAGATCTACATCACTTACTGAAAAGCCAGTGCATTGCCACACACCTGGTATCCCTGATCTGTGAACATGAAGACAAGCAGATCCAAAGAGCTCATTGGCCAGCACCGGCCAGCAAACCAAGAAAATAAATCAATGAGATCTGCTTTCAATAAGAGATTCTCTCTCTCTTTTTTTTAATTTTTATTATTTTTATTGAGCTCTACATTTTTCTCTGCTCTCCTTCCTACCTCTCCCCACCCCTTCAACAGTCTCCCAAGGTCACCATGCTCCCAATTTACTCAGGAGATCTTGTCTTTTTCTACTTCCCATGTAGATTAAATTTATGTATATCTCTCTTATGGTCCTCATTGTTGTCTAGGTTCTCTGTGATTGTGATTTGTGAGCTGTTTTTTGTTTGTTTGTTTGTTTGTTTTATGTTTAAAAAACACTGATGAGTGAGTATAGGTCTTTCTGGGTGTAGGTTACCTCATTCAAAATGATGTTTTCTAGCTCCGTCCACTTTCCTACAAAATGAAAGATATCATTTTTTTTCTGCTTTTAGTATTACGTTATGTAATTGTACCATATTTTCTTTATCCATTCTTCAGTCAAAGAGCATTTAAGTTGGTGCCAGTTTCTGGCTATAACAAACAATGCTGCTATGATCATAGTTGAGCACATGTCTTTGTGGCATGATTAAGCATCCTTTGGATATATACCCAAAAGTGGTATTACTGCATCTTGAGGAAGGTTGTTTCCTAATTTTTTTGAGACATTACCACACTGACATCCAAAGGGACTGTTCCAGCTTACATTCCCACCAGCAATGCAGGACAGTTCGCTTTACCCCAAAACCTCTCCAGCATAAGTTGCCATCAGTGATTTGGATCTTGGCCATTCTTACCAGGTGTAAGATGGAATCTCAGAGTTGTTTTGACTTCATATGGAAAAGCAAAAAAAACAGGATAGCCAAAACAATCCTATACAATAAAAGACCTCTAGGAAGCATCACAATCTCTGATTTCAAACTCCACTACAGAGCTACAGTACTGAAAACATCCTTGTATTGACATAAAAACAGACAGGAGGACCAAAGGAATTGAATCAAGAAGCCAATATTAATCCACCATTTTAAAACACCTGATTTTTTGACAAAAAGGCAAAAAATATCAAGTGGAAAAAAGAAAGCATATTTAACAAATGGTGCTGGCATAACTGGATATCAACATTTAGAAAAATGAAAAGAGACCTTTATCTATCACCATGCATAAAATTCAGGTCCAAATGGATCAAAGACCTTACCATAAAACTAGCCACACTGAACCTTATAGAAGAGAAAGTGAGACGTACACTTGAACGCATTAGTACAAGAGGCCACTTTCTAAATATAACCCCAACAGCACAGACACTGAGACAAATAATTAATAAATGGAATATCTTGAAACTGAACAGATTCTGCTGAGCAAAGAACATGGTCAACAAGACAAAATGACAGACTACAGTGTAGGAATAGATCTTCACTAACCCCATATCAGACATAGGTCTGATCTCCAACATATACAAAGAACTCAAGAAACTGATCATCAAAAGAACAAATAATCCAATAAAAAAAATGGAGTACAGACCTAAACAAAGAACTCTCAACAGAGAAATCTAAAATGGCTGAAAGACACTTAAGGAAATCATCAGAGAAATGCAAATCAAAACAACTATAAGAGATTCTTTCTTAAGAACAGCAAAAACAAGGTAGAGAAGAGACTGAGAAGATATGGATCTTTTCCATTACACACACACACACACACACACACACACACACATTTTTCTACGTACAAATACATGAGCAAATGCTTATACAACATATGCCTACACATACACACACACACAAATATATATTAAAGTTAACATTTTTTAGAGAGGATACCATCAAAAATTTGCTATAAAAATCAGAAATAACAACAAGAACAGATTTTTCAATACTATTTCTTATACTTGTTAACTGTCAAAACTGGGAGCAATGATTATTGCTGAAAATGTTCAGTACATGGTATTTTGTTAGCACAAAGAAATTCAATAATCTTTATTATTTATCATGTGGAGAATGCATGTTTTAGAAGATATATTCAGAAATTTAGGTTATCAATTTACAAATAGAAAATGTAGGGAATTCTTATTAAATAGTATATGGGAATAATTTGACTACCAGCCCTAAGAACTTTAAGCAATTTATTTGCATAAGTTTATTTCTATAATGAATAAATAAATATTTATAAAATGATTTATAGGACACACTCTTTCTCTGTATGTAAAGACACATGTATTGTATAGGATAGAAGCTGATACAAGATGAGGTTTTACACTGATTTCTTCCTTAACTTTGATTGAGACAGAATCTAGTGCTGAGCCAAGTTCTCACACATTGGTATATCCCAAATTTAAATCCCTTTGCTTTCCCTATCTTTTCAGCATTTATCAGAGTGTTAATCACTGCTATCAACTGAAAGCATTCTGTCAACAATTGGCATCCCATTTGTGTTTAAAATGAATGCTTCTAAAAGGGAAAATGAAATGAGGAATAAAAGTTTCATCTTGACTTCTACTTTTGGTCACAAATTTGAATTTTCCAGGAGAAAGATTACCAAAACAAGTATGCCATCTACTTTAAAATTAAATATTAAGTGCAAGAATAATATCCCATGTTTTCATTTCCAAAGAGAAGATTTCCTAGCTTTATCAATTTGTATGGAAATTAGTCTTCTTTTTGATGTAAAGAAGAGCAATATCAAAGCAATCATAAGTCATTGTCACTGTGTTCTGAGAGAATGTATTATTCTTAAAAGTTTGTCTCTTCCTGTTTTCTTTCTTTTTCCATTAATTCTTCCTTCTTTTATCCCCCAGAAACACATATTGGAGACATTTAATGATTTATAAAATTTAATATTATAAATAAGCATAACTATAATTATACAAACAATAGCATTAACAAATTATTTTTTCTTAAAATAATATGTTTCAATGTACATTGCTTTGCATCATAATTGGACAAGTAGTTTGTCATCAGGGTTTCAAATGATCAGACATGCTGTATATATTCATTGAATGAACATGCATTAAACACTAATACTCTGTTGGTTTATGGTTATATATCAGTTCTTTCTCTTTGACGCCAGATAAAAATTGAAGCATTTACATAAAGCAATAAATAAAGTTCTGGAAGCACAATTCATCTTCTGTGTATCAGAAATGTTCGTCTCGATTTTTCTATATACTTCTTCAGCTCTAACCTAAGAAACCCAGAGCTCAATGAATGCATTAGGCACCCTGCTATCTGATGCTGTTATCAATTCAGCCAGTGTTTTTCTCAATCTAAAACTCACAGTGCATCCAACAATATCCCTAACACTCAGTTGATTAAACAGGCATGCAAGCAAATAACTCTCCCAGAGCATCCTAAGGAGGCAATATATGAATTGCTTCAGGGTTAACACATATCTGTTTGAATGGGATTCTTAGTTAAGGGACCAGTAAGATATTTTCAGAGCAATTCTTCAAAAGAGGCATTTTATTTGCATTTAAAACATTCCATGTATATATTTGTTTTAGCCTTATTCTGAGCTTCACTTTCTGAGAAAAACTAGCTGTTTTGTTTCTTACTAGAAATTAATTTCTTGAAGAGTCTTTTAAAATATAGCGTGAGGGAGCAACTGCTGCCTTTGCCGAGGACACAGGTTCCATTCCTATCATCTGTATGACCTTTCAAAGCAGTTTATAACTCACCTGGCCTCATGAGACATTCAGGAAATATGGTCCTATGCCTAAAATAAAATAAGTAATTCTCAAAAAAAGTCAATTTAATATGATTAGTCATCTTTAATCAAGTGAAGAAAATGACTCCGATGTGTCTGTTCGGGGCACACTCTCCAGGGATGTACATTGATTTGTGTATGAACTTCCATTTTGCACCTGGAGGGAAGTGCTGACTGCCTCTAGTGCATTCTAGGAAGGGTAAATATCAATCTTTCCTCATGAAATCATAATTCAGGTCCCTGAGTAACTATAAATATAGCAAGCCTCTTATGAAAATGTAAGCAACTTTATTTTAAGACAAAAAGGCCAGAATACCATATATGGAACATGCCTTTATAGTCAGAATATGAGCCGATTGAGACAAAAATTTCTTTCCAAAAGCAAAAGACAAAACACATAAGCAATAAAATTCATTTTATTATATTCCATTTGATTTAAGCATTTTAAAATGCATAATATTATTCATAATATAATCTATACAGATAAAGAATTTGGGCAAGACATCATATAAAATGCTAGAGTTAAGACTTATGAAATTCTTTACAAAAAGGAAGAAAAGGTACTTTATTCTTTTTGATTATATGTCATAATATAGCAATTCTTCAGATGTGACACATTCAAAATCAAATGTTGTAAGGCTAAAATCAGTTCAGATGAGATGAGGAAAGAAGCATAAATCTTGAACAAGGTACTCAGAAATGTATTAAATCCCTCACATCCTGGGACACTTCATAATGAAAGACATGATGCTGAACATCTTGGAGCTGTGTTTAGAGTCCTAGTGAGAATCTACATGCAAGAAAATTTGCACTCACTCAACAGACCTAAAAGCCCAGCCTCTCATCCTTTGCTAAAATCCACAGGATCTAGAAAAGATTAAAGTCACATACATCCTATATTTTTCTGGACCATGAGGCAGGATTCAGGTAATTTTTTCTTTGCATTTTACAAATTGCTGACATTTTTGGTGTTGACAGTTTCCCATGCAGTCTTACTCTCAGAGGTATGATGATCTCATTCTGTAAATTTACAATAATATATAAATATCACATGTACAAACTTAAGTAATAAACATAATTAATGACAAAAATCTCATATTAGTCTCAAGAAGTGGGAAACAACTGTTTCACCAAAATATACAACTATCATAATAAAATGTCTTTAAGGTAGTAAAGTCTATCTGTGATAGATCTATAGTCAATGATATACTCAATAGGATAACCTGGAGGGATCCTTAACAGTCATAAATGAGATAATATTGCCCTCTATTACTACTTTTATTCCCTATTTGAAATTTTAGCTGGTACAAGAATTGAAATTTAAATTATATTGAGATACCAACTTACCCTAATAAGAATGGCAACTATTAAGAAACTAAATAAACAATAAATACTGATGAGAAATTTTACTGATCATATACAAATGTACCCTGAACATAATTAATGATTTTTGAGAATTTTGTATATATTGCTTTAATCACAATTATTCTCTTCCCGTAGCTCCTCCCAGATCCGTTACTTTATTCCTTTACCCACACAACATTGTGTCATCATCTCTTAGTTTTTACACACATAAAGGTCAGTTTGTGCTGTCCATGTAGTCTTTAAATTACATATTTCTTCTGTAGTATGATTGATCTACCAGGGGATACACTCTTAATGAAAATTATTTGCCTCCCTTAGATAGCAACTATCAATTTTTAATAGCTGTAGAACTAGCGGTGGGTATGTCTCATCATGTAATCACACAGAATTCACAGTTAGATGAGAAAAAATATTGCTTTCTCCTCTGATAGCATGTATAGCCCTTTCTAGGACTGTGAAATCTAGCCAGTAGAAACGAACCTTCCGGATGAGTAATAGTTTAATCTGTTAATATTCTAGTACTCAAATGTGGTAGTATCTTCAGGAATCGGATCTTATCCTCAAGTTCTGGAGGGTTATGAATAACATTGACAATAGCTCGAAATATTTACCAGTCTGAGGTGCATTGCTGGCTGAGTCAAAAAGAGATAATTCTTTGTCAAAGTGCACACATTTCTTTTTCCTCTTTTCTGTCTCTTTTATGCAAAATATATTACAGTATAAGCATATCTTTCCTAATACTCTGAATCTCTTCTCCAATTCTCCACCATGCATCTGCTCACCCCTTCCACTGCTAAAGATGCTCCTTCTTGACTTTTAGATGGATGTTAACCTCGTGGATCTCTAATCCCCTTCTGATACATAGAAGTTCTACTTTCTTTCTCCTGGACCAACACTTACCATCTTACAATAGCACTCCTTAATAAACCCACTCTTCAGTATTTGTGAATTTCATTCCTTAAATTTATGAGACAAGAAGCTAGAAGTCATTGATTTAAGGCTGCTTTGAAGGCCATTGATTTGTTCATTAGCTTAGCAGCTCAAGTTATCCAAGCTTCCCTTTCCCTTAAGTCACTGCTTTTCCAATTTGACCAGGATCTAGAATTATGGGAGACAGGCCTATGCCATGTCATTTTTAATATAATGATTAAGGTGGACAAAGACAAAACTAAGTAAAAGTTAAATGACTTTTTAAAAGTTATTTAAAAGTTAAATAAAGTGGAATGATTCATACTAAATGTGGGTGGTACCCTTCCATGGACTTGAAAGATGGTCTGCATAGACAGGATCATGATAGCCTTGGTGGAATAGCAGGTAAAGCCACTTTCTTTCAGATTTAGCCTGAGTTCAGTTTCCAAACCCAACATTGTAGAGAGAGAGATCAGGCTTCCAAATCCTTTCCTCTGATCTCTGCATATGTGCCTCTTTATTCCTCCACATACAATGACAAATACCTTCAACCAGTTACAAAATCAATTTACAATCTATCAAAAGCATTTCTGTCTACCAAAAACAGATTTAATGTAAAAGAAACCTGGAAAATAGTTGTAATCTCAGCAGCCCCCACTCTATTCCCAACTCATCCTAAAAATAAACATAAACAAGGGTAAGAAAGGCCTCAATGAAAATTCTATAACTCTGAAAAAAATTGAAAACCGCTATTAAATGAAAGAAACTTGCCCTATATTGATGGCAAAATTAATAGTGCAAAAATATTCATTATGAGAGGAATTGCATAATTTAACATAATAGTCCTGAAATCTCATTGCCATTCTTTATAGAAATATATATTAAAACATTGTGAAATATATACACAAGCATCAGTGCAAAATACTTTATGAAACATTTTCTTTTGTTTTTGACTGAATTCAAGTTTATTACAAAAGATTTCAATCACAAATGTTAGATGAAGAAAAGTTCTCCGGAGTATAACACATGACAACATTTGGTGTGGGCATCTCAAGGCACAACCAAAAGAATGTGCAGCAAGAAATGCAATCTCTAAACATCACAATAAAAGATTTTAAACTACTAAAGAATCACACAAACCACAGCAGTGTAGTAATAGCACAAAAAAAACCTGAAATACGATCGACTGGAATATAAAAAAGGACTCAGAAATAAACCAACAAAGCTAAAGCCTAAGGAAAAAAGATATGTGTCAAAAACACACATTGGAGAAGAGACAATCTCCTTAACAAGTGGCAAGGGAAAAGTGGATTTTCACATGTAAAGAATAAAATTAGGTTTCATCTCTCATGCTGTACAAAAAAAATCAATTCAATGTGGTTCAAAGACCTTAATATAATAGCTGGGTATCTTTAGCTAATGGAAGAAAACAGAGGAACAGCTTTAAAATGCAGGGACAGGTAGAGATTCTTTGTGTAGAAATCCAATCACTTCAGAATTAATAATAAAAATTGACAGATGGAACATCATAGAGCTGAAAATCTTCTGTACTGCACAGGAAATAAGATTGTTAAAGAGTCAGACTACAGAACAGGACCAGGCATTTTTTAAAATAATATTTTAGAGGAATTATATGCATTATATAAAAATAAGTAAGACAAAACAAAAGAAAATATTGTAATCAATATATGTATAAATAAATAGAATAGGAATATTGTTTGGAAAATAAACAAGGTATATATACTAACTGTAATACTTACTAACAAGCAAGTATAATATTTTCTAACATTTTCTATTTTTAAGCAATAATTTTATGAAAAATATTCAATGATATTTGTTGTCATAGATTTTTTAAAAGAATAAACAAAAGTTAACATTACAGTGTACTTCTTTTTTTTTCTTTTATCATAGTCAGAATGACTATCATCTAGAAAACAAAGAATACCAACTGCTAGTCAGATGTATAATATTGTTACTCCTGTACACTCTTGATGGACGGGCTAATAAGTGCAATTTCTATTAAAATCAACAAGGAACTTCATTCAAATCTAAGCATAGAAGTATTGTATTATCCAGGTATCACCCATCCAAATACACCCAAAATAATAAAAGTCAATATTTAGAAATATACACAAATATCTATGTTCACATTGGCAAACTTACACTGATAATGCTTCTGAGTACACCTTCTTGCCCACTAACAACTAAACTAACAGTTAAACAGCTTAAGACAGAGACGAAATATTGTTAGACATTGGAAGAATACATTTACATCAATTTTCAGGACAATGTATGGAACAACATAGCAGGATATTTAGAAAAAAATCCAGATTTACAAGGTAAATGAATTATGCTTTTTCTTACATGTGTAATTAAAGATAAGCAAATAATTAGAAAATCATTGGGAATCTATCAAAGTTAAGCAAGAAATCATTGAAAGGAGGAAGAGGGGTCAAAAGCGAATTAGAAGAAACTATTAAATAGTGTCACAGTACCTCATACACTTGCAGAAATGTAAAATTCTCAACCATTGTATTCTATATGATAAAATGTGCTACTATAATATATATTAAAAGAGAAAAGTGGGATTAATTATATCAGCAGCATGTCTGAGATGGTACAAATGAACTATTTACTTCTTGTAAATTGGTACAAAAGAACTTATGATGCTACATCTTCCAAGTTTCTTTGGAAGAAACTGAAACAAGATAGAAGTGATCATATTTACTAATATTTCCAATTTATAGAAAATAAACCAGGTAGAAAGTGAAAAAGATCTTCTTCATGGCCAGGCTTCTCCTGCAACACCAGAAGACTGTACAATCACAGATACAACCCACAACAGGTGGAAGAAAAGGTGACTGACTGGCTTCCCAGCTAAAATTCCCAACCTTCACACTGTAAACTCCAGGGCACTTCCTCCCATCTCAGAGCTGCAAGAGAGCTGGTCCTTGTCCCCAACTCTGGTAGAATTCCATTGCTGTGGTGAAGTCCTCAGCAGATGGCCAACAGATGAGAGAGCTGCCTGCAGGCTGTATTACCACTGCTGCCACCTACTGGATTCTGTTTCCTAATATCTATTCTGCTGCCAACCCCCAGCAATGTGATCAGCCTCATGTGGTCAGCCAGTCTTACCCATGCAGCTACGACAAACTACATAGGCATAGGCACAATCCACACACATTTGAAAAATAGACTCCATAGGCACAGGTACAACCTACATGAGTCAGAACAGAAGGATGTAAATGATCTATGCACACAAACCACCATGGAACAACCATAATGGGCATGAAGCCCTGTCAATAACAAGAAGTTTTGGCTGTTCAGGACAAAACACAAAAAGGAAACAGACAATAAAAAAACCTATCCAAGAAAGACCGCATAATAATCAACATCCATTACTATAATTATCCTAAACCCAGACACATAATGCCAACATAAGAATCCATTCAACAAAGCCGGGCGGTGGTGCCGCACGCCTTTAAGCCCAGCACTCAGGAGGCAGAGGCAGGCAGATCTCTGTGAGTTCGAGGCCAGCCTGGTCTAGAAGAGCTAGTTCCAGGACAGGAACCAAAAAAGCTACAGAGAAACCCTGCCTCGAAAATCAAAAAAAAAAAAAAAAAAATCCATTCAACAATATGGTACCATCATAATTCCATAATCGTACAATAGAAAGCCTGGAACAATATAAAATCACAGAAGCACAATGAAACACCATTAAAAATAAATTCATGAAATGATAGGGGACCTAAAAGATGAAAAGAAAAATTCTCTTAAAGAAATCAAGCAAAATCCAATCCAAAAAATTGGAAGAAAGCAATAAATTCCTTAACGAGGTCCAAGAAAAAAAAACAATCAAACAGGTGAAGAAAATGGTTTAAGACTTAAAAATTGAAATGGAAAGAATAAAGAAAACAGATACTAAAAGAATTCTGGAAATGGAAAATCTTAGTAAGCCAACAGGAGCTACAGATGCAAGAATCACTAACAGAATACAAGAAATGGAAGAGAGAATATCAGGCATTGAAGATACAATAGAGAAAATAGATTCATGGGTCAAAAAATGTTAAATCCTAACACAAAACATCTGAGAAAACTCGGACACCATGAAAACATCAAACTCAAGAATAATAGGGATAGAAGAAGCAGAAGAACTGCAGCTGAAAGGCACAGAAAACATATTCAACAAAATCATAGAAGAGATCAGTCCCAACCTAAAGAAGGATATGCCTATATATGTATAAGAAGTTGAGCAAAAAACAGTGTGGAACAAAAAAAGTTCCCTCACCATATAATAATCAAAGCATGCAGAAAAAAAAAGAAAGAATATTAAGAACATCAAAAGAAAATGGTCAAGTAAAACATAAAGGCAGATCTATGAGAATTACAATGCTGCTTTTAAGCAACATCTCAATAAAAGTTTTAAGAGTCATAAGGTCCTAGAAAGATGTTGGGCTGACATTAAGAAGCCATCTGTGGATGCCAACACAGGCTATAATAACCAGCAAAACAGTCAATCACCGTAGATGGCAAAAATACGATATTTCATGACGAAACCAGATTTAAACAATACCTATCCAAAAACACAGTCCTACAGAAAGTACTAGAAAAAAACTACAACCCAAGGAAGTGAGCTGCATCCAAGAAAGCAGTGGCAATAGAAAATCTCACAACAGCAACACCCAAAATAGGGAAACACACATATGCACTCATACACACATACCATAAACACCTCAACTGAAAAAAGGGGGAATTAAAAGAGTAAACATTTTAAAAAGAATTTTCCAATAAAATGGATCTAAGAAGCAAACTGAGGGTACCTATCCTAATATTTTACATAATAAATTCAAATTCAAACTAATTAAATGAGATTGAGGACATTTTATATTCATCAAAGGAAAAATCAACAAAGATGAAGTCTCATTAATGAACATCTATACCCCAAATACAAGGGCAACCACATATTTAAAATAAATATTACTAATCTTCAAATTACAGAAAATTCCACACCTTGATTGTGGGAGAATTCAACATCTTAATCTCAACAATAAATGAGTCTTGCAGAAATAAGGGAACTAATAGATATTATGATGCAAAAGAATTTAACAGATGTCTACATAGACAGAAAAGAATATAACTGCTTCCCAACACCGCATAGAACCTTCTCTAAAATTGACCATATTCTCCATCACAAAACAAATCTCCACAGACAGAAAAAAAAATCACATTCCTTGTGTTATATTGGATCACTGTTAGTTATACTAGGAGTTCAACAACAATGCAAAGTACAGAAAGCCTACAAATTCATGTAAACTCTCAACTGAATTAACAATGGGTCAAGGGAGTAATAAATAAAGAAATTAACTTACTGGGAATCAATGAAAATGAATGTAAAACATACCCAAACTTGTGGGACACTATGAAAGCAGTGTTGAGATAAAAATTCATAGCATAAGTGCCTAGATAAAGAATTTGGTTAAATCTCACAGTACTGACTTAAAACACACTTGAAACTTGTAAGAGAGAGAGAGAGAGAGAGAGAGAGAGAGAGAGAGAGAGAGAGAGAGAGAGAGAGAGAGAAGCAACTCACCCAGGAGGAACAGACAGCAAGAAATAATCAAACAAAGATTGATAAGCAATCAAACTCAGAGCTGAAATCAACAAAATAGAAACAAAGAGAACAATACAAAGAAATGAAACAATGAGTTGGTTCTTCAAAAAAAAATCAACTAGATTAAACAAAGCATAATCAAAACAAACCAAAAGGCAAAGAGAGAACATCCAAATTAACAAAATCAGAAACAAAAAGGAAATATAACAACAGACACTGAGGAAATCTATAGAATCCTGAGGTCATACTTCAAAAACCTGTACTGCACAAAACTGGAAAATTGAAAAGAAATGGATAATTGTCTTAGTAGGTATCACATACAAAAATTAAATCAAAACCAGATAAACAATTTAAATATGCATATATAATTGTTAAAGAAATAGAAGCAGTCGTTAAAAGTCTCGCAATCAAAAAAAAAAAAAAGGCCAGAGCCAGATGGTTTCAAAACAGAATTCTACTAGAATTTCACAGAAGAGATAACATCAGTACTCACCAAACCATGTCACACAATAGAAAGTGAAGGAGCGTTGCCAAATTCTTTGTGAGTCCATAATAATCATGATACTCAAACCACACAAAGGTACAACAAACCAAGAGAATTACATAAAAATTTCTCTCATGAACTTGATCCAAAAATAATCAATAAAATCGTAGCAAACCGAATCCTTCAGACGACATCAAAAAATCATCTACCATTATCAAATAGGTTCCATCAGAGAAATGAAGGGGTGGTTCAACATATGAGAATATGTCAATGTAATACACCATATAAACAAACTGAAAGCGAAGACCCACATGATCATTTCATTGGATGCTGGAAAAGCCTTTGACAAAAAACAACACTCCTTCATGAGAAAGGTCTTTGAGACATCAGGAATATATATAACTGAACTAAACATAATAAAAGCAATATACAACAAGCAAAAGCCAACATCAAATTAAGTGAAGAAAAAAATCAAAGGGATTTTTTTTTAAGATCAGGAACAAGACAAGGCTGTCCACTACCCTTATCTATCTATCAAATATAGTACAAATCCAAGTTCTATCTAGAGCAATAAGACAGCAAAAGGAGATCAAGAGGATATAAATGAGAAAGGAAGAAACCAAATTTTACTGTTTGATATGATATGAGAGTATACATAAGTGACCGCAAAATTCTACCAGGAAACTACTACAACTGACAAACATCTTCAGTAATGTGACTGGATACAAGATTAACTAACAAAAATAATAATAATCAGTAGCCCTCCGATGTACAAATGATAAACAGGCCAAGAAAGAAATATGGGAAACAGTACTCTTTAGAATAGGTGCAAACAATATAAAAGATTTGGGGTAACTCTACCCAAACATGTGAAAAACCTGTATGACTAAACCTTTGTCCCTTCCCCTGGTGCCCATCTGATAAATAAGGACCATGCTCTAGGGATTTTCATAGGGCCATACTGTTAGATGAAAGATGCCATCTAACAAAAATGATGTTTAGCCCCAGCTACCACCTCAATCCTATATTTCCTCTCTAATCTGGAATGAACGTTAGCTGTCTCACTGAAGTTATATTCCAAAAAGCTATTCCTAATTTTTCACAGGACCACTCCCCCACTCAAGGCTCTCTGATGCCTTTTGTACTTGTGTACTGTTGGCCAACAGACCTCGAGGAAAAAAGGGACCCCACAACTGGCACTTCTAACAGGGACATTTGGATTGTGCATGGATTGGGGGGCACCTTCTCCCCTCAAGAGTATTGGGTTTTTTGTTTGTTTTAATCAGGCCATCCATACTTGAGCACTGGGTATTTCCTTTCTCTCTTTTCTCTCTTTTACTTTACATTCAGTTTGTGCCTTAGCAAGGGTACAGACATGGTTAGCAGGCAACTGAAGCTTCTCTGTCAGCGCCACTCTCTGACACCGGCTAAAAACCCTCTGCTCTGTTTCCAGACCGTACAGCAGAAAATGGACATTTTTATCTCATGCAAGAATTCTAGTAAGGCAGAGACCAGTTAATCGTCACGAGGACAGTCACCAGTTTCTTAAACCTTGTGGTTCTTAGGGCATTTCTGTCCTCTAGTGGCAAACATTGCCTCGGGAAATTTGGGTGTCACTGACATTTCTCTTTTCTGTAAATGGAAATTCCACATCATCTCAGAGAGATCTTCAAATTCTTTTCCTTGGAGTCTTACTTAAGTGTAGAGTACTTAAAATCTCCCAGAGAAAGACCTACAGTTCTGAAGCGAGGTGCTTTAATTTGCACCATGGGTCCTATTGTCCAGATGTCTCAGACCCTAATGAATGGACCCCAATAGCCAGGAAGGCTATCTCCTGCCTCACTCTATCCTCCCAGTGGTAGCCACAGTTAAGCAATGTCTACGGGAAAAAAAAATCTCAAAGTCTGAGGATGCCCTCTGAGAAAGAGAAGAGCAAGGACACAAAGGAGAAGGCCCAAATGAAGATGTCCCATTAGAGGATCAAAAATATGACAAAGGGGAAACTCTGACGAGAAGGACTCTGAGGATTACCTGTGATTCATTTTGCAGCCCTGGAAAAGGCAATCAACTTAATAATGCAAAAATTGCTCCATAAACCACTGCACTCCTCCCTTTTGCCCACTTCCCTCTTAAGAGACCTCATTTGTCCCAGATGGCAACGAACTGAATTGAAGCCTTCATTGGTTATAGACCCAGAGTTTAAGGAAAAGATACCAAAAAGCACCCATTTGACCGTTTTCCCCGTGATGTCACTCATCAACTCTGTAACAATTGAAATGTTCCTCTCCCACCCTCAGCATCCTTGCCTGTGCAACACCCCCTCGAGACCTTGAAGCAGCTCTGTAATCACTGTGTTATTCCTCTCCTGCCAGCAGTTTCACTGTCAGCAGAACCTCCCCCCAGGGCATTTCAGACACCTCAGCAATACCAAACCATTGTCCCTGGTTCTCTCAGAAGCAAAGGCCCAGGGACTCAGAGCCTCCCATAGGACCTTTTCCTGTTCATCTATGTGTAACAAGACAATACCCACTGGCTTGGCACCCCTCATGAAGGCAGACGTATAGGACCTTCATCAAGCCATCCATGAAGATAGGATTCATGCTCTCTGAACCAAATCTATTTTACAGAGCTTCGATAGCACATTCTAGCCTACCAAAACTAGAGAAACATAATGTCGGTACACCCTTCCTTATTCAAAGGAAATCTCTATTTAAAGAAAAATGTCGAATGCAGGTTAGAAAAAAAAGAGACATATAATCAATTAGCTTCTCAATTAATAAACTGGAATTATAAGGAACTGTTTGGCCAGGGAAACGTTTCCAAGGATATACAACTGGCAGAGCTCTCTGCCTGCTGCTTTGAACTGGTCTGCTTATGGGTAATGCAGGTCTGGGATCCTTTAACCATCCACAAGACCTGGAGAGGCTGCTTTACTGACATTTTAAAAATGGAAAACAACTGAAACACATTCAGATTTCATACTGAAAGTGAAACCAGTCTGGACAGAAAGATAACAGGCCTCACAGGCTGGAAAGGAATGACATTGGAGCACAGACAGATTTCTTGGGGCCTAAAAATTGAACATTATCATAAATGGATAACGGCTACTCATGACATAGGGACTGCCTCATATCAGGCCTTTTCTCTTGCCCAAGTCTTGCACTGACCACATTGACTTAATTCAAAATGTTTTAAATGTTCAGAAAGAAGACATTGGATAGAGGAGTACCCCAAAAACAATCGAATTGCCTCTAACCCCCCTAAAACTGACTGCACCAGTTATAGGAAATGCTCTCACTGGAAGAGGGACTGTGAATCCAAAAGTGAAAAAAAAAAAAGTGGACCCTATCACTTTTCAACTCTCTACGGGGCAGCCGTCAGCCCTGCTACTAAGAGGGAAAGGCCCACAAATCCACTGGGTAACTAACATACTTGGAAAATCTCACCTTGAACTTTTAAATTAAAATAGGCAATTGTTTTTCAACTTTTTAATAGACATAGAGGTGAACAAAAGTATTATATGACAAACTGAGCTTCCCCTGCATTTGACCCCAAATAATGGCATAGGTGATCCCTTCCAAATCTTTACTGTCCAAGATTTTTACAGATGTGAGGACCTAGATGGAACACAGGGGACCATTAGACCCCTAGTTGTCAATGTGGTCACTAACTTACTAGCAGAATATATGTCTTTTTTTTATTCATTTATTAAAGATTTCTGTCTCTTCCCCCCCCACCGCCTCCCATTTCCACAAAACTGGAAAATGCAAAAGAAATGGACATTTTTTTTAGATAAGTACCATATACCAAAGCTAAACCAAGACCAGGTGAATGATCTAAACAGACCTGTTAGTCGCGAAGAACTAGAAACTGTTATCAAAAATCTCCCTTCCAAAAAAAGCCCAGGACCAGACGGTTTCAATGCAGAATTCTACCAGAACTTCCAAGAAGAGCTAATACCTATACTCCTTAACGTATTTCACAATATAGAAAGAGAAAAGTCATTGCCAAATTCCTTTTATGAAGCTACAGTTACCCTGATACCAAAACCACACAGAGAATATATGTCTTAGAAGACCTAAATGGGATCCTTGCTAGCAGGAAAAAAGGAAAATAGCTTCAAATAGAAAATTACCAAAAATGTCAAGATCTAAAAAAACTCTCAGTCCTAAGAGCTGATGTTGAATACCTTTATTCCTGCTTAGATTAGGTCCCAGAAAATTCTATCTGGGTGGAAGAGTAGCCTTTAAACAGGGAGAGATTCCTTCAGCTACCACATATCACTTTAAAAGGACTACAACTCAAACTTCCCCAAACACCCTTGAAACACCTTACATGTATCTTCAAAACTAGTTCCTGTGCCTCCATAGTACCTACTATATAAAAATTGGGCACAAACACAGGAGGTCTCAAGGCCAAAAGCCTATGGAAGATTGATGTCACCCATATTCAGTTATTCGGTAAATAAAAATTTCTTTTCATATTTACTGATACCTATTCTCATTTCATTTTGGATTCAGAATAAACTTGTGAGAATTCAAAAAAAATAATTAACCACATGATCTTCCCTTTCACTATTATAGACCCCTCTCCAGACTGAAATTGATAATGGGCCAGCTTTTACGCCATCAACTTTAGAACTTCAGCAAGAGTTGGAAGAGGGCCATCAAACTGGCATTCCCCACAACCCTCAGCTGAAGCTATCATAGAAAGAACGTACCACACACTCCACAAACAAACATACATACTCAAGGTTCCCTACCACTAAATAATCACTTAAATCTGACACTCTTCACACTCAATGTGCTAAATGTCTACACTACCAAGGGCCAATTTCCCATTGTCTGTCACTGTTACATATAACTCCCATCCTGGTCTGATGGAAGGTTCCACTTGATAGGTGAAGGAAAAGACCTGACCTCTTTCTAATCTTTGGGAGGTGGTTTGCTTGTGTTTTCCCACAGAAACAACCTCGTCCTGTCTGGATACCAGCTGGAAATATCCGAGAGGACTCCTCCCATCAAAAAGATGGCACAGGCATGTCTATTGAAAGAAGCAAATGACATCCATCTAGACCTTCCTGATATCCCCCTCTTTGATCAAATACGTACTTTATCCCTTTGTCTTTCTCACCAGCTTATACATGCAGATCTTCAATGTTCTGACAATCAAATCATTACCCGTATTCACTTAACCTGTATACAACCACCTTTTTGTCTTCGGTGTAAGGAAAAGATAAGTACCTGACAGAGAACACCCTGCCTAGATTTTGCACCGCTGTTAAGATTATTCCACAAGTTAATCAATACGAGGAAGAAAGGGCAGCATTTCTGTCACAAACCAGATAAAGATGATAGCTGTTCCTTCCTTTACTGGTAGGAACAGGACTTGCCACCTCTTTTGAATCTGCCAGGACTGCAACAACAACCATCTTTCAGACACATCATCTGGCTGAAGGCTTCAGAAACTCCATCAGACAATGACATACACCACTGACACCCTTGAATTCCTCCCACAAATATGAACTCTCTTCCTGGGGTTTGTGCTCCAAAAGAGAAGAACACTGGGCTTAATAACTGCTGAGCATGGCTGGGTTTGTTTGGTAAGGGGGAAAGAATATTGTTAAAATGTAAAATGAGTCAAATGTGGCCGAGACTAATAGCAATATACTCAAAAACTCAGCAAAGAGCTGCTCTCAAAATTTCAGCCTGTAGAGCATCTTAGCTGGTTCAACAACCCCCTGCTTTCATAGCTTCTACCCTTTATCAGTCCTCTAATTATGTGATGCTTTATTTTGATTCTTGCCCACTGCCTCACTTAGTTCCTCCAGTGGCTGATCAACTCACTGCTACAATTGCCACCAAATAGGGCAAAGTTCACTACCAAATCCTGGGCCCTTCTGACACAGATATGTTCCTCAAGGCTTATGGTGACTCCTCTCCATTAAAACAATAAAACAGAGAAAGAGGTTGGGAGGGCTCACTGGTCAGTGGCCACATTCTACCATAGCTTAGCAGTTCTCTCCAGACTCAGCACCATATAGAGGACTCCCTGCCCATTCACAGTGGGGGCTTCCTGCTCTCTTTCTAGCCTTATCTCTAGGATATATCTAGGCCTGGAAGCCTGACTTACCTCAAGAACAACACTTGAGATCATTTCTGCAAATGTTCTTCCCCTGCTTCCCACATCATCATTAGCATGCTCTAGCTATTCTCATAGGACCATGCTGCCACTGATCCTGCTATATTATAGGAGTGTGCCAGCTAATGCCAGCTATGTTTTGTCCCAGTCACTACCGCTATCCTATGTATCTCCTATACTCTGTAGAAAGTTGATCTGTCTCACTAACTCTTATCCCAGAAAGCTTTTTCCACTGTATTCACAGGCCATACAAGGCTCTCGGTTGTCACTTCGGCCTCTTGTCCTCAAGGACTCGTCTCCAAATGACCAGGAGGAAAAAGAGAACCTACTAGGAGACCATGTCAAAACTGGGTTTATACATATTATTCTTAGAACTTGACAACTGGAGAAATTTTAGACACTCGAATTAATATCTTTGAAATCGGACAAGCTGTAATTCTTTAAATAATTGCAACATCCATGATTTCTTTATCAATCATACATGATTTATTTCAAATACATACCAGGAATAAAGTATGGAACCATCCAGTGGCTAATTTGTTGCTCCAGGGGTACATAAACAGCTTACTTGCTTTCCACTGGTAGTGAGCTTATGAATTTAGCTGCACCCAAACAAGTGACTTCATATCACCTTTAATAATCCAAACTAGGTAAGCGTTATAGTAATATGCTACTATTATTGTCCTATGAAACGTATATTCATCATGTAATGTGCATCTGCTTTTCAGAATATCATTTATAAATGATAACATCTCTGTCAAGGTTTGTGTATAATCAAAATTTATATTTATGTTTTAACTTGATATTTAAAATTGGGTCAAAGACACAATTAGGATTTTGCATATTTTTTAACATTTATTGTAAACCAATCATATTTACCTTGTTTACTGAGTAACAGCAGATAAGATCTTTTAAAGATACTTATACATTCCACTGTACATACTTAAGTTGGTATTAAATTTAAATTTGATAACAAAAGATTTTTAACAAGTCATTATATTAATATATGCATATTATATAAATATATTTTTATAATTTCCTTTAATAATGCTGAACCTCTAGGTTATTAAAATTTCCTGAATTTTTGGTTAGAATTTGGACAGATCAGTCAAAAATGTATGGGAGAAGCTACTATAGAAAACATATTTGATTCTTCCATATGAGATTCATATGAGCTCCTGATGTTACTTAAGAGTATGTGTCCAAAAGAATTGAAAACATACATTTCCACAAGTATTGGTGCTGGGATGTTCACAGAAAGATATTCACCAATCTAACCAAGCCACTTAAGAAGTAGGGAAAAGAAGTGTTAAATTGATATGGAGGAATATAATTTAACATACAAAAATGAACTTTTCTTTCTTCATTTCATTCTTTTTTCTTTCTCTCTTTCTCTGTCTTTCTGTTTTTCTGTCTCTGTCTCTCTTTCTCTCTCTTTCTTTAGTTTTTTTGAGATAGGGCTTATTCTAACATTTGGGGTCATACTGGGTGAATTAACCATACTTAAAAGTATGGAAACGGGGAGGAGGCAGTAATTTAAAAAAAATAAAATAAAATAAAAGACCTTTAAAAGTAGTCTCTATATCCATCTGAAGGTGGTGAACATAAAATGAAGATAAGAGTATCTTATTCAATTTTTTTCTAACATTAGTATTTTTGGACAGTTTTATATTCTACTAGCCCTTGCTTCTATAGCTTGGTTCCAAATTTATTTTACTGTGTTTTTACAGGTGTTGTTTATGTATCTGTGTCTGTGTATCAGGAGGTTGCTCTTTTTCCTTCTGATTTTTTTTTAATGTCTATTCTTATTCTGGTGTATTGGTTTGTTTTATTTGGCTGTTTTCTGAAGAGAAAAAAAGAAAGAAGAATTGTAGATTTGGGTGAATAGAGATCTGTAGAGCATCTAGAAAAAGTTTTGGAAGAATAAACCATAATCAGAATATAGTCTATGAAAAAAATTTCATTATTATTGCTGTAGTTTGACTGTAATTGCCCCCCATAAGCTCACAGGGAGTGACATTATTAGAATGTGTGGCTTTATTGAAGTAGATGTGACCTTGTAGAAGGATCTGTGTAACTGTGGACTATGAGGTCTGGTAGACAGTTCTCTTTCCGTGCCTGCAGATCAGGAAGTAGAACTGTCAGCTCCTTCTCCATCACCGTGTCTACCCACACTGTGCTATGATAATAACTGACTGAATCTCTGAAAAGACTAGCCAACTCAATTAATTTTTCTTGTATAATATGAAATATACATTATATATACAACGTATATTTACATATATGAACAAATAAATCAAATGGATACTTACAGTTTTTATTGAGACCTAGAGGCATTATACCTACGTGTCCTGGTACCAATATTACTGCATATTTAAATATTGTGCAAATAGTTTTCAAGTAGTTGAACAAAAACTTATAACATGCAAAGAACACATAATATAAAATTTGGCCAGGTGTGCGTTGCTTACACAATTGTGACAAAAATATTTTTATGTAATCAGCTATACTTTCACTCAAAGTAAATTAAAAAATATAATTTTTTGAAAAGAGTCAGCTTTTTATTTTCTACATAGTCTTAGAAACTAGACTTCCTTTTCCTAGCCTGGTCTACTCTGAAATCTCCTGCCTCCAGGTTCTTTACTTCCCTTTTTAACATTTGCTCATCTTAGTTCCCCAAAACTAATTTATGGAGTTGAAGATATTAGTGTATATAAACTGTGAGTTTATGATAAATAGTTAAGTTCTTTGCCTATATTAAATGAAAAATCAGCATGAATTCCTTTCAATATACTGGCTGTGAGAGGGACAGTGAAATCAGCATGGATTCTATTTTGTTTTTCTACAAAAGTGACGAGATTGATCTGTTGTTTATCGACATGGTAAAGCTTGAATGGATTTGATTTTACATCCGTTTGCAACATGTCTACTCCAGCAGCTTAAACTATGACTTAAACACTTAACATTTAAAAGTGCAAATACAAATTATACCTAATCATTTAAAAAAATTGGTTTAAACAGTACATGATAATATTTCAAAAAGCATTTATTTTCTTGAGCAGAAAAAAACCATAACAAAGTAAATGTCACAGGCAAAACTGAACTTATGCCCTGATTTCCTAATGCTTCAGTTTCCCGTAATAGAAAATCAAGAAATTTTGAGAATCTCCAGAGAATTTCAGAATGACAGAAAAATGATTTATATTGGAATAAATTGCTTTTATTATATAGGTAGAGATGAGATGAATATTTCTAGAAGTGCATACATAAATTTAAATATATTTTCAAAACACCAAGTATCTAGCATTTCCCACAGTATCACTGTGGCATTATGAAGGCAATTTGATTTCCCAAATGAATGAACAGGCTCCCACCATTTTACTTATTCAATTGAGAAATGAATGGATGATAATTTATAGTTACATTTTGTAGTTGTCATTGGAGGAAGGAATGTAGTGAGATGAAAGTATAGATATTTTATTTCCTAAAATTTCATTCCATTCACTTTCTATAAATGTCAAGATTCATTGCATAATTTTATTCCTAACTAAATTAAGATATTGCAGCTTTTTTTCTTTTGCTTACCAAATACGTGGCAAAACGAAACTGCTTTGTTCATTAATTAAATTCACAAACACAAGTTTAGAAGGTAGTTGTACAAAACACCATTAGTTTACTATGGTAGGATGAATACTGCAGTATCCTATAAATAAACTCAAAATATGTCAGGACAAGCTAATAAAATAAAAATTTTGAGCCATAAAGTTGTCTGTACTTTGGACTTAATTAGAAGCAGTGACATTCTTAATTAAAAGGATTATATATTTATGCTCACAGTGCCTGAAAGAGGGAAGGAAATCATATTTCCTTTTATTCAGAATAGCTTAGTAATCACCAGCTACCCTTTAGTGTTTGGCTCCTTCAAAGATGTGGAGTGAAGATTTTTATCTCTAAAGGGGTAAACGTATATTCTAACTAAGAAATATAAAAACATTTATCAAAATATTACAAATAGCAGAGTTGTAGAGATATAAATATTGTCTGAATTTACAAATATTCTATTTCATTTTTTTAACAAAACTGCTAATATAAATCATACATTTTAATCACTCTAGGTTAAAAAAATATGTTTATATATAAAAGAGGTTTAGATTTAGAGACATAAAGTAACAAATAGAACAACCAATTTCTCTGGGCTATACCTCATTCAGTACTTAAATGTACAGGAACAATGATATTAAGTACCCTCCATCTTAACCACAGGCAATAAAACTTCAAAGTTTACTAAAAAGTTCTTTAATCTAATATAAAAGTCCTGATATTATAATATGGTTTTATTAATAAATAAAAATTAAGCATGCTTAAATTGTAGATACCTTAATATTGTTATCTAAAGAACTTTAACTTTCATAACAGTAGCCCAGCAATTAATCATTTGCCTTAATAAGCTGCTTAAGTCCAATTAATTTTTTATTATTGAATTGACAGATGTGCAAGAAATACCAGTCTACAGTCCACAACCCCAGAGAACCTAGACAAAAAAGAAGACCCTAAGAGTGACAGAGGAATACATGGATTATATGAGAAGGAGAACAAAAAACAAGATCTCTTGAATAAATTCGGAGTGTGTGGGGTCATGGGATAGGGTAGAAGGCCAGAAGGGAGGGAAAAAAAATGGAGTGGAGGAAAATGTTTAACTCAACAAAAAAAAAAAAAAAAAAAAGAAAAGATGTTTGTATGTATAATATTCATTCAGTATAATTCAAAATAAATTGATATACAATTTAAATATTTAACCATCATTTGAAATAATAAATGCTTTGTCCACTATCATTTTTTATTGTCTGGATAGTTAAGAAAATAATTTCTTTTTTTAAATTTATTTATTTATTTATTGAAGATTTCTGTCTCTTCCCCGCCACTGCCTCCCATTTCCCTCCCTCTACCCCAAACAAATCCTTCTCCCTCATCAGCCCAAAGATCAATCAGGGTCCCTGCCCTGTGGGAAGTCCAAGGACCACCCACCTCCATCCAGGTCTAGTAAGGTGAGCATCCAAACTGCCTAGGCTCCCACAAAGCCAGTTCGTGCAGTAGGATCAAAAACCCATTGCCATTGTTCTTGAGGTCTCAGTAGTCCTCATTGTCTGCTATGTTCAGCGAGTCCGGTTTTATCCCAGGCTTTTTCAGACCCAGGCCAGCTGGCCTTGGTGAGTTCCCGATAGAACATCCCCATTGTCTCAGTGTGTGGGTGCACCCCTCGCGGTCCTGAGTTCCTTGCTTGTGCTCTCTCTCCTTCTGCTTCTGATTTGGACCTTGAGATTTCAGTCAGGTGCTCCAATGTGGGTCTCTGTCTCTGTCTCCTTTCATCGCCTGATGAAGGTTAATATTCAGGAGGATGCCTATATGTTTTTCTTTGGGTTCACCTTCTTATTTAGCTTCTCTAGGATCACGAATTATAGGCTCAATGTCCTTTATTTATGGCTAGAAACCAAATATGAGTGAGTACATCCCATGTTGCTCTTTTTGGGTCTGGCTTACCTCACTCAGGATAGTGTTTTCTGTTTCCATCCATTTGTATGCAAAATTCAAGAAGTCATTGTTTTTTACTGCTGAGTAGTACTCTAACAGAGAATTCTCAACAAAAGAAGTTCAAATGGCCAAAAGACACTTAAGGTCATGCTCAACTTCCTTAGCGATCAGGAAAATGCAAATCAAAACAACTTTAAGATACCATCTTATGCCTGTCAGAATGGCTAAAATCAAAAACACCAATGATAGCCTTTGCTGGAGAGGTTGTGGAGAAAGGGGTACACTCATCCATTGCTGGTGGGAATGCAAACTTGTACAACCACTTTGGAAAGCAGTGTGGAGGTTTCTCAGGAAATTAGGGATCAACCTACCCCTGGACCCAGCAATACCACTCTTGGGAATATACCCAAAAGAGGCCTTATCATACAACAAAAGTATATGCTCTACTATGTTCATAGCAGCATTATTTGTAATAGAACCTGGAAACAACCTAGATGTCCTTCAATGGAAGAATGGATGAAGAAAGTATGGAATATATACATATTAGAGTACTACTCAGCAGTAAGAAAATAATTTCAATATTACATGGACAGAAATAAAACTGCTAAACACAATGCTAATTCACTCATGAATGTTTGAGTGCATTGGGAACTAGTGAGGTGTAGCTTTAATAAGCAAATAATAACCAAAGCAAAGTAGTCAATTATACAAATGAACAGTTTCTTCTATAATTTAATTATCAAAGATAATTTAAAAGTTCTCAGTGATTTTAGAATATATGATTAAATTGTTTAGCAAAGGAATGAAGTATTAAGTAGTTTCACTACCCACCTACTGAAAATAGTTTCTTGCCTAATTGTAACATATTAACACCACATACTATATTTAAATGGTCAGGTTCTTAACCAACATTAAAATGAATTGTCTTTTATTAATTGTAGCACTGGATATTAGTGACATTAATAACTACCATGTAGATGATGTATCTAATTTAGAAAATAAAAATTAGAGGTTTACTTGGTGTTTAGACTAAAGGAGAATAATTCTCTGAAAATAATTTTTGCTGCTTTCATATAGCTCAATATTACTAAAATTGCAAACTTAGTTCATTGGTTAAACAGATATTGTCTCATTTAAATATCTTAAAAACACTAGTTATATAATTGGAAGCTTTTAAGGAAAGAGGGGATATTATATTGTTTGATAAGGTTACTTGACTGTCAGAACAAAGCACAAGTATAGAACTGTATTTATTTCTGTATATTTTATTCTCAGTACAATGATACTACTTGTGGTTTATATGTCCTGTACGTTCCGTAATGAATGATCTTTCATTGTCTATTATTATTATTGTTAGTAGTAGTAGTAATAGAAGTTGTAAAAATTGTTGAACAATAGAGTCTTGTAAAAATTATAATTGAGTTTTTCACTTTGCCTTAGCAAAATACAAAAGTATTCAGATTTATAAAATCTATCTCTGAAGATATTTCTAAGAAACATGCATGTGTATATTCTGTTCTCTATAGATTTAATTATGATAATTATTTTGAGTGTACTTTATATAGATACTCCTGCTATTTTGGCATGGAATTCTTTAGAGTAGGAATATTCCACAAATGTAAAGAAATTAATTCACTTTACTCAGTCACAGTGAACATTTTTATTTGTATCTTGATTTGCCAGCCTGTCATTTTTTCTATCCTGTCTCTGTGTACAAACCTTCAACAGAGCAAACAGCTGTCCATTGGAGAACCAGAATGCTTGTGACTTGATTACTTAAAATAATTCACTCCATTCAACCCCAACTCTGTCGTTAAGAACCCAAGAATACTATGATGAGGAACTTTTGTCTAAGTATTCACACAGAATGCATGGTGGAGCCTAAACCCAACACTGGTAGAGCAGAGCAGCATGGCCATGTCCTAATTGCTCAGTTTCCTCTTCTTTGTATATAAATATCTAATGCAGATGAATTTCACATGTTTTGATTAAATCCCAATAATTTGAATGTTTCAGCAGGTATTATCTTTGTTATTATAATTCAGTTTCAATAATGAAAAATGAATCTTGTCAGTGGATAGCTGTACTTTGAATATACAAAAAAGCAGTACACATAGCCAAATCTTAAGTATTTATTTTGTAATGCAATCTTTATCCACAGTCATTTTTTATTAAGTGTTAAATGCAGTAATTCCTAAACTCATATCATTCCATATCTTACCACTGACTCTTTACACACATGCATTTTCTAAAACTATAGGCTTCCCTGTGATATGTGAAATCCTCTTACTAAATATCTAGAGCATAGTGTCCTAGATGTTGATTTTCAAAGAATGTTCATAGAATTGCTCTAAATATTCATGGAATAAATAGACTCATTAAGTATTGTGCAATTATAACAGAAATAACAGAAGTATGTAAGAAATCATTTCCAATATTCTCACAAGAGTTAACAGTTAGGTTGTTATATATACTGTTTGTTTATCGAGATTAAAAAAAAGTACAAATATATTTTTAAAGGATTGTTTGATACCTCAAAATATTTAGATGGCACACTTTAAAAACGTGTTGTGGTTTACTACTTTGACATATTTTTTTTTTACCTAATGTATCATTTGCAATGCAAAATATCTAAGGGCAAACAAATCTAAGTCAAAGATTTTGGGAACTGAAGAATCTTGTAATTGAATTGTACTTCAATCAGTTATTGCATGGTTTAATTAAGTAATGATTAGAAATTCAGATATTTTTAGGTTGTGTATGAACAATCATCAATACAAATAATTGTTTTCATCATTTACCTTCTATTGTTTCCAGTAGTAATTTGTTTTATAACAATTCTAATCTTTGTGGCTTATTTGTGATGTGTTTTCACAAAGAAAATTACGAATTGCACTAAATTCATGTCCATTCTTTAGAAAACTGTATTTGTGACAGAACTAACCAGCTAGATAGTAGTGACTTGTAGGGGAAGATACAATAGATAAAAGACAATTAAGGAATAAACAGATTTTAATTAGGAGAGTCAAAGAAATAGCTTTGTAGTAAACTCCATAGCAGAATAGTTCTCTATTTTATTCAGTGTGTATTTCCAGCACCAAATACACAAGTAGAAAAATGTTAAGTATTTGCTAATTAAATAAGGCAGGCCAAGAAGTCTTTCTCAGTTGTGCTTTCATATTAATTATCATTTTTATTTAATAACCTGAGAAACTGTGGGATTTTTAATCCCTATCTTCTTCTGCAAATTAATAACTCTTCCCTTAAGCCAGCCACTGACTGTAGGTTTCAGATCTCAAATTTCATTTGATGTTTTATATCAGAACTTCGTCTTTGATGATACAACTGTTAAATAAAGTGATATATCAAATTATATAAAAAGAGAAACATGATTTATTGAAATATGTACTTTTAATATTTTAATAATATGAATGTAATTTTACTCTAAATTAATTTTCCTTTAAGCATATGAGTTCATAAAACTTAGTTTGGTTTTTAAAAAGTATATATATTTTCCACTCATTTTGAAACTATAGTCACTATATAGGTAATATTAACATAAAATTTAGATAATTAAGATGGGTAAGGTGTTTATCAAAATAGCCATTTAATAATATGTTTTCTTTGTTGTTGATTAAATCCATGTCAAGTGCATATTAAGTGATTACTCTAAGGACTCCTCAATTATGTATATGTAATGTCCCAAGGGGAGTGATGTATACAAATAAAAATGTATTATGTGAAACAAATGTTTGCCCAAATTCCTGACAATTATAAGTCTCATTGTCTTCAGAAATATAAAGATGGCTTTTGAACTTTTTAAATATTAAAGAAAAACTACATAATTAATTGAATTCCAATGAACATATGTATATTTGTCAAATCTTCCTGTTTTAAAAGGATCACATTAATTTCTATCAGACGACTATTATCATGTGATGATGTGTATTGTGAACCTATACTGTGGCACATATGTAGAGTCATGAGAACCCTTTTTAGTGAATTCTTTCCTTGTTTCTTTCTTTTTTTTTTTTGTGGAATCTGGTGCTTGAACTTAGGTCATTGGGCTTGCACAACAGGAGTCTTTCTCTAATCTAAAACCAGCACACATTAAATTTATTTTTTAAATTTAGTAGTAATGAATACCCAAAGTTTGTACAGACTTCTGAAACCAAAGTGATTTGTAGTTGACTATGAAAATCAACCCCTTTTTGTTTAAAATAAATATGTGTAGATATGTATAAGAAGAGAAGATCTTAAAATAGCATTAAGTAAACATAATATAGTTTACTCAGACAAAATATAATGTTTAGACAAAAGAAATTATGTGTAAGTTGAAATTTTCCTAAAAACACATGAAAAATGTAAATAAATTCTCTGCCCACTTACAGATTTTTTAGAGCAACCATTTATAATATGTACCTACTTTTACACTCTGATATTTGAAGCTTTACTTGAGCTTTCTTCTAACTAAAATGAAATTATAGATATTTTCAATGTGCCCATTATTTTTGGCTCAAAATAAGCTCATTGCATTATATAATAATAATAGAGAGTTTTGGAATTTGTTTATCATATTATATTTAATAATGCCTATCTTGCAAGTCCTGCTATGTAGTAGGAGACACTTGTTTGTCCCGACTGCCCAGAAACAAAATAACCCCACAGTAATTGTATTAATTAAATCACTGCTTGGCCCATTAGCTCTAACTTACATATTAATTTAACCAATCTCCATTATTCTGTGTTTCACCATGAAGTCATGGCCTACCAGCAAAGTTTCAGCACATCTATCTCTGGCCATGGATACATTGTGTCTCACTCTGACTCTGCCTTCTTCCTTCCAGCATTCCGTTTAGCTTTCCCTGCCTAGCTCTGTTCCCCTACAGCTCTGCTATAGGCCCTTTATTAACCAATGAAAGCAACAAATGGACATAAGTTCCTCCTACACCAATGCTATTTTCTCTTAGAATTTTTATTGTAATAAATATAACAAGTCAAGATGAAAGAACATTAGCACATTACCATATTGCCACAAGGGTGTAGGCAATGCAGATTTAAAAGTATTCATGTGGAAAGATTTGGACTCCTCATTCAATATTGCAACCACTACCAAACCTATAACTAAAAGGATCACACAAATTGATGTTATATTTAAAAATTTGTCATACTCAAGAATATTGATTTTAAGTCAGGTAGACATTCTCCAGCTTAAGGGATAAGCTGTATTTCAAAATGACAGTGTATTAAGATTAATAATCTACAAATGAGTTTACAAGGTTAATTTATTGATTTAGAAAATCAAACTCTCTTGGGAATAAGCTTTCAACTATTGGGACTCAAAATATTCTAATATTTAGCCTAAGGAATAGGGCACATCACAACCTGGTTACTTCATGAGCAATATATAATAGTTTACTACCTAAATTAAAAATTCACCTGGTATTATTCAAAACTCAATGTAATTCATACAGAGATTACACAAATTATTATTCTAATTATTTGAAATAGATTATAAAACTTGAATATATAAAACCAGTTTCTATTTGATGTGAAAATATATTATAATGCTAGACCTCTTCCAATAATATTTTATGCCTTTGACAAGCTGATGACTTTTCTTATTGTTTATTTGCTTAAGAAAGGTTATCTATTACCTCCAGAATGAGCAATAATCTTACACCATGCACACCATCCTACTAAAAATATGAAATGTAGAAAATGGCTTTGCTGGGATTTTTGAAAGCCAAGCATTTGCAGTGTTCACATTTATCCTCTAAGTGCCCGAAAATGTTGGCAACTTTGAGCAGTTTTTAAACCAAGGCAGGGGTTTCTAGCTGTTCTTGGCTGCAGCGTAAGCAGCATTACCACTCAGAATTTATAGTTCAGATTATCAAAATATCTGTGATAGATGGGGCTGTTGGAGGGACATTCTATACATCCTTGCTAACAGAAGCACAAAGGAATTCACTGTGTTTTGGAAACAAGATTTTAGAAAATAGCTTATCCTTTAGAAAATCAAGTTTTGGGTCTGAAGTGGTATTGCTACCCAAACCCCAACAGTTATGACGCTGATAAAGGAAGATCAAAAGTTCAAGGCTGTTCTGTACCACATTCTGAGACACTTTGCTGAAAAACAAAAACAAAACCTATGTGGTAATTGAACTGTGAGTTACCACTGAATACTACTATCCCAGATTTCTGACTGTGAATAGTACATGATGTACCACCAACGACAGTTGTAAAGAAAGAGCAACTTGGAATAAATAAGATTAGAGGGTCATTCTGAAGCACACTGGTATTTGTTTGAAGGAAAAAATAATGAACTGGGAGTGAGGGGTAGACATACAAAACAGGTTTGACAAGTAAGGATCTTTTATCCTAGATCAATGTTCTTTACTGAGAGCTGTACTATAGAAACAGGCCAATCATAATAGTGTTTTACAGGCTCATGAACAAAGTTTAGAAAGAAGAATTAATCAAGAAAAGAGTAGAGAAAGGAAGATAGCAGGATTCTATATACTGGAGGAAGTCTAGTCATCGGATGCCTCCATGTTCAATTTTCCAGAGGGAGGTAATGACCAGCATATTTGATAAACCAAAGCTGACAGACAAATTATTTGATAGTAAGTGCTCATAGCAGCTGAGTCATCCTTCTAGGTCCTTGATTGGATTTTCCTCTTCCACCACTTGTCTACTTATAAAATATTTTTTACAAAATCTGTATCCCCCAAATTAAGCAACCAATTTCTCTTGTGGCATGTACTTAGGTCGATTTGACATAATTGTCCCTTTCCTTGTCTCCATGTCTCCTGATCTCCCCATCTCAGGCCCACATCATCCGTCCTCCCTGTCTCTATCTTATCTTTAGCTGACTCTTCTTCCCTTTCTGACTCCACTCCCACCATAGTCTCCTTTTACTGGAAAACATAATGTTAATATTTTAATTAACTCTTCTTAGTCTGTCTATAATATTATGTCATAAAATATGTTGAATACAAAACAGCAAGTATTTCTTATCTTTTTTTTTAATTTTGTTTTTAGCAATAATTTGCTCCCTGTGGAAAAAAATAGGAAAAATATCCCACTCATAATTGCTTCCTTCAAAATAAAGCATCCAAGAAAGTATCTAACCAAAGTGAATGACCTGTACAAAAAAAATTTCAACATATTGACAAAGGAAATCACAGAGAACACTTGATGGGAAAGTATCTGTGTTCCATGATAGGCAGAATTAATATGGTATAAATGTATATGCCACCTAAATTCATATGAAACAACACTGTAATATCTGTCAGAATCCCCATGCCATATATCACTATTTTAGGAAAAATGTGAATTCATATAGAAAAACTAATGACCAAACATAGCCAAAGGAGAAAAGACAATGTGGTAAGTGTTACAATGCATAACCTCAAAATACATTATCAGGTTTCTTTGATGAAGACAGACTCTCAATAGTGAAAGAGACAGCAGGGGCTCCTTCCTGGACCTAGATTAGGCACAAATCAAACCCAAATGCCTGTTTGCTTTGTAAGATAGTTTATTTAGCAGGGAAGAAAAGGTAAAGTGGATGCTTTCTGACTCAGTCGAAAACCAGCATTGTTTCCTTGTGGGTGTAATTATTAAGAAGAGAAAAGGAAAGGTCTGTGTTAGAATGGGCTAGGACGTGGTAGAAAAGGAGAGAGAGGTCAAAGAAGACAGAGAGAAAGGATGGAGACGAGAGTATTTGTCCTGGAAGAACAAAGTACTGCCTCCAGATAGAGAGGGGAGATGGATACGGCACTGAAACAAATAGTTTCTTATAAAGGTAAAGGGGGGAAACCCATAAAAGGATGCAGTATTAAATTCTAATTGGGTGTGTTAATTAGGTAAACCAAAGGGACTTTTGATTGCTGGAATTTGGTAGTCAGCCTCAGGAGGAGGAAGTGACCAAATAAGGAACTAAGCCTTAGAAATGTAATAAATCAATGAAAGGCAGTGGGAATGGCAAATTGGAAAAGATCTATCAGAGTGATTCTGGCCTTGCTAAAGTTGGTGATAGACACTTCAACTAGTATAAAAATGGGTAGATCAATGGAATAGAAAAGAGGATGCACAAATTAAGCAGAAAAGCTTTTCCCACTTGATTTTTGACAAAGAAGACGAAATAATACATTGGGTGAAAAAGGACCGTCTAATTAAAATATGGAGCTGGTAAAACTGGATTTCTACCTACAGAACCATGTAGTTAGATTTATGTCACTCACATTGTACAGTTCAAATTAAAAATGGGCCAAATACCTTAATTTAAATGAAAAAGCACTGAAACTTTTAGAAGAAAACACAAGGGGGATCTTTCAAATATTGAGAAAAGCATGAGTATACCACCAACACAGGATGTATGCACAAACAAAAAACAGATGCAACTACATGACAATGAAAGGTTTCATATAACAAAGGAAACAGTTTACAGATGTTGCAGTCATCCTAAAAATAGGAAAAAATCTATACCTCTGATTCAAGAAGATAAGGCCTAAAAGTCCAAGAGATGAACCAACCTGGAGTCTGCCTGAAGTTCTAGCAACAGGTACTGGTTGAGGACCTAATCATGCTTAGCCAATGAGGGGTGACCACACAATGCCATCAGATTGGGGTGCTGGTAGGGGGATATATAAAGCTCTCTACATTGCTGAATAAACAAGTCGGCTATTTGTCTTTTACCTGATTCTCTACATCTTTGCCATTAACACCACACTTTCACCTCCCCTCCTCCAAAGAGCCCTTAAGACCCAGCAAATTCTGACTCCCTGTACGGGGAGGGACCTCTGGCTTAGACTTTAAGCTTGCCTGTTCAGCTTTTTTTGTTCAGTTTTTTTGTTGTGGCTGTAACGTTTGGTTTTGAATTTTACTTCTTTTTGTCATGGCTGTTTATGGTTACTTTCGCTTTCCTGTTGCCAGTTGTAGGTATCTCCTTCCTCTCATTTGTGACAATGGACAGTGCCCCCAAGATGGGATGTTTCTGTGAGAAAGTCATTCGATGTTGTGTGCTTTCAGTTCCTTCAAAAAGTAAACATTGGGATCTCCCCTTTTTTCTTCTCTTTTATAGTTTGTCATGTTTGTTTGTCAATCAGGTAAGGAAGGCACATTTTTTTTTTAATCTTTTAGTTCACCCACTGAACCCTCAGTTCGCCAAATGTCTTCGCATAAAGGCTGATACCTAGGAGGTGGAACCAAGTTTCAGCTCCCAGATGTTGTGCCTAGTCTGCAAACAATAAATGGGTATATATGGCTATGGCCTAAACAACCACAGAGTTCCCCCACCAAGCATAAAAGATGAAGGTCTGACAAAATTTTCCACCCTTGTTGGCTGCCATCTTCTCTCTTATTACTGCTTGCCTGCTCTCTCCCTCTACAAGATGGATAACATCTCCATCACCTCCTCCAGTTTCATGTCTGGTCTCTCTATGGCATCTGATGAGGAGGAAGCAGACAGTTTAGGCCCTACAAAGCCTATTGAGGTGAACATGGCCATCGTTAAAACGGTACATATTGCCTCCCTGTTAGCTCCACTGCCCCACAGGAGTCTACACCTCTGGAGTGAAGTGCTTCAATCTCCACATGCTCCTGAAGGCCAAATACACTGCGGTATGATCCATAGTTGTTGCAGCCCCATCAGCACCCTACTCCTGTCTCAGGCCTCAAAGCCCGGCAGATCAGATGGAACATGATCAACATGGAACAAAATGCTACTCACCAGCCCTGGATTCTCACCCCCAGAGGCAGCTAATAAGTCTTCCTTATCCAGAAGGCAGATGAGTCAGGCCTGGATTCATCTTACTTGGAGTAGTTTTCATTCACTGGGCAATTTCTTACCCGGAAATCAGTTTAAGATGATCAATCAGAAGCCCACTGGATCACTGCATAATGAAATTGAAGAGACAGTGTATAAGTTTGTTAGAAAACTATCCTTATATCACCTTTTTACTATACAACAATGCCCCAGAGATGATTGGCATCCTCAGCGTTATCAAGAGGTTAAATGCAATTCTATAAAAAAAAAAAGTAGATTTGAAGAGATTTAAGGAAGCAGTCATTTCATATGATATGTATTTTTCATATGTAAAACAGATGTTAAATTCATGGACAACTGAGGACAGAATTTCCCTCCAAGACTCAAAAGATTTAATCACAGCAATGTTGAAAGCTGGTCCTCAATTCTAATGCAAACACTGTGGGAAAAAGAAGTTAAGGCTAGAGAACAGTGAAATAGCATTAGAGGTATTGATATTTTCCGAGATCAGTTGTTAGGTGAAGATCAATGTGCTGAGTTGCAAAGAATTTGATGATCTCACTTTGCTTCTATGTTGTTTGACAGGTTTGAATGCCTGGGAAAAGGTTAAAGAGCCAGGAAATAAGGCTGAGTCATATACAAAAACTATGCAAGGTTTAAAAAATTTCTTCAAAGATTTTTTTTACAAAGATTCACTTCAACCTTAAATAGAATAGTGCCAGATCCAGAAATCAAATAAATATTAACTGAATCTTTGGCTTTTAAAAATAATAATTCACGATGCAAAAGGGTGACTGGGCCTGTAAGGATTTGTTACTTATGAGACTACTTAAATAGAAGTAATTTCTAAAAATTGTGAAAAGTCAAATGGCAGAACAAATAAAAGAATTAGGTAAGGTTGTTAAAAACAGCACTTCTCTGGATATAATCAAAAATACAACAGCCCTGTAGATAAAACAAAAAGTTTAGGAAGAGAACAGAAACCATTTGTTTGGCAAACTGCTCTAAACGAGGAGAGGGCAAAGCTAAAAGTACACATAAATGACATTGAAATGGATGGTTTGGTAGATACAGGTACAGATGTAACAACAATTTCACCAGAATCTTGGCATCTAGATTAGCCTCTTCAGAAGGTACATATTCAGTTTATTTTGACTAGACATATATCTATGGTAATACGAAGTACAAGATGGGTCAGGTATATGTGGCTAGACAGTCAGATAGAAAAATTCAAACACTATGTGGCTAACATAGCAATGAATTTTGGGGGGCAAAATTTGTTGTAGCAATTGAAAGCATAGATTAAAATTCGTCCAATCTCAGAAACAAACCACAAAAAAAATGCTTCATAGAAAATATTAAAAGGTATTGTGAAGAAAGGTCACAGACCATTCAGGTTGTATGTGAGCAGGGTACAATAATGGTTGGTCTTTCAAAGTTACAAACAACCTTAACTTTAAAGTGTTTAGCTAACAAAACTCTATGTGTAGAACAAAGGCCTTTGACACCATAAAAATTACAGGCACTTGTAAAGTAAGTACAGGAGACTCTAAATGTTCAACTTATTGAAAAATTGACTAATCCTTGAAATCTACCTATCATTAAAAAAATCTGGAAAATGGACAATGGTAGCATAGCTGAGAGCTCTAAAAAGGGGATTCAGCCAATGGCCTCTTTAGAGACTGAAATTCCTTTGCCTTATTTATTGCCTAAGTAATGCTCTAATATAGCAATTGTTTTAAAAATCTGCTTTGTAACTATACTTTTACAAGAACAAGACAGAGAAAACTTTCCCTTTACAGTGCCTACCTATAATACTGCTCAAATTGCAAGAAAGTAACATTAGATGATATTGTGGAAATGATGGACAACCCAACCCTGTGTTGATAGTTTCTACTGCAGCCATCAAAAACAATTCCAAAACAGTTTCCTTGCTCTATAATTTGTCATTACATGGATGATTTCTTACTGGATGATGGATGATTCAGATGCAGATATCTTGCAAAAATATGTTTGATGAAGTAAATAGAAGTTTGCCTTGTTGGGGTTTATAAATTGCTTCTGAAAACACGCAAAGAGGAGGTTGTATTAATTACTGAGGATGTAAAATCCGTTTACAGAAAATTCAACAACAGAATTACAAATCAGGAGAGATTAATGATATTCAGAAATTGCTGGAAGATATTACCTGGCTATTTTGCCCACAACTGGATCAATAACTTAAAATCTAAGTATATTATTTCAAATTTTAAAGATGCTGAGTCTTAAATAGTTCAAGAAAAATTCACCTGATGCTGAAAGAGATATGGCTCTAGTATAAACGAAATTATACAATGCACATGTGAATGGCTTGAATTCTATCCTAGTTTTTAGTTTTTAAATCTATAACCCATCTCATAAATTCTTTCCTCCCCATGTTTCTCAGTGTATACCGAGTCTTTCAACCCTTGATATAGAACATGTTCTTTTAAGGCTGAGCCCTCAGTGGTCATTCAGTCTCAACACATTGATTATAAATAAAGCTTTACTCTTGCTTTAGCTTAGTCACTTTTGGTGCCTACAAAAATTTGGGGAAAATTCTATTCCTCAGTTCCTTTTTACACTGACCTTTTTGAATGCAGTTTCAGAGTTGTCACTTTTGTCTAGTAGTGGCTATACTATTTAAATCTGAAAATGATATACAGTCAAGCATATGTATGTGGAGGGTGCTACACTGTATGTTTTTCATAACTTATATGATAAAAATTGAGAATAAGAACTCACATATAGTGATTTAAGCAATTATACAAAAGACTCAGAGTTAGAATTGGAAACTTTTACCTTTATCTTTCTACATATTCTTGTGTACAGTATTTTAAATACAGAAAAATCATAAATTCCACTCAATAATGTTTTATTAATTATTAAATTGGAGAAAGAGTTCCTGAAATTTACTCTTTTTGAAATGAGACACTGCATACAGTGTGACCCTTAATCACATGATAAATGTCAGAATTCGTCATCCTTAAAATTACATTCTCTTTTTTATTAAAAATTTCCGCCTCCTCCCCACCTCCTTTTCCCTCCCCCTCCCCCCACTCTCACTCCCCACTCCCCTTCCCCTCCCTCTCCCTCAGTCTGAAGAGCAGTGAGGGTTCCCCATTTTTGAAGCAAAGTTCATCAATAAATATATCATAGGCAATAAATAGTATTACATTTTTCTAAGTGGACTGTACAAAGTATTTAAAAAGAATTAAATGATAAATAAAGAAGTTGATAAATAGATAGATGCCAAATGACTTAGAAAGAAATTTCCTATGTGTCAGTTATGCTAGTATTAGATCAACTAGAGGTTTTAACCTATATTTATCAAAACTGTGTTAACTTATTCACATCTGAAGTTCTTTTAAAAAGTTAACTGTAAAACAGCTGTGTGTATAAAAGTACACAAATTTAACCTTTAAAGAAAATGACTGCAAAGAAATGAGTTCAGTAGGTAGATTATTATGCTAATTCATCACAGTGTAATAGAACCTCTTTTAATACACTCACTTTTAACAAATGCAATAGCGAATAAATTACTTAAAATATAATATTATTATTTTTAAGCTTGAGGGGAAAAATAACCATAGACTATGGAGTAAGTGTCAAAAAATGCAGAAATTGATTACCTAAATTAACTTTGCAGTTAATGGTTTTCCCATATAATTAAGCATGTAAGTCATGAGGCTGGAAAGTGATAAATTGCTAGAGGATAACACAGTCACATATGAAATGACTAAATGTAGAAATAGCATTATTCATTATATATAAACTATAAATATCAAAAAGTACACACTAAAAGTTAGAATTGGTATTAACAAGCTTCCTTGTAGAAGACAGACTTTGCAAATTCTTCCATATATATTCATATTTTTTACAGGAGAAGACAGAGTCAATCTTAGTTTCTCAGTGGGAATAATAACTATGTAACTATCCAAAAATCTCAAGAGAGACAAAAATGATTTAAGGGGGTAAAATCATTCATAAATTCTCTATTTTTCCATAGAATTCTGAAATCAGTCTAATCACATCTCTCTTCCCTCACTTGAACTTCTTTCAAGCTCTGTAGATCCCCAGATCATGTGCAGTAGAATTCCTGGCTTATCAGGTGCCCCAGGGGTAAATATAGCTAGCAATGAAGAATAGACTGTCACCAGCAGGACAGTCATACTGCAGTATCACCCAGAAGTGAGCTCCCATATGTATACTACAAAATGTTGATCCGTAGAATATAATTCTCTAGAGTACCAGGTTTTATGTTTTCAGTGACCTTACTTCAAACTTACCATTGCAAAGATATACATAAAAATAAATTGTAAAACTTTAAGACTGAAAAAAAGTGACTTTCATATGCTAAAATATATGGCAAGACTCAAGCAAACAGATGGAATAAACAGTAGGAGGATGAAAATTGAAAAATCTTATTTGATTAGCCTAAGAAACACCATATGACATTGGTTCTGAAACGGCAATCTGTATATATGCTCCAACTCTCCAGATGAAACTTATTAGTGTCATAAGCCAGTAGAATTTTAACAACTATGTTCTTTTGTTTCTTTCTGGTTTTGTCAATGCTATAGCTTTTGCATGATTACCTACTTTTCTCTCAGAAATGTTAGCTGAGTCTCTAAAGAAAATGCTTTAGTTGGCCACTCTAGACTAAAAATATATTTAGGAAAATAATGCTAATGTGTTGACATGAATCAACTGTACAGAATGCTAAATCTGAAACTCCCATATGGTAAATAGACAATGGCAAAAACACATCATTTTAAGCATCCTGCAATGGTTCCAAACTTACTTGAACCATTTATATGTCAATAAAATCTTTGCAGTTTCAATTGAATACCAAAGCAAGGATATGAAAAGTGTACATGTGTACATATTTTCAGTTTAATGTTGATTGTTCTACCTTTATTTAAAATTAGAAGCTGAATAGATGACTCATTTTATCTTAAGAATAATTTTCATTATGTGATTTCTATTGCATGCTGAAATGATACATTGAATTTAGATTTTTTTGCAAAAAAAATTAATGCTTTTAATTTAAATAGAATAACATTACTTTCCCCCCTTAGTATTTCTTAATGCTGGTCTCTAGAAAATAGTAATACCATACTTCGTTAAAATATATGCTTATTATAACTCATTTGAATCTCTAATTCTAACTTTGTAAAATTTGGACTTTATTCTGACATTCAATGCTGATTAAGATGTTATCATATTTTTATGCTTCAAACACATTTAACCTTTCATTATTCTGTTGTATTAAAAAATCAGTGAAAAAACTTAAGAGTATACTGGGCTAACAAAGTTTATCTGCCAATAAAGATAACCATACCATGTTTATCACTGTTGTGGTTTAAAGTTGTCATTGCTAGCTTAGGAAGATGGTTGCTTTCTGGTTTTGGTAGTTTGCATAGAGATTTCTGGTACAAAAAAAAAAAGCTATTCTTTGGAAAAATCAGCCTCAAGTCATCTTGGTCTGAATAAATGGTATATTTAGCAAGACTGACTTACTGTCTATCTCTAGGAAATCAACCAATGACAACAGCTATAGCTCATGTTTAGGGATTTTCTTGGACAACTCTGACTCTCAACATAAAAGAAGTCATCTCATGCCCAGTGATGGAGTTTTTGCTATATGTTCTATGTCATTTGACGGTGGCATTGTAAAACCTGAAGGCTAAATTCCATTTCAAGTCTTTATATCTATATATCTATATATAAAACATATGGTTTTGGACACTGCTGATTCCCATTTATTTGTCTATCACCCCTGACAAGCTTCCTAACCAAATGTTCCCATTTTTCCCATTTTCCCTTTCAAATTACCTTTGTAGTACAATTTTTGTCTTTATTCTTGTTCCTCAGCTTGGTCTTCTTTTGCATTCTTGGTTTCTACAATTATTCAATGTTATATATTTAAATCCAATGATTTCACACTAGGAAGTACAGATGAGAACTTGTGTCACAATATATCACCATATATTTAGCTACAAATTTTATGACTTCTGTTTTATTTTAGCCAAGTAGTATTCCATAGTTTATATGTACATCGTTTTTATTATCCACATATCAGTTGAAGAATATTTGGTTTGTTTGTATTCTAGCTATTGTGAAGAGAGTGGCAGTGACTATGTCTGAGACATTATTTATTGTAAAGGATGTTAAGTTCTTTGGGCAGGTGCTCCATCACAGTGTAGAATTATATTTCACATTTTGTGTATTCCCCAAACTGATTTCCAAACTGGACCAGTTTGTTTGGGGAGTGGTGTCCCTCTAAATATCATGGCTGACAAGGAAATGACCTGCATGAGGTAAGAAGGAAATTTGTTAGCCGGTGGTGGTTTAAATGCCTAGAGACTAACATCAGTGTATTTTATAACATATTTTAGTACAGTACAATTTAAAAAATAGTTTCCTGGTAATAATTATCCAAATCCTATGTGACTGCCCTGCCTGTTTTGACAGTTTTTGGTCACTTTCTTTTGTGTTCTGCAGAACATCATGTTGTTGCTAGCATGAGATTGTGAGGCTAGGAAACCTAGTACAGCTCCATTTCTGTGAAAACTTTTACCATGTCTTCAAACCCAGGAACACTAAGTTAACATTTCTCGTCCACTATATCCTCTCCTATATCTACAAGATGTTGCTGTTTAATTGATCTTTGCTATTCTGAATGGAGTAAGATGAAATCTCAATGGTGTTTTGATTTATATCTTCCTAGTTACTAAGGACAATGAACATGTTCAGAGGTATTTCTTAGAATTTCAATTTTTCTTTAGATAATTGTGGATCTCTAACATATATTTATGTCAATAACGGTCATTCCTCTGGCATTGTTCTTTTTTTTTTTTCTGACAGTTGCTTAGGTTAACCTGGGTCTTTTCTGGTTCTATAGATACTTTGTCTATTCTTGTGAAGAAGTATACATGGATTTTAATTGGGGTTTCATTGAAGCTCCAAATGGTTATAATAGCCTGATAATCTTCACATTTATTCAACCAATCCATAAACATGGAATGTATTTCAATTTCTTCAGTTTCCTGTTGTTTTTATCTTCTTTTTCAGAGATTTAACGTTTTTATTTTAAGGACTTTTACCTCCATGATTAGACGTATTGCCAGATATTGTATTTCATTTAAGGCAATTTTAAATAGGAATGTGTTCACTGTCTCTTTCTCTCTATATTTGTTGATAGCACATAGAAAAGATATTGAGTTTTACAAATAAAGTCTATTAACAACAGCTTTATAATTGGACTTTGTCCAAACTCAACAAAAGGAGAACATACATTTTTGAAGGCATGCAGTTCCCTGTGTTCAGAGATAAGTGGTAAGGGAAACAGGAATGTTAAAAACACAAGGAAGAATATATGTCTTTTTTTCCGCCCCTAAGGCTGGGAGAAATCATGGTTTATAGTCTGGTGACATTTGGTAGCCACAAATACTTGGCTAGGTTTCCATTACTAGGCATTACAGGTTTCTTTGGGACCACCAGGTAACAAATACTATATTAGATCCTCCTCCAGGCATTTATTGTCAAACTGTCAATCAATAGAAAATAACTTTATCATAGGTGTCAAATGTAAGATATCTATAGATACATCAAAGGAAAATGTCATATAAACTTCATAAAGAGTTTTCATGTGGTCATGCCTTAAGCTTTATTGTACACATAGGATTAAGTTGTTTTTCACCAGGGCATTTTCCCCACAGACTATGCTATGATTAAATATATCCAAAATACAGTAATAAAGTCAAACCCTATGTTTGAACCAACAATGGCTACTAGGTCATGATGTGGAATTCCCCTCTGTATGCTGTAATTATCATTAATGAGTAAATAAACTGCTTTGGACCTATATAACAGAGCGGAACTTAGCTAGGTGGGGAAAACTAAACTGAATGTTGGGAGGAAGGAGGCAGAGTCAGAGAGAAGCCATAGAGCTGCCATGAGAGATAGATGCTGTAATTTGCTGGTAAGTCACTGCCATGTGGTGATACACAGATTAATGGAGATGGGTTAAATTAATATGTAAGAGGTAGCCATTAAGAAGCTAGAGGTAATGGGCCAAGCAGTGATTTAAATAATATAGTTTCTGTGTGATTATTTTAAAAGTCTGGGCATCTGGGAAATGAACAAGCGGCTCTTACAACAAAGTCATGCTGAGTAAAATTATCTTCTAGACAATATCATAATTAATAAAAACCCAGAGATAGAAATTGGGGTTCAAAGGTTTTTTGTTTTACTTTCCATTTTTTTTTTATTTTATACAATGGGAAAATATAGTGGCATTTCATTTGTATTTTAATAATAAAGCTTTTGTGAGAGAGAAAATCAACTACACTGATCAGCCTTACAGAACATGTATTGGTGACATACACCTTTTATCCCAGTAGCCAAGCTATTTTGCCATAGAAATCATACAGGAGTGGTGAATACCCTTAATCCTAACACTAGAGAGGAATATAAAATGACAGGAGATAGTTCCCACAGACAGTCTCATTCTGAGATTCCTGGTGGCAGGATCAACATTTCGGACTGAAGCAGAAGTAAGAGCCACTGGCTGGTTTCTTTGCCTTCCTGACCTTCAGGTTGAACTCCAGTATCTACCTCTAGTTTTTAATAATTGTGCTACACTTGACTTTAGTGGATTATTATTCTGCTGATTGTTTTGATTTCAGAGAGGACTGCAATGCCTTTTAATGAAAATCTAGACAAATATTTCTTGCTAGTAAAGTATTACATTTTATAAAAGAAATTATGACTACACATTACTAAATCAGTATGCTTTCTGCCTATATTTACATCTGCAGAATAAGTGTCCTTCTTACCCATGACTAAAAAAACAATCAAACAAAAAGTTTCTTCTTATCACACCACGCGGAGACCATTAAAAAAAGACACATTTTTTTGTTGTTGTTCTCAAAAATTCAAAGAACAAAAGTAATGTGGTATCCAGTTGCAGCTGTTTCATATAGAGCTAAAGTCCTGCATCTAGGCCACAGGAAGAGGTGGCAAAACTCTGCAAGAGCCAAAAGTACGTGAAGGTGGCTTTGAGTTTGTGCCACCTAGAAATATCACAGAGGCTATACCCACGAAGACTCGGCACTATGGCTGGTTAAACATACCTGAAAGGTCATAATTTCCATGGGCATGCTACTATGCAAAGGCAAAAACTCATTGGGACCTCAACTCTAGCCAAATAACTATTCATCTGAAAAATGTCGAGTGGGATTCATGATCTTCTCCCAGGGAAAAACACAAAAATTGATTACAAATATCAACGTGTCAAGCATTATATCATATACATATAGGTCACATAATACAATATAAGACTGAGCAGGTTTTATTTATGTATTTAGAATACACAAACTCACACTATGAGAACACAAATACACACAAAATCTACCATATGCACACTGTTTACTTACAAGAGAAAGATTGTAAAATGAGAACTTAGCAATGTCAAAATTTGTGGACTCTTTAATATTTAGCTAGCTAGAGATATGGTGTTTTTGATATGCATGCTTCCCATTTTATTTGTCAAAAATAGATGTTTTATACAATTTATTCTCATTACAATTTCTTCTCCTACACTACTCCAGGATTCCCCTAACAGCCTCTCACACCTGAATTTGTATTCTTTCTGTCTTTCCTCAGAAAACAAACATATATCCAAAGGATAATCATAAAATACTATAAGATAAAGAAGAACAAATTAAACTAAATAGGACAAAGCTAAAAATGGAAGAAAAAGAACCAGCAAAAAACATGAGAAATACATATATATGTTGAGAAACACACGTTCATGCACTGCAGATATAAGCCGTGTGACTCTTGGTATCCACTAGTGAATTGCATGTGGCATCCTCCCACTCTTTAAGAAAAACAGTAACTGAGAAACTACTTCCAAAAACTATGCTTTGTCCTCATCTTTCATGACAAATATGGCCCTACACTTCAAACACAGAACTGTATTTTTCCATAACTCTCATTATTTACATTTCTTTCCTCCACTTACACATCCCATTAAAACTCTTTATTTTTGTATGCCTCAACAACCTATAGATTTTTAAAGACATATTTTTATTCCTAATATACTATGATGCCAGATATTAAAGATTTTAATATAATTAATTCTTCTTCCTATCCCTACAGTCAAAGGGGTATGAAACATTTAAAATTAGGGTTTTTATTTTTACCATAGCATTCCTACAATTTTTATCTTTACATAGCCCTGCACTTTTAATAGTAGCACAGAGATAAATCTCCAAAGCTGAATTAATTTGCTTTTAGTCACTGTGATAAAAATAACTAAGAAGAAAACTATTAAAGGTAGAAATAATTTGAGCTTATTCTGTGGTAACAGTGAGCATTAACTCTCAGCACTTTCAAGGGGCACTAAACTTTTTGTGTCACAGTTACACCTGTGAGTATGTGTCTTAGCACAAATTAAGTTACCTTCTTCATATTAAGAAAACCTCCCTACATAAAACAAGTAGTCATGAAAAAAATAGTGCAATAAGAAGAATATCTCTCTAATTGAAATAAGACTAAGCAACAACTACAATAACAAAATATAGACATGGTAGAAAACCCCTGAAAAAACAAGCTCTCATTGTAGATAGAAACAGGATGATCAGGAATTCCAGGCTACATAGTGAATTTGAAGCCAACCAAGAATACACAAAATACTGGGTCAGAAACAGACAAAGAGAGCAAAAATGATTTTGGAAAAAAGAAGAGGAGGAGGTCAGGGGAAATGTCAGAATTTCAGAAGAGAAAATTCCAAAGTAATAATTCAAAATAATTTCATAACTATATATTTTTCTTTGGGTTCACCTTCTTATTTAGCTTCTTTAGGATCACAAATTACAGACTCAGTAACCTATATTTATGGCTATAAACCAATTATGAGTGAGTGCATCCCATTATCCTCTTTTTGGGTCTGGGTTACCTCACTCAGGATAGTGTTTTCTATTTCAATCCATTTGCATGCAAAATTCGAGAAGTCGTTGTTTTTTATGGCAGAGTAGTACTCTAATGTGTATATATTCCACACTTTCTTCATCCATTCTTCCATTGAAGGACATCTAGGTTGTTTCCAGGTTCTGGCTATTACAAATAAAGCTGCTATGAACATAGTTGAACAAATGCTTTTGTCATATGATAGGCATCTCTTGGGTATATTCCCAAGAGTGGTATTGCTGGGTCCAGGGGTAGGTTGATCCCAAATTTCCTGAGAAACCACCACACTGATTTACAAAGTGGTTGCACAAGTTTGCATTCCCACCAGCAATGGATGAGGGTACCCCTTTCTCCACAACCTCTCCAGCAAAGGCTATCATTGGTGTTTTTGATTTTAGCCATTCTGACAGGTGTAAGATGATATCTCAAAGTTCTTTTGATTTGCATTTCCCTGATCGCTAAGGAGGTTGAGCATGACCTTAAATATCTTTTGGCCATTTGAACTTCTGCTGTTAAGAATTCTCTGTTCAGTTCAGTGCCCCATTTTTTAATTGGATTAATTAGCATTTTAAAGTCTAGTTTCTTGAGTTCTTTATATATTTTGGAGATCAGACCTTTGTCTGTTGCAGGGTTGGTGAAGATCTTCTCCCAGTCAGTAGGTTGCCTTTTTGTCTTAGTGACAGTGTCCTTTGCTTTACAGAAGCTTCTCAGTTTCAGTAGGTCCAATTTATTCAATGTTGCCCTTAATGTCTGTGCTGCTGGGGTTATACTTAGGAAGCGATCTCCTGTGCCCATCTGTTGTAGGGTACTTCCCACTTTCTCTTCTATCAGGTTCAGTGTGTTCAGATTTATATTGAGGTCTTTGATCCATTTGGACTTGAGTTTTGTGCATGGTGATAGTTATGGGTCTATTTTCACAAGGTTGGATAGAGGAGCAGGGACTCACATAACTTAATTAAGGGAACCACTGTAGGGTTGGAAAGAGACATGAACCTAGAGTGGCTCCCAGGTGCCCAGGGCAATGTCCCCAGTTAGTTCCTTAGGCAGCTGAGGATAGGGAACCTGAAATGACCCTATCCTATAGCCATACTGATGAATATCTAGCATATCACCATAGAACCTTCATCTAGCGATGGATGGAGATAGAGACAGAGACCCACACTGGAGCACCGAACTAAGCTCTCAAAGTCCCAAGGAGGAGTAGAAGGAGGGAGAACATGAGCATGGAAGTCAGGACCACGAGAGGTGCACCCATTCACCGAGACAGTGGGGCTGATCTATTGGGAGCTCACCAGGGCCAGCTGGACTGTGACTGAAAAAGCCTGGGATAAAACCAGACTCTCTGAACATGGCGGACAATGAGGACTGATGAGAAGCCAAGGACAATGGCATGGGGTTTTGTTCCTACTTCATGTTCTGGCTTTGTGGGAGCCTAGCCAGTTTGGATGTTCACCTTCCTAGACCTGGATGGAGGGGAGAAGACCCTGGACTTTCCACAGGGCAGGGAACCCTGACTGCTCTTCGGACTGAAGAGGAGTGGGGGCAGGGGGGAGGGGCGGGAGGAGGGGGAAAGAAATGGGAGGCTGGGAGGAGGCAGGAATTTTTTTTTTTTCAATTAAAAAAAAAATCTGTTTTCAGACCTGGAAAAAAAAATTTCATAAAACCAATAGATAAAACTGTATAATCTCGATGAGTTCAGTATGTTTATAGAATACATACCATAACCAAATTGGAGCAGGCTTATTACTATATGCCGCACACCGCGCCCCCGTGTCTGCACTATGTGCGCTTGAACTCAGTTCGTGAACTTCAGGCAAGGGACTGGAGGTTGAGAATACACACGCAGAGACGCCGAGATGCAGAGACAGACCAACACAAGGACCTCTTAACACTGATACCAAAGCCCCAAGAATGCCGCCTTTATTGTGTTCAGGGGCAGATTATATAGAGATAGCCATGCCCCAGCCAAACCCACCAGAAACCACTCTCCTAATATCAGGAACTCCTGAAGGTCTGGTGCTCAGAGTAGCTGTAGGCACTCAGATCATAGGACAACAAATTGTTTACAAGAAATTCAGGATCTGAGGTCTCACTGCTCCCAACACTATGTTTAAGAAAATCGATGAATGATTATAAAGCTTTCCATGAAGAAAATATTAGAAAACAAAGAATACTATAGTCTTTCTAATATATTATTAATAAATTAATAACTAGGCTTAAACTTTCCTCATTAGCAAGACAAAAGAAATCAGTGAAAAGTATACAGATATGCTTTTACTTTTAAGGATTATACAAGTATAACCCGTAATTCTAAATACATTTTGAATCACAAAACTTGAATAAATATAAACTTTAGACTTCATAATTAATGACAAGGTGAAATTCTTTAGTGGCTCATTCATTACCGAGTATCAGTGGAAGTACATACCTTATAATCTGTTGATTTTTAATGACTCCACCTTTTTACCTTTTTCCCATAAATCCAAACTCCTGTGTAAAAATAGTTTAATTAAAGGCTAACAGCTTTTGCAGGGATTGCCTATTAACACACAAAGTACATCATTCTTCAGGGGCAATTAACAGTACCATAACACCTTCATTCTTGACCTTATTTCTAGTTGACACTTTAGTCTTTAAACCTGTTAACATCAACTAATATTAAAAATTGCTCTTTTGAATTTTCAGCTTTTTAAGTATCTCAGGTCTTTCCTTCCTTCTTTCTTTCTTTCTTTCTTTCTTTCTTTCTTTCTTTCTTTCTCTTTCTTTCTTAACAGTTTCTCTGTATAATAGCCTTAGATGTCGCTTTTGCCTCCTGATCACTGAGATTAAAGACCTGTGTATCCACCGACTAGCAAGATATCTAGTCTTAATTTCATTTTGCTTCTTGTTGTTAAAGTCTCCTTTTGAATCATCTTGTGCTCATTTCCCAAAGATTGTTTAGTAAATGGACATTACAAACATTTCGTAAATGAACTTAAAGTATTATTTCCTCTTCAGCTGCATCCCTGGTTTTAGAAAATCACTGAATGTCAAATTATTCAGCCAATGCTTAAAGGGGAAGCATGATCACTAGAACATAATATATTTTCAAGAACTAAAAAAGGTTTATAGGATAAGTTTATGCAAAATATTCTCATTAAAATTGCAGTTTTCATTTATTTCCAGTGTAAATAATAGCTCTCTGAGGCAGAAGTTAGCTCAAATTTTCTTTATGATAAAAACAACAGCCTTGAATTCTTGCTTAGAATTCAAACTGAATATTTCAAAAGAATAATACGTGAAGATATTATTTCTTTTTAAAAAATTTATGCAGTAGGCATTAAGGCATCCAAAATTGAAAAAAAGTTACTTGGTTTAATCAATAATTTAACTGAAAATTAGAAGCATCAAAAAGTATTTGAAAATTTTGCTTGAAAAGGAGTGAAATATGTATCTTTAGCAGGAATATAGTCTGTGTGATTATTTTTACATATCAGTCACAGATTTGTGCATAATCAAATTAACTACTCTTGAATTTCCCTCATTACAAACATATTTTACAATATATATATATATATATATTTTTATATATAATGTAATATATGTATAATATATAGAACACTGTATGTAGCATAGCATATACAAATAATCAAACATGACAAGCAAATTCGGTTTAAAAAATGTTTCTCCAAATTTCATTATTTTTCTACTACTTTAGGATATTAAATTAAAGGAAAAAATCATCTAAGATTAAATGCGCCATATAGGGAGCCACTCAGAGGACTCAGCAAGTAAAGGTACTAGAAGATAAGGATGAAGAAGTAAGCTTGATTTTGAAACCCCAAGTGGTATAAGAAGAAAACAAATCATTGTAAATCACCCTTTTTTCTCCACAAAAGTACCAGAACACAAGAACACCCAACACATGAACACAAAAGAAGCGAAGAAATGTGAAAAAAAAAGCAACAACAGAAAATTAAACACTCTGTATTGTATTTCGAGAGAGCTGAGGACTTTCACACTCTCTGTGGTGGGAAACGAGGAACTGAAGCTCCTTATTACGGTTTCAATTGAAGAAAATAATGGTGTGCGAATTTTGAATAGTAGCAGAACTCTGCCCTGTTATTTATGTGGTGTAAAGAACATTACAGGTGTCTTTTAGAGAAAGGATTATTTTACAAATTTAGTAATGTTCTCATATTTCTCTATAAGTTATAATTCATACCAAAATATTTATTTGGGGCTGCAGAGTTTCCTCAGTGCTTAAATGCTCTGGTTGCTTCTCCAGCAGACCCCAGTTACATTCCCACAGCAACAGTGGTGCCGCCAAACCATTTGTAACTCTAATTCAAGGAAATGTAATATTCACTTCTGGTTTCTGTAGATGTTTTCACACAATTAAAAACATTGATTCATAAAACATAAAAAGAGCAATTAAATAGTTCAGAGTACACCCATTCATACCATGACACATGTAGACACCTGAAAACAACGTGAAGGGTTATTTGGTTCCCTACTTCTAGTGTGAGAATTCTGGAAACCATCTCAAGGCTTTAGGCTTAGGTTTAGAGGAAAGTAAGGTGGTTAGCTGAGTCATCTCTCTGGTCCCTAGTTTTATAATTTTTGTTGTGCTTGTAAAATTTACTTTAATTTTGTGATAATAAAGCATCAATCTTACATGTAAACTGATATTTGCTTCTTAATGACAGTATTTATAAGAACATTGTCTTAGTTGATGTTTCATTGCTGTGTAGAAACACTTAGTATTAGGCAAATAGTTATGGGGCTCATCCCTGGGGAAGACTAGGTCTTTCTTAGAAACATTTATATTACTTTTAGTTCATCTTTTAGTCTTGGGGCCCTATGAAATTTCTCCTGTCCGTCATTATATTACATTTTTTGGGTACTATCAAATAATTTAACTATAATTATTTAGGTTGTAAATGCCTTTAAATGATCTTTAAAATGTATGGCTAAATTTCCTGATTATCCAAGTATTTCAGGGGGAGAGGAAGGTAGATCAGAAATTCATGTCTAGTATGGGGCAAATTCAAAACCATTATGAGCCATTTGACCTTGTTACAAATACTAAAGAAAGAGAGGAAGGAGAAAATAGAAGAGTAAATGTTAGAGGGAGAGAGAAAGAATATAAAAGCTCTGTCAATCTACATTTGGACAGTAGAGATTATTTGTATATAAAAATTTCAATGTGCTACAGAACTAGTAGCAGTGTATATCACAGAGTTCCTAGTATTTACTGAATTTCTAAAATGTAAGCAAAAAGATTCAACTGCTAATTACAAGGGATAATGAGTTATGTATTATAGTAAGGTAACTTCTACACTAGATGGTTTCAGAATCTTTATAGGAACAAAAAGCTCTATAACCTTTTTTACTTGTGTACAATTGCTAAATACTTCCCTTTTCTCTCTCGTCCTTTCTAGTTTATCAATTTAATCTTTGCTATTGAAAATGCTTTGCCTTTTCTATGAAAACTGACTTTTCTAACAATCTGCATACTTTTTTAATGGACTCAATATTTTTTTCTTATCCATTTGCTTTGTAATTGTTTTACTTTTATTCTCAAGTAATTATAAATTTATTTGAATAGTAATTCTTTAGCATAACAGCCAAATTTACCCAGAGAAATTTAGCAATAGACATTAAGCATTCTTTCTCAAATCGTCTTAATCTATTTTCTCTCCTCAATTATTCCACTGTAAAGCAAGAGAATTTCCTGAGACCTGGTCCTGCAGCACTTAATTCTTTATTCCTCTCATTGGTGCTTCAATGCTTCTTAGTCTAATTCTTTACATCTGTCTTCATACATTCCTCCCTCTGGGAAGCTTGCAAAGTTGCCAGAAGTATAAAATATTTCAAACAACTTGCTTACTTTTCTTCAGGTCCTCAAGTTGCTCTAATGAGTTTTGCTTTTATGGTTTTACTTTCTCATTTCTTTTCAGACAGTAAGCATTAAAAAAAAAGGTACTCATTTGTTTCTACAGGTTATTGTAAATTCATTGCTAAGGTGTTGTCTATATGTAGTTACTTATAAAATGACAATAAATTCAATTGTTAATCTTAAGTAATTCAAATGAATAATATCAAGAAAAACTTTCTTGCTGTGGGACAATGATTTGTACCCTGCCAATTTTATTTGAATAAAATAGTGATTGGCCAGTAGCCAGGTAGGAAGTGTAGGTGGGACAACCAAGCAGGAAGTAGAGGCAGGATGACTAGAACAGAAGAATTCTGAAAAGAGGAAAGCTCGTTCTGCAGTCGTGACCCAGCCACAGAGGAAGCAAGATATGACTGCCTAGCTGAAAAAGGTACCGAGCCACGTGGCTAACTCAGAAAAGAATTATGGGCTAATGTAAGTTATAAGAATTAGTAAATAAGAATCCTGAGCTAATGGGCCAATCAGTTTATAATTATGTAGGCCTCTATGTGATTTCTTTGGGGTTTAATGACTGTGGGAACAGGGCAAGACAGAAAACCTCAGACAACACTTTCTGAAATTCTAGAAGTATATGCATATCACATTCTATGAGATATGCACAGCAGTGTAGTCCCAAATAAAACTGACATGTTTAAGAATTGGAGAGACTCAAAATAATAGTCTGGAATTGTTTCTTTTATTTCTATATGTAAACATGTGACAATCTCTAATGCAATTCTGTACACAAACTTCAAAGTCCTGCTAATGACAAAAGTTGACTTCATTATCTTCTTGTCTATAACCTTTAAGGTAATGACCTTCCTGAAACCCAGGAGCAAAGAGAGAAGATTAAAAACAATAATAACAAAACAACTTCGTCCTTATAGTTTAAATACTACTACTCTCATTAAATCTAGACTTCTTCTTTAGACTTGCATGCTTCTGCCTTCCAATTTTCCATTTTTCTTCTTAATAATCTGAATTACAGTAGACATACATAATTATTAATGAGAAGAGAATCTTCACAATACTCATATTGCCCCCTTTTCTTTCTTTGTGTACCTCAAAGCATATGTACAACAGAAGTGCTAATTAGAATATGGAATTTATGACTGATTTTAAAATTTTCACTCTGACCTTATAAGAGTCAAGACTCTCCTTCCATATTATGGCGTTTAGGAATAATCATAATCAGACTTGGAGACAGGTGAATTTTAAGTACTCTGCCCTCTCACTGACACATATATGTTACTTTAAATCTATATTTACTTTTTTTACATATCTATACTCTTCCAAAATCTGAAGTACTCATCACAGAATAACCATATTCTGAAAAACCATATTAAACCACAGGGGTTCTGTATCACAGAGTTGGAAAAAGAGCTCTTCCATATATCAACTCTACATTTTTCATAAAATCTCTGCTTATTTTAATCTCTTAAGGTAACTTTCATTATCCAACATAAAAACTGTTGATTTGCTTTTATTCTGCAGCGAGTGATCATGGGCACTAGCATAACTTCTTATACCACATGCCAAGAATGTCACTGGAATAGTCACTCACCAAACTTTTCTAACAAAAGTGCCAGTGTTATTGAATCAACTGAAAGACTGGCGTTCTGTATGATATCTTGATATATCTTGATAGGGCTTCAAGTTAGTAACTTGGATTTTGGCATTTTTAGTGTAGAGGTACTCTTCAAAGCAATCCTCTCTGTACTTTACAGAATTTTGTTTTGTATGTCTTATATAGACAGGCTGGAGAGGTGGCTCAGTGGTTAAGAACACTGCCTGCTCTTTCAAAGGTCCTAAGTTCAGTTGCCAATAACCACATTGTGGCTATAATTATTTCTAATGAGATCTGGTGCCCTCTTGAGGAAGGGACCTGCCCAATCATCTTCATCAACTTAGACCATAAAACCTAACATAGACAAGTTCAACAGAACCACCATATACAGACTGCCTACCCACACTCAGCGTGTCTTATATAGTAGGGGAAAAATATTTTTAAAGTTTTAGCACACAGGATTCAAATACTGAAGAGAATACACAAATTAATAATCAAGCTCAGAAGATAGAAATTATTAGCTTTAATGATTCAAAATTTTTTAGTTGTAATCAAACTTTCTTTTTAAACTTCGGTTTTGCATTTTAAAGTTTGTAGGACGAACAGCTAAAATTTATAATGTTCCATAATATTGAGCAGAAAGTGAGAGACATTGTTTTCCTAAGTGACGAACAATAATCTATTTCTGCCCATCACACCAGCCAAAGGAAAATCATTGTTTGCATCCTTTCTCTTTCATTAGCATTTTGTGAATGCAGGGCAGGAGAATAGCAGAGTGCTGGTAATCTAAACACAAACAAGGTTACTGCAACCTCCCAGATTTCAAAGTGACTGCCTATAGGCAGCCCTCTCTTCAGATAAGGGAAATGCAAGATGCAAAGAAAGGTATTTTCCATTATAAAGGCTTTTTAACGAAGAGTACAAAGAAAAGAAAGTGTCTATTAAGCTTTAGATGTAGAAATGTTGCTCACACAAAAGAACGAAGTGGGGGAGAAAAAAAAGAGAAGCGACATTCACAACATCAGAGTTGAATGAGACGTTCTGAATACATTAGGAAGATGATAACTCTCTACTCATAGCTATTTAATATGTACACAAGTGATGAAACTTGAAACCTCCTCATAGCATAAAACTAACATCAGGAATATTGGTTTTTGTTTTATAAACTTTGTTTCATTCCTGTGAAATAGTTATTATTCTTTATAAACTTTAAAAAAATCTAAGATGAATATTGAAAGATATAAGATGTGGAATGAGAAATCTTAAAAGCACATTCTATTGGGGGGCCCTGTTTCTGACTTTCAGTTTTGATAACATTCCTACTCCAAGGCTCTTTTTATGACCAGAGGATATTAAGTGTTTAACTCACTGTGAAAATTGTTAAAACAAATGTGCCATAAGTATTAAATTCCAACAGTGACCTCTGAAATAGAGTGAATTCTAGCTCCTATTACAACACATTTGCTCATACAGTTTATTCAGTTTTATTTTCATTTTTATGTGTGGGTGTGCCATGAGCATATGAGTGTCTGCAGAGTCCAGTGAAGAGAACAATGGAACGTATCGTCTGTAAAGGTATGAAAATTAAAACCAACTTAAAAGCATAAAAAAGCATGCATACATACTTATTAAAACAGCTAGTAGATCTGTCAAAAGAAGAACTAATCAAATGGACAGCTTTCTGCTTTTGGCAACTTTTAATGTTACTTAGAAGAAGTAGTTATGAGGACAGAAGTAAAGAAGACTGAGATGTTCCAAATGTACCAAAGGGGAATAAAGAGTGTTGAAATAAATACAGCAACTCTCATCTTAAAGGGCATAAAGGCTAGTTTTTTTAGATCCAGATTAAGTGGCCATGGCCCTAGAATAAAAATTAGGCTTTATCAGAGTCAAAATTACATTTTAAGTTTGAATTACGATGCCAAAGAGATCCATGAAACAAAAATGACTCTGATCTGCAAGCATCTCACTCAAGGACAAATGATTTTTGAAATGCTGGAAGCTATTGCTTGGGGGGACGGGGGAGACAACAGGTTTTCACTCCCCTAAACATGTTTTTTGACCCATCTGCCCTAGATATGCTTTATCATATGTGAGTAGGAGTTTCACAGGCAGGAAATAAGTTGTGATGTACACTTGACCCTAATTGGACGAAGACAGTGCTTGCTCCTGATTGAACCTGATGGGAGATTCAATGGATCTGGATTTTCCTTCTTCAGCAGTTGCAAATTGTGACTCAGGTCCATTTCCCAGGAACCTGGGTATGGACCTTGCCAGAGGCCTTTCACCTGGCCAGCATTTAAATAAAGCTTGTTTCAAATTCGGCTTTAAATTATATTGGTGGTCTTATTCTCTACTGGTTGATTAACAGTTGCTTCAAAGTATATGTTACAACATGTTTAACAAATGTTATATTTGTACAGAACAAAGAAAGCCATAAACAAAGCAAGCTGAAGTTCCAAATTTAATTTGTGAGAGAGGACACATCATAGAGTTTATTAAAGCAAGATTGGGGAAGCATTTTCTATAGGGCCAATGTGCTACCTGATGAAGTTCTTAGCTTTTCGGCTGGTGGAAGTTACTATTCTGCTACTAGGTTTGAAAAAAAAAAAAAAGTATCTGTGAGTTACAAGATGTACAGACACAACACTTCAAGGAACTGTTGTTTTAAAGGGTTAGTAATTGGTAAAATAAACTGAATAGACTTTAGATACGCATTATTCCCATCTCTCTTCAGTACTGCAGTTTCAGTCAGCAAATCAGGCTCTGGAGACAGTTTTTTTGTTTGTTTGTTTGTTTGTTTGTTTGTTTGTTTCCAGAAATTATCCTTACAAAAGCCAAGGACTAAAGGCCTGGGTTTCAGACAAAGCCCCTTCCTTTTCAGATGCATAGGGAAAGTTAGGTAACCCTTGTAAACTTAATATATAAATAAATGTAAAAACAAAACAGTATATTTTGGAATACTGAGAGAAAGATGAAGAATAGAGTCCTCTACCCACCCTTCTACTTTAGAAACTTATCCAAGATGTCCTTATCTGTAACTTTTCCTGCAGTCTAGTTAACTCAGCTCTTTTCAGGGATAAAGCTACTGGGTTTTATTTTGTTGACTTTTTCTTCCTATTTTCTGTCTCTTCCATAACTGGCTACAATGTTAAAATAATCACTCTTCCAATATGCATCTAAGCTTGTAAGCACACAAAGGTATGCTTGTGCAGCATGGAAAGACTCGTTCTGCATGATGCAAATAGTTTCTGATAGGTTACATCACCTGCAGCTGCTGCTGCTTTCATCTTTATATGGTTTATCCATTAAGGTGATTCCTAATGAATTTGCATTAATTCTTTAGTGTTTTCACTATCTTTCCATCTTTTCGAGGCTGGATTGGCACTGGAATGAAATGATATGATAACTTGGGTATCCCATGTCAAAACAGATTCAACTTTACCTTTGTATTAATAAAACTTATTAATAATTAAGGTGACTTTTTTCAAACTTCCATATGATCCAGAAAGCATGCCATTTGTAAGAAAGTGTAAATATTGCATTTAGAAATTGTTTTATGGAATGTTTTGACATGCACGTGCCTTCTGGAAACATTAGCTTACACCAAGACAACCAAAGAAAGAAACATTGTAAATGAAATATTTTGGAGGAAAGAGTCTTACATAATTTTGTATTAAGACAAATATGAACGGAATTATCACTTCTACTCTGAAGACTGAATATAATCCTTTGGAAATGACTAGGATTATGAAATAATTTGCAATTCAAGGCTTCTAGGGACTGTAAAGATGCAGTTTTTCTATGCAATAGATAAAAATCCAATCCATCTACAAGACCATGAAGAGGAAAAAGCAGAAGAGGGAAGGATTTATGCATCATAGATATTGTGCCACTGTAATTTGGAAAATAGAATAGAAACTCACGGGAGAGATGGGCTAGAAGTCATAACCACCCAGGAGGCCTGAGCAGTAAGTTTGATCAGTTCAACTTGCTTCAGGGAGAATACAATTCAATATATAGGCATTTACAGCATCAGTGGGATGTGCTAGAATGATGAACTTGTCTTTTTTGGTAAAGGTGTAAAACGCACAGATGGAAGGTTAATGAGTGAAATATTGTTATTTCATCTTATGATTGCTTTGGAATTTCTGACTTAGCAGTATTACAATCATTTTTACATCATTAAATGGCACTCAGGGAAGTTATAGGAACACAAAAAGAATCTCTAGAAAATCTTCACGAAATTATGTGAAAATATCTATGGTTTAAACATTTGCTTTAGAGGTTTGTATATATAAACAGATACACACACACACATATGCACACACTTACATCACCATTACAACTAAAAGAGTATTTCTGACATCTGTTGTTGTAGCCCTTGGACACTGAGCGAGTATTGTTAGTACCAATAGGAAATTTTTATTTAAATTATATATGCATATTTATATAGTAATTTGTGTTTATTATGGGTAGTTTTTTCATTTCAAAATTTAAACAGATTTTAATAGTGTTACTACAGCCTTGCAGAAATACCATGTTAACTAAGTTCATTTTTTTCAAAGCATAAATATAATGTATTTCCTTTTAAAAAAATATTAATTTCATAAAATTATTTTGGATAATTCAATTTGTCTTAAATTAAATTTTTTCCAGCTGTCTTGGCATTTTAATACAAATATACTGTTTTCTCAGATTTATGTTTTTTCAAATGTCAAAGTATCAGCCCTCAGAAAGTCAGTTTCTCTAAACTGTAGAGGAGGTAAGGAGTACGCAAAGTATTAGGCAGATAAACAGACATATGGGAACTTTATCTGAGGGATCAAAAATTAATTCTTCATTACTTTCTTTCTGCTTCTTCTTTCTCAGTTTGGTTATTATCCCCAGTTGTTTTCCTTCTTAATTTTTCTTTCCTTTTCTTCTTCTAAGTCAAAAATTTCTACACAAGAAAAGATTACTTAACAAACAGATGTTATTTATTTTCCAAAAACAAATAAAAATTTTTACAGAGAAAGAAGTCATAAAGACACAAATTATATATCACTCTGGAAGCCCACGAAGAGTTAAACATATTTCTTTGTATTAATTTTCCCAACATATCATCATTACTTCAGAACGAAGATTCTTTTATAACTGATTAACAAGTTTGAAGTAAGCCAAGTATGTGATATCATTTAATTCAAAACTAGGAGACAGATGTTCATGGTTACAAAGAAAGATTAATCATTTTATTATTTACAAAAAAAAGGTAATTATAAAAAATTTTAAAGAATCAAAAATCTAAACTTTATATATAATATCAGCCTTTTCTACATTAAATCCTCACAGTGCCCACCCATTCATCAACACTTTTTAATTAAATCATACCAAAAACAAAGAGCAAAAATGGGTACAAGAAATTAATTACTGCCTTTGGTTACCCATCTGTCTTTAATAAGAAAGGCATATCAACTAATAATAATGACTTCGCAACTGTTCTCATTTGTTGACCTCAATTAGTGTCTTGTTCAACTATTAAAGTGTGCTTTTCTAAACTTTAAATTTTTCCCCAAGATTTTCTACATTAAAGCCATTAAAAATAAAAACAAAAAACCCTTAACCTAAATTTACTAACAAACTACATCTCTAAAATCTTTCTAAGGGTGTGTTTCAAAGCTGCTTGTTATTCCTTGTACAAGGACCATAACATTCATAGACCTGATCTTCTCATTAAGAATATATGAGGTTGGGGAGAGATGCCCCCCACCTGCATCAACACCTGATACAGGTGGAAAGGTTGGCCTTATAATAATAAGGTTAAGAGAGCTCTCCCTGACCCCCACCAGCTGCAACATTTGGGGAAAAACAGTCCTGTTCCTTGCATAGGCGGCACAAGAAAAGTCAGTCTTCTTGGTCAAAGGGTAGGTGAGTCAGACCTAAGGTTGTGTGCATTGGAGAGCAGTAGGCATTACTCATCTGTCCTGTGGTCAAAGGTCAGGAAAGAGATGCCTTCGCACTGTCCCACCCTGCCAATAATTCCTGAGGCAGATAGGAGATCTGGTCCTGAGGTCGTTAGAGAAAAGGAGCTGCCCCCACCCCTCATCAGCTACAGCACTCAGGAGAATGTGCTAGGCAACACAGAAGAGCTGATACAGAAGGTGTAGGTGTGGAGGAACCGACTCTGAGGACGTGAAAGTAGGAGAACTGGTTTCACCCCTACCCTGAGAAAATGAAAGTAGGAGAAACGACCACATTATGTTCCTTGCTCATCTCTGCAAGTGGTAAACTTGCCAGGACAATGCAGTAGAGTTCACCTTGGTTGAGTGGACAAGAGAAAGCTGGTGGGCTAACCAACCCTACAATTTTGCATGCTCAAAACCAGGGTTATGTTTAAGCCCACCCCAACATCCACCCGATATATGATCTGCTGGAGTACGAGAAGGAACTTGTTCTATAGACCAAAAGTTGCAGGATTTTCCCAACACAGGGCCACATTAAAATAAACAAGAGGAATTCCAGTGAGGGCCCAACATATAAAGTATAGCAGAAACCACAGTCCTCAAACCAGACCAATGACTCTCTGCAATGAACACTTGCAAGTAAAGATGTGTGTGTGTGTGTGTATGTGTTTACTGTGTGACTCAGTGTGTCACACTACAGCTTCCATGATTAAAGTGATTTGTTCCTTCTTTTATATTCTTTTACTTTTTTCTCTTAAATTTTATTTGATTTTATTTTGCCAGGGAGGTTGCAGGGCAGAGAGTGGATACAAAGGAAAGGAAATGAATATGATGGAGATGCAACATGTGAAATTCAGAAAGAATGAATAAAAAGGAGAAAAAAAAGAATATGTAAAACTCTATATTATACTTTCCAAAGTTGTGTACATTTATATTGGGGTTAGGATTTTAGTGTCAAATATTTCATTTTTTGAGTTAATTGTTTTATAATTTGCTAGTCCATTGTTTTATTCACTTTAACACAGATAGTTTTAAAATTTTATAATATCCAAATATTTCCATCAAAAACAGTACCTCTAAGTTTATCTTGAGATCTAAGTAAAAGAATGGCCCATAAATAATTTTTGTTTAAGAATTTCAAGTTGTGGGACGAGCAACGCAGGCGCCGGCAGATGAGCGACGCAGGTGGGCAACGCAGGCTGCAGGCTGCAGCTGGGACCGGCAGGGACAGGCGCCATGGCAGAGGACTCAGGCAGCAGGAACCAGCGAGCAACACCTAGAGCAGATCGCCCCACTACAATTAAATCAAAGAGGTAGACCTTTGGTTGGCGAGGTCCCTGGCAAACGGGGAGCCGGGTCCTGTTCCGGAAAACCCTTCTGAGGGGTAAGAGGGATCTTGGCCCCCGGCAGGAGCCAGGAAACAGAGCGAGGGAAATTTGTAAGAGAAGCCTCTGGCCAGCAGAGAAACCTGATCCGATTTTAAAATACTGATTAGATAGCATCGATAGGAGGAGATGGGCAGGCGCCAAGGCAGAACTTAATTAACCCAATAATCTGAAAAACAACATGAAAACACCAGAACCCAATGATCTTACAACAGAAGGACTTGAACACCCTAACACAGAAGAAGTGGAAAAAATTGACTTTATGAAAGCAATAGAGTCCCTTAAAGAACATGTAAAAAACACCCTTATAGAAATGGATGAGAAGTATAACAAAAAAAAAATTGAAGAAATGAGTAAATACATACACGAGACCCTGGGAAACCAAGAAAAAAATGATCAAACAGGTAATGGAAACAGTTCAAGAATTGAAAACTGAAATAGAAGCAAGGAAGAAAACACAAATTGAGGAACAGCTGGATATGGAAAATCTAGGTCAATGAGCAGAGCCTACAGAAACAAGCATAATCAATAGAATATAAGAGATAGAAGAAAGAATCTCAGATTCGGAGGACATCATAGAGAAAATAAATGCACTGATCAAAGAAAACAGCAAAGCCAACAAATTCTCATCACAAAACATTCAAGAAATATGGGACACAATAAAAAAGACCAAACCTAAGAATAATAGGAATAGAAGGAGGAGAAGAATCACAGCTCAAAGGCCCAGAAAATATTTTTAACAAAATTATGGAAGAAAACTTTCCCAACATAAAGAAAGATATCCCTTTGAATATTCAAGAAGCATACAGAACACCAAACAGACTGGATCAAAGAAAAACATCCCCTCGCCATATAATAATCAAAACACAAAATATACAGGTTAAAGAAAGAATATTAAGAGCTGCAAAGGAAAAAGGCCAAGTAACCTATAAAGGTAAACCGATCAGACTTACACCTGACTTCTCTATGGAAACCATGAAAGCCAGAAGGTCCTGGATAGAGGTACTTCAAAAACTAAGAGACCATGGTGCAAACCCAAACTTCTATACCCAGCCAAGCTAGTGTTCACTATCAATGGAGAAAACAAGACATTCCAGGATAAGAACAAATTTAAACAGTACGTAGCCACAAATCCAGCCCTACAGAAAGTAATAGAAGGAAAATCGCAACCCAAGGAATCCAACATAGCCAACACTGCCTACAATAACTCAGGCATCTAACAAATCTTCACCAGCACAACTCAAAGAAGGGACACACACACAAACTCTACTACCAAAAAAAATAAGAATAATCGGAGTAAACAACCACTGGTCATTAATATCACTTAATATTAAAGGTCTCAATTCACCTATAAAAAGGCACAGGCTAAGAGATTGGATACGAAAACAGGATCCAACATTCTGCTGTTTGCAAGAAACACATCTCAACCACAAAAAAAGGCATCTACTCAGAGTAAAGGGTTGGGGAAAGGTCTTTCAAGCAAATGGTCCTAAGAAAAAAGCAGATGTGGCCATACTAATTTCCAACAAAATTGACTTCAAACTAAAATCAATCAGAAGAGATCGAGATGGACACTTTATACTCATAACAGGAACAATTCATCAGGATGACATCTCAATCCTGAATATCTATGCCCCTAATATAAAAGCACCCACTTATCTAAAAGAAATATTACTAGAACTCAAGGCAGACATCAAACCACACACACTAGTAGTAGGAGATTTCAACACACCTCTCTCTCCAATGGACAGGTCAATCAGACAGAAACCTAATAGAGAATTAAGAGAATTATTGGAGGTAATGAAACAAATGGATTTAACAGACATCTATAGAACACTCCACCCAAATAGGAAAGAATATACCTTCTTCTCTGCAGCTCATGGAACCTTCTCAAAAATTGACCATATACTCAGAAACAAAAAAAAAAAAACCTCCACAGATACAAAAGAATATCAGTGTCCACCTGTGCCTTATCAGATCACCACGGATTAAAGTTAGAAGGCAACAACAATGCTACCCCCAGAAAGCTGACAAACTCATGGAAACTGAACAATCAACTACTAAACCACACCTGGGTCAAGGAAGAAATTAAGAAAGAAATTAAAGTCTTGCTTGAATTTAATGAAAATAAAGAGACAACATACTCAAACCTATGGGACACGATGAAAGAAGTGCTAAGAGGAAAGTTCATAGCACTAAATGCCCACTTAAAGAAAACGGAGAAAACATACATTGGGGACTTAACAGCACACCTGAAAGCTTTAGAAAAAGAAGCAGATCTGCCCAGAAGGAGTAGAAGACTGGCAATAATCAAACTGAGGGCGGAAATCAACAAGATAGAAACACAGGAAACAGTCCAAAGAATCAATGAAACAAAAAGTTGGTTCTTGGAGAAAATCAACAAGATTGATAAACCCCTATCCAAACTAATCAAATGCCAGAGAGAGAATATGCAAATTAATAAGATCAGAAATGAAAAGGGGGACATAACCACAGACTCAGAGGAAATTCAGAGAATCATTAGATCTTACTAAAAAAGCCTGTATGCCACAAAACTGGAAAATGTAAAAGAAATGGACATTTTTTTGAGATAAGTACCATATACCAAAGCTAAACCAAGACCAGGTGAATGATCTGAATAGACCTGTTAGTCGCAAAGAACTAGAAACTGTTATCAAAAATCTCCCCTCTAAAAAAAGCCCAGGACCAGATGGCTTCAATTCAGAATTCTACCAGAACTTTCAAGAAGAGTTAATACCTATAATCCTTAATGTATTTCACAATATAAAAACAGAAAAGTCATTACCAAATTCCTTTTATGAAGATACAGTTACCCTGATACCAAAACCACACAAAGACCCAACCAAGAAAGAGAACTACAGGCCTATCTCACTCATGAATATCAACGCAAAAATTCTCAAGAAAATACTGGCAAACCGAATTCAAGAACACATTAGAAAAATTATCCATTATGATCAAGTAGGCTTCATCCCAGAGATGCAGGGCTGGTTCAACATACACAAATCTATCAATGTAATCCACCATATAAATAAACTGAAAGAAAAAAAACCATATGATCATTTCATTAGATGCTGAAAAAGCATTCGACAAAATTCAACACCCCTTTATGATAAAGGTATTGGAGAGACTAGGAATTCAAGGGTCATACCTAAATATAATAAAAGCTATTTATAGCAAGCCGACAGCTAACAGTAAATTAAACGGAGAAAAACTAAAATCCATCCCACTAAAATCAGGAACAAGACAAGACTGTCCACTCTCTCCATACCTCTTCAATATAGTGCTTGAAGTTCTAGCAATAGCAATAAGACAACAAAAGGGGATCAAGTGGATTCGTATTGGAAAGGAAGAAGTTAAGCTTTCGTTATTTGCAGATGATATGATAGTATACATAAGCGACCCCAAAAACTCCACCAAAGAACTCCTACAGCTGATAAACACCTTTAGTAATGTGGCAGGATACAAGATCAACTCCAAAAAAATCAGTTGCCTTCCTATACACTAAGGATAAGGAAACAGAGAGGGAAATCAGAGAAGCATCACCTTTCACGATAGCCACAAAGAGCATAAAATATCTTGGGGTAACCCTGACCAAGGAAGTGAAAGATCTATTTGACAAGAAATTTAAGTCTTTGAAGAAAGAAATAGAAGAGGACACCAGAAAATGGAAGGATCTTCCCTGCTCTTGGATTGGGAGGATCAACACAGTAAAAATGGCAATTCTACCAAAAGCAATCTATAGATTCAATGCAATCCCCATCAAAATCCCATCAAAATTCTTCACAGATCTGGAGAAGACAATAATCAACTTTATATGGAAAAACAAAAAACCCAGGATAGCAAAAATCTTATACAATAAAGGAACGTCAGGAGGCATTACCATCCCTGACTTCAAACTATTACAGAGCTACAGTATTGAAAACAGCTTGGTATTGGCATAAAAACAGAGAAGTCGACCAATGGAATAGAATAGAAGACCCTGACTTTAACCCACAAACCTATGAACACCTGATTTTTGATATAGGAGCTAAAAGTATACAATGGAAAAAGAGAGCATCTTCAACAAATGTTGCTGGGAAAACTGGATGTCAATCTGTAGAAGAATGAAAATAGATCCATATCTATCACCATGCACAAAAGTCAAGTCCAAGTGGATTAAAGACCTCAATATCAATCTGAACACACTGAACCTGATAGAAGAGACAGTGGGAAGTACTCTACAACACGTGGGCACAGGAGACCACTTCCTACGCATAACACCAGCAGCACAGACAGTAATGGCCTCATTGAATAAATGGGACCTCCTGAAACTGAGAAGCTTCTGTAAAGCAAAGGACACTGTCGCTAAGACAGAAAGGCAACCCACTGACTGGGAGAAAATCTTCACCAACCCCGCAACTGACAAAGGTCTCATCTCCAAAATATATAAAGAACTCAAGAAACTAGACCGTAAAAGGCTAATCAACCCAATTATAAAATGGGGCACTGAGCTGAACAGAGATCTCTCAACAGAAGAAGTTCAAATGGCCAAAAGACACCTAAGGTCAAGCTAAACTTCCTTAGCAATCAGGGAAATGCAAATCAAGACAACTTTAAGATACCATCTTACACCTGTCAGAATGGCTAAAATCAAAAACACCAATGATAGCCTTTGATGGAGAGGTTGTGGAGAAAGGGGTACACTCATCCATTGCTGGTGGGAATGCAAACTTGTGCAACCACTCTGGAAAGCAGTGTGGAGGTTTCTCAGGATTTTTGGGATCAACCTACCCATGGACCCATCAATACCACTCTTGGGAATATACCCAAGAGAGGCCTTATCATACAACAAAAGTATATGCTCTACTATGTTCATAGCAGCATTGTTTGTAATAGCCAGAACCTGGAAACAATCTAGATGCCCTTCAATTGAAGAATGGATGAAGAAAGTATGGAATATATACATATTAGAGTACTACTCAGCAATAAAAAACAAGGACTTCTTGAAGTTTGCAGGCAAATGGATGGAAATAGAAAACACTATCCTGAGTGAGTTAAGCCAGACCCAAAAAGAGGAACATGGGATGTACTCACTCATATTTGGTTTCTAGCCATAAATAAAGGACATTGAGCCTATAATTTGGGTTCTTAGAGAAGCTAAATAAGAAGGAGAACCCAAAGAAAAACATATAGGCATCCTCCTGAATATTAACCTTCATCAGGCGATGAAAGGAGACAGAGACAGAGACAGAGACAGAGACAGAGACAGAGACCCACTTTGGAGCACCGGACTGAAATCTCAAGGTCCAAATCAGGAGCAGAAGAAGAGAGAGCACGGGCAAGGAACTCAGGACCGCGAGGGGTGCACCCACACACTGAGATAATGGGGATGTTCTATCGGGAACTCACCAAGGCCAACTGGCCTGGGTCTGAAAAAGCCTGGGTTAAAACCGGTCTCGCTGAACATAGCAAACAATGAGGACTACTGAGACCTCAAGAACAATGGCAATGGGTTTTTTGATCCTACTGCACGTATTGGCTTTGTGGGAGCCTAGGCAGTTTGGATGCTCACCTTACTAGACCTGGATGGTGGTGGGTGGTCCTTGGACTTCCCACAGGGCAGAGAACCCTGATTGCTCTTTGGGCTGACAAGGGAGGGGGACTTGATTGGGGGAAGGGGAGGGAAAGGGGAGGCGGCAGTGTGGAAGAGACAGAAATCTTTTATAAATAAATAAAAAAAAATCAAGTTGTGTCAGTATTTTTATGTTTATTTGTCATATAAAAATTTTATGCTTTATAGAATTCCTTTGATAAACCTATCACATTTATCATTATTTATTTCTTTGTGATGAAGTTAGTATGAATTGTGATGTCTTGCATTTTTAATGCACTAATTATTATAACACTGGGTATTAACAAACTATTGTTTAATTGAACACCAGAACCTCTTTTCTTACTAGAGTAACTTGGTCTCTGTTCATCAATATTTGCTTATCTCTAGATCCCACCACGTTAATCAGGTCTATATATTCTCTTTATTTTTAAAATATCAACATTTTTAGAATCCACATAAACCATAAACATAATTTTATGATTTTATTTTATTTTTAATAATTCCCCAGTTAATGAGCATGAGTTTTTTCCACGTCCTGGGTAATATTGTTCTATATATAACAGCAGCTTTGACATGGTTTTATTGGCACTATTCCAGAACATGGTAGCTTTGTTTTGTATTCTGAAGTATTTTCACACTCTTTTTTTATGAGGATAATATATAATATATGGTGATGGGTGTAAATGTTTCCTCCAATGTTTAGCCATTATTGACTAGCTTTTACTCAGGAATGATGAGTAGCTGCTCTAAAATATGCCTAAAAGTTGTCCACTGTTACAGTGATTTGTCATCACATAAAATGTGGTCATTTCTATATTTTCTTAGCAGCATATCTATTTAAAATCTTTTCAATTTTAATGCTTGATGATCTTTTAATTTTTTTGCTTTTGATTTGTGCATGTTGTTGAAGTTAATTTAAGATAACGTCATTTTCAAATATTTCTCTCATATTTTCAATGATCTATCAATGTTTGATTATTTCTTTTGCTGTGTACATGATTTTTATTTGAAATAGCTTCATTTGTTTAATTTTGCTTTAGTATCTCAGACTTTCCAGACACCCAAATAAACAAAACCATAAGAGTTAAAAAATAAACACAAATTCTAGTCAACTTCAGTGTCTAAAGCATTTTCTATTTTCTTTCTTTTCATGTTTTTACTTGTTTTACAATTAAGGCTTCATATTCAAAGAGACAATTTTAAATGTACAAGAAGAAACCATCAGTGTGTTTTAAACTATTGGGAGAGAAGAAAAATAACATTTTTGCATAATATTGCAAAGATGGTATAGAAACTGCTAATACCATTAGGAGGAGAAACATAAAACAGAGCAGAAAGATGTTTCCAAGCCTAAAGGAGAAAACAACCGAGGATTTGAGTTCCTCTCTTTCTTGGGAACCAAGGTAAATAGACAGTTGTGAGGCATATCTGTTACCTCACTTTTCCTCCAGCGACTGGAAAATTGAAGAGAACATTTGAAACACAATGGCATCTCTGTTCAATGACCTGATTCGATTGTGTTTAAAACAAATATATTTGTACTTCTTACAGTGATTCAAAAGTCCAAACCACTTGCTTTCATAACCAAAGGAATTCTTTAGTGATTTACAAAAAAGTCCAAACATTCATATGGAAACAGACAGTTATGTGAGAGTGTTTTGCGGTGATGAAGCTATGTGTATATATATATATATACATATATTATATATATATAATTACATATATAATTATATATATATATATATATATATAATTGCCCATCTCATAAAGGGAACCTGTGACAGACCAAAATGAAGATTAAACTAAAGTCCAACGTGAGTGAAGGAGATTTTATGGAGGCTACTTACAGAGTAAGGATCGCTCAGAAACAGCTGAGAAGCCAACCCCAGGACATGTGAAGTATCCCAAGAGCCGTTTCCCTAGAGATTTCTACATAACGTGTAGCAGCTCAACAGATTCTTCAAGATCTCCTCTCAGCATCTCTGTTAGTCAGTCTCCCACTTGTACTTGTTTACGGAGTCTGAAAATCATTGGAGTGGCCTTTCAGAATCTGGCAAAGTTCTGCTTTCTCAGAAATGTGAAAATTACTTCCCTCAAAATTCTTCTCTGAGACTCTTGCCAACACGCTGAAGTGAGTGCTTCAATTCTAGAAAAATAGATACAGAATACACACAAAGTCCCCATAAATTTCTTGTTTTCTCCTTAAATACTTTTGAATATATGGCCTTCCTCTGGAACATGGTCAAGCCAGGATTGTCTGCATACATAATGAAAACTGACTCCCCTGCCCCCAGCATCTATAAATTGAGAAAAATCTATCTGGGGTGGCACTTCATGCCTATTTTAACTCTTCATAATAAGGTTTTGTCTAGAGTGAGAAATCCAAGGTGTCATGCGTGTTATCCTAACCGTTGTGTGTCCATATCTACAGTTGTCTGATTTTTGTCCAGCAAACCATTTCCTTGTAGCCATGCATTACCGCTAGCTATTATAGTTTTTCTCACCCCTCTTCTGCAATGCTTCCTAAAACTTGGGAGGACATTTCATGATACAGATATCACATTTAGAGCTGAACATTATGCAGTCCTTATTTTTAACAGATTAATCAATGGTGAATTCCTATCTTAATTGTTTCTTCTGAATAACGAGGTCTGTGCAATAAGTGTTAGAATGTATTACTAATTTATTTGCCTATGCATGAGTCATTAGAAGTCAATTTAACACTGTGGCAATAAATGTATATTAATCCATTTTTAATACTTTTTTTCTTAAGTGCATGTGACATGTGTCATCACAGGATCTTGGTCACAACAATGGTGGTAGGCATATCGTTCATCTTGTAGAGTGAGCTCTAAATCCAATCAGAAAATAGTTGGTTATTCCCATGACATTCAAGCCACTATTAAATTAATGAACATATCATCAATAGGCTAGTAATTATTCTAGCTCTCTGGATTCACAGTTGGTAAGACTGATGATTACATGCATAGCATCTTCCAGCCCCATGAAAGCTAACCAGTAGAGAAAAAGCTTAAAAGTAAATACAGTTTTGCCTTTTCCATCTGCTATGTCTCAAAATACACAGTGTCTTTAGAAATAAAGTTTTTACTTTTGAGTTATGAAATAAATTAAAAACACTGCATTACAAAATGTACTGTTCTTGCGCATATACACAAAGGACTAATAAAGGCTTGTGCTCATTCATGTTTATTTGATCCTCTTGCTGGGCTCCAAGCTCTCTCTCTCTCTCTCTCTCTCTCTCTCTCTCTCTCTCTCTCTCTCTCTCTCTTTCAAATTTTGGATTTTGTTTGGTTTTGGTTTAATTTATTTATTTATGTTTGTTTTTATTGTTGTTTGTTTGTTTGTTTTGTGACATTTCTCTATGCAACCCTGACTTTCTTTAAATTTATTCTGTCGACCAACAAAGCAGGCCTAAAACTCACAGAAATCCACTCACCTCTGCCTTCCAAATTTAGGGATTAAAGTCGTTGTGTGCCACCATGCCCTGCTTATGAATCAATAGTATTCTTAAAGCCAATAGCATAGTAAATTCCATTCTCATAGATTAACAATAGAAACAGAGAAATTCCACTTTTGTCACAGCTTGAAAATTCTAGAAATTCCTTTTATTTATCTCTTCAATACTTTGCAAACTACATTACTCTTTTGATAGAGAACTGTAATTTGTGAGAGGAGAGATCCATAGGGAAGCACAATCATATCAAAATAATTGTGAATTAGAAATGAAATTTTTCCTTATTCATGAGATGCTGAAAAATGGATGTCAGGGTTTATTCTCTTGTTGGAATGATTGCATATTTGCATGCCATAACAAAAGAAAAAAGAAAGAAACCAAACAGTTGTAACCTTTCTTTTTTCTATCCTGCTTGTAGTTTTAATTCATGTATTTGGGAAACAGGATAATAAAAAATTAGAGAGGTTACTAGGATGCAGAGAAAATCCCTGTTGTTAAACTAGAACAAAGCATAATTCTCTTAGTCATTTTTTGTTTACAAGTAAAAATTTTCATCTCTAAACAATTATACATTTTATTTAACATAAACTTGTAGTAATAATGACACTCACAGAATGAATATATCTGTGCTGATATGACATATATTACAAATTAATGCTTTTTATTTTATTTAATAAGATATTTAGATTCTGTCTTTTAATTTTGTTCTCTTTTATTTTAATTTTAATGAGTAGTCCTCAAAATTTTTCATGTACATACATATGTCTAAATATATCATTATAGTTTTAATATTTTAATTTTCAAATTAATATTTTCCTGAATTTTCTATAAGAAAGCCATTTAATGTGTTCCTAATTTCAATAGTATATTTCTTTTCTTTTTTTTCTTTGCTAAAACTGAGCTATAAAATCTAGTAAATAATTAAACATTTTACTGTCTGTAGAGTCACAAATAAAGTATGAATTTTTTACCACAAGAAAAGAGATTTAAACTTTGAAATAAGTTTTAATTTATTTTTACAGCAACAAGCAGGCCTACAAAATTAAACACTAAGTTTGGAGTTTATATATGTATTTATTAAGACATGTACACTACTGGCAGAACAAAGAAACATAATTCTAAGATGCTAACACAGATGGTTGGTCTTTTTAAAGAAAACAAGAAAGGAAGCAGGGCAGGGAAGGCAGTTCGTTCAAGATTTCCCGTTGAGGGTCTTAATCACAGCGTCTGTTATTGCTACTATAAAAGTGGCTGAGCAGAGGAGCACAGGAAGTAACATTTGCCCAGTGATTGAGCAATGCGGCGAGCATGTTGATTGGGAGAGGGAGAAATGAAACAGAAGCAAGATAGACAGAAAAGCCTTGAAGCCACCTTTAGTAATATCTCCAAGCATGGAGGAAGAGACATTTGACATTTTGACAAAATGGATCATCTGCTCTGCAGTAACCTTTTATTTTTCCTTTATTTATTCCGTCCATCTACTGTATTAACTGCTTACTTCCCAGCAATCCTCTTCATGTGAGCTGACGAAGGTGCCATGCATGAATGAGGAAAATCCATATGTGGGTGTGGCTGTGAAAAGTGTTTTAAATATTTATTGAAACACTTTATTTACTGTTTATTTTCTCAAAGAACTGGTATTTAACATTCAAGAAAAGCCATCTACATTTCAGAACCTAGATTTGGAGAAGGAAATGAGATTCCCAAGTGTTGAACTTGGGAAAAGTGAGTGTTTGTGTAATTCCTGTGAATTATATTCATTTTTATTTTGGAAATAGAGTTTTTTTTTAATACACTGTGTTGCTTTTGATGTCTTTAGGTACTTTCATACAGATCATTGCATTAAACAGGTTGCAAGAGCTTTGAGGGATTGTTTTGAGGTAGTCAGATAAATTGCAAGCATATATTCAAATCAGATTCTTTATTATATTAGCAATCCACATAAAGTTGATTATTGTTCTCTCAAGGTCTGTGAAGAATTTTGTTGGGATTTTGATGGGGATTGCATTGAATCTATAGATTGCTTTTGGTAGAATTGCCATTTTTACTATGCTGATCCTCCCAATCCAAGAGCAAGGGAGATCCTTCCATTTTCTGGTATCCTCTTCAATTTCTTTCTTCAAAGACTTAAAGTTCTTGCCAAATAGATCTTTCACTTCCTTGTTTAGAGTTACCCCAAGATATTTTATGCTATTTGTGGCTATTGTGAAAGGTGATGCTTCTCTGAGTTCCCTCTCTGCTTCTTTATCCTTTGTGTATGGGAGAGCAACTAATTTTTTGGAGTTGATCTTGTATCCTGCCACGTTACTAAAGGTGTTTATCAGCTGTAGGAGTTCTTTGGTAGAGTTTTTGGGGTCGCTTATGTACACTATTATATCATTTGCTCCCAAGGTCCAAATGAGGAGCAGAAGGAGGGAGTACATGAACAAGGATGTCAGGAAAGCGACGGGTGCGCCCACCCACTGAGATGGTGGGGATGATCTAATGGGAGCTCACCAAAGCCAGCTGGACTGGGACTGATGGAGCATGTGATCAAACTGGACTCTTTGAAATTGGCGGACAAGGAGGGCTAATTGAGAAGACAAGGACAATGGCACTGGGTTTTGATCCTAATGCATGTACTGGCTTTGTGGGAGCCTAGTCTGTTTGGATGCTCACCTTCCCAGATCTGGATGGAGGGGGTAGGACCTTGAACTTCCCACAGGGCAGAGAACCCTGACTGCTCTTTGGACTGGAGAGGGAGGAGGAGGAGGATCGGGGGAAGGGGAGGGAAATGGGAGGAGGGGAGGAGGTGGAAATTTTTAATTAAAAATAAATAAATAAAAAATGAAAAAAAAGAAAGAAATCTACACAATGGGTATATTAATCAGGGTTCTTTAAAGGGAACAAAGCTAAAAAAATGACCACATATATACATATATATGTATATTGTATGTATATGATATGTGTGATTACATGAGGTAGGTCTCCCCAATAAAATAACCAAATATATATTTAAAATTTTTAGAGATGATTGCAGGCTCCGATCCTAATCCAAAATTGCTATCTCCCAATGGAATAGCAAGGGACTTAGCAGTTGTTGAGTCCATGACATTGGATATTTCAACAATTCCATTCTGGTGCCGGGATCCCAGCACAGTATTAGAAAGTTCCCAGATTTTGCACTATGTGGTAATCCTGAAGCACCAGGTTCTATAACCAACAAAGGAATTGCTGAGGAAGAATATTGGTGAACTTGCTAGCCAGAGTGAGGGCAAGTGGTCAAAAAAACAAAAGCTTCCTTGTTCTATCATTTTTGATGTGAGCTGACACTAGAAGGCATCGACCAGATTTAGGGTAAGTTCTCTGCCATCAAATGACTGGATGTAGCATCAGTCTCCTACCACAAATGATTCAACCTAGAACAATTCTTCACACGGGAGATCTGATGCTTGGATTTTAGTGATTCTAGGTGAAATAAAGTTGTCAATATAGATTAGCCACCTAACAGCTACTATCAATAATGGTTTGACATTATTAACTTGTTAATTTTATTAATAAATCACCAATAATAATAACACTAATAAGTATTTTGGATTTAAATAACTCAAAATTCTTAAATTACATAAGCAGAAAGTAGTTTATTGTTTGCCATTAACTACAAAGAGCGCTCTCCATTTAAGTAAACAGTAAGCTTTTGAATACTCTTTTAAAGTTATGTATTAAAGCTGCCAAACTATTTAAATATTATCTATCTGTGCTCATGAAATTAAAGTAAATGTTTTATAAAAAGCATTTATACTTTTATCAGTAAACATTCTTTGACAAATCATCTAAAGAATATATCTATTTCTCAGATTATCTTCATTATAACCATTTTGTTCTTACATTGTCTGTAAAATTATGTGATATTTATATATCACATATATACATGATTTATATATATAAAGAAGTGAAAATAGTCAATTTATTAATTATTGGAATCAGAACCTTGATAATTTATAAACAGAAAAATATAATCTTAATTTTTCTTTGTTTTGTATGCTTTTAATTTATTAGCAGAAGTATAATATAAATCTAGAATTTGAACAAAATTCACATGTTATCTGTTTCCTAGCCATTATCATAACATATAAATATATTTAAATGTTTCAATTTTGAGATATTAATTAGCAATTATTAATCTCTTTTTTATCTTTTTGTATGTATTACAATTGAACATCATAATAACTACCATCAACTTCTGACTCTCGGGAGATATGTTACTTGATAATAAATTGATAAAATTTGAAAACACTATAAAATAGAAGCATCAAATGTTCTCTAGGCAAACAAAATTAGGAAACTTCACTTTAACTTTATTCTGTAAGACAGTCACTGATCTGAATGAATTCTAATGCTGTCAGTCTGATTTCAACTGCATTCCTTGTTCTGAAAACTACGTGCTAGATTCTCAGTGAGAGTCAAGGCCATTTCATGCAAAACATTTATTTACTATAGTTTTTGTTCTGCTAAAGGTGTATGCCCATTTTCTACTTTTTTCCATGATGCAAATTCTTCAGTTACAGAGAGTTCTTTCCTCTTTATTAACAAATGATATAGAGAAAGGCCCTACTCTCATGTCTTTTTAGTTGAAGTGTGAATCTTGAGGGTTCTAGCAAAAGATAAGTGTGTTACTTTTTGCATATTGATTTTAATTAAGAAAGTTAGGAATGCTACCCTCCTTTCCCAAAGTCTTATGTTGGGGAAAGACCAAAAGAGAAATCTGTGCTTTCTAAAATATAAAATTAATTTTCCATTAGGCAATCACTGAATAAACATGAACTCTCAAATACTGGGTGCCAGATAAAATCTTAAGGCCTGAGAGTACAGAGCCATCTAAATACACACTATCTTTTTGAGGACTATAAATTTTGACTGGTACTACTAATAGCTAGAAATTTGAGAAGCTATTAGAAAAGTTTTTAGCCTCACTGTTTCTTAGTGTATGTTGGGAAAGATTATCTTCCTGAATTCCTGTTATGGATGATATGCCTCATTTGAAATAGTTGATAACTAAACATCTGCAAGTAGCAGTGATAGTTTACCATTGTAGTACAGTGGTTTCACAAGATCATTTCTGTTTACTTTAGTTTTATTTTACGTTATACTGCTAGGTTGCGCCCCTTCAGATGTGAACTTCAAATCTTCTCCAATAAACTGTCAAATAATCTATTGATTTGAAGCATTTGAATAATAATTTTTCTCTTAGGATTATTGTTCCACATAACCATAATCTATACAGAATTGTATATAGCTAACATTTCTCCTTTTTTTTTTTTCACATGTGGCCTGAGAGAGAGAGAGAGTGAGTCACAGTCCACTGTTGTCAAACCAATCAGGAAAAGAACATTTAATTTAGTTCATTTATTTGTTGCTTGATGTTTTCTGGACTTTTTTGAACTATAGTGATTTCTTCAAACAAACACATTACTCATGCCCCAGACTGACAAAAATATATTCACGATGCTTGTATTATATCTATTATCTATCTATCTATCTATCTATCTATCTATCTATCTATCTATCTATCATCTATCTATCTATCTATCTATCTATCTATCTATCTATCTATCTATCTACCTATCTATATCTATCATTCTAATATGTATATTTCTACACTTAAGAATATATCTATTGTTATTAGTTATATACTATCAGAAATTGAAATAATTTCACTTTGAATGGTGACTTCCAAGAGTAATAGCCTTTAATGACATTGAAAAACACATTATTGACAGAACAGCAAGAAACAAAATTACCAAAGCAAACAAAAAAACAAAAAAAATAAAGATGACAAGAAACTAATATCAAGAATTTCATCAGTTTGCTTTGTTCTTTGTAGGCATTATATATGTGTAAGGTATTTCACAAGGATTTCTGGTAGAATGATGTCGTTTTATGTGTCTATTTGTGTATGTATGGGAGTAGTTGGAGAACAATAAGTTGATCTCAGTGGTCTATTCATATGTTCCTGTGAGAATGGGCATTTGTGTGATACTTGCAGATAAATGTTTTCGGGTGAATACAGCACAGAGATTGACTTGATATGACATTCTCAATTACACTTTACTTTTGAACAAGATTTCTCTGTAGTGCCTGTCCCAGAACTAGCTCTTGTAGACCAGGCTGGTCTTGAAATCCCAGAGATCATCCTGCTTCTGCCTCCAGAGTTCTGGGATTAAAGGCGTGTGCCATCACCGCCCGGCTACACTTTATTTTTATACAATATTTTTCGACTGAACAAGCTTCTTGACCAAGCCCAGCACAGGAGTAACAGGTATACCTCTCTATACCTGGCTTCTTCTTTGAGAGCAGGAGATCCAAACTCAGGTCATCATGCTTGTACATCAGGTTATTTACCAACAGAGCCACTGCCTCAGTTTCTGATAAAGAGATTGTATTGCATCAGAATCAACAAGTTGACTAAGGTTTAGCCTCTGCCTGTGACCTTGGTTTGCCTTTCTGAACTCTATTAATACCCACTTTCCATCTTTTCTGCTTTAGTATTAAGACTGAACACAAATCCTTTGAATGATACATAATATAAAGGGTTTTATTAAGATTGACACAATAGGGAATAATTTTCCCATTAATGATTCTTTCAAGTTCATTGTCAAATGGTGTCCTTACAGTCCATGTCTCAATGGCACATATAATTTTAAGTACTGTGTTTTATAAATTATTTTTTATTTCCTTTGTATAATTACAAACTTCTGCGAGCTGTTTGCATATTATCATGTATAATAAAATTGGCATATTTGAAGTTACTTTCTTCCAAATTACTTCAAAACATGTTTCTATTATGTAAATAAAAAGACAGCTCCATATAGTTCAACTCGTAATAGAAAAATAAATCACTGAATAATACTTAAATTATGTGAGGAAAAAGTCCACAGACAAGCTGCTCCGCCGGTGCAAAGAAATCCAATCTGACCAGATTAGCCAAGTTAAAATGCCCATGTTTAATAAATGCTTCACTCTAGGGTGTCCAGGAGAGCATGGCAAGGGAGTGAGAGGCAGAGGGGGATCCATGCAAATCCAAAACCACATGTGTTAGCCAGTGGAGCGGCTCGGCTTATGATTTTTCCTAAGAAATATTTTTATAATGAAAGTTATTTAAGCTCTTATGGTGAGATTCCCATAGCTATGACTTGGAGATCAACCATGTTATTAAATTAATCCTTTATAAAATTAAACAAAATTGATATTTTTTTCACAATTTTTGCTTTATTTTTCTTTAGTGCTCTTATTCTGTTTGCTTTTTATTTGTTTCTGTCAATTTTTATTTTCAGCAATTTCATGCTTTTGTGAATAGCAACTAAATTTTGAGGCTTATAAGATATACAAACAAAGTAACTAACAATAAGTAACCTTTAGAGTTGGGTAGATAGAAAACAACATGGTAAAATTTAATTTTTGTAATTGTATATTAAAACAATTATTCTTTCTGTTAAAAATCACCTTTTCAGGTGAGTTTAAATCAATGTGTTCCTGGGCTCATCTCTCTTCTTAGTATGTGTACTCAATGTGTATCTGCATATCATATCCTTTGTTATGATCCCTAGTACCTTTACCTGAATGTTAACATCAATTATAGGTGGACAGTGCTGAAAAGATCAATAATTTTAAGAGGTGCTTACGCTGCCTCATCCTTTTATAACTGACACTACCATGAAAACTCAGCCTACTCATTTTTTGAAGTGTAAGAATCCATAAAAGAAAATTAAGCCATTTGATTCTATCATAGAGAAGCAAAGCCCACATATTCACACTGCACAACACCTTTGTTCAATGTAAATACCTATCTTAAATTTCCCTTCCTGATTGGATTTACATAATCTTCTCCCAAAAGATAAGAAGTCTCAAGGGATGGGTTCTTTCTATTCTGAGTCTGGATTAATTAATAGGCATATTTGGAGGAGCATAGGAAAATAAAGAGTATTACAGTAGAGTCTCTGATTCTATCTTCTTGAATTTTTCCACATCCATGACAATCTGCATTCTGTTATTCATATTATTCTCAAAATAAAATCAAGTGATGTGGGATTTTCCCTGTACTCTGTGATTACCATGGATTTATAAAGAAATGATTTGAGCCTATAGTAGGGCAGAACAGAACTAGGTGGGGAAAACTAAACTGAATGCTGGGAGAAAGTTGGCAGAGTCAGTGAAAAACCATGTAGCCCTGCCAGAAATAGACACCCTGGTAAGCCACAGCCTCTTGGTGATACACAGATTAATAGAGATGGGTTAAATTAAAATGTAAGAGCTGGCCAATAAGAAGCTAGTGCTAAAGGCCAAGCCATGATTTAAATAATACAATTTCTGTGTGGTTATTTTGAGTCTGAGCTGCCAGGCAGCCAGGAAACAAATAAGCGACCTCTTAATACAAACAAGCACCAGCAAAAATCAAAAGTCAAATGCCGCCATAGATAGTATGAGCCAGATCCTCTGAGTCAGTAGTCTATGAAGCTTTGAATGACTGCATGAATGGCCTTATTTAAAGAGTTCCTCAACACAGGAGATATTTAAATACTAAAATGGAGATTATGGTCTCTAATTGATGCACAGGGAATTATCTATCATCAAAGGCTCTAAGTCCATGCAATGTGGATAGCAGAACACTACTGTCCTAAGAAATATTTTCAACATCAATAAAGAAAATGAAGTGCAATGAGCATAAATTCATTTTAATATAAATAATAATAATTAATTTTCTTAAATTAATTTTAGAAATGTAATAACAGCTATGATATTTCTATTATGTTAGGACAATAAAGATATTTAAATCAAAGGAGAGTGTTGAACACAAAGTGACAAATTAGAGAAAATAAATAAAATAAATAATGAAAATAAATTTTCATTATTTGAAAAAAGTTTTATTATATTAACTTGCTCTATTGTCTATACTTTAATAGTCTAATTTTAATTATGTAAATGTTAATATCGTCTTACCTGAAACATATTTTAATGTCCAAGAATCTAAAATAATAGGAATTTAAAAAACCCTATATTTCTGATTAATGAGTATTCTCACTCATATAAAAGTTTTGAGAAAAAGAATATATGTAAAAGCTTTCAGGTTTACCAAAAATATAAATTTAAAAATCATTTAAGGAAAAATAAATACTTTCATAAAAATTAAGCTCCACAATTTTCTTGCTCATTGGCAGGCAATTTTTATCTTGTGTTTTATCTTATGACTGATGATACATTTTTATGGTGTAAAAAACCAGGAGCTAACACTGAGAGGATACAAAGTAAAAATTTAATAATGGCCGGGCAATATATTCAGTCTCTCATCGTAGGAGAGTAAAATAGCTCATAACAAAGGCAGAGTAGTCTCTTTGTACCAAAAGAGTAAGTGATTAGAAGTGGAATTTTACAATTATTTTTATGGTCACAGAGAAGATATATGTTATGGTTTAATAGTCAGATAGTTAACAAGCCACGAAACATCATATGGTCAGTCAACTCTCACAACAATGGAACCAGTTTACAATGTGTAATTTACAAGATTATAGAGGAAGAACCAATGATAAAGTTGACCTCTAGCTAAGGACATCATCAAAGTATAACATTGTTTAGCTAAAATGAAATTGGAGTCAGTTGTCCATTAGCAATATATACACAAATTCTTTTCTTTTGTCATTCTCTCATTCTTTTGAAATGGAAAGTATTTCCTACTATCAAATATATATTCTTATTTAATAAACTTAATTTATGATAAAAGTAAACCCCAACAATAACAGCCAAAACACCATAAATGTTGTTTTTTTCTTTACAGTCTGTTCTTTATGGCGAGTTGACACAGATGTGGTTATCCGGGAAGAGAGAATATCAAGAGAGAAAAAGAAAATCCTCATAAGTTTGGTCTGTAGTCAAGGATATGTAGCATTTTTTTTTGCTGATAGTTGATGGGGAAGGACACACACTACCGTGTGCTGTGCCACTGCCGAGCAGGTGGTGTTTTACTGCAGCAAAGGAAGCTAAGCCATAGAGAGCAAGCCAGTTACTCAAGTTCCTGCATGGTCTTTGTTTCAGTTCCTGCCTCCATCTATGTAACTTGAGTTCCTTCTCCTGAATGTCCTTATGCTCAAGTAATACAAACAGTAGAATTATGAATACACTTATAAAATTAGTATAAGAAATATCATGATGGACTACAAGTTATAAGATGAAACAAACTGTTTTCTCCTCATTGGTCCCAGTGTTTATTACTGTAAGAGAAACCATTAAAAAAAAAAAGTTCTTTAAGATGATACTGAACTCATTTAGCATGGTTTGGCTATATAATATTTCTTTTCAAAACTCTGGCATTATATATACATATATTGAAAATAGCATAATTATTGTTAATAATAACTATAATTTGCTTTTCCAATTATTAACAGTATGGTATAGAGAAAATATTTTACATATATAACACTGCATTGAAGGTAGAACCTGAGTACAAAGAACTTGCTGCTTCTATTGTCTCTTGCTACTGTCATTTTCTCAGTACTACAGCAGCTCTGTTATTTTCTAAAACCACCATGAAAGTTAGGTGTTTTTTGACCCTCTATCTCAGTACACACAGAGAGGACAATTAAACTACACCGTATGACCAAATTGCTCTTTTTGTAATTCTCTATCACATATTATTTATGCCTTAAACAATATTATTAATGTGCTTTCTTAGAGATAGCATGGCTTAGCTAAAGAAACTGAATTTCACCCACTAAAGATGTCAGAATAAATGTAGATGTACTTAGGCTGCAAAACCACTGTCCTACATTATTTGAGCTATATATTGCACAGATCATATTAAATTAAACTTAAAATTGAATAGGATTTACAGGCATCTCTCATTAACATCTCAAGTCGGGGAAAATCATCAAAATTTTTGAGTATGAAAACAAAACATTCATTTCTAATCATCAAAGAAATCACTGTCTTTATATCTAAAGAATTAGTATAAATTATGAAAATAATACAAATTTCAGTGAAAAGATCTAAGAATATATATATACATATATACATACATATATATGGATGTGTATATATATATATATATATATATATATATATATATATATATATATATATCCATCCTTGACTTTGCAATATTTTCCCTTTCTTTTTTTTCTTTCTTTTTTTTTATCTTGGCCAAAAATATTTTCTGATCTTGGAAAAAGCTGAAAGTAGAAGCCCTAGTGTGACTGTTGATTTAGTCAAGGACATGCACACATTTGTGATGTTGGGACCCACATTTCATCCTCTCCCAACTCTACTTGGAGGATTACATGCTTTCTGTTTTCTCAGTGGCAACAAAAGATTAGAAGAGCTCCTAAGAGGTATTTGGTGACCACCCAATGGCATGGCTACATGAGCTGGAAATTTGTAAAAAGCATCAGCTGTTATGTTTAAATAGTGTTTGTTTTATGGCCTTATTTTTTTGTAACTTAGAAAGTTAATTGAACAGGTTCTCTGCTATTTCCTTCTTGGTTCATTCAATGTAATTGTTATGTTTGTGGCAAACATGAAAGATTATCATGATGTATGTATTAATATATCATTTATAATTTAATATTTTAAACATTAATTTATATGTTTTAATTCAACATCATGGAAACATTATAAAAGGAAGGGGACAAAGTATAAAGCAGGCTATTATTTCTTAAATTAAAACAACCTTGTATTTATTTTTTCTACTTTTAAGACATTACTGTTAATTTTTTGCAATCATTGCTTTCTAAATGCACATACAGAATGTTCTCTGGTATTGGAATGTAAGACATTTTCCCAAGTGTGATAAATCCAGATACTATTTAAATGACTTTAATGAAATAGAATCTAGGTCTGATATTTTACTCATTACCTGCAAACAATTCTATTTGGAAATGAACCTGTTTTAACCAATAGACATTCCCTGATAGGATTAAGCAACAAACTCAATTAGTTTTAATCAGTAATGCAAGTGAAACAGATTTTAACTTAACTAAAGCTAGCAGAAGTAAAATGCTTTGTAAGATAATGGGGATAATGGAATTTGAATTCCCTTTCTGGGCAGCAATACCACTGAGATCTGTGGAGATGAAGCCCAGGACAAGTGCTGTAGGTTGCTGAACTGATTCCAATTAAGAGAAAATAGATATTGGGGCTGTGTTTAAGAAAAAGATAACTACCTACCTCTTAGTTAGAATTTAAAAGTCATCAACTTAATTTCAATGTCCTTGCCACCTTTTACTACTGGAACAAATAGCTTCCTCCACTAAAATGTAATGCTTTATATAATGGACTATTTGCACGCGTAGACTTAATTTATTACACCACAGAAATTTCTGATTTTGTCATTTTCTTTAAAATAGTGTTATAATTATCCCATTAGTTATAAAAATAAAATAAATGATATAAAATCAGTTATATACTGAATTAAAATTTGGCAAATAAAATACTTTTAGAAGATATATTTATTTATATTATATATTTATTTGATAATTCAAGGCTGTAACCTTCAAGGATAAAGAATTGTTCCCCTTCATTATACTTATAAGAAACTGAGAGCCTAAGAATATTTTAGTTTTGTTCTGAGACAATACAAAAATTTATATGTGCCTGTGTATATATGGGTGTAGGACCATCTAACGGGGTATTGGTAGTTCATTTTTTAAGATGATAATAGCAGCTTTAATATATTAGTGGAACAAAAATATCAGCAATGTTTATAAAGAGGTGCGTGTAATGACTAGTTTTATGTAAACTTCTCACAAGCTAGAGTCATCAGAGGAGGGCACCCTAAATGAAAAAAAAAAATTCTCCATAACGTCAGGATGTAGGGCATTTGTTAAATTAGTGATTGTTGTAGTGTTGTAGGAGGGCTGAACCCATGAGCCATCATCAGTAGAGGCTCTATGGGATGGAAGTTTTCTGTTCTAAAAAAAAAAAAAGCCCAGAGAGCAGTACCTCTCCATGACTTCTGCATCAGATCAGCTCCTGCCTCCAGGTACCAGTCTTGTATTGCTTCCTGCCCTTACTGCTATTGGCAATGAACAGTTATATGGAAACGTGAGCAAAATGAATAAGCCCCTCCACTCCGAAGCTACTTTGATCATGGTGCTTCATCATAACAATTTTAACTTAAACTAAGACATTGATATTAATTACACTTTTTAAGGGACTTCCAGTCTTATTCTCAGCCTATAAAAGGCAATGCAAAGGAGTTCTTTAGTGGGCATTTTCTATATGTAAGGCTATTATTGGATAGTCATAATTCAAACTCTTTTTAAGGGTCAATGTGACGAAAGATGCTATAAAGTCTCTTATAAGTATAACAAATATAATGCATTTTATTAAATAAAGGTCAAAAATTTTGTAAATGTTAATGGCATCTGGATCTCTACTTTGTTTTCTGAAGTACCTAATACTATTTTCTTTGTCCAGAAAAAAAATATGTGCTGGTGACTTATTAGTTTGATTGAATATCTGGTGGTAACAGCAATAATAATTTGTATGAGAACATTTTGTCTTTAGATTATCATGAACATATTTTCTGAAAGCATTCATTAACTTTTTATCAAGTAGTAAATGTATCAATTTATGTAGTTCAGTCCATTTCTTACTCTTGGAAATATAAGGATAATGATGAATATTGATTGTTTTAAATTGCAAAAGACTTATAACTCTTCAATTAAAAAAGTGTAGTTGCTGGTAAAAGAAAGATTCATAAAACATTGTTTTATATACCAATCCAGTAAAGTATCATATTTTAAAGAGAAACAAACACAAACTTAGTATGTATGATATCACTGTGAACCACTTGGGGATGTGTACACAGTAAATGCTCTATGGATCGTTAATCTGTTTCATGGCTTTCTCTTAAACTCCTAGTCTGTTGCCCTTCATTGGTTCTGCACATTGGCAGAAATGACATATGGCTAACAATAATTGATTAGACAGTTTTTAGAGGAAATTTGCAAATAGTTTCTCATGCACATTAATCAGAGATAAGGTATTTAGGTCTCCTTGAAATAATTAATATTAAGACCTTAAAAGTGAAGATTGGCTATGATGATCCAAGCATATAAAAGCCCACAATTCATTTTGAGTTTATATTCAATAATATATTTAGAACTATAAAATGTTTAATGCTGATATTTGATTCATCTAATAGGAAACATTGAACCATTTCTGAAATATACAATTATTTAGACAATATAAACTTTTAGACAATATTGCCAATAAAAATGACTAATGTTTCAATACATATACTATTACAAAGAAAGTTACATGTTTTTAGAAAGTGTTTATTATACGTAATTTCTCTAAACTAGAGAAAATGTTACTCTTGTCTTTATATAACTTAAATACAAAATTTGCTTTATATTTATATTTTTATTTAAGCATTCAAAATTTTACTAAAATAACTTTTGCTAATAATAATCCTCTTTAATTATTTAACTTAATCAAAATTGTGTTTTCTTATGATAAATACGTTTCAGGGATTTTTATTGTTGTTGAGTGCTGGAGACTATCATCTTGTGCATGAAAATATTTCTATCTGTCTCAAGAAGCTGCTGTTCCCATCCTTACATAAGCTAATTTTATTTGTGTAAAATAAAATAAAGTTGCTTCTATGTCAATGGTTACAGAAACAAAATATGTGAAAATATGGACCTTGTCCAAAAACATTAGTATAAAGGTTTTGGATTGGACTTCCTCAGCCATCTCTTGGATATTTTCAGTTGTGTCTGGTACTGCGGGAATATCATCTTATGATTATTAAATTCCACAGAATTTGTGGGAAAAAAGAGAGAACAAACAAACAAAAATGAAACATACAATGAAGAACACATTGTTTTGTTGTTGTTGTTGTTACTATCTCTCATAGACGGTAGAACTGATTTTCTTCAACTATCCAGTTTTTCTTAGTGTTACTCATTGGTGACATTCCAGTTTTATTACTATATATTATATACACTTAAACTAAAATTTTGAGAAAGAACATTCTGTCATCTATAAAAGTACCATCTGTTTTAAATCAGCTTCTCTATCATCTATTTATCAAATATATTCTTAACAAATTACAAAACTATATACTCATCAATGGAAATCTTAAATCCATTATCTGTATATCTATCATTTATACTTTATCTTAAATTTATCTTTCCATCCACACATCCAGTCTTTAAATATGATAGCATCCAGATGTCATCTATTCATCCATCTATATGTTTATCTGTCATCTAATGAATCTATCTTTCCTCTTCAGAACATGCAGCTTTGGTATTTCCTTTAAAGCTAAATTCAGATACATTCAGTTCTCTCCATATTAAATTCTGCCTCAAAAAATTCAACAAAATTCAAACTGAACATACTCAGAAAACTATATTTGAAATAAACACGTGCATACCTTTTCTTTTTAATCCTTATTTCTGAAACTATGTCATTTCACAACAACTTGCTCAGCATTTACACTGCTCAGTAAACCTGGTGTTGATTTCAAGTACAAAGTAGGTCATAGATTATATGAAGACCCTTCTTTGCCTTACATAAGAGTATTGAGCTCTCACAGGTTGGTATCCATAGAGGTTCTGTAACCAATATTCATGTAAGACCAAAGATGGATGTTTGTAATACAGCTTCTTTCTTCAAAATTTTAGTGTTGCGATAAAAATTATAGGTGCTTCAAAATTGGGTAATTAAAAAACAAATGAGATTCAGCATAACATTGAACATGTCTTGAAAAAAGATAAATCTGAATAAAATTATTCAAAAATATTGGGTTTTAAAACAAATAAAAAATATTATACTAACGATGGAGCACACATAAATTTTCCATAGACTGAGTAAGAGTGATAGAAGATTAATTTGTATAAAGTCAAATCCCTGAAAACTGCATTTTGAGAGACATTTAAATTTTATTTGGGAATGCTGGAGGAATTTAGAGGGCAGTGTATATGAAGTCAGTTTTAAAAACTAGATATAGATAAAGATCTTGAAAGAGCTGCTTATTAGTAAAATCAAAACATTCAGAGATCTTGTTTACTACCTGTTTACTTAACACTCATAGTCTCAGGACCATAAAGAATGAATTTTCCATGAACAGAATTCAAAGATTTACAACCATTAATATTGACAGTATTTTCTAGAATGTTATTTTTGCAAATTTAGCTGATTCTTTTTTTCCATTATTGAAAACAGATACAATCTTCTCACATAATATATCCTAATTACAATATCCCCTCCTTCTCCTCCTATCAGTTTCTCTCGACTTTCTCACCCAAACAAACCCATTTCCTTTCTGTCTCTTACTAAAAAGCAAGCTACTTCTAAGGGATAATAATAAAATGTAGCAAAATATAACATAATGCTATAAAATAAAATTATAATATTGGAGTTGGACAAGACAAACAAATGTGGAAATGAGCACAATAAGGCAAAGAATCAGAGACCTACTTGCTTGCACACTGAGGAATCCCACAAAAACGATTAAAGAGTAAACCATAATAAATAAACAAAGGGCTGGGTGAAGACATATGCAGACCCTGGGCATGCTCTTTCTGTCTCTGTAAGTTCATATGAGATTTGTTCATGTTGATTTAAGGAGCCTTGTTCTGGTATCCTCCATCCCCTCTGGCTCTTGCACTCTTTCTGCCTCCTCTTTGGATTCCCTAAGCCCTTAGGGGAGGGACTAATTTAGCTAGTTTTATCACTAGTTAACATTACTCTATGTGAAATATCCTGACCTATTTTCTAAATATGGTGCAAATGTTCATTCTTGTCACCCACATTAAGTTTCGGTTGACTCGGAACTCATATTACTTCTAACAGTAGTGTAGAAATAAGATTGAATAGCTGTCAAACACGTTATTCTTGCAGTTCAAATAGAACCTCTCAGGAAGGAGTTGGAGGATGTAATCTGCTGTTGAATAAGAAGTTTCTAATTCATGTCTAGAAGGCATAATTGACAGCTGTTTTTGTTTATTTTACGAAATTCACTCACAACCTCAGTTTTTCTTTTTATCTTAGGTTTTAAGTGCAATTATTTTAGGTCTGATTAATACTCAAGTACAAATATATATAGTTATCATAATATAGAATTATATTGTATATTTTATAGGTAATAATATGTTATATATACTATTAAATAATATAGTATATGTCTAAATATACTATAAGATATGATTCACTTGTGCATATATCATATACTTAAGACATATTATACATAATATAATATATTTAAAATTAATATTAGTTGTATTACTTTCTTTACTCTTACAATGTTTTTCTTTAATGTTGAAATACTTAATATCCATAGACTTAGTAATTAGCATTCTTTTTCAGGATATGTTTTCAAGGTTAAATAAACAATCAAATATGCCTGGCACACATTTGATAACTTAATCAAAGATATTAATATATAAAATTAAATAAAATGTTTAGGCTACAATTCTAATGGTATTATACTTTAATTTTTATATATTATAAAAATTTAGGTCTCTTGAAAATTATTTATCTTTCCAAGTTAAGTAAGAGATTGTTGATAGAAAATTACCTAATATCTAATGTTTATTAACCTATCAATCTTATGATTAATTTCTTATTTTCTTATTTGCCACCAGATAATTCATATCATCCTTATGAGGAGGTTGAATTATTACAAATATATTAACCTCTGCCATTGACATCAAGAAACAATAACGTTGCTCAAAACCTGTGATGTCAGTCTGTACTGCATGAGCAGTGGCAGTTCTTAATCATTTTCATCATGCCCAGAAGGTACAGACTTTTAACATCCTTTGGAAAATAATAGCTATAATTCAGTCAGCCTTTTTTTTTTAACACTTAATGGTTTAATATTGCCTATTATGGTAAGCAAGAATAATGTTATACACTGAATTAAGGTGTAGTGAATTCGATAAATCTAATTCCCCAATGAATTAAATGAATTGAGTTCTTTAGATTTTGGTTTATTCAACTATTTTTATTTCTAATGGCTTTAAGACCTTGATGATTCATGTTCCATTTGTTTGTGTGAATAAAAAGGAATGTGACTTACTCCACTGACAAAATGGCATACACTGTAAATATAATTCAAAGCTAAGTTCTTGCAACTTTTCAAAAATTGGTTTCTGTTTTATTTACAAAAACAACCCTACAAATATGAAAAACCTTCTGGAGGCCATTTTTATATTGCCATATGCTTTAAAGCTTTTCAAATTTATGTTTTATGCATAGATTTCCAAGGATCAAGGGAATTAAGATTACAAATTAAAATAAAATTAATCAATTCAAATATGATTTGTTTTTTTTTTTCCAAATTAGCATTACTTTTCCTCATAGAGAATTCATAATGTGAGAGGTCTATCATCTGTAATTGGAAACCTCACTGTTGAAGTTCAATTATTCTATTAGGTTCAACCTATTAAGATTCCATATTGTACTATTTTAACTATTTTGGAATGCAAGTCATGATTTTGTCCATGCTACATAAGTGTGTGGCACTGAATTTCACCTGTGTCTCATATTATGTGTTTTTATCCTGTCTAATTTAAATAGATCATAACTTTTATGACTTAGAACAGAATAATATAATAATATAATAAATACATAGAGAACAAGGGCCCGTCACAAAAATAAATTATCAAAATGAAAGTTATTCATACAAAAGCTGATTATACAAGTGGTGATGCAGTATCTAAACATCTAATTTATGTAATGATAATAAATTCACTTAAAATTATGTATGCCAAATAAATTAGTAATTGAGTGCTAATCTGGTTCCACTCAGTGACAATCAACTCAAAAACTGTTTAACAATAAATGAGGGTGCTTGGGGCCTTATATTTCATTATTGAAATCATGGTAAAAATTTTATAAACATCTGCACATGATAACAGTAGATTCAACAACTGTAAATAGACTGTAAATGCTATAGATTTATAAAGATATTATATTTTGATGAGACTTAATGCATTGTAAATGCTCCAGGTCTTAATATATCTTGTTTTGAAAGACATTTGCATAATTCAGGAAAATTTTAAAGTTATTTCAATATCAAAATTAGAATACATTCTCTATTAATATAAAAAAATAGAGAATAAAACAACTCAAACTTATAGCAATTGATCATTATAAGCTCATTTTTTACTAGTTTGACATATATTGTCACATACTCTTTATGTAAATCTCCACTTGTTAAAAATTGAAGGTAATTTGCACAGTACAGCTTTAACAAGCCTACTTTTGCTGAGTTCTCTGGTGGAAAGAGAGGGGGCAGAGTCCAACCTGCAGAATTCTCCCTGGGGCTGATGGGATGGGCTCTGGGGAAAAACACACCCACTGAGTCAGGAGTCTGTCAAAGCAGGGACTCATTTAATGGTATCAAGCAGAGACTTATATAGGGCTGTGATAGGGATGGAGAAGCCTGGGATGAGTTATGGCGGAGTAAAGAACAAGGGACAATAATATTCTGCCACATTAGTGGTGGCTAGGTTGGGTAGCCAGAGACAGGTAGCCAAACTTGAGTTAGGCTCAGGAAGTTACACTGGGCCTCATGCTCGGGCCTCATGTGGCCCAACATATTTGAGCTCATAAATCCAAGTGATAAGGGTTAGAGCAGAAAATCTGAACACATTGCTCCCCTGTCATGTAGCAGCACAAGTCAGCCCAACCCTTTAAAACAACCAATGCTATCACTGGCAATATGAGAATTAGAAATAAGAAAGAACAGCAGAAAAAGACATTTTCCTCTCATCACAAATTTAATTAAAAAGAATGAATTCCGTCTTAGAGAGACTGACTAAAATGAACACGAGTGATCTGATGGTAAATGAAGTTAATGAGTTACATTGCAATGGTTCGCATTCAACCTCAAGTTCTTTTATAAATAAGGATACTTTGACCTCCTTTCTTATTTGCACACCCATCATTTCTTTCAACTATCTTATTAGAGACTCTGTTTCTGTTTTAATTATGTATCACAATACATGCCTGAAGTTTCTCTTTTGTTAAGGTAAATAAAATCACTCATTTTTTTCTGCTGATAAAACACTAACTGGAGTTCAATTTTCAAATAGGGAGCTTTCAAAGAATATCACAAAAATTTCCAATGACTAATATAGAAAATATATGACTATTTATTTGAGAATCAACTGATTACTGATATGCATATTTAATCCTTATTGAAAGGAAAGTACCTCAAGTGATAGAACTGTGGAACAGTGAATGAGGTATGACCAAAAAAAAAAAAATTAGGCGTAGTTCTGAAGTAAAGTCATAATAGTGTGTGTATTGAGGTATTAAATAGCGTCTTCTACTTTTATGGTTACTTCTGAAATATAATTAAAATCCCTGCCCATATACTGACAAAAAATATGAAGATACAATTTTAAAGATAGATGGAAATATATATGTCAAATCTAATATCTAATGAAATCATTCTGTATCAAGAAAAGAAAATGATTTTTATAAATATTGGTGTTTAGTAGTGATACATATTTTCTATCTAAGAATTATTTATGAGAAGAGAAGAAAATGTTGCAAATCTGACTTAGAGTCTGTTTAAAGTGATTACATATCAGAATTGATTGGGTTGTAGAAAGTGGGCATACAATAGAGAACTGACCATGACTGGTAATTAACAGATATCCATTTGTCTCTGTTTTTAAGTATTTTTGAGACAACTTTGTAAACAATTACGATCATTCCACATTCATTAACATATTTTATACTCTCTTAATGCACTTTATGGGGACCCCATTAAATGTTGGTGCAAGAAAATATATTTCAGATATTATGTTAAAAAACAATTGATATTTTAAGTATATGTTCAAAGCTATAGTAGTCTCTGGTGTTTCATAAATAGTTTAGTATTTTTGGTTTTGGGGATTCAAAGAGTATTTATGAACTGAATTTCACAGAATGGTACCTAAGCATTCTAAAGGCCATGCTTTAATATCATGCATAAAGTAACGTAAATATAAAGTTACTGGCAATTTACCTCTTTTCAACTTTTAAGTGAAGGTTTTAATGTTTGTAAATTAGGTACCATTAAAATTATTTTGTGAAACATGTTTGTGTGTGATTTGGAAAGATATGAAATAGCAAACCTTAACTTATATTTGATCTGAGGATCTGTTTATCTACTTTATGAACATCATTGGTTCGTCTATAAACAATATTTATGAGGAAATCAAGGTGGACAGAAATAGTGAATTTTAAATAATAATTATAATATAATTTTATTATAATATAATAATAATCTCTGTTTTCATACCTTCATACTTTAAGACAAACAATACACTAACATTCTGAAATTATTCACTTGATTTACCATAGTTTTGAGTTCTCCCAGAATAATCATGTCCTATTGATAAATGTAGATGTTATATTAGATGATCACTGATGTTAGTGATTGATACTAGAGTACATACACTGACTATGGGAATTGAATATTTATGACAGGAGAATGTATTAAAGTTTGAGAACACTGAACCACCTTTTCTCATCCTCATTTACCAACCACCCTTCTCATCTATTTACCCAAGTAAATGTCTACTGTTGTCACTATAGCCTAGATTCAATTTACCTAAATTCATTTAAATATAAACACATAGTGAATATTCATTTGCTTAGATGATTTCCCTCAACTTATATACAATTTTGAAAATTATTTGAACCTGTGTGTGTGTGTAATTTACTGTTTTCTATTCTGAGAGTTATTCTACTATGTGAGAATAACTCAGTCTATACATTACTCTGAATAGAGTATGGGAATTTGAGTCACTTTAGCTTTTGTCATATGATAAAGTTGTTGTGAGCATTGATAGTCTACTAATTACATGCATATGTGTTCCATTTCCCTTGTGTAGAAGTCTATAGGTAGAATAATTAGACCATATGTTACCTTATGATCAACACTTTTAAAAACATTTCCAAAGTGGATATTATCCTGTGATCACATTTTCTTTAACAGTATGAAAGTTCCAGTCCCTCTGCTACCTCACAAGATCTTTTTAATGGCAAGTATTTTGGAAGGCATATAACAGTATCTAAGTGTGGCCTTATTTGCCTTTTGATAACACACCTCTTTCTATATGCATGCCAGTGTTGGACAATATTACTGAGACTCACAATATTTTGATTAATACATGCTTCTCATTTGTAATTTTAATCTCACCACTTCAATAACTTTGGATTAAGATAAAAAACAGTGTTTGTTTTTAAGGCAATTGAAAGCACAGCCAACAGACGGCATGCTAATGTGGGCCTGAACAAATCCACTTAAAAGCCTGAGAGAGTTTGGGAAGTTATTCTAGATAGAAAAGAATAGATTTAAGTATGGCTTCTTGATAGCAGCACTTTCTCACTTAGGCTCTGTTTGCTAGAGGCAAGCACTCTCAATTGAGAGGCTTAACAAAACCTTGCAACTTTCTTTAAAGTCCTGCCACAAAACACTTAAATGGTGTTGATTAAAAGCTGATGGCAAACTTTTTGGTTGTGGCAGGGACCTTGAAACACCATAGAATTGTGACAATAAACCTGGCTCTGGTCAGTACTTCTGCCAAGAAGCTAGACTCTCAGAAAAACGCTCAGGAATTGCCTGGATCCAGCCATCAAAGTTACAGCTTTAATCCTAGCCCTATTGCTTAGCAAATTAAAGGCTCATGTGGTCAAAAAAAAAGAGAGATACACATTAAAGATAGATCTCAAGGTGAAGATAACTTATAAACAGTTTACTGTGTGTTTAAAAATATATGTAGGCTTGGAAAAAAAGGATAAAGTACTTTTTTTTAAAAAAAAAAAAAAGAGAGTAGTTGGGTGTGGTGGCACACACTTTAATCCCAACACTTGGGAAGCAGAGGCAGGCATCTGTGAGTTCGACAGTCTGGTCTACAGAGTGAATTCCAGGACAGCCAAAGATACACAGAGAAACCCTGTCTGAAAGAGCCAAAAATTAAAAAATAAAATTAAAATAAAATAAATAAAGGTTAAAATGAAGCCACATAAAAATGAAAGATAGACAGAGATTCTCGATACTCTATGTTATTGTGTTGTCTTGTTTTATTATGTATTGTCTTGTTTTATTATGTATTGTTCATTGATTTTATTGAGCTCTACATTATTCTCTTCTCCCCTTCCCTGCCTCTTCCCTCCCCTTCAACCTTTACCCAAGGTCCCCATGCTTCTAAATTACTCAGGAGATCTTGTCTTTTTCTACTTTCCATGTAGATTAGATCTATGAATGTCTCTCTTAGGGACCTTATTGTTGTCTAGAATCTCTGGGATTGTGATTTGTGGGCTGGTTTGCTTTGCCTTATGTTGAAAAACCACTTATAAGTGAGTATGTGTGATAACTGTATTTCTGTATCTTGGTTACCTCTCTCAAATGATGTTTTCCAGATCCGTCCATTTGCCTGCAAGATGCCGTTATTTTTTTTTTTCTTCTGTGTAGTACTCCATTGTGTAAATGTACCACATTCTCCTTATTCACTCTTTGGTTAAAGGTATTTAGGTTGTTTCCAGTTTCTGACTATGAAAAACAATGATGATATGAACATAGCTGAGCACATGTCTTTGTGGCATGATTGAGCATCCTTTGGATATGCCATCTTGCATTCCCACCAGCAATGCAGGAGAGTTCCCTCTTCCCCACAACCTCTCCAGCATAAGTTGATGAAGACATATTTTAAAGTTACAATAATTAGATCAAACAGAAAATTAAAACAGGAGTTCAGGGTAGTTGTGATTAAGGAAACTTAAGATTGATAGAGACTATTTCCAGTTTATCTGTAGCTTGAATAAAAAAATATTTTTTTCTGTATATTTAGTTTGTAGAGTAAATTTGATAAGAGAAAATTTATGATATATTTCCTAATTCCTCATCATTTTTACAGTGATAAAATGAAGTTACACTAGTTTTCTTACTTTTTATTAAAAAATATTCAAAACAAACAAATTTTGCTCTTGACAGAAAATTATATTAAAAAAAAAACAACCAGGAAGACATATGTTTTAGATTAAGGTCAGAATTTATTTTTATCATGAAAATAAGAACTGTAATTAAATAAAATCTGAAAAAAATATCAAAAACATGTAAAAATGAAGCATAGAGACAGGAAACATTAAAAACACAGAATGCAACAAAATGCCATATTCTCCTGTAAGCTTATTAAACATGCATCTTATATAGAGTCATTTTATGATACTTTTTTTTTTTTTTTTAGTTTTTCGAGACAGGGTTTCTCTGTAGCTTTGGAGCCTGTCCTGGCACTAGCTCTTGTAGACCAGGCTGGCCTAGAAATCAATATTTTATCTTAACTCCATATATAAATTTTAATAAATGTATTTTTAATTTAGCATACCCTCTTCTGTGATATTCAGAGGTACATGAATGTTTTAGAAATGTTAGGAGAAAATAATAATTCTTCACATTATAAACCACTTGAAAAAATAATTTGACCTAAAATTATTATATTTTTTTAAAGAAGTGTTACTGTATCTTTGAAATGTGTATGGCATATTATATTGAAGTTCTCAAAAGTGTGTAACTTTATTAAAAAATAATAATATTGCAAAACTGAAAAAGAAAAAAAATATCTATTTCTATCTGGTATTCTATAAAGAAGCTTAGTACATAATCTTGCTATTCTGTTTTTAGCATTTCAATAGATTTAGTAAATGCACGAATGTTGAACTTTAGTAATTTAAGTAATTTATTCTCCTGAAGTTATCCTATTTGGAAGATTGATGTTCCAAGTAATGATATCATTGTATTGGTTAATAGTAATTAATCAACATTTTGACATTATTTCCAGAAAATCACTTTTTAGTGTAAATTATTCCAGGAACTATAGAGATAATAATCACTTATTCATTGGAACAAAAAAAAATTTGTAAACATTCCAAGATTCCCACCAAGAATAGCGTGATATTAAAATATATGAAAATTATACTGCCAATTTCAAGCTATCAGGGTTCATTTTCTGAGTTAAATAAAACAGCACTATAAACGCGGTATTTTCCAATGTTGTTATAGGCGTCCTATTAATATTGGCATCATATGGTTTTGACTTCTTTCCCACTCATTATTTGTGTTTTGGGGAGCAGGACACACAGTACCGATTGGATAGCAAGGTCAGGGGACACAGTTAAATATGCAATTTTCTCCTTTCAACTTGTGGGTATGAGGGATTAAGCTGAAATTGTTAGGTTTAGTGGCAGATGATAACCCATTAGGGTATTTTGTCAGCTTCATTTTTGTCTTTTTGTTTTATATAGGCATAACAAATACAATAAATTTATAATACATGCAATTCCATTTTGCCCTAAATAAGTCAGATTATAATATTTTTCATTTTAGAAAAAGAGATGGCTTAACAAAAGCAATAGTTGTGGATGTCCACAGAAATTAATCACATGCTAATAATTGTCAATCTATTTATTTATTTATTTATTTATTAAAGATTTCTGTCTCTTCCTCACCACCGCCTCCCATTTCCCTCCTCCTCCCCCAATCAAGTCCCCCTCCCTCGTCAGCACAAAGAGCAATCATTTTTATTTTTATTTTTAATTTTTAAATATTTTATCACTAATGATCAGTACTATTAATATTTGGTTTGTGTAGGTTGCTTTTTGCTTTCTCCTCACTTGTTTTAATATTAATATCAATATATTAGTATTACACTTCCATTACATTTTTCCCTTTGAGTGACAACAGATTTTTTTCACATACATCCTATCCTGATTATAGAGTGGCTCCTGCTTCTACTTCTCTCTGTTCTTCCCCACCTCCTGTGCCAGCCATATCTATTAAAAGACGAGAAACTCAAAGCAATTCCACTAAAATCAGGAACAAGACAAGAGAGTCAACTCTCTATATGTCTATTCAATATAGTATATAAAGTCTTAGCTAGCACAATAAGACATCTAAAGAAGATCAAGAGAATACAAATTGGAAGGAAAGAATTAAAAGTATCTTTATTGCAGATAATATGTTAGTATGCGTACAGCAACCTAAAAACTTGACTGAGGAATCTTTACAACTGATAAAATACTTTTAACAAATAAGCTGTATACATAATTAACTCTCAAATACCAGTAGTCCTCCTATATACAAATACAAATGAGGGAACAATAACCTCAAATAATATAAAATATCCTAGGTAACAAATGAAAGTTATATTATAAAAACTTCATCTTTGAAGAAAGAAATTAAAAAATATATTAGAAGAAGGAAAGATTCCCCTCCCATGTTTATTGATCGGTGGGATTTACATAGTGAAAGTGGACATCTGACAGAAAACAATCTACAGATTTAATGTAATCCCTATAACAATTCCAAAACACTTCTTTAAAAACCTTGAAAGTACAATTCTCTGCTTCATATGGGACAAGAGAGAACCTAGGATAGATAAAACCATCCTGAACAATTGCCTTATTTCATTTTTGCAACTATCTCATGAAGTGATTGTTTTAACTGTCTGAAATCAAGTTTATCTCTTTTTGATCTAGTTAACTGTTATAATGTATCTTGCACAACAGTTTCTTATTTTTACATTTCTCTGTTCCATCTTTTCTTCCTGACAATGTATTTCATTTTCATGGCATGGTATTATTTACGTTGAATAGTTATGTGTTTATTGTTCCACTTAAAAATATTTGTAGCAACCGGGCAGTAGTGGCACATGCCTTTAATCCCAGACTGATCTACCAAGTGAGTTCCAGGAAAGGCTCCAAAGCTGCAGAGAAACCCTGTCTCAAAAAAAAAAATTATTTCTAGCAGACTAAAGATGTCAGTATTAACAATCTCTCTTTCTATTTGTGATCATTTGTGTTTCATAATGGTTACATATCTCCTATCAAAATCGCAATAACTTTAGTTTAGGATATGTGATCTTTTTAAAACGTGAAGAAAAGAGCAACCCAGGGATTCCAGATATGTTGGATACAAAGTTAAATCTAATTTAGTCACATGTGAATCTTTCCTTACCTAACATAAAACGTTTTACAAAAATACATTTAGGATATGGGTCAAGGGTTAATCGCTAGTCTCAGTTTTAACAAAGAACACATGGGAGGATAGACTGAGGTGGGAGAAGCAGAATTCTAGAAGGAACTTAAGGAGACCAGAATGGAGGAATGTACATGCAATCCAGTTTGCCTACCTGGGTCCTCAAAAAGTTTAATGGCTGTGAGATTCTGGTAAGGACTGGAAAGACTATGAGGTTTCGAGACTCAATTAACATATCTACAGCAGAACTCCTACCCTTGAGGTAGAGAACATCCCAGAGATGCAGGGCTGGTTCAACATACGCAAATCTATCAATGTAATCCACCATATAAATAGACTGAAAGAAAAAAACCATATGATCATTTCATTAGATGTGGAAAAAGCATTCGACAAAATTCAACACCCCTTTATGATAAAGGTCTTGGAGAGAATAGGGATACAAGGGTCATACCTAAATATAATAAAAGCTATCTACAGCAAACCGATAGCTAACATTAAATTAAATGGAGAAAAACTCAAAGCCATCCCACTAAAATCAGGAACAAGACAAGGATGTCCACTCTCTCCATACCTCTTCAATATAGTGCTTGAAGTTCTAGCAATAGCAATAAGACAACATAAGGAGATCAAGGGGATTCATATTGGAAAGGAAGAAGTTAAGCTTTCGTTATTTGCAGATGATTTGATAGTATACATAAGCGACCCCAAAAACACTACCAAAGAACTCCTACAACTGATAAACACCTTTAGTAATGTGGCAGGATACAAGATCTACTCCAAAAAATCAGTTGCCATCCTATACACTAAGGATAAAGAAACAGAGAGGGAAATCAGAGAAGCATCACCTTTCACGATAGCCACAAAGAGCATAAAATATCTTGGGGTAACCCTGACCAAGGAAGTGAAAGATCTATTCGACAAGAACTTTAAGTCTTTGAAGAAAGAAATAGAAGAGGACACCAGAAAATGGAAGGATCTCCCTTGCTCTTGGATTGGGAGGATCAACATAGTAAAAATGGCAATTCTACCAAAAGCAATCTATAGATTCAATGCAATCCCCATCAAAATCCCATCAAAATTCTTTGCAGATCTGGAGAAGACAATAATCAACTTTATATGGAAAAACAAAAAACCCAGGATAGCCAAAACAATCTTATACATAAGAAGGGAAGAAAGATTGCAAGTACTTGAGAATCAGAAAATCCGTAGTGAGACCATGTCTGCTAGAATGACAAGCAAGTTACAAAATTTGTATCCAAACAATATGTAAGCCTAAATAAGCCCTCAAAAATGACAATATTGATAGACTTATTGCCCTGGAAAAAGCATGATATAAATGGGATTCTCATGACCAGACAAAGAAATTATTTTTTCTTTAAAAAAAAAAAAAACATAGGGGAGGGAGAATGAGTCTCTCACAAGAATCTTTCCCCCAACTGGTCTTGCCCTAGAGTCAGATTGGCGACTATCTTAAATGTCATGAAAATCATTCCCCAATATTAAAGCATAAAAATAAAACATTGATTTTTAAAAAAAACATTTATTAATCGACTTTATAGATGTAAAATATTTACTTAAGAAATGGAAATTAATAAATTTATTCAAAATTTAAAAGTGTTAATTGTTAAAATAAATTTATTTATTTTATATACTGGTCTCTGTTTACTCTCACTCCTCTCCTTACTGTCGCTTCCTCAAATGTCCCTTCTGTTCCTATCCCCTACCCAATTCACCCCCCTTCCATTTCTGTTTAAGAAAGGAAAGGTCTCCCATGAGTATCAATAAAACTTGGCACATCAAGTTTCAGTAAGACTAATTATCCTTTTAGATTCCTGTGAGATTTTCTTGTGCCCGGCTTTTACCTGAAGGTGAATGCTCCCCTCTTCCAATAGTCTCTTTTAGTACGCTCTCCTCTATGTCTTTCTCTCTGGGTTATCTCACTCAGAATGATTTTTTTTTCTAGTTCCATACAAGTGACTTCCAATTTTCATGGTGTCTTTGTTTTTAACAGCTGACTGTAAATTTACCACATTTTCTTTATCTTTCTTCAGTTAAATGTCATCTATGTTGTTTCCAGGTTTTGAATGTTACAAATAAATGTACTATGAGCATAGTTGAAGAGGCATCATTGCAGTATGAATGAGCATCTTTTATGTGTATGCCCAAGAGTGGTATAGCTGGGTCATATGGTAGATTCAATCCAAGTTTTTTGAGAAACTGTCACGTTGACTTCCAAATGACTGTACAAATTTACACTGTACAGTGTAATAGAGAAGTGTTCCCCTTGCTCCATATCCTATCCATCATGAGCTGTCACTTGTGTTTGTGGTTCTAAACATTCTAACAGAAGTAAGAAAAAAAATATTAGAGTATTTTGATTTAAATTCCCTTGATTCCCTGATGGCTAAAGATGCTGAACAACTCCTTATGTCTTTCCCTGCCATTTGAGATTATTCTGTTGAGAATTCTGTGTTTAGATTTGTACCCATTTTTTAAATTAACTTATTTGGTTTGTTGATCTCTAGCTTCTTGAATTCTTTATATATTTTGGAGATCAACCCTCTGTCAGATGTGGAGTTAGTGAAGATCTTTCCCCCTTTTGTAGACTGTTGTTTTATTCCGTTGATGATCTTTGCCTTACAGAAAGTTTTCAGTTTCAGAGTCTCCTATTTATTAATTGTAGATCATAGTACCTGCGCTACTGGTATTCTTTTAAGGAAGTTGTCTCCTATGCCAGTGTGTTCGAAATTTTATTCTCATTCTTCTCTATCATGTTCAGTGTATCTGGATTTATGCTGGGGCCTTTCAGCCAAATGTATTTGAGTTTTTTTAGGAGGTGAAAGCTTTAAATTTGTAACAGATTGCTAAGTTTTTGTTTTCTTGGTAGCAGATTGTATTTATCTAGTAATACATTGTGAATAAATAATTTTAGATGGACACATACAATCAAATTGCATAATCAATATATTATTCAAGATCAGAGCCTATGAAAGTTAGGGTCAGGAATCAATTTAGGAAAAATTTCACTGCATTTTTGACATATCTTAGTGACAATATCTGTAGTATATATAGGACTTTATATAGTACGTAGGTGACCTAATGTTATTTGGTGTTTTTTAACTTAAAGAATGATTTTTTTAAAACAGAAATTGACAGTTTTTTCTTGTAGTAATAAGTTGTGATTCAACTATTTATGAATGAGTAACAAATTATGACAGAATAATTTGTATGATATACATAATAATTTGGGATATTTTTATATGTCAAAGGATGCATACTATATCTGAACCTTTCTTTGTCGAGTCCTTCAAAATATATACTTTTCATATCACTGCATTTTAATTCATTCAAGAAATACAATTGTAAAACAAACAAAAAACAGTCTATAATATGGAAAAGTGCAAACAGCTAATATTTAAAAAACAATTTTGTTGGAAATTAAAACATCAGAAAATTATAAACTTCTAGTGCAAAGAGGTATTTTTTTGCCCTTTCTTTTTATTTCAGTAGTGATGATGGACAGAGTAATTTTATGAACTGTCAACCTGCTTATGACTCAACAACATTATTGCATCCAATATCAGGAACATAAAAATAAAGTTTAAAAATACATTATTAAAGACACCAAAATAACAAAAATAAACAAAATAATTGTTAACTTACCAATCACTATCAAAGGATAAAATTTCAGCAGAGAAGGGAGTCATTGGTATCTATAGATCTTTACCTGTTCGTAAGTCCATATAACTTCAAAGCCCCCAAATCTATGATCACACAGTGGGCCCCAGTTAAGCACAGTCTGTTCATGTAGCCTGTTAAAAAGTTATTTAATATTTATTTTAAGATGATTCGTGTTTCAAATATCTACTGTTTCATTTAGCATGTTATAATTGTGTCTTTTTAATTCACGCATTCACATGGCTAATATTTTTTCAAAAGACTTTAATTTCAATAATATTTTTTTATTTCACCTGAAATATAACTCTTAACGATTTAGAAAGTGAAGGAAAACTAATTTAATAGAATGAAGATTCTAATAATTTCATTGACTATTATGTAAGTTGTTTAACACAAATTAGTATCAATAATTAAAATACACATTTCTTAAAGCAATTAACAAGACAATTAATTTATTATTTTTTTTAGCTCATAAACTATTTTATCTTACTCCTTCAGAAATAGAATTTCATCTGATTTAGTCCAGTATTTTTTCCTTATATCCATATTCCTCCCATTGGAAATGATAATACATCTTGGGTGCCATTTTCTGTTTTAAGTATGTAACTTGTGTTATGCTTTTTACAAGGATTGCAATTTATGGATTTTATGGAGTGTCAGTGAAGATTTTGAATTTTGAACTTTTCAACATTGTGGACACTGAAATATTATAGAGACTTTTGAAGACGAAGTAAATGCATGTTATGGCCACCAGTCAATGGCAGCTAGTAATTGGAGTATGGTGGATTGAATGAGAATGACTGCCATTTACTCATCTAATCCGTCCCAGTTTGGTGGAACTGTTTGGGAAGGAGTAGGTAAAGCGAATTTGTTGGAGAACAGTGTGCCGCTCTTATTGAACTTTGAGTTTCAACAGATTCATGCCATTGTCTGGGGATCTACCACCATGAATCCTCAGCTTCTGAAACCATGGGCAAAGTTAGACAATTTCTTTTATAAATTTCTTGGATCATGGTATTTTATAACAGCGTTAGAAATCATAACTAAGACAGTTGTAAATTTGAACATTTTACTAAACCTTTAGGAATCTTAAACTGTATAGTAAGGAAGACTATGCCTCAAAATAGTGTGTTGAAATAGATAAATTTCATACTTTAGCTCTTCTAGGGCTAATTTTATTTTATTTTCATTGTGTCTCTCTGTGTGTATATGTGTTTGGGTGTGTATGTGTGCTGTACATACGCAAATTCATATGAAAGAAAGAAGACGGCATTGGATCATATTGAACTGGAACTACAGGTGTTCATGAGCCTTCAAATGAATTTTCTAACGATAGCCAAATGTTATTAAATATTTTAAAAATTATGTCATCTCCCCAGATCAAAATATTTTTTGTACCTTTAATTAATGTCATTTCCTTGTGTAACTTCACAATGCATATTATCAAAAGAAAATTCTGAAATTTGATTTAGTAAGTTAGTTTTAAATTTTTATATACTCCAGGATTCATAAATATATTGCACTATAAAATATTTTTAAAAATATTTTACAGTCATTAATTTTTAATATATTTCTAAAAATAATATCATGAATCTTCTAAAAAACAAAGTTTCTATGCTGTGTTACTGAAACTACAAGTTGAAGATATCTTTTTAATATATTTGTTTTAAGTTTATATTGTAGTTTTCAAAATGTCTCACTTTATAATTCCTCTTTATTTTGTAACAGATGTAGCATTTATACATTTCAGCCAAATTATTAAAATGCATTTATTGGTAAAGTGAAAACAGAATATTGATCAAATGGGATAAATTACTTTTGCTGTGTCCACATTGACTTATTAAAATTAGTAATCTCAATTGGGTAGTGGTGGAGCCCATCTTTAGTCCCAACACTCAGGCGGCAGGGACAGGCAGATCTCTATGAGTTCGAGACCAACTTAATCTATAAGAAGTAGTTCCATTACCGCTAGGACAGAGACACAGTGAAACCCTGTCTCAAAACAAAAGAAAAAAAATTAGCAATCTTTATTTCCAAAGGTAGAAATATGTGATTCACAAGTAAATCATCAGCGGTCAATCTATTTCTTTTACAAGACAAAGTGGAATTTTACTCATCATTTGAAATTCCCTTTGATAATTAATTAAAATTCAAACTATAACTTTGGAAATGTTTCATTTTTTTATGTAGGTCATTCCATTTTTTTTTTTGTTCAAAACCAGTTGTAAACTCTTTCCTCTCCATTTGCTAGCTTTACAGCTTTTAAAATAGTGTTTTGTTAAACAAGGATAAGACTAATATGCCAACTTCCACCATGCAGCAGATGGCTAACAGCAGATGGTACAGACCTTTGTGCCCATGCTTTGAACAACTGAAACAAGAAAAGATATCCAGGTGTGTGTATTCGAGATACTAATTTCAAATATAACCACCAAAGTATATCCAAATGGCACTTTGAAATTTTTCTCACTTATGAAACCCGAAGGAGGGATTTTATTTTAGACTATCCTTGATATTTTCAGCCAGTTTCTTTTGCCATTCTTGGGAATCTATGAATATTTAATTTTAGAAACATTTTAACTTGGTTTCAACTTGTTAATTTATATAGTAACAGAAAAAAAAGCCAAAGTGAAGCAAAATCAATTGATAAGCATAAATGTAATTATTTATTATAGGTACTGTACTAAAAAATGTATGAATATATCTAAACACCCCCTGCACATACATATGTACATAAACTAAGTAATATGAATTACACTTCATCATATGTACACCAAAAACATTTATTTAATTTCATTGTATCAACAATTTTCTTAATGATTGGTGAACACTGATAAGTGAGACTTCAAGAATTTCACATATTTTTCATATTTTGTTTCTGCACCATTTTTTCCCTTATTTACTCTCAATTCTATACCCAACCAAATTTTGTCCTAATTTTTTTTTAAAATTAATCCATGAAATTCTATTTCTGCTTGCTGCCAATATTCTTCCAGAGGAAAGTGTTAGACCTTCCATAGGACACAATATTAAAAAAGAAAAAATTCTTGCCCTCCTGTCACCTCTATTGTATTGTAGTGGTTCAGTGGAGAGTACACTGATTTTGTAAGTTTCCTAATGCATAATTAATTTACATTACCTGATAAGATAAGCTACTTATATGTGTTTATGTCATATCTTTTTATTAAAAAATGAAGTAGATATATGTACATTGGAGTATTTTTTATTCTGTTAGTATAATATCAGTGTTTTTTTTGTTGCACAGATTTGAGCTATTAAAGTTACTATGTCTTCTGTGAGTTCATTTTTATTTTTTGATAGTGTATTTAAAAGACAAAAAATACAAGAATTTGTTAGCATTTCATGGTTATTGTTAACTTTATTAAATTGAGATAAGTATTGAATCTTTTTATGTTTTGTATAGGGATTTTCTAAGATCTATTTATTGCCTACTTACAGATACTAGAAGTTAATGTAACTTTTGATTAAACTACTATTTCCAATAGTTTTACACATCTTTGTATCAAGCAAGTTACAAATTATAATTTATCTTATATAAAGTTACCTTAGCTATGTAACTTTCTAATTTCTCTTTTATATTCATATAAGATCATTAAAGAATACCGGTTTGTGTACTAGAATAAAATTTCTATTTCCTCAACAGAGTTACTTCAACCTTAGAGAGCTTAAAACTTCAGTTTCTTAGATGAAAATTTAGAATTGTTACATAACTTCTCAACACTCTCAAATATTACAAGACTCTCCATATTAAAATTAAATTTTATGTTATTCCAGTAATTAAATTTCAAAACTCAATTAATTAATTACAATTCCCCATTTTGATAAGAATTCAAGCTCCAAAGATTTCTGTGTTGGGAAAGCCCATGCTTGATGTCTGATTTTTACCTATATTTTACCAGGCAGTGTATGCTTGACTAATTTTTTCTTAATTCACCACTGGTAGTATAAGGATTTGCAGTGTGTTATATAGTAATTTCAAAGGATTAACTTATGTTTGTTTTATAGTTTTATTTCAGCAGGCTTGAGTTTAAAAGAATTTCTCAGAATAAGAGACAATTACCCATGTTTAACTGCATATGCTTCTGCTCAGCTTCTGAATACACCTACAGTGCTCTAGTATAGCTAAACATAGATATATATTAATTTGGAGTTTAAAATAATTCCCAAATTAAGGGATCATGAACTAGCCAAACATATTTCAAAAGACATTGTTAATTCTAAAGTTGATAGTACAGTTAAACACTTGCCTGTTTAACTGATTAACTGTTTATAACTGTTTAACTCCTTTCCTAAAAAAAAAAAATCGGTCTCCAATTGAATATTGAACTGTTAGAAAGTTACATGACAAGGTCTGAATATATAACTCAAGAGTAGATTGCCTACCTAGACTTGATCAATGAATGTAGCATTATATGTTTGAATGAACATGGATGATGAAATAGAAATGATTTAATTTCTAACCTACATAACTGCATTTTCAATGTTAATTACTGAAATAAATGATGAATGATTAATTATGTATCTTTATAGGATTACAAAATATATCTCACTATAGTTATTAATTACTCCTGGGTTCTGAAAGAAAGGGTTGCAATAAAAAAAAAGATTACAGATTCTTCAGGCTGCTTTCTTACACTAAATCTGTCTCAATATTTAATAACGACATTCTATTCCTGTTTGCTCAGAGGAATATTGCCTAGGACAGTGATCTGTAAGTTTTCCCCTTAAATAAATAACCCTTTTATTATCTATAATTCTAGACTGGCGAGGATTTGTTTTGTGACTTATGCCTTCACTGTGACATAACTGAATTTTTGTAGAAGTTCAAGCAAATATACCCCTCCTTGCTAGTGTGAGTCTGAGTTGAAGAGGTGGGACATTGCCTGGGAGTTTATTTTGCTTTTTCTGTCTCATTTCTCTGCTGTGCCCAGTGCCCCTGTGTCTGCATTGGGTGCGCTTGAACCCAGTTACCAAGCTTCGGGCAAGGGGCTGGAGGTTAAAACATACAAACACACACAGACAGAGAGACAGCGACAAGGGTCATCCTTGAATTCCCCAAGAATGCCCCCTTTATTGTGTTCAGGGGCAGATTATATAGAGATAGCCACGCCCCAGCCAAACCCACCAGAAACCCCTCTCCTGCCATCAGGAACTTGTGCTCAGAGCAGCTGTAGGCACTCAGATCAGGGGGTTACAAGAAATTCAGGATCTGGGGTCTCACTGCTCCCAACATTTCGCTCTGTTCATTACGTTTTTGAATTGTGGTAAATCAGGAGAACTGCATTTGGTTGTATTTATTAGCCTGTAGGATTAACATATAGTGCTTTCTCTGTTTTTCTATTACCCAGAATGCCTTGATTTTCCCACATTGACCTCTTAAATCCATGAGCACAATTGATCGAAATGTTTGTTGGTTGATTCACTTTGAAGAACTTTTAGCATAATCCTAGAAGTGAAATTACCCTTTGACCATAAAATTTCATTTCTGTTTACACTAGAGAAACTAATACTTCTTTACAACAAAACCCAAGAAATAGTATTTGAGTAGTTTTACTTCCAAATGTTTAAAACTCTCAAGATACATGCACATTTATCCTCTAATTATTATACTCCTTCTTTTGATCATTCCATATAAATATTTAAAAATATTTACCCTTCCAAGATGAGAAATCTTTTCCACATTAGTTCTAAGTGCCAAGTATATATTTATAGTTTTTATAAACTATAATTTTTAATTGATTATAAAATATTATATGTTTATAATATTTAAGGGTACAGGATATTCCAAATCTCCAGTTCTGAAAACCATATAATCAATAATGTTTACATCGCTTTGTATTAAAACAAAAATGCCATGTCAATATGAGAATAAATAATCAGTATTTATCTTCTCTCATTTATTCACTACATGACTAAACCCAATATCTTTTTAATGTTCTTAATTTGGCTAATAAATTTATTTTGTATACGTTTAGGACACAAACTCCATTCTTCAATTTTATGTGGTAATCTTTCCTCATTATCTTTAAAATTTAATGAATGTATTACTTGTTTTTCATGTCATAACTGAAAAGAATTCATAATCTTTGTTTTAATTCTACTAATACATTGATTTAAAAATCATATACTTATGGACCCTTTGCTATGTAAAGTTGTTTTTCATTATTCAAGTACCACTTGCTTGGAGGTATCTTCCTTGATGTCATGCACTAACCATCAATTTTCATTGCAACTATAATCTGTTTGCATAACATCTACAATTGGATAATTATGTCTCAATTACTTTTGCTTTATATCTGCTTCTCCCATTAGACCACACATATGTTGTTAAATAAAAAGATGAAAGCATTTCTGAGGAACTGAATGAATAAAAATCAGGCCAAATTAAATTGCAATTTTTAGTTAATGTCAATATTCCACAAACTTCGTACCTGTAAAGCTGAATTAGTACAACATATCTTACATAGTACTGAATGCATGTAATTGCATTTTAATTCAATAAAATGTTTAAATTAGGTAAAACACAGAATTATGTATAGTAGTCAAGACAAATCCTTGTATATGTTTATATTAATATTTCCCAGAGTGCCTTTAAGCCTAACAATAATATCATGAATTAATCAGTCAGTAAAATTTAAGAGATTAAGTATTCTGAACATTCTTTAGATACACCAGTTCTCCAAAAGTTATCATTAAATGAAAATCCTGCTTAAAAAGAATCTAAGGATTTAAATATGATAAAATGAGAACCTTGTTTAAAATGGAACTCAGGATTTAAATGATAACAGAATATTGTATGACATGAATATTTCAGAGTATATATTAAGTTTAGTAACATAATCTTATATGAGATGCTATTGTCTATGACAGTAATTAAAATATTGAACCTTAGAAGTGAAAGTTTTAAGTATACTACTATATTAAATATCTTCAAAAGAGTATGGCATGATCGCATATGCACTTGCTTTTAATTCTAGTAATCTGGAGGTAGAGGCATGCGGTCTTGGTGGGTTTATGGCCATCATGGTCTATAGAGTGAGTACTGAGATGCCATGACAGTACAAAAAACCCTGACACAAAACCTAAAGAGAGAGAGAGAGAGAGAGAGAGAGAGAGAGAGAGAGAGAGAGAGAGAGAGAGAGAGAGGGGGAGAGGGAGAGGGAGAGGGAGAGGGAGAGGGAGAGGGAGAGGGAGAGGGAGAGGGAGGGAGGGAGGGAGGGAGGAGGAAGGATTTTAGTATATTTTGAAGACCATCTGTAATATCCAGTATTATGGAAAGAACTAGTGGATTCCTAAACTTTCTGTCGGTAGACAACCATTGATGGAATATTTGCACATAAAACACTGTACTAAATCTCAGACCTATATGTGAACATGTTTTACATATATATGATTATATTTGCATGTGGAATGTACAAATATCATTGTAGGATTTGTCTAGCATTGATGTCTCTTGACTCCTCTGGCACCGCTCTTCACATTTGTATGCTTATTGCTGGTGGTCATGTTCATATCTTGTTACACTCTCATGCTGATAAAACATGTAGCATTTTGCATAGATTATTTTGCAGATAATAGTCATTTAATTATAATACTTGGAAATGAAATGGATTGATATGTTAAGGCACTTAGCTGCTTTGCCTAATGAACGAGTTCAATCTCTTGCCCTAACAAAGACTAATGTATTTTATGTAAGTACATATTCCATAAATTGTCTGTCTATTTTACATGGTTAGCTGTGATATTATACTCTTTCAGTTCAATGTACTCATATTTATTTTGCTTTATTATAGAGTACTAGCTAATGTAGCTTTTCCAGTTCACATAATAAGCTACACATAATCTATATCTACATTGACAGTTAATATGTTTGCATTTTTAAATATACTATATTCAGCAAAATTATTATTTATAATAAATAAATTAAAATAGTGTGTTCCTGACTGGTTGTTTGAAGACAATAAATATAAACTACAGATAGAGATTTTGTTCATTTGTTATTTGCTTTTCTAAAAATAATATCACAGTTATGTTAAATTCATAATATTAAGTGGAAACATCAGAGGCTTATATTATTATGTTCTGTTAAGCTGAATTTCCATGTGATCATCATAATAACAAACATAAAGTGTTCTTTAATCAGCTTTACCTAAATTAACATAAAATTTGATTATATTGGTGTATAGAAATTTGAATCTAAGATAGTCTATTGTTTTGAGTGACTCTAATCTCATTATGTTTTTATGCAGAATTTGAGCTGTAATATTTCTCTAAAATTTTGTGTAATTTAGTTTTCTTTGTATTCAGTATTTATGTCAATATCATCAGTATTATGGAAGTATACTAAATGCTTCATTGTTAATTACAGACATTGAAATCACTTTGTCAAGTTTTCTAAATATTCACTGAGTAAAATTATCATTTTCTTTTATCAAAACTTTAAGTCTTTGTTTATATTCCATATAAACACAAGACATTTGTATTATTTAACTTTGACAAAATTCTATCATATTGAAACATTATATTATACACTAATTGTATTCTTATATGATTAAATTACTTTACTTTTAATTTCCAATTATTCTAGAACTAGCAATATTAACTCCCCAATATTAATGTTTACCTCTAAAAAATGAGAAGTGTATCAAATGCAGGGTAGTTTAGAATATAGTATAATATTGGCAACCAAGTTAACTGAAAACTAACATATAATATTAAATGTTTCATTTATCAATTATTTAATACTTTGAAATAGCATTTTTTTTAATTTTGAGTTTGTTTATGTTTTATGTGATATTTGCACCGCCCCTCCACATGCTCTTTTATTTACACTGAATATTTTCATGTGTTCATTAGGAATAAAAGAGTAATTCTCATATATATGATAAAATAGAAAAATATATAAACTGACAAAAAAAATAGGTTTCAGGACATGGAAGATATATAGAGTGTTTCAGAAAAAGAGGTGAGGCAATTGACTAGGAAAGACAGAAAAATGTCAGCGCTTAAGCGGAGAAAGCACAAAATCTAGCAAAAGTTTCTTGAAATGATATTGAGAGAGATTAAGTGTTTTTGTCACAGGATATAAAAAAAGGCCGGACCTGTAACTCTGGTTGTAGAACACTTGTCTAACAGGCACAGAAACCTGTGTTCCAGCCTTAGCACTGAACACAAACCAGGTTTTTAAACCCAGTTTACTGCTAGAAGAGGTGGAAGTAGAAATACTAGAAGTACATGATGATCTTCGAGTACAGAGTGAATAGAGACCCTCTCTCAGTAAAAAAAAGTACAAAAGCATTTTTCTTGTTAGATATATTTTGAAATCTGATTGTAAACATAATTTACAGGGTTGAGACATTAAAATAAAATATGTCTATTTCTCTGTCTATCCATTCATTGAAATAACACCATGCTGGATTTTATTTTTTTATTTTTTTTCTAGAGATCTAAATAGAAACCTTGTGGGAAAAATCTGAGTCATATATGCACAAGCTTTGGATATTTGCCATTGTATGGATTTAAGAAGCATTGGTTTGCCAGGCAAACATCCCCTGCAGCAACAGTGACCACTGTACCCATTGGCCCCATCTGTACCTGGAGGGATAGTGATCATCAGAGTCACAGGTCGCAAATGCATGCGGAGAAAGAGATCTCAACTGCACCTGGAGAAAGGGCAACCACCAGAGATAAAGATCCCACTGTTACTGATTGAAGGACGAGATGGGTATAAAACATTGCAAGAATACACTCAACAACATAGAGAGCAATATTGCAGCACCAGAAACTAGAGGTTCTAGAGGTCATCAGCAAGACCTGAGCATCACAATGCAGATGAAGTAGAAGAAAGCAACTCTAAAAATAACATTATAAAGACGATAGAGGCCCTTAAAGAGAACATGAAAAATTCTATTAAAGAAATAGAGGAAAAGACAAACAAACAAATGGAAGAAATCAATAAATCCCTTTAGGAAAGTCAAGAAACCAAAGAAAACCAAGAAAAAGTAATCAAGGGAGTGAAGAATGCAGTCCAAGACTTGAAAATTCAAATACAAGCAATAAAGAAAACACAAACTGAGGGAATTGTGGATATGGACAATCTGGGTAAAGAACAGGAACTACAGATGCAAACATAATCAACAGAATATAAGAGATGGAAAAGAGAAGCTCAGGCATTGACGGTATGAGACAGGAAATAAATTTATCCATCAAAGAAAATGTTAAATCCAAAAAATTCTTAACGCAAAACATCCAAGAAATGTGGGACACCATAAAAAGACTATACCTAATAAAAATAAGGATAGAAGAATGCAAAACGCACAGAAAATATATATTCAACAAAATCATAGAAGCAAACTTTCCCTATATAAAGAAGGATATTCCTATGAAGGTACAAGAATCCTACAGAACACCAAATATACTAGGTCCCCAACAAAAGTTCCCTCACCATATAATAAGCAAAACACTAAACACGTCGAATAAAGAAAGAATATTAAGAACTGCAAAGGAAAAAAGAATCCAAGTAACATATAAAGGCAAACCTATTAGAATCACACCCTACTTCTCAATGGTAACTCTGAAAGCCAGAAGGTCCTAGATAGATGTTCTGCAGACACTAAAAGACCAGCCCGGGAAAAAAAAAAAAAAGACCAGCCCGGATTACTATTTCAGCAAAGTTCTCAATCACCATAGACAGAGAAAACAAGATATTCTATGACAAAACCAGATTTAAACAATAGCTAGCCACAAATGTAGACCTACAGAAAATACTAAAAGGAAAATTCCAACTCAAGAAAGTTAGCTAAAAAAAAAAAAAACAACAAAGAAGGAAAACACACAAACACTAGCACCATGGCCAACAAAGCCAAGTTTAACAGGAATTAACCATTATTGGACTTCATTATCACTTAATATCTATCAGTGTTCTCAGTTGGCCTATAAAAAGATACAAACTATCAGAATGGATACGAAAACATGACCCATTCACATGCTGCATACAAGAAATATACTTTAACCTCAAAGACACATATTTCATCTGAGTTCAGGGTTATGAAAGAATTTTCCAAGGAAATGGACCTATGAAACAAGTCGGTGTAGCTATACTTACGTCTAGTAAAATAGACTTCAAACTGATATTAATCAAAAGAGACAAAGAAGGACATTTCATATGCATCACAGAAAAAAAATCCATCAAAATGATATCTAAATTCTAAACATCTATGCCCCAAGTACAAGGGCAGACACACATTTGTAAAAGAAACATTTCTAAAGCTTAAATCACACATCAAACCCCACACATTAATAGTGGGAGACTTCAACACCCCACTCTCAACACACTGGAAGGGTATAGCAGAGAGAAATTTAACAGAAAAGGGAGCTAACAGGTGGTGCTAACCAATTAAGATGGAATGAGATGCAGCCGACGGTGATAGTGCACATCGTTAAACCAAGCACTCAGGACACAGGCAGGCAGACCTCTCCGTTCCAGAACAGCCTGGTCTACAGAGTGAGTGTCTACACAGAGAAACCTGTCTCAAAAAACAAAAAGCAAAAAATAAAGAAGAGGGGGAAGGAAATAGGAACAAAGGGAAGGGAAGCCCTTGGGAAGTGGCTTTGTCCTGTTTGATGGTGATAAAGGGCTAGTGTTTTTGAAATGTCATAGAAAGGTGAGGTAATATGCTTAGTGGTGGGAACGAAATCTTCCCCAATCAGAGTTAAATCTGGTCAGGCCAAAGACCCAGGTGGCCTGCTTTGATTAACCCTCTCTCCTCAGTCTCCATAACTAATCCCCTGACAGTTTAGGCCTATAAATATATTTCAAATCTGGATGTTCTATGTGCCAGGCTAAGCTGTCTGAACCGTCACTCTACCTCAGCAGCCTGTTCCGCTTCCTTTAGCCATCTCCAATCTAATCCCTGCCTCTTTGTTATCTGTCCTTGAATTATAGCCACAGCATTTTTACCATGCATTCTCAGAGTCACATTCTTTTGTTGTTTTTGTTATTATTTTAAGAAAAGATTTCTCTCAATAACAGCTCTGGCTGTCCTGGAACTTGGTTTGTAGACCAGATTGGCCTCAAAATCTCAGAGATCCATCTTCCTCTGCCTCTTGGATGCTGGGATAAAGGCATGCACCATCACTGCCTGACCATGTCTTTCCATATTCTAATTGTATCTTCTTCCATTGCATCTTTGTTTATTATTTTTATGCAATCTGTATTAAAACTATTGTCAAAGTACTTTGTCCATGGATGTTTAATTTTATTCACTAAAATTCTTCTTAGGCAATTTCTATTTTAATCTTTTCCTAAATCACATATCTATTTTGCTTTTGCTTTCTCTCATTAAAAAGCAATTGCATATTTTTATTGTTCATTTACTGATTCTGCTTCATTTAATCATTTTTATATTTAATATCATATATATATATATATAATGTGTACTGAAACATACAGCTGGATATATAAATCAACCACAGAGTTATATTTATATTTTTAATTTCAATAAAATACATTCACTCTTAGCAGTTATGGCATTTAGATAGATTTGTTATTAGCCATTTTGGGTCACTGCTAAAATTAAAAACAAATGTACTTACACAGATATTTATGTCTGTAATCTGCCCAATTCCTTTAAAGAGTAAGAGAGAGAAAGTTGAGGATCTTTATGCATATCAAGTTTACCATGTGATTCTTCCTTAAATATCCAAAGTTACCGTTCCTTATATTTATTTGTTCCATTATTTGAGTGGCCTTCCACTAGCATTTTCACGTTTCAATGCTGATTTGTTCCTGCCGGTATTACTTGATGATGTTACCAAATCTATTTTTATGTTGTTTTCTGTAGAACCTAATATTTTATATATTTTCTACAATAGTTTATTTTACATAAAAATATAAATAAAAGTGAAATGCAAACACTTCAAGGATTTCCTCTTTATTTTGCTTCATGTTTACTCTGCTTGCTCTGATCCTGCCCAGTTTTTCAGTCTTAAGAAGTCCATGTAATATTATCGTAAGTCTTCTAGCAGCAAAATCTCTCATGGTTCATTTATTTTTTTTCCTGTAAGTTTGAACCAGCCATCCCAAGTTTAGGATTGTAATGGAAGAGTTCCAGTTCAAAGCACTTTTGCCTTCTTTCTGCTGTCTCACTATGTAGAAAGCTACCACCACTGCCATTCTGCATTTGTTCTGTGTCTTTATAACTCCTATAAATACTTTTTTTGGTCTCTGTGCATCCAAGAACTTCTCATTATGTTTGGCGTTTAATATGTGACAGTTATATGTCGGGATCAGATATCTTCTCATTTCTCTGTCTGCAATATTTTGGAAGTTTTTGACTGAGTAGGTTAACGTTGTTCATTAAACTTAGAGATGTTTTCAACTATTGCCATTAATTCGTTGCATAATTCCATTAATTTAATGTGCCATTGTAAGATTCTTATTAATTCCACTATATTTTTTTCTTTTACAAATCTGCATGATCTATATACTTTTTGCCTTACTCACAATAGACTCCTTATGAAGAGGATCTGTCTTCACATTCACTAATTTTTCTGTCTTATGCAGAGACAGGTTAGTGAATTATTTTTTTTCAATTTTTACAGCCAAAGATATTCAGTGTTCTGTAAATATTGCCCCATGTCTTCCTTTAAATTTTAAAATATCATGTTCTGTGCTATTTAATCATATCCAAACTAAGTGGTCTATAAATAGGTCAACTCTCTAAATGGCTTTAATGTCAGTTTCTATGATCTCTCTCTCTCCCCCCATGACTTATAAATTCCTGATTTGTTTGTCTGTTTTGAGACCTACACTCATATTTTAACAACGTAGCTTAGCAATCTCAGGCACTGTAATCCCTGTTTTATAGGATTCTCATTTCTATCTCTTTCTTTTCTTATAACTTCTCTGCTTACTTTCTTATTTTAGTGGCTTAGCTCTATTATTTCTGCAAATTGAGTTGGTCATGCAGCTTTCAACTTCACCTGCTGGTATATAATAATCCTTTCACTTGGTTTTGTTTGTTTGTTTTGCCTGTTTTCCACCAGAAAGTAATAAAATAACTAAAGATTGTAGTAATGTCCCTCTTCCTATGAAACAGCATATCTATTTGAAAAGGTGTGTGGTGTGTACCTTGCTATCATGACTCAAAAGGCTAGTTTTTTCCTTATGTTTAAGTTGAACCCCTAAATTAAAGCTTTTCCTGACCACTGCAAGTGCAATTATGAATGTTCATACCGTCATCAAAATTAGTAACTAAGATTCAGTTTAGTTACATTGAATTTCTGTCTTCCTAGGAAATGCTCTTGAGTCATCATTGCTTCCTTTCCAGCAGGGTTTGTCACATGGTTCAATTTAAAACTCTTGCCCATACAGTTTCTGGCTTGTGTTATTTATTCTATGTGTAGCCAGAGAATTTGTTTAGGCCTGCTTCAGTTCCTGAATCAGTTTTCTAAAGGTTACACCCCAATGTGCGTCTACACGCTACCTAAGCCCCAGACTTAATTGTGTTAGCATTGATGTTCAAGGACCTCACACTACCTGTTTTTTTTAAACATTTGTCTACATGATGCTGGAAATTCTAGCAGATTACTTAATTGCTGTTTTCCAAGATCTCAATTGTTTTAAACAATACCTTCAGAAATGTTCTTCTCTCATAGCAAAGTTCAAGAATTTACCTATCACAACATAAATATATTAGAATACATAATGGGTTTTAGTTCCTATTATTTAAATTTGATGGACTGTGATACATTGTTTCCCCAGTAGGCAGCTCTGCACATGTAATTTAAATTTATCTAACCCACCTCTGTATAGACATTCCATTATTTCTTTAACATGTTTTGACTTCTATAGCAGTTACTATCAATTATTATAATTTGTTTTAACAGGTGCTGTTTTCTGTGTAATTTCTGCTTCACAAAAGGACAGTGTGAATGTATTTTATGTTAGTCCAGTTACTATGAATTTTGGTATCTTACCAATTGTTGTTTAAAAATTAGTCAATGATTATTATCAATTCAATTACCTAGATTTATAATAAATATAATTGATTTACTAAATGCTACTTTAACCTTAATCAATATAACATTAAACTAATATGCTATTATTCTTGAAAGAAAATTTTTATTCATGAATAATCACTGCATGAAAATATTCTCTGGTACATAGGAAGAAAAAATTAGAAGAAGCTAGGGTACACCTCCCAAGGAAGCGTCAGGAGCAGTCAGTGAACCAGCATTTTCTGTTCTTGTTTTTGTTTTGTTTTGGTTTTCTGTGAGTTTCTTTTTTTTCTTTTTTCTTTTTTTTGAGGGGATAAAACCTCATTTCTAAGTGACTAGCCGAGAAAACACACAAATAATGGTGACAGTAATTGGCTCACTACTTTTCACAAACACACAAATACACATATTGTTTAAATCTAAATAATTGAAGAGGAAGCCCATGGATTGTAGAAGAGTTAGGGGCCCATGAGTGGAGCAGGAAGAAGAGGTGTTAGCAATGCTGCAAACACAGTGCCACTATGTGCAGGTTCCTCAAGTAAACTAATTTCTCAACTCTAAAAACTGTATCATTTTAGATAAAGATTTGTTCATAGAAACTTCTCCAAACTTTATATTAATGTCAACAAACTGTGTTAAAAAGAGGTTTGAGCAAGACAAATCTGTAATTTTTCAGATCTTTTCTGAAATATCTCAATTTGAATAGTGTTTGGAAACTTGAGTCCAAAGATTACAACAAAATTCCAGTACTAAGGATAATTAAGAAAGTGAATCAAGAGTTACCTTTAATCTAAATTTTCTACCATTCCATTTTAAAACTTTTATTTTACTGTAATTGTATCATTCAAAATTTACTTTCACAATAAGTTAAGATTCATGACATTTTTACATTCAACTTGCATGTACACCCCTGGAATATCTGGAGGTGGCCCACTGTACATGCCATATTTAACTGAAGCCTACCAATCACTTATTTATTTATGTGGCACAGAAGAGAAAGTTGGAAATATTCTCGAATGCAGTGGCACAAGAGACTACTTCCTAAATAAAAACCTCAGTAGCACAGACACTGAGAGAAACAATTAATTTCCATTTTAAAGTTAAGAGATTTTAAAAAATAAGGAGGTTGTTTTAACTTAGAAATTTTTAGTCTCTCATCAATTATTATAATTGTACATTAGATTTTTTTTAAAAAAAATACAGCTAACAAGACACCAAATAGGATCCAGACTTCCCATATATTTTTCATATATATTTGGCTTTTTTATATTTTTTACTCTCTCTTTAAATACCGTATTACTTTTAAACTTCCTCCCAGCATCCTATTCTGTTTACTCCTCCCACCTATGTTTTAACCTATCAGGGCAAGCAGTTTCTTTATTTAATTAACCAATGACTGTAGGGAGCCGATTTGAGTGGCTGCCATTACAAGATGGCATTTGGCCCCGGCCTCGCTTGATACCATAATAAAGGTTGCAGTTCTTCCACTAGAAAACAGGATGAGTTGTTGCGATCTAGCTGCCCACACTTCCCCTGACAGGCAGGGGAACTTCCTTGTGGTCTGTAATTGACAGGGATGTTCCCCTGCTTTCTTTCCTGCCGGTGGGTCTCCAGAAAAACAGTTAAAGTATCAAAGTATCAAAGGTTGCTAGGCAGACTCCCTATATAAGCAGCTGCAAATCAGAGCTCAGGGCCCCTTGCTTTCTGCTCTCCCTATAACCAAGAGGCTCCAATAAAACGTGATTTGAGAAGAATCCTCGTCTAGTGGCTGTTCTTTCCTGCTGGTCAGGGAGTTCGCCGCAAATGACCTTCCTCCATCAGTTTATAACTAGTTTTTACATCTTAAGTAATATTTTTTAATCTATGTTCTTCTATGTGACTTGATTACCTTTATTTTGAAAAGCCCATGCTTCTTGTTTTGAGTCCCTGGTATCTCCTCACAACTTCACCCTTCTCCTTTCCAACATCCTCTTTGTCTAGAGATCCAGCCTAGCTATTGGCTATTTTTCTCTTTATTGAACTGAAACAAGTAGCATGGTTTTATAGTAAACAAAAATATTATTCCACAATACATGTCAAAGAGTGGGAATAATCAGAATATGTCGTATATAGTTGCCAAATAATGTATTTTAACAATAGATAAAATTAAATGTTTCACAATACTTACAGAAAGATAGCAACTAAACAACTAAAAAACTTAAAAATCAAAGATGCCACCTAAAATAATTCAAAACTAGAGTGAAGCAAATATAATGATACCCCTTAAATAGGGTACTGTAGGAATTAACTTAGACTGTAACATAACAGTAGCATGTTATTCAGAAATTGTATCAGTTGGCCTCTAAAGGTTCTGAAGAATGAGAATGATAATATTAATTTCTAGCAGTGATTCAAAATACCATGTTGGGTCAACAACAACTTCAGGATCTTTTGATGTAATACTTGTGTAAAAAGACCTGCTAGTTGAGACCCCAAAGTATTAACCACACAGCTAATTGATATAAAATGTGGGATTCATTTACTTCTTTTTAAATTTAAATAAGAAATGTTGCCTTTTCTTTTTGGCTCTATGTATCTTTTAAAGGTGTTTATAGTACCAGAGTTAATCTTCCAGTACTGTTGACAGAGGTTTCTGTTCTGCCTGGTTCTGCAGCAGTTCAGTCTCAAAGTAACTCACAGAGATCCACATTAACCATAAGCTAGTTGGCCTATTAGCTCAGGACTCTTATTAACTCTTACATACTACATTAACACATAATTCTTGTGTGTTTCAGCCATGTGGCTTAGTACCTTTTATCAGAGAGGCATTCTCATCTTGCTTCCTCTGTGACTGGGTTATGGCTGAAGACTGACTATTTCCTCTTCTTAGAATTTTCCTGTACTCATTGTCCTGCCTCTATCTCCTGCCTGGTTGCCCCACCTATACTTCCTGCCTGGCTACTAGCCAATCATCATTTTATTAAACAAATATATTAAGCAAATCTTTACATGGTATTCAAAGTTCTTGTGGAAGAATAAAGTGTGTGTGTAGCCGGGGGTGCTGTGGGACAATGGTGTTATATTCTGTAAAGATTTGTCAAATGTATTGATTTAATAAAATGCTGGGACTGGGAAGGGGCAGGAAGTATAGGTAGAGTGACCAGAATAGGAGAATTCTGGGAAGAGGAAAGTCTCAGTCTGCAGTCATCACAGAGGAAGCCAGATACAGAGGAAGGAAGATGAGAACATCTCACAGATAAAAGGTACTGAGCCACATGGCTCACAAAGACAAGAATTATGGTTTGATTAAAGATATAAGAGTTAATAAGAAGCCTGAGCTAATCAGCATTTTATTAAGTCAATACAAATAACAAAAATTTACAGGGTATAAGTCCATTGTCACACAGCACAGTCCTGGTGCCATCTGGTCAGTAGGTCATCATTAAATTAAGGTTAGTGAACCAAATTTTGCTATATACAGTTCTCTACTTAGTGCTATTTGAGGATGAGGAAGATATGAAAGAGAATATATTTATACCTTTCAATTAAGCCCTTTATATCATTGTTTTTGTAGAAACATGATTTATAGTATAAGTGACTTTTGAATATTTTATAGGCAATTTTATATCACTTATAGCTACTTTAAAGTTTCAGAGATAATAATACATGCAAATTCAAACTAGTAATCATTAACTGTAAATTTAAAGAGTATTTTATTTAAATAATATTAAACACACAGTGTATCTGGCAGCATTTACATAAGAGCCTCTAATAATGCCAAGATGATAATAGAAGCGCATTCTTAAATAATGGGGGAAACGTCAAATCAGGATATCAGACAATAGAAACTAAATAAAGTTACTTCCCAACTGAGATGCTGATATACATATTAGTATGCTTTCAGAAGAGGAACAGAGTCTCAGAGTAATCAGTGTAAACCTGGTTCTATATTTTTAGCCATCATTTCCTGTCTTAGGAAATAACCTACATCCATTCATTAAAACCTCCATAGGACAGTGTTGACACATGCCTTTAATACCTAAACAACTCCCTTAGAATTTTTTTTTTAACTGGTTTTGGATTCACTTCTCCAGATCTTTGTCTACAGCATTCTGGATACCCCCTTAGACTGCTTATGTATCTAGGGTTTAACTCTAGGGTACAAGAATTTTAGTGGACTCAACTTGCATTCCATTACTATCCAAAGACATTCTTATGTCATCTAGTAAATATAAACAAGTGAACTGACATTCAGTGCATGAAACTCAGACTTGTGAGTAGTTAAAAATTAACAAACATTATTAGTGATTAAGAGCTTACTTACAATATTATATTTAAAATAATTTGCTAAAATTTTCTCAATAATTATAAATCTCTTAAATCATAATGGAGATTTACATCATTACTTTGTAGATGAGAAATTTGACATAGGTTTTATATATCAAACTGAAATGTGTAGGCCACTGTGAAGTGTGATAACAAACAATTTGTCATCTAGTAAACCATAATAAATAAAAATAAGATTTTATAAAACATAAGAGATAAAAACACAATGTTATATACCAGTATTTACATAAACACATTTATGTACATAAGTATATAAATACTTACTTCACATGGGCATGTTTATATGTAAAAATAAAATTGCTAGTTACTGAAGAATATATTAATAAGCTTGAATTTAAAATTAAAAATAATTTATAGCAAAATTCTCCTTATAAACTATATAACAAGTTTAGTTCGGCTTGGTAAATAGTAATTCTGGCTATGAATACATGAGCCTTATGTAAACTCACAAGAAACCATGTGAACAACTGAACAGGGTCTTGAGTGCTCCAACAAAACTTGATACACTTCTCACCCCTGTGCATGATGCACATACACATGCATAAACATACAAGCACAAACCCACATAAAATCCAAACAAAATAAAACAAAAATATAGAACCAAAAACATAACATTGAATAAGATGAGAACAATTTAATATACTTATACATACTCATACACACAGAGATTGCAAATGAATAAAATACTTAAGAAAATGACCTGTGTCATTTTCATATGAGCAGTGGAAATGTATATTGAAATCACGTTAATGTACTACTACGTGACCATCAGGTTGGTTAATCATAAAAATATAAACAAACCAGGGGTTTCAGGATGCTTCAAAACAGTTACAGTCCTAGTATATTGCTGGCATAAATATAAATTTGTGCAACCAATTTGGAAAGCATTTTGACAGTTTCCTAAATATGTAAATATACACTTACCATATGCTACAGCATTACATTCATAAATATTTAAACACGATAAATGAAAATATATGTAAACAAAAACCTGAACAGTCCTGAAGTTTTAAAATTTCTGATTTAAAACACTGTAAATATTCATAATAAGAGAACAAATTGACCTAAATATACATTCCAAAAGGAAATAATTGAAAGGCTTAATTATGAAAGCTAGCTATTGATTTCACAGTGATATAAATTTATATCTAAGCTATGATATTATTCTTTAATTAGACAATTAGATTTATTAATTTCTGAAATAAAATGAAGTGGGTCATGGAATCAAATCAGTGGTTTTCTGAGATAAGGAACAGGGAAACAGCACAAAACAGTCTCTTGGAAGGATTAAAAAACTCAGTGTCTTAATAGTCATAGATTTTGCCTGGGTGTATAAAACCATTGATAATCTTTGGTATAACAGGATGCATTATATCAATGAAATTTAATATTTCATTAAATTATTTTTATGAAAATTAATGACTTACAACTGTTGAAATGGAATAAAAATCAGTTGAACTTTGTTCAGACTGCTTATAAATCAATTGGTTCAGTGTGGAAATAAATGTTTGGCATTTTAAAAAATGATGTTTTGCCCTGTCTCGAAAAACCAAAAAAAAAAAAATGATGTTTTGTGAGATTAATCAAGAGCAAAAATATTTTAATTAGTATTTGATTATTAATGTGAAAGAATGCCTATACATTACTACATATAACAATAATTCATGAATTTAATGTAAAAGAATATGCAAAAAAATAAAAGTAATTAGATATGTTATAAGCATATGTACAAACACATATCAAAATAAGAATAATAGAAAATAATTGAAAAAAATTAAAATTATTATTGTGTATTTTTTAAAATTAATGTGCAAAGAACCTAAAGGCTTAATTTTTTCTAGTACCGAAAAGAATAATTCATCCCACAAAACTATGCTATTAAAACAAATTTTTAATTGTGCTTGTTTCACTTTTAGGTATATGATTTTAGGATTGTTAACTTGATGTCGAATATGCAACTGGGGGCTATTTCCTGGGAAAGCTATTACCATTACTCTTACTCTTCCTTAGTTCCCTGTCTAGGATGCAGGTCCTCGGAGAATGCCTTACTCATCATTTATTTAGGTGGCCATGTTGATGAGAGTCCACGACTTCAGTTTCTCTGCAGATTTTAATATAAAACAATTTTATATCATACTTACGGTTGCTCTCACTTTAGCATCTTTCTGGCCCTGTCCCAAGATGTTTCTTAACTCTTGTGTTGTAGATAGCAGTGTAAGTTGAGTAGTGTCAGGGTCATTTACTATCTGCAGTTTGGACAGATGGTGATGTTTTACATATTAAGCTCATAAATTTAGGTATGTGTGCATATTTATGTAAATATATTTCAACAACTCATGAAATGAGGCCATATTATTGAGAGAGAACTGGACAAGATGTATAAGTGCTTGGAGGGAGTAAATGGATAGGGGAAAATGATTTAATTTCAAAAACTAAAATGTAAAAAAAAGTAAAAATATATTTTTCAATGAAGATGACAGTTTTCTTCTTTTTCTTTTGTTTAAAACTATATCAAATCAAGCCCAGAGAATTTTCTCAAGACCTTGTAATACCACTTTTGGGTATATACCCAAACGATGCTTAAGCATACGACAGAGACATGTGTTTAACTATGTTCATAGCAGATATTTTGTCATAAACAGAAACAACCCAAATGCAACTCAGCTAAAGAATGGATAAGAAAAATGTGGTACATTCAAGCAATGGAATACTACACAGCAGAAAAAAAAATAATGACACCTTGACATTTATGGCCAAATGGATGGATATACAAAACATCATATTGAGTGAGGTAACCTAGGTCTAGAAAGGTAAATATCATATCCACTTAATCATAAGTGGTTTTTAGATATAAGGCACAGAAAAACCAGTCAACAATTCACAATCTCAGAGAACCTAGACAACAAAGAGGACCCTAAAAGAGACATACATTGATTTAACCTCTATGGGAAGTAGAAAAAGACAAGATCTCCTGAGTAAATTGGGAGCATGGGGATCTTGCGAGACGATAGAAGGGAAGACGAGAAGATGGGAGGGGAAGGGAGAAAATATATTGCTCAATAAAAATAAAAAAAAATAATTACACATGTATGCTACCAGAAGAGGCACAGATGAATATAAAAGCATATGGATGGTTAAAAATAAAGAGAAGAATATTGGCTGTTCTTTCAGAGTACCAGTCTTTGTTTCCCTCTACTAAACAAGCATCTATAACCCCAGTTCTAGTAATATAGTTATTTTATTTTGTTCATTGTGTACCAGGCTTCCAAGTGGTGCATATACATATATGCAGACAAAACCTCTCAATCTACAAGGAGCAATAGTGACTGGCAGGAAAGACATTTCCAGAGGTGAAGAAGAGCTTTGGAGAACAAGCGGTAACCTACCATTTTCCCATTGTGTTTGGGCCCTGCTCTAAGATTAAATCTATAATTTGTACCACTATCCATCCAAAAATCTATGATTATCGGGTCCTAGATCCTATTACTGTTTTACTGCTAAACATCTTAGTATAAAAGAGACCTTTAATGACTGATTTTTATACTCATCGTTTATTGCTTCTCTTAACCTTTGTCTATTTGTAGTATATACTGATTAACAAAGATGCCAACAACTCCTCAAGATGCAGAGAAGAAAGACTACCAACTACTTAGATCTAAGTGGAACATATATAATTCATTGTACTCTTCCAAAAACTCTGGTATCACTCTTTTTCTAAAACTTTTTTATTGATTTTATTGGGAGGCATAAGAGCCAAAGGCTGTGGAAGTCTATGAGAAAATAATAGAAGTGGATGCAGCAGGACATATTAATTTGCAGTGGTTGGGACTGCATCTACAAGGTCTTTACAGATTGAAGACAGACCATATGCCAGCATGGAGAGGACAGTGGGTAAAGAAACCCCACCCTTGTTCATTTGGAAAGACTAAAATGATCATAAATGATCAATTTATGCTCTTCCATGGCAACATGAATTTAGTTCATATAACAGTGGAAGCTCCTCAAATTTTCCATTAAAATTCTTTATTACATTTTGATATTTGGAGATGCAGAGGACTAGGGGATGAAATGTGGAGATCATATGATAACTGTACAACTCTGTGTTCTTTTTCTTGTATTTGGTTACGGGGGATCTAACAGCAGCCCATCAAGCCAATCAGCAAAGTCCCTTTACCCACTGAGCCATCTTGGTATCCAAGTCTCAATATGTAGAGATAACGTTTTATGTCGTTCCAAACCCCTGAACTCAGATGATAAAGTATTGAGTGGTGCTGAGTCACTGTTGAAAGCTGGTAACCATTTAACAAAGCAACTTAATACTTTAAAAAAAAAAAAGTCGTCAAATTAGTTTTGAAAAATCTGAATTATAGAGATTGGTACAATATAATAAACATGTTTCAGAGTAGAAAACATTTAAAAATACTTAAATGTGTCTCCTATTTCTTTAGATAATCACACCTGTTTTCTAAACGTATGCCTCTATGAGTCTCCTCTCTGATTTCTTTCCTCATCCGTAGTAAATCCAACTTTCCCTGCACAATCTTTCTGCTCTAATACTGCAGCTCTTACATGAGTGATGCTTGGTTTTTTTTTGTTGTTGTTATTATGTATCACTTGTTCTAAACGTGTGCTTATTTTGGCAAATACAAATGAGGGTGGCCAGTGACACACAAAATCAACATTTATTATAGTGGACACTAAATCATATAAAAAAACATGATGTATAGTCTTTCTTGCCCTTAGAAGGTAATGTCTCATACAGTGTCCACAATAATAACTGTTTATATATATATACACAAATAAAAAATGACCTTTCTTTTTATCATTTGACAGATAAAAATAATATTCGCTATATTATTGAAGAGTGACGTCTCTTATATCCCAGAGTGTTTTAAGTCTAGGGAACCTGCAGTCAAATTACAAATGAACTCTTGTTACTCTTTACAACACTTGAAAGCAGCATTTGGAAATTTTATTATTTTGTTCTTAGTGTTGATATTATCATAGAAACAGGTAATTCCACCTTCCATTGATGAGTTTTCATCAATTACATTTTAAGATCTGTCACTACAATTAAATTTATGCTTAAATTTGGTTTTACCTGGCAGAATTCACAAGCAATATGTGCTTACTCTATATCCTTTATGGGATAAAAAGAAATTAAAAATATCAGTCAAAATGAAACAAAAATTAATTTTATTGAATTGGTCACCAAATATATTTTTAAATTAGACTATTCTGGATTCACAATGGTGGCTGATTATTTAAAGATGAGGGTCATTTAAGGACCATATTACATTTGTAAACCTAAAATCCTTCCATCATATAACCTGCCAGTCTCAGTTCGTTTGACAACGAACTGCCATATACATAAAGTATGATATAATCTGTTTTCTTTTTCAATTGTTTGCACACATAAAAACCTTTCAAAAAATGATCTAATTCAATGAAATGACACAAGAAACAAGTGTACAAGAAACCAAAACCAGAATAAAAATGGGCAAGGAATCAAGTACACCATTGCAGTGATTCAATTATACTCTGATTATAAAACTATTCCTTGCACTGTTCATAGTATATTCATTCCTTTTGTTAAGAATAATCCAAAAACAATCCTGAAATTAAATGCATTAAAGTGGCAGTTGATGAGAATTACATTTTTGCCTAATTGAAACTTAAGAAATCAAACTGAACATGTTATAAAACTTTAAAAAGATCAGGATCTATTATCAATGACTGTCCTTAACTGGATCTTTCTCACCATGACGTACCCATCTCAGATAAGTCTGAACCATGTTATAAGTAAGATTTCCTTGGATGACAGTTTCAAAGAATTGTTTTTTTTCTTTTTGTACAATGCCTTGTACTAAAAACTGTACATAGAAAAGTAGGCAGAAAACTGTAAAAGCCAGAGATGGTAAAAAAAAAAAAATCAAGAAAATAGCATTTTCCAGATACAACAAGATGGTTACACATCTGAATTCACAGAGATTATGATAGTATGTGTAGTACTTGCACAAGTTCAAATCAAACAAGACCTTAGCTGTACAAAATAAAGCAAAACACAACAACAACAACAACAACAACAACAACAAACCTCACTCCTAAACAAGAAGTTATTTGATATTGATATAAGCCAAGAGGGGAAAGGCCAGTTTTCTGCAGTGGCATGCCATTGGGCATTTCAAGCACCCTTAGGCAGGCCTTATATTTGGGAGGAGTTTGGCAAATACAAACAGACTTTGCTTGTTTTGTTCCCTCCATTACCACCCTGTCAGCGAGGGCAAAAGTTCATGCTTTCCGTTAGGTAAGTAGGATTATGAAGGTAATATAATGCATTACTAATTGACTATACTTTTCCTCTGGAGTCAGTCAACAAAAGCAAATCCAGATTTGAATTACCTACTTTGTTTTCTCTGTCTTCCAGTCTCTTCTAGTCTGTTGCACGAATCTGAATCTGTATGCGACTAAGGCTGTCTTGTTTGTCTGTCTGTCCCTTTGTTTCTCTAATACAAATACTAAGTAGATAATAATGTGCGTCATTATGTGAGCAACCTGTCATAAGTGTCTCTCTGGCCCTCACATAAAACTTCATTCTGTATTTCATGAACAGCACAGGAAGCATCATACGAGGAAAGAAATGAGTATATTACTTTATCTTTATATAGTGTAGTCTATCTCCAGCTGATGCAAACTGGCTAAATTGACAAATACCATTGTTTGTCAACCAATATTCATAGATGATTGCCTTTAACGTGCTTTATGTTAGATTTTTAGGAAGTCACTTTCAACTTACCTATTTGCTGCTTTTAGAAAAATCATTTACATGCATTATCTGGACCATGGGCTTAGAAGGAAACATAGCTTAAACTTGCAGCTTTGTACTATCTTAATATGATTATATAGGAAACCAAAGGCAAGTGAAAGTGATTGCTAAATTGTTATCTTAAAGGCACGTTGTGCAAACAGTTTAAGTACACAGAAGACTGGCAGTTTTAACTTTAAAGTAATTTCAAGATATACTATGAATTCTGACTTTGAGGTCCAGCCAAAAGTTCTGGTCTCTTAAAATTTAAGGAATATTTTCCGAATAATGCTTTGCATGGGGTCAGAGTCTATAGAGAGAGTTGGTGGATGGAAAATATGAAAAATAATATCTTGAATAAAAAATTAAAAAATAAACCAAAAGCAATTATACATTAATATACACACACATACACACACACACACACATATATATATACATACATACATACATACATACATACATAATACATGCACACACATATATATACCTCTCCAAGCAAAGAGAGGTGCCATTGCACATCTCCTAAAATCTATGCACACTCACAGACTGTTTCTCTGTCCATTGTAATGGAGAAAATAACAAAACACATAAAATTGCATCTCTAAACTAATAGCAAGAAAATCACTGTGCTGTAATTTTGCTTTCAATGCACAACCTCTCTTCAATCAAAAGGAAGTATACAGTCATAGTAAAAGAGATGGCTCTGAATAAGTTTATGGTAACAATTTTAAGTTTAAAAGAAAAAAATATATGGAAAATTTGATTCTTATAAACATTATAATAATGTCATTGGGAAAGCAATCAAGGTGTGTGACTCTCTTCATTCGCTTACAAAGGTACGTTTGTTTCACTGCTGTTGTTGAAGAAGATAATCCTCTGCTGAGCTTGCCAAATCATCATGAGCACAATTCGAAAAAGTCAAAGAATTTGTTCCAGAATTTTGCCTTGTGAATTATTAGGTATTACTCTTGGTAAACTACTTTCATTTGCTACTATTTGTTAACACAAAGAATAAAAACTAGTTACAGTTTCTTATAACGAACTTAAAGAGCAGCTATATAAATGTTGTGCGCTGCAATTACACAATAAAGGAATCTTGTAGCCCCACACTCTCTTGAGCGAAGGGACTGGCTTCAGTAACTGTGCAGTCTGTCAAATCTTTGGAAATTATGAAACTGAAAATCTATATGAAAGCAACAATGGAGTGCCAAAGATGTGAACATTTAAAATGCCCCTGCCTAGAATCTCAAGGAAAGTCATATTTCAAAATGTGCACATGGAACAGTGTGATCCATAATGTATTGAAGTCTCTAAATACAATTCTTAAGACCTATAATCAAGTGTTAATAACTACACTATAATCAATGTACCCCAGAGCAGTATTTCCTAAAGTGAAAATCTGGCAGCTTTCCAAGGCCTATACAAAAGGTCACAGTCACAGACATAAGAGAGCTTAGCGCTAGCATTCAGAGAAGACAAATCACAGAACCCAGCTCTTCAAAGTACAGCCATTAGTCATTCCATTCTTCCCTCCCTCCCTTACTGTCTTTTCCTCCCTCCCTCCCATGGAGTGAGGAAGAGAGAGAGAGAGAGAGAGAGAGAGAGAGAGAGAGAGAGAGAGAGAGAGAGAGTTTTTTGGTAGGCAAGTTAGTACAAACTAAACACTCTACATACATAGTCATTTGATAAGAATCCTTAAATAAACTATGGGGCTTCTTAATTAAACAATGACCCAAAAACTCATGTCTAAAGAAGAAAATGTAATGATATCAAAATAGTGTTCAGTTTAAGTTGACCATTTGGTAATCAGTGTTTAAGAGGGCAGTTTGTTCTCTATTTTGTTTAAACCTATCTAACTTGTCATCTAAACCAGACTTCTCCAGACAAATCAAAACCCTTATTAGCAAAGTCATTTACAACAGATTTTAACCCTGATGCCGTGATTCCATAGCATTCTCTTGCCATACATTATTCATTATCCATGCTTGTCAATTTGAGTCATCAGTGTCTTTTATAGAGGGCAAGAGAAAAAATATTGCAGAGAGAAGTAGATGGGAAGTAGTTACTCTAAAAAAAAAATCAGGTCTGTGACATTTTTTCCTTCTTCAGTACTTGATAATTATACATAGAATTGTGTCTTTAAATAGAATAAGACAAATACTCAAACAAAAGTTACCGATGGTGATGAATGTAGCGGTCAAGATAGATAATGGCAAATTGAGTTTCAGAAAGGAAGGGTTTGGGTAATTTAGCAGGAGGGGAAGAAATGAAATCTTTAACTGATATATAAATGAGACACTAGGAAGTGAAAATATAGAGTTCATCCTATTTCGAGAAGGTTGGATGAAACCCAAAACAGCTTGAGCAGCTGGAGCAACCATGAGTCACAGAGATGGATCTTTGACTTACATTTCAGTTTGAAAAGAACTGAGTAAGAGAGTTTCATAGTGGAACAGTGGCTGTGAGTTGATTAATTCAAGATGATGTCAGGGCACTGTGGGTGGACAAGGCATGTTAAGAATGGAGGAAGAAAGCCAGACGGTGGTGGCACATGCCTTTAATCCCAGAATTTGGGAGGCAGTGACAGACAGATTTCTGTATGAGTTTGAGGCCATCCTGGTCTGGAGAGTACATTCTAGGGTTGGCTCCAATGCTACGGAGAAACCCTGTCTTGAACTCAAAAAAAAAAAAAAACTGAGAAAAGAATGGAAGAAAATATGATACATTTAGACAAAGGAGTATTACTCAGCTGGTAAAATGATAACACTATGCAATTTTCAGGCAACTGGACACAATTAGAGAAAAACACCCTTACTGATGTAACCCAGAAGAAGACAAACACTGTATGTATTCGCTTATAAGTGAATATTAGCTATTAAGTAAATAAAAATCAAGTCCTCAGCATTAGATGTTCACTAGGCAAGCATTTTGAGTTTTTGTATAGTCAGAAAGTAAGCAAAATTTGCCTCCTAAATTTTTCTCTTACATCACCCATGAAGTGACTTTCAATTGTAGTGATTTGTGCTGTCTGTTGGGATTCCCATTAGTAGTTCACACTCAGAGTTCTTCTGCAAATTTGGAGTAGTGATAATATTTATTATTCTTTCCTTTGGGTAAATGTAGAATGCATTCATCGTTTGTTAAAAGTTTGTTTTATTTTATAACTAAAATGAAAATATAGACAGAGTTCTTCATTAATCTGGTACGAGGAACAAATGCTAATAAACAGAATTATACCAAACTAAGATTCTTCAGTGTCTGAAAGGAAAGAATAATGTATACAGATGACTTATGGACTAGAATATATATGCAAAGTACATCAGGCAACACACTAACACCATAATATGAAATACTGCATAATAGCAAGAAAACAAATAGATTGATTTTAAAGTTGACTAAAGGACCTTAATTTTTGTTGAAAAAGAAACATATAGATGGCAGGCAGTGATATTAAAAAATTATCCACTATACTCTTCAGTAGGGTAGTGATAGAAGGAGATATCAATTTACCTCTCAGAGAACGTTTTTTAAAAACGTGGCACCCAAGTCATAGTAAAGCTGTGGAGAAAAGGAATCTCTCAAATACTACCGAGAGAGATGTAAACTGATAACTCAGTATCCACAACACCTTAGAGGTTCATAAAAAAGACATTTCTTTCCTAGATATTCAATCAAAGTAAATGAAATAAGTATGACAAAAATATCTGTATGAAAATGTTGATGACTGAGTTATTCCCACATAAAGACCTAGTATCAATCTTTGCATGCACACCAGTGGATGAATAAAGGAAATGTACATGTACATATTGAAAGATGAGTCAGCTATTAAAAGAGAAAAATCCTTTCAGTTGTCAAAACTTGGATGAGTAGAGAACACATTACTTTCAGTGGAGCAAATCAAGAATAGAGAGATACACGTTAGATAATCTTACTTATTTGTCGTTTTCCTACTACAAAATGAGTTAATTGAGGCAATGTTTATACTAGTTAGCTATATTTATTCATTTCATAATCAATGTATATTTCAAAATGCTTTATTTTATGTATCAGCTTAGGATGCAGAAAAGAAAGTAGGAAAGGACTGGAGAATAGGAGGGAAGGCAGTAGGGTATGACAGAAGAAATAAACAAAAAGGAGTTCTTACTAGTAAATGTATATTTTAAAACAATGTTGCAAATGAATTTCCACAATAGCCAGTTAGTGTGGTAATATTGAGAAAAATATTTTTCCAAGATTTTAGTTTATTTTTTATCATTTGAGTAGTAAACAAATAAATAAGCTCGTCCTATAATATATTACAAAAATGTTACAACATATTTGGTTTTATTGTAAAGATATTCATTTGTAAAATATAAGTCATTGTAATATATAACACACAGATATCCTTCATAAGGAAGGATGCTCAGAAGATTGAAAATAATTTATGTAATCACAATTGGTTGGTTATTTAATTCTACATTTACTTTGTTTTGGGGGAGACCTCTTAATTACATGAAATAATTATAAATGGCCTCACAAAGGAAATTTGAGAACATTTGTTAAAATAATAAGAGAATTATGTATCTTTAGTGTATGATTTTAATTTCTCCATTTTTGCTTTAATTGTGGTACATTGCTGTGTTTATCTTGTTCAAGTTTGTTTCATAGTCTACCACACAGATTATTTCTGCAATAAGCCCTGGATTCCTACCTACAGTACACAATTATCACCCAGTAGTTCTTGGTGCGTATAAAATATTTCATAAAATAAGGAAGAAGCAATGTTATACAGGAATCAAAGTACTGTCTAATAATTTTGCTATTGTTAAGTTAACCACTTTCAGAGTAAATTTTCTTTTCTCATGGCAGACATACAATTGTTACACAAAAATTTATACGAAATTGTATTAAGCAAAATATATATTGTTTCAGTTTGATATACATATTCCCCAAATCTCAAAATACATACCTTATAGGAACACAGTTTAACTCATAGCATGATAGTTGAACAAAGTATTTATTGATATATATGTTTAAAGTATAAAATTAAAATCTAAGTCATAAAATAAACTTCCTACTATGGTATGCTTTAAAGAGAAAAACATGGGTATTACACTCTGATTTGCAGCATTTTGTCAAGAAATATTCATTCACAACCGAGATAGGTTGTGCGGCTACTATTGATCTAAATTTTTTAAAGTTCAGCCCAAGGCTTCAGAACTTGATATGTAAAGATCTCTGGGTACAAACAAACATTTTCTAGCTCATTCCCATTCTAGATAAGGGAAACAAGCTAAGGATTCCTAGGTCATGTGATTCCTAGAGTGACATAATATATTAGGGAGCTAAGTAAGGATCAGATGAAAAGTTACCTCACCACATTCTCCTGGTGGTAGGTTTTTAATGAACAGCAGGAAAGACAACCTAAATTAATGTAATGAACAAACAGGTGAGCAGCACTCTCTGAAAAAATCCTTTAATCTAGTTTCCAAAGAGATGACAATTAGGTAACAACCTGCAGCGCGTGAGCAGAGCTACACAAACACCCCGCCTAGTGAACCGACTGAGCTTAATCAGGCATGATTTCTTGCATAATAATAGGAACAAGGAATGTGTGTTAAAGATGGGCATACAATCGCATGGAAATATCCTAAAAGCCGAAAGATGAATTCCAGACACAGTTCCTTACTATATAGACTGACTGTTCAGAAAAATCTTGTGGGTGATTTAAAAAGCGGATTAGGAAAATACTTGCTTATCAAGTTAACTTTATTTTTCAGAAAAACAGAGGGAAAAAACCTCTGTGGTATCTTCTAGTGAAGACTAAAGATAATGAGGTCTATTCACACGTGCTTATAATCTCTATTCTTTATTTTTAAAATATGAATAACAGTATTTACTCCATTACTTACAAGAATACTTATGAAGTAAACATAACTGACATTACATTTGATTTTGCCAGCTTCTCTAAACATATCCCGAACAGCAGGCCAAGACATTTCCAATTAGGAAAAATGAACCCTTATTAATAAAATAATGTTATCATCACCGATGCAGGCGCGGTAGGAAGACAATAAAACTAGAATCTATCCCCCGTCACACCTGGGAGTCTCTATGAAACATGATGTAGTTTTTCTAATGCCACTTTGTATTTGTAGAATAATTTGTCTTCACAATGTATTTTAAATTAATCTTAATCCATTTGGTTTTTGTTTTATATCTGAATACTTAATGTGTAACTAAGAATTACAAATGTGCAAAAATGGTCTATAGAAACATATTTCTGGAGAATTACCCTTTTATTGGGGTTTATTTCCATTTTAATATATTATCACATAAAAGATATTTATCAAATATGTAAACTATGTGTAGTACTCTGAGATAAAAACTATTAATATACAAGAGATTACAAATGAGTATTTTAATCTTCAGTTTTACATATGCTGTATTTTACAATTTAGCATTAAATATCGATAGGTCATCATTAGGTGAAATATATTTCCAAAATTTAATCTTATATTGATAAACACCCACATGTTTAACTCTGTTCAGTACCAAATAACCCCTGTATTTATTTCTATATTTTCTTTTAAGATAAATGCAAAGACAGTTTTGCATTATGCCTATCTTCCACTTAAAGGTTATGAAAATACTAAATATCAATTATACATGATTGTGCACTATGTGAATATCTGTATTGACACAAAATTTTAATATAACGGAGTACCACTGCTGCAAGATTTCAAATGGCTACATTGAACTTCATAATACATGGCCAAATAACGTAAAATTCTTGTGCAATTTTCATTGAGTTTTGTTGCCTCTCTTTCTTGCCAGTTTTTATGAATTCAGCCATTCTACGAGTCTAGGGGGTGGCATTTCATCTTTTTATTTGTTGTGTCTTTTTCCCTATCATTCATCATGTTTCCATCAGTTCTTGGGGACATAGAAAATTGGATCATTTTCTACGGAGTTATTTTCCATCTAGATAATCTGTTTGGCAAAATGTCTATTTATTTTAACACTTAGTAGAAAATTTTTGGGCTTATTCTCTTATTTTGAGCTGTCAGAGGTCTTTTCTTTTCCATATTAAGTATTAGCACTTTTAAAGTGCACAGTGAAATCTATGTTTTGTCACAATGTGCTGTAGTTATTTTTACGTCTATTTAGCCGTGCATTTTATAATCAAAATCATGTTCTTATGTTTTAAATAGAGCTACAGTTGAAGCCAAGACTAAACGGAAATTTGTCATTCTCTGCCTCAGTCACCCAGATGTTGACATTAGAACTGTCTGCCACTATCCCTTGCTCAAATACGTTTAGTTTTGCAGATACCAGTGAATTGTTCCATTTATTGAAATTTTGAATTTCTATCTAAATATTTATTACTGAGTATAAAGTGATTGGATTCCCTCTTTAATTATTTCTGTTTTATAATCCTAAATTAAGATTAAGTAGATAATATTTTTCTTTCCGAGAACACCTGATTTTTGATAAAGAAGCTAAAAGTATTTAATGGAAGAAAGAAATCATCTTCAACAAATGGTGCTGGCAGAACTGGTTGTCAACCTGTAGAAGAATGAAAGTAGATCCATATCTATCGCCATGCACAAAACTTAAGTCCAAATGGATTAAAGACCTCAGTATCAGGCTGAACGCACTGAACCTGATAGAAGAGAAAGTAGGAAGTACTCTACAACATATGGGAACAGGAGATCACTTCCTACATATATCCCCAGCAGCACAGACTTTAAGGACAACATTGACTAAATGGGACCTCCTGAAACTGAGAAGCTTCTGTAAAGCAAAGGACACTGTCACCAAGACAAAAAGGCAACCCACTGACTGGGAGAAGATCTTCACCAACTCTACAACAGACAAAGGCCTGATTTCCAAAATATATAAAGAACTCAAGAAACTAGACTTTATAAAGCTAATTAAACAAATTAAAAAATGGGGCACTGAACTGAACAGAGAATTCTCAAAAGAAGAAGTTCAAATGGCCAAAAGACACTTAAGGTCATGCTCAACCTCCTTGGTGATCAGGAAAATGCAAATTAAAACAACTTTGAGATACCATCTTACTCCTGTCAGAATGGCTAAAATCAAAAACACCAATGATAGCCTTTGCTGGAGAGATTATGGAGTAAGGGGTACACTCATCCATTGCTGGTGGGAATGCAAACTTGTGCAACCTCTTTCCGATTTTTAAGACAACAGGCATTTTTTAAATTCCCTATATGTATTTGCATCAATTTCCCTGTTCTATTTTCTAACTCTTGGGGTATGTCTCTGCTTCCTCACCATCCACAATCTCATTTTCTTTAATTATTAATTGTATACATACATATAAATATGAATACATATCTAACTACAACCTAGTAAATTTATTAAGTGTGCTCATATGAATTTGGTTTAGGACTGAACAATTGATATTGGTTAGTCCAATTATGGGTTGCTCATGCCCAGAAATAACTAATTCATCTCTCTCAGTAGTGACTAGATGTTTATGGCTCTTTATATACAAGCAGGACCTTCTGAGATTTAATCCACCCATATTTTTCAGTCAATTATTGTTGTCATTGTTCAGATCTTGTGTGGGCAACCATATTGTTGACATTTTATGTGTACAGCTCTCCGATCAGATATTGAAGACACAATATCCAAGCCGATATCCTGATCCTCTGACTGAGGATTCTTCCTACACGCTCTTCCTTGAGCTGTAGGTATAGGGGTTGAGTGGTAGCCTTATCAGTTGCATACAGGCACTAGATCACCAGTTCTCTATATTTTGCCAGTTGTAGCATAACTCTAAGATTTAAAAGTGTTTTTAACCTCTTCCTGGCAATAAAATAATGTCACTTTTACTCATTATGCAATAAAATAATTTTATAAGGACAATTATATGGGTTTTTTCTCTAGTATTTCAAATGCAGCTCAAATTATACTTACCAAGTGCTTTAAAATACAGTCTTTCTGAGGGAAGATCCCCAAGATTAGTTATACAACACCAAGAGGTCAGTGAAAGCATGTATAATAAAAGTAATTTTGTATAAGCAGAGCAGGGTATGTGTGTATACGTGTGTTTAATAGTTAGCAATTTATATATTATATATGTAGAGAGAGAGTTAGGTTTAGAGCTAGGGTTAGGGTTAGGATTTTTATATATTTACGTAAATATATAATTAATATATCTATAGTTATCGGCAACAATTTTAAAACAAAAGTCACGAATTTGATATATAAGAAGAGATGAAGAGAAGAAAGGAAAGGAGAAATATTTTAATTAAAAATATTCCAAAAGCCACCATGAAAGCTGTTTAAGCCCAACATATTTGTTACAACTTCTTGTTTTGCAATGATAAATGAAATATAATATACTTATATAAATAAGGAAATTGTGTTCAGAAAAATCTTCAAAAATAAAGATTAGTGGTTAGTATAAATTATATATTAATGATAATTGGTTTGGAATGTTCTGTTAAATAGAATTTCTTCATTGGTAGAAATATTCTATATGTTTTTAACTCCACAAAAGAAGACTTATTTGAATATTGAATACTATACATGTATAACAGCAATGATAAATGATATTTCAAGTTTTGTTTTAGTCAAATACCCAAAAACCTAATGTTAATGACTATCTAAACTAATGATAATCTAGTGAACAGAATTCATTCAGACATGAAAATTGTTAGTGAAGAAATGATTTTTAAGCAAAATGATTTCCACTGTTCCTGATGTAAAGTTTGCAATCTTTTTTATCCACATTATAAATAAGTTCCTTTGTGAAATATTAAATTATACATTTTATGAAAACTTTATGATTTGTGCATAATCCTAACCAATGCCAAGGTAAATTGAATATGTGTATAGAATCAACTCAATCCAGAGTCTAGTCTTTAATTTTAAAGACTCCCTGAATCAAATGGAAAACAAATAATTGAACAAACTAGAAAAGCTTTTTTTTAAAAAAAGAAATAATACAATTAAGGAACTGTATGTCTTGAGAAGAAAAAAATAGGAACACCATGCTAATTCATGGAACTCATTATGGACAAGCAATAGGAATAAGTGATATCAAAAAAATGCATTGCTTTTTTATATATAATTAGTGATTAGCATTCATTCATTTGATATAATGTAAGTTGACTATAATAAAGCAGTTGACACCAGGTCTCAAATATCTTACTAATACACTAATTGGAATTGTCTTGGATATGAGCACTGCGATGGGGATTGAAACTGACTAGCAGACCATACACAAAAACTAACTGTAAGTGGCAATGCCTGACGGAGAAGTGAGCAGTGTTTCCTTCTTAGAAAAATTAACATCTTTATTTTACAATGAAAATTACAGCTTTAACAGTGAGAAGTATAATTGAGGTTTTCTAAGGAAATAACAAAGCCAAATTACTTCAAATATTCTTTACATCATTTAATTATTGCTCAATTTGTTTTTGGATGTTTAAGAAGAAATGTGATTGTATCATAATATCGGAAAATATTTTTTTTAAGGTAGCTAGAATAAAAAGATGGCACATATGGTTTTCCTTTTTCTATAGCGGTGAACCTTCCTGCAAAGGTTAGTCTTGTGTATTCATGGTTTAGAAGATATTTTCCTTAAGTGGCTTTTCTTTTATAAGTCAAAGTGTCAACGCCTTTGAATAAAGGGGTTATTCAAACTGTCAAATTTCTGCACCTGGGATTGTTTTCATTAAATTTCCTTTTACATTTCGACTGCAGTTCCTGCCATATCCTCTTGTTATATAGCATGAGCTTAATGTTTATTGGCTACTTTGATAAACATGCCAAAAATCGCTTGGAACGGAAATTAAGAGACAACCTCTGCATTCTCGAAGCTACACATACCGTGGGAAACTCTTTCTTTAATAAATCTGTCCTTGAAACCTCTCCTTAAGGTAAAATCAAATAAAGTATAAAAGCAAAGAACAAATAAAAAAAAAGAAAAAGAAAAGTAAAAAAGAAAAAAATTCTCATCATGGAAGCTGTAGTGTGACTTAGTGTGTCACACAGTAAACCCTTTAGCCCATTGCAATGAAGCGTTGGTTTAGTTTGCTAAAACCTAACCGATTTCTGCTACAACATTGACACGGGTCCCTCACTGGAACTACTCTTGGATATCCTATCGTTGTCCTGTGTCACACCTTTGGACCTGAAGGACCAGGCCCTTCATATGCTCCAGCAGATAATAGATGGGGTAAGCTACCAGATCTCCCCCATTCTCTTCACAAGGGTGAGCTCTTCAACACCCCCCCCCCCAAGCTTATCCTATGAATGAAGCAGTAAAGAGCAGGGCCAGTTCGCCTCTTCGCAGGCCCTCAGGGCAAGCTTATCCACGCCTATACCACCAAGCCCATTTCTACTGTGTTGCCCAGGTGAGGTGCAGAGGTCTCTCTCCCGAGTGCTGCAACTGGCGAGAGGCAGGGACAACTCTAGGTCTTGCGGCATAAATACCAATATATGGGAAAGGGGGAGGGGTCTCTACTCAACCTCCATCCACATGATAGAGGGGTAGTAAAGCCAATTCTCCGCAACTCATGCCCTTGAGGCAGGCTTACCCGTGCCCCCACCAACAGAATCAGTTCTACTGTGTTGCCAGGCAAGGTGCAAGGGCCGCTCTCGTGTGTAGACAGTCAGTTAGGTACCTGGTCAGCTTTGCTGTTCTCCTCATCTCAGGGTCAGTTCTCCGACTTGCCTCAGGCGATGAGGAGTGGGTGAGGGGTGAGGGCATCTCTTTCTCACTCACACCACCTTATGGTAGAGGAGAGGCAGGACCAGACTCCCATGCTTACGTTCTCAGGACCTACTCATCAACACCCATTGTGCCAGGTGAAGTGTATAAGCAACTCTTCCAAGTGCTGACTGGATGAGTTTCTGAATCAGCTCTCAAGCTTGCCAGAGGTGGCAAGGTATGAACAGGAATCATTTCCCTTGCTCATGCCACCACATAGCAAATGGGTCGGAGGGGGGTGGGGGTGGGGGGTGGAGACCAGTTCTTTCACTCTTAGACCTCCATAGCCAGCTCACCAATTCTCCTATCATCAGGGTAAGCTTTGCTGTTTTGCCCAGTTGAGGTGTAACGCCAACTCTACCGAGTGCGGAGGGTGATAAGGGGTAGAGTCAGCTCTCCCAAATCTTGCAGCCATTGGGGAGTAGGGTAAGATCCATGCAACTCTATCTGGGAGAACGAAGGGCAGATTTAGAGAGAAGCGATGTAGCCCTGCTGGATTGCCGGTAAGCCGCAAGCATGTGGCGATACACAGGTTAATGGAAATAGGTAAATTAAGATGTAAGAGTTGGCCAATAAAAATATAGAACTAATGGGCAAAGGAAGTGATTTAATTAGTAGAGTTTATGTGTGATTATTTTGGTTCTGGGCAGCCACGACAAACACACGGCCTCTTCCTACACCATGCCAGTAAGAAGAACAGCTCACGACTGGATCAAGGGTCATGCCAACCACCAGAATTCCAGGCCACAAAGACCAAAGATACAGAAACAACGGAATAAAACAGCCGTCCAGCCAAGAAAAATATAAGAAATCAGCACTCATACCTATAATCATTCCAAACCTAGATATCTAACTGCCAGTGTGACAACAGGCAGGGCAATATGGTACCAGCAGAGCCCAGCTAATCTATGACAGCATGATATCAATATACCAACATACATGAAACATTTAAGAAAATGACCTTAAAACCAACTTCATGAAGATGACAGATGTCCTTAAAGAGGAAAAAGAAAATCCTTAAAGAAATTGAGGAAAAGACAACACAAAAATTGGAGCAAATCAACAAATACCCTAAAGAATGCCAAGAAAACTGAGAAAAAGAAAACCGAAGCAGGTGAAAGAAACTGTTCAAGACCTGGAAATGAAAAGAGAATCAATAAAGAAAATACAAACTGAAAAAATTCTGATTATAGAAAATCTGGGTAAACCAGCAGGAACTACAAATTCTAGCATCACCAACAGAATACATGAAAGGAAGAGAGAATCACTGGCACTGAAGATTAGGTAGAAGAAATAGATTCATCGGTCAAAGACAATTTTAAATTTAAAATGTTCCTGATACAAAATATCCAGGAAATCTAAAATACTGTGAAGAAAGGCCAAATTTAGGACTATTAGGAACAAAAAAAATTAGAAGACTCTCAGCTCAAAAATTCAGAAAATATATTTAACAAAATCATAGTAAAATATCTTCCAGACCTAAAGAAAGCTTGCCTATAAAGGTTCAAGAAGCTTACAAAAAACCATATCGATTGAACAAGAAAAGAAAGTCCCCCTACCACATACCCATCAAAACAGTCAACATAAAGAACAAAAACAATAAAAATGTTGTCTAGGTGAGTGGTAGTGGTTCATGCCTTTAATCCCAATACTTGAGAGGAAGAGACATTTAGATCCATGGGAGTCTGAGGCCTGTTCTACAGAAAGAGCTCCAGGACAAGCTCCAAAACTACACAGAAACATTCTGTCTTGAAATGTCAAAAAAATGTTTTTCTGATGATGTTTTATTTACCTTGGGAAAGTAGTAACAGATACATTGCTCATTAAAAGCACTGATATAAACCTCATATATTTGGAGGTGAATTTAAAACTAATAAGTAACTAAGAAAATACAAACTTTTAAACTAATGATCAAACCATTTGGGAAAAAATACATTTCAAAATATGAATCATACGTTTTTATTCCGACAGTATAAGATGAGTGAAAACAATGTGCATAAATCTATAAATATGTATAACTGATACACAGATTGGTTTGGAGTATGTATTCAACTGATGAGGATTCTTTTAGAGAATCAGGATTGTGTTTCTTCTATATATTTTCCTTGCTGAATTAATTTTGAATGAGACATGACACTCATATTCCCTAGAGGATAATGTGAGTCATTGAACACTTAATTAATTTGAAAATTATATTAAATAAAAAGAACCTCACAAACATTTGTGAGACATCATGTACTCTACTCCCTATTTTAAATTTCAGTAAGCAATTTCTTTAGTAATTATGAATCTTTTCTATGTAATATTACTTTTTTGATTTTCTTTCCCCACTTGTTTTTTATTTTATTTTTTTAAACAAACTATTTGTATCATTTTACATACCAATTCCAGTTTCCACTCCCTCCCCTCCTCCCATTACCTCCAAATCTTCTGCACCCCACTCACTAACCACTCCCCAGAGATTGCAAGACACACTGCTCCAAGAAAGGACCAAGGCCCTTGCCCACTATATCCAGGCTGAGCAAGGTACCCATCCAAAGAGAATGGCATACAAAAAGTCTGTACAAACAGCAGGGACAAATCCTAGTGCCAGTGGCCCCGCAGTCTACCCCAGCCACACAACTGTCATCCACATTCGAAGGGTATAGTTGGTCCTATGCTGGTTCCTTTCCTATCCTGCCAGAGTTGGTTAGATACTATTATCTCAGGTAAATTGTTTCAGTGGGTGTCCCCATCATATTCATGACCTCTTTGCTCATATTCTCCCACTCTTCAGCTAGACTTTAGGAGCTCAGCCCAGTGCTCCACTGCGAATATTTGCCATTTGCCCCTGTCTCCATCAGTTGAAGTCTTTCTTTCTTTCTTTCTTTCTTTCTTTCTTTCTTTCTTTCTTTCTTTCTTTCTTTCTCTCTCTCTCTCTCTCTCTCTCTCTCTCTCTCTCTCTCTCTCTCTCTCTCTCTCTCTCTCTCTCTCTCTGTCTTTCTTCTTTGTTTTTGTTTTTTGAAACAGGGTTTATCTTTATCTTTTTGAGCCTGTCCTGGAACTAGCTCTTGTTGACCAGGCTGCCTCGAACTCACAGAGATTCACCTGCCTCTGCCTTCCGAGTGCTGGGATTAAAGGCATGCACCAGCACCACCCGGACATGGATAAGGGTTTTATGGTGACATTTATGATAGTTATCAATATGACTACAGGGCAAGGCCAGTTCAGGTACTCTCTCCATTAATGTTTGGGTCTTAGCTGAGGTCATCCTTGTGGAATCTGGAATCCTGGAAATTTCTCTAGTATCAGTTAGTGTTTTTTTTTGTTGTTGTTGTTTGTTTGTTTGTTTGGTTTGTTTTTGCTAGGCCTATAATGGTTCCCTCAATCTTTGTCCTTCCTCCATATTGACTATCCCATTCCCTTCAAGTTCTCCTCCACCTCCCCTTTTACCCTCCTCCTCCTCTTCTCTCCTCCCTGTTTCCCCCACCTCCATGCTCTCAATTTTGTTAGGAGATGGTCTGTCTCTATTTCCTTTTCCCAGAAGTATCTTCAGAGCCTGGAAATAACCTAGATCACCCTCAACTGAAGAATGGATAAAGAAAATGTGGTACATTTACATAATGGAGTACTACTCGGCGGCAAAACCTAAATAAATAAATAAATAAAGACGTCTTCAAATTTGCATACAAATGGATGGAACTAGAAAAAAAATCATCTTGAATAAAGTAATTCAAACCCAAAAGGATGAACGTGGTATGTACTCATTCATAAGCTAACACTAGCTGTAAAGCAAAGGAAAGAGAACCTATAGTCCATGATCCTACAGAAGCTAATTAACAAGGTAAACCCTAAGAGGAATATTACTACTATAGAATAATATTTTATGCATATTATTCTCAAGTTATCATTTATGAGCGACTTCAAATTCCTTTCATTCTAAATCTTAGTAAAGACCCTGATTAAAAGGATTCATATTAAAAGAAAATGCATGATCAAAAAATATACATATGAAAGATCACGATATTGTACCAATATTATTAGTTTTATAATTAGGAAATTGTTATAGGTTGCCATAATATAGTTTCTGGCTTAATTCATATTTTGTTTAACTATACAAATTGTAACATTAGAGGAAGTCTAAAAAAGTGTTTTACATTATAATATTAGGCTAATAGAATGTTTTATTGTCTTGACCTTTATACAAATAGAGATTAAATTATCTTTAAGAGATAATTATCGATGTCACTTCTCCATGTGTAGTAGCTGTGTGATTTATTCATGTAGAGGTCTCCCTTGGAGCATCAGAATAAGTATACAAATTCCTAAGGAGTCTTATGTAAGCTCCACTTGACATTGTGATGAACTGTAGACATTTTATAGAAGAAAGCATACTTTTAATTCTACCCTTCTGAGAGAGTGACATTGGAAAATGAGCAAGAAAGATCTTGATTTTTATTCTTCATTATATAAGCAAATATTTCTGTAGAGAAGGCAAGCTTGCATTTTACCAGCTTGAGATGTTTCTATATATTTTATCATAAACTGCTCAAAATATTAACACTCTTTGGTATTTCAATTTTTTTCACAATTTAGTCATAAATGAATATATAAAAGTATATATTTTACTTCAAATGCCAAACTGTAGCAAAGTATATTATACAACATTAGCATAGGTACATGAGTGCATTTTCTCACAACTTTACAGGTAAGTTAAGCCACACATTAAAATATGGATGGCACCACATAATACAACATGTATCCTGGCCTCATCTTTCTAGTTCCAACTAGAAATCTAGTCCTGACTATGTAGGGATGCAATGGTTCTTGCTATGCCTGTACTGTGGACCACCATGCAGGACCTGAATAAGGAGGATGGACACCTTTTGATCACCAAGTGCACTGTTCTGATCATATGCAAAAGAAATGAAACAAACAGTAACAAATAAACAAACCAAACAATCAAGTAAAACTACTATAAAATTCAACCTTTTCCATAAAACATTGTAATATTTTGAAGTTTGAGATGGCTGGATCTGGATAAAAGCCCTTCCTCATGGGTTAGAGTTAGGGCCAAGTCCTTTCTTTCTCCCTTATTGCATCTCCACAAGGACAACAGATAGCTTGCCTTCCTTTACACAACCCTCCAGTTCCAAGAGCAATTGTTGAAGATCTGTGTAATGAAGGCTCTTAAGGTGTGAAAATAAGAACATTTGTACAAGCACAAACATGGGTCCTGCTACATTTTCTTCACATGTTGCTGGTGAAAACCAACACAATGGAAGAGATAAGAGTTCTCTATAATCTGCTTTGATTTAAAGAGAGAAGACAGAGCACATACCTAATATGTGAGAGACAGTGAGTTCAATCCCCATAGGAAGCTGTTACAGAGAACCCTTAGGAGTAGAGGGGTGGAGGGGAGGGTCTGTGGCGGGAGAGGGAGAGGACTGGGAGGAGGGAAGTGAATGGGAATTTGGATTTTTATGTAATAATAATAAAAAAAGAGAAAAACAAAAAAATATATAAATAAATGAGAATTAAAAATAAAAGAGAGAAAGAAGACAGGAAATACCCTTTGTTGATATTGGGTCTCAAAGATGTATGCCAGTTTTAATTCACTACTACATAGTATCTTTCACAGATTCTACTATCTCGTTCTGCATGAGAGTGGCATCTATGTGACATAAAAACACTCTTGTAGTTTAGGCCACTCTATTTAGCTACAGCACCTTTATTATAAAGAATATTTTTGTTATATAAAATTTTAGGGATGCATTATTGCTAGGCGCTATATAGCTTTTTATTGTTTTCTTTCTCTAAAACATCCCATACAACCTTTTCCTTCAGCTGTTTCAAATCCATAACCTCTTATTTATAAATTGTGTTGTCATATATATGTGTGTACATATTCATACATATATATGCACACGCATTATGTATATGTATATATATATATGTGTGTGTGTGTATGCTTATATACATATAAATATAATGTGTGTATGTGTACTGACTAATTTGTGTAGCAACTTGACAATCACTAGAATCATCAGAGAGAAAGGAGCCTCAGTAGAGAAAATGAGATCAACTGTGAGACATTTCTGAATCTGTGATCAATGGAAATGGCCTAGGTCATTGTGGGTGGTACCATTACTGGCCTGGTGGTCCTGGGTTCTATGAGAAAACAGGCTGTACAAACTATAAGAAGCAAGCTAGTACACAGCTTCCCTACTTGCCCTCTGCAACAGCTCCTGCCTCCAAGTTCAGCCCTGTTTGAGTTCCTGTTCCTTAAATGATGAACTATGATCTGGAAGTGTAAGTCAAATAAACCCTTTTCTACACAATGTGATTTATGGTCAGGATGTTTCATCACAGTAATAGAAACCCTAACTAAGACCACCTGCATGTGATTGTATGTGTGTGTGATCATATATACATATATATATGATTATATAGAAGCATATACATGCATAAACATATATATGAATCTATATAAGAAAATATATATAAGGAAAAAATATAAAAATACATATTCAGCCTAATCATTCACTAATATATTACTTGTATATATAGGTTCTCAGTGATGATTACTTGGTATTGACTAACTAATCTGAACATTTTTTTTCCCTTGGAGAAGACTATTTCTTCAAATCTCAGCATTTCTTAGATGACTGTAGTTCTTAGTGTAGGGTTGATGCACCATGAAATTTCTCTAGTGTTAGCATGTCTATTACACGTGTTCCTGTTCAGCTCTTGTTTAGACATCTATCTTGGCAAGAATTTATATGTATACATTCTCTGACATCTAGAGTATTATTATATCTAAAACACACTTTCTGCTCCTTTTGTTATATGATTCTTCTACTACTTCTTCCCCTTTGACTCATAAGACCTAAATATAACTACAGGATGTTTCTTGTAAATTTATTTGTTGGGCTTGAGCACCAAAGCAACAGTTGTTCTTTGTATTTTGATTGATGTCATTTTAAGACAGCTCTCATGACTATGAAATAAAATGAAGACCACCATGATGTGATAACTCTCAGAGCATGCTATGGGCACACAAACCTTCTAATCAACAGGTCTCTAATAGACTTAAAAACTGTTCAACAAAAGAGAAACCATTACTGGTATGGAAACCTAGCCAATTACTCAGGGATAGGGAAGGACTAGCAGTTGGAGAATGTACAAAATACCAATGCAATCTGTAATTGCATTCTAAATCTTTCAGATAAAAATAGATTTCACCCTTCATCAAAGAAACATCCACACTTTTCTCATAAGTAATTATATTTTAATGATCATAGGGAAATATGTAGAAGCAGTTATGTGAATATATGTTGAATATGTATTTGTGAATGCTTCTTTATCCCAGTACAAATACATGTGAGTTCTATTTATATTTGTTATTATCATTTTGTGAGAATAATGAGACACAGCAGTTGTTCAAGGCATCATCACTGGATTACTGTAAACAAAAGTCACATACCATGAAACACATATCCCTAGGTGAGTGAAATGCTCATCCATTTAAAACAATCAGTTATTATGACTGTAATTTGTAATGCATTTTAATTAATCTGCATGCATTTCCATTCATGAGACATTACTTTTGTTCATTGCATATGATGGAATAAACATTGCAATTCCATAGTTATTTAGTTGCTCATAATGTTTATTCATAAAACATCATATAGAATTTTAGAGACCTCTACATTTATGGATAAAGCACAATTTACCTCTTTATTTCTACATTAAAACACAAAATATTGGTGACATATTTATATAATTTTTCTTCTTAAATAGAATAAGATCTCTATTTATGCTTTTATTCTTATTCATCAGTTAAGATAATTACTATTTTATTACTATAAAACATTTTGTAAGTGTAAATACAATCTTCCAAGTTCCGTTCTAAGTATTGTTTTTAGAAAATATATACCACACAGTCAGATAGGTTTGTTCAGATAGCATTCTAGAGATTTGAGTGGGATAATCATGTGTTTGAGGCCACCTTAGGCTACATAGTGAGAACTTGGCCCAAATACAAAATCACAAATATAGAAAATAATGAAAAATGTCTTTGGGTTATATTTTGTTAATCGTTAACTTACATGTTCATCAAAAGACAACGATTGACTAGTAAATTTTAAAGAAGATAAATAATAGATGATATTTTACATTTATTGAGTAGGACACCAATCTCAAATTTGTTCTTTTACAATGAAATAAAATAATATGTAGAGTGATCAAAGATATGGAAGGAATACAAGCAAGTAATTGTAAAGATATTATGTCATGCAAAAGAGTTAAGGACTGCACCAAAATACTTTAATAATACATGATTTCAATAAGGTGAAAAAAATTGAAAATTATATTAACACATGTAACATGTCTCTAAAGCAATGAAACTCTACAAAATTAAAGGAGAGATTAAAAATTCAAGAGATAATTCTTGTTTAAATCCAAATCTACTTCTACCTATTCAGTCAAATTAAACCATGTTAGTACTTTAAAATATCTGTTCATTGGGAATTTGGACACATTGAGAAATTAACATATTGCTGATGAAAAAGAATATAGCATATATTTTAGAATATTGTCTAAACTATCTACACTTGAAAACTTTTATGATTTATGTTTTTCATTCCATCACATTTAGCTTTTGGCAACTATGACAACAATGCAAACTTCATTATCATATAATTTAACATAATTATGACTTTGAGAAATTTTTAAAATTTGGATTGAAATTATAGTTTTTGTATACTTGTTTCAATTTTTGTGATATTATTTTATAATTAAATGTACAAATTTATTTACATGCAAATATAGCATTATCATTGTCTGTAAAAGCATGTGATTTGCTGAAAATTTAAAATTGAACTGTGTTGATACTGCTTTTTACAGCTGTTCAATGTGCATTTTGTTTTCAGAGTGATTTAAACCTCTGGTTATTATAACATTCTTTCTCAGAAGCCAATTTATCATTTTGGATCTACAGGACTTATTATTTTAAATATTTACTGATATTGCTTGACACATAATGCAATAAGCTTACAAAAATGAAACCATACTCATGGTGTCTTATGTTCTAATTTAACTTCATATTGTCATTTTTAATCTTTCATGGTAAAGTGGAAATAGTGCCTTAAGCTCTGATAGATTTGTAGATGATAACATTTAAAATTGGTTTGTTTTTATATATTAAGATTCTGAGTTTTAAAATCATATTTATACAGATCATGAAGAAATTCAAGCCTTATACATGTGGGATTTACAGGTTTTGATTCAGAAGATAAATATTTGTGTTGTTGGAAGAAGTATTTTTTAAAAGTAAATGTTCATCACTAGGGTTCTAATTATCTATGTGTGTATGAAAACAAAGTTACAGAGTCTATATAACTTCTTTACTGCTAAATAAAGTCAGAGAATTTGAAATCTGGTACATCATCAAAGAATTATTTCTTTGTATATGTAATATGTGGTTCTTGCTCTTATAGACCTAAGGAGATTTTCATTACTCAATTTGATGTGTTCATGTTGGCCAACAAATGGCCCTTTTAAACCTCTATTTGCTGTTTAAAAGTTTATATAAAATTATAGTGCAATAGCACATGGTTATTCAGTGTGACAATTTGACAGCTTTTCTAAAATGCATACACAGTTTAAGTAAAATGCTGTATGAAGAAGTGATCTATCACCACAGAATATGCATAGCATGCCAGTCTCTCTTGTCTTCCTTTGAGAAATATATAACATAGAGGTGGGGAAATACCAATAGATCTTTATAGTATGCATTACAGATGCATGGAGTTGTATGAAGAACACAGACTGCACCGGTAATCTTCAGAGCCATATACACAAGCTAAACTCTAAAGACGTCTATGAATTCAACAAAGGGAGAAATGGATAAAGATATATCTTTTTCTGTGCCTTGTAAAGCCATTAAGAAAACAGAAAAATTAGTTAAGAAAAATGACAAAGAAATTAATATTCTAAAGGAATTTTCCTATTATCTACCAGCTTATTACTTTCACAATAAAAATATATTAATGATTTTCAATTGGTGCATCAATTCTTACTAGGTAAGTATTTATTTCAACAACCTGTCAAAGAATGTTTTATTATGGCTTTCTTTCTTAGATGTCTGAAGGTTCAGCTGACAAAGTAAAATGAGGACTATTTTATATAGTCTACAAATATTTTTATTGAAATCTCTTACAGGAATTTAAAATAATTTCATTTATTTATTCTAATTGAAATGTATTACAATATTCTATTTTAATTTTTGACCCACTTTTGTTATAGGTATGTATACATGTGTCTTCAACTTGTGGTAGGTGTTAGAGGGCTGGTTTTCTCTTTCTGTTATGTGTGTTCCAGGTATTAAACTCAGGTCATCAGACTTAGCAGCAAGTTATCATCCCACTGAGCAACTCACCAGACCCAGTCTTATTTTCATTGCATGTTCTCTAAATTGCATTCTCTTTGCTTATGCATTTTTCACAAACGTAAATATTATACATACCAAGTTTTTCACACTCCATATTGTCAACATCACCATGTACTATAAGAAATAAACCCATGTATTCATTCAATTTTATAAACATGTTTTTAGTTCGAACGATTCTTACTTGTATATAATTGTAAGACCACTATCAATTTATCCTAAATACCACAATTAACAACTTCTCTCCCTTTTTTAAAATTTTATTCCTACATTGTAAATATACAATGAATATCAGGAAAATGATCATAGATAAATGACTGTTTTGAAGAAAGATATATGAAAAATATATAGGTGATAGATGACAGATATTAGATGAAAAGATAGAGTAGGATGATAGATAATAGATAAATAAGATACATAGCTATATAATAGATTATAGATGATAGATACTTGAATACATATAAATATATGAGTGATAGATTATAAATGGATAAATAGATGAAGATTATGATATAAAGACAATATATAGATGATATCCAGATACAGATAGATTACACATCATATGTAGATAAATACATAATAGATTAGATAGATAAGTAGATAGGTAAGAAGGTAGATAGATAATAGATAGATAAAAGATAGATAAATAAATGATAAATAGATAATCATGAATACATTTTACATAGATTTTTTAGTACACATTGTGTTTATTTTCCATGTATGGATAAGAATGTGCATGTATGTGTGTATGGCTTGTGTTTATAAACATATATATGTTGTACAAGTAATCAGGAATGGCACAGGATGCTGTGGAGAGAAATGTGTCATGGGAACAAAAGTATAGTCTGCTTTTAGAGCAGCAATCACATCGAAGCTATAGTGCCATTAAACTTGTGATTGTATATATATGTATATATACATATATACTGTATATATGCAATAAAAATCTAAAATAAAGTTTGATGTAGACCTATTAAATCATAGAAAAAAGACTAAACATAAATCTGGTTATTTTCCCCTTTACTTAAAAATACAAGATTTATAACACATAAATTATTTAATATATTAAATTCAATACTCTTAATATGTCTGCAGAGTTTCATGAATACAGCACTTTCAGTTTTGTCAAATGCCATCATAGTGCTACATTTCCCTTCTAAACACTATTTGAATGCAAATAGCAATATTTTTGTCTCCATTTGTAATAATGAACACTTCATACAAATAAAATTACACAATATGCATTATTTTGTGATGGTAGCACCATATTTTCCAAAGTTCATCCATATTGTGACACATATTAGTAAAATTCATGTTTGTCAAAGTGCCATTTGGGACATGACTTTTATTAATTAAACCATCAGTCTGTAGTCATCTGATCCCTCTAGTTTTTGGATATGTCTAATTCTACTGTAAACATGATTATACAAGTTTTTGGGTAGACATATGTTTTTATTACTCTTGGATATATACAGAGGAGCAAAATTGCTGGATCATATGGCAGCTTTATATTTTTGAAGAACTGCCAAACCTTTAAAATGTTTCTACAATCTTCCATTCCCACATGCAATCTATAAGAGTTTTAATTTCTCTCCATCGTTGCCAAGCCTGAACACCATCTGTCTTCTTCTTCTTTTACTCTGCATGCCCATATCAGTGTATGAAAATTGGTATCTCATTATGATTTTGAATTGTGTGTTCCTAATAAATAATTCATTGAATGTCTTTTAGTTGCTCTATTAAAAATTGTCATATTTCTTTTAGGGGTTATCTTTCAGATACATTTCACTTTTTTTATTTTCATTTTTATAAAATATGAATACTTTATTTTCCAGTTATATTTTTGTTATGATTCATCTTCTTTGTGAGTCATATGGGATAAAATAATCATTCCATGCTTTTTAAATTCCAATCATTCCATATTTAATCATGAATTTCATGTATGTTTACAGGAAAAGTTCTAATTTTAAAATTTGTAAATAAACTTCAGTTTTCTCAGAAACATTTAAAGAAAGGAATATTCTAATAATTATTTTCAACTAGGCATTTCATGGAAAATTTAATTGATCACAAAGTGATTATCTTTTCTTAGACTGCTCTCTCACCAGGTAAAGATACAATACAGGCACCTGAAATTATTACTTATATGTGTAGTGATTTAAGATTCTCATAATTTTAATAATACGGTGTTACAATCCTCGGGTACCAGGGTGTGTTTATCATATAAAGTCACAGAATTTTGTTCAAATGCTGTCACAATCTATGGAGACAATCTTTTTTTATTCTATTTATTTAGAGATTTGGCAGTTTGATTATACTAGTTGATTTTGAATGCTAAATGATAATTTTCTATGGTGTCAAGATTCTGTGATTAATTGATGTTGCTTAATGCTTACATATTCAGTTACCAAAAGAACCATTTGAGAATATTTATTTGTGTGATAATGAGTAAGTCACTAAATGTTACAATCCTTTTCTGGCCATTTATACAGTATACCTTTCATGCTTCCCTTTTGGTCCTTGAAGTCAATAATGGCCAGAAGATGCAATCTAAAGATATAATTAATGGAAAAATTTAGAAACAAACAATTGTTAATTAAATTTTCTTGCCTCTTGGAACAGTATGCCAACACCAATCAATCCATCCTACTCTATCCTGCTCAAGACCCAGCTCTCAAGCACTTTTATGCTGTGTGTACCACCTGAATTTCATGAGACAGATTTTTTTCTTCATGATAACCCTTTGAAAATTAGTTTCTCCTCCTTATATTATAAAAGAGAGAATACAATTAAACCCTGCTTATTAATTATTCTCTCTCTCTCTCTCTCTCTCTCTCTTTCTCTCTCTCACACACACACACACACTGATTATGTGCTTTTCCCTTTGCCAGCTTTACCGAAATCCTGCCTATTGGGAATGAGATAATTGTTCTTTGTTGTTAACGTGATTCTGTCGTGTACATTGTGCAGTCCACCTAAATGGGATCTTTTTGTCTCCATTCTATTTTCATGCTTGCATTCTCCCTGTTTTTTATATTAATTCTTATTTTTCTTAGTATTTAACTTAGTGTAAGTTTGGTCTTTGTTTTCCTTTGTCTATTACCTGCTAAAATTAGGAATATATGCTGTCATGCTTGGCTTCATTTAACTTCATCTTGGATATTTTTTTTCATTGTGCAAATTTTTTTACTATTTTTTTTAAATGTACCAATCAAAATTCCTACTCCCTCCTCTCCTCCCTCCCATTCACTCCCACTTCACCCCACTCTAAGCCTGTTTATTCATTGTTGCTCTTATTGTCTGTGCTACTGGGGTTATACGTAGGAAGTAGTCTTCTGTGCCCATGCATTGCAGGCTACTTCCCATTTTCTCTTCTATCAGGTTCAGTGTGGTTGATTTATATTGAGGTCTTGAATCCATTTGGACTTGAGTTTTGTGCTTGGAGATAAATATGTATCTATTTTCATTCTTCTACAGTTTGACATCCAGTTATGCCAGCACTATTTGTTGAAGATGCTTTTTTTTTCCATTGTATAATTTTAGCAACTTTGTCAAAAATAAGGTGTTCATAGGTGTGTGGATTAATATCTGGATTTTCAGTTTAATTCCATTGGCCAACATCCCTTTTTTTATGCCAATACCAAGCTGTTTTCATTACTGTACCTCTGATGTCAGGGATAGTAATGCCTCCAGAAGTTCCTTTATTGTACAGGATTTTTTTTTTTTACACATTTGATTTGTCTTTATTTGTACCTTGAATAATATTAATAAATTCAAATCTTTCTTTTTAATTTATTACAGATTTCTGTCTCTTCCCCACCTCTGCCTCCCCTTTCCCTCCCCCTCCCCCAATCAAGTCCCCCTCCCTCGTCAGCCCAAAGAGCAATCAGGGTTCTCTGCCCTGTGGGAAGTCCAAGGACCACCCTCCTCCATCCAGGTCTAGTAAGGTGAGCATCCAAACTGCCTAGGCTCCCACAAAGCCAATACGTGCAGTAGGCTCAAAAACCCATTGCCATTGTTCTTGAGGTCTCAGTAGCCCTCATTGTCCGCTATGTTCAGTGAGACCAGTTTTATCCCAGGCTTTTTCAGACCCAGGCCAGCTGGCCTTGGTGAGTTCCCGATAGAACATCCCCATTGACTCAGTGTGTGGGTGCCCCCCTCGCGGTCCTGAGTTCCTTGCTCATGCTCTCTCTCCTTCTGCTCCTGATTTGGACCTTGAGATTTCAGTCCGGAGCTCCAATGTGGGTCTCTGTCTCTGTCTCCTTTCATCGCCTGATGAAGGTTAATATTCAGGAGGATGCCTATATGTTTTTCTTTGGGTTCTCCTTCTTATTTAGCTTCTCTAAGAACCCGAATTATAGGCTCATTGTCCTTTATTTATGGCTAGAAGCCAAATATGAGTGAGTACATCCCATGTTCCTCTTTTTGGGTCTGGCTTACCTCACTCAGGATAGTGTTTTCTATTTCCCTCCATTTGCCTGCAAACTTCAAGAAGTCCTTGGTTTTTACTGCTGAGTAGTACTCTAATATGTATATATTCCATACTTTCTTCATCCATTCTTCCATTGAAGGGCATCTAGGTTGTTTCCAGGTTCTGGCTATTACAAACAATGCTGCTATGAACATAGTAGAGCATATATTTTTGTTGTATGATAAGGCCTCTCTTGGGTATATTCCCAAGAGTGGTATTGCTGGGTCCATGGGTAGGTTGATCCCGAATTTCCTGAGAAACCGCCACACTGCTTTCCAGAGTGGTTGCACAAGTTTGCATTCCCACCAGCAATGGATGAGTGTACCCCTTTCTCCACAACCTCTCCAGCAAAGGCTATCATTGGTGTTTTTGATTTTAGCCATTCTGACAGGTGTAAGATGGTATCTTAAAGTTGTCTTGATTTGCATTTCCCTGATCGCTAAGGAAGTTGAGCATGACCTTAGGTGTCTTTTGGCCATTTGAACTTCTTCTGTTGAGAGATCTCTGTTCAGCTCAGTGCCCCATTTTATAATTGGGTTGATTAGCCTTTTACAGTCTTGTTTTGGCTACCCTGGGATTTTTGTTTGTCCATATGAAGTTGATTATTTTTCTTTCAAATCTGTGAAGAATTATGTTGGAATTTTGATGGGGATTACATTGAATCTATAGATTAATTTTGGTAGCTATGTTGATCCTTCCTATGCAAGAGCATGGGAGATCTTTCCATTTTCTGGTATCTTCTTCAATTTCTTTCATAACAACAGATACTGAAGAAATACAGAGAATCATTAGGTCTTACTACAAAAACCTATACCCCACAAAATTGGAAATATAAAAGAAATGAACTATTTGTTAGATGGATACCATATACCAAATTAAATCAAGAAAGTGAACAATTAAAATAGACCTATAAGTTGCCAGAAAATAGAAGTTGTCATCAACAACCTCCCAACAACAACAACAAAACAGGGCCAGATGATTTTAATGCAGAATTCTACCAGAACCTTCAAGAAGAGCTAATACCTATACTCTTCAAAGTGTTCCACATAACTGAAACAGAAAGGACATTGCCAAACTCTTTATATTGAGGTTACAGTTACCCTGATACCAAAATCACACAAAGACTCAACCAAGAAAGACAATGACAAACCAATTTCACTCATGAATATGGAAGCAAAAATTCTTAAAAAAAATACTGGCAAACTTAATTCAAAAACACGTTAAAAAAATCATGATCAAGTAGGCTTAATCCGAGAGATGCAGAGCTGGTTCAACATATGAAAATTTATAATTTAATCCATCATATAAATAAACTGAAAGAAAAAAAACATATGATCATTTCATTGATGCAGAAAAAGCTTTTGACAAAATTCAATACCCCTTCATGGTAAAGGTCTTGAAGACATCATGGATACAAGGATCATTTTTAAATATAATAAATATAATAAAAGCAATATACAGCAAGCCGACCGCTTGTAGTTCAATATTTCTGTATGGTGGGGCTCTGAAGCCATAGGCCCATCTGAGGTGGTCCTGTAGACCTGCATATAGCCTGTCACTAACCTCAACAATAGCCAGGATGTGCTATTCCTTGCCTTTTGTTATATATGTAGGTCGCCTGGGGAGAGGCATTTGCTGAGGCTGAGGACCTAATGGCAGGTGCTGTCCCTAGACAAATTCTGGAAAGAGAATATTAATGAGGTATCCACCTAGGTTGAGTGAAGAGATGTTGGATAATAAATGCAGGTAGATCTTCCGGAGGGGGGAACCCTGAGATGCCCTTCCGTGATGACCGTGTAAGCTGTGTCTGGTTATTCCTTGCAGCTCCGTACCAGTCCAGTTAGGAAAAATAGTTATCTATATTGAGGCCCACGGGCTCTAACAACAGCTAACATCCAATTAAATGGAGAAAAACTCAAAGCAATTCCACTTATATCAGGAAGAAAACAAGGCTGTCCACTCTGTCCACATCTCTTCAACATAGTTCTTGAAGTTTTAGCCATAGCAGTAAGACAACATAAGGAGATCAAGGAGATCCAAATTGGAAAGGAAGAAGTCAAACTTTCATTATTTGCTGATAATATAATAGTGTACATAAGTGACACCAAAAACTCTACCAGAGAACTCCTAGGCCTGATAAATACCTACAGTGATGTGGCAGATACAAGATCAACTCAAAAAAAAAAATCAGTAGCCCTCGTATACATAAATGATAAAGAGGCTGAGAGGGAAATCAGAGAAACATCTCCTTTATTAACAATAGCCACAAATAACATAAAATGTATTGGGGTACCACTAACCAAGGAAGTGAAAGATCTATTTGGCAAGAACTTTAAGTCTTTGAAGAGAGAAATTGAAGAGAATTTCCTTTTTTCTTTTTTTGAGACAGGCTTTCTCTGCAGTTTTGGGATTAAAGGCGTGTTCAAGAAACAAATATAGATACATAGATACACAGGTTCACACACACACACACAGAGGAGACTCATAAAGGCAAAAAATGGAAGTCATAATATGCACACAAAGGACTTGTAAGTAAAAAGAAAAGAAAATGAAGAGAAGAAAAAAAAGTAAAGAAGATTCCCTGATATAACATTATGAAACAAAGGTGTTCATGAGATAGCAAGGTTCTTACAGAGATCGAAAATAGCACAAAAGAAATAGGTATTTCTTTCTTTGATAATGATAAAACAAACACTTATGTATTTATATATTCTTTAAAATTTTGAATTATATATACATGCATTATAATTTTGAAATACCTTTGCAAAAACATCTCACTAATTTATTTATATTTCCACAAGCTAAATTTGAGTAAGTTGATCTTATTATCTATTACCAATGTAGCAACTTTTTAAATGGGCATACTTAAGAGAATAAATAAGAGTTTTTCTTTGCTTTTTGTCACATTCTATGTGGTAGACCCCTTCTATTTCAATTTCAACCGCTAACTTCCTTTAATATTTCCCACTTTATGCTCTTAAGGTACAGGTCAAACACATGGACTCATTCACACTGGTCCCGATATTTAACAATCAACAAACAACTGAGTCTCAATCATTATCACTTTTCTCAGTGAATAGCACCTACTTTTGAAAACAGTAAACACAAATTTATCTTATTATTTCCATAAATCAACTGAACTATAAATGCACAGCAATGGTGACATTTTTGGTAAGTCAGTTCTTTGAAATTTAAAAAAGTTTGGATACTGTTAAAAAAAAAACATGATTTAGCAAACTAATAAATTTGTAATTTTTAGAGGTTTAGTATGCAAGTCTCTGAGTTACATATTACAAGTCTCTGACATGGTATATAAATTTGGAACAGTAATTAATGACAGATATTTTCTTTGTCTTTAGATTCAGTCATTTCGTTATACCATATTTGATTTCCTGGACTGAAGAAGACTGAGAGAGTATTTTATTTTGTTTCTAAGTTTAGATAGATGAACTTCTACTTGCTCCAGGATGACAGAATATAATTGTTCTAATGGAACCCTGCTATGGTTTTTGTTGCTATGAAGAGATACCATGACCATGGCAAATCTATTAAAGGTGGACATTTAATTGGGGCAGCTTAATGTTCAGAGGTCCAGTCCATTATCATCATTGTGTGACATGGAACAGAGAGGCAGATATAGTGTTGTGAAAGGAGCTAAGACAGTTACATTTTGATATGCAAGTAATTATAAGTGTTCTGAGATATTGGGTATGACTTGGACATATATGAGATGCCAAAGCCCAGCTCCACAGTTGAGACACTTCCTCTAAAAATGCCACACCCCCAACAAAGTCAAATATTCTAATAGTGCCACACTTAGTGAACTTATGGAGACAGTTACATTTAAACTACCACATTCCATATGCTTTCTCACAAAAGTTTTAACAATAATCATAATGCAAAATGCTTTAAGTTCAACTTGAAATGTCTCCCCCTTCTATCACTGTCAAACAATGTTTAAAAGTCTAACATTCAAAGTCTCTTCTGAGATTCATGCAATTTTTTATTTGTAATATTCTATAAGACAAACAGACCACATATTTACAATATATACCAATATATAATGGCACAGACTATACATAACTGTTTTAAAACAAAAGGAAGGGAGTACAGTTAAGAAATACTACATCAAAGAAAGACTGAAAACCAGATGGGAAAACTTCAAACTATGTATTTCCATGTCTGATACCAAAATGTTCTTCAGATATCAAACTCCTTCAAGCTTTGTTGAATGCAATACACTTCTTTCTCTTGGACTGGTTCTGCTCCCTGTTAGCACCTGTCCATCCACGTATCCTACAACTGTGGCATCTCCAACACCATGGAGTTTCCAGGGGAGTCCAGGCTTCAACGTCACAGCCTTACAAAATGACCTCCCTAGGTCTTAATTCAGGGACACCCCTGAGGCATGCCTGGCCTTAGTGTTTTCCCTTAGTCAAGAAGGCAGATTCTGCAAGCCCTTTTTTCTCTCCTTAACTCTAGAACCTCATGACAGAAGTTTCTGCTGCTTGCTTGGACTAGAACAAGGCTCCTTTGTTCAGTAATATCTTCACCAGATTTCTGTTTTTAATGGTTACCATCAGTACCTAAGTGTGACTGTCCTAGAACTTGCTCTTATACCAAGTTGGCCTCATACTCAAAGATCCACCAGTCTCTGCCTCTGGAGTACTGGGATTAAAGGCATGCACTACCACACTGGGTTCTAAATTTTTCTTTATTGCCTTTTCACAAGTTAGAAAATTTAGCTAGGCGGGATTATGTCCTGATGTGTTCATCCGTTTATCTCACTGAACACAGGATTAGCTCCATTCTAACTACTTGTTCCCCTTTCCTCTCTACTTGCTCTTTTTCATTATAAACCTTCGTAAGCACTAGTAATCACATGACAGAGACTATAGTAGGCTGTTTTGAGGTTTCCTCTGCCAAAAGAATTAATTCAATTTTCTTCATTTTAGTTGCAGACAGACTTTTCAGACAAGAGCAAAATGTGGCCACTTTCCCTACCAAAATATCACAAGAATGATCTCTAGGGAAAATACTAAAATACTTCCCTGAAACTTATTGAATCAGCCCCCTCCCCCCCACACATTTAATTTGTGGTTTGCAGTTTAGAGGTTCAGTCTATTATCCTCATAGTGGGATATATTGGCATGCAAACAGACATGCTATTGTGAAAGGCGCTAAGAGTTTTACATCTTGATAAATATGCAACAGAAAGAGATCTGAGACATTGGATATAGCTTGAGCATATACGAGATCTCAAAGTCCTCCTCCATAGTGACACATTTCCTCTAACAAAGCCACATCTTCTAATAGTGCTGCTCCCAATGAGCTCATATGGAAAATTACATTCTAAATACCACAGAACCTCATAATGTAATGAGACATATATTCCAAACTATACTTTTGGAACATAGATGAAATCATATTGCATATGATATCTTCAGTGATTTAAATTCTGAAGTTATCTACACCTTTTTGAAGACAAGTTCAATGGAAAATAAAATTTGCTCTATTACAGAGAAGAAATCATAATTACATACACATACATTAGCAATGATTAAATTATATGTCTACATTTGTATCTTTTTATATATTTGAAATTGATTTGAATTTCTGGAAAAAAATGTGGGTTTTACAGTTTTTTTTTTCTTAAAAGACCATATAAATAAAAGGTCCAAATCAAAAGGCACCCACTAATGGTGGTCAACATGAGTGCCAGCTTTGGGGTCAGGATACATGCCCTTCCTCTTCACTGTATGTAATGATTTTTTTCCCATTCAAAGCTAATTTTCTTCTCTGTGCAGCTCTACTGAGCTTTGCTATTTAGCAAACTCTCTGATTTTCAGCAGTTTTATTTGCATCCTATTCCAAAATTCTGCTTATTGTATCTAACAGTCAGACGTGCAAGAGCTGCTCGTGACTTTTTCATGGTTTTCTGTCTCCTTCAAATTCACTGTGCTTCACAGCCTCAAGCCTTAGGCCAAAAGTACACATAGAGATTATTTATGTACATAGACTTTATATGTGCCAGAGAGGATATTATTTCTGAAAGTCAATCCCAAAACAAATGAGAATTGTAACACAGAGCACCATTCGACTCTAATGTTAACTGAGATAATGACTACAATGGAGATATTCCAAAGCACTATGAGATTTCTAAGAAGATACATGGGTGGTTTAGAGTGATTTTTTTTAAATTTTATTGCATTTCTTAACAATAAAGAGCTATAGCAATGTGCTTTAAAGAATGACTTTAATATCACATTTCAAAATATTTGACTTAGGCTCACAAAATATAACCTTTAAAAGTAAGTTATTAATCCTTTATAATTTTGAAGTTTAATAACTTATTATTTCTCTTAGATTCTTTTCTTTTAATGTTGAAACATCATGAGTAAAATTCTCTTACTCTGAGTAACCAGTTAAATTTCTTATACTTAAGCAGGTGATATGGGATAGACATTTTCTGAGTGGGTGAGTGTTTTTCACTTGCTTGAGATAACTAATATGAAAAACTCTCAAGAATACAGTCTATATTTTATGAATAAAACATAAATAAATTAAAATAGATGTACCATTTATGTAAAATTATAAAATATAAGAGTCAATTAACGATTCATTTCTTTCAATCAATACAACTACTTATCTATTCCATTTATTCATAACTTTACATTTCTAGTCTTGTGTTACAATTATAGGACATGACTTTATTCTTTCCCCATATTTATATCATTACTATGAAACACTGAAACTATCTTATCTTAATAATTATTAAATGGAAGCCAGCAAAAATGATTTGACAAGAAAGTCAATACTGAATATGATGATGGACAAGTTACTTGTTCAGGTTTATATGTTCAACCATAACTACTTGACAATTAAATTTTCATTTCAGCAGCAATGGATATGATCATCTGACAGTTTACTGCTCACTATGGGATGGTACAAGGTAACTGTTAATCAAAAATTATGGGATATTAAATATATTTTCATGAAGAATTAAGTAAATGGCTTTTTAAAAATTTTATGAATTGGTGTATAGTCGATTTAACATATCAATAAGTATTAGTTTATTATGTGCATGAGCTTAAAACAAAAAGTAGACATTACTAGGCTTCTTATATTTTTTCTTTTATAACAAAACAACAATTTATTCTTATCATATCATCTAACAACCATGCAAAAAATTGCTCTGAATAAGGCATTAGAACACTGGCTACTTTCAGTGTCCATGAAATATGGGTTTCTTCAGGAGAATATATTGAGACACTAAGATGGAGGAAGTTACCATTGGTAATAAGACAACAAAACAAAACAATTATATAATGATGACAGGGAAGATGAGAATTTATTTGAATTAGAATATAAATGAGATGTTGCTCATGATACAAAAAAAAAAAGAATTCCACTGATGTATTCACCCTAAGTCACATAGATTAATTTGATATCTGAAAAAAAAAAGAATTGTTTCCCACTTTTTTTGGTAAGTTAAATATAAGCATTTTCCTTAAGTAATCTACATTTGAAAGTGATGGAGTATATTATAAAGATTAAAGCACTATTGATTAATAATATTCTAAAATTAAGTAATGTAGAGGAATATAGATAGGCTGTAAGGCACACAAACACAGAGAAAGAGTCAATGGAGATAACAATGAAATCATACCCAAATATATTTCAGAGAATATTCAGTTGTAGACAAACCAGTAAAATCATTAATACGAACATACCTAGAAAAAATGTTAAATATAAAATTAACAAAGTAAGAATTAATTTAAAGCAATCTCCTTTTAATATTTATGAAGTAATCAGTAATAAAAAAGTTTGAAAGTTAGTAAAAACTAAAAGTTGAAAAATTTATACTCTCCACTTACAACTCAGTAGTATGTCTTTGACAAATAATTCAATAATAATAGACTTTTAAAATATACAAAATTTTCAATCAATTGTTTTTGCCCTTTCTTTTTGTTTTTGAGACAAAATTTCTCCATTTAGCCTGGGTTAACCTGGAGCTCAGTCTGTAGACTAGGCTTGACTAGAATTCAGAGACAGAGAGCACTGGACCTGCCTTTGTCTTTTGAAAACTCAAAGCCTACTCCCAGTGACACACTTTTTGCACCAACTTCAGTCCTCTTAATCTTCCAAATTCTATCAAAAAGCTTCACTTTCTAGCAACTAAACTTTCAAATATATGAGCTTATGGGGAATATTCTTATTCAAATCACCATATTGGGCATGTATAAAATGATTCTTCTAACATAATCACTCAAATATATCATTACCAATGAAAATAACAAGCATAAATGAGTTCTTTATTTCATCAAAAGACCAGAAATAGTACCATTTCTAAAGAACTTGTGGCATTAAATATTTCAACCTTTTATTAAATTACTTTCATTAAACTACTGTGATTAAACACATTAGGTAAAACATATAAGGTTCTAGTTTGTTTCTTTACATTAATGTCTAACATTTCCTCTAAGAAGGAAGAAGACAAAGATGCAGCTTCTGCCTTTCTAGCCTATGTATGCAGAAATATCTGAAGAATTGTGTAAAAGAACTTACAGAAGACTGTGGCCATAAGGAAATTATGGCACCATGAGTGAATTAGTCATTTAACTAATTACATCTAATAGATTATTCACATCAGAGTCCATGGATAGGTTAAATACTCTATACACAATCTACAATGCATTGACTATGTTTTAATTAATTAGAAAACTCTATAATGTTTAGTATGTGAAGAAAGAGAGAAAGTGTTTTTAAAAATACCACATAAAGAATATGTAGAATGAAATGATGATTCAGCAGTTAAGAAGATTTGTTATTTTTAAGAAGGACCAGATTAGATTCTTAGCACTCACATAGCAACCCACTGACACTGGGTAGGCATGTTGTACAGAGATAAACAAGCAGGTAAAAATACCCTTACACATACAATAATACTACTTAAAGAAAAATAATGCATATTTTATTTCTGAGAGCATTTAATATTCAATTCCCCCTCTTTCCATTCTAGACTGCATTTTGGAAGTATACATCTTTCCTCCTATAGCACTCATGATTGCTTAAATACATGTGCGTGGCCTCTATGAGGTAAAACCTTTGCCAGAGTCTCTTTCATAAACCAGCATGGATAATAAGGCAAATCTCTCTTTACAGCTTTTAAAACCAAATTTGGACCCAAATTAGAGTTGGTATCATTCATTATAAAACAGTCCTTATAAAATAGTAAACATTAGTGCCTAGTTGGTAACTGTATACTACCATTCATGTCCGTTTTCCTATGTGTGTGTCTCTGGGTGTGACTTATAAAAATCTGGGTAAATGGAGAATATAACAAACTGAAATAGTCCTGGATGAGCAAACACATTTTTTTGCGAGAAATTTAATGTTTAACTTTGTTTAAAATAAATGATACTTAATATTTTATGTCAACAAATAATTTCTAAACAACCAAGATTAGACTAACCCTTCAGACACATTTAATTTTCTGATGTAAATGATGTTTAAGAAAGGAAAATTTGTTCGAATCACTGAATCTTTCTAGATATTGTGGGCTTGCACAGCTTATCCTGAGGCAGTTTTTTTTTTTTACCTCCTACTGTTCCTTATATATACAAAAAATTATCCGTGGTTCTGAAAATCAAACTCTTTCTCACCCAAACACATTCCTTTGAAAGCTAGTAGGAAAGCAATTGGAAAAAGAGACAGGGGTTCTCCTCCAATATTCTCTCATCCTCTCAGTTTGAAATATTTTCCTCATACTTGGATTTATTTTACCTTCGTTTGGGACCACATGCTAATTTGCACACATCAGTTCACCCAAGCAGAGGGCATAGTTTCCTAGGGGGTAACAATACATTTCCTTAGACACCTTTGCTTTCTGCAAGGTCTTGTGGTTTAACTATCCCTAGGACAAACTTTCTGAAACAGCAGGCGGTTAGTACTCTCAATGTTTGTTAAGTTATAAAAGTGTGTCCTACATTCTGCTTCCTATCATGCACCTCCTGTTTTGCCAATGAGTGTTTTGCTAACTCTAACAATATCAAGAAAAGAAAAACTCTCTCCCTTCCTCCCTCCCTCTCTCTCTCTCTCTCTCTCTCTCTCTCTCTCTGTGTGTGTGTGTGTGTGTGGGAGAGAGAGAGAGAGAGAGAGAGAGAGAGAGAGAGAGAGAGAGAGAGAGAGAGAGAGAGAGAATATTTCTGGGAGGTTTCTAAAATGTCTATTTACTTAAGTTAAATCTCAGTGTTCATCTGTTAGCTGAAAACTTATTAACTACTTATCAGAAGGAAATTACTGGTCATTAGCTCACATTCCTGTGCAGACAATAAACTAACCAAAAACTCTAAAATCACAATCTTAATCATTCCATGAAAATATATTTGATAATGCTTACTCTAAAAAACACTTATTGACAATTTAAATTATTATCAGATTGACAAATTGAAATAATAACAAATAATTTTAAATACTTAATAGATAAAACATTAGAATACAGTATTTCATTGGGAATTCTATTTACCAAGTAGTAATATCCAAAACCATTTCAAAGCTAGATATTTCATTATCTGGATATTACACTTAAATTTATATACATGTTAAACTTTAGAAGACAGTCACACACAAAAGTATTCCTTATTAAATTATTTAATGAAAATTACCTTAGTTGGAGACAACTTGTAAAGCCATTTTACTTCTCAAATATGTCACCATTGTGGAGAATAATTCAAGTTTCATAATATCAACATGAAGCACATGCTGTCCTTTCTTTTATGATTTGCCTACTGATTACAGAGAGAATCAATGCTAATGGACAAAACCAGAGATCTTGAAAAGGAAAATTATGTTAAAGATTGAGAGAATCCTAATGAGTTTCTCCTGTACAGACAAATTAAACAGTACATGATTACTATTTGCTAATGCTGTGCTCATCTGTGCACACATTTAATTTATAGTTTTAATTAGGCTTTAATGAAAATATAACCTCTAAATATTTAATATCTAAGTTGTCCTTAATAAATCTATCATGAATGTGAATTGGTTTCATAAGATTTTTAGTAGCAACTCAGACTATAGGAAAAGATCAACTAAATCATATTTTTACTGTTTGCTATAAGCATAAAATATGCCTTCAATGATGCTTTAATATTTGGTAGTGTCAGTGCTTTGAATGAAAATGAGTAAGAGATATGAAAAAAATGTACCTACAAACCTTGGAATTTTTATATTTAATGTATTTTAGTGAAGCAAATTCTTCTAACTAGTGTTTAGAGAAAAAGAATTTAAGAAAAATATAATACTTGAAAAAAGAGATAGAATAATATGAGCCTCAAAACCAAAATTTTAATACATAATGTAATTGTGGAAATAACAGGGTTTTTTGCAGAGAACCCACATTTGTGTCTGTGCACCTATGAGGTGCTCACAGTCAATATACCTACACTTCTAGGGGATTCTTTGACTGCTTCTGACCTCAATGAGAACCAGGCATACACATGACAATAGCTAAAATACTTATAGTGAAAGCCCCTAAACATTTAAATAAAATAATTAAATGAAAAAGAAAAAGTAAAATAATTAACAAGGAAGGGAAGAAAAAAATCAAGAAATTGAAAAATGTTCAATTTCCTTTTATGGCTTTTCTATCTAAATAACATGAAGAATTTATGATCTGCTAAGCTTTCACTCGTAGATATTTGTGAAACCTGTTCAAGATCTGTGTCTCCATCTACTTCTAATGAAGATGTCCCCTATTTGCTGTGATATCAAAAACCCAACAAATTTTCTAGTAGTATACATTTGGAAACTGGGGAAACTTGAATTGAAAAGTAGCATTCCTTTTTATTTACTTCCCCTTAAAATCAATAAATTACATAAAGTAATTTATATAATTTTAAGGACTTTATGTAATTTATTGATTTTAAGGACTGTAATAAATTTTAAATTTATCTCTAATGGTTCTGAAATGAGGGCATGAGTAATATAAGACTATGAGGAGAAGGTCATCCAAATTTAGCAGTGGCTAAAACTGAAATGACCCTACAAACTTCTCAATAAACATAATAGTTTTATTTTTACATAAATAAATAAATGAATTATAAGTGACAAATGTTTTTATTTTATCACTATTCTCCAAATTACAAAGCAAATGAAATAGCGATAAAAAGTTAGGATGAGATGAAAATAATAGGATAAATAAAAACATAGGAAACATGACTGCACAGATGTAAAAACCATTCCATGAAAATACAAACAAATGATTCACTGAAATTGGTCATTGATTCAATAAACATTTTAGATTAAATTGGCACATACTTTCTAATAATTATAACAGAATGTTAAATGATGCCAAGCAATAGTCATCGATCAAAAAAATCATTCACCTCTATTGTCTGTGTCTATTTGTAAAGTCTCCAGTTTTATAAAATATTTCTCCAGTGTGAATAATCAGTAGATTTGATTGTTTAAAAGTATAAATAAACTTTTTATATAATGTTGTAGGCGGTCCTTCTGTCTATGCGTTGCTTTCATTGCTTAATAAAGGAACTGCTTTGGGCCTATAGGAGAGCTGTAGGAGACAAGAGCTAGGCAATAAAAACTAAATGGATTACTGGGAGGAAGAAGTCAGAGTCACACACTGAGACAATGGGGATGTTCTATCGGGAACTCACCAAGGCCAGCTGGCCTGGGTCTGAAAAAAGCCTGGGATAAAACCGGACTTGCTGAACATAGCGGACAATGAGGACTACTGAGAAGTCAAGAACAATGGCACTGGGTTTTGATCCTACTGCACGTACTGGCTTTGTGGGAGCCTAGGCAGTTTGGATGCTCACCTTACTAGACCTGGATGGAGGTGGGTGGTCCTTGGACTTCCCACAGGGCAGAGAACCCTGACTGCTCTTTGGGCTGATGAGGGCAGGGGAGTTGATTGGGGAAGGGGAAGGGAAATGGGAGGCAGTGGCGGGGAGGAGGCATAATTTAAACATTATGAATCACCATGTGAGTAGAAAAAAAATCAACCTCTATAGAAATTTTATGGTGTTTTTTTTTTTTTTTCTTAAAATACAGAGACATCTTCCAACCATTTTTGCTATAGGAAATACTTAACCCTATGTCAGGAATCCCGTAGGATTGTTAATTAATCCAGTTGTCACCATAATATAATTTTTATTGTAAAATCCCAACCTTATGAATAAATAAGTACTTTTGATTCCTTCAGCTTCTTTCCATGCAAACATTCATGCTTCTACACAAGCAGTGAGGAGAATGAGCTGCGGGGATTCACTGTTGAACACTATGTTGAAAACTCTAGGGATCCCAGTGTGCACATACAGACTCTAAGGAACCTGCTCTAAACTTGTTCTATAGAGATCACTAATTGAGTGTTAATCAGAGAGTGAGACACTGGAAGGAGAGTGGATGGAGTCCTGGAGGATGAAAGTCTTGTCCTTTCTCCAACATGTGCCTTTTTTCTCAGAGCTTTAGATGTTTCCAAGCTTAAAAGTAGAAAAACCAGTGATGACCTTTCTTTTCTATCATTGAATGTTTCTGATAAAACAGCAGCTGGGTTCTGGACATGAAGTTCAGGGAAAATTAAATCTATCTAATCTTAACTGGATTGACCTTTAAAGTGTTAAACCTCGGCAGAATTGCGAAATCATCATTAAGACATAAAACACTGTGATCTGACAATGCTTGATTAAATTCAGTGAATGGAACAAAATGAGGGCTCCCCAAATTGAGCTTCCTTGCTATGCTAGTTCGATATTTATAGCATTCCATTACTGTAGCCTTCATTTTAATATAGCTGCGTTACTTTTAATATACTATGAGGGCTTTGATAATGTCCACCTTATTTTATATGGATGAACTAGAAAGAAAACATAGCCAATGACTGTTTTTCTTGCAGGTAACAAAATATTTTAGAAAAAACAATGCCGTACCAATTGTTATTCCTTAGATTTTGTTGTAAATAGATGAAAATATTCAATACAATGTGATCTTGCCTTTATTTTTCAGACGAACTTCTTACAGAAGAAAACAAAAAGAAACCTATCATTGTAAGAAAGGTTTACTGAATAAGCAAATGTTTCATAACGTTTAAAAAATTGAATCCCTTGGAGCTAATATTTATATGATTTATTTTTTTCTGCAAATTAGTATATATTACAAATATACAATTACATATTTGTTATCTTTTTAATCTAGATTCTTAAATGAATCAACTAGTACACAATTACTTATGCAGTAGGAAAAAGCATTATTTATTTTTAAATCAATAGATTTTTGTAAAAGATACTAAGTTCTATATAATTTCTCAAAGAAATGACTTTGATACTCTGATTTTGAAAAACTAGAACCATGGTTACCAATGAAAATTAAAATAACTATGTATGTTTCTATACTTGATTTATGCAATAATATTTTCATAATTTTTATTGTGTAAGAGAAATTTCACATTAAAGTAAGTCATCAGAAATATTAATATGCTCACTAATTTTAAGAAATTTAAATAAAATTTTAAGTAATTATTAATGGAAAAACTCTAAATAAATGCAGAAATTATCATTGAATTGATACTTAATATTGTTATTGAATTTGAAACAATATATTGAATCATACTTCCAAAATCTTCTTTATTTCATAATATTAAAGCCAGTTTTACAGCCTACAGGACTTTGTCTGAGGAAAAATGTAAAGGAAACCCTTTCCCTTGGAATAATCGAAAGCAGTGATTTCTGAAGATTTACAGACAAATTTACGGGATATAAGATGAAGGAACTAAGATCTGAGAAATAGAATAGATCACACTGCTGCTGTACATGAACTTTAAGGTACTGAGATGACATTCTGATTCTTGTAACTAAAAGAAAAAAAATTGCTCAATCTGTAAACGGGTTATTATCTTTTCAAACTTCAGATATTCTGAAGAAAAACTAATACAAGCTCAGAGAGGAAGAAGAATATAAGACAGGAGGAGACAGTGCACAGACATGGAGTTCAACCTGAAAGTCAAACAAGATCGCTGGGCAAAAGTTGGGAGCACAAGGGTGGGGGTGGGGTGGGGGGAAGGGGAGATGGGGAGAGAGAAGGAAGAAGAGGAGGATTGGGGATAGCTTGGGGGAATGGGATAATTGAGATGGAGGAAGGGTGGATATGGGAGCAGAGAAGTATATATCTTAATTAAGGGAGCCATTTTAGGGTTGGCAAGAGACTTGGCTCTAGAGGGGATCGTAAAGGTCAAGGGAAATGTCCCCAGCTAGTTCCTTGCGCAGCTGAGGAGAGGGAGCATGAAATGGCCCTATCCTATAACCATACTGATGAAACCAAAAATTTCATGCTCTGTCTATTGAGTATCTGCTTAAGAACTTCCAGATTGGTAATCTTATTTTATGCACTATTTTCCATTTTCTTTTTATTTATTGACATTGAGTGACTGTTACTCTGTGGTAGTTTGAAAGAAAATGGCATTGAAATGACTGGCCCTACTAGGAAGCATGATCTTGTTGGAGGAAATATGTCATTGTGGGGGAGACTTGGATGTCTCTTTTGCTCATGTTTACCTCAGTGTGACTGACTGTCGACTTCCTGTTGTCTCTGAGTTAAGATGTAAGGCTCTCAACTCCAACACCATATCTGCCTAAATGCTACCATGCTCTCCACCGTGATGGATAATGACTGAACCTCTAAAACTGTAAGTGACCTCCTCACTATTATATTTTCATTTGCAAGAACGGCCATGATCATAGTGTTCCTTCACAGCAATAGAAAATTTTAGTTAAGACATAATATGTATCAAAAAGAAAACCAGCTACATATGACAACTGTGACTATAGAATTTTCTGAACACTTATACTCAGTCATCATTCTTAAAGTATTTTAACATGAAATGGACAATGGGCCCCCAAATGTTTTGGTTTGGTAATGTGAAATATGGCACAGATTACATACAGTTTGGATTTTTACAGAACAAAATACCATAATTTTAAAACTAATTTATATATTACAGTCACATATAGGGCTTGTTAAATCTCCAATTACTGGTTTTTCACACCAGAGATTTCTATTTTTAAGTCAGGAGATTTGACACAGATGTGGAATTGGGGAAATATATCCATGACATTTTATTTATTGGGTAAAGTGTGATATTTAAAATCTGTTTACTTAAAGCACAGTAATCAGGATAGATTATTTGTCTCATTATGTGCCTTTTGTTTTATGAGAATTTGCAATTTTTTTCTACTAGATATTTTATATGTTAAATAATAGTCAATTAGGGGCTGGAGAGATGGCTCAGAGGTTAAGAGCATTGCCTGCTCTTCCAAAGGTCCTGAGTTCAATTCCCAGCAACTGTGTAATGAGGTCTGGTGCCCTCTTCTGGCCTGCAGGCATACACACAGACAGAATATTGTATACATAATAAATAAATAAATAAATATTTCAAAAAAAATAATAGTCGATTAAATAATTTTAAAGACTACAGAACATCAGAATACTTTTCTTCTGTACAGAGGTTTTTATATGTATACTACTATGTAGATTATATAAGTTATAGGATTTGCACTGAGAATCCCCAATTCAGAATAAATTTATGCCATTCAAATGTTTTGAAAACGAAAAAGAAAGCACTAAATTAACCTTTTGGCTGTAGAGGAGTATCTTTAGATGTTGGGGATGGAGAAAAGACTCATTGAGTCAGAGTACTGACTACTTTTCCAAAGTTCTCTGATGGTTTGATTCCCATCAGCAGTTTCTTACCCTTTTAACTAATTTCAGGAGGCCCAGTTCCTTTTTTTTTTTTTTTTTTTTTTGGTGTCTGAAACCACTTTGCACATTTGGTACACTTGCATATATGCAAACAAAATATCCATATATGTTAAACAATAAAATAAAAATAAAAACATCTTTTCATGCAAGCAAAATCGTCAGCGGCTTAAAATAAATTTACTCAGCTTTTAAGATTCATAGGAAGAAATTTTTCCTGGAAAGTCAGCTACCAATAAATATTAACAAAAAATAACATTTGCATTGCAATACCAATTTCCTAAGAGGAAAAAAGAATCCCACAGAAGGATCAGATAGACAATTTCTTGATTTACAAAGAAAGAATGTTTCTTCCTACTTTCAAAATAGGAAAAGTAGAAAATCTAGTTTAGAAGATTTTATTTCTTCCTAGCTATTACATATTCATAAACTGTAGTTTATATTCAAATTCCATGATATGCACTACTTTTAAAAGTTATATATCTTCAGAAATTGTGAAAATGCATGGGTATGCTTCATATACAATTCCATTAGTTATGCATTAAAATTTTGTTCGATTGCTACATAAAGTTAAAAGGTAGTTTTTTAACTCTTTGGAGGCATCAAAATTTAGAGAATATAAGGAATTTTGTGACCTTGGTAAAATACTACCAATATTTATTTATAATAATAGAATTTGAAATAAGCTTACATGCTTATACAGTCTAGAAACCACACAGAATGATTCTAGGGTATAGTCTGTAATCAACAAATAGAGATAAATGCTACAAAACAATGCAAATTCTGTGTTTCAAAACCCCTTATACATTTATTTAATCATTTTCTTTAATATTTTATACATATATGAATGGCATTTTGATTACTATAACACCTAGTGTCAGTAATCTCCCTTACACCCCATAGTTATCCATTTGTTGTTGCTTTTTTAATGTTGTTATAGTTGAATATATCTATGTTATAGAATGTACTGGGTACTTCAGTGGATGGACAACTGAAGGCAGTGATTTCTTCACCCACTAATCAGTAGTAATGAGTACTTCATCATGGAGATCAATAGCCCATTCTGGATTCATAATTTACATGAAGACTGTTGGTTCAGTCTTGTGTGAAACAAAAATCAGCCTTACACAGTCCTTCTCCCTCTGTTCCAATTTAAGCTTGCTTACCTTCTTTTTATTCCACAGATGTTCCCAGTCTTAAAAGTCATCTTTGAAATATCCTATAGATGGCTGAACTTTCAACTTTGGCAATAATATGTCTTTGCATTTACCTCCAGTCATTACAAAATTGCCTGTTTATCACTGGAGGTTAGTGAAGGAGGGTCTTCTGTTCATGTGTTGCTTTCATTGGCTAATGGATAAAGAAACAGCTTTGGGCCTGATAGGGCAGAACTTAGGTAGGCAGCAAAGGCAGAACTGGATACTGGGAAGAAGGGAAATGCCATGGATCTTCTGCCTGAGACAGACGCTGGTTAGAATCTTGCCAGTAAACCATAGTCACGTGGCAATACACAGATTAATAGAAATGGGTTAAATTAAGATGTAAGAATTAGCCAATAAGAAACTAGAGCTAATGGGCCAAGCCATGTTTTAATGAATACAGTTTCTATGTGGTTATTTTGGGTATAAACAAACTAGGTGACTGGGACAAATAAAGAGACCCCTCTCCTTGTAACAGGAGGTAGCATTATATAATCTATGGCTATAAGCATAATGTGTCAAAGACGAGCTTCGACATACCTCGTGTTCCAGGGTGGGAGCATGAGGATTAGAGTTATTAAGCAAAAGGAAAATAGATATAAGAGAAATAAAAGACAGAAACACACAACAGCATTGGGAGAGACATTCAATAAATACTGAATTTGCCTCATTTATTTCTCACATGCTTATATAATTAACTCCCAAAGGGGAGGAGGAATGCAACAAACTTCATTCACATGATGTAAGAAATAGACTTGATCTGGTCTCTGATCATTGGTCCATGTGGAGCTGATCTACCTCTGTGTGTCTCTCTTATTTCTCGTGTACCTTTGTTCCTTTTCCTTAAAATTACTAACCCTCACGCTCACGCATTGGAACGCATGAGTTTGGTCAAAGCTGGTCTCGGACAATAATGCTTAGAAAGAAGCTTGGCCTATGCCAATTTAGCTATAGAATAGTAGCAAGTTCATTGCTAGTGTCTCTGACCTCCTCAGCCACATGCTTTATGGCACTCCGGTGTATTTTTGATGAAGTATGTAGAAAGATTTAGATCAGATGAGTACTTCATGATAATAAAGGGCTTGTGTGTGACAAAGTTCCTGGTGACTTTTGCTTTTACGAAGCTATACACAGTTCTCCCAGAAAAGGATTTACATATGTTTGATTCAGAACCTCACAAATAATGATTGATAGAAGCTTAATCAGAAGCACGAATCATGAAATCCAATTCTTTTTCATGAGTAGCACGTTGACACTGCTTTTCTTTTATCACATCTATCACTATGTGGGAGCAGACGTGATAGTCCCTGAGTGGCATTCCTGCTCTAAGATTTCTCTATACAGGGGTAGTGATGCATTTTTAAGTAAGGATATTTGAAAATGCATGTTTAATATTAGTATCTTTATAGTATTTGAAGGTAAATAATATTTAATAATGACAGAAAACAAGTCTCTTCTTTAAGACAAATGAAAAGTTTCATCTCTCTCATCAAAAGTAAATCTTGAGATGATGCTTTTATTATCCTTTAATATTGTGGTTCCTTATCTAAAATAAAACCAATTATATATAAAAAGATATTACTGAACTTGATATTCTAAAGTTTTAGTTCCAAAAAAGCAGATCGAGTAGTGGAGACTATTCTGAAACAATTTTTTTAAGTTATCATTTATTTAGTGTTTTTATTTTAGGAAACATTAAGCATGAATGCTATTTTCATAGTAACTACCTTGCCAAGTATCTGGAAAATTTATTTTGTTGGGTTATACAATGAATAAAGAAAATTCATCATTCTTTCAGTGTATGGAAAAGAACAGTGGATATTTATACATCCTGAATAATTATTTTAAAACTAGATTCACAATTTTTAAAAAATCATCAGTTATTATTTTTATCTTTATGTATAAACTCATGAATTTTGCAAAATTCATCTGAACACTGAATCAGATTTACAAGCCTTACAATTATTTTTAGATCAAACTTACATTAAGTATATAAAAAATATTCTATAAAATACATCCTGTTATTGTGGAAACTTTTGATAAATTTTACATTATGGAAAAATTATATGCATATAAGTTCTATTTGGGAGAAGTTTAAAACAAGATGATATCATTCTGTTCCTACAGAAACACTTTATTTTTTTGTATTATTGTTTTTGTCATTTATGTATAATTGTTTTCAGAAAAAGAAAATATTCTTGTTTTTCTAGATAAGAAGCATCAGCACTGCTGTAGCTAAATGTACATGTATATTTCAACCCAATTACATTTACCTTGAAATTCTGATGAAATAGCATATTTATATCATTTCAAATCAAGCTTGAAAAGGATTATTTAATCATTGTAAAAGAATTGTAAACCCTTTCTGAATAGTGTATATTTTCAAGTTGAGTAAGAACTTGATCAATTGCTCCTAATAAAATTTCATACTGAGAGTTCCCTAAGTTTCTCCAGGAAATGATTATTGTTTGAGATAAACGTTGTGGTAGCCTCTGACTGGTCATTTCAAATATTGTAATAAAGAAAAAAAGAACTTCTTAGCACTTATTTTCTACTATGAGCAAAAGGTCTATTCCCCAATATTTGCACCATTAGCTCAAATGTATCACATTGTTATCGTCCTGGCTAATTTTATGTGAACTTGAAACAAGGTACAATTATGAGAAAGGAGGGAACCTCTATTGGGAAAATGCCTCCTTAAGACCCAGCTTTAGGAAATTGTATTAATTAGTGATTAATGAGAGAGGGTTTAGTCCCTTTTTGCAAGGTGCCATCCCTCAACAGGTGGTCCTAGGTTTTATAAGAAAACAAGACAAGAAATCCATGTGATGTAAGTCATTAAGTAGGACTAATCCATGGCCTCTGTATTAATTCCTACCTCCGGGTTCCTGCCCTGATTAAGTTCCTGCCTTTATTCATTTGATAACTTACTGTAAAATGGAACGCTAAGTGAAATAAATTCTTTCAACCTCTATTTGCCTTTGGTCATGGTGCTTAATTACAGCAATATTAACCTAAAACATCTACCCACTCTATGTCTATCATTATATTCCTTTAATAGACCTATTTCTGCAATTTTGTTTCCCAGAATAAAGAATCTATTCTCCATCAAGATTATAGTTGTGTTTGATGATGCAGATACAAAAAATAAAAATTGAAATATTTATGACATGTGATTATAGTGGTCACCAACAATTCATTAGAAGTTCTAGAAATATAAACTTTTACCACGGGCCTGTTGGCTCATGCTTATAAGCTCAGCTCATGCAAAGGTGATGCAAGAGAATTACAGTGAGTTTGAGGCTAGTGTGGTTAAACAGCAAGTTCTATAGAAGCTCGAACTGCAACAGCATGGGACCCTATGTCAAAAAAAAAAAAAAGCCCTAGCATGGTGACACATCTATATATAAAAAAAAAATCCAAATAAGTACTAGGTGTAAGAGTCACTGTCTACACACAACTATTAAAGAATTTGAAAAGTATAGACTAAAACACGGCACTAATTTTAGTTAAAATCAGTTTAAAGTAGATCAAATATTCATTAGCAACAGAAAATTAATGATTACTTATTTGCACAGTATGGATCATAAATTAAAAAAAATAGGACTGGATGATTAAGAATTAAAAGTAAAGCATTGAGTGCTCTTTTCTGTATCTATTTAAATTAAGTTCAAATGAAAATATGGAAGTAGGTATTTGGGTGTTATTTTAGTAGTTCATTAATTAAATCAAAAACTTTTCATGTTTCATCTCCATATTATTAGAATATTTAATAACAGACATTTATAGCCATTTGTTTTTCAGAAGCTCTAATAAACTAGTCCTCAATAAATTGTATTCAATAGAGAAAGGAAAGTCTCCCCATGTTTTGAATAGTAAAATTGGTTCCACTTTCTCTCTTGTCAATAATTAATAAATAATCAAGTTGTTTTTGTGGTTGATTAGAAATCATATATGCAACAAAATAGAGCAGAACACTAGATTTTCAATATACTTAGAATAAGAGTGATGAGTGTATTACTTTATGAATATGCCAATTAGTAAGAATTAATTGATCTAAAATTATATATGAAGCAAAACATTGCATTATATTCTATAAATATTTTCAAATACTTAGCATCAATTTACAAAAATAAAAATTAACAGTTAACGCATATTAACAATAATCTCCTACTCATTGCATTCATTGATTTTTCTCAAATTATTTTCTGGAAATTTAAGCCAGTGATGCCTAGTAGAATTAATTGAAAACTTGAGAAGAATGTGAACATATTCTTTCATTAAGTGTTTCAGTTTCTTCAGAGAAATTGCTTTTAATTACTTCTACTTTAACAATGCAATATAACTGTTTATGGATAAAACTTATTGTTTCAATGTGAATATTTTGATAATATTTATAATTATTTTCTGCTTTTAAATTCAGAAGCTAGCCAGTTCAATATGTTCATTAATTTCAGCTTCTCAGAATAATTAAACAGAACACATCACAAAAAACCTTGTTGTCTTTAATTAGTGACTTTCTTCAGGAAACCTGAATGGGAAATCTTGGAACAACAGAATTGGGATACCAGAAAGCATAATCAGAAGTGGATTAAACTGACATTTTCTTGGTCTTTCAATTGTTAAATGATTAAAAAGGTAATGCCAGGACAGTGCTTTAGGAAAAGCTGAAAATATAGCAGAAGAAATTTGAAAGTGTGTCCCCGTGCCAGAGTAAGAGGATAAGCAAGAAGGCAGCTGTTGCATAGTTATTCAACCAACAAAACAAAACACCAAAATAGTCCTTTCTCTTTCCTAAATCAAGAGGTTTTTATTTTTACATTTACTGTAACATTATAAAAGTAGTTCTTGAGAAATCCATGCAAGCATGCAATATAGTTTGAACATATTGAATATTGAGCCTTTATTCTTCTTTTCAATTCATTCTGGATGCATTTCCCACAGCTCTCTCTAAAATAATGCCCTCTTTTTTTGTTGATTTTATTTTACAACTCACAGAGTTTAGTCAGTGGTACTTATACAAAAAGGGGTGTGGGCTATCCATTGAAGCATGCTCAACCTATCAGCGATATATTCCTAGAGGAAACTGACTCTGCATTATCAGAGAAGTAATTTAAATTTGATTATGCTTATGTATCTTATAAAATACTTAAAGATTTTAAATATTTTCTATCACTTTTTTCTACTATTGAAAACAAATGCATGTTTTTATAAGGGGTCTGCAGATGCAGTTCAAATTACTCTTGGGAAAGTTTATTTAGATAAGTAGAATTTCATGAATATTGAGACAGATTTTGATTGAATTGAGGAATGCATAGGGATTTAGTGAGACTGTGATGTAAACGACTTCATACATTTGGTTCTGGAATTCAGTAGAATCCTTTTGATATATCTGTAATTAATATTTGTATGAATACCTGTTTTGATAGATGTATTGCAAATGAAAAGAGGACAATAATTTCCACAAAGTACAAGAAGCAATAAAAATGTATTTGGTGTCTGAGAAAAAATAAAGCTGCACAGAAAGATAAAGAGAGTCAGGGAATTACACAACTAAATGAAGGGCAGCAGGTTATCTGAACAGTGTTGAGAGAGTTCCTAAGATGTTTGTAGGGATTTAAATATAAGACAATCATGGAAAATAAATGTGTAATTTTCTTTAATATATTAGCTGTTCAGTGAAATAAATGATATATATATATATGTATATACATATATATGTATAATTTCTGGTATGACCACTAAGCACACACTAGGTATTCGATAATTTAGAAGATTATATTAAGAATGGGGAGGGAGATTAACACAGAAGAGGAAAGTGGGTATAGTAAATATAAGGATGTTTGAGAAAGTTATAAGGAATCATATTCATATTAATGTTATAAGGAATCATATTCATATATATATATATTTACCTCCTGGGATAGCAATGCTTTCTCAAAGAGACATAAAAACTATCTAACAATAACCTTTCTACCAGGCATTTAAAATCTCTGAGAAATAGCTGTCACAGTACAAGAGTCTATGCCATTTTCTTAGAGAAAGAAGCACCCAATAGTCCTGTCCAGTCGTGATTCTGTAATGGCCTCTCTTGTTTATCAACTTGGCTACATAAGAATCAACTAAAATCCAGTGGCTGTTTGGAACTACTGTCAGGGATTTTCTTGATATGATCATTTGAAGTGGGAATACCTAAATCTGATCAAAGCCATCTGGTTCAGGACCACTTAAAGGACATGGAAAATAAGAAAGTTTTTTTTTTTTTGACAAGTTCATCTATCCTGTTGTTTTGGCATTCCTTCACTGCTTCTAGAATATTTTTCTTCAGAATTCCAATGCAGACTTAAAAATGTTAGCTTTCTAGGACTGTCCTCTTATTCACTATCAAGTTGGGACTGCTATGTTATCAAATCTCATGAAATCAACAATTATTACCTTTCTTACTGGAAGACATTCAATTTTGGGGTACTCTGACCACAGCCTGTAAACCACTTTAATATATTTCTTATATTAAACACTAACATAAACACACACACACACTCACAAAACAAATACATTTCATTTACAGAAAACTGACTAATACCATTGTTTATGAATAAAACATCAAACATGATAATTTTAAGGATAAAGTTATGGTACAAATACTTTGGTGGTAATTAGGAGGTCCCTACAACGAGGGTCTGTTATGCAAGAGAGAAATCATGCCAGTTATAGTAGTCCTCGCCAACTACCCTGGACTATATATGAAGTCATAGATATTGGAGAAATCAATCAATCAAACAAACAAAAACAAAAAATAAAACTACAATCAGGGTTCCCTGCCCTGTGGGAAGTCCAAGGACCACCCACCTCCATCCAAGTCTAGTAATTTGGGCTGACGAGGGAGGGTGACTTGTTTGGGGGAGGGAGAGGGAAATGGGAGGCGGTGGCGGGGAAGAGACAGAAATTTTTAATAAATAAATTTAAAAAAATAAAGCTACAGTCAACATTTTACACCATATAGAAACAGTAGGATTTCTACCTAAATTCTTGATATTTATGGTTTTATTTACAGATATGTATAAATCCTATCCTTCATCAAAGAAGCATATTGCAAGATATCATTACAGAAAAACACAGCTGATCAAAATGTAGCGAACAAGAGACTGCATGTTGCCAGCCCCAAGTGATACACATATAACACAACTCCTGCGTTGTGGTAGTCTGAAAGTAATTGGTCCCTAAAAGCTCACAGGGAGTGATGCTATTTAAAGGTTTAGCTGTGTTGTAGTAGGTGTGGCCTTACAGGAAAAAGTGTGTCACTGTCGAGGTGGGGTTTAAGGTCTCATATATGATTAAGCTACACCCAGTGTCACAGACTACTTCCTGATTTCTGAAGGATAAAGGTGCAGCTCCTTCTCCAAACTCGGATCCTACTCCAGAACCATGTTTGCATGCATGCTACCATGTCCTACCATGAAGACAATGGACTGACCTTCTGAAACTGTAAGACTTAGTTTTATAAGAGCTGCCATGGTGGTGGTGTCTCTTCACAAAAATGGAAGCTCTAAGACAGGAGTTGGTGCCAGGGACTGGAATATTGCTGTAATAGACTTGCCCATGTTTTTGTTTGAGGAATATGGATCAAGGGAATGTGGATTAGAAAAGCAGTGGAATGTTTTAAGTGCGTCTTAATGGACCATACTAGTAGAAGCACGGAAAATAGTGGTGCTGAGTGGAATTTGATGAACTGTGGGGGTCTGGAACAAGAGTTTTCAGAGGAGGAAAATACTAGAATGTGACCTAGAGATAGTTCTTGTGATATTTTGGTGAAGAATGTGATTAATTTTTGACCTTTTCTAAAGAGTTTGACTGAAGCTAAAGTGAGGAGATTTGGATTGATTCCATCGGCAGAGGAAATCTCTAACCCTATAACCAATGTAGTATAGACTCTGTTATGTGGATATTAGTGATAACTCTAATGAAGATATATAATGAAAAGGAGCCAGTTCAGTAAATAGAGATATTAGAGAAGAAAAGGAGTACAAAATGTTGGATGAATCTATGTCCTGTGTTCATGGAGATAAACAGATTAAGAAATGAAAAAATGGAGTGGTGACCACAAGGCAAAATCTCACCTAGCTAAGTTTACAATTTGTAAAAAAAGAATTAAAGAGCAGTTTAAAATAGAATGTTTTGATTTATGACTTTAATCCAGGCACTTGGAAGGCAGAGGCTGCAGATCTCATAGTCTGAGGCCAGCCAGGTTTATAGTTCCAGCGCAGTCAAGTTTAGCAAGTGAAGAATAGCATATCAAAACCAGAACGTTGATGCAGATGTAATTAAATGAGGTGGTCATTTCCCAGCCCCAGTAAACAGAAGAACTTGGCAACTTTGACCAAGAGGTTCTGGATTCAAGGATAGGAGAAAATCCTATGAAATTTGCCTCTGTAACTAAGGAAAGCTGCTGAAGCCAGGCAAGTGTTAGGCGGATAACCCTGAATGGAGGCCTAGGGAGACTTGTGTGAAGCTGTGAAGCTGAAGCCGGGATTGCCTTAGAGATCCTAAGATGTTGGAAATGCCATAGCTGTGACATACTTAGCAAAGAAAGCTGCTAACAGGGAGTAGAACCAGACCACACGAAAGAAATATGTTACAGTCAACAATGATGAAAGGAGTTGGAGATCTTTAGAGCATTTTTGCATCAGACATGGAGGTGCAGAGTTTGGAGTTTGGCCAGCTGACTTTTTGTTGTGCTTTGATCCAATATTTTCTTACTATGCTCCTTTCCATAAAATTTAAAATGGCAACGTCTATCCTGTGCCATTATATATTGGAAGTAGGCATATTGTAGGTGATCACAGCTAAACATTGCATGAATCTTAGAAGAGACATTGATTGTAGAACTTTTTAACATAGTTGAGAATGTGATAGACTAGAGAGAACTATACTAAATTCACTTTGCATATGATATTGTTACAAGTTATGGGACCAGAGGGTTGAATATGGTAGTTTGAATGTAACTGACAGCAATAAGTTTATAGAGAGTGTCAATATTAGGAGTTATGGCTTTGGTGGAGTAACCGTGGCCTTGCTCAAGAAAGGGCGTTACTGTAAGGGTGGAATTCTAGGCCTCATATATGCTCAAGGTACAACAAGTGTCCCAGACGAATTGCGGTTGACTGCAGAAAAATGATGCAGCTCCTTTTCTAGTATAAGCTGCTTCTGTAGTACTACATCTGCCTGCACGCTGCACGCCTAGCCATGATGCTAGTGGAATAAACCTCTGAAACTCAATAAAGCAAATTAATGATTTCATTTATAAGAGATGTTATGGTCATGGTGTTTTTTCATAACAATAGAAATCCAGACTAAATTGGGGATTAGAGCTGAAAAAGAGGATTTTCCCCCAAGGAGTTTCCTGGGTTGCCTTATTTTTCTTCATTAGATCTACATTCATTTGTACAATGTCAGTCTTTGCTGCATCTTCTACATACTTGCGAAGATTGGGGTGTCCTAATGGATCATTCCCAGAAGAAACATTATTTCTAGGAATTTCCTATCTACAATCCCTTCTCAGAAGGCCTACTCTACCAAAATTAAAACATTTGTTATTTTGATGTCTCTCCAGACCTTTTTAAATCACTTCTTCTACCCAAGCTTGAGTGTTCTAGTCAAAGTACTAGATTATATTATAGAATATTATAATAATTGATTATATTTTTGATCCATTCATCCATTAGTGCTGATTGGACTAATGAAAGCTAATCATGTGTAGTAATTTTATTTCTTGAAGCTTATGTTTTTACCAACTACCACACATATGGTGAATGCATGTCATACGATACTAGTGCTTCCTTATTATCTTTTAGATCTTTCATACGCATAGACTTCCATCTACGTTCTGTATATCCTTTTGCTATTTGCTAATATATGTATATTTACTATTTGCTGGCTTTTAGAAATAGTAACAGGAAAAGTAGTTAAAGCACATGGTAAGTCATCTCTGACTCTGAGAGTTACAGGAGATGTTAAGCCTTTACTTTTGTCTTTGGACTGTAACTCATCTCTTTACTTATCAGCTCTGACAAATTCTTCAATAGTTTCTAATCTATGAAGAGTGATGTATTCCATAACTCATAACTTTATGGAAGAAGTAGGAAGGTAGGACTAAACTTCATTAATAAATGATGAATGTTAAGTACCCCGAAAACATATGGAGGTGAATTAGTGATAAAATAGTAATGAGGATAGTATGTAAAGAAAGTCGTGTCTAAAGAGTTCAAATGGAAGTAATCAGTAAATATGGAGGAAATAACTTTGTGTGAATTTATCATTTAAAATATTTTTGGTCATTAATTTCGTTGGCTTCTTAAAATATTGAGAATTATTAATGAATAATAAAATAAATGTTGAAAACAAAAGTATGTATATAAAATATAAAAGTTAAAGTCAGTGATACCTGTCTTCAAAATGGCTTTGTGATACCTTGCAGTGTTATTGTTTTGTACTGCCTTTATAGTTCAGTTTCACTAATATATATGGCTTCAAAGAGATAGAAATTCTTAACTGTCATTTATAACGTTGACTGTGAATGTGAAAATAAATATTGTTTGTTTTATAAAATATCAATAAAATCTCTAAAGGTATTAACTATTAAAGTTCTATTACTAAATGATGAATGAAGATTTATTAAAATATAAAAAAATTCCTGTTCTCATTTTTCCATTTAAGATTCAGTATTATAAATTAATATTAGTTGTTATGTTTCTTAAATAGTTTCAAAGACATTTGTATGTTTTATATAACAGAAACAAAGACAGAATCCCTGTAATTAGAGTACATGTACCTGCAATATTTCTATATTTAAAATTCAAAGGAGCCTTTTATATTAATAGCCACATAGTTTAATAATGTTCAGAAAAGTAATTACTTTTTTTTAAAATCCTTCTCCAAGTTATTATGTAAAACATTTGTCTGATCATCATGGCAGAATAAAAAAGCCTTCAAAGAAAATATGTATGTCTCACACAATGAGTATTTTATCTACTGTCAAAGAAACCTCTTTCTTTTATTTCGTGCAGAAGTTTTGAAGAAAGGATCTTTGAAAGAGACCTGCATATAATTGCAAATAATCACATTCTACATAGGTTGTCTTATATAAAATGGAAAGAGTTTTGTTAGCCTTTTGTCACACATATCCTTTCTAACAAGGGAGCTATTATGCTGCATTCTATTGAATATGCTCTATAACAGTTTAAAGCATACTTTTTCAACAAATTAGAACATGTATAGTAATTTTCACATGTGAAATATTTTTTCTTTATCTGAATTTTTATTATGTTTTTTTTTCATTCACTATATCTTTACATTCTACATGCAATATAATTTTCATTTACATATGGGGCTAATTCCATTTTGTCTTTCTTATCCTAGACTTATAGATGGTTATTTGTTAATTTATTCAATTAACACTTGCTATACACCTTTAAAAATTTTATAACTAAACAAATATCACTATTTCTTTTTTAGTTTGACATAATAATAATACCGATCTTACCCATTTACTTTTTGAAAGTCTTCTTTGAATTATTTTCATTTTGTTTATTATATTAATAAACATATTTCAATTATTTTACACAAGTAGTATATTTATATATTGAGCATATATAAGCATCTTAGAAAATGTGAAATTCATAAATATTTTGAATTTATTTATGCTATGATGTAATTATAATATCAAAAGCAATATTTTAAATGTTTGTGATGAAGCACCCATGTGTTTGACAGCTGGTGATAACCTTGCTGCCAATGTCTTGACATGGCATAAGGCATTGAAATGAGAAGGGTATGTAAAAGTAAACACTTGTGAAGAATGGAAACCTGAGCATCCTGGAACCACCCACATTTAGACACAAATATTCTATACTTGTAAAACTTAACAGGGTACAATTAAAACCACATTAATCTCTTCTGTGGAAAGTGGCCCTAATTACCTAATATTCATCACACAATGCTGGCATACTAAGAATGGAGCTCCCAGAACAATAACACAAGACATGCACTCAATCAAAAGCACCTGCACTGCTTACAAGTATACAGGTACCATTAGTTACACAATTTACTTATAAACGTGTACCAACTTCATTACAGAAAAATTACTCTTTGTGTGTGTGTGTGTGTGTCAATGATTTTGCCACATAAACTTATATTTGAATGCTTGTTTCCAAGTTGCTGAACTGTTTGGGATGAATATGGATGTATGTCTTTGTTGAGACAGTTGTGACTTTGTTGGAGGAAGCGTGGCCTTGTTGGAAGGGATGTGTCCCTGACAACGTGCTTTAAGGCTTCAAAAATCTGTATCAGGCCAGGTGTCTGCCTCTCTCTGAGGTGTTTCTTCCAGTGCACCATTTTACACACCATTATGATAATAGAAAAACCCCGAGGAACTGTAGGCAAATCACCTTATAAAATCTTCCTTTTATAATAGTTGCCATGGTCGTGGAGGCGACCAAGAAAACCAAACTTTCAAACATTTGAATCTATTGGTCCAAGCTTGTTTAAGCCACTACTGTGCGTACGTGTGTGTGTTTACTGAACATATAATATAGAAAATAAATTTATGAAAAAAAATTCAAAGAATACTTTTTCAGATGTTCAATATAGCTAAAGAAAACATAGATAGAATACTGGAACCGAGGCAGGGAAAGTGACATAAAATGGAAAGTAAATTTCACAAAGGAAAATATCCTCAGCTCATTGATAGAATGGGAGAAAAGAAAACAGAAGATTAGATGATATTTGAGGATGGGTTACAGGAGAAAAGAATGTGGTGCTGGGCTTCCTCATGAAGAAAAAAAATTGAGAAGATTTCAGAAACACAAATGTAGACAGAGTATCTAAATTAAATAATAGTCTCAGAAGTAGAGTATTACTTTTCCTGTCATGTAGCTGATATAAAGGCGGAAAACGACACTTTGACAGGTTGGAGAAATTGACTTTCCACAATTGTGAACATACCAAACAATTGTAAACTTGGCAAGTACTAAGAGATTCCAGACTTAAATTTCTCTGTTTTATCAGTATAGGGGCAAAGAAGATAAGAAGAGTTTGAGTGGCAGAAAATTCCATATTGTCATGTGTGTGTTAAGAATTGACATTACACTGTATTAAAGACTTGCGTGTTACCACAACTGTTACCAGAACTGGACTACAGACTGAATGCAGGTTATAAATGTTAGTCAATCTGTTTTGATGGAAATGTTTTGACCTGTAATCATAACAGATGTTTAGAAGGTAGGTCTTTCCCTACTGTGATGTGTGGGTTTAGAAGTATGACTAAATACTGAGGATAATGGCCTGAAGAATGTACTATGAATCATTTTTTATGTCAAGGTGACACAGGAATATGGAGAAGGAAATAATTACGGGGTACCGAACAAATTCAAATGGATGAAGTTTGAGTTTCCTTTAAAGGGGGAGGGGTGTTAATATTTTATCTTGGTTTTGTCTATTTTGATTATTTTTATTTTTGTAACAGAAACAAAATGTATACCTAGCACGAAAAGATAAGTAATTTTTACAAAACTATATGCTCTCAGAGAACACATGGTTAAACAAAACTAGGTCAAAAAGAGTCATTTATTTCTAAAGAAAATAGAGGGCAAATGACATAAGTAACAATGCAAAGGAATACGAAACTTTGAGTGCTTTGGACAGGGTAGCTATTAAGGTTAGCCCATTAGATTTTCTCTATTTTTATATCAATTTTGTGTGAGTCAGACTGCTTGCTCCTTCTCATCTTCTAGTCTAATATATTTATAGAGAAAATACAGAAATATATGTTCTATATTTATGCTCATATATATGACACTTTACATTTTTTATTCATTTCCTTACATACTAATAGAATGTTCATTTCAACAGAAAATATTATTTTTTTTCTTCTGACATTTTTATAGGAATTTGGTTTTTGAGGATTGAAAGGGGAGTAAACTCCAGCCTACTTCTTCAAATGATTCTATAGTTTCATTGAAGTTTTAGGGGACAAAACAAAAAAAAAAAATGACATCTGTCTAGGTAATAAAGATTCCAGCCTCTTAGCGTAAAATACAGTGAGAGCATAACATCTGCATTAATTGCTCTACAGGAGAATGCTGGGGTGCATTTCATAAGAAAGATACCTGGGCAACCTTGCATCTTTCTCAAATGAGAGAATTTAATGAGTAAATATAAATTTATGAGCTAACTTGATGCCATAGGCTACAATGTGCTAAATAGCTGATTATGGAGTACACATGGATTAATTTATTCCAACCTTATTTATTAACATTAGATCTTCAATGAGATGTTACAGTGTACACAGAAAAATACAGTATCTATTGAATTATCTAATGTTTCTTGGTTGATATGTAGGCTTCAGAGTGGTCACAAAAAGTAACAAGGACACAATAGAGAGGGAAGAATTCATAGAAGCCTCACTTGAGGCAGAGACAGATAATTTGATGGCGATATAAAAATAATTTACAACAGTCGTTTTGTATAATTCATAAGGAAACTAGTTGTGGAATTGCTAGCCAGACCACCTAACAATTTTATGATTTATCTGAGTTTCATGGCTATGTTACAGATGTAATATGTAGGACCAGGAATCTGCAGAAGTGAAGCATAGGATACAGGATCATAAAGGAAAAATGTGAGCATATTAAGAAGGAAGAAGCAATAGGCAGGTGTAACATTTATGAGAAGTGAGGGATAAATTGACCTAAACTAGATGCAGTCATTTGTTCATTTCTGTGGTTACAATGGTGTTACCATTGTCTTCGTTCTAATGGGATCCAGGTAAAAGTTTTGTATCTTTTCTTATTCTACTGGGTTATATGATTTCTCAAGATGTGTTTTATTCTTATGGTTTTATTCTCTAAATATGCTAATATAACATTACCTTACTTTTATAAGTTCATGCGATGGTATGCTTTTTACTTTTAAGGATAATTTTTCAGTTGGTGCCTCATGGTTGTTACTGGATATTAGGCTGTGCTTACTTCAAAGATACACACAACATCATCTTGCCTTTCAGTTTGCACTTCATATGGAGCTGAACGCTGCTTTTAAATGGAGATGCAAGGGCAAGGCATAAACTAAAATTTTCTGTTTTACATATCATGGAGTCACTTAGAAGAGTAAATAACTGGGTCTCAAAACACAGTAAGTGAGCCCTGAGGTTGGTTGAACAAGAATTTGACTAAAGAGGTCAGATCCTTTGAGCCCAGGTTCATATTCTAGTCAATAAATTAATTTATAGAATGACAAAGGGACTCATGGAGAAATTAATTAATAGGAAGAGGAAGTCTTTGAACAAATCAAAACATTCAGACTGAGAAATATTGTGAGCCAAAATGAGTATAGTTAGCCCATTGTTTTATTATGAGATAAGAGATGTTGATAGGAGGGGTGTTTCAGTTCTCAATTTGATTATTTCCTGCCATGTAGTTCTCTTGGGTGAGTTTGCTTCATTTTGTACTAAAGTTTTCAAATTTTCTTTTAATTCATTAATGTGTGATTTTTTTCCAGATTATGTAGACATTTAGTGCTATGAATTATCCCCTTAACACTGCTGTCATTGTGTCCCATAAATTTGGATATGTTGTGTGGTCATTGCTGGTGGGAATGCAAGCCGGTACAGTCCCTTTGGATGTTAGTGTGGCAATTTCTCAGAAAATTAGAAAACAACCTTCCTCAAGACCCAGTAATACCACTTTGGGGTATATATCCAAAAGATGCTCAATCGTGCCACAAAGACATGGGCTCAACTATGTTAGTAGGTTGCTTTAAAAATTTAAATCTCCATTGAATGTAATATTATTTATTCCAGAGAACAATAAAAAAACATTTATCCTGTTAACAAGCTTGAATTGTTAGACAGAGAAATTTTGATAGCAGTTATATATAGTATCAAATATTCATTAATAAAGTTATGTATGATATTCCTGAAAGTCACTTTTAAAGAAAATTCATTCACCACATTTTTTTTTATTTTTGTCTTTAGTTTGCTTTGATAGAGTAAGTGAAAGTGGCAGTTTGAGTTATTATTATATTTTGGAATTAGCAAGGTAATAGTCACAATAGTCAGTATTAGAAACATTAATACTTTATTATATGTTAAATTTAAGTCTTCCATTTATTTTATCAGGCATATTCTTTATTTAAACATATGCTCAATTTTATTCAAAGATTGAATTTTTAAAATTAAGTTTACATATTTGTGTCAGGATGTAGGTGTGTACATGTAGGAATCTAGATGCTGTCAGAAGGTGTCAGGTTCTCTAAAGTTGGAGTATAGGAGACTGTGTGCTGGTAACCTAACTTGGGTCATCTTAAAGTGTAGATTTTGCTCTGTTTTGCTGAATCATCACTCTAGGCCTATAATAAAATATTTTAATTAGCTTATAGAATAATATATTCACAATTCCACAGTTTCATACCTAAAGGTATGGGTATGTATGAGTTTAAAATAATCTTCATAATTTGTTTTATTAAATACTATGTTCACACAACAAGATTCATGATATTTATGATACCATAATAGGTAATGATACTAAAGTTATCCCATACTGAATGATAACAAACAATCATAAAAGAAAGCACTGCATGTGGTAGAGATTAAGAGGTTAAACAGTATTTCTTTATATGTCTCAAGTGAAAGCTAGTTAAACATTAGCAAACATGAATATGCATGCAATTAAAAATCAAAGTGTAATTATATTTAGTTAAACAATTTAGTCTTACATCTCACCATTTTACCCTTATCTTACTGAGATATAAGATCTGAAGTGATCTCCGGATGAAGGAGATGCCTCGGTGGATAAAGTATTTGAGAACCAATTTCAAATCCTTTGAACTCACATAAATCCACTCATATCTTTATATCATAATGTTTCTGCCATAGCAAGATAAAAAGCAGAGACAAGAGACTGGCTGGAAGCTCATGGAATAACTAACTAGCCTAATGTAAATATCAGTAAAAAGTTAAGAGATCATATCTCAAAGTAAAGAAGAGAACCTATGCCATTATTTTTTCTCTCATCTCTACGTGTGTACCATGACATATGTGTACCTGTACTTGCACAAAGTCAGGCAAAGTATTACACAATCATAATCACTGCATCCAAATAAATTTATTAATTAAATTAATTGATATTGTAGAAATGTTGTGTTCACAAGCTGGAGCAGGGAATAAAGAGGAAATAGATAAGTTGAATCAGTGAATCAGTCCCTTTATCTAATATGATTGGATATAAGCCAGATTTCTAGTATGTTAATAAACAGTAGGCTTATGAAGGATAGCCTTAATGTATTGTCAATTTCCAAACCTCCGAAGCTATAAAACTTTTGAAAGTTTTCATTATAAAAATTATAAATATTTAGAGAGACATAAATTAAAAAGATAATTTAAAAATTATATAATGTATATTTATAGAATTATGATACACACACACACACACACACACACACACACACACACACACACACATATATATATATATATATATATATATATATATATATATATATATATCCAAACATTACATAGGATATCATTGATTTTAGGCTGATGTCTGTTTGTTAATGAAGAGTCAATTTTTTAAGGATGTGGTCCTTGAAGAGAAACTATGTTATGTTGATGGCCCCACACTCTTGTGTATATTTATACTCAACATGAATTAGACTTAGTAGGCCATTTTACAAGATGAAGGGTATTGAGTTGAGAGGGAGGCTAAAAGGATCTGGGAGGAATTAGGAGGAGAATTAAACTACATGGTATGCCTATATGCAATTCCAAAATAATAAAATATATAATAGAGAAGACATTTTCAAAGAATCAGAAGTGTTCATTTGAACATATTAGATTCAATTTAGTTCATATTCTTTCCTTTTCTGAATCATCTGCACTTGGGAGAGGCAGCAGGAAGCAGGATTATCAAGGTCTACACACTTTCCAAGTGTAAGTACAGGGATGGCTAAAACATTCTTCCACCATTCCTGTGTGTGATAATCAATAGTCATTGCTGGTATCATTGTTTTGTTTTATTTAAGAATATCAGGTTCTTGATTTTTTTTCCAATTTCTTTTTAATTTTTACACAATTTATTTTATGTATAGACTTATCAAATGGCCTACCATACATAGGTGAGTGCCCAGAGGCCAGAAGAGAGAATTGGCTATCTGGGAGTTTGAGTTATAGGCGTCTATGAGTGGTAGAAACTGAACTTGGATCCTTTGGAAGAGCATCAAGTGCTCTTAATGTTTGAGCCATCTCTCTAACCCATCATTCACTTCATATTGATTTTTAAACTTATATAAATCATGTGGAAAATGGAAAGGAACTTTCTCATAAATTTATCTACATATTTTATTGAAGACACTTCAGTTATGTTTTATGATCTATACATATTTTGTAAAAATAGGCAAATGGTGACAAGATGTATTGCTTTATATTTTCAAACATAGAGCAATTACATCAGAAACGATAAACTGAATGAACTATAACAGTTAAAAAGATCATAGCTATAGATAATGTGTGGAAATAACTAAAGACTATATGCACATAATCAAAAAAATCTCACTTTTATGTGGGATAAAATAGTATGTTTTTAAGCAAAACAACCTGTTACTCAATGTAAACTGATGATAATTCCCATTCTTTTTTTACTATAATATGAAAGCCATTCTACCCACTCAAAACTGATTGTAAATCCATCTCTAGTTGATCAGAATAAGGTATAATGAAGACATTAATATATTTACTTCTATCACTTTATGAACAACATAGATATTGAGAAAAATATACTTAAAAATTCTCATCTAAAGTTGTGAGATATTTTTAAATATATTTATTTTTTATTAATGTGTATGTGAGTGTATTGTACATGTGTGTGAATGGCTTGAATGTCTAGATCAGGGCATGAATTCCTCTAGAATTCTTTTGTGCTAACAAACATGGATGCTAGAAACTTTCCAAGGTTCCTTTGAAGGAGTAGCAAACAATTTTTAACCACTGTACACATAGCAGTCACAAGAAAAATTATAAATGACACTATTTGTTAATATGTTTATATTTATATTAAGATTAATAAAATATAAACATTCTGCATTAATGAAAATTATCATATTTTCAAATTTTTATTTTTTGATCACTGCCATATGCACTTAAAAACTGTCAACATAAAGCCAAATGTTTATATTTATAATTTATTTTACATAAAGAAAAGAATATTTAAATCACTTATATTTCCATATTCAATGTTTGTTTAAAAACGTTTTTTTCCTAAAATTGTGCAATTTAAAATATATTATTTATATTTAAAAATAAATTTTAGTATATTTACAGGAATTATTTTTCTACTAATACTCCTGATTGTATTTATTAATAATAAAAAATAAACCATAAATATAACATATTTATAACATTGATTTATTACTCTAAGAATCAGGACATTTTATTAGGCATTATTATAAATGTTTAAATAAGATAGCATATTATTCATATTTATAAATATCAATCAAAATGATACAGAGAAAGCTCAGGGGTTAATAGTATATGATGTTCTTTCAGGAGGCCCAATTCAATTACAAGTACCATATTTGTCAGCTCAAAATTATCTGTTATTCTATTTCCAAAAGATTTGACATCCTCTTCTGGTACCCACACATTTGTTCTGCACAGGCACAAATAAAAATAAAACACTAAATAACATTATTATATCTGAAATCAACATATACAGTGAATAGAAAGACAATACCAAAAAGTATCTCAGGAAAGGAAAAATAGAAAATTATTTCAACAGTGAATATCTTTTCTGTTAATAGGGCTAAATATTTGTTTATAAATGATGACCTAGTTTCATTATCACTGCATGTAAACAGTGATTATTTTCACAAACATAGTAAAATTACACCCATTTTAAATATCACAGCAGGACTCTCTAGTCATGGCAGAAGGTCTTTCTAAAATGAAGAATATTTCTTTCCTAATGGAACCACATATGAATAAGAATACTAGGAATAATTAATCAAGTTTAGAAAAAAATAAAACAAAATAAATTACAGTGATATTGTTTATGTAGAACTTCTTAAAAATTAGGTCCCTCTGGAAGTTTCTGAAAAACAAACAAAGCAAAGCAAACATGCGAACAAAGAAAAACAAATGAGCAAAAATAAATAAATAAATAAAACCAATTTGACCAGAAACTTTGAACAGTTAAAAAAAGATGAGTGAAGTTTAAGAGAAAAACAATGACCTCTCTTCACAAAAACAGAAACACTAAGACAGGTTGGTAATGGCCCAGTGTGTTGTGATAGCTTGGCACAGCTATTGAAGGAATCTGGACGCAGGTACTGTGGGTTAGAAAAACTGAATGCTTTACTTACTGCTTATTGGGCCATCCTAGTAGGTACGTGGAAGACAGTGGTGCTGAACGTGATTTAGAATATGTTTTTCTGGTTTCAGAGAAGAAAACTTCATGCAGCCTAAAGATTAGTCTTGTGATATTTTGGTGAAGAATGGAGTTCCTTTTTTCCCCTCTCCAAAAGTGATGAGTTTTGGATTTATTTTGTTGGCAAAGGAAATCTCAAAACAGCCTAATACAGGTACTTTTCTGTGGTTATTAGTGTTAAAACTCATCAAGGTTTCTAATGAAAAGGAACAAGGAAAAAATACAAAATGTAAATTTTGAGAAGAAAAGGCGCGCTAGACAGTAGAATGGAGCTACATTCTGTGTTCAAGGAGTTAAACCGATTAATAAATGGAATAAAGGGTGTGGTGACATCAAGACTGGATCCCACCCAGTTGAGATTTCAGCTTTGAAAAGGAAGTAAAAAAAGCTTAGTGTTGGTTGTGTAGGTGCCTTTAATCCCAGAAATTGAAAGGTAGAGGCTGGCAGATATCTGAATAGTATATAGTAGGATCTTCTTAGACTTTTTCTGCCAACAAAATTTATCCAAAACTCTTCACTTTAGCCTCATGCAGAGGCTTCAGAAAAAAGACAAAAAAGCAGCCACATTCTTCAACAAAATAACACAAAACAATCCATAAGCTTCATATTAATATTCTTCTCCTCTGAAACCTCTTGAGCCAGCCCATCACAGTTCAAATCATAATCAGTGTCCTTATCTTCCATGATCCTACTAGTATGGCCTACTAAGCAGTACTTAAACCATTCCACTGCTTCCCTACCCCAACTACCAAAGTATGAATCTTCCAGACAAAAACATGGTCAGGCCTGTCACAGCAATATCCCAAATCCCTGTACCAACTTCTATTTTAATTAGCATTTCTGTTGCTTTGAGGGTTACCATGACCACAGCAACTCTTATAAAGGAAAAATAATTAACTGGGGGATATAAGATTTTAAATGTTCAGTCCATTATCACCCTGGGGGTTCATGAGAACATGTAGATAGCCATAATGCTGGCTACAGTTTGATATGCAGGCAACAGGCAGTAGTCTGTGACAGTAGGTGATCTTGAGCATATATGAGACCTCAAAGTCCACCTCCACAGTGACACACTTCCTCCAACAAGACGAAATAACTCCAACAAGGCCATATGTCCTAATAATGCCACTCTCTTTGGGGGCTATTTTCTTTAAAACCAAGTAGCTGTACACTTAAACTAAACATATGTTCCTGAAACTAGTAACATGAAGCGCTGATTGAAGTCTGATGTCACATATTCTTTCTTCAGCAGTAGACTAGCCACTACAGGAAATTACCTCTTGGTAATAGATAACCAATTAGCCTCTTCTCTAGGAAAAACCAGCTCTTCCACTCTCAGCTGCCATTCAGAGTGCAAAAGTGGAGAGGCATGGCTCTCCTAGCAGCCTGACAGAAATCTACGCCTTAGTTTTGGTTCACTGAAGTGGGACATAGCTAAACAGACAGTCCCCTGAAAAAACACAGCCTTCTGCTAGCTTAGCAGGCACCCCACAGCCACTTCTGCTGGCCTACCAGGCCCTCAAAGTCCCTTTGCTGACTCAGCAGGCACACACCAGTCTCCTGACAACTAAAGACAGCTTTCCTTACCTACCCTCTTGCTGGAAGGTCCCTAACCCCTAGGACCTTCCACCAATCAGCCCTCATACTAGTATTTCCTTCACAATCAGCCACAAATTATCCCTCCTCTCTAGAAGTCCCCTAACTCCACTTAAAAGGAGATTGTGACTATCTTTGGGGGGAAGTGTCACGAAGTGCCACCCCAATGTTGAAATTAATAAAGCAGTACTCTTGTTATTGCATACATGGCTCTTGGTCTTCTTTTGGGAGCACGCACACACACACGCACACACGCACACACACACACACAAGTTTTTATAACCTGTCAAGACTGTGGTCAGAGGCAATGCTATTCTTTAAACCTAAAAATTAATTTTCTGGATAATATACTCCATGTATGTTACCCGGTTAATATGTTTCTTCAAAAACACCATACCTCCCTGAAAAGAGAATACAGCACATAATTTCAACAGCAAATAACCTCTATAGGTGGTTATTCCCCAACTCCCATATTAAAAATGAAGGCGCATGAAGTGGAGCCAAACTCTTCAGTCAATAATGCAGAATAATATTTGAGTTATTAGTTTGCTTTACTTTAGGGTGAAGGTGAATCAAATTTGATTTAAAACAACTCTAATTCTAGAATACACATATAAGAAACATTTTATAATGAAGGTGATAAATTGTAGAAATTATTAGAAAACCCATAGCTATTAAATACTAAAGTACATAAGTACCAATTTATTAAGTGTCACAATGAATAAAATGGAAATTAGTTTCATTTTTTTGCTACATTTTGTTCAGTATAAAGTTATAACTATGAATTTAACTATTGTGTAAATAATTCTCTATAAGGCTAAAATCAAAGAATAATACCTCAGGTAGCTTACACTAAACAAATAAGAAATTGTAACAAATAACTCCATGTCAAGGTTCCACTGTTGTAATGATTTTAAATTAGAACAAGACATTTCTTGAATAGGTTGCTCATTTAACATTTTTAGGATCTGTCAATAAAATCCCTTTTGGTATAAAATAGCCTATTTATTTTGATTAAAATAAAAACCTTCCAGTGAAACAGTGACCAAGAATAACACTTTACTAACCATACATCCAGCAAGACTGCATAACCTTAAAGATTCTAATAGGAAAACAAAGATATGATAATCTTCATGCTATAAAATGTTTACAGCTAATGGGAAGGTTTTTTATATGATCACATTGATTAGAATCAAGTATGTCTTAGTATATTGCAGTTTCATATAATGAAGCACAAGTTTTCTCTTTTGTCCATAATATTTTTCATTAAATCCTCTGAACTGATCATATGTATTTAAAGGAAGAAGTCTCAGTGTCTTATACTATTAGGGATGAGATGGTTACCTATGAATTGTTTTTCTACTCTGAATAACTGAATTTCTTTGTTCAGTTTTCCTAAGACTCTTGGAAATGCCCTTGCTTCAGCCTCCCAAATGCTGAGTTATAGCAATGAGTGTGTGGGATGCCCTAAGAGATCAGAAGAAGGCATGGGACCCCAAAGAATGGAGTTACCAAGAGCTTTGAGCTGTGGATAGCCAGTCCCAGTGGAGGAACTGCTAGTGCTCCTAACCTCTGAATTAAAGACCCAGTGCCTTATTTATTGAAAATTTTAAGGTCTAAACTTTGTCTTGTTTTGATTTTCCTCTCCCTTCTGTCTTTTTAATTTATGTAACTTTTATTTTTCATTTCTGTTTATTAAAATAGTTGAGCATAACAATGGATACAATGTAACACCTTAATTCATATGTATGGTGTGCTGACTTTCTGTACAAGTGGGATATGGTAACTGAATACATCAATTTGAGAAGTTCATATGGCTCATACTTCAAGAATATAGTCCATGATGGTAGAGACGTTATGTTGGTAGAGTTAGAGACAGTTGATCCTATTGCATCCACGGAAAGGAATAAATCCATTCTTAGTCAGTACTCTGCTATATTGAGTGTTTTATTTTGTTGAATTTGTGTTAAAATACAATTATAGGTTTTGTAGCTTTGTAACTTTCTGAGATTCATAATCAAATTCACCTGTGAGTTCTCATTTTATCACAACTTTTAGGTTTCTATCTACTGATAAAATCCACTATTTTTTCTGTTATATTCAGCATTCAAATTTAATTATATCTCACTTGGGTTATAGTTTTTCTCATTTGTCGATTTTACTTCAGATTGCCACTACTCAGTAAGATTTCTCCTTAAAAGCCAGTACACATTATTATTCCATGAAAATGTAAAGCTCATAATATAGGTCTTCCTCTTAATTACAGCTTTCTGAAAAGATTTTTATACTGCCCGCTGAAGTGGGTTTCCAAAGTGATTCCACATCTAGTCACTTTGACAATAAAGATCAATGAGCATAATATATTTTAGGATCTGACAATAAATCTAGGTTTTAATTCCATCACTACACACTTAAGTGCAGAATCTGGAGAAGTTGGTCCCACAGAAAAGAATCGAAAGATAGATTGTTGAATGAAAGGAACTGTTGATCAAAATAACCAATGTATTAGACAAATGGGAAGGATATGATTTAGTGATATATAATATTATTTTGTCAGTACTTTGTATTGAATATGGTTGATTCTTTATTTCATAGTATGGAGCTTTCTTTTAGTTTCTCAAGGCAGATTTTCTCAGTTTAGCTGAGATTGTCCTAGAGTTTGCTCAGTAGACCAGGCTGGCCTCAAACTTACATAGGTCCTCCTGCCTCTGCCTCCCGAGTGCTGGGATTAAAGGTGTGTACCACCTCTGCCTGGCAGAAACTAAAATTCTTAATGTTTAGATATTTAACAACACATGCATATGCTTAGTCTAAATGATAGAAATAAAATTTTAGTATTCACTCTCATCTTTTAGGTAAGGTACTTAATAACTTGATTTATTATGTATTTCCTTATTTTTTCCTTTATTTGTAAAATATTTTATTTGACATCTTTAAGATTTTCTGTGTGTATTTTACTTTTTTTAGAGTAGTTTTCTAATTCACCTTTAGCTTCTTTGTGTCTCACAGATTTTAGGTTTCTGTCCATATATTGATAAATCCACTGATTGATTTTTGGTTATATTCTGCCAAAAAAAATAAAGATATGCTTCATTTCTGGTATAGTGTTTCTTTTGTGTAGCTTTTTACTTCTGAATTTTATACTTTCCATATGTCAGCCTAATTCATCTATTTGTTCTTTAATATTATATTCTTTTTTAATTCTTTAGAAGCCTTTAATAAAAGTCACAACTATTCATTAAGAATAGCCCTTACACTTTCTTTTATGTGAGCTCTTTGAATGCATAGCTATAGGTTTTTAAATTTATAGTATGAGGATAATAAATTACAAACCATACATTAGTTGACCTCTGAGTCATTCTTTGTTTCCTCAATCTACTTTGTTTCATTTGGTTTTAAATACAAAATCAAATGAGTTGTAAATAGGAGGAACAGTGAGTTTCTATATTATTACACACACACACACAAATATATATATTGGAACCCCAATATATATATTGGGTTCCAAAATTATATCTATGAAAAAGCAACATATAAGATATACTTTTCCTGGATCTTAAAATAGGAAATGTTAATACTTTAACAAAAGAATTGAGGATTAAATTAAAATCTTGAAAAACCTTTCATTAGGTATTAAATATCTAAATGAGAGAATAATGGTGGGAAGACAGAATAACTAATCTACAGAAATTATGTATGGAGAAGGCAAGATTAATTGGCTCTGGACATTGAAATCATCTAATTATTTGGGGTATATATCTCTCAAAAAATCAACTTTTTAGTATGTATTTATATAGGTTTTCTAAAAAGAAAATAATTTACATTTCCTGAACTTGGCAAGCTTATGCCTCATTTAATGAACTGAATTATGCTTGAAGAATTAAGAATGTAGGATAAATTTGATGAATTTGAATTTATCTCTCTGTGTAAATCATAACAATACATTTAGAGTGTTAAGGAGATATATTTCATGTAAGAATAACACAGATCCTGGCATGCATAAAAGTTAAGGGTGTCTCATCTGTCTTTACATTTTTCATTATACCTTTTATTCTAGGAAATATAGCATATCTAATTAAAAGGACCATGATAGATGGTCACTATCTCACTCAGAAAGAATCAAAAGAGAACTTCCATGGACAAACATAGAAATTTTGATTCCTAACTATCAAAGATTCATCTCCTGCAAAATTATTTCATTTTGCTCAGATTTTTAAAAATAGGAACCATTTATATAGTATTCAGGCAGTTGGAGAGAAACTGCTACAAAAGTTTTAATTGAGTTATTCAGCCATCAGCTGAGTCTTGCTGGAGTGTAAGAAGAGAAATTGAGAAAGAAATCCTGGGAGAGGATTTCTTACTTAAAAAGAAAATAATATTAATAAAACCCAGAAAAACCCAAGTGAGTTCTTTCACTGTTCTCCAGGGAGAAGGAAACTTACCAATTATTATATTTAGAAAATTGAAATAGTCAATGGTGCCCTAACATACTTAGGTTATGAGATCTGGTTTCTTCAGCCTCAATTATGTGTTAGACATTTAATATGCTTTCTGTAACAATGACTGTTATTAAGGAATATATTGGCAATAGAGAAAATGAATGTAATGAAATACCTATTTTCAGAAACAAGAAAGCTATGGAGACCTTCAAAATTAATATAGACAAGATTTGACTGGAAGAGACCTCTTGAAAACCTTAGTTGCAGACTTGAAAAAAAAACTAGAAAAACTACAAGACAGACAGCTTATAGGGATGAACCCTCTACATCAGAACAGATATAAGAGTAAATAAGACATGGTAAGACTTGTTAGCCCCAGAGTCCTCATTACTTATTATTACATGCCATCATTTCAAATGTAATAGATGGAAATTTATATTACAGTTAGCTTATGCAGTCCACAGGGATTTAAAGGTTGCCAGATGTCTTTTACCTGTTCAAATATAAAACAGAACTCATCTTTAACTGACATGTGTACAACACACATTCCATACTTGTGTAAATGCACATATTATGTGATCTTTAAAAGCTTGTACGTTTTCGGTAAGAAAGCCCAGATAGCAATGAAGATGAGTATCAAATTGATGTAGCCTCTCAGAATGCCTCTGTTATAATTTCCTCAAAAAAAAAAAAATCTAAATACAGAACAACTTCAAAGTACCTAGTGAACATGGTCCAGCCAGCTGAAGTCCTTGCTGGAGAAATCTGTGAGGCTGGCGTTGGGTTTCTTAAAACTTGACCATTATTCCAATTTTGTCAGAGTTCCCTCAAGATGCTGGTGCTCCCAAATAACAGAAAGTAATTTTAAAAACATGACACACATTTCCAAGATGTAGGATGGGTCAGAGACCGGCGCAGACCCGCGGCGCAGAGACCATCAGAGAACATACCTAAATTTATGAAACAAAATATTTTTTCTCTTTTTTTATTGACTCCATCAGGTGTTTTACACTGTAAAAAGTAACTAATACATGGAGAAATTTAAGATCTCCCACTAGTCCGGCACCTGGATGAAATAAACTACCAAGCAAATATTATGTTTATTGGAATTCGGGTCATTGGATAAAAAAATACCTTAACTTTAGGACCTTTTCCTAAGACTCCTTGTTCTGAAAATGACAAGATAGGGAGTAGAGATTTTACTATGGTGGAGATTAAAAGATTTACAGATTAGAGCATTACTCCGCCTTCACTGATGATGGAATGTAGCCTTGTGTAAATTATGAGTTGGCAAATAATACATTTGTGTCTTTGTTTTCTAAATGATAGCAAGTCCTCCTAACCTAATATTAACCTTACATTCTAAACAACTGCTTAGACTCTTGGGCCAATGGGTAACAACTAGAGTCCTGTGGACAAGCATTTTTCTATGCCTTTATGTTGTCTATGGAATAATTATTCTTTAATCAAATAATTCTGGGAATCCTGAATGTGTACTTGCTTTATAGAACAGAAACCTTTAGATAAAATTATGGGCCCTAAGTATCTTGGTACCCATTGAAATGACACAATAAGAAGTGTTCATGCCCACTTTTCTGGAAGGGATTAAATTTATTATTCAGCCTTTACATGTTTTCTTATTTACTACTAAATATGGGTTATTTACATTAAAAGTTAGACAATGGCATAAATATTTTTAAACATTTCCTTGAAAATAATATGACTTTGAGGTGGTGTTGTGGTTTACAAGAAAATGATTCCCAAAGGAAGTGGCACTATTGGGAAGTATGGCGGTTTTGGAGTAGGCGTGGCCTTGTTGGAGGAAGTGAGTCACTGGGAAGGTAGGAGTAGAGGTCTCATATATACTCAAGCCACATCCAATATCTTACTTCACTTCCTAGTGCCTGCAAGCTGTAGAATTTTCTGTCCCTTCACCAGCACCATGTCTGTCTCTATACTGCCATGTCCTGCCATGATGATAATGGACCAAAGCTCTGAAACAGTGAATAAACAAACTAAATGGTTTACTTTAGAAGATGTTCCATGCTCATGGCTTCTTTTTTAAGCAATAGAAACCGTAACAAATTTTATTTATTAAAATTTATTTCAGGGCTGGTGAAATAGCTTAGTGTGTACAGGCATTTGTGCAGCAAACACAATAAATAAATAATAAATAAATAAATAAATAACAGGTATATAGACAGACAGACAGATAGACAAACAGAAAGATATAAAGATGATAGATAGATAGATAGATAGATAGATAGATAGATAGATAGATAGATAGATAGATAAAAACAATGAGGATAGTGGGAGACTTGAGGGACCAGTATTGGATAGAAATCAATCACTTTCATTTGCTTGGAAACATAGTGACCAGTTTTGGTTATTGTTCTTTTCATTTCTTATTTTTCTTCTTATGTTTGGCAAGTAAGGAACAAACAGTAACAACTGACTTATCTGTTCATTTGAACAAGAATTTACAGGCACTGATAGCTCCCTTTAGTCTGTGGAAAGTGTTTTTATTGGTGGGCGGGGGATGGTTTTCTCCAGATTTCACTCTGGAGGGATGAATCTATCTGGAAATTCTTTGGTACTTGATAGCTGTGAAAGAGATAAAAAGCTTAGGGAAGGGGAAATTAAATGCTAGCTCTAAGGTTTCTCTTGGTAACATTTAATTAGCATTTGTCCTCGCAATCGGAAAAGCAGTACACCTTGTTCTCTTAATGTCTTAAGCAATTTCTGCATCCCATGTAGTCATTGTATTCTTTGAATCTAGAGGCAAATAAGCTGAAGTTTGAGTCTTTGGCATATAGGAACTAATTAGAGTATAAAGCCTGCATCCATAGGTAACCTGTAATGGAATGAGCACTGATGTCATCCAACAGAACTCAAAATTGAGTGGTATTGCTCTTCGCATCACATGAGTTTCTTGCCAAAAATTTTCAGAGGGTAACTTGGAACTTTGTAGCCTAATTTGTACATTACACATCTCCAAAATATTCAATTTTCTGATGGTATAGTGCCGGGCACCGCGGCCCCCATCTGCGCTCTATGCGCTAGAACCCAGTTCGCAAGCTTAGGGCAAGGGGCTGGAGGTTGAGAATACACATGCAGAGACAGACCGACACACAGACCTCCCAACACTGGTACCAAAAAGCCCCCTTTAATAGCACCATGGAGGCTTAAATACCCTGCAGTCAATGACCAACAGGTGAAAATCCCATCCTCTGATCCTCTAGGCAAAGCACAGCTTTTAGTCACTTCAATTAGAAGGCTCTAGCAGGGAAGAGCAGCTGAAGGCCAGGACTTAATTGGTCCCAACAGTATAGAAGATGAAATTTACTTCCAGAGACATAGTTACAGACTGATTTATCTCAGAAATAATAAATATTTCTTTGATAGTAAATGAATTTTATATTTATAGGTTTAAGTCATTTTTAAGGTGCACAATCATCTCTTCAGACATTTCAGAAGACCAAACTGAGGCATAGCCCATAATGGAAGATATTCAGTTGATTTGCGTCTTCAGTCTCATTTGATATGGAATAAGTGTATACCTGTGTCTTAACTCTTATGGAACTCCATTCCTCGAACTTTTAGCTATTTCTAACAAGAATGATCTGTCTCCTTTAATCTGCCAAAGCTATACATCAAACACAATCCAAATTTCTCCATTTATCTGACACACAACACCAGATAAGGCCTCATATTCTTGCCTTTGTCTTTATAAAACTAAAGACCGAGTACTCCCTTAAAATGTTTCAACATTTTTAAATTTTCTAAAAGTTGACAGGTTTAAACATCTTAATTCCACATTTAACATCTCCATACTTCATGGCAGAAAGTCAGATTGTTCCCAATTCCTGCTTCAAAATCATAGGCTCCTTGGTGAAGAGTTTGTACCCCTTCTTCCTCTTGTTTCTTGCATAAATAATTCTTAAATATGTTTTGATATTTTATAGACATTATGTTTGACTTACATATTCTTTTAATTACTTCAAAGTTAATATATTGAATAATAATTTTCTGTTTCTTATTGTATTAAGGCTTTTTATTCCTACGTGTGCTTCCTTTCTAATGCTCAGATATTTTTAAAGATTTCAAGGCATTAGCCTAATAAAGGGCCTTTGTTATTTATTTCCATTTTGTGTGAACGTGTGGATGTATGTCAAATACTGTATAATAATTTCATTTAAATTTTACAGTTTTGATCTATATTCCAGATACACTGCCCAGTTTATAGCTCCCAGTCCTTGCTGCCTCCCTTCTTTGATACCCAAGGAGCTTAGAGTACCTGGGAAGAGAATTGTATGCCACTGAGACTAGCTAAGTCTCTTCTTTAAACAATATATGTAGTGCTCCAGTCACTTCATAAGTCATAATGGGTATTCAACCACATAAGATTGTAGGATGAGTTTTTTCAAGACTACAATGTGTCCTAAACATACTGCTTATATAAGAAAAACACTTAAAATGGGAAAGAACTACATAAATATTTTAAATGCTGTATTTCTATGATGTCAAATAAGTTGATTTCATTTTCCTTCTTCATTTGTATCTCTGGGCTAATGAGGGTGTAGAAAATTCACAGTATTTTTTTCCTGTGTATGAAATTGATACAGCTCATCTTAAATGCTGCTTTTAAAAATCCATCAAAGCTTGCATAAATTATAGAGTACTACTCTTTGAAAATATGAAATTAGAACTCAGGAATTCCTTGAATTTAATTTAAAACTCACTGCTCCCAGACGTGCATCTTTCTGAACAGTCCATTAATCAGAAAAGCTAGTAACTATTCATCATACTTTAGTGGAACAATCCTTTCATATGTTCCTATCTTTGTTGGGCTATACATTTTGAAAATTGCTTACTCTTGGGCATTTTCTCCATTTGAAGATAAAATATCATGCCATCAACCTGAAATCTCTTCTATAATGATCTGAAATATGTTGTTCATTTTATAAAACATTCTGGCAAGATGACAAGTTCAAATAGTCTACATTTGAATCATAACTAGCTTAAAAGATTTGAGGCATATTTTTAACATTTGCAAATTCATCGTATACATATATATATGAACAACTAGCATTCATTATAGATGAATAAAAATTTAAGGAAAAAAGTATTTAATATTCTAATTGCTGTGACTTTTTAGGTCCCAAAGGTCAATAGCAGAAATTATCAGGTAAGGTAAATGGACAAGTTAGATATTTAGATATTCTTGTGACTGCGCAATTTGCACTATACTAGAGGATAATTGCCTAGTGTATACATTCTTATAGAGTTTCTAATGTATTTTACCTCTCTTTTCTTGGTACTCTAAGTCTAGTAAGAATCAAAACAACAAAACCTTCCTTCTTTTCATATCTTTACAGTCCCACTTGAATGAGCATACCAAATGATTCAAATTCATGTCTTCATCTAGGAAAATGCTGTGTATCTTCACTCTTGACTTCTGGATTTTTGTCAGGTGCACTGACTTTCTAACTTTTACTTTGTTGTCATGGCTGCTAATGAGACTGGGTAGAACATATTCAATTTATTAAGCAGAATTCAAATTTGCTTTAAATATGAGGCGTTACTAAATCAAGGAAGATAATTGCAGACATGATGTAATCACCAAGGATATTAGTCATAAACCATTTGAGAAGTGTTTTTCATTATTTATTTCTGTAAGCAGCTTATCGGAATCAGTTTTAAATATAAATATTAACTGAAGAACACATTATAAATTCTCTTCTTTTACTTAGTTTCCTATAGCCATACAGGCAATTCAATATAATGTACTTTTTTTCCTAAAAGTTCACACAGCAAAGAAATATACTGGTAACATATTATTAGTATTAGTCTGATAATAATGACCAATTCAGTCCACATGGCTCCATTTAGAAGATATTCAAACACCTGTCTCATGTGTCATTTATTTGCTTAATTTCATTTGACATATTTTACTTCCATAGGTAAAACACTTGATATGTAAGCTCAGATCAGTTCAAAGATAAAAATAATAGTTGAAAGAAACAAATACATTAAATACATTGTTGGCAGAGGATGTTTGTTCATTCCTGGCTGCTCAGACCCGAAATAATTATATAGAAACTGTATTATTTGCAACACTGCTTGGGCAATAGCTTAAGAACTCATAACTTAAATTAACCCATTTCCATTATTTTATATTTTACCATGTGATTATTTCATGACTGAGCATCCAGAAACAAATGAACAGCCTCTGCCTAGACCATTTCATACAACATAACATCAAGCAATTCAGGGAAGAGCAGTTTCTTGCCCAAATGGCTAAACAACTCCATAAGTTGCCTCTTTGATGTTCATTATCTTCTTGAAGTAGATTGGTGCCTCCAGGAGCAGATGTGTCTCATTGCCATGAAAATTTCTAAGTTCTAAAAGCATTTAAATGCCAAAGTCTGCTATACTTTCAAAGAAAAAATATTCATTTGAACTGTTATATATCTCTGTATATCTAAACCTTACTAACACGACTATGAGCTTGGCTATTATAAATGACTATCTATTAACCTATATTTCTTAATTATAAATGACATTGTAAATGAGCCACACAAACATAATATGTTAATCAAGAACAAAAATATACATATAACAAAATTGACCTTAAATTTATATCAATAAACCAAGAACCATACCAATTCAAAGTATTCATCTCTATAGCATATCCCCCATTAAATGTAATCAAACATTTATAAACATTCATTTAAAGAATTTGAGCATAATTCTCTCCAAACTGCTTCTTGCTTTTTGTTAGGTGAAGTAATTTTAGGGGCTTATGGAGATCTTTCAGTTGGTCTTGTACCATCAAACCAGAATAGTCTGGAAGGAATCCACAGCTTCTCATCCTCTGTGGAAACAAAAGCAGAACCTCTTTTTCAAAGCAACATAATCTTAGATACAAATTTTGAAATCAAGATACTTTTGAAGTATATATGTTCGTTTATCTTAGCATCCCACACAATGAAGTGTCTCTCTGTATTTAGTTCATTAACAGTCAAAAAACTCAAAGAAAACACAATGATATACATAATCCAAATTCTCTGTGCATAGTTTATCTTGGCATGGCTTATTTTTCTTACTCTATGACTTTTTCTACAAGTTTAATATTTATTTTATTATCTTTCCTCCTTTAATTTATGACTGCCTGTATTCTTTCATACCATTATGGTCTATAAACTTTTCTCTCTCTCTCTCTCTCTCTCTCTCTCTCTCTCTCTCTCTCTCTCTCTCTCTCTCTCTCTCTCTACACACATTTATCCAATACTGGGCCCTTTTAGAGGCACTTTACATCTGGATTAATCTTTATTGTATGCATATCTGTAATTAGCTTTTGACCAGAAAATCCTGATATTTTTAAATGCTAAGTGGGTGTAGCTAGGACCAACTGTATCCTGCCTGCTTGTTCTACTTAGTCCATTATGCCTGAGGCATGTTCACTGCAGCTGAAACCAATTGGTTGATGCTGTCACCAATTAACTTGGAGCATGCTGCCTACAAACCTCATTCAAGTTCTAGACCTCCTAAAAAAGCCAGAATTTGTGCTGCCTAAACCAGGAAGCTGGATCTTAAAGAAGGCATGCAATATTTTTCTTCTAAAGCTGAGACAGGAAAGCTCTTAAAGGAGCTACATCTCTGATTGCTGCCAGCAAACACAGCAAGAAGCTGTGATAAACTGTGTTTTTGTATCTTGAATTCCTTCCCAAACTCTCTCAGGTTTTAAATGGATTTAGTTGGCAACATTGGTGCCAAACTGTTGGTGGAGTCTGCTTGTCCATTCCTGGATGCTCAGACCCAAAATAATTACACAGAAACTGTATTATTTAAAACACTACTTGGCCAATAGCTTAAGTGTATTGTTAGCTAGCTCTTACATTCTAAATTCACCCCTTTCCATTATTTTATATTTACAGGAGACTTGTGGTTTACAAGCAAGGTTCCAGCACATCTGTCTCCTGCAGCCACTACAAGGCATCCCTGATTCTGCATTCTTTTCTCCTCTATCTTCTTGGCATTCCCACCTGTTCTGTTCTGCTAATTCACTGGTCAAAACATATTTATTCATTAACCAATAAAAGCAACACATGTACAGAAGGACTTCCCAATGAATAAAGAGTTTAAGCAATTGAGAATAATGTAAAACTACAGTAATTCAGTATTAGTGGCTTTAATATGTTGTGATAATAAAACACAATTTCTATTTAGATTAAATAGGTTTATATTAAAAACATACATAAAAGGTATATTATAAATTTTAATATTTTTTATTTTCAAATGCAAACAGAAAAGTTTCAATAATATCCAGAATTCTATATACTGCAACTTCAGTTATCCCTACATTAGCATTTAAGTAAATGCAATACATAGATCATATAGTAATAAAATATATTACATTATTTTAATGAATACCAAAACCTATACAAATTGTCATAGATGAAATCTAGCATTATATTTATTTATTTAGGTTTTTCAAGACAGGGTTTCTCTGTGTTGTTTTGTTTCCTGCTCTAGAACTAGCTCTTATAGACCAGGCTGACCTCAAACTCACAGAGATCCTCCTGCCTCTGCCTCCTGAGTGCTGGGATTAAAGGCATGCACAACCACTGCCTGGCACCTAGCATTATTATTAAGCTCAACAATTTAATGTGTGTTGCCAGTACATATACAGTGATCCTATCTCTTTAATTTAGCTATTTATGCTTTTCCACATATATTTATTCTTGTCAACATATGATGTAGGAGGGTCTTCTATGTGTTACTTTCATTGGTTAATAAAGAAACTGCCTTGGCCTTTTGATAGGACAGCAGCTTAGATAGGCAGAGTAGACCAAACAGAATGCTGGGAGAAAGAAAGCAGAGTCAGTCAGATGCCATGAAGCTCCAGCCTGAGATGGACATAGGTTAGAATCTTCCCGGTGATGATACACAGATACCTATATATGGGTTAAAGCAAGATGTGAGAGTTAGCCAAGAAGAAGCTAGAACTAATGGGCCAGGCAGTCTTTAAATGAATACAGTTTCCATGTAATTATTTCGGGTAAAGCTAGCGAGGCAGCAGGAGCGGCCTGCTTGCCTCATCACTACAAACATAAATTTTTATTAAATGACAGGTGATGTTTTATGTAAATATTTCCACAGTTATATGAATTATATTTTGACCTATGATTAATTTTTACTTATATTCAAGATTTAAGCATGTTTTAGCATTGTATTGTTTTTCCTTATATATGTACTTACATATATATGTACATTGATCTATAGGTTTTCAGTGTAGTTACCTAATATATAGTCATAAATTATCATAAAATATGTGAGATTGCTTAGTTCTAATTGTGGATTATAATTGCAGAAATGTGATCCAAGTTTCATATTTCTCTTTTACCTCAATAGAGAAAAACCTATTTTTCTAAAATACTTGAATCACAGTACATCGATATATTTTACTTTCAAGGCAACAATGAGTATTATCTCTCAAGTACAGAAGTTTTCCTGTACAAAATACAAAATAAAAGTCAAATATAATATTTGTCTTCTTAATGCTAATAATAAAGTTGATTTCTTTTATGTTTCATGACATGGAACTATGTTTTCATCCTTTGTAGATGGGATATTAAAATGAAAATCCAGAGTCACATCTAATTTAAACATATCTTCTTTCCTCACTTAGGCCATAAGAAGACATTTCATAACAGTACACCATATTACAAAGGAAAGGACTTTATATAATTATAATTTTAAGTTAATCAGATTATTAATTGTCTTATTATTAACAATGTCACTCACTTTGAGTCAGGGTATTTTCTTTCAGTGTTTGATCATGTGGGATAGAGGTCATTTGGTCCAATCATAACTGAATCATTTGGAAGGGTTAAGAGACTTCTGGTTTTCTCTAGTGAGTCTCATTGTGCAGTAAGAAACTTCCAATTCCTGAGTGTTGTAAACTGTCAAAGTCATTATTCTAGACTCCATTCAATTTTTAGCAACCTACATTCTCATGTATGTGTTATGTATAAATAAATGATCTTTATTTTTATCACCAGGCAACATTCAATAAGAAAAAAAAATGATATAGATAAGAGAGTTAATAGTAAAATTTTAAAACTGTTTATAGCATATTTCCTTTCCAAATGCAGTCTTCATTACTCTCTTTTAAACTGGTGTCCTTTAAACTATTTTTTTTTTCTCTTAAATGTATGAAAGTCTGAGTTCTGTATGTTCAGAAGCTGATTTAATGTGCTAGGTACTATCTTATAGCCTTTCCCTAGGCTATTTATTACAGCACTCGCAGATGAATTTAGATGTCAGTTAATGATGCAAGATGGGTCACAGTGCTGATTTTTATTGGAAAGTAGGGTAGCCTAAAAAAATGAAAACCTAAGCCTATGCAATTTATACGAAACACTTAAATGACTTTTTAAACTTTATTCAAATGTTAAAGACTGCAGCAATTTCAGATTTTTATGGCCTCTGTTTTATATTCTCACAGGTGTGTTTTTCTGAACCTATTTGCTTACATTTTCTAGTCCTAGCTATTTTCATGTTTTGAAGAGTAGATAAAATTTTTTAGAAAGATCATTTTTTTATAAATGGGGGATATAAATATTAGTTTTTTTAAAAAACTTATAGGGATTTACCACAAAATAATTCTGATATTAAAAATAAAATATCTGCCATTAAATGATAGGCTAAATCATAGAAATTAAATCCCTCTCTGATCCATTGTTAACCCTGACAAGATCCAACCAACCACACTAAGGTGAATCTGGTTTTGTGCTCTTATTTTGTAAATATTTAGCATATAATTTAAAGTGAAATATAATTTGCAAGAAATATCTACAATTAAAATCTCATCATTACATTTATTAGTTCACAGTGGCAATAGTAGAAATTTATTTAGCCATTCCCTGGAGTTACATATACATATCAGGCAGTGTAACGAGTCTCTGTATTCGAGAATATTTCTTACCTGGAAAAATTATGCATGTCAAATTGTGACATTTCCCCTCCCCTCACTTTGTTGATGAACTAATACAATTTTACAGACAGTGATTGAATTTAAAAACGGACAAAATCTCTGACATGTGGCTACAGGCATGTGCTCTTCCAAAGTAAAACCCTATTTTCCTAGAGCACTCTTTGTCAAATATATAGATGTTTGTCTTATGTATGTATTTTTATAAATTCCCTTTACTGAATTCTATTTCACAAAGAATAAAATTATCCTGTTTTGAATGTCTTTTTTGAATTTATTAAAAAATATATGTATGCAAAATATTTACATAATGGATTTGTAATCTACTTTTAAAATTTCACAATTTTCCCAACAATTGTTTTAAAGTTAATGACTCCAATGTTCAAGAATACATTATTATCAGTTTTGTACTTCATTAAGTACCTTTTGCCTTTTATCAATTCAAATGTAGACAGGTCAAATTATGTGAATGTATTATGTTTACTTTCTAATAAAAATTTATATTGAAAAAGTAAAATGTTAGAAAACATGATGAACATTTAGTAAAGAAAATATATATTAAATTTGTAAAACAGACCCCCCAAATTACATGTATGAAATAATGACAATTTCAAAGCAATTATTTAAGTACCTAATAATTTACAGTATCACCTCAAGCTTATAACTATAAAATGATTCTGCATCTTAGGACTTAAAAACTAGTCAATGAAAAAAAATACTATGACTGGCTTCAAGTTAATTTACTTTATTTTGAAAATAAGTCAACAAAGGTACTAATTTACTGTTCAAAGTGCCCCTTAGGTTTAATCTCTGGAAGATATCTAAAAGAGGGAAAGCAAGAACAAACAGCAAAGTGTATTTTTGCCCTCCACAAACACAAGGCAGATAAATATAATAATAATTTGTTAAGAAAGAAAAATATATAATTTTTAAAATTCACATACAAGCATTGTCAACTACATTTATACATTTATAGTTTTAATGCAAATTATGTTATTTTTATATACAAATATTGTTCAGAGAAAAAACTTTCTTTACTAATTTATACACAGTTTTTTATAAAAATATTTTATGTTAAGGAATTATAGAAGTAAATATTCATTTTGAAAACTATGACTCAATAAAGAAATTAACTACTATTTTGAAAGTATTTAATTCTGAACAACAGGAAATCTATTCTGCCTGATTCCATTTCCTGCCTATAAGAAGAGATTTGCATTTCTCAATAAAAATGTTTCTGCAATTAATTCAGAGTCCTTTAATAAAAAGTCTATTAGCCCAGAGTTGCAGTGCTTGAATTTGCTGCATTTCACTTTATCTTCATCACAGTAGGAACTATTTAATAAATAATTATAAGCATTCAGTTCATTGACACAAATCTTAAACCAGAGGCTAATATGAAAAGGCTGTAAATGAGATGTTTATAAGTGCATATTAATTAATTGTAAGATACATGAAAATTCATTTCTTTATCATATGTAAACATGCACAGGCTATATATATATACATATATGTGTGTGTGTGTGTGTGTGTGTGTGCATGTGTTGGAAACTCTCAGTTTAGTAGCACTGCACTCAATTTCTGTAAATCTGACCCCTTTTGATATTATACACATTCTCAATCTTTTGTGTATGAAAGTTTATTATTCATTATAGGATACATTGTTGGTATGAATTTATTAATGTTGCTTCTGTTTAAAAGTGAAAACATCATATCATTGGGAAAAGAAAATATTCTTAAAGTAATTGAGAAATTATCAGTTACTTTTCTCTGAAAGAATATGATACTCAATGAAAACCTTTGTGCTGTATTTGCAAAGAACTTCCCTCCAAATATTATACATCTTTAGCCAGAGATAGCTGGGTTGTGCACAGCCATATTACTAAAATTAACTTACAGGGTTTGCAAAGAACAGGAAAATCTATTAAGGATATAGTAAGTTTGCACTCATGATGCTTTTGTTTCCTATTCTCCATGTAAAGTACTTACGTTGTGGCATCATTTTTCTAAATTTTTATGTATGACTATTTTCAAATAGATCCCACATTACCATAAAAACTAGCAACAAGTTTGCATTCTATGATCGTATTGTTTTCCCATCCAACTGATTATCGCTTTTCAGTTCACAAATTTTGGTGACTTTTCCCAGGAGAAAGCCTTCAGAGCAAAGTAGGAACACTTCAAAGCACCAAATAAGGGAATTATAAAACTGTCATAGATGTCAGAATAGATTGCGGTCAGCAGCACAGTACAATTGCCTGGAAAATAACCATTTCATCTGAGGATTGCTTTATGGTTTGGCAAATTGCATTACATTTAAACAAAATAGAAATGACAAAATAGTTTAATCATTCAGTACATGGTTAATTTTTCTGACAAACCCTATTTCTTCATTTTGCCATATTCTATTCAGTTTTTACTTTGTAAAATTCAGATCTACTAAAACAAACATTATTTTTCCCAGAAAGAAATACACACATGAAAAGAAATGACAAAAAAATATGTCTAAAATTTTAAATTTTTCAAAATATTAAATATATCTTTTGTGTTAGCTGTGTGTGTGTGTCTGTGTGTACTCACAGAGGATATACATAGCCAGTAGAAACAGAAAGAGATAAGTGAAGTCAAGAAATACTACAGGAAAAACACAAATTACATTATATTTAAACAAAATATAAATTACAAAATAAGTACAAATCATAAAAATCATTGAAATGCTCTCTTCATCATAAGCTGTTTTGTAAAAATAGTTAATCAAATTAAATTGATCTAATTTCAAAATCGCATATCCTGTCATCAACTAATTTTAAATATATATCCACAATATTTAATATATTGCCCATAGTAACTTCATTCTTCTTTCTAAATTTATATTATTTTGTTCTTCCTTGTTCAATTTTTCACTTTTGTTGCATTTCCAGGCATTATTCTCATTTGGTCGTGTCATTAAGAAATGCTGGATCCAGGATTTTATTATTTGATTATCGAGTGTTTTGCACCCTCTGAAGCAAATTAGTATTCCAGCTTCTGTGCTGACTCCTAGACACTGAATGCAGAGAGAAGACATTATGCATTAGGCCAGCTAAGAGGTTTTAAATTAGATTTGTGGCTTGAAAGTTTGAATAAGAAAGCTAATAGAACACAAAATGAAGCAGAAGGAAAATTAGATTAATTATCTACATCATTCAGTGTGAACAGCTGATGATGTACTGTGTTGTTGAGAGGTATTTTTTATTAAAAGATGCCTCAATTCTGAATGCATTCCATAATTATTGTGAAAATACACATGCATATTTATATGACGTGGACTACATTAACTATGACAATATGCCTAAATAGGTCAGCTATATTCATTCTATCACCAAACAGAAGCACATGTTGTGATTACTCTAAATATTTATTTTGCATATTTTCCTCCATTAAAAGCACTGCAATAATCCGAAGGACTATTCACTAAATGCAAATCCACACAGATCCCTGACCATATTTACTCGACTATACTTTTAAAAAAGAATATGGGAAAAAGTGCGGAGACACGGCCAGAGGACCTGGCGAAAATTATAGCTTTCAATGTAAAAGAAAAATTTGAGATCCTGATCATTCATTTAGCAGTTACTACAACTTGTCATACCTAACTGAGGCTACGGATCCAAATATCTGGAATCAGATTCAGTTGGTATACCAGAAAGTCCTGCGTCACAAGATCTCCTGAGTAAATTGGGAGCATGGGGACCTTGGGGGGGGATTGAAGTGAGGGAGGGCAAGGTACGGAGAGGAGCAGAGAAAAATGTAGAGCTCAATAAATATCAATTATATATATATATATAATATTAGTGCAATAAATAGCAATAATATATATGTGTATATAAACAATGTTACTTAGTAGAAACAACTACTATCCTTAGGCCCACATGACTGAAAAAACATCTGGAGGATGAAAGACATTAAGAGTTCGACACAACAGGACTGGCACACATATGAACTTTCAGAAAATGTGAGTTCTCCAACAGACTTCTCATTGGTATATAAAGAACACATAATGGTAGACCCCATACCTAGAAATAGTTGGCCAAAAAAAAAAATTCACTATTTTTGTAGACCTTTTGTCTCATGTTGTATCGTTTAGGAATTTTATTGTCCAAATAGCTTTTGCTGGTATATTACATTCAAATTTTGTGTTTTTATGGGGCTTGTTTGTTGTGTGTGATTGTTATGTTTTTTGTTTCTATTAATTGTATTATTTGTGTTCTAAAGACAAAAAGAAATGGTATGAAGTTGGGTGGGAAGGCAAATAAGAATTATTTGGAAAAAAGTTAGGGGAGAGGAAACCATGAATAGAATATATTTAGGAAAAGTTTTTTTTTAGGAAAATAAAACAATACAACAAAACCAGTACCAGGTGCCCAAGCAACATGATAAAATGCATTATAATTTGAGTCTCCACAAATTACTATTTCTATCATGAATTCAGAGTGATAAAATAGTAGAATAAGACCTATCTCTTTCTCAGAATTGCGAAAGATGCACACAATCATTCTTAGGATAATTATTCATAAGCACGTGATATCTCAGTTAATATTGTATGGAGAATATTGTAAATTAATTCTATAAAAACAGAGATAAGAACATATTTAATTTTTAAGAACATTTAATTAAAATTATAAGATGTTACATTTCTTGAGTTATGTTTTTATTTTATATCCTTCAGAAACTTTAAATAGCTGTAATAATTGAAAGTTTGAATTTCAACTGATTAGCAATAAACCAATGCCACTTTTATCAGAGGAACTGAGAAAGACATAGAACATGGATCAGTTTAGGCAGAACATTAGTATTCATGAGCAAGATAACATCTTTTAGAACATCAAATTAAACTAATAAAAGATAAAACATTTTTGTTATACAATATAATATTTTACACTGTGATTATATTCCCCTACATACTCTCTGTTTCGGTCTCTGTCTTCGTCTATCTCTGTCTCTCTCTCTATGTATGTGTGTGTTTCTCTCTCCTGTGTATGTGCATTCATATACAAGTGTGTGTGTGTGCATGTGCACAAACTTTATGTGCAGATGGCCAAATCTGCTATCATTTTCATGACTGTAATGTCTGTGTCATATCCACTTCCTGGGACCAGCCTCAACAAAAACACCTCTACCAGGGTAGGCGTATGGGGATTTAGAAATGTAGTAATAAAACATAAAATATAGAATAGAATCGAGAGGGCATTCCAGTGAATACTGAAATTGCCCATGTTTAATTTTCCATACACTTTTATGCCCCAATATAAAAGGAGGAGGAAGGCAACAAAAGGTTTCTTTAACGTGATACAAAGGGAAACTCGAACAGTTCATTGCTTTTGGCATCAAGTCATTAGCATTCTGGTTTTAGACAGTGAACTCACACTAAAACAAGTATCCTGAAAGCCACTTCCCAGGTAACCTCATATTACAAAAGGAGGGGCAAAAATAGAAATACATTTGCATACCCTGACTAGCTGTCAGGATGGAATGGATCTACTTGTATTTAGAGCAAGAATATTTCTTGTTCAGGTTTATTTAGTCATTCTTAAAACAATAAACTATATTAGATATCTCTCACACACATGGATATTTTAAATTGCCAAGTAATTTAATATGGATATTAACTACACTAAATTTGAGCATATAATGCAAGATAAGATGCCTTCTAATCTTATTGTTCTAAATGATAAATAGTAAGGCTTTTGCATATTCGTGCATCTGGGTTCACAAATATTGAAAGATGTTTTTATACTGATATTACCTCCAGGGAGTGAAAAAGGAAAATATAGATATAGTTAATATTCTATCTTTTCTGTTAATTATTAAAAAGAATGTCATTATCACCTTACATTGAACTGGATTATGCCATTTTAACAGCCACTGTGCATTCCATTTTAAATAGCCAGAGGAAGAGAAAATTAGGGCTAGATAAGATATTATAAATACAGGAAAAGGGCAAAGGTAATATTTCTTACATTGAATATTATTTGTGTTTCAAACATATAGATTTTGTTAAAAGCAAGCAAATATTGAGGCCTGCTGGAAGAGAATTAGACACTAAAATATTAAGTTCAATTTTCTAATTCTTATATGAAGGATATCACATAGTATTTAAACAGTTTAGACATTTACCAATACAATGTACTTGCATATATGCACATGCATATGTTCAAAATTAGGAAAACTGGGGCTCCTCATTTATACCCTACTTAAGTTACACTGAGAAAATGTATAGCTAATCTTTTTCCCAATCTATCCGAAAAAAAAAAACAATTAGTTTTGGAAAAGCAATTTGAACAAGTTTCTATTTGGCACAATTTGTTGCAATGTCAGTAAAATGCTGATATATTGCACCTCAGAAGGTGAAATTTGTCTTCAATAGCACCGAGAAAGCAGCAGAATATGACTTTACCTTAAACTTGCTTCACTGGCTCCCATCAAAAGAGTCTTAAGGGGATTTAAGGTTACTCTCAATCTTCCCATTCTTTCTAGAAGAAAATCTGTCAGAACTCTGTCATGACTTAGATACATGTTCCCTTTCCCATAGAATGCATCCTGACTACTCAGTAATGCAAGTCCCAAGTGGAGTCATAAATCTTCTTTGCAGTGTGATGCTGTGGTCTGAACTAAATAGGAGGCTTGCAACATGTGATCTTTTGTGCAGGGTATATAAAGTAAAATGTGTGATTTACTATTTTCTATTTTGAGAGTTCTTAAAATCGAGTAATTATAAATGTATGATTCTTTCTCCACAGACATCTTCATGAAAATAATAGGACTCCCCATGTTTTTAAAGCCCACCTGAAATGTTTTATACATGGCAGCATAGTTAATCAACATAGTAGAAGAGTCAACACCTTTTTATAGGTTGTTAGAAAGAATCATTAAAGAGAAAACTGTTGGCTCGGAGTCAGCCAAATATTAATGTTCATCTAAGAATGACTGGATCATCAGAAATTGATGCTTGCATGACTTTTAGACATTATCAACTGCCATTCAGGACCACAAGTTTCTAGGATTATTCATCTCTTACGAGGAGTTAGTTTTTGGATCATCAAGATACTATTTCGTTTTGCACATTCAACTCTGTATGAGGAATGCTTCTTTTGTAATTTTAATCGTGGGATAATTGCTAATATTAAGGAATTGGTCTAGGATGGATAAAATAATTTTATGAAATATTTCAGACTGTGAAGATTGAATCTCTTTAGTTTACAAATGTATGTGATAATGTAATCAAAAGTAATTGACTGGTTTGCTTGTTGGTACCTTATAGTCACCTACACCAGCACAAGGGAATTGCTCTGCTTGTTTTGATGCCATTTCCAGGGGTTCCAGACTCTCTGGAAAAAAAGAAAACCTAAAACTCACCGAAGAGAGAAGCAGGAGAAATAGTTCTTTCCACAATGTTTGATGCACAACTCTGAGGTCATGATAAGTATATCAAGAACCCCCAGGAAAGAAGGCCAGTCTGATCTATTTCTAGGATGCTCTTGTGTATTAATTATATGACATAGCTGTTTACAACTTGTTCTTCATTATTCATTCACTGTAGCTTCTTGTAAGTGATAGGAAATACCAGGCTTCTAGGTAATTCTGTTCGACGAGAAAATCTCAAGAGAGGGAAGTTCTATGTGTGAACTTTAGCATCTAATAAACACATTTCATTAAAAAAAAAAAAAAACAACCTGGGTACGTTACCCACCTTTCCAGGCCAAATGGATGCCAGAAATTCACTTAACGTGGCTATTTTACTGCATGGGAGAGTCTCAGTCCCTGAGATTGGCAACAATAATGATAATGGATTTCCAGAAATCATACACTAACACCATTAAGGATGCTATCAACTGGCAACCTCAGCAGGGTTCAGGCAATAAGACAATATAAGACTTGGGTCTTTGTGAAAACAACATGTGCTCATGTGTAGCATGGTCCCAGCAGGAGATTTATTCTAGGGACCCAGAGCAGATGGTGTGGTTGCCAATTGACCTTTGTGGAGCACTATTCACTGTTTAGCTTTACTGAAATAAAAGAAGGTTAAAAAAAAAAAGTTTCCCAATTCTCATTCTCAGCTTAACTGACCTAAATGTTTGTTATGTATTAACACATGAATGGCAAAATAATTTCTATTTCCTTCAAATTTTAATTTTATAGAAATGAAGCATAGGGCATATCATATTAATATTGTCAGCAAACAGAAATACTGGCTTCAAATTTAAGGTAAATAAAAATAAATTATTTAATAAAAGGTCTCTATGTAATCTAAAATTTATTCATTGTTTATGTAAAGTTGATAATTAACTTGGACCTATATTTTGTAGGATAGATATGGCCACTTTATAGTAGTAGATAATTTAAAGTATGTGAATTCTTAGTGTAATAACATTTTCTAATTGAAAAATAAAACATTAGCCTTTCATTTGCTGGTATTAATATGTATAACTGATGGCAAAAGTGTATTTGCAGAGAATAAAGTAATAAAGCCTGTGGGGGGAAAAAAAACACTTGGTTGTTTGGATTGCTCCCCTCAAGTTCCTACCAATAGATATGTTAAGCATTCACTTACACACATACAGCCATGAACATATATAAAATTTGTCTTCCTCATTATTTAAAAAAAAAACTGTCTGATTGAGCTATACTATCAATTTATAAGTGATTAATAGAAGGGAAAACCTTTGCTCCCTCCAAAGTCAGAAGCAAACACAATGTATTGCCTTCATAGCTGTGCAAAGCGGTGTTCAGTTTCCAGCTATAATACTGCTTAGAAATGGAAGCATCCATCACACGGAGGAACCTACCGGTTAGAGTGAAAGAACGTTTCTGTATGTGTGATCCCGCTCTAGGAAGAGAAGAAAGCAGTCAGACTTTCTTATCCACTCTTTCTTGTATTATTATCCAAGAAATTGTAGCATAGCATTCTGTCTATTGACACATACGATTTAATAGGGTGTATGCGAACTCAATATACAAAACCATTTTATTTTAATAAAAAGGTTTATAAATTTCTCTGCTCCCATGTCCACCCTTCCTTTATCCCAACCATCCCATTCCCCCAAGCTTCCCCCAATCTCCCCTTCTCACGTTTCTCACCCCATTTCCCCTTGGCCCCATGCCACCTCATCCTAAGTTCCCAGTTTTTGCCTGGCAATCTTGTCTACTTCCCATATCCAGGTGGGTGACTATGTGTTTTCCTTTGGATTCACCTTTTTATTTAGCTTCTCTAGGATCACAAATTATATGCTCAATGTCCTTTATTTATGGCTAGAAACCAATTATGAGTGAGTACATCCCATGTTCGTCTTTTTGGGTTTGGCTTACCTCACCCAGGATAGTGTTTTCTATTTCCATCCATTTGCATGCAAAATTCGAGAAGTCATTGTTTTTTACCGCTGAGTAGTACTCTAATATGTATATATTCCACACTTTCTTCATCCATTCTTCCATTGAAGGACATCTAGGTTGTTTCCAGATTCTGGCTATTACAAATAATGCTGCTATGAACATAGTTGAACAAATGCTTTTGTCATATGATAGGGCATCTCTTGGGTATATTCCCAAGAGTGGTATTATCCTAATTAAGGGAGCCATCTTAGGGTTGGCAAGAGACTTGACTCTAGAGCGGCTCACAGGTGTCCAGGGAGATGTCCCCAGCTAGTACCTTGAGCAACTGAGCAGAGGGAATCTGAAATGACCCTATAGCCATACTGATGAATATCCTACATATCACCTTAGAACCTTCATCTGGCGATGGATCGAGATAGAGACAGAGACCCAAATTGGAGCACCAGACTAAGCTCTTAAGACCCAAATGAGGAGCAGAAGGAGGGAGAACATGAGCAAGGAAGTCAGGACCACGAGGGGTGCACCCACCTGCTGTGACAGTGGAACTGATCTATTGGGAGCTCATCAAGGCCAGCGGGACTGGGACTGAATAATCATGGGATGAAACCGGACTCTCTGAACGTGGCAGACAATGAAGGCTCATGAGAAGCCAAGGACAATGGCACTGGGTTTCAATCCTAATACATGAACTGGCTGTGTGGGAGCCTAGCCTGTTTGGATGCTCACCTTCCTGGTCCTGGATAGAAGTGGGAGGACCTTGGACTTCCCGCAGGGCAGGGAACCTGGACTGCTCATCATTCTCCAGAGAGAGGGGGAAATGGAGTGGGGGGGAGGGGGAGAGGGGTAGGGGAGTGGGAGGAGGAGCTGTGTGGGAGGAAGGGGAGGGAAATGGGAAACGGGGAGGAGGCGGTAATTTTTCAAAAAAATAAATAAAAAAAGGTTTATAAAAAAGCAGTTCATTAAAAATGTACTTACTGTTCAATAATTAAAAATTAACAGTAGTGAAGTATTTAACAAGCCAAATGTGGCCCACAATAATTATATGAAAGATTCATTTGTGTTTATATTATTTCTTTGAAAAAATTTTATTGAATGTACTTCCATGCAGAAATACACTTTGCAAATATTTTTAGTCAATCTGTCCAGGAATTTTGAGAAAGGACAATAAAATGAATACCAAAAATTTGATAACATGAGTTAGCCGCTCTCCCAAAATCTGGGTAAAATTGCCAGTACACCAAGTAGTCACAAGCATTTGCTAATTCAGCTTGTACAGTGTTGTACAAAGGACACTTGTTCATTTCCCCACTGCCCAGACTCCTAAAATAATAACACAGAAACTATATTACTTTGATCACTGCTTGGCCAATTATTTAAGCATATTTCTAGCTAAATCACATCTTAAATTAACCCATCTTCATTAATCTGTGTATCACCACGAGACTTTGGCTTATTGGGTAAGTTCTGGTCTCTGTTTTCAGCGTAGTTAGATGGTATCTCCTTGACTCTGCCTTCTTTTCTCTTGCATTGAGTTTATTTTTCTCCACTCACCTCTGTTCTGCCCTGCTATAGGTCCAAAGCAATTTCTTTATTAATCAATGGTATTCACAGTATACAGTGGGTAATTCGACATCACATAGGATCCATTGCTTGGGACTGTTGCCTTCTTCTGGCTTCCTTGGACACTGCAAGTACATGTACATACATCTATCTATATAGGCCAAATTCCAGAGCACATTACAAAGTGGGGGGAAGGGTGGATAATCTACTTACTGTTCTGGCATGATGTAGGGTTTTACTAAAGATTTTACTTATTATTTCTTTGTTTACTTTTTTTGTTTCCTTTATAGTTTCCTTATCATTGGATTTTTACACATTAAAGATACACAAACAATTTGAAGGGTAACTAACAAAGATAATTCAAACAGTAGATACACATCTTATAGCAATAAAGGATGTTTGATATGGATGATGGGAGAATGACTTTGAACAAGTTGTCACCCTTGTACGGCATAAAACTATGTCTCTAACAGATACAAACATTATGGTTCCCTGCAGTCTGGGTTAACAGGAGACAACTGAAATCATGATGTCATTAATGATTGGTCACTTCTGAATATTTCTAAGGTGCTTCAGATTGGGCAAAGGTCGACATTCATTGGGTATAATATCAAAGATTTTCAAAAGTCTTGCTTCATGCTTTGAGCACTGGAAAGCAGGAGCTACCTGAGGACAAGAGAGCAATTCAGACTTTCTTGTTCTTAACCTCCTTCCTACACCCATTCTTTTTCTCCCTGCTTCTCCTCCACTTATTTTCTTCTTACCCACTTCCTCACCTGCAGTGTGATGAGATACACTTCTTCTCCCATGCTAATTAATGAAAAGGTTGTCTTTCACTTCAGGCCTAAATATTGGAGCACACTAACTATGGGATGAACCCTATGAAAACATGATTACCAACAGATCTTTCCTCCTTAAAATTATGCATGCTCATGCCACATCTAAACTGAATTCCCCATTTATATGAATCAATAATCAGCTTAGAGAATGATAAATATACCAGCTTATCTTGTGACATAAAACGTAAACGGGTGAATGTAAGACAAGCAAAAAAATGGGTTAACTTCTGATTGTTGTTGTCGTTAATTGTTAGGAATTGAACCCCGTGGGTTTGCACATGCCAAGCAAGTAGTGTAACTACTAACAAAATGTTCTCAGTCTGTAGATTCTCATCATAAAAACTGTGTGAGAAAATGAAAATGGCACAGAAAATAAAGGGTATTCCAAAAGACTATAAAAGCACTTATGTTTGTCTTCAAGATAATGCAAAAGTCATATTGAGAGTCTAGCCTCATGGTGGAGGTACTGGCAGGACCAGGTTTATTGCCACAACTCTATGGAGTTTCAAGGTCCATGCCACCACCAAGAATCATGCTATCGGCTACTCATAAACACCATTTAAGTGTCTGATGGTGGGGCCTCTTAGAAGAGCTGCAAAGTTTTTGCTTTTAATACTGAATCAGGAAGACACTCTTAAGTGAGTTATACTTGCCTCTAGCAAATAGATCCCACCAGAGAAAATGCTACCAAGAAACAATGCTTAACTCTGTTCTTTTTCTGTCTAGAATTGTTTCCCAAACTCTCTCAGGTTTTAAATGGATTTAGTTATCCACGTTGGTTACCATTTGATGACCAAGGCTTCCTGTCCTGCCTGATATTGCAGCCATTCAGCCCAAAAGACATACACAGAATCTTCCGTTCAAGGCAAAGCCACTGCCTTTAAACTCACTGGAGCTGTGGTTTTCTGCGCACAGCTCAGGCAAGACTGTTCCTCTCAACATTCTGTCTTGAGTATAGGAAGGACTCACGAGACACCATCAAGGGACTATGATTGCAGAAGTGGGTCTCCTCTCTTCAGAGGTGTAGGAACTGCCCATATTCCTGTAAATTACCCTATGCCTGCTCAAGACAGCAACAATAACTAAACTACCTCAGTGCAATGAATAAACAGAAAAGAAATTTAAAGTAGGAGCAGAATTACTGGGACTCAATATGTGCAATTTACTATAAAGTTCTAAAAAGGTAATGTTCTCTAATAAACCTTTTTTCTCAAGGTCAAAATTTTAGCCAAAGAGCAGAGAAGTTTAAATGTTTTAGGAGTGCCTGTGCTATGGTTAATTGAAGAATCTCTCTCTCTCTCTCTCTCTCTCTCTCTCTCTCTCTCTCTCTCTCACACACACACACACACACACACACACACACACACACACACACATACACACACACACACACACTAATATTTTCTAAGCAATTGTAGTTTGAAAGTTTGAGTCTTCTTTCATAGTCCAATGAATCACATAGGATGAGAGACTGAACAAATGCAGGGGAAAAAGTATTGTCTGGATGGGAAGGATTTGTGTAAGCTCCTGAAAGCACAGTGGGGAAAATATGGAAGAAGTCAATCAGAGGCATGTTGGTGAAGCAGCCTGCCTATATATTGGACTTGAAATTCATTTTATAGTAAAGATATACTAGGATCATTACGGTTTATGATTAAATCTCTGTTTTGAAAGGATTTTGCTATACTCACCTGTAAGTTTAACGACAAATAGTTCTGCATTGCCTGTTTCAAAATGCTGTTATGACCATATCGTGCCAACCACCTTTTTTTATTGATTTTATTGAGCTATACATTTTTCTCTGCTCCCCTCCCTTCCTCTCTCATCCCTTTAAACTCTTTCCCACAGTCCCCATGATCCCAATTTACTCAGGAGATCTTGCCTTTTTCTACTTTCCATGTAGATTAGATCTATGTATATAACTTTTAGGGGCCTCACTGTTGTCTAGGTTTTCTGGGATTGTGAATTGGAAGATGATTTTCTTTGCTTTATGTTTAAATACTACTTATGAGTGAGGGCATTTAATATTTAGTTTTCTGGGTCTGGGTTACCTAACTCAGTATGATGTTTTCTAGCTTCATCCATATGCCTGCAAATTTCAAGATGCCATTATTTTTTTCTGCTGTGTAGTACTACACTGTGTAAATATACCACATTTTCCTTATCCATTCTTTGATTGAGGGGCATATAGGTTGTTTCCTGCTTCTGGTTATGAACATAGCTGAGCACATGCCCTTGTGGTATGATTGAGCATCCTTTGGATATATATCCAAAGTCTTGAGGAAGGTTGTTTCCTAATTTTCTGAGAAATTACTATACTTATATCCAAAGGGGTTGTACCAACTTGCACTCCCACCAGCAATGGAGGAGTGTTCCCTTTACCCCACAACCTCTCCAGCATAAGTTGTCAACAGTGATTTTGATCTTAGCTATTCTTACAGTTTTAAGAAGAAATCTCAGAGTTGTTTTGATTTGAATTTCTCTGACGGCTAAAGATGTTGAGCATTTTTTAAATCCTTTTAGATTCCACTTTTGAGAGTTCTCTATTTAGGTCTGTACTCCATTTTGTTATTGGATTATTTATTCTTTTGAAGACCATTTTCTTGAGTTCTTTGAATATATTGGAGATAAGACTTCTATCTGATGTGGGGTGGTGAAGAACTTTTCCCATTCTGTAGGCTACCATTTTGTCTTGTTGACTGTGTCCTCTGTTTTACAGAAGCTTCTCAGGTTCAAGAGGGCCCATTAATTAACTGTTTCTCTCAGTGTCTGTGCTGCTTTAGGAAGTGGTCTTCTGTGCCCATGCGTTCAAGTGTACTTCCCACTTTTTCATGCCTGTCACCTTCTTATGAGCACTTGCAACCATGACTTTGTTTCAGAAGGTTGTTATCACCAACTTGTTATGCACATATTCTGTGTCTGTAACCCTGACTATTTGCCTGCCAAACCCCCTGTTTGTAAACCCCCTTCTCCTGAGCTATTGGAACCCTAATCATTTCTGTGTCCAATGCTGCTCTCTTGAATCAGACCTTAGAGAAAGACAGCCATGTATATGAATTATAAAGCTTGCTTTAATTTGAACATGATTTGAGTGTGTATTTTTTTCTTCATACATTTGTGGAATTAATAATGTGTACAGTACAACAATAAATTATAGATTCTACCAAAATTCTTAGTCATCTTGATACTTCATTTTGTTGAATTTGCCTTATAAACTGATGTTCTTTCCACAGATATGGACCATTCAGTTCCAGGCATTACACTGCCTCTGATGCAAAAGTGTAAAGATTAAAAGTCACACATAATTAGGAAGCAGAAAAACAATTCTTGAATGTAGTGGAGACACATACACACACACAAACAAAAAAGAAAAAAAAAGAAGAAAGAAAGAGAAAGAAGTGTTATTTCCAGGAATTGTGTTGAAAACATTGCAGTTTAACTTTGTAAGCATAGTGCACCCTGTTATCAAATGTCACATTAGATCAAAAGGCTGTCAATTTATTTTTTAATTCACCCTCATATCAGGAAATACCCTTCCTTGTCATAGATATCCACTATGTGGGCTATTAATTTTATTATAAATGATTCTTTCTTATTGAGAAAGCAAGACACCTTGGAAATTGTCCTCTGTCTTTTATTCTAAATTTACATGAAAGTTATGAATCATATAAAACTGATTAATGGGCAACACTAGTAGAAAAAGAAAATCAAAGAAGCCAGGCTTATGTAACAAAAGACATAATAAAAGGTATTTGAGAAAAATTGTTCTTTACATGGGTTCCAGGTAAGAAGACAGAAGCTAACTGTAGGCAGATTAAGGAAATGGTCTAACCATTACCCCTGGTGATATATTGCTATCAGCTGGGCCTTCTCTCACCTAGTTTTCACAGGCTCTTTAAACAACACCAGCTGATGTTTAAATAAATAAACCCTTGGGTAGATTTACTTCATTTAAAACCAAATTTCTTTCTGTATTATATTTATATATACCAGTGTGTTAGTGCATGCCTATAATCCCAGCATTTGAGAATTGATGAGTAGTGATTAGTATTTATATTATCCTTAACCACACAGTAAATACAAGTAAATACAAATTTCCTTGAATATGGGACAAGGTGTATGTGTGAGTGTGTAATTGTGTGTGTGTGTGTGTGTGGTAATAATAGGCTAAGATGATGATTTAAAAAATGAAACCATATGAGCTAAGAAATTTATACACATGTACTGAGTTTATATTGATTTTTATCTTATTGAAAATAGATATTTTTCCTACAATATATTCTGATTAGAGTTGGCGTACTATCAACAACTCACAAGCTGTCCAAATCCTTCCACTCAAATAAATACTTTTTTCATCCTTTTTCCTAGTTACTGATTTTTTATATTTTTTTTTGTTGAAAAAATTTCCGCTTCCTCCCTGCCTCCCATTTCCCTCTCTCTCCTCCCACTCCTCTCCCCCTCCCCCACTCCTCTCCCCCTCTTCCCACGCCATTCCCCCTCCCTCTCAATTCTGAAGAGCCTTAAAAATAAATACTTTTTGTTGCTGATTTTTGTTAGAAAACAAACAGATATTTAAGAAAAAATAACTATAATTAAATTACAAAACCAAATAGGAATGAAAATATGAACAAACAGCAACAGCAAAAAATACCAATAGAAAAGCATAAGTATCACATATATACAGACAGACATGCATTTGGACTTATATATAAATCCCATCAAGATGCAAAATCAGAAAAGAAAGAAAATATAAGAAAAATATATGTAGTCAGAAACAAAACTCAATCACAGTATCAGACAGAAAATACTTCCAAGATATTGAGTTATTTTTCATTTTATTTTTGAAACAGAGTTTGTCTGTAGCTTTGGAGCCTGTTCTAGAACTAGCTCTTGTAGACCAGGCTGACCTCAAACTCAGAGAAATCCTCTTGCCTCTGCCTCCTGAGTACTAGGATTAAAAGTGTGTGCCACCACCACCCAGCTCAATTATTTTTCTATTAATAATCTACTGAACATGGAGCTTGAACATCAGTTTGGCTTTTGTTCTGGGTGAGCCTCCATTGAAACTTTTTATTTTTGACCAGTTATCAATTGGAGAGAGTTTCTAGGCTAGTGATAAGGGCTTGTGTGTTTTCATATATGTGTTTTATGTGTAGATTTCCATACAACCCCACAAATGTCCCTTTATATCCTTTTAAATATATAATAGCTAAGAATTACCCAACTGAAAAATATACATTAGAGGTTTAGGAAATCTCTATCAAAATATCCTGTTTGAAAATTCAGTACATCCCAAGTTTCTTAAACCATGGAATCTCCAATAGTACTCAATAGTAATAGTACTTCAATAGTTCATATTGGAACACATCCATCCTCAATTTTTGTCTTTTAGCAATGTCTACAATACTCAATATTTTTCTTTAATAGACTAGATTTTATGAAATCCTTTCCATAATCTCTTAAAGTCATTGTCATATCTCAAAATTATATATTATATTACATCCTCTATATATTCATCAGTGTGAATATGCATATATGTGTACATGTGCATATAGAGAAAATGTAAAGGCTAAAAATTATATATCTGTAATAAATTTACTAGGTTTTTCTTGCAAATGAAATGTGGAAGTAACCAAAGATTTGTATTCTTAGCAGTGACTATGTATAAGACTTAACACTAAACATGATTTCTATCATTTCCCAGTTGAATTGAAGAGCTTCCGATAGAATGTTCTTTGGTATATGCACATGTTCTTGAAAAGCTCTCCTGAAAATAAGAAGCACATTGCAGTAGCAGGAAATGGTTAAATTTCTATTTGTCAAGCTCATTACTAACATTGTCCTCTGGATGAAGATAGGTTGCTTCATTTTCTCTTTTTGTTACATTTTTTCAAGTTTCAAAATAATATCATTTCCATGTAAATTACCCTCTTGCAGCATTCATTAAACCTCTTTTTACTGAAACCTAGCTGGTTCTTCAGTCCTCTGAGTTATCTGTGGGAAATCTTCCAAGGGTCAAAACACCAGAACAATGCTACACTGATTTAATATGAAATATGGAAAAGCAAGATATTGTTTAAATTTGTATTTTTTGTGATGGGAAAATGTTACAGTGGCATGCTACTGAAATGGAATATATTTTTATGTGCTAAGCAAAATAATTAAAGCAAGAAATGGCACAAAGAGATTTTTATTGCAGACTCCAAATAAGAATTCCATTGACCCCCTTCTGCACCTGCAGTTCAAGAAGCAGGTTGTTTACATCTCAGTGCGTACTCTGGTACTCGGATTTGTTCAGTTTCTCTCTGTTTCTGCCGTTTTGTGTGCAATAGAAGTGAAGTGAGAATTAACAGTAATCTGCAATGATGAGAAACAATAATTTACGCAGGCATATTTTGTTATCATAGTATAATTGTGATATTTAGATCTTTTAGTGATTTAAACTTATAAATATCTGCAATAAAAATGTATAGATTTCCTAAACTAAAAAAGAGGCAATATTTCATCAAATAAACTATGAACTAGATTACAATTAATTAATAAGGAATTTTATATGTATAAATTAACTTCAGAGGCATATTATTAGATATTTTAAGTTCATAGTCATATATATAGTCTCATTGTATTTAAACTCATTTAATGAGTGGTTATATTATCATCAATTTATTTTAACTATATGCGATAAAATATTGTGTATACAAGTAGTCATATTACAACATATTTTATTTTGAAGTTAAAGTTATTGTATAGTTTTAGCAGCATAGCTATAAATAACACAAGAAACGTCTTTCTATTATGCCCAAATGTTGTATGTTTAACAATTCCACTGTGTCATTTAATAATTTATAAAATTTATATTTAAAAGTTTGAAATTACTCAAATGACTCAGGCTTCCATTTCCTAGCATTTGTTTGGAAATAGTGTATTGTAGTTCATAAACCCAGTACTACTTTTCATATAATAAAAGAGTTAATTGGAAAACAATTATTGTACATCACGCTTTTCATGTTTGCTTTTTTTAGAAAAGTGATGTTTTGATACCTATAGTATATTAATATGTGATTCCATAAGCTTCATCAAATAATCACAGTTCTAAAGACTGATGAAAACTACTTTGATCAAAGATCCGAGGAAAGAGCACAAGCAAGGAACTCAGGACCGCGAGTGGTGCACCCATACACTGAGACAATGGGGGTGTTCTATCGGGAACTCACCAAGGCCAGCTGGCCTGGGTCTGAAAAAGCCCGGGTTAAAACCGGTCTCGCGGAACATAGTGGACAATGAGGACTACTGAGACCTCAAGAACAATGGCAATGGGTTGTTGATCCTACTGTACTTATTGGTTTCGTGGGAGCCTAGGCAGTTTCGTGGATGCTCACCTTACTAGACCTTAATGGAGGTGGGTAGCCCTTGGACTTCCCACAGGGCAGGGAACCCTGATTGCTCTTTGGGCTGACGAGGGAGGGGGACTTGATTGGGGGAGGGGGAGGGAAAGGGGAGGCGGCGGTGGGGAAGAGACAGAAATCTTTAATAAATAAATAAATAAACAAACAAACAAACAAAAAAGATCCGAGGAAAAGCATTTTTTTAATCACAGTTAATCTGCTTACAGTATTGAGGTTTTTGTTCTTTTATTGTTAACCAGCAACACTTTAACGGCTACATAAATTGTATCTGCTATTGTTATACTTTGTAATTACTTCATGATAATGTTTATATCCACTCTATAAATTATTTTAAACAATTCAATGAAATTCAAAACATATATGTTTATATATTACCACATTTACTGAGACAGAAATTAATCATGAGCTATCTAAATCAAGCTAATTATTAAAAGCAGAACTTCATATACTATATTAATCAATTTTAATTTGTTACAACAGAATGTCCAAGAATGTACAATTTTCAAATTTAAGCAACACATTTCAGATCATGTATTTGAAACTAGAATAGTTCAAGATATTTGATCTTTTGCCTGTTTGTCTTCTGGTGATTGCTGCATGTCGGGTCACATCATGGAAGAGAAATGGATAAAAGAAGGAGTTGGGTTCACATTATCATAACTCACTCTCAGGTACATATATTGAGAAGCCAGAGAAAAGCACGGATATATCTGGAACATTATTCATACCAAAATAACATGAGTTATCAAAAGAAATTGTACACAAGTCTCCAGAAGAATTTGGTTGAAGGCAAGTCATATTCTAAATACACCACACTCCTGTGATAACTTTATAAGAATTTAAAGTCTTCTCTTTATAAAAATTTGAATTATATAGCATATTGCTGAGAAAAAGTCACCATATTACATCATGACTTGTTTACCCTGCCAAAATGTATTATACAACCAACATTTTCCTAAACACTATCCCTCTTTTGCTACATGACATATTCTAATATATCCTTTAAAACTGCATTTTGAGGAGAAAGCATATCAGTGATTACTCTGGCAGTAAAGAAAAAAGGACTCTCTTTTCAGTTTATTCCCTGATTTCAGTTCCTAAAAATCACTTAAAGCTCCTGGCTATCAAATCAGGACTGGAGAGATGACTAAGTGGTTAAGAGAATGCATTCATCTTTGAAACGAATTTGGTTTTGTTCCTATTCTCCATGTTGAATGACTTAACCAACTCCAGCTCCATGAATCTGAGCCTCTCTTCAGATCTTTGTAGGTAGTTACATTCATGATCATATAATTCCACAAAATATACACATAAGTAAAATAAAAATTAAGATATAAGGTGATGCACAATTTTAAGTGCTGCGCATTTTGAAGCTAGTCTACGTCAATAGTGAAAATACTTAGAATCTATTAATCATTAAATTGGTGACTGGATTATTGGTCATTTATTTAACTCTTTTAGACATGTATTATGCTAATGTTTATACTAGGAAGATGAGCTAGCCTGACAGCAAAACACGGAAACTTTTAACGTAATTGTCTATTTAATTTATAAGTTTTTTCATATAATATATGTGATCTTATTTCTTTCCCCTTTGCAACTTCTGCCATATTCTTCCCACCTCCCTTCCTATTGCAACCTTTAATAAGAAAAGAAAACAGTGAAATTAAAATATAATGTAACCCTGTTCCCTTCTAGCTGCATGTTTCTTTGAGAAATTAATCTACCATATTTGGTATGTTTCTCCTACTCTTCCTTCCTGCTGCTTGCTTGCAGCATACATGGATTTTGTATACACAACTTGGTACCTCATGTTTCTTCTAAAATAGTATTAACATATTTTATCCAAACTCAACTATTAGAATTATATCTTAAATATAAATAAGACATGAACACTGATAATCCTATCTTCTGTTTGCTAATTAGAATGTTCACTAACTTTCTCTGATTACTGCTAAATAGCTCACATTTGGAACAAAGATGAGGCTTCACTTAGATAGAGGTGGTAGTGGATAAAGATACAGTGCAACTATGAATTGTGGTGAAAATTAAGGCCATTAAATATATCTACTACTCAGAGATAATCAGTACAGTAAGGCAAATGCGACAGAAATAGAATTTCTGAAATTATGACTTTCAGTCATTTGTATCAGATCACAAGGGAACCTTCAGAGAACAACAGTCTTCAATTTGATCAGACATTGGATAAGTTGCAATTGGGTCAATGGTGCTTTGTGACTATTTAACAAAATGATCAGATTAGAAGGCACACTAAAGAGAAAGAAGCAACACATTGAAGATTTAAGATTTGAATGAATTTGGATTAGTTCATAGGAGGTTATAAACCAGTACAGCTCCCCTGTGGGTACAACTTGACAGTTAGAAAATGTATGGAGCAGTATTAGAAATTATGAAAGTATAATCAAAAGGGATGAAAATACTGTCTATTATGCTTGGAATCATGCATTTTATACAATTTCAAAGTAATTTCTCTAAGAATATTTTATTTTTTAGCAAATAAAAGGTTTTCAGCTTTTATTTCTTTCTACACACAAGAATACAAATATAATTAATGTACATTTAGATAAATTATATATTTATATATATTTATTTATGGAAATGTGTGTGTGTGTGTGTGTATTGCTCAGAATAGTACTAATTCAACTTTAGGAAACTTGGTACCCCTAATACACATAGTTAAAATAAATTAAACATTTTCATGGAAAGTTATATTCTTAGCTCATTAATATTGTTTGTGTTAAAGGTCATTTTGTGTAATATTAAGATTATGGCATTTTAAAATCATTTTCATTTAATACATTTTCTATGTAGTTACATGTTGAAAGATAATTTCTTTGTTAAAATATTATTGTATACTCCTTAGTAGAACTGCATATAATATATTAATTAATCAACAGTGCTTTAAATCATCTTCCTCATATTCAAGTTCTTGACTTTGATCTTTGCATCTTTGTTTTCATGTACTCTCTTCACTTAGTTCATTTCATATGAATGAATTATTTAATTCATATACTTTTGTATTCATTTATTCCTAAATTTATTGTTATGAAAATTTTCCAGGTCTTTAATAATAATCACTCTATCCATGCTGTGAGAATTTACAAAATAATGATTCAAATGTTCTTTCACCATCCTACTCTATGAAACATTCACAAAATTATTATGTTGATCTTGTGAAGCCAATGCCTTTTTTTGAAGAAATTTAACATTGTCATAGTAAGAAGTCTTTTTTTTCCCCACACGTGTGACCTTAATATTCAACAACCCTACTGTTTCCTCTATTTTAATTTCTTTTTCATCCAGAAATATTTGAAAATTTCTGAAGTGCATTGAGGTATGTTCATAATAACTTCATTACTGTTTAATTTATCTAAATGTCATTATGCCATATTTATTTTGATTAGCAGTTTGATTAATATAGACTTTGGGATTAACAGTTTATTTTCAGTCTCAAACAGCCAAAGGTATGTTTGAGTTCTGCACTTCTGTTAACCCCTCTTTCTATAAATGTTGACTCCATTTAATTGAATCATTTAAATAATTCATTAAATTGTTTAAATATGGAAAATTAATAATCTTTTGAATTTTCCACTTATAAATATATTCACCTTTTTCCTATTTAATAATTTTTGGTTAATTCAGACAATTTTAATATTATAGTAGCTATGACTATGATAAGCTATCAAGATTTCTAACACCCACATGCACAGCAGACTGATTTTATTAATTTATAATATGGAGCTCAGACACAAAACATGCAGGAAATCAGAAATATTCTGAATAGTCCAAAATTATTAATCATATGTATATAGAAACTTGAGTCAAAGTCACAGACCGTATTTTTAATAAAGTCTCAAAAGAAATTTCTCCCAATGTGAAAAGAGAGGAATGGATCAGTGTAAATTAATCAAACAGAACATGAAAAAGAATCAGATAAGAAAATAATCCCACATGACACAAAGTAACGAAAGCAGTAAGCAAACAGAACAAAAGAAGGATATTAAAAGCTGCAAGGGAAAAGACACAGTCACATATAAAGGCAGGTCTTTAAAACACCACAATGCAATTCATGAAAACTCAAAATTCTAGAAGAGCCTTGGTAGATGTTCTACAAACTCTGAGATTAAAGATGCTTATCCAGATTATCATATCTCTGGCATCTATCAAGAACAATCAACAGAGGAAGAAAGTCTTTCTAAGATGTAACAAAACTTAAATATTTTCTTTCTACCAATTAAGTGCTACAGAAGGTATAAATGGAAAAAGTCAGGTTGAAGATGCAAGTAGCAGTTTTAACTGACCCCTTTGTTTCTAGTGAAATAGAAGCATCATTAAAGGTATCCCAAGTCAAAAACGACAAGGGCAAATAGAGTCAGTGAAAAATTATACCAGACATTCAAAGAAGAATCAATGCCAAAATTCCTCAAGTTATTTTCCAAGACAGAAATATTTTAAATCCTATTCATGAGGCAATTATGACCATGATCAAAATCATACAAAAACCCAGAAAAAGAGATTGTAGCTGAATATCCTTTGTGAACACAAAGTAAAAATCCAAAAACATATCAAATTTTACTTTTCAAATAAAATCATTTTTTCAAATCAAATCTAAGAATATTCAATGAAAATTATGTACTATGAGTATATTGATGTCCTCTAAGAGATGCAGGGATTGGTCAATATTCATAAATCAATGAAAATAAATATTGTAATGTATGAATTGATTGGAAGAAAAATAACTTCTGATCATCTCGTTAGATGTGAAGGAATGGCCATTGACATAATCTATCATCCCTTCATGACTAAAGTCTTAGAAAGATTAGAGATATATGGGACCTACCTCACATTAATATAGGCAATTTACTATAAGTCCATGTCTAATGTCAACCTCAATGAAGGGAAGCCCAAATAATTAAAGAGAAATGAGAAAAAATAAGAGATGACCACTCTGTCCCTACTGAGTCAACATAGTACTTGCCATCATAGCGAAAGTAATAAAACAACTGAAGAAGAACAAAGAGATACAAATTGAAAACTATGAACTCTAATATATCTATGCAAAATGATTTGATTTTATACACAAAAGCCCCAGCAGAGAAACTTTACACCTTATAAATTCTTTTATCAAAGTTGAAGGGTACAAAATAACAAACATATGCTTAAAAGTCAATGACCTTTTTGTATTCCAAAGATTAACAAACTGAGAAAACATCAGAGAAACAAAAATTTTCACAATAGCCTCAGGAAATTAAAATATATTGAGATTACTCTAATCAACAAAGTAAAATAAAGACTTTATGATCAAAAACTTAAAACATTGAAGAAAGAAATTGAAAAAGATACCAGAAGATCCCCCCACATCCTTCTATTAGTAGGATTATAGTGTAAAAATAATTATCCTACCAAAAATGATCTATATAGTCACTGCAAATCATAACAATTCTTCATAGACCTTAAAGAATAAATAAACAACGCCCCCCCAAAATACAACTTCTATCTTCATATAGAAACTAAAATATCTAGGACAGCCGAAATAAATTAGGTTAATTAAAGAATTGCTAGACGTATAACCGTCCCAAATTCTATTTGCACTACAGAGCTATAGTAACAAATATAGCCTGATATTGTCATTATAAAAGAAATGTTCTTAAGTGAAAACAAAAACACAGGCATAAATCCACACACATATAGATACTTGAATTTTTACAATAATACAAAAAAGTACACACTAGAGAAGAGGCAGCATCTTCAAAATCCTAATGGTCAAATTGTATTCTTGCATTTTGACATTTACAAATTAATTCATATTTATCACCCTGAAAAAAAAGTTCCAAATGGATCTAGGATTTCAACAGAAGGCCAATTATGCTCAATCTACTTGAAGAGAAAGTAAGGACTAGGCTTGCGCACACTTATACTTGAAAGACGTTCTGAACACAGCTGCATTAGCTCATCACTAAGATCAACAATTAAGAAACAGGACCTCAAGAAACAGAAAAGCATGTGTATATGACTTCTATCATGTGCATTCTCAAATCCAATTATAGTAATGAAATATAAAAACAAAAAAATAACATGATGCAGTTATATAAAGTATGAACGTAACATTATGACTTTCCAAAGGAACAACTCTTTGCTTTTATAAGAATTGAAGGAGGTTATGATTTTTCAAATACTAAGTGGTAAATAATCTTCACCGTCCTATTTGAAAGTGGTGATTGATTATTTTGTAGTTGTGCTCCTCTAAGCCAAAAACCATGAGCCACTAAATGCAATATTAAGCCAGAATTCCTACAAATGGTAAATTGATTCTAGACCTATTGCTCATTCTAGAATACAAATGGGCATGCATCCCAGGTCTGTCCAAGTAAAGGCTAGCATGGAGAATGTTTCAGCTTAGTGTTGAAAATGAAGACATTTATTTTCTCCACCAAGGTCGAAGATGTGAGCCAAGTTTAGAGTCGGCCATGATATTTGTCATAAATAAAACCTTCCATGCTTGTGTGTGTGTGTGTGTGTGTATAAGACATGTGTGGACATAGAGGGTGATGGAAGGAGAGAAAGGAGGAGATAGAGAAAGCCAAAGGGAAAAAGAGACAGATAGAGACATAAAGAGAGAAAGAGAGAGTAAAAGAGAGAATCACCTAATGACTGAATTGATTTCTTGATGGGAATTTTTTTTCGTCAGACAGAACCTTATTTGTGTTAAGCCATAGTCAAGCGAAGTATTTCCAAAGAACAAACTAGAGTAAGTTTTCATTCCACACACACACACGCACACACACATAAACGTAGATAGATAGATAGATAGAGAGAGAGAGAGATAGATAGATAGATGATAGATAGATAGATAGATAGATGATAGATAGAAAGATAGATAGAAAGAAAGAAAGAAAGAAAGAAAGAAAGAAAGATAGATAGATAGATAGATAGATAGATAGATAGATAGATAGATAGATAGATAGATGATAGATAGATAGAGATTATTTGGTAAAATTTTGGTAAATGTTTCAAGTAAAACTTTGTCATGCTTGTTGATGCTTGTTTGGGAACTTGTCCTCTACTCCTGATGTATGTCGAGAGGAACTTCAGTAACTTCACAGGATTCCACGGCTATTTTAATGTTGAGTCAGGTGATGATAAGTTTCTTGGATTTTATTTCCTTAGGATTATAGTTAATTATAAACTACTGGTGATTATGCTCCGCTTCTAAATATCATATTAGTCCTTTTACAATTCTGATTCAGAAGCAAAATTATTCTATGTCATGAAAGCCATGTTTCCTTTAATTGCACTTCAAAAAATAAAATCGTGAGTCTAGATTTATTTTCCATTTAATGAATTATAAAACCAAGGAAGTATATGAGAGAATTGCAATACTAGAGCATGCTAATGAAAGATCATAAACTTGAAAATGAGAACATTAATGGGTTAAACCCCACTCTGACCACAGCGAACTATCTTAAGTTTTCTGACTGCAGAGTAGAGTCAGTCACAGACACAAGTAAGTTGAGGTGTTGTTCAGGGGACATATTTATTATTCAGAAAGAAAAAGTTACCTTGTAAAGTATATACCATGGAAGTATGATAGGTTTATATAAAATTATAACATTTGTGTGATATGCATAAAATTTTTAGAAGCCATAGTGTTTCAAGGGACAATTAAATCCCCTGAAACTCGAAGGGTTGGAAGGTTGCGAGGTGCCATGTAGATGCTGGGAACCCAATCTGTCTCCTTTCCAAGAATAGCTAGTGCTCTTCACGGCTCAGCCATGTCTCCACCCCTCGAGCTGTTTAGTGTTAATTACAAGTTTTACTTTAGTCATTGCATAAACTTCCCTCCATATAGACTGTATAAAACTACTTACATTCAATCTTATAAAATAGTGTTAAAATTTGCACATTTTAGATAAATAAATAAGACTAGACATAAGTATACATTCCTCTAAGATTTTATACCAATATGAATTGGCGGTACTTTTAATTTTTTGCATCTGGACAGAGATAATATATTTTACATGCATACAAAAGGCACCAATATCAGCTGTACTCTGGGGAGCCATCTCTGACCATAACAGTTTACCAGTTGATACAACTTTACCCAGGATCATTTTTCTGTGATTCAACGTTTAGGTATGCTTAGCTCTCTAAAGAAATGTGACTGAACACATGAATTATAACTTGATTTAAATTTTGTTAAAGTTTTAAGACATTACTAATCATTCATTTTACCGGTGAAAGCTTTTGTCCAATAAATTATGTAATAACTAAAGTTCCCCTACTAATAAGTTTTAAAAGCAAATATTTCATAGGCCCTATTCTGTACTTAATTGGCTATCCCATATTAGGTAAAGACGTGCCCATTCCAACTTACTTCAGAATCACTCCTGCTTAGAGTTTGATTTGATGGATGACTCAATTCAAAACTAAAGACGAAAGTGGTTATTGTTCCAAGCATTGCTTTTCTAGTGTCTGTGCTTTAGTAGCCTTCAGAAAATTGAGTACCTACTTGGTTTTGGCACTTTGCTCCGTTGAGAGCCCTGTACAAATTCCCCCTCTATGGACTTCATCCATGGGATTAGATTTCCAAATAATCTCTTTTAGCATAGATTTCAAGTAACAGAATTTAAAAATAATTAATTAATTTTCCCTACATAATTCAGCCAAATAACAACTTGAATTTCGGTTGAAATTTCTCATTAAGGGAGATACTCTTATTCTCTCTTGTCAAATATCTGTGTTGGGTATTTAACTTGCATCTATAAAATAGGCAGTAATTTGATATACTCATGATAGATAAATGGTAAATACAACAAATTATTGCCATGGACTGTTTTTCTCAATTGAAATAATTAGCAAAAATTTTAGAATCTGCTCTATAATTCATTTTCCCTTAATTTTTGAAACAAAGTAAATCTTCATAATTTTATTAAAAAGTTTTATTTGAGGGCTGGAGAGATGGCTCAGTGGTTAAGAGCTTTGCCTGCTCTCAAAGGTCCTGAGTTCATTTCCCAGCAACCACATGTGCTCACAACCATCTGTAGTGAGATTTGGTGCCCTCTTCTGGCCTGCAGGGACACATGCAGGCAGAACACTGAATAGATAATAAATAAATAAATCTTAAAAAAAAGTTTTATTTGATGAATGAAAGGAATAAATACTAGTTTCACAATTATTCAATTAAAACTCTAAATTCTCATTATTCCTTCCCCTTATTATAGTTTGTTTCAGAAAATTTTTGCTACAACTAAAACTCAAAATCCTAATGAATTTTCATATCATGTAAGTGCCATGTATACTTGATTTAGTTCAAACTAAAGGTTGCATAATTGAAAATATTAGTTAGAATCAGCTAATAATGGCCATAGCTTGTAGGATAAAAATAGAAACAAATTATCTGCTTCATTATACATGCCACATACTTGTAAAAAATAAAGTCAGTTTGTAGAAAAGCACCAATTACTGAATTTTAACCTTTTGAAAAGGTCATTTGAGAAATGAACAGTGGATAAGACAAAGCAAATGAAGTCAGAAGATTATGTTGTTTAACGTTGCTAAAAGAATTATGAGCATCCTTTAAGCCTGCAATATGGGAATCTTTATTTAACAACTCTGAAGTTGAGTCTGTAATTGTTTTCAATAATAATGTAAACATATGTATAGCAAGCCTCTTTTATTTTTCTTTTTTTAATATTTATTTATTTATTATATATGCAATATTCTGTCTGTCTGTATGCCTGCAGGCCAACAGAGGGCATCAGACCCCATTACAGATGGTTGTAAGCCATCATGTGGTTGCTGGGAATTGAACTCAGGACCTTTGGCAGAGCAGGCAATGCTCTTAACCTCTGAGCCATCTCTCCAGCCCCAGCAAGCTTCTTTTTTTAATAAAACAAGTATGAAACAAGTGATATGTTTTTAACACAGAAAAAAAAGGAAAGAATAATAATGTAAAATGCTCTGCTTGTTAACTTATTTTCAGAGTATTTAAGTTCAATCACATCGTTAATTAACAATGTAAAATCTGAAGTTAGATAAAGGAAAATTGGTAAAAACTGACATCATTTAGAAATGGAAATAAATACAAAGGACTTTGTAAAGTGACTGTAATTACAAACAAAGTGTCACTTTGATGTATAATCATTTCATGATTGGAAATAGCCAATAATATTCCATAAAATTAATATTTTAAGTTCATTAGTCTTGGTTAATCATAGATATTCAATCATTTTTCATTGTATGAATATCTTAGCAACCAACATTATTCTGAATTTAAAGTGATTCCAGTAGATATTTCTCCAATTATGCATTTTGAAGCTATTTAAAAATATATTAAGTATACTTATGATCATGTTTTCAAATTGTCTGTAGTTTTTATCTGTTCAAATACACTTGATAGAGTATACTTAATAAATACTTCTTACATAGATAAAATAGAAATACTGCACAGCTTTGGTTTTTCTTCACTTTGGGAGAACAATGATACCTTTTCTCATACAATCGCACAATGGTTACCAATTATAGATGTGTTGGACGTCAGGAGATTTTATGCAGGGACAGTTTTCCTTGCCCTTCTGTGAGATGGGATGCTGGATTTCTCTGGCCAATTGCTATCATTCGGGAGACTATACTTATTTCTAACCAAAGGCTTTAGTGCAAGCACTGTGTGGCAGCTCAGGGTCACTTCAATTCATTTTGTGTGAGAGATTTTGCCATTCTTCTCTTTCTCTCTGCCAAGGTGAACCTGGAACAGACTGTGGTCTAAAGATGTTGCGGCCAGAAAGACAAATTGCTGTCTAGATAGATGAATTGCTGTGTGGAGGACAGTGCCTTTCCCAGACTCACCAGCCCAATGTGGTGAAAATTTTGAGAGAAAAAAAAAAGCCACTTACTTGCATGAATTTTTAAAAATCTTGGAGATTAGAATATTCTAAAGTAATATAAAGGACCATTTCCTTTTAACTTCAACTACGTATGTTAGTAGTATTTAAAATAAAACTTTACTTGCTTGGAAGACATTTTTGTCCCTTTTCGCATATGTAATTTCCTTTACTTTCTTCAGATTGACCTGTCTTTCTGAGGTTAGAGTGTACTTGTCAATAATTTACAGAAATTTTACATGTTGGTCTTGATTATGCAATAATTACTATATAGGTTAGGATTTTGTAGACCACACTAGTCCAATGTGGAGCTGAAGACGATTACATTATTATTTGTAATAATGTTGAGCAAGATAAACATTCAGAAATATTTTTTTTCTGTCCGGTGCTCCAATGTGGGTCTCAGTCTCTGTCTCCTTTCAAGAGCAATCAGGGTTCCCTGCCCTGTGGGAAGTCCAAGGACCACCCACCTCCATCCAGGTCTTTTAAGGTGAACATCTAAACTGCCTAGGCTCCTACAAAGCCAGTACGTGCAGTAGGATCAAAAACCCATTGCCATTATTCTTGAGTTCTCAGTAGTCCTCATTATTTGCTATGTTCAGCTAGTCCGGTTTTATCCCAGGCTTTTTCAGACCCAGGCCAGCTGGCCTTGGTGAGTTCCAGATAGAACATCCCAGAGGGGGACTTGATTGGGGGATGGGGACGGAAAAGGGAGGCAGTGGCGGGGAAGAGACAGAAATCATAAATAAATAAATAAATAAATAAATAAATAAATAAATAAATAAATGAAATATTTTTTCATGAACATGTAATTTTAAATCTGAGAAGATATGAAATTTTTTAGATATTACATTAAATAAAGAAAGAAATGCATTTTTTTTCAAAAAGAGGCTTATGGGTGAACTTCTCAGGACATTTCTAGGAAGGATTTACTGAACTGACAAAGAGAATGTACTTAAGAATGGGTGCAATCATCTATTGATATAAAGAAGTTCAGTGAAAACTTTCAAGTTTTAACAAGTTTCTAAGAGACACTCCCCTTATCCTCTTCTTGGGCATGGCATTGTTGTAAAAGTGACCACAAAGTACCTATTGGAATCTACTTGTTTTTTGTCAACTGTGAGAACATTGGAAACTGATAGAACACCAGAAAACTAGGTACAACCCCTGAAGGCAAATGGACTTCTGGAAAGAAGTAACTAAATGCAAATTAGTAAAATAAAGCAATGGCATACCATTTAAACCTATGGCATTATTTTAAAATTAAAGTTCAATAATTCAGAATAAAAATGTGTCAAATTATATATACTAAAAGTAAAAATTAATTGTGCAATATTTACTTTGTTATTTAATTTTAAAAGCTTCACAAATTGAAAGCATAGATATAAATCCCAAAACCTATGGACAATTGATTTTTGACAAAGAAGCAAAAAAGAAAAAAAAATTACAATGAAGAAAAGAATGCATCTTCAACTGGCATAGCTAGATGTTGGAATGCAGAAGAATGTAAAAAGATCCATATCTGTTACCTTGCACAAAACGCAAGTCCAAGTGGACCAAAGACTTTAACATAAATCCAGTTAGATATGAACCTAATATAAGAGAAAGTGGGAAATTGATGTGGGATTCCCCTCTGTATGCTGCAAATAGCACTGGTTAATAAAGAAGATGTTTGGGTCCATTTCAGTGCAGAATAGGGCAAGGAAGAAATTCCAAGTAGATAGAGTGATGTGGGATTCCCCTTTGTATACTGTTAATACCAATGATTTATAAAGAAAACTGTCATGGACCTGCACAGGGAATAGAGGTAGACAGGAAAACTAAACTGAATGCCAGGAGAAAGAAGAAGGAGTTAGGGAGACTTCATGGAGCCTCTGCTGGAGACAGACATGCTGAAACACTGCTGGTAGGCCGTGACATTGTGGTGATGCACAGATTAATGGAGATGGGTTAAATTAAGATGTAAGAGTTAGGAAATAAGAAGCTAGAACTAATGGGCAAAGCAGTGATTTAAATAATATAGTTTCTGTGTAATTATATCTGGATTCTGGGCAGTTGGGAAACAAAGAAGCAGCCTTGTTACTACAATAGAAAAGAAATAGTCTTGAACACATTGACATGAGACTACTTCCTAAATAGATCATGAATAGCGAAAAGACTAAGATAGAAATAGTCAATGGGACCTGATGAAACTGAAAACCTTCTACAAAACAAAGGGCACTGTCAATGGGACAGAACAGCAGCCTACAGAATGAGAATGGTCTTCACCAGCCCCACATCTAATTCAGGGAAGACCTCCAAAATATAGAAAGAGCTCATGAACCTAGACCTCAAATTAACAAATAATCCAATTGAAAAATGGGATACGGACCAAAACAGAGAATTCTCAAAGAATTTCACATGGCAGAGAAACAAAGAAATATTCAACATCTTTAGCTCTCAGGTAAATTCTGATCAAAATGATTCTGAGATTCCATCTTACTACTGTCAGAATAATTTAGATTAAAAGAACCAATGGACAGCTCGTGCATGAGAGGATGTGGAGTAAGGGGAACACACCTCCATTGCTGATGGAAGTGCACTTTTACAAACACTTTGGTAGTCAGTATGGTGGTTAATTAGAAAACTGAGAATCATTCTACATGAAGACTCAACTATTCTACTCTGCTCAATCACATCTTCTGGACACTTGCTCAAATATGTTCATAGCAACTTTATTTGTAATAGCCGGAATCTGGAAAAAAACACTTAGATGTGTCTCAACCAAAGAATGAATAAAAAAAATGTGGATCATTTAAATAATGGAATATTGATTAGCTGGTAAAAATACCAGGACATTTGAAGACAAATGATTGGAAATAGAAAAAAAAAATCATCCAGAGTGAGGTAACCCAGAACCAGAAAGATAAACATGGTATGGACCCACTATTAAGATGATAATAACTCTAAATTAAAAATGTGTTGCGTTTCACAAACCCAGAGAATCTAAGTAACAAGGAGGGCCCAATGGTGGAATATTGGCTATCCTTGGGAAGCAGAAAAAGATCTTCCTGGGTAGACAGGGATGAGGGACAGGTGAGAATGAGAACTTGAGGGTTGGGAATTGGGTGAAGTAGACGGAAGGAATATTTAAAGAGATGGCTGGTAATTGGGCATTTGGGGTTCAGGTAGAAACCTGATGTGAGGGAAACTACCACAAATCTGCAAGGATGACCTCAGTTAAAACTCCTAGCAATAGTAGATAAATAGCCTGAACTGTCCGTCTCCTATGACTAAATTGGTGACTACCCCATTTATCGTCAGAGAGTCTTCATCCCATAACTGATGGAAAAAGATACAGAGACACACAGTCAAAAAGGCCGAGCTTAGGGAATCTTGTTGAAGAAGATGGTAGAAGCCATAAGTGTCAAGGCCATCACAAAAACCCCTACAGAAATAAATAACCTGGTTCAAAGAATCCTACAGTATCTGGAGTTTGAACCAATAACCAGGGAACCTGCATGGAACAGACAAAAACTCCCTCCATATATGTGACATCTGTGTGTCTTGGTCAATTTGTGGGTCTCCTAAAAAAGGACCAGAAGCTGTTTCTTTTGATCTCGCTGGCTTCTAGAACCTATACCTCATACTGGCTTGCCTTTATCCAACCTTAATACAAGAAGTGTTTATTTGTACTGCAACTTGATAGGCCATGCTTTGTTGAAATGCAAAGGAGGCCTGCAACCTCTGAACAGAAACAGATAAAAAATGGATTGATGGGGGTGAAGGATGGATAGTGTGGAGAAGGAACGGATTGAGAGGAGGGAAGGGGAGCAGGTATATAAAATTAATTAATTAAGCTTCACAGATTAAACAGCAGCCATAAATACTTTAATCAAATAATAGTCACTGATTTTAGACAACAAGTTGTAAAACAGTTTTCTAGCCCTATTTGAAAACAAGAAATAGAAACCTCAATAAGAATTTTAGGGAAGAGACGATGCAAGAAGAGTAATACAATTTTGCTGAAATTTTAACAAAGAACCCTGTTTCTCCACACTAGTTTACAACTTCACATATTCAAGGTCAGCAACTAATCAGTTGCATAGAAAATAAGAATTTTTTCAGTTACCCAGCTAGCTGACTGAGATTGTTACTGCTGCATTCAAGTTCTTATAATCATTCTATAATTAATTTCTAATGTATGTTCAAACAAGCATGTCTCAACTTTATTTTAACCTATGATCCATTTTGGTAAACATCAAACTTTTATATTCTCCATTAATGTCACTTGAGTTTCAAAATAAATTAGGCATTGTCACCAAGAGTATGTCAAATCAATGATAATATTAGTTAAAAATATTATAATGTGAGAGATAAGGGCACTCTGTGCATAAGGTCTGTGTGCTTGGCACAGGGTTCACCCTCCTGAGGACTGAAGTTTAAACACAATATGGGTCATTTTCAATGTCATGTTTGTTTTACTCTTTAGTTTTTATGCCAAGTTTTAATGGCGCTATTTGTTTGACTTCTGTGTCTTGATAATTGGAAAAAATAATCTTTATATTCACTTTCTTTGTTTTCAGAAATGGTTATTTTCCTTTCTACTCTCACAACCCAATTTTGCTTTTTAAAATGCGATCATCCTGGACAATGAACTTTAGCCCTGAGCACTCTAGGTAATCATTGTAGTATTTATGCTATACTCAACTTCCTAAGGCAATCATATAATCCCAAACAGTTTGAGGGTAATTATTTTCAAAATTCATAATCAAGTTTGATATTTTGAAGAAAATGGGGTTAACTTGAAAAGTTACTATGTATCAAAGTAATTTTTCTCAAGGATAAGAAGACTTTTTTTCAGTTTTATTAAAATTATGGTATCTATCAATTTTCTATCATGTACTTGTACTGTAATATGCCTTCAAAAAACAGTAAACATCCATTAAATTGAGACCAACTTTAAGTCTAAATATACCTTAATTCTAAAGTGTTTTTCAAATACAATAACAACACAGTAACTTTAAAAGAACAGTGCACTCTATCTACCTGGGAAAATAGTAATAATGAGAAAAAAGGAGGTAAGCATCAGAAGACTGAAAGAAAATTCCACTATCAAATTTATTAATCAAAAAAATTAAACAAAACAAAAAAGAAACAACAATACATTGATGACAATAATAACTTTTATTCTAATAATGAGTTTTATGTGAGGTTTTAAAAATGTGGAGAAAAATTTTAAAAGTTCCATAGTGTGTATAAGTAATGTTATTTAATTTTCAAAAATTAGGATTTTAATAATATAGTGGGAAAAGAAAGATGGTAGTAAATGATAGCAAATTAATTTTGATTAAAGAGAGATAATGCTTGCTTTTGATATTTCTGTCCAAAATAGAAAGGGTAAAGCCTGTAAGTATAAGGGCAGAAAAGAAAGCATGTTTTTCTATTATATTTTATAAGAAACATGTTTATCTATTATATTTTATTCTTCATAGTTTGCATCAATAAATTATGCTTTGATATTTCCTGTGAAACTATCAATAATGTTTGTTCTGACATTAAAGAAAATATATATGCAGTAAAATAAATGAAATTCACTGTTCAATGGATAACCAGGGAATCTATTTATGTTTACATATTTTAGTCCTGAGGACTGAACACATGGCCTCTTGTATCTGGTGCAAGTATTCTGCCACTGATTAATATTCCTGTATTCCCTACTGAAGGTTTTATAAAGAGGGTTTTGTTTATTATTATTATTCAAAAAACATATTTATATAAATTCCATATTTCCTAAATCATAAGAGACCAAGATAATTTATTAATTCATTCAGCAGAGTCATGGTGCTTTAAATACATATATAAATAAAGATCAATCAATAAATCACATATATTTTTGGATTTTTTCCCAACAAACCCATCATTTAACAGCAAAGAACAGAGCTTTAAAATCCAGCAAAATTCATCCAATGTTTAATCACTAAAGTTTTATGCCAAGCAGATGCAATAAATCTTAATCAATATAACTATTTTTAAGGACCCTGATTCTATGGTGATATTAATGATTAGCATATATCAGATATTGATAAATCATTAAAATATCATTGTGAAAACTCTGTAAATGGCACTCATAATTGCATTAGCTCTTGGAATTTTATCATTTCTCCGTGGAAGTTAGTCAGAATAAGGAAAAATCAAGAATTCATTCCAAGGTCTTCTCACCCAATTCTTTTGAAACTAAATATTTTTGGTAAGAATTCTCTGTTCAGCTCAGTGCCCCATTTTTTAATTGGGTTAATTAGCATTTTAAAGTCTAGTTTCTTGAGTTCTTTATATATTTTGGAGATCAGACCTTTGCCTGTTGCAGGGTTGGTGAAGATCTTCTCCCAGTCAGTACGTTGCCTTTTTGTCTTAGTGACAGTGTCCTTTGCTTTACAGAAGCTTCTCAGTTTCAGTAGGTCCCATTTATTCAATGTTGCCCTTAATGTCTGTTGCTGCTGGGGTTATACTTAGGAAGCGATCTCCTGTGCCCATCGGGAATTGCTATTTTATTAGATTCTTACATCACTTACATAAAGTACATTCAAATTCAGAGTAAATCTTGAATATAGTGATCTATTATTTGTGTTTTAATAAGCACAGCTTCCCTGAAGATTAGAGCATGAAGCAGTCACATTAGTCAGCCATAAAGACCAGGGAGTGGTGCCACACACCCTTAATCCCAGAGGAGATGGAGGCAGAAAGATCTCTGAGTTCAAGGCTACCCTGGGCTACACAAGATCAATCCAAAAACAGATTCAGGTGGTGGTGGTTCACACCTTTAAACTCAAGGTATGGAAATCACACAGCATTAATTCTAGCACTAGGAAAGTGGGACAGGAGCCATATAGGAACTCACTGGAGTGTGGAGTCTGAGGATTTGTGAAGACAGGATCCCGCCCTTTTGATCTGAAAATTTGGTAGAGGTAAAAGGTCTCTGTAGCAGTTGTTTGCTTTCCCTTTCTGATATTCAGGTAGAAACCCTATATCTGTCTCTTGGGTTTTATTATTCGTGCAACCCTCTACAGACAATAAAGTAAACTGAAAATGCTGTGTAGACTCCACTTCACATTTCAGGAACATAGCTGGCGTCAAATCTAGTAAGAGGCAAAGATTCAATTGATCTTTCTCTAGGACTCCAGAATATATGCTGTAATTGTTTGATATTATAGCATATAACTCAGACAACTAATATGGTTCATGAAACACCTTTAAGTCAGGAAGTTGAGGCAACAGTACATGAATGGCCATTGAAGAAACAACCTAGGATAGAGTGTGAATCCATGCATACTTGTCAAACAATATATTTCTTCAAGCAACATCAACGAATTGATATGTGATAGAAGTTGTTTATCCCTTAGGATTTGACTCAAAGGAAGTTACATGCAACATTTAAGTAGATTTAGTACTGAATACTTCCTTAGAATCAGTTTACAAATCACCTGGTTCTTATACATATCTATTACAAGATTTGTGCATTTCTTACTAAGGCATGACACTGTTCCTAATCAATCACTTTCTAAAATACAGTTCACTGTACAGTTTTATCCAAATAAATGTATCTGACCATGCTTATTATTATAAAAATATATTTAAAATGTCTTATGCATACAAATTATGTGTGTGTATGTGTCTCATATGGGGCTAATCAATTTATTTTGCAGCCAAATCTAATAATACCTGTCTTGGGGTGAATTGCAACTTTGCAAGACCTCCATCCCTTTTAGTTACAGTGCATGTTTTTGTATCATTTTCTGGCTGCGTGTGCTTATCCATGACTATCTATAAAAGCAACTTTACCTTAATTAGGGACTTGAACAATGAACATGGCTTCTTTAAGTGATATACACTGTTCAACATTTGTTTTTGTCTCACAAAAATTGGTTAAATGTCAAAGAAAATGACCTTCTGATGGGCTCTGTCTATTTTAGGATGCTCGGTTAATTTTTCACTGTATTTTTACAGCATTTTACACAATTTTTTCTTTCACAATATGCAATAATCAATACAACATTTTGCACACAACTCTCATTTCTTAGACAAAAACTTTGCTCTTTTCTAATTTGAGCCTTGACTCATACTTTTGTGATAACGATCTGGATTTATATGACTGGAAGCCAGATGTTTGATAATCTTTCATAATTTTTTATAGTTTTGTATATTTTTCCACTTTGAATGGGAAGTATAAAATCGATCCATTCTCAGATGAGTCTTAGTGATCTTTTACACATTTTTCATATAGATTTAGAAAATATATATTATCTTACATATTTGCTTAAAAAAGAAAAATTGTTTCAAAGAAACTGCAAAATATAGCAATGCTAATTCTGGAATCAAATTTACACACTTATAAAACCTGAAAACTCAGCAACACAGAGTTTATCATCAAATCCTGCAGAAGAAAAAAATGATTTTATTTCTAGTGAATTTGAATATGTAGTCAATCTTATATACTGTGAATCTCACTGACTAAGAAATGCACATTCTTAGTCTTACAAAATATTAATTATAAGTAGAAGTCTTAGTTCTTCATTGCTTCTCATTGATTTCTTCCTTTTTGTAAGAACCAATAGTAATATTAAATCATTTATACTTTTATAGATTTTTTGTAAGAAAACAAATTTTATGAAGCCAATTTGTCCATAAGTAAATAAGACAAACATGTTCATAAATAATATCTATGATCAATATGTATCAAAAGAGTATGCATGGAAATATTTCAGAAAATATTAACAAAATAAAGTCTAAAAATATATATTAAGAGCACCTTTAGATATTAAACAGGTCATTCCATACCATAAAGTGTGATTTAACTTTACAAATCAGCTATATACTTAAATTCAATTAAATAGGGAAATTTACTATAATACATAGAAAAATGTGGATAAATCATTTGGCAATGAGATTTATCAAAACAAGAATACAATTTTTCTGGTGAAATGTTTGTAAAATTATGATGTACTGACATATTTCACATTAAAATCAATATATTTCTATTTATGATACCAAGTATTTTATAGAGTGCACTAAAGAAAATAATCAGCAAAAAGATAGGGGCTATAAAGAAATAAAACAAGTTGCCGTTGTTTTTCAGTGTATTTAACATTTGTAATCCATGTAGACACTCATACACCTGTCTCCAAAGGAAAGTATCATTTCACAGACACATTCTCCATGATTTTATTCATATTATTGAACACATTCACAAATATTGAACTACTCCTTTTCCTTTTAACAAGAATATTTTTTAACAAAATTTAGAAAACCCACATAACTCAAATATAAAGACTTTAAACACAATGCAAAATGTTGAATATTGGTGCCAGAATTAAAAATACTTGGACATTTTCAGAACATACATGTTTGTGTTCTTTTTCCCTTTAACTTAACAGCAACTGACAACTTTAATACACTTTAGTTGGAACTGTTTATTTTGTTCTTTTTCTTATAAATGAAAAGATGCAGTTAGATTAACATATTTATTCATATACTGTTTCTTAAAATATTACATTAAAAGCATTATGACATATTTTATGGTACAATGACACAAAGCACCTGTTTTAGCTATTTGTTAATTATAAGAAAAAAAATTACCTCAAGGTTGATAAAACAGTTATTTTTGTAAACTAACATATTGGCTAAATATGAATTGTATTTTAATGTTGAAGATGTTTAAACAAATTCCTGAATTGCAAGCTGTTTCAAACATTGTATTTTTTTCTGTTAACTTACTCTCACTTTAACTTACTACTTTGAAAATTGCATATTCTTAATCATCGTTGTCTATATAGCTGTTCTAAATTCTTTTTTATCTGTAGTTCTATTCTAAAGTCTCTTTTATTCGAGGACTGTAAATAACTGTATGATGTATTCTTTCTTTGCAATAGTAATAGATGACAGTCAATTGAATCTCTGTAGGACTGGTCTGAAGCAACTGGAAATAATATAGCAATCATGCCTTAGCCTATTAATTTCTGCTATTCAACTGACCAAATAGATTTGACAATAAACTAATGTGATTTTTTCCCATGCCAATTGGCTATTTCTATATCCAAAAATATCTAAATATGTGATGAATTGGAAATTTTTATCCTGACATTTAGATACAGCATTGCTACAGATGAAATATGACTTCAAATGATGTGAAGTATCATCATGAAATACAATGTCTAAAATAGACACTAGCATTTGGCAAGAATGGGACTTGACCTTTACAGACAATTAAAGTTTTGTACTTCTATTCTCCAGTCTGTTACAAATACATGTGATTTTGTGTATTTATATTCTTGTGTTCAATAAGAAAAAAATTAATCTTTTACCCATCCATTTTCCACTAATAAAGTTAATGGGAATTATTTTGTGTGAAGCAGTTATGAAAATTGATAATTTAAATTCTATACCATTAAGTGTATTTAATTTACTAATTTATATTAAAGCAAATAAATACTTAACACAGTGATGCTTAGCAAAAAAAATAATTTATTCCCAAAAAGACATGTGCCAATGTCTGGAGATATTCTTGTTCTTTAAAAAAAATAAACTACTGGAAAGTATTAAATAGAAGACAATGTTTCAATTTTTCCTGTCAGAGCAATGACTAATTCTGTCCAAACCATCAGAGATTGAGCTTAGGATGCCCTTAGTCAACACATAAAATGACAGCATCATATTGTTAGCTAGTGCATTTAGTTTGTTGTTCTAAATATATCTTTATAAAGAATTTTGAGTTAGTATTGAAAGAATGTAAGCAGAGCATGCAGCAGAGCTCAGTTATAAACTATTTTCTTATATTTGGAATCATTTTGTGTGCATAAATTGACAACATACATGGGAAATTAGTAGAAATTACCCATCATTAAAGAAAGAAGGAAAGCAAGACACAGTCTTTGTAGAAATTTTAGAAATCTCTAAGTTGCAAAACATTAAGGAAAAACTAAATGTTTAAAATTTTGTACATGGGAAGCAGTGGTTACATCCATCCAAATCACTCAAGTATTGTAACTGGTAAGCATTTTTTTTTTTTTTTGCCTGTCAGGTTGGTATTTTAGCACAAACGATCCATAAATGGGCAAGATTCTCAGAAATTATCTTTTTTTTTTAAAACAACCTACATATCTACTTTGGACATGGTGAAATTCAGCCAGTAGACAGGAAACTTTTATCTTACTCTCTTTGATATGTCTCTGTTTTTAAAGAGAACACACTGTGTATTCAACATTAAGTAATTTCTCTATATTTCTGGCAAGAAGTCAAGATCAGTGCCAATATGCTTTACCATTTTATTGCTAGAAAAAGCTTCCTGACCAATAAGTAATTAGAAAGTAGCCTTTGTGGCATTCATATTCACACATAGCAATTCCAGAGCTCCTAGGAATGGCCTTTCTCATCCTCTTCAGTATTTGTACTATTGGCCTTCCAGATACTTTTCCAAATTTTTAAGACATTACAAACAGTATTTTTTTTAAAAGATTGAGTAGGATAGCTGTTGGCACACCACAGTCTATTCTAAGAAATTACCAGTTGGTCTTGGAAAATGTATTAATAATTAATAATGACAAATGCCTTACAAAATTAATTTACAGGAAGAAAGTTTATTTCGGTTAACAGCCAAAGGTGTAATCTGTGCTTACTCTAGTATTGGTCTTTCCACAATGGTTGACTCAATCTAATAATTCTAACTCTTCCCAGAAATATGTTTCAATGGTGACTCTGAATCCTATATGGTTCAGATTTAAGTTTTACCCCTACAGGCCAAAAAATTGGCTTGATAAGTAACGGTTTTTGCTGTGAGACTGTAAAAACTTGAGGTTTGATTCCAAGAACCCTCATATTTGGCCTCAATCAAGTATACCATAGGATACACACATGTGCTTATGTGCATATACCCACAATAGTAATAATTAAATTAAAAATCACAATTTAAAAACATTTCAACTGTCACAACCCTACCCATTATCAATTTGACACTGAAACATGTTGTTTTTAAGCAGAATATTTTTCTGTTAGTCCCATAAATTCATTACAATATTATAATCAGAGAAAGAAGTCAAACCAATTTTAAAAGTTTTAGCACTTTCAGCACTGTTCAAATGTATAGTGCAGAGTCTCTTTTGAGAGTTGGTTCATCACTGTGAGTGAATTCATATATGATAAAAAACAAAGTACATCTTCTCCCTCCTTCTACTCTTCAACTGGACCTTGGGAGCTCAGTCCAGTATTCCAATATGGGTCTCTGTCTCTATCTCCATCCATCGGTGGTTATATTCAAGATAGTCATCAGTCTGACTACAGGACAAGGCCAGTTCAGGCACCCTCTCCTCCACTGCCCAGGGTCCTAGCTGGGGTCATCCCCGTGGACTCCTGGGATCCCCTCTAGAGCCAAGCTTCTTGCCAACTCCCAAATGGCTCCCTCAATTACGATATCTCCTTCCCTGCTCCCATATCTCTCCTTCCTCCATCTCAACCATCCCACTCCCCGAAACTCTCCCTAACAATACCCTTCTCCCTTCTCTCTCCCCCTGTCCCCTTTCCCTCATGCTCCTAACTTTTGCTTGGTGATCTTGTCTGCTTCCAGTTTCCAGGAGGATCTATAGATGCTTTTCTTTGGGTTCACCTTATTATTTAGCTTCTCTAGGATCACGAACTATAGGCTCAATAACCTTTGGAAGTCAGGACCATGAGGGGTTGGTCTATCCACTGAGACAGTGTGCTTGAGCTAATCAAGCTCACCAAATCCAGCTGGACTAGGACTGAACAAGCATGGGATCAAACTGGACCCTCTGAGTGTGGCTGAGAATTGGGGCAGACTGAGAAGCCAATGGTAATGGCACTGGGATTTGTCTCTAAGGCATGTACTGGCTTTTTTGGATCCTATTCTATTTGGATGATTACTTTCCTAAGCCTGGGTTTTATGGGGAGGGCCTTGGACTTCCCACAAGGCAGGGTACTCTGCCCTCTCTTAGGACTGGAGAGGGAGGGGGGAAGGGTGAGTGGGGGGAGAGGGAAGGAAGTGGGAGGAGAGGAGGAAGTGGAAATTTTGATTGGTATTATTTATAAAGTAATAAAAACTTATAAAATTGGAACAAAACAAAGTACATATTTCCAATTTGCAACGGTATATCCAGAATACTCCATTCTAAGAGAGAGCAATGTGACATAGAAGTCACAGAACTACAGAAAGACTGAAACACAACAGGACATAACAAATCCTGTAAATCTAAGTCAGAAATTTGTGGCTCACTTTGGAATCATATGCACTCTAAATTGCTTATACAATTTAGACCCTCCATCTCAACTATCTTGGGCATCCAAGTCATCTGCTTTGGGCAATCTCCACTCCATGCTTGCTGCTTCCTTCAGGGACATACTCATGGTTATTGCATCTCTACCATCCCAGTATCTCTCTTGCAACTTAGACTTCTTTATATCTTCACTTACATGTTGTCTTTTGGGGAAATTGAAAACAACATTTTATTAGCTGGCCTGGGCAGTAAACTTGAACAATGCCCCCCAAAAAAGGCCAGGTTTCTTCAGTTTTTCACCTGCATGTATGCAAAATCAGTACCATAAAATAGGTCTATTACTATCTATTTTTATCTCAGGATCAAGCTTGGTCCTGTTGACTCACAATTTTATTTGCTTCTTGTGTCTTCCAGCTTGACTCCTTGGAAATATTTTCCAAAGCAGCTGTTTGGGGGTACAGGAATCTACTTCAGTGGCATTCGAGTTTGGGTTCTGAATTTTCTAATGGAGTTACATTTTACAAAACAGAGACTTTACTGAAAAGAGCTGTTCCTTTAGGATAACTTTCCTGTGGGCCAGTAAAAATTAACTGACTGTTCTTTAATGGCATTACTACCACTGATAATTAAAGCCATACTGGAACTGCTAATGTCTGTAACTTCAACCTCTCTCACATTAATTTTCTCCCCAATCTGTCCATTTCACATATATCTGCTTCAGTGTTGTTCTCTTCTCTCTGTATATCTGGCCACAGGTGTTAAACATGCCAAAACCATGAAACGCCAAATGATTTCTTCCACTCTAAGTAGTCTATGGTTTTTCAGTTCATGCTTACTCAAATTCTCAGGGCATGCAAAGGATGAATCCAGATTCTTTGTTATATTACAATACAATACCCATAGTTCAGCTTCTCAGGGCCCTTGGTACCCCTCAACAACTCACAATCTAAGCCTCTACAATCAGCATTTTTCTTGGCAATCTATTTTGCCAAATTTTTACCAGAACAGTCTGTCAATACCTACTGTAAATATCTTGGTCTTTCCTAGCCTCACATTCTAAACTCTAACATAGACCTTCACCAAACCAGCTTTACAGGCTATCAAACACACTGTCAGTTTGTCAGTTTTAGCACAGCAAACACTTTGCACAACTTCTGTTAATCAACTTCTGGGTTAGCCATTTTTCTCATTCAAATGACAAAAAAAATCTGATACAAAAAAACTTAGGGAAAGAAGGCTTAACTCTATTCTATATCTCCCTCATGCATTCCCTTATGAATGGGAAGTTATGGTGTGGCAGGTGCTTGAGGCAGCCCATAATTGTGTTTCTACACTAAAGTAAAAGAAAGCGATGACTTACGGTGTTTATCTTACTTGTTTCTCTTGTTTCTTCATATTTAAAAATGTGTTTTTTTAAAGATTAATTTTTTATTTCATGTATATTAATATCTTGTTTGCATATAAGTGTGTATGCAACATGTGTACCTGGTCCCTCTAGACCAGGACAAATTGTCAGATCTCCCAAACTGAAGTTGCAGGCAATTCTAAATTGCATCCTGGTTACAGGGAATAAAAACCAGATCCTCTGCAAAAGCAGCAAGTGTTCTTAACTGTGAAGGTATGCTCCCTCCAAACCTACTTTCAAACATAGAAATGTACCATTTATACTTAAGTTTAATTTTCATCAAATATTAACCAGTCTAGTTATTTCCTCATAGATAAAACCAGGGTATTTTTTGTTTCTCTCTTTGTTTTCCCACAGTGATGATAAAGTCTATATAATTCAAAGAATAGATTAGTTATGATAGAGGATGAGTTTTTAATTACGCACTGCCTCACTTTCCTCTTGATCACTCATGCTTAGCTACTGGAAGGTCTGAGTACACAGAAAACAATCTCTATCAACAACATTCTTTAGTCCACTGAAGATACAGCATTCACTGGGAGTATATTTGCCCACACTTCAAATGATTTTTGTTTCACTCACACATATTTACCATTTATGTCTTCTGCAAACTGGTATTTGGATTTGATAACGTTCCTAAAACCTACTAGCATAGCATTCAGCTTTATGGTTTTTGTTGTTGTTATTTCTGATTTGGGGTTTTGTTTCTGTTTTTACTTTGTTCACACTAAGAGTTCTTGCAAAACACAAATCATGCCACAATTGACATCACATGACACAGAATTTTATCAATTCGATACTTCCTGTCTATTAATTGTTTTAAGAATCTTATAAATTGATTAATATACTGCTCTATTACTTGGAGGTCCTACTGACAATTAGTTACACTGCAAGAATTACTTCACATTACAAGGATAAACAGAGATTGTGAACTTTAACATGAGTTCTAAGTACTTGCCAAATGACTCTCAGTTCCTTAGGAACACAATAAAATCAGGCTTGGTAAGCTGGCCATCAGATACCACATTTTCAAGCACAATTCCCTCAAAAACGTCTGCCCGTTCTTGATTGTCATCCAGTTTTTTATATGCATGGGTAATGTAACCAAGTTTTCATAATGGCTCGTAAGATTAAGTCAATATGGACTGATTTTCCACTTAGTGTCTCAGGTTCTACCTCTTTCATACAGAGAGAAACTCACAGACAAGTTATCACAGGTTTTTTTAAATCTTTTTCAAAAGCCTTTCCCAATGCAAACAATTTAATAGATGAATTTTCTAATTATCTTATTTTCTGGTCCTGGACCACTGTTAAAGACTCTCTAGAGGAACTGGGGACTATTCCTTCCTGTTTAAAGGCCAGAGCTAACAGGCATCATTCATTGATTTATTTCATCCTACCTCTGTAACTAAAATTTTCCTACTGATATCAAAGAAAAGTTATTTTTACATTATTTTCATTTATCTATTTCTCCTATGGCTACTCAATTCTCAGCCAGACACATCACCCTTGGTTGCATGTCTTTTCACCTTTGTAAGGGCCATGAGATTGCTTCTTCCATCTTGTCTTTGGTTGTACCTCTACCTCTATTTGTGGGAATTATGTTGCGTGATTCCTGGACTGACAGAGACTTGCATTTCAGCTCAAGCAGGTAACTGAAGACAGACTAAGGAAACAATTATATTCAAATGGTGTTCATGAATCTATACATCCACTAGACTAGCTTGTAGGAGCATGGGTAAGAGGTTAATTACAGGAGTAATCATGAATCAAAGACAGATGTATAACTAAAATATACTCAGCATGAGTGATGACTCAGAAAAGCTGAAGCTCTGGAACTCTCTGCATAACCTTCCAATGATTTCTCTGGAGAATCTCTTCTTAAAGGAAATTACTGGTTTTTTTTCATATACTTGGGGAGAGAGTTTATGATTATCATTTTGTGGTTACCATGAGTCTTATAATTTTCATGACCTTCTTAAGCCTGCTAAATTGCTGAAATTTTTGTAATCTTTGTAAGTATTCTTAAACTTATTGGTTTTGTGAATGTCCCTTCTTTCTTCAGGAAAGAATGTTCCAATTAAATAATCTTTTATTGACAATATTAATGATTGCATAAAATCAGGGTTTTTATAATTCATAATATTAAATTTTTAATACCCCCACATAGCTCCTGTTAGTTTGATGTGGGACTCCTCTCTGTATGTTGTTAATACCATTGGTTAATAAAGAAACTGTCTTGGGCCTATGCAGACCAGAATAGAAGTAGGCAGGGAAAGCTAGGCTGAATGCTGGGAGAATGAGGGCTTAGTCAGAGGGAAGCCATGGCCATGTAGCCCCACTTGAGACAGATGTGGGAATTTCACCTGGTAATCCACCTCCTCGTGACTCGACATAGATTAAAGAGATGGATTAAATTAAAATATATGAGCTAGCCAATAAGAAACTAGAGCTAATGGGCCAAGCAGTGATGTAACAAATACAGTATCTGTATAGTTATTTCATTTCTGAGTAGCCTGACGGTCGGGAAATAAACAACCGACCTCCTACAACATTAGTTTAAAATCATGGTAGTTGTTGAGACCTCCTCTTTAAGTATAATGTCTTTTAAAAAGAAAATAAAGACAAACTTTGATGTCTTCTTCATTATCATATCTGGATAAAAATGTTGAATCTAGAAGGCATTTAATAAATGCATTACACATGATAACAATTCTAACAAGAGCCAACTCAAGAATAAGAAAAGCACTGAAATAGAAAACAGGTGCAAGGGCATGTTCAATACAATTATGGGGAGCATTTAATCCGATCGTAATCATGATGGCTAATGTTTGGTTATATCCATATAATTTCAGTAAATGGAGTTGATCACCATATGGCAGAATTTCCCTTAGTAGGAAAGAACAAGATACACACAAATACTCCTGTGATCATAATTTCTTTGCTTAAGTACAGATGTGTCCTCCTAAAAGATATGTGTCTACATTTATAGATGCACAAATATTCCTGTGATCATGACTTCTGTGCTTAATGTACAGATGTGTCCTTCTAAAAGATATCTATCTACATTTATAGCTATGCAAATATAGCTTAATGTGCATGAAACTTCAAAATTGCCAAGTACTTTAAGTGATTACTTCCATTTGAGAAATAAAAAGACTTTCTCTCATTCATTCAACACAAAATGATTAACCACTAAATATATAAAACAGAAGCACACCATACTATGTTAAATTGCTTTGTGAGGCATTAAGTGTTCAATATGAGAATATGAGGGCAGTAATAGTTACCAGAAACTAAGGACCAAAGTGAACAAGCTAAACAACCATCATCTAACAAATAAAAAAAAACGAAAAATTCATATGTATTTTGTTTAGAGAAGTTTTACTTACAAAGGTTTTATTTGTAGAAAATAAGTACTTATTCACATATTTTTATATTTATTTACATAATTGTTTAAAAACATAAATTTTGTATGACAAATTTATGCTAGAAAAAGTTTTGCAGCCTTAATGTGAGAATGTAGCATTTTCAATGTAGAGAACAGGGTTGGACATAGTCAGAGAAAAAGATTATGCTTAGGAATGGGAGCCGGTAAGCTCCATCTCAAGCCCTCTAATGTAGCAGTGAGTTAATTGTGTGCAATTTGTCATGTCCATGGTATCTAGAAAGAGTCATATATTATAAATTATCCTAAAACTGACAAGCATATATTTTTTCAATATACGGTAGTTTTTACTAGTTTGAGAACACAAATATATTATGCTATTTTTATCTACAATACATGAAAATTAGTTAACCATTTCAACTATTTCACAATATTACATGCACAAACTATTCATGTTAAGTGTATCTTCGTATTTTCTCCAGGAACCACCAAATTATTTTTGCTCTGAATAATATATATATATACACACATGCACATATGTACGTTCTTTATCATAAAGATAAGAGCTGAGAATAATATTGAACACAGGATCAGTATAGAAACTGGAAGGACTCTCAGCTTTAGAGTAAGGACTTGTTGAGACTTGATTTACATTTCTATTAGTAGAAGGTTTAGAAGAAATATAAATTGAAGCAGGAACCCTGTTTCTCCAGTTTTAACTCATCATAATTTCCTTCCCTTTATCTTAGTCTGGCTGTAATTTTAAAGCCTTAATAAAATCACCTTTACAAATTTATTTAGGGTATCTGAAAATTGCAAAGTAGACCCCCTTTCAAACTTGCATTCAAACATAACCATATGTGATATTGTGTTACTGGAAATTACACGTTACAAAAGACCACTGCTTCACACATAAAATGTGTGGTTACTGTGTTTCATTTTCTAAAAATTGTTGATGCAAATTAAATAAGTTATTTTTATTCTTTTTTATACATTGTCTGTACTGAGTCTTAACTTTTGAACCTGGTCTTAAATTCAATAAGAAAGTAGTTGGTTACTCCTGTGATATATGTGCCACTGTACTACCAGAGTGCCTGTTTTGCCAGGCTGGTTGTTACTGTGGCTCTCATAGGTCAAAACAGGAAAATATTTGTGATTCCGCTTTGCTCTAGTAGTCTGAACAGAATAAAGCAGCACTATTAGATCTACTTAGTGATGTTTCTAAGTCAGTTCCCGTTAGGTTTCTCAAAGTTCTGTTGCTCCTGTGTGGTGCTTCCTGTAGCAGGATCTTGCTGACTAGTATGTGAAGGAATGAAAAGAATGGACTATAACTTGTAATGTTTGGTGTCTATGTGACACACTAACCAAAAATTCCAAAAGAGATAACACATTCCTTGAACTGAGTTATTTATTTGCCATAGCCTGGTGTCTAGTGGTGCATTGTTGCCCTGTTATATGGTCATTCCATTTAGATAATTTTTATATATGTGCATATATTATGAACCTTCTACAGTAGGAGGTCCCCATATGGTTTTGTTAAAATGTATTATTGTTAGTTATCCTCCAAGAATTGATACACACATTTTAGCTGTTCCAACTGACCAATAGAATCTAAGACTTAAGGTCAATCAGTATTTGATCTAGCTTCTTCTGTATCAAATCCAAACTTCCAGGGTCAATCTATTTATCCCAAGCTGGCCTCAAACTTTCTAACCCCAAGCTTTTAGACTCCTGAGCACTGCCATTAAAGGTGCATAACCAGACCTGACTTGATAAATCAGGTTCTCTAAAGAAAAAAACAATATAAATATAGAAAACTGGAAATATATATTTATACTATGAGATAAATTATTATGATAGTTCAAAAGAGAAGAGTCATTTCTGAGCTAAAACAGGTTAGAATGCAACCAAGTATTAGAGCCCTTAGTACCTATTAAGCATAGTACATGAACAACTGAAGTGGGAAATCAGTTTCAACAATTCTTACATATAAATTACTGAGATGTAAACTCAACTTTAGAAATTTTAAAATATTTAGCTCTTAGTAACAGACAAAGAGCTCACTCAGAAAAAGCAATGGCAAATACTTAATATAACTTAAAGAAGGGTTCAATATGTATACATTTAAAAATGTAGACGTTAGTTATCAAGAAATAAAATTTTTTATGCAACGAGTCAATTTTTGAAAGCAAAATGAACATCATCAGCATACTATGCCAAAGCCAAGTGTGGTTGTGCATGCCGGCAAACTAGTACTTAAGAGGTAGATATAAAACAAGCACACATTTAATGTCAAGTCGGTCTACGGAAGAAGCTCTAAGCCAGTTAGGGCTACGTCATAAAACTCTTGTTCATACAAACTATAAAATGTATGCATGTGAATAACACATGCAGCTCTGAGGTTACATTTTACTATTGTCACAATTGTATTTATTGGATTTTTTTTGATATTTACAAAGTTTGTAATCTATAAGTGTCCAATTACAAGTTTCTAAGAGTATATAATATGCCCATTTTTCTCATTTAAAACAAGATTTAATTAAATCAATCTTTATATAGTTCCCCATATCTTTGCAACTAATTTGTCTGTTCAAGAATAGGCACATGACCCAATGAAAACCAATGAAACAAGGAGAATCACTGGTGTTTCTTTTATATAGTATCTAATTTTAATTTTTGTTATCTTTATATTTATTTATTTTATTTTATTTTGCTTAGAAACAGAATGTATTTTATTTATTTATTTTCTTTTTTTTTTATTGAGAAAAGAAAAAAAAAAGTTTCCGCCTCCTCCCAGCCTCCCATTTCCCTCCCCCTCCTCCCACCTTTCTCCCCCTCCCCCCACTCCTTTCCCTCTCCCTCTCCAATCCAAAGAGCAGTCAGGGTTCCCTGCACTGTGGAAAGTCCAAGGTCCTCCCCCCTCCGTCCATGTCTAGGAAGGTGAACATCTAAACAGGCTAGGCTCCCACCAAGCCGGAACATGAAGTAGGATCAAAACCCAGTGCCATTGTCCTTGGCTTCTCATCAGTCCTCATTGTTCGCCATGATCAGAGAGTCCGGTTTTATCCCATGTTTTTTCAGTCACAGTCCAGCTGGCCTTGGTGAGCTCCCAATAGATCAGCCCCACTGTCTCAGTGGGTGGGTGCACCCCCCGTGGTCCTGACATCCTTGCTCGTGTTCTCCCTCCATCTGCTCCTCATTGGGACCTTGGGAGCTCAGTCCAGTGCTTCATCTGGTTATTGGATTTTCTTGAACAGCTTGAATGATCTAAATTGAAAAATTTTCAAAACCAAGGAAAAAGTTTTCCGGACATAATACTATCAGGATCTGTGCCTATGTGTCCACTGTGATGAGGGGTTTTTACACTGGATGGAATGTGCTGGGAAATAAGCAGAAATCTCAATCCATTCTCCAGTTACAGCTTAGTTGTCCCTAACATCTCGCTGTTCTTTCTGGAATGTTAGCAACTCATCAGAAACCAGACCTCAGCTTCTCTAGATGCATTAAAGAGGGTAAATATTCTAAGAATTTCAGCTCATTCCTTTCTCAGATTGCATAATAGTGAAGCATAAGAGAACAATGTCAGACACGATTGGATCTAAGTGCACAGATACTTGAAATATCAACAACTGGTGTTTGAAAGAAAAATGAAACCAAAATAAGAATTAAATTTATTTCTTCTAAAGAAAATCACCTTCTAAAGAAAATAAATATGTATGGTATTTATACCTGCCTATGAATTTCTTCAGTGAAAGAGATGTTTTATAATTCAAAATTTGCTTTGAAAATCTTCATTGTTAATAGTGGTGTCTTTTTAACAGATAGGTCAGAGTGTTAATCTTGGAGTCTAAAGTTTATACAGGGAATAATTAGCTTTGGCATACTCTGTTCAATCTATTCATAAGTCTGAATGTACAAAACAATGGGTAGCTCATAGTAGCTCCTTTTTGCTTTTTATGCACAAAAATGGGCATAGTTAACATTTACTTGAAACTGTGTGAGGAGTCAAAGTTTAAACAACAGTTTCAATTAGAATGCAATTTTCAGTGTATAATTATTTTGAAGTTTGGGTAATATGAATCTGTTTTCAGGAACTCAACTTTTAGTAGAAATCCTATTTGTGTTTTCAAGCCTGCTCCCAGGCCTTGGCAAGAGTGTTTGCCTGTGGTTCTCACGGCATATTCCCCTTCCCCAGTAGAACCCTGTACAGCTAGTGTAGCAGTCTCTGAAGGGAGATGTGGTCACGGTTGCAGCCCCACCCTGATGGTAATTCATACTCTTTGAATTCTGAGTGCTAATGTCAGCATCTTCCTTCCTCTGCAGCTACACCTAAGGCCTGGGAGAGAGCTTCTATTTAGATATCTTTCCTGGGTGAGACACTTTGAGGAGTTGATAAATGGGATTTTTTTTTTTTGTTTTGAAAACTCCATTCACTTTATTTTGGAAACCAGCATTTTCACACACCCTGCTGTCTCTTCCACACTCTTTCAACTGCAGGGTCTCTAAAATTCCCTGATCCTTTGGCTACAATCTCCTTAGACAGTGAGGCGCCCCTTACATCTGCATTCATTCACTTGACCCATGAATAGGTCCCCTGGAGAAAAGATCAACCCTGGGGTAGTCAGTGACTTTTCTAGCTCTAGCCTTTAGCTTATACCCTAGCAGGAAGTGATTAAAGAATTGGCTTTTTCATTTTTGACTTTTTGCCTTAATTGGTATCTCTGACACCTGAGTTCACTGCTGGTTCGCAGGTTAGATGAGGCCCTGAACGACTGGCAGAAGAATAATCTCACAACCGAGAAACAGGTCAAACCACTAAATGCCAATTCCATGGAGCCAAAAGTGTGAAGCTGCTGAGGAACAGCATGAGGAGAAACTACAGCAACTCCCTGAGGCATTGTACCAGGGAGGAAAGAGGTAGTGCTGTCAATGAAAGGCTGTATACTTCTTAAAGGAAGATCTGTTGTGTTCCCCAGACTTCATGGGGGTAGCTACTAATGTTAACAGGAGACATAACCTTACAGCAAAGTTGAAAAGGTATGTAGATACATACATGTAATATATAGACTCGGTGGTTATATTGGGACTATACATATCTTTACAAATTCATATATTCATAAAATAACAACTGATAAAAGAAGAGGCCATGAATTAAAAAGAGAGCAGGAAGGATTTAAGGGAAGGTTTCGAGGGAAAGAAAGTAAAGGTAGACATGTTGTGATTGAAATGCAATCTCATAATTAAGCAAATGAAAGGAAAGACACCTGGTTGAGACTTCATCCTCCTGTATCTAGATTCATGACTTCATAGCAAGCAGCATAAAGCAAGACACAGATTTTTGAGGAAACTTGTCTGAGGGCAAATGTTTACATTCACCTTGAGAATACAAACTTTTCAAAAGAGTGGCAAATAGGTTAGTCCCCAGGTTTAGGGAAGAATTCTGTGAAGGGTGAATGCTCTTAGTCATCATCAAAAATGAGCGGGATGAGATTTACTCCATCGACAGCCTATAAACTGTGGGGAAGGTTCAGTCTTGGGGAGCCCATTGATGTTCGATATCTATTGACGGAGAAGCCATTTGATCAGAACATGAGATAAGAAGCTCCACTATCCAGGAGAAAATGTAAAATCATATTCATCTAAAAATCATACTCATCTAAAATTATATTCCTCCCACTGATTAGGATGGTTGAATCAGAGGCAAGGATTTCTTCTTTCCAGGAAATGTGTTTAATGCTCTGAACTAATAGTTTTTAAATTAATTTACATTTAAAGTAGGAGAAAGGCCATCCACGACTTTTCTTTTACATGCAGAGCAAAGGTTCTTAGGGTATTCAATATTCAAGCCACTTTCAAGTGAGTTGGCAGATGCACCATCGTTTACCAGTCTATTGCTTCTAAGAAAGAAACCACCAGGGGTGACAACATTGCGCTGAAGACCTCATATTCACCACGACTCTTGTTGATGTGACAACATACATGACAAGAAGCAACTTAAGGCAAGAAGGGCCTATTTATCCTTCAGTTTAGAACAACACACTCTTTTGTGATGTTATGGGACTTCCCACAGGGCAGGGAACCCTGATTGCTCTTTGGGCTGATGTGGGAGGGGGACTTAATTGGGGGAGGGGGAGGGAAATGGGAGGCGGTGGCGGGGAAGAGACAGAAATCTTAAATAAATAAATAAACAAACAAACAAACAAATAAATAAAAAGCGGATCGCATTATATAGGGTGAGGGACCAGAGATTGATGAGCACTGATGCACAGTTAACTTTCTCTATATCCTTCAAAGACTGCTACCCACATTTAGAGCAGAGTTTTCAACTCAAGTAACCAGCACAGGAAACTCCTCAGCAACCCTAGAGACTTGTGTTTTATAAAGTTCTGGATATTGCTAGGTTGACAATTAATATTAACCATTAGAGGCTAAAAGAATTTCATCATGATTTTTCCTATCCTCCGGTAGCTTTTAGCTTCCGATGTCTCTTATATATCCATCTATATTGTATGAAAGACCACCAACTGAAATATAGGTCCCAAAGGAAAATTCTGCAATGGACTGCATGTATCAGGAGCAGATAGAGCAAATAAATAGGTCTTGAAGAAGGATTTTGCTTTAAAAGAAAAGGGAGTTGTTCTGATGTATTTTTGTACAGCCACTTAAAGTTTTCTGAAAAGGCAAAAGGGTTTTCAGTAAGCTCCTGGTCAATAGTTTTCAGTTACTGGTCAATTATCTCTAACATCTAATTTAAGTATCTCAGTTGTGTTTATCACATAAATCTCAACCATCCTTATCATCCTGGTGCTAGGGAAGCTGAGTTAAGGGTGACCATAAGGTACTCATGAGTCAGAGCATGCTGTATTTAATAATCTTCAAGTAAATGAGAATTCCTGAAGAGAAAAGCTTCTTGAGGATAATGCATCCACTTTTCCTGTGGCTTCCACATGAATTCATACATACATGCAAAAACACCTACATACATGAGCACAAATAAACACATATTCAAACAAAAAAAATCATACACTTGCCCACATACTTGCCTACAAAAGCACAAATTATAAGAAAAAAAGTAAAAGCAAAATATTGAGCTTACTACCTGATAACAGAGACAGCAGAAGACATTACATGAGTTCAGTTACTCACTTTCATTAAAAGCACCTGTGTTAGGTATCAGTTTTTGGCAGCAATCGAAGCTGTGGCAATGTAATTTTCTAGGAGGAGTACAAAGTCCTATGGAAAGACTGAATACATTATGCTCTACGGGCATTTTAGATAACAGTACATGGTTATCTATGATCTCTAAAATCTACTGAATGGCAAAGCAAAGGAAATAGGCAAAGGACTCTTGTTTAGAAAATGAGGCCACCACCACACGGGCCCTTGTAAGTCCTCTCTAGATTCTATCATTTTCTATTAAGTCAGTCATAAAAAATAGTTGTCAAAAGCTAAAATATATATTTAAAGGTTAATCCATGTTGCTTAGGTTAAAATGTATGTATATTTACAATATAAAGGTTAATGCTTCATAAAAATGCAGAGAACAATTCCAATGTTACATGTTTCATGTATGGTTCTAGGACTTGAATTATGAGTATGGCACTGGAAAAGATTTGTCAGTATTTTTGGATGTTCAATTACATTTACTACTAAAAACTATATACCTCTATTTTGATTGATTTCTAACTTGTTTTAGCATAACATAGCACAAAATGAAACACAATGTTTTACTATATTACATCTATCAACTGGAAACATTTGGCTAAATAGATTTGAATTAATTTATTTGTTAATTTTTTAAATATTATTAAATATTATTTTTTAAATATTTAATTTAAATATTATTAAATATTGAAAATTTGTGTTGAGCTTGTTTTCTCCTCTCACATTTCTTCCCAGATTATCTTCTTTTATTGTTCTTTCTGTATCTCACTAGGTTTAGAAATTTCTTCTGTTTTTTAGATCAACTTCCTATGATAACATTAAACAAAAGCCACAATATATTTTATGTGATTTCTTTTTTAAAAACATGCAACATTTGTAATAAAGTTTAAAATTAACATTTGACCAAATTATATGTAAAAGATTTATTTTTTGTCTACATATTACAGTGGGCTTGCAGGTGTTACAAATGTAGAGGTCAGAAGACAACTTAATGTTCTTCCACGTTAATTTTGTGGCAGAGTTTTTTATGTTTCTGCTGCTGCGATGCATCTGGGAGGTTCTAGGTGGTTCTCCTGTTTCTGCAGCCCTTCCCGTATAGGAGTCCTGCATTTATAAGTACACATTACTGTGTCTAGGCAGAAATTGGAATCCAAGAATCAAATTTAGGTAATTAAGTTTCCAAGGCATGTACACTTTTCTACTGAGTCATGCCTGGCTATATTTAAAAAGTAAAAATAATCTTGCAATTCATATAAATGATTCATCTTATAGAAAATACAAAGATTATATTGAAGAAAAGATTTTTAACCTTCTTAATTGTTCACCATGCTTGAATATATTAAAGTGCTTACTATATTGTAAACTAACTAGTCATTTCATATGAAATAACTGTCATTATCCTAAAATGTAAATATTGTTCAGGGTCTTTGATTTAACAATATCAAAATTTCATTAAATATCACTTGAGGCTAAGGCATACAGTAGCTTAAGTTTAAGTAAGACATGTTCTTACAGATTTTTGTGTTGCTCATTTGAATTCATTATACATTGCTCTATAACAGGTCATCCCAGAATTATTAGCGTAAAACAAGCATATTGTTTTTCCTCATGACAGTTATGTCTCAAAACCTTGAGCAGATTGAAGCAACAAATTGATCTGAGAAAGCTGAGGCCTCAGGGAGGCTCGTCTGAATCTATTCATGTGGAGCAACAGAAAGCTCATTGTCTGCACATGATAGTTGATGTTGGCTGTCTCTGGGAACATTAGTAGGTAATAATTATGCGTGGCCTCTTGTTCTGCCGTGGGATTCCTTACAAGTGTCACAGAAGAAGAAAAGACAGGCAAGAGCATTATTTCCTGTTTGCTCAAGATGTTAAACACCATCACTTAGTCACACTCTATTCTTTAGGCAGTTGAACATGTCTGTGTGCCAATACTCAGTGGGAAAGAACACACACTCTTCTACACAAAGGCTTTTAAATATCACAGTACATGCACATGAGAGTGAGAAACATTGTTTCTGATAGAGTACACTTGGAGTCATTAAAGCCCAAACAACTCCATTTTTTTTTCCATTACAGAGGATTGACTGGTATTCCAGGACTCTGCTCCCTAAAAATGGATGACTACCTTCCATAGGGGTTATGTTATTTAAAACAGGTTTGCTAAATATTTGGCAGCTGTTAAGGGTTCTAACAGGAAATAACTGAAATTTGTTGGAAATAAAATTCAGAATAATCCTGATGTGTCTTGTTCAGTACTCATGCAGAGATAATCACATGATTTTCACTGATGCCTAGGTTCAAAACATGTAAGTGCACAGCTATTGTGTCACAGTGCATTATAAGAAAAGCAAATAATGCCACCTTAAACAGGTCAACTCTGCATTGCCCTTAATTTAGGTTTGTATGTGCTATGAACTAAATGATGAATATACAGTTTTTCTTCCCTCTATAACATATTTGTTTAATTACAGAAATCAAAGGCTATTTAATATTTGTCTTTCCTCAGTATATAAATGTCCAAATACACAATAGTTTATTTTTGCATTATAGTTGGCAGAGATTTAATATAAAACTGTTGTTTGAGTTGATGAGTTTATTAAAAAAGAAATATTAAATATAGCAAGTTGATATAAGACAGAATTATCAATATTGTCTTAAATAGTAATATATATAGCCTACTTATTTGTATATCTGTATGATTTATACTATTTTTATATAAAGTGACAATCTTAGCATTGATAATTTTAAAATCAAAATATCTATAAAATCCAAAAACAACAACAAAAATTGCAATATTGTACATATTTTTGTAACAGAATATTCCATCAACTTTTAGTTCTTTACAATAAAAAAGTAAATAAGTAAATTCAGGTCATTAATAAGCAAATTCACCTTCTTCTTTATAAATAGTAAAATTGCATGTCTATCAATTAGTTGTTTAACAAGGAACATTAAGGTTTATTAACAGTTAATGTTTATGCTTATAGTTTATATGCCTGTATACTTATCGTTACAAAAGAACTTTTGGGTACCTCAGGATCCCAAGTAGAGCACGAAAAAGAGTTGTCCTGTTGAATGTCATGTGAAGTTCTAGTGCAGAAATATCTCCTCTCTTGGAGTTTCTACATAAAGGTAAAAGAACATAGTTATTTGCATTCTGGGGATCTATTTAATTGAACATTCTCCCCACACCAAGTGCACACTGGTTATGGCACAATGTTATAGCCAAATCCAATAGCAGAGAAGAGTGAAAATCCATGAGTTTCCACTTTACATAAGTTTATAAATTCAACTTAGCATGTGTTGCAGCTGATTACTGGATAGGATCCCATCCTATTTCTGAGGAATGATTTTACACAGCTGTTGAGGTACAGACTTGGGTCTTAGATGTCTCTGAGTCATCCTTCTATCTTCAAATAGCCAACATTCACATACAACTACAGCACTCTACTGATTGCTTCTGTTTTACATTTAGTGTTGAAAGAATTATTTATATTATATACTTAACTCACTTCTTATTCTGATCTGGCTGAGCTTTAGTATAATTCTTTTAACTTTTTATGGATTTTGTATGATGTTTAGATTGATGTGTTTCATTGGGAAAAGCAGGTTAAAGTCTAAGAATGCTATACTCTCCTATATCTGGATCACCTAGAATGCTTAGCACTATTATAGTTTCAGAGGCTTTTATTTTTGTTTGTTTTATATGTTTGAGTGGCTTACATGAATTTCTGATACCTTAACAAAGGCTTCTTTAGTTGTGCCTTGGTTTTAAGTTTACATTATACTTTCCAGTTATGCTCTCATAATATCATATGATAAGTCCTTTCTGAATCTTACCTTCTCCCATTTGATATTAAGTCAATGACTCATGTGTACTTCTTGTTCATGTATTTACATACCTGTATGCTTAAGTGTTTACAAAAGACCAATATTTTTTTAACTTTGTTGCAACAAATCTGTTGTAAGTGGTTGCTATTTCTTCCGAGATGCTCAGCCCCAAAATAATCACACAAACTGTTTTAATTAAACCACTGCTTGGCCTATTAGCTCTAGTTTCTTATTGGCTAGGTTTTACATCTCATCTCCATTAATCTGTACATCACCACACTTCTGTGGCTTATTGGGTAAAGTTCCGGTGTCTTTCTCTGGTGGGGTTACATGGCTTCTCCCTGACTCTGCCTTCTTTCTCCCAGCATTCAGTTAGGTTTTCCCCATCTAGTTCTATTCAACCCTATCACACAGGCCAAGCCAGCTTCTTTGTTCATTAACCAATAAAAGCAACACATAGACAGAAGGACCTCCCACATCACTAATCTACTATTTTTCTAACATTGAAATTCAATTTGACCCTAAATTTAGTGACTTACACAGTTGCAACTTAATAATATCTATGGGCAAGAGATTTTAGACAGAGTGGGCTGAACATAATTGGCTTTCTTCGGTTCCATAATGCCTAATTTGTCCTTAAATGGAAATTTTAATATTATAATTGATTATATATCTATTCACTTGATAGTTTGGAAGTTGACAGCAGACAGTTTCTGAATAGACTCTCCTAAGTTATTTGGATTGTGCACAAACTTCATGTGTAACTTGTGCTTCTGCAATGTGATGACAAGGTACCCAAGTGGTCTTGAAGAAATAAAACAGTCTGAAATTTTATTGTCTTTTATTACCATGTAATCTTTTTGATTCAAATAAATTATGCAGAATAAAATCTACAAATATCTACTAAGTGAGGCTATTCTTAAGTTTTACCCAGTTTTGTATAGAGAGAAAAGTCTCACTGTTTTATTGAAGCCATCTTTGATATTAAATATAATTTTCCCTTACCCTTTCCTCCATCCAAACACTCCTATTACCCCTCCTCGCCCTTTTGCAAACTCATGATTTCACAAATCATTAGCATATGCACATGTTAATTAATTAAATTAAATACATTTTAATTAATTAATTAAGTAAGTACATAAATATTTTTAACTACAATTTACTCAGTATGTATAATACTTTGTGTATATCTGACTTAAAATTCAAGAACATATGGCATAAAATGTGAATATAGATTTTTGAAAAATTGAATCATTAATATTTAGGCACATGACTTTATTTTAAAAAAAAATGTGGATTTGGTTGTAGAATAGCCCACTACCAATACCAATACTAAGGAAACTGACTTGAGAAGAGAACTAAGTTGAAACCAGACTAGAGTATACAGATTACCATAAAAAGAAAGAATCATCAACAAAACAAAGCCTAAAAGTAAAAAAAATAAAAATAAAATAATGATAGATGATAGATAGATAGATAGATAGATAGATAGAAAGATAGATAGATAGATAGATAGATAGATAGATAGATAGATAGATAGATAGATAGATAGATAGATAGATAGATAGATAGATATAGATGATAGATAGATAGATAGATAGATAGATAGATAGATAGATAGATAGATAGATAGATGATAGATAATAAATCCAAGAAATGGAAGAATTCCAAGAATATTTGAGCTGTAATATACATGTCAAATCATACATTATATTTAGATATATCTATACTGATAGTTGACATATTAATAGATGGATGGATAGATAGAAAATGCTCTACTCATTTTGTAATATTGAGTGGAGATAATAGGTTTATAAGAGCATTTCCAAACTAGCTTTCTGTAACAATTATAAAAATCATTACCAGCCCATTATGGGTAATGTCCTTCCGATTTATGTAGACATAGGCATGAACTACATAAAAATAGCAGAGCAAACCAGATGAACCATATCAATAAGCATTGGTCTTCTTTGTTTTTTTTTTCATTTTCCAACCTTAATCCTCTTGATGATAAAATATAACTAGTTAGCCATATAAACCTTTCATAACTCAGCCTGTTTTCCGTTGGTGTTTTAACACATCAACAGAAATCAAGTTAGGAGAAGAGGCATACGAGCTTATATCTACTTAATCAGAGAGTTAATTAGAGTGACAGTAAGGAATAAAATGAATAAAATTAGCTTCATAGAAGAGAATATTTGTTTCTAGGGTGTTCTTATTATAGATTATTATAATATACTAGATTTTCTGTCAGTGAAATTCATTTATTCTAAAATTTTCTGTGATGTGAGAAGACACAGACATAAGCATCAATCTTCAGCTCCTTTTATCCAAACATTTGGATGGCATATGTTCAAACATACATCCTTATGGGAAATGTGTGCTCTAACAAAGTTTCACAAGCTGTCAGGGCTTTCTTATGCATGTATACTTGAGGAGGTGCTCCTTCAGTATTCCCCTCAAGTAGTCATAAGAAATAGAGACAATGGATTTACACTACGGGTGAACTGCAGACGAAAGTGTTTTCCTAGAAAAAAAGGCTTCATTTCGCTGAAGAAAAGCTTTAACAATACCTGTCATCTATTACATCTGAGCTACTTAAGATAGGTGAATGGCAGACAGAACAAAAATCAAGTAGCCATTATCATCACCATCATTCTCTTTCATCAACAGCATATCAGGGCTTTGTGCATATGTTAAATAAAAACCTCCACCACTAAGAGTGGATTGATAGATAAATTTAACTCCCCACACTTTTCATAGCGAATGACCCAGCAGAAAAGATTAGGACTAACCCAAGCTCTGTTGTTAGTGCAATCAGTTGATTCCATTATAGTGCCTCTTCTTTCTCAAATGTGTTCCATTTGAAAGCTTAAAGAAGATAAAAGGAGCTCTGATGAGCATTGTCTCACGTTGGAAACAGTGCTTTGTCTCAATAAGCCATCAGTCCTATGAATGGCACACTAGCAAGGGTAAAGTAGACAAATGTGTCATCTATCCTGTACCCTGTGTCCTTTCTCCTTTCAAGACAAGGAGCAAATCTACATAAGAACTACTCTGGAGTGTGCGCATGTGTGCGTGTATTTTGTGTCTTAGTTTGTGTTAGTTACACCATTCTCTATGCTTATATTATAGTTTTAGCTTAGTATTTTTATGGGACTCTTGATTAACATTAAGTTGTTCATTGACTTTTGGACCTGGTCTTGGTACAATTTTTCTTCTACTGGGTTGCTGCGTACAACTTTGATACGATATTTTTTCTACCTTGTATTATATTTTGTTTCATCATGTTCACTTGTTGACTTCTAGAAGATTATTCTTTTTCTAATGAAGAAAGAAAGGGAGTCAGTCTAGAGGGGGTTGAAATGGGAAGAAACTGACAGGAAGGGAAGGAGATAAAACTATGATCAGAATATGTTCTATGGGAAAATAATTTGTTCATAATAAAAACATATTTTTGCAGGGCAAGATGGTAACAAATATTATTAGATAATATAGTGCAGTATTCAAATTTGTTGGGAGAGTAGATATTGATTTTCTGCATCATACACACATTCACACACACACAAACAGATAGAGAAAGGTAGAAAGAGAGATTGGATCTATTAATTAGATTTATTGTAAATAAATCTTAAATTATATGTACATAAAACATCATGGCAATATTTGTATATGAAATTATCCTAAAAGTATGCATACTTTACTTGTCACTTAAAAAAAAAGTCCCCACATGAAAACAAAACATTAAGTGGGAAATAAAGAAAAAGGATTTGACTTCATTACTTTCTTAGGTAATTCCAAATGATAAATACTATTTTATAAATATAAACACTTAAAATGTGCTGTCTGAGATTACTATAAACATTATACTGAGAACTCTGGCTACTTGCTCAAATATTAATGGCATTTTCTGTAATAAAAAAGAAAATATAAGATTACACTTTGGATTTGTAATATAAATCTTGTTTATTGCTTGAGGTATTTTTGAATCTTTTTTTTTGTGAACAGAAATAACACTGGGAGAATCAACTCTAAGATATCTACATGTTAGGATACTAGTAGTGTATCAGCAGTTTGTGAAAACATCAGAATTTATTTGTAGAAACAGTAATATTTAGTTTGGCATTGTTATTTGTGTACCAACACCTTCAATTATTATGATCTATTTCCCAAGCTCTCTATCTCTTTGATTGTGTGTGCTTGTTTGTGTGTATTTAAATGGAACTGTAATTTAATTTGTATTTGAATCAGTTCTCCAACTTGTGTCCTAGTTTCTCAAGTAATTTTTGATAAGGCATAATCAGTACTGCTAATGAGTTTGTCATAAATGAAGGATTTCTATGAATAAAAATGCATATGCCTATTGTCTATTAAGAGTTAAAAAATTAATTACTAGAATGCAAAGATGTTTCAGTGGTTAAGAGAGCTTGCCACTTTTCCAGAGAACTCTAGTTCAATTGCAAGCACCCATGCTCTGTGAATTAATACTGCATGCAACTCAATCTTCAGGAAGTTTTGACACCCTTTTTATTTTTTTTGGGGGGGGAACCTGCACAAGTGCACATACATTGTCCTAGTCACATAATATGAATGAAAATGTAATAAACCATTTTAAACAGTAAATTGAAACAGGTAAATGATCAGAAATCAAACAAATAGAAAGATTTTCATATTTATGTTATTTATTGCTCTAGGTTTAGTTCCTGCTAAATGCATATATTCATGAAAAACTTTATAATTTTTTAACCTAATCATCTTATTTAGTCTTAAATTTAACCTCTTATTGATATATCTCTGTTTGTGAGCTCCAGGCTACTCTAGAAAGGGAAACCAATATTTACAACTTTTAGTTGGAAGGACACTGATGCCAAAATTAGTGTTACCTTCCATTATGAGCACATCCAGCCAACACAAAAGAACAATGTTTTATTCTAAGCCATCATCTTTTATTTTGTCACAAAAATATGCTGCCTACCAAAGCTACTGTTATTCGGCTGTGATAAAGAGATTTCAATTTTCAATCTCTAGTAATACTGTCATTAAGAAATTATTTTGATTTGTACATTCTTAGAGGGAAGCAATTATTCCACTTTCTGGCAACATGAATCTGCATATCTGAAGGCATATTTAGGTCCTGTGGGTGCTAGCTCATTATAAAGTGTGTTACAGTGGAATTTATTGAGAACAAGAGAAGAACAAAAGGCTGTAAAGTCTAATGCATTTTTGCACAATGCTTTAATTTTGTTAAATGTAGTTTTTGATCAAAATTACCTACTAAGAAATCTCACATTTAGCTTGTGATAATGTGTTTTAGAGTATACCAAATGAAAGCACTGATACCTAGTCAGCAAGCTTATTAAATTCTATGATTACCACATTCAGTTTGTGTTCTGATTTGCATTATGTTAGGTTATAAGTTTTTTTCCTTGGGCTACAATACTACATGTACAAATCTGACTCCATTGTTACACATAGAGAAAATGAACACATACTTGGTAACCACACATTTGAAATTATTTCATTTTCTAATATGTTATCAAATTTTCATAGAAAATGCATGCATGATAATTTTATTTTATTCTAATCTACTGATTTAAAATAGATTTAATCTATTGTTTGTGCAGAAAAAAAATATTGCATAAAGACCTAGTCCAGAGCAAAGTACTTCCTTTAAAGGAAATACAATCATTAATAGTTGTGTCATTGAAACACTTATGCAATCGGGGCAGATCTGAATAATTATCAACAAGTGTCTATAACAGGCTCTCCTTTTGGGCCACTACCAACTCCTTAAGCATGACATGGAGACTTGATATTAGTTATTAATATTCAGTCTTATGCTTATCCCACTAGCTCATACAACTTAATTTAACCTGCTTCTTTTCGTCTTTTTTTGGCCTCAGGACTTTTTACACTTCTTTCATTCTGCATGTCCTACTCTGTGTCTAGCACTCTGGTCTAGCCTGACTGACTGGCTCAGGGAGTCTTCCCACCTTTCTCGCTTATTCTCATCTTCTTCTCATAAGCCTAGATTTCTCCTACTTATTCTCTCTGACTGCCGGCTCTGCCTATCCCTCTACAGCCATACCTTTGGCCATTCAGTTTTTTATTAGAACAATCAGTTGCCTTAGGCAGATAAGGGGAAAAAAAAAAAAAAAACAGAAATCTTTACATGACTAAACAAATACAAAAAAAAAAACAAGAGCAACACACCTTTATACAATTAAACAAGTACAGTATAAACAAATTTAACATAGTTAAAGTAATATTTATATATTTGAATATTTACATAGTTAAAGTAATATTCTACATTTCTTCCTTTTTGTCTAAACAATTAGAAAGGGATTTAAGTTTAATATAGTAAAACTATATATAATAAGGACAGTTATCAAGTAAGAATTTTATTTATAAAATAGTCCATATGTATTTGGCAAATTCAGAGAAAATATTCCATTATTTACCTTATCTTGATGAGTACAAAGATTTGTACCTAATTTATATTCTGGCATAACTAAGGAAAATTGTAACTATAGGTGGTTATTGAAGTTTCCCATTGTTACTGTGTACAGTTCAATGTGTGATTTAAGCTTTAGCAGTCTTTCTTTTACAAAGGTATGTTGTGGGATATTATTTTAGGTGTGTTATTTTTGTTCAGGCTACATTTGTTTAACTCTGTGATGTTGTGATTCTTTGCCTGTATAAAACACCTGATGGTCTAACCAAGAGCTACATGGACCATAGCGAGGCAGGAGAAAGGATAGGCAGGGTTGACAGACAGAAAGAATAAATAGGAGGAGAAATCTGGGAAGAAAAGGGAAGAAACAAGATAGAACAAGAAGAGGAGAATGTCAGGGGCCAACCATCCTGTCTGTTATGGAGTAAGGGTGAAAGTAAAATACAGAGAAGTAAGGAAAAGGAAAAACCCCATAGGTAAAAGGCAACTTGGATAATTTAAGAAAACTGGCAAGTCACAAGGAAAATTAAGGGTGGGAAATTATAAGAAAACATAAACTCTCTTGTAATTTAATTGTCAGCTGGTGTTGGGACCCCTATAAAACAAAAGTACAAAGAGCAAAAAGCCAAAAGAGTAAAACAACCAACAATTAATGTGAGTGCCTATACATTTGGAGCATAGATTTTCAGAACTGAAACATTATCTTGATGGATATTTCCTTTGATGAATTTGAAATGTCCTTCTCTATTTTTTTTGACTATTTTCACTGTTAAGTGTATTTTGTTAGATATTAATAAAATCTAAGAAAATAGTTACACCAAGCTTAATATTTAGGTCCATTTAATCAGAAAATAGCTTCCCAAGTGTGTGTGTGTGTGTGTGTGTGTGTGTGTGTGTGTGTGTATTTACCTTCTTCGGGCTTTGCTGGTATGAGGTTATTTATTGCCTATGTTTTTGGTGGTACAGCTACATCCCTGGGGATGAATTTTACTTCTAGTATCTGCTAATGCTGGATTTGTGAATAGGTCTTGTTTAAATTTAGTTTTGTCAGGAAATTCAGTGTTTACTCTGTCTCTGTAGTTGAAAGTTTTGCTTGATATTGTAGTATAGTTGGCTGGGTATAGTAGTGTCTGCTATGTATGGAATTATAGTGTCTGCATAATGTCTGTTCAGGTCTTTCTGCTTTTTTCAAGTGTCTGCTGTGAAAAAAATGTCTAATGTGATAAGTTTGTGTTTATATTTTACTTGACCTTTTTCCTTTTTAGTTCTTAATATTCTTTATTTTGTATGTTTAATGTTTTGAATATTATTGTTAATGGGAATTTAAAGTGCACTGCCTATTTGGTGTTCAGTAAGCTTCTTGTAGCTTCATAGGCATTTCCTTCATTAGATTGGGAAAGTTTTCTTCTATGATTTTGTTGAATATATTTTCTGTGCCTTTTAGCTGAGTGGGATTCTTTTATTTTTTTCTATTCCCATGATTCTTAGGTTTGGTCTTTTCATGGTGTCCCAAATTTCTTGAACATTTTGTGGTATGAATGTTTAAGATTTAGCACTTAGTTTGACTAATGAATCTATTTCCTCCATCGTATCTTCAACACCTGAAGTTCTCTCTTTCATTTCTTTATTATACTGGTAATATAATAAGTGCATCTGTATTTCCTGTTCATTTACCCAGATTTTCCTTTTCGAGAATTTTCTCAGTTTGTGTTTTCTTTGTTGTATCTATTTCAGTTTTCATGTCTTGAACTGTTTCCTTCAACTGTTATATTTTTTGTGCTTTTTGTCATTCTTTAAGGAATTTATTAATTTCTTCCAGGTTTTCTCTTTAATTTCTTTTAGAGAGTCTTTCATTTACTTTTCATGTGCTTCTATCATCTTCATAAAGTTATTTTAACGTTATTTTCTTATGTTTCAGCAGTCTTGGAATGTTCGGGGTTTGCTGGATTGTATTGGTACCATATTGCCCTTTCTGTTATTAAATATATTTATACTGGTGTTTAGGCATCTATATTTGGGATGATTACAGTTTTAGGTGTTGATTCTTATATTTATCTTTGTTGTATTGGTGTGTGGCTACTTTGTTTTACGTTTACTCTCTTTCTTTATGACTGAAGTGCCCAATGGTTTTGGTGACTAGCAAGTCTTCAGGTTCAGTAGGTTGTCTCCCATATTTGTGTGGCTTTTATTGCCTAGATCAGACCTGGCCTCCTGTAAAGTCAAAATCTTCTGGGCCTGTGAAGTCTGTTCTTCCTCTAACTAGAATGGGGTTTACTTGGTCTATGTATTCTGATCTTCTGACTAGATTCTGCTGAAGTTGCAGGGGAGGGCTTGCCATGGGAAGCATCATGAAGTACGTTGGGTTGTGTAGCAGAGTTGGTCTTGGGTAAAACAGAATCTAGTAGGTGCTGATGGTCCAGCTTCAGGCAGGTCACTTACCTTGTACATGTTGGTGGAGACCAGAACAGAGCAATAGAGTTCAAGAGAAACACTTTCAAAACTGGCAATTCTTAACAATCAGTTCTGGTTAACAAACATTACAAGACCACGTATTTTGTCTTTGAAGGATAATGCCTTTAAATTCTTACAAAAATATATGTTATTTAATGAAAATATACTAGTATAAATGAAAAACATTAGCTATAATATTACCCCCTGTCAAAATGACCAATTTACTCATCTCTCCATTATATAAAACTGAATTTCAAAAGTAGAAGATATGCTTTTATAGGTGATTCTGACAACATGTCATGATTCCATTGGCTTTAATGCAGCAAGGAAACAAACGTATTTCAATGGCATTATATTTCCCAGAGGAAATATAGTTAGGTGTTTATATTTGCTGTGAGCATTCTATTGAATACATCTGTCCTCCTTAATATCCAATACCACATCATGTGCTTTGTCAGTTATGGTCTTTAAAGAACTGTTTAAAGCATCAAACTCAGCAAAATAAAATTCTATAACTGAAATTGAAAATGTATCAAAAATTGAGAATGTTTTTAATAAATTAGTTATGAATTATGAGATAATTATCAAAAGAACAGATAGGTAAATACAGATTGTTATTAAATAAGATATAAGAATTTAGATAAAAAAAATTAAAGCATGAGAAGGAATGTGTGGTATTATTCTATTTTATTTTGCAAACAGCAAGCTAATGTATTAGTATGGTTGTATCATTGTATTTGATGACTAGTGTTACAATCAAGCTATTTTAATTCTATTAGGAGTCAACTTTTGATCCAATGTTATAGTCTGTTAGTAATTCAAAAGAGGAAGCTATTGTGCCAAATTCTGGTGCAGTATTTGAAATCTCTTCCTTAAAACAGCTCATCCTGCCAACAAAACACTCAGTCCAAATCAATAAGTATGTAACTCTAGGAAAAGATAGTTGGAAATGAATTGAAACAGAGTTAAAGTGCACAGAATAAAAATAAATCTTTCATAATACTGAAAGCTTTCTGCTTTATTTCAATCATAGAACACACCTGTCTATAACTCACTTACAAGGGGGTCATTTCTGAATTCTAGGTCTCTCACCCATGGGAAATTGTCATAAAATAATAAAAAAGTTCTTACTTTATTTCATTCTCCTTTTAAAAGTTCTTTAAGAAGTGGACTGGCTAGTCATTTGGGTCATCTTCCTTTCTTTTTCTAAAAATCTGTCAACAGTCAAGTGAAATAATTCCTGTATTATAAGAAACATTAGATGGGAAAGGGCTATTTTCTATCACCTTATGAAACTTCCTAAAAGCATTACATGAGACACAATTGCAGATATTACCTATGATTTATAAGTGATCAGAGAGTCAAGTGCTCATCTGATTGATGAAGGGCTCATGGAGATGTATTATCTGCAGACTCTCTCTGTTTGAAAATCATGAGCAAGAAGGGAGGTTTCAGCCCTAGGAAGATGGTTTAATCAAAAGAGCACTATCTCACAATTGTGAGACCTGAATTTAGATAGTAAGAAATCACATAAAATGTTGGGCACAGTGCACATATTTAATTTCAGCAGTGAAATGGTAAGGATAAGAGACAGGCAGAACCCTCCTTCCTGGAAGGGCCTTAGATAGCTTGACTGACTAGGGAGTGACTTTCCAAGATGAGGAGAGACCCTACTCAAACCAAAAGGTGGGAGGCACACAAAGACTGAACATTGAAGGATGTCTTTGAAACTCCACACTCTGCCATGGATTCAGACCTGCAATGATCTCATGCCCCACCTCCCCCAAAAAAACACACATTAAATAATGAAGGGAGATAAAGAATTTTATTTAAAAGACTAGCAAGTTATTTCCTTTAATTCAGTATAAATGGTATTAGTAAATGTTATTGTAAATTACTTCAAGATTTCATGTCACTGACAACTACCAACAAAATAAATCAGTTTAATTGCATAGTATATAAGATTTATGAGTTCCAACAAAGGTTATGCTATGCAATATTTGAATGTATATCAATGTAGCTATGTCAATAAAATATTAATCTATAATTAGATTTTCTAAATGAGATCGCCAGATTAGGCCAAATTAAGGAAAATTGTTATTCTAACAAATTTTCTGAAGAAATGATTGTGACTGATGAAATAAAATTGATAGCAACTGTAGAAAAAAGTGATTCTAAAAGAAATATTCTTATATATTAGCTATATATATTTATGCTATACATAAAATTATTGAGAAATTATTGAAAAGAGGAGGAATACATCTTATATCACCAGTGTGCTCTACTTTCTTTGTTATAATTTTCTATTATATGAAATTCTTTAAAAAAACTTTTACATATATACACATTCATACACATATACTTATATTTAATGTTATAAAGATTTCCACATGAAAGTTTGTCTGTATTGTATGCATGAACACATACCTATTCTGTACATGTCCACATACTTATGAAGACATGAGGCAACTAGATTATAGAATATATACTCATGATGAATAATATTACTCTCTCAAGAGAAGAAGATTGAACTTAGTGCTGGAATAAATGTAAGTCAAGTGCTATCTACCATTATATCAAAGAACAATTTTGAACATATTGAGAAATTTGCTAATATTAAGTCCTTTCCTATTATCTCCATAACTAAATAGATCTAACTGTTAGGAAGTGACCTATACTATGACGTACTAAAAACAACTGACTGACAGCATGTCAGCTACAAATGTGCTGTACATATATACAACACTTGAGTTGTTTATCACTTGAGTTGTGATCCTTTAAAAATCTTTTTTTAATTGATTTTCATTGAGCTCTACATTTTTCTCTGCTCCCCTCCCTGCCTCTCCCCTCTCCCCATCAGTCCTCCCCCAAGGACCCCATGCTTTCAATTTACTCAGGAGATCTTGTCTTTTTCTACTTTCCATGTAGATTAGATCTATTTACCTCTCTCTTAGGGTCCTCATAGTTGTCTTAAGTTCTCTGGGATTGTGGTTTCTAGGCTGGTTTTCTTTGCTTTATGTTTAAAAACCACCTATGAATGAGTAACTGTGATAATTGTCTTTCTGTGTCTGGGTTACGTCACTCAAAATAATGTTTTCTAGCTCCATCAATTTTCCTGCAAAGTTCAAGATATCGTTATTTTTTTTCTGCTGTGTAGTATTCCATTATGTAAATGTAACACATTTTCCTTATCGATTCTTTGGTCCAGGGACATTTAGGTTGTTTCCAGGTTCTGGCTATGACAAACAATGCTGCTATGAACATAGTTGAGGACATGTCCTTGTGGCACAACTGAGCATCCTTTGGATGTATACCCAAAAGTGGTATTACTAGGTCTTGAGGAAGGTTGTTTCCACAGCAGAAAGACATTACTAAAATTCCTTTTCAATGCTTCAAAATATTATTTTGAAATCAAACATTTGGCAAATTTATCTTCTTATTCTCTAAATAGTAAAACTTCCTGAAAAGCAAATAAGTATTTAAATAGTATGCTATCTTTCTACTCATCTGTCATCACAGTGAATGGTTTCAGGTTTTATGAAAGTGACAATAATGTGTAACTGCTTTTCTTTACCAGGACAGGGTCACCTGATATGTCATCAAGGAATGAAGTCAGGCTGGTTGGAGGGTCTGCAGCAAAACTTAAGGTGTGACAAGTTTATTGAGAGCCATCAGGTTTTTTACATTTTCATCAAAATTAGAATATAATGGCAACCTCCAGGATACAGTGAAGTTTGCAATAATTTACAGGTTGCATAGGATTCATGTCTAAGGCCAATAGTCCTGTCAAGCTTCATTGCTTCCTTGACTTCCAATGGAACAGATAGAGAATCACAAAGTAGCATGAACACTTCACTGCCTGAAGGAGTGACTAGGTCTCTTAAGAACTGGAAGGTACATTGGGCACCTGGAGTGATGAACTTTAACCTAAAAACAAATATGATGCATGGCTCTTTTAGCGGATAGGTCAGGCAAACGCACAGACTCCAGAAATTCTGGTCATAGAAAGCATAGCAATAGTAACATGCTGTGAGAGGTTTGTAGAATGAGGTAGACTTCTCTGTAATAATTTTATGAACAGAACTGGAGACAAGAACCAGGTAGATGCCCAAATATGAGAACAATATTCAAATTCTGTGCAAATACAATTATTTAGTGAGGATTGACTATTACTTGTTTTGAAATTATTTGCAAATAGTAAGTAATGGAATTTTCAGCATTATCTAATTTTTACATCCAGAAATAAAATAGGAGACATTTTGATATATAAATAGTTTCAATTTAGAAAATCTTTAACATTTAATATATGCTATAGGTTATAGGAGCTATATAATTCCTTACTCATTAGTTTATGGCTCTGCATTTAAATTCATAATTTTTTGGTGTGAGGGAAAAGGGGGTTTCCAAGATAGGGTTTCTCTGTGTAGCCTAGAACTTGCTTGTAGACTAAGCTAACTGAAACCCATCAAGATTCTCCTGCCTCTGCCTCCAGTGTGATCAGGCTAAAGGCATGTGCCACCATACCGAGCACATTTTAGATCCTTTTCACTTTTGCTTTGAAAACTAAAGCAAAACATCTTATTTTTTTTTTAAAAAAAAATGTTGTACAGTAAAGTATCTTTTTAATTTTTGGCATTGTAGATAAAATCAAAATAAATGATAAAGTCAGTAGTTTAATAAATACAGTTAAGGCATGAGTGTGTTTCATCACCTATTAAACTGTTGAATTTGCATTTATTACAGTGTGAGGAAATGGGGATTTGGGAAGATACTTTGTCCTTAATTTCCCCCTTGTAGGTCTGGATAATATGTCACTGAAATATATGAGCTTTATCTGGATTAGGGCCAGTGGGAATGGGTTTTTATAAACTGACAGTGTCTTTTAACTTTATCTATATCATGCTAGAGAAAATTAGTTCTTATATCTCTCCTACGATGAGTCAGAGGCCTTCATCAACTTTTGAACTTCTCAGCTTGCAGCATTGACCAAATTGACCAATTAATTTCCTTTAAAATTTTTCAGTTCCAGGAATTTTATTATAGCAATAGATACATAACTGAAAGACCCTCGAAGAGGACTTTCTCTCAGGAGGAGACCTCCCCATGCCAAGGAACAGGCCGAGACCATACGGATGCAAATCGCAAGAGGTTTATTGGGTAAACACAGGTACCTGCGGGCGGCAAGTCTTTCGGAGGACTTGCGCGCCTGCCGACTGGAGGGCAGGTTTTTTATAGGGAAGAGCAAAAAGCAAGTTTACAGAAGCAAAAAAAGCGTGGTTATCGGAATGAGGCGGGGGCATGAATGGTTTCCTCTCCCAGCATGGGTGTCAGCAAAAGTCATCCTGTTCCTATCTTATAGATATCCTGTTTTGCAGTCAACCTGCTTTGTTGATGTCCTATCTTATTGATATCCTGCCTTGCAGTCTTCCTATCTCATCCTGCTCTCTCAAGCACATGGGATGTTCTTACGAGAGCAGGCTGGCTGCTGCAGGTTTTGAGGAGGGGGTCTGTAGGGTCTTTCATTTCTCCCTTTTTCTTTTTATTATTGAGTAAAATCTTTTACTCAAAGCAATTACAAAACCTCGGTTTCTTGTTGTGGTAACATGTGATACTGATGGGTCAGTACTAGGGCCTGAATGACTGACAGACTGTCTTTTATAAACTGGACCAGGCGGTTTAAGATGCAGGGCCCAAACAGGAGTATCAGAAGGAGGATAATCAAGGGACCCATCAAAGAAGACAATAGAGTTGTAAACCAGGGGAGACTTATTAAACCATCCTTCAAACCATCCTTGTTGTGATTCGAACAGCTTTTGTCTCTGTCTTAACCTCTCTAAGCTTTGTCATATTGTCTCTCACCAACCCAGTGTGGTCCGCATAAAAACGACATTCCTCTTTGAGTGCCATGCATAACCCTCCCCTCTCGCAAAAACAACATGTCTAGCCCCCCTCCTGTTTTGTAGGACTACCTCTGAGAGGGAGGTTAATGATTTTTCAAGTGCGCTAACCGATTCTTCCAGCGCCTTGATATCAGTATGCATGGCTGCCTGAAGTTGTCTAAATTGCCTGGTCTCCATAAGAGCTGTGGTCCCTGTGCCTACTCCCCCCCGCACCCCCCCCCCCCCCCCCATGATGGCAGCCATATCCCGGGAATGGTTCCCTGATCTGAGGGGTTCCAGGACTCTCCCACCAAATCACAAGGGTCGAAGTACAGGGTTGGGAAAGCGTCCGTCATCGTTCCTAACAGGGAGGTGGCATTGGCTACTTTTCCTGTCATGAGATTTGTAACCCTCCAGGTTACATTGAAAACCTGGTGTGGGCTATTTTCTTGTGTCGCCAACCCCAGTCTTAGTAGGGCCCATATAATGATCAAAGGGCCCCACGGGTAAGCCTTATCTTTAAGGGGTTTTGAGTGCGTTGGATTCTTCATGCTGGGGTCCCAGCAGGCTCAGCTTTCTCAGCTGTATGGGCGGCCTTAACGTGTGAGGCGTGGATCCAGGCTGCAATGCTGCCAACCTTCAGTGCCGTTGGGGTGGTCAGAGGACAGTGTAAGGGCCTTTCCACCGAGGTTCCAAGTTTTTGGTCTGGTGTCTGCGGACCCAAACAGTATCTCCTATCTGGAAGGGATGCGGTACCAAGGGCTGGTTCAGTTGGTCTCGGTAAGCAGCGGCGAGTCTCTTTGCACAATCTGTAACGCCTGTAAATGAGCTTCCAGAGAAGGACTGTCAGCAAAATCGGCAATGTTTGAATCAAAGAACTTTATAAATGGGGGAGGAGCTCCATATAGGATTTCAAAAGGTGTCAGTCCATGAGGCCCCGGAGTATTGCGGGCCCTGTACAGGGCCAGTGGTAAGAGGAGCACCCAGTCTCTAGTGCCAGTTGCAAGCGTTAATTTGGATAAGGTCTCCTTAATTGCACTATTCATGCGTTCTACCTGTCCTGAACTTTGGGGTCTACACGCACAATGTAATTTCCATTCGACCCCTAGGAGTTTGGCCACCAACTGACTTACCTGGGAGACGAAGGCAAGCCCATTATCGGTGCCTAAGACTTGAGGCATTCCGTACCTGGGAAAGATTTCTTCCAAGAGCTTTTTGGTCACCACCTTTGCGGTTTCGTGTTTGGTGGGAAAGGCTTCCACCCATCCTGGAAAAGTTGTCTATGAACACCAAGAGGTATCTGTACCCATAGAGACCTGGCTTAACCTCCGTAAAGTCAATCTCCCAATGTACTCCGGGACGATGTCCCTGTGCCCAAACTCCTGGATCAAGCTTGGGTCCTGCCTGCGTTTACCTGAGCGCAGGCTTGGCATTCATCAGTCACTTTTTGCAGGGCTCCATCCCTGTTCAGGAGGTATTGGCCTGACTCCTGTCTGTCCAACAAGGTTTTTATCTTCTTTAGCCCCAAATGAGTCAATTTATGTAAGTAACAATCTTTTCCTTGAAAACCTAATGATGCTTTTTGGGGTCATATGTGGCCCCCATTTTCTTTAGGAGATCAATGTCCTCTTTACTATAGGGTAACGAACTGGAGGCTTGGGCCTTTTCTGGGTTCGTCAAGGGGAAAGCTTGGAAGGTCTTGGTTGATTTCATGGCAATCTCTCGAGCAGTGTTATCTGCCAGTCCATTTCCCTTTGCCTCAGGGCTTTGGCCTTTTTGATGCCCAGGGCAGTGCATAATACTTAATTTTTAGGGCAAAAATAAGGCTTTTAGGAGTGCCAGTATCTCAAGTTTGTTTTTAATTTCCTTTCCTTCTGAGGTCAGCAGCCCTCGTCTTCGATAAATTTCCCCATGTATGTGAGCCATGGAGAAGGCATATCGGCTATCCCTATAAACATTTAGCCTCTTACCTTCTGCCATCCGGAGTGCCTGGGTCAGAGCGATAAGTTCAGCCCTCTGGGCGGAGGTGCCTGCGGGGAGGGCTTCTGCCCAAATTACCTCAGTCTCTGTTGTCACTGCCGCCCCCCGCTCTTCGTTCCCCATTTGCCAGGAAACTGCTGCCATCCGTATACCAAGTATAGTCAGCATCTCGGAGGGGTTGATCCGTCAGGTCCGGCCTGGTCCCGTGTATTTCCGCAAGGATCTGGAGGCAGTCATGGTGTTCCGCTTCCTCGGCCAGGGGGAGCAAGGTCGCAGGATTAAGAGCGACCACAGGTCCGAAGTGCACCTGGTCCTTATCCAGGAGCATGGCTTGGTAATGGGTCATGCGGGCATTAGAGAGCCAGCAGTCTGGAGGCTGCTTGACCAGGGCATCCACCGCATGGGGCGCCAGGATAGTCAATGGCTGGCCCAGAGTCAGTTTACCCACGTCCTTGGTGAGGACTGCAATCGCTGCTACCATTTGCAGACAGGGCGGCCACCCTGAAGCTACTGGGTCGAGTTTCTTTGAGAGATAAGCTACAGGACGCCTCCAAGGGCCCAGTTTTTGAGTTAGGACCCCTTTAGCGCAACCCTGTTTTTCATCCACTTACATATCGAAAGACTTGGTAATGTGAAGGAGGCCTAAAGCAGGGGACGCTAATAAGGCTTTCTTAATGTTTTTGAAAGCCCTCTGTTGTTCCCTCTCCCCAATCAAACATTGTTCCTTGTTTAGTTAATGGATACAAGGGTGCAGCCATCTCTGCAAACCCTGGGATCCAGAGGCGGCAGTATCCCGCTGTTCCCAGGAACTCTCTCAGCTGGCGGGGGTTCCGGGGAGCAGGAATGTTAGTATAGTCTGTTTGCGCGCCTCGGTCAGCCATCTCTGTCCATCTTTTAATTGATAACCTAGGTAGATGACTTGCTTCTGGCATATCTGAGCCTTCCTGGCTGATGCCCAATATCCTAATCGTCCCAATGTCTGTAGGAGGGCTTTTGTGCCCTCCTGACATTCTTTCTCCAAAGCGGCCGCCAGGAGGAGGTCATCAACCTATTGGAGCAATGTCAGAGCGGGGTACTGGACCCGAAAGTCTGCCAAGTCCCGGTGTAAGGCCTCATCAAAGAGAGTTGGGCTGTTCACCTTACCGGTAGCCAGCTGAACCTTCCGATTAGTCGTCCATCGATATCTCTTGCCACCAGTGGCTCCTTGGACTCAAGCAGATCGTTCGCTGAGTGGCCCTGTAGTCTGGGTCAGGACTGAATGCTGGGCCCCAGTGTCTACTAGGAAGGCGACTGGTTGCCCCCGACATCAAGAGTTGTCCTGGGCTCAGGGCTGGGGGGCTCCTGGCCTGAGTTCCCTAATCCTCTAAGGTGAGGAGGGAGGTTTGGGGCCTGGGCTTCCTAGGTCCTTTTGTTCCTCCTGGGGCAATCCTTAATCCAGTGTCCTCGTTCTTCACAATAGGCTCATTGGTCTCTGTCCACCTTGGCCCTAGGTCGTTCTCCCTTCCTGTCTCCCTCTCTATTCTGTCCCTGAACCACGGTGGCCAACACCCTAGTTAATTCCTTGTTTCTCCTCTTGTCTCTTTCATCCTCCCGATCTTTCATTCTCTGCCATAATCTTTCCTCTTTTTTCTGGAATCTCTCTTATTGAAAATCTTCTCTGCCTCTTTTAGTAGGTCTTGTATAGTATATCCCTGGAGACCCTCAAGCCTCTGCAATTTGCTTCTAATATCTGGACTAGACTGCCAAATGAAAGACATGGATACACTTGTAGCTTGTCCTGGATCTTCAGGGTCATAGGGGGTATACATCCTATAAGCGTCCTTGAGCCTCTCTAAGAAGGCTGAGGGCGTCTCTTCATTTCCCTGTATTACTTGCTTAACCTGGGCCAAATTGGTGGGGCGGCTTGCTGCCCCTTGGAGACCCGCTGTGAGCAACTGGCAGTAAAGACGTAGGTCCCCTACCTGCGTCCATGAAGGGCGTGGGAGGTGGAATTAGGCGGTGGCTCGCGTCTGCCCCTCAGTCGGCCAGCCATAGGTGAGGGGGTTGGAGATTCTTGTGGGGGTGCCTTCCCCTCCCCCGGGAGGGGATGCCTTAGGGGCCATGGGAGTAAGAGGGGGTTGAGGTCCTATGTTGAACATCTGCTCCTTTGCCTGGGAAATGATATCAAGGTTAAAAGTGCCGTCCTGCGGCTATGAATGTGGGCCATTCAGACGAACGGACAGTCACCCATTTCTCCTTTCACACTTTGACCGATTGTTTGCTCGGTCCCGGACATCAGGCCAGTGATCTAAAGTGAGACTCAAAGGGGTTGTTAACGATTGTCCCATGGTACCAGATTTAGACTCGAGTACAAACAGATATACCAAAACAAAGGACATAAAAACAAAGACACAAAAAACCAAAACCAAACTCAAAATCAGAAGCTGCGCAGCATTACAGATTCAGATGGAGGTCATGCCTCCTGGGAACTAGAGGAGTGACCTGATCACTCTTAGCCCCTATGGATACTGGAGGGTCCTCCAGTTACAGATTGAGCCCCGAAGGTTCCAGACACCCTTGCGGGCTGACCTCTGAGGGCCCGGGGTCCTAATGTCCTTGGAACGTCTTCCCAGGACTGCGGGGGAGAAGTCCTGGGCTCGTCAGCCCCTTCCCTCCGCCAGGTACAGCGCACCCAGATCTGAGTGTACAGAATTCAACAAAGAACACGGAAGACAACTGAACAAAGAACACGAAAGACAAAGACTCGGAGCTGGCCAGCTTACCTCCCGATGGTGAGTCGGTAGTCCCTGTGTGTGGGGGGTCTCAATTTCCCGGCCAACGCACCAAATGAAAGACCCTCGAAGAGGACTTTCTCTCAGGAGGAGACCTCCCCATGCCAAGGAACAGGCCGAGACCATACGGATGCAAATCGCAAGAGGTTTATTGGGTAAACACAGGTACCTGCGGGCGGCAAGTCTTTCGGAGGACTTGCGCGCCTGCCGACTGGAGGGCAGGTTTTTTATAGGGAAGAGCAAAAAGCAAGTTTACAGAAGCAAAAAAAGCGTGGTTATCGGAATGAGGCGGGGGCATGAATGGTTTCCTCTCCCAGCATGGGTGTCAGCAAAAGTCATCCTGTTCCTATCTTATAGATATCCTGTTTTGCAGTCAACCTGCTTTGTTGATGTCCTATCTTATTGATATCCTGCCTTGCAGTCTTCCTATCTCATCCTGCTCTCTCAAGCACATGGGATGTTCTTACGAGAGCAGGCTGGCTGCTGCAGGTTTTGAGGAGGGGGTCTGTAGGGTCTTTCATAACTAAGGCAGAACCCATATAATATTTGGTAATTTATTGCATCTATCTCAATTTTTTACTACTTTCACTCTAATCAAATCTAGAATATATATTGATAAAAGTCATCTTGTCATAAGCATCAAAAATATTCTGTGCAGTGTGTATGGCCATGTGCCATGAAATTGTGTGTGTGTGTGTGTGTGTGTGTGTGTGTGTAAAGTGTTAGATTTCAGTGTGTGCTTTAGGGCATGGATTTGAATAAATGTTTATTAAGGGTAAACTCCTGATACTTGTTTGCATAAGTTGTTCCTTAGGGGTTAGGTGCTTAAAATTTCCTTCAGGGATATTGGTTTGCAAAAGCTGTTTGCATTTAGATTCCCTTTAGGAGATGTTAATTGCTTGAGCTGTCATTAAAGTGTGGAGATTTAGATCCAGTTAAAGTAATACCCTGGAGTGTGACTGAGTAGAGCTGCTGAGATGAATTTGAATAAGTTTGACTCCTAGAGGTTTCCTGTAGGATAGATAAACAAGGAAGGGGATTGCCTTGTGTTATCACCTGAAGGCAAAAATCCCTGCAAGCAGATTTGTGCTGTTGTTATTAGAGATTTCATTACAAAGTAGAAAATCTATCTATTTATGAAATATACTTACTAGAATATTAGATGATTGTATGGGTTGATACATATTCACTAAAATCTGTTTATATGCTAGACTGTTGTACATGTTTGAATTAAAATGTTCTCAAAACAATCTTAATTACTATAAATATTGTTTGTAATTTGAAAGATACTTTGAATGTGTTACACCCCCAAAAATTTCTTTTCCAAAGTCTGTCATTTAGGGAAAAGCCACATTTCCTCAGGGACTTAAGAAAATAGTTCTTCTGTGCTAAGAGGAGTCATTCTCCTGAGCTCTGGCAAAAAAGGACAGATATTTTTCCATTAACCTGAGTCTGTGGTCCTATTATCATGCAAGATTCAATGCTAGGCACCAGCCCCACTCAGTTCCTATTCACAATTCCCTTTTCCAGAGCCATCCTTGTTGGCATACCCCATCCCATACCTATAATTTTCCAGCCCCTGAGTCGCACTTATTTCTATGTGTTCTCTTGGTTCTTTTACCTTTCTAACTCTTCCCATCTTTTTTATTGTTGTTGTTGTTCTTTCTTTCATTGCCTGACTCAGTCTGCTGGCCTGGTTCAACCTGGACTCCTCCAGTTGCAACTGGCTATGCCTCTCTTATATTTCAATGAAAACCTCCTTAGTCTTACCTAGGAGTGGCCATGTCCTAATTTTCTTTCACATGTCCCTATATTCCTAGCATTGTTCTATTTGCAAATTTTATGTTTAGTATTTCATTATTCCTAACATGAGACAGTATCTTTGCTTGTTCTGTGTCTGGATGATGATGACTTCAGACTGAAATTTCCTTCTTGCCAGAGTTCTCATTACTCCACCTCTATTTCCTGCCTGGTCACCTCACCTATACTTCCTGCTGGGCTACTGGTGACAGGCTACAGACCATTGTCCCATAGCATCTTTCTATATAGTACAGATTAACCTGGAAAATAACCACATTGTCTGACATGCTTTTCTCAAGACTCTTATATAATCATTATTTAATTTTAATATGTTATACATTATATATTTTTGTTATATATAGTATATATGTTATATATAATGCATTTTATTTTTCTAGTTATATGGTAGCTAAGTCTTACTGCTAAGATTTAAGTAAAACATAAAAAAGAGACAGAAAGCAGAAAAAGTAGATTTTGCTGGTTGCTGATATACCATAAGCTAACCTTTAAACCTTACCTGCTCAAGGACCAGGTAACTTCCTGGGATTTCTGGAATTTTAGCTCTTGAAAATAAAAAAAGAGCCCCATGGGAAATTACAGTGGCCTATGTGTTTTGTGTGTGTAAGCATGAACCCTTGTTTCTCAGGCTCCCACAGCTGAACAATGTGTAGATAGTTGTCCTGACCAAATTACATCTTGGTCAATATATAATGTTTTACGAAAACTTTTCTTTAATTTGATCAAAACAGTGGAACTGGTCTTTCCCTGGCAAACCTAAGGATTATCATATGGAACTTCACAGCAAGATAATATCACCCGAAATTCTGAATATAGGTTCTTCATTCCTGCTATGGGAAACCCTCTATAGTGAGAGCCATGTCTGGAATATTTTTATGGAAGCTTCCTTCTTTATGGTAAGCCATTAAGCCATAAATTCTTTCTTTCTTTCTTTCTTTCTTTCTTTCTTTCTTTCTTTCTTTCTTTCTCTATGACATTGACATTTTTGCCTGGTTTTTGGATTCAGGTTTTAGGGTACCCTACTTGGGAAAAAAGGGGTCCAATAAGACCCACACAATCCTTCATTTAAGGTACTGTAAGCTGTGAGATGTCTCCAGGACCTTTGGTTATTTCTGTTTTTATTTCCGATTAATTGGGAGTTCAGTCAGAGCCACCCATGATTACTGATCTGCCTTACAGTTCAGACAGATAAAACGTCTATGTGAAACCAATTGTTATTGTCATCTCTGTTGTTTCTTTTATGTCTTATGTGTCCGCTTTGTCTATGTGTATTACAAGTTGTGGCCAGTGGGCAGCTTTCCCCATATGCAAGTAAACCTGCCACCGGTCCTGATGTAACACCTCTGTGTGTGAAAATTGAATTGAGCAACTCACAAGGTATTCCTCCCTTGAAATTCCAACAGTCAGGTAAATATATAAAATTTAGTCTATTTTGTGAATGTATGTGCTCGCTGCATGTTTGTTTCTATCTGGTCTTGAATGTGTGATTTTGCTGTGTTCATATAGTCTCAATTATATATTAATGTTTTTTAAGTTATGGGATATGGTTAAAAATCTGTAACATCTGTAAATGAAGTTGAGTTAAAGCTTGTAGTTTGGGGTTGGAGCTGTTCTGGGAATTAACATGTGGTTTGCTAGCATCTTAACTAAAGGCAGTGAGGTGAATGGTTTACATATTGATTAGGGATGGAGAGGGTAGATATCATAGCTTTACCACAATCTTAACTGAAGACAACCACATGCTATGAGCCATCCAAGAAGCTAGCAGGTCTCCTAGGATACTTTTAAATTGGGATAATAGTTTTGTATGATTCTTGTCCCATCTTAAAATCCAGGTTCATAAGAAAATTAAAATTAAAATTTTTAAATTTAAAATAATGCTTTTAATGATATTTTAAAGCTACCTGTTCATGTTTTTATATATGAGAACTTATTTTGCTGGCAACCAGACTTTGTAAACCAAGAATAATCTCCTTGGAATATTTTAAAGACAGTGGATTGTTTATAATATTAAAATTTAGTTTTGCCTTCTACAAATTATAATTGTCCTCTATCTCTTCATTCTTGAAATAAAAAAGGTACTTTAGTTTGATAAAGATATGTGTCTATCCTCCTTGTTTTTGCCAGCATTATTAAGTTACAGCTATTTTGGTAAAGAAAGTCATACAGGAAACTGTTATATTCTATAATGATATACTATATAAAGCTCACAAATGTTTCCAGTCTTTTATGGACTATGTTTATGTCATATCTTGATACTAAAAGAGGTTCAATTAAGAGGTTGTTAATTTTGTTAAAAACTGTTAGAACTGATTGAGCCCTGAGTTATTCAGAACTATACTTATAACGGCCCTCAAGCTGTCAGATATTTGCTGAATATGACTTTGACATGTTTAAAATTAAATAAGGAACAGATATTTCCAAATTATAATAGAGACCCCCAAGAACTTCCAGCAGGCAATGGACACAAAAGACAACTCGACCTGAACTATGGCAATGCTAACCACTGGGCAAGGATACCCCTAGGGACTGTCTGCTGTCAAGGTTCAGGACAAACTATGGACAAGCAGGACACTGGAGAGGGGATTGACCAATATTACCTGGACAAAATAAAGGCATTCTGTTGTAATTTAAAGAGCAGCATGAGAGAAAAAGATGCCATGCAAAAGAGATCACATGGAGGTTTTTGGTGGGGGAGAGAGGGGATGAGGAAAGGAGGAGCAAAGCCAGACACAAGCCTTTGATGACAGGAGTCTCAGAAAAAAAAAAGAGAGTGGCAGAGAGTGGCATGGAGACAGGCAGGGAAGCAGAGAAAGAAAGAGAGAAAGAGAGAGAGAGAGAGAGAGAGAGAGAGAGAGAGAGAAAGAGAGAGAGAGAGAGAAATAAAGAAAAATATGGGAAGTGGATATGGCCCATCTTTTAAAAGGAAACATAGTGAATGTGCACAGGAGGTGCTCTTAGTTGCTATAGCTGAGGATATATCCTATTAGGATCCCAAGGGCAGACCAGTACAGATGCCTGAACACTAACATAGTCCCTTCCTCCGCAAGAAAAGCCTCTACTCTTCTGGGACTTGCAGCCAAGACTAGTTTCCTAGTATCAAATGCCACAGAGACTGATGTGGGAGTGATTTCTTATTAATAAAGAAACTGCTTAAGCCCCTTGATAGGCCAACCCTTAGGTGGGTGGAGTAAACAGAAGAGGATGCTGGGAAAAAGAGGCTGAGTCAGGGAGTCGCCATGGTTCTCCCACTCCAGACAGATGCAGGTTAAGATTCTCCCTGGTAAGCCACCTCGTGGGCTACACAGAATATTAGAAATGGGTTAGAACAATATGTAAGAGCTAGCCAATAAGAGGCTACAGATAACGGGCCAGGCAGTGTTTAAAAAAATACAGTTTCTGTGTAATTATTTCGGGGCATAACCTTGCCGGGGACGCAGCCCTGCCGCTCTTATTTCAACAAGAGACCACAGCAGCCTTGGATAGTTGTCTAGGTAAAGGACTATGGACTAGTCTCCAACATTTTTATTCATCCTTCTCAAATCTCTGATCACATTGTCAGTTAAGCTTGTTATATAACTGTAACTATGCAGGAACCGGCAACTAGCACATTTCCCCCAAAGGCTACAACCATCTTGTTAATTCATGAGGTAATTAAAGTTACTAGGTTTCAGCCGGGCAGTGGTGGCACATGCCTTTAATATCAGCACTCGGGAGGCAGAGGCAGGCAAATATCTGGAATTTTGAGACCGGCCTGGTCTACAAGAGCTAGTTCCAGGACAGGCTCCAAAGCTGCAGAGAAACCCTGTCTTGAAAAAAAACAAAAAACAAACAAACAAACAAACAAAAAAACCCCAAAAAACAAAAACAAAATCCAAAGTTACTAGGTTTCTTGTTAAAGAAGGCAAATAGGTTTGCCATGTTTATAGACTTCATATTAAAAGATAGATATATTTCAGACCACCAAAAGAGCTGAACAATGATCATTTTCAGTAATAACTACTTGTGTATTTGGTATATGATTAGATAAAAATAAAGCAGGTTAAAAGTCTATACAAGTTTTCAGGTTGTAATAAAATGTTCTAAATTACATAAAACTCCAAGGATGACAAAAATTAAGTAAGTTTTATGAGTCTAAGAAAAAGGTTTTAGATGTATAACTACAAACTGTAAAGTACATTGTTTCCCTGTGATTTCCAGGCTTCAAAGTTTTAGCATTGTCAAATAGAGTTCTGATAAACTAGTAGTACACTGACTACTTACTATTCAGTCACAAGCTCAAGATTTTCAATTTCCTTTGTCTTCTAAGTATAGACCTAAAGATATTTCTCATCATGATAAAGACATCTCTGTTTAATCTATGTGCCTGGATGTCTGGACAGAAGCGACAAAATGTTCATGCTTTTTAAGCAAAGCCATAGCTTTTGCTGTGACTCCAAGATGTAAATCTGTTCCAACTGTATGATAGACACTTGTTAACTGACATTTTCTACTAAGTAAATTTCAGTACAAACTTGATGCTATTATATCCAGAAGTTTCATTTTTTGGTAAACTGAAATTTATATAAGCTTCATGGAATCAGAAAAAAAGAAAGTCATAAGTCTTGAATACACCTGTCAAAGGTCAAACCAGAGAGTTTGAGATGTAAGGCTTTCTCTAGGTTTCTGAAATTTAACTTTGGTCTCTAGTCTATATTTGTTTCAGAGTATTTGCATTTAGCTGAGAGATACCATCAAGAGAGCACCTGAAAACTGCTGATCTGACTTGCTGATAGCTGATGTGAACCAGCCCAGCCAATGTAAGTGCGCCTCTTCCCTCCAGCTGGGTTCCAATAAATGTCTAATTGCAAAGCCTTTCACTAGCATTTAAGCCTTCCTGAGGGTTGTCATTTAGAAAAATTAGTGTGAAAGAGAACGATGACATGCAACAGAGCTCACAAGGAAAGGTATTTTATAAGGGGGAAAAGAAACAGTGAAAAGGAGGAGGAGAGAGGGGACCTCTGCATACTGGACCAACAGAAAAAAAAAGAGAGACAGACGGGGGACAAAGAGATAGAGAGGAAGAGAGAGAGAAAGAGAGAGAGAGAGAGAGAGACAGAGACAGAGACAGAGACAGAGAGACAGAGAAGCAGAGACAGAGAAGCAGAGAGACAGAGACAGGAAGAGACAGGAAGTAGGAAAGACCCACCTTTTAAAGTGGAATATAGCAAATGTGCACAGAAGTGGCTGCAGCTTAGGACATATTCTGTTAGGAACTTCAGGGCTGCAAGTACACATGGGTGAATACTAATACTGGTCCCTGACAACAGACACCTGATTCCAGCTGTAAACAGCTACAGCAGGGAGTATATCACTCTTACCCCCTCAATAGGCTAAAAATTCTAAGTTCAAAAGAAACTCCCTGACATAGGGGATGATATTATCCATCATGTGGCCTTTGGCCCTTTTGCTTCTGTTAATTACTGTTGGTTCTTATATCACTGATAAAGTGACTATTTTATAATTTCTATCTGGGTACTATTAAGCTGATGGTTATTAACTCCATATGTAAACTAATACCCACCATAGAGTCAAAGATTTGACCCAGGATAGAGCTTCAGTAAAAGAATGTTATACCCTAAGTTAACCTGTAAGCCCCACTTGCTCAGGTAACTTTCAGGTTTAGAGAATCATAGATCTTGGAAATAACAATGAATCCTCAGGAGAAAGTATGGTGGCCTTTGTGTTTTGTGCACATAAGCCCAGAAACATGTCTCAATACACACAGCTAGGAAGGCTCCAGGTGATGATCCTCTCCAAATTCCATCTTGGATACTCTATAAAGTTTTGATAAAAAGCTTGCTTTAATTTAATCAATAGAGTGGAACTGTTTTTTTTTATTTATTTTATTTTTATTTTTTATTTATTTATTTATTATTTATTTATTTTGGCAAATGTCATGATAAACATTGCATGTTGGAGAGGAATCAAGATTCCTCAAATGTGGTTAGTACACTAGACAGGCAATGTCAATTCTAGTTTTCCCAAGAAGGCAAAACAACAACATGAGAACAGCTTTTCTCTGTGTTGACAGTACGCTGATAGCACTGTCCTTGGTTAGTATGAATGTTCTTCCTAACACATAGAATTCACCTTTACTGAGTTTCCATCCTTTGAAGCCAAACAGGGTTTCCTTTATTCTTAAAGGAAAGAATATTGGGCTCACTTGTGATAATGTTGTCACCTCCTCTTTTTCAGTAGATTGTATCCATATATACTCCATATTAAGTGCCCTCTAGTTAAGAATAACACATATACCAGAACCAAATAAAATTTTAGAATAATGAAATTATTCTACTAATCTTTAATTTTTTGTATAATATTGCATTGGCTATTAAACATGATTTTTTTAACTTCTAAGAACTTATCAGTGATAGTGTTTTACCATCAAATTGATGTTATTATTCCCTGTACTTTGTTCTATATTTTGGTGTGTGTTATTGACCTGTAAGTTTATTAAGACAAAATTTAACCTGCATTTGGATGAAAACCAACCATTGGTAAATATGTCAACAATTATTGGATGGTCCTGCTGATCAGAGGTAGCAGCTTGGAAGCTTTCTCTAAAACTGGAAAAATGGGGGACTCCTTTCAACCAGCCAAAGTTTCTTTCTCTCTACCCTGCTTTATCTGGAGGAAGTTTCTAGGCCCAGAATGTCTGATTTATCTCAAGGGTGACACTTGACACAGTTATACTCTTCCACTGATGAACCACACAGTAACTGGCAAGTTCTCCAGCCATTTTGATGGAACCGTACTGAATCATACTAAGACGTCTGGTAGGATCATGCCAAATAATGAAAACTGGGGTTCAATCTCAGGCTTCTCACTCCTGTATTTCTCTAATATTCTGAAATAAAGTTGAGATGATTCACCAAAGCAGTCTTATAGGTTGAGTTTTTTTTTCTGTCCTGCAGCTACTCAAATAATCACTCAGAGACTTAACATTAATTACAAATGCTCCAGCCAATAGCTCAGATGTATTACTAGCTAGTTCTTACATTTTAAGTTAACACATATTTCTTACTTACACTATGCCTTGTGTCAGTACATTTATTAACATATCATACTCATGTTCTCCCTCTGCATTTGACTGGCAACTCTAGACTCCACATATCTTCCCCCCATCTTTCTCCTATTCTGACTCTCCTGCCTAACCTTATTCCCTTATTCTGTCCTGCTTTTGGCCAGTCAGCTTTGATGTGGTATTCCCCTCTATATGCTGTGAATACCACTGGTAAAAAATAAATATAAATAAATAAATAAATAAAAAACTGTGGATAGGATAAAACTTACGTAGGTAGAGAAACTTAAACTGAATGCTGGGAGAAAGGAGGTAGAGTCAGAGAGAAGAAATGTAGCCCTGCTGGAGACAGACATTGAAATTCTAACCAGTAAGTCACAGCCACATGGCGATACACAGATTAATAGAAATGGATAGAAATAGGTTAAATTCCGGACTGAAATCTCAAGGTCCAAATCAGGAGAAGAAGGAGATAGAGCACGAGCAAGGAACTCAGGACCGCGAGGGGTGCACCCACACACTGAGACAATGGGGATGTTCTATCGGGAACTCACCAAGGCCAGCTGGCCTGGGTCTGAAAAAGCCTGGGATAAAACCGGACTCGCTGAACATAGTGGACAATGAGGACTACTGAGAACTCAAGAACAATGGCAATGGGTTTTTGATCCTACTGCATGGACTGGCTTTGTGGGAGCCTAGGCAGTTTGGATGCTCACCTTACTAGACCTGGATGGAGGTGGGTGGTCCTTGGACTTCCCACAGGGCAGGGAACCCTGACTGCTCTTTGGGCTGATGAGGAAGGGGGACTTGATCGGGGGGAGGGGGACTTGATCGGGGGAGGGAGAGGAAAATGGGAGGCGGTGGCGGGGAGGAGGCAGAAATCTTTAATAAATAAATAAATTAAAAAAAAAGAAATGGGTTAAATTAAGATAGGAGTTAGCTAATAAGAAGGTAGAGCTAATGGTCCAAGCAGTGTTGTAAATAATATAGTTTCTGTGTGATTATTTCAGGACTGAGCAGCTGGGAATGGACAAGTGGCCTCCCTATTACAACAGAGTTTCTTTATTAAACAATTATAGAGACATATATTTATACCACAGCACAGTCTCCCAGATTGTGGTCTCCATTCATGCTAATGGGCTACATACAAACCTTTCTGTTACCATTTCTGCACCTTTGTCCTCTTGGATTTATGATTGACAGGTTGAGAGGGGAAAGAGGACCCCTAAAAGAATTGATAATGGCTCCCTCACTGATATGCTATTTATAGATCTTTCTAACAGACTATAGCATTGTGGGTTTGTTTGACATTCATCAGAAGGAAATCATATGAGGCTCATACACAAAGTATTTTATAAGAACTTAATTTTGTTTTTCTTTTTGTTTAAAGTGAGCCCCTTTCTGATTGATTATTCATGTATGTATTTTCTGTATATGGTTGTTTTACCTGCACATAAATCAGCACACCAGAAGAGACTATAAGGTCCTATTTTAAATAATTGTGAACCAGAATGTAAGTGAGGGTAATTGAAATCAGGTTCAGCAGCCAACGTTCCAGAAAGTCTTTTTCTAATATATCAAATAATGCAAATGTCAATTTTAAAAATAGCTATGTTTGTAACTTCAATGGGATGAATGTTGTTAAAGTGAATTTGCAATACAAGAATAAAGAGACTTTAAACTAGCCTCCTTTCCTGATTACTATAAAAATCACTCAACCTGTTAGATATGAAAATTTTTATATTTAAGGGTGATACATTTACTCCTCTCTGCAAATTTTGCTTATCAGTGATTTCAGTTTTATTCAATAACAGGATACTGTGAATTATTATTTCAAGAATATGACCTTTGAGGATTTCTCTTTCATAAATTGTGTTTTCACAAAGATTGGGTTGAATAAACCCAAAATAAATTTATCAGAAAAAATACAAAGATATTACACTTGCTGTCAATACACTATAAGAGCATAGAATTTCCTAAGATAATTATTTTTCTCACCAAATTCTATTCAGGGTTTAAAGCACACCTATTAGAAAAAAAATTACTGACATTATTTTACCCTTTGCTGTCATTAAAAACTGATTTATATCCTCTAAATTTTATATATTCTTCTGAGCAATAAATTGTAGTTGTTATTCCCCAAGCAAGACAGCTAAGTTTCAAAAAGTCAGATAATTTTATGGGAAATATGGATTTGTGTTAATAAGCAGATATTATTTTCCAAGGTCTGAATTAGCACTTTCTGCTACTTATATGAATAATCTTTTAAGAATATTATTTTATAGACTATGTTATTAACATTGAATGAAAAGAACTGCAGCTTTCTGTGGACACATGCCCAACTTCATACAGCTTAATCTGTAGTGCTTATACTGAAATTCACACTGAGTCTTGGTCTTATTTGTAAACCACTCCAGTAAGAAGCAGGAACCTATGTGGAAACTCAGCAGAATGGTTAAAGAGGAAAATCACACCACTAAACAGCTTAGAAGTTTTGTTGACTATGAAAATAATTACATGTTTTATAAAAAAACATAAAGAAGTCATTAATACATATCAATACCTAATTCCTCCGAGATACACTCTTCCTTTTCTTTCTTCAATTTTATGTCCTCCTGAAATCCAATGAATTCCATTTGGGCTCCCCATATATTCTTGGATATGTAACTTTCAATTGGAGTGTGTTACAATACGAGTGATCATACATCTAAAAAACTATTACTATTAGCTATCAATTACTAATGAATTCTTAATAAAGGGTAGGAGTTTTAGGAGTTTGTGATTTTTATGATTTTGAAATTAAGTAGAGTGAACTAAATTACATGGTTATAATGAGAGCAGGTAAATCTAAAAAAAAAAAAAAGCCTGAAGATAAATGACATCATTTCTTAATGAGTTTCAATTCATGCTAGCTTATTTGAAACAAGAGCAATCATTCCTTTTAAGTTTTAATGATACGTCTGTGCAGGAGAGAAAGAAAGAAGTCTCTCAAACAGTCACTTCACATTACAAAGGGAATATAATTAGAGTACTTGCCAATAATCAAAGATGAAAAATAATATAAAACAATGCTGTGAACCTATGAGGAGAAGACAAAGGATCTAGACCAAACAAATATTATCTAAACAGGACTGTAAGAATATGCTCTGGGTGCTGAAAAGAGCAAGAATAGTTACTAAATGTTAAAGGAATCTGATTTTGAACAGCATGTTTATCTGGAGACATAGTTAAGTCCATGGAAAAATTCTTCAGAAATAACTCTCCAAACTAGTATAATAAAATAAATTAACCTAGAATATGTTAACTCTCTATGATGTAAAAAATTGTGCTAGACAATAAGCAAAATTTTTATTTGTTTGTTCCTTATTTTAATCTTTATAATAGAAATGCCTATTTGAAGTTGTAAACTAGTAGTGATATAATAGATACAGTTGATGGACATTAAAATTAGTCACTAATGTACCAAAAATTTTAGTTAGTATGATTTTTAAATATAACACACTATTGATTGCTGCCCTAATTTATTTTATGCTGCCTCGATAAATACTAGTGAGAAAAAGCAACTTAAGGGAGAAAGATTTTAATTAAGCTTCCAGTGCTAGGTTTCTCATTCACCATAGCAGGAAAATAAAATCAATTACATACACAGTCAAGAGTAGAGCAGGAATTAGTGCATGAGTGCTCGGTTTATGTGCTCCATTCTTATATAGTCATGGATACAAACCCAGGAAACTCTACCTCACCATGCTCCAGGTCTTCACACAAATATCAACACAATCCAAAAAAGAAATGCCCAGTGACTAATCTAAACTAGAAAACTCCTAATTCAGAATCACTTTCAAAGTCATCACAGATTAGGTCAAATAAAAAATTAAAAGTAACCATTGTACTTATTAACTTTCAAAGAACAGAGACACAAAATATATCATATGTAAGTTTGCATACTAAAAATTGACTTTATTTCTTTCCAGCAACTTCCTTAATATATGAAAAACTCATTACTAATGGGAGTTCAATCTGGTACAGCCCCTTTGGATGTCAGTGTGGTGATTTCTCAGAAAATTATGAAACAACCTTCCTTAAGACCCAGTAATACCACTTTTGGGTATACATCTAAAGGATGCTCAATCGTCCCACAAGGACATGTGCTCAACTATGTTCACAGCAGCATTGCTTGTCATAGCCAGAACCTGGAAACAACCTAAATGCACCTCAACCAAAGAATGGATAAGAAAAATGTGGTACATTTATACAATGGAGTACTACACAGCAGAAAAAAATGATGACTTCTTGAAATATGCAGGCAAATGAATGGAGCTTGGAAACATTAATTTGAGTGAGGTAACCCAGACACAGAAAGACAATTATCACATGTACTCACTCATAAGTGGTTTCTAAACAAAAAGCAAACAAAATTAGCCTATAAATCATAATCCCAGAGAACTTAGACAACAATGAGGACACTAAGAAAGACATATATAGATCTAATCTACATGATAAATAGAAGAAAGAGAAGATCTCCTGAGTAAATTAGAAGCATGGGGACCTTAATGGAGGGTTTAAGGGGAGGAAAGAGGCAAGGAGAGGAACAGAGAAAAATGTTGAACTCAATAAAAATCAATTAAAAATAAAATTATAAAAGAAAAGGACATGTTTTCAACATGAATATTTTCAAAAAACCTTGTTAATGAATGACTTCATTATCAGCTAGCATGGAAAAATAAAATCTATGTATAAATATAAACACATAATACATATTTAAAAAAGTGAGGGGAAACTCTCATAACCACAACCTTTGAAATATTAAAAAAACTTTTAATATTTAGCAAATTTTTAAAAATGTAGTGACTGTACAAAATATTACCTGAAGAGTATAGCAAAACCAGTTCTACATATGGACACATTTTAATAAGAATTAAGTATATATAACCATATTTTTGATAAAACCTCATATTAAATTGTGTAAGAAAGCAGTAAAAATGAGCAAGTTTCACTTTACATGATAACTGCATAGCTCAAAAATCTACCCAGTTATAAAACTTAACTTTTAATAATTATGTTATTCTAAACCATTGGATACCATGTTTAACATGCTCAATATATTTTATGCATTTCACAAAGTGTTTAAATATTGACATACTTAAATCATAAGTATTAACAAAAATGGGAATAATTAGTGGACAGCCACATTGCAAAACTCTGTCATTCCATCTTCCCCTATTTTACTCAGATACCAATCACATTGTTTTAGACTCTGTCTATTGCTGAGTAGTTAGATATAAGAAAGAGCTTACACCCACAAAAACTAAAATAATTTTCAACATCCATTTACAACCAATGCTTTTGTTACCTTCTCTGGGAAACCAGTGGAAAGAGTGCTTATGTTCTAAATCTTTGTTGTTCAGAAAGATTATGATGACCTGTGATGCTTGAACATTTGAAATATGGTAACTGTGATCAAGAAAAAGACTTGCTGCTTAATGTAGTTGAAGTTCAATTTGAACACTCTTACAATTCTTATAATATAAGTATGCTGCTAAATATAGATAGGATTCCAACTTCGAGTTTGAAATCAAATCATTTTCAAAATACCTATCTTGGATAAATTCAGGAGCATTTATAAACAAATATATGCTTTCTCAGCATTCAAACAATTCAGAGAGAACATAATAACAGTATCTAGATTCTCTGTGTATTTTCCATCTTTATTTGGCTTTACTATAACATCTATTTCTTTTTATTTTTGCTTTTACTTTTTGACACATGTTCTCTGTATATCTTTGGCTGTCCTGGAACTCCCTCTGTAGACCAGGCTGTCTTTGATCTAGCAGAAGTCCACCTGCCTCTGCCTCCCATGTGCTGGGACTTAAGGTGTGCACCACCACACCTTGAATTCACAGAGGTCTGTCTGCTTCTGCATCCCATACTTTGGGACTAAAGGCATGTGCCACCATGCATTGAACTTGCAGAGTTCTGCTTGCCTCTGTCTACCAAGTGTTGGGAATGAAGATGTGTACCACCACACCCAACTACTCTCTTTTTTTTTTAAGGACTTTAACCTTTTTCTTTTCTCTCACTAGCCTGAATGTAATTTTAACACACTGTAAACCATTTAGAGGTTTTCTTTATCTTTGAATCTCTCTTTACTGTATCTCTCTCTCTTTTTCTGACCACATGAGTCTTTAATTTGTTAAGCAATGTGGGTAGGATTAAATCCTTGGCTTTGATGGCTGGATCTAGCCCATTTTTAGCTTTCTGAGATTCCAGCCTCATGGCAGAGGTACCAACTCTACTTCCTGTCTGGTTGTCTGACCTATACTTCCTGTGCCTGGTTAATGGCCAATCAGCATTTTATTTAGAATATAATTGACAGAAAACAAACAATTGTCCCACACCAATACAGAATAGGATGGTCTTAAACTTTCAATCATTCTGTCTCACTCATCCTTTGAAGAGAACATTTCAGGTTACCTCAAATATCACAATTTTCAAGTTTTTTTTCAAGTTAATTTTTATGAATTTATTTAGTGTGAAAAAGAGATCACATATATAACAAGCTGGGCAGGAGAGAGACGTGTGAGGAAGGGCTTCTTGACTTTCATGCTGTCTTTTTGGTATTAACTTACGGTTTTAGGCTTGCACTTCACTCCTTTGAGTCATCTTGCAAGCCATTCCTACTCAGCCATTTTCAACATGCTTTCTTGAAGGCGTAAGTCACGAACAATGCCACACCAGTTTGGAGTTATGATTAATGGGGTGTTATTTATTTAAAGGGGAAAAAACTTACAGATCACCGTCCCAGACAACAGCCATCTGCACAACCAGGAAGGGAGTCTAGTCTTCAGCGGAGCAGGAAGTGAAGAGAGTGAGTGGAGGAAGTAGCTGTTTTTTTAAAGAGTGAGAAACCATGCCCCAATGAGCTGGTATCTCAGCAGCTATTGGTTGGAGGGGCGGAAGGACCTCCTGCAACACTTTCTTATAAGTTAACTTATTTATTTTTTTTTTGTTTATATGTGTGTATCTTGATGGGGAAACTATCAACTGATAGTTTCAACCACTCACATCTAGTTAAGTTGTGGCCACCTAGAGCCTAGGTAGAAAAACCTGGGGATGCAGTTGCGCACTCTCTCTTCCAGGTGCCTGCCTGGATTTCGGATTTCGGAACTCCCATTCTTGTAGTGTAAGTTTCCCCTCTTTAACCATTAAAATATTCCTGTTACTCTTGAACTAGACTGGTTATTTATCATACCGACCTAATTTGTGACAGTATCTGAGTGTACATATATGCACCATGTGCATGCAAGAACATACAGAAATCAGAAAAGATTTCAGAGTGGGGTAGTGGTAAACCACACATTAATCCCAGTTCATGGGAGGCAGAATCAAGTGGATCTCTGAGTTTGACATCAGCCTGGTATCCAGATCTTGTTCCAAGACAGCCAGAGGTGTTATACACAGAAACTCTGCTTCAAACAAACAAAAATGATAAAGAAGAGACCTCAGATGCCTCAAACTAGGATTGAAAGTTGTGAACTGACATCTTGATGCTCTTAACTGAACCTAGATCTTCTGTAAAACCATGTATCTGCCCTCAACTCCAAAGTTTTCAATGTTGTACTTAAAATAGTTTTTGCAGGTGTTTTAGATGACACCAAAATCAAGCTATAGATAGCTATAGATATGCTAAATACAGTTGGATATTATATATAGCAATATATAAGAAAATGATTTTCACTGCATTTTCTAGGTGCTCAAAAATAATTATCTTTTTGCATCTTGTTTTAAACATAAACTTTAGTTTATAGAAATGACATCAAAAATTAGCTGCTTTTATTTAGATATTTTTAATTTGAAAACTCACTTGCCACACAATAATATAACTTTGTTCCTCTTGAAGATATAAGTTTTCTGACATAAAATAGTAGTTTAAGCATATTCCTATGAATTTCAAAACTTAAAAGTGTATTTAAAAATATTATCTTATTTGAAACTTTGTGAAACTGAACTAATATCATTTAATTTCCCTCATTCACTGGATAATGGCTATATGAATGAAGGTGAATGCTATTGAATGACATGAAATATGGTATCCAAAATTATACATGATAATTTAGGCATATTGGATTTTTATAAGTGCCTTATGGCATGTTAACCTAAATGCAAAATCTTTGTGAAAAACTGGTTCCCTCTTTGAAAGCATTTACAATCTGAACCTCTGTATTCCACTTTAAAACTGTATATAATTAAATGTGTCTTAGTTAATTAAATTAATTAATTGTTTAAAATCATTTAATTTGTTAATTGTTAAAAAATTTAAGCTAACTTCTATAAGAATGCCATTGATAATCTTTACACAGAAAAAAGAGCAAATATCTGAAACTATAAAAAAGATAAAAGTAAGAAAAAATAAATCATATCATTCAATACTCCTTTTATAAACTTTCAATGTAAATGCATAACTCTGATAAATAATATAAGGTTAAATCATATTCACATAAATATGAACGATTTATTTTAAAATATGATTTTACTCAATTATATAATATTGTTTATTTCTTATATGAATTTTTAGCCATTTTGTTCTTTTATTTAGTTTTTCGTATATACTTCATCACAGTTAAGGAAAATTTTCTCTCTTCTAGCAAATACTAATTGCCAATATTTCCTTGGTTAAGAGTGGGAATAAGATCCACATCCCCAGAGCACACCAGGATTTCTCTGCTTTGAGCATGCTTCCAACATCTGTGAATTTTTATGTGTAAATGTCCTAATATGCGCAGAAAACACTCTTTGTCTTTGAAGTTTACAGTTTTAAGCTATCTCTGTTTGACCTATCATTATATTGCCTGTCTTTATAAGAAAAGCATCTTTTTGCAGTAGATGGTAAATGAACTATTATAAACTAACCTGGTTTAAATATTAGGACCCTTTATGAGGTGACAGCATTTCTTTCACACACCAATCTCTTTCAGACATCACACACACACACACACACACACACACACACACACACACACACACACATCCCAGTGTTAGGAATGACTGATTTGTTTTGATGCTGTTGGCCAGTGAAGTCCCATATGCTTCTTCCTAATTGATTTTTGCCAACATTCTTCCATACTTTCCAGAACTTGATGGTGAGATCCTATTGCTAACGAGAGTACATATTTCAGTCATGGAAAATGGAGAATGCATGCTGATATTTCCCTAAAACCTTCATTCCTACTGACTAGCTCTTGTGTTACTGGAAACTGCTATTCATAGCATGTAGGAGAAAAGCAATCATCAATCTTACCCAGCTGTGAACTATGAGAGGGCCAATAATGATCAGCCTAAAGTGGGTTCCATAATGAAAATATAATACACTGTCTGTCAGTGGCCTTTAAATATTAGCAGTTGATAGAATTTGATTATTAAGGTTGTACACTCTGTAATTTCTAGGAAATAAATGCAAATTCCGCGTCCATTACTAATATACTAACTAACAAACATATACAGAAAAGTGAGAAAAATACCAGCTCTATCTTCCCCCTTCTCCTTATGTCAGTAAGGTGCAGACCTGTCACCTTGCTAATAGCTTTTAAGTATCTGCTTCCTTTTTTAGGACCAGTATTTTTCATTAGCACAGCATAAGCTATACAAACTGGAAATCAAATGGACATATTACTACCATATAATTCAATAGAACATTAAAGTGTGCCAAGTGACATACTATTAAATGTAGGGAATGTAGCTGGTAATTACACTTAGTCAGAAAACTAATCTCATTCATACCAAAACAGTCTTCAGTCCTTTTCATTTTATTCTATTGGTAATTTCTTTTTTCCCTGACTTTTTAAAAGTTGATATATACTATACTAAAGTAAGGCATGTATATAATGTTTTAGTGTAAAATAATAAAGTCACAACAATAAGTACTTATAAATCTTAAGGTATTCATCATGCCTTGCCTGGGTACATTTCTACTTTTCTAGATTTTATTTTATATTAGTCATAGCTTGTTAATATATACTATCTACGATGCTATATAAGTTCAAATCTAATTTTTCTCCAGGTGTGGCTTGGTGTCTCTTATTTAATCTTTCTATTTTTTCAGCCTCCGGTGACAACAATTGCACTAGAGTTCTTCATGAAATCAACTCACCATTTCCATATTTTTCCTGAGAATATGAAATATTCAACTTTATGTGTCTGGATTACCAACTTTCACAGTCCCGCAAATGACAATACTTTTTGCATTTCTTAGGACCAATAATATTATGTACACAAGTTATTTCTTCCTCATGAATGTTTTGTTGATGGATATGTTGTTTGATTCTTGTTTATACCAGACATGCCCTTAGCATAGTGACACTGTGTTTCCGTGTGTGTGTGTGTGTGTGTAAAATTCATAGGTAATGCTATCATTTGAAGTGGGAGGGGCAGTTATCCTTCAGTTATTACTTCAGTTTGAGATTACCAAACACTTCATTGTTATTAGTAGTAGTGTTTTGGTGTTTCCAGACAGGATTTCTCTATGTAACTGTCCTGGATATCCTAGAATTTGCTTTGTAGATCAGCCTGGCCTTGAACTCACTGAGATCTGCTTCTGCCATACTTACAATCACACTATCTTTTGCTAGATGAAAACATGATTTTTTTCCTTATTCTTCTGTCACAAAATATGTTCTACCAAAGCCTTCTTTTCCGCACCTCCTCCCAGTGCCCCCCACCTACTTTGACTATCTTCCAAATTCATTTTTCCTTGTTTTTCTCTCAGAAAAGAACTGTCTTCCCAGTGATATAAACTAAACATGGCATAAGAAGATGCAGTGAGACTAATAATAAACCCTCATATCAATAAAAGATGAAGAACCTATAGAATGGAAAGGGTTCCATGAGCAGGGAAAAGAGTCAGAGATACCTCTATTCCCAATGTTAAGAGTCCAAGAGAAACACCAAGCTAAACATCCACAGCATGTTTACAGACCCATGAAGGCTCCATGGCTGCCACTTCAGTCTCTATTAACCACTATGAGTCTTGATTCATTGACTCTGTATGCCATGTTCCAGAATCTTTGACCCATCTTGCTTCCTTCCCCTCTTTAACTCCTAATTTTGGGTGTGAGTCTCTGTTTCTACTCCCATCAGCCGCTGGAGAAAACCTCTCTGATGATGATTGGGCTAGGTACTGATGTATGAATATAGCAGAATATCATTAAAACCATTAAAATTTTGTTTTGTAATTCCTGTTTTGTTCTACTTTGGATCTCTGATTCACATAGCCTCTTGATCTTGGCCATTCAGGCACTGGCTTCAACTCTCTCTTATTGTTTGGGCCTCAAGTTAGACCAATCATTAGTTGGCCCCTCCTACAAGAATTTGGTGGTACTAGAAAAAAATAAATCATCCTAAACCAATCAACCCAGACATAGAAAGACAAACATGATGAGGACTCACTTATAAGAGGATATTAGTTGTTAAGTAAAGGATAATCACATTGTAATCCACAGATCCAGAGAAGTTAGACAAAGAGGAGTGATCTCAGGGTGAATTTCATGGATCTCCCCAAGTTTGTGGGTGGACACAGGGAGTACAGAGGTGGATGGAGATGGGACAAGTGGGGATGGTTGGGTAGAGCAGTATGGAGAGATAGATGATAGATAGATAGATAGATAGATAGATAGATAGATAGATAGATAGATAGATAATAGGGAGAAAGGACAGGAATATGTGGATATTCAGGGGACAATGTGGAAACTTAGTGTAATGGTAACTTCTTTTATCCAATGAGTGTGACCCTAGCAAGGACTCCTACTAAGGGAGGATATGGAACTTGAACCAGCCATCATCTGCAACCAGGCTAGGCTTCAGTGGTGGGATTGAGACACTAACCAAGCTACAAAATCTATTAGATACAAGCTGTCCTTCCTATGAGATGTGCTGGGCAATGGCTACCAGCTTTTGGGAGTGGCCAACCAATGACAACATAGTTTCTTTTAGCAGAATACTAGACTTATAAATCAAGAGCTACATTGTATTTATTTTCATAATGATAATACTGTCATTGCTTTCAAACTGTTTAAAAGATAGTCCCAGATAATATAAATATTAAATGAATACATATATACAGCTGAATTAAGTTTATATCATCCACTAGTTCATCCATATATATATGATATGCATTCACTTGATAAAAATTAATGTTTATCACTTCATAACCCCTGTATAATGGTTCTACTCTCTGTATATGCTCTGATTTCTCTTGACAATCTCTAAATGTATATCTTTTTATCATAGTTGCTAACTTGTTTTATTTGTTTTAATGTGTAAATGCCAGTTTTACACATCTTGTGATCATATAATTTCACTGGTTAACATTTTTTGTTTGCCTACTTTACTAACACATGTAAAAGTTTTGTTGACTGAATGTTACACTGATGGAGGAAGGACATTGGCTAATTATAATAAAGAAACTGCCTTGGCCCATTTTATTGGTTAGAACATAGGTGGGTGGAGTAAACAGAGAGAATGCTGGGAGAAAGAAGCTGAGTCAGGGAGTCGCCATGGTTCTTCCACTCCAGACAGACGCAAGTTAAGATCCTCCATGGTAAGCCACCTCGTGGGCTACACAGAATATTAGAAATGGGTTAGAACAATATGTAAGAGCTAGCTAATAAGAGGCTGGAACTAATGGGTCAGGCAGTGTTTAGAAGAATACAGTTTCTGTGTAATTATTTTTGGGCATAAGCTAGCCATGCAGGCGGCCGGGTGCCGGGGACTCAGCCCCGCTGCTCCTAATTCAACATTACACATGATTAAAAATTTGCACCCTCTTATGCAAATTACACTTTACTGAAGCTGTTTTAGGATTGGGAAATATTCTACAAGAAAATGTAGCAGTTTCCCATGCAAATAGTATATTAACACACAGCTGAAGTTTCAAAGACATATTTTTATATGTATTTCAAAAATTTTTTGTGGTTACTTGTGGTTACTTTAATGAAACAAATCACATATGAATCTTAAGTAGGATAGTTGTCATGGTTTGTCTAGTAATGGAACTTTATTTATTTTTAAATATATTCATAAATATATTTCAACATATGTATAGTACGCATGTGCATGTATGAAGTTGAATTTACAATAAGTTCGTGAATTACTCCAGCTCATTTCTTTTTAAAGAACACGTTCTGTGAAATAGCAATTACATTTAGAAATGTGGTGATCAGCAAACAAATACTGAACTGAGACTGAAAGTATAGACCTTTGATTAAGATACTTCATTTGAAGGCTGGGTGGTGGTGGCCCACACCTTTAATCCCAGCACTTGGGAGACAGAGGCGGATGGATCTCTGTGAGTTCAAAGTCAGCCTGGTCTACAGAGCAAAGAGCGCCACAGAGAACCCCTGTCTCAAAAAAAAAAAACAAAAACAAAAAAACAAACAAACAAACAAAAAATTACTTGGTTCAAAAGCAAAGCTGTTTGTGTTCTGTAAGTTTCTAAAAGCCACTTTCTAAGAGTTTGATGATTAAAGACTTCCTGCCACTCTCATCTCTGATCAACATAAAATCTATTCTGAATAGAACATGCTGCTGTCATGGAGTGTACATCACATGTTTGCTAATAGTATTGCAATAGTAGGCAAAATTCTTTTATCTCCCTAAACAATATTAACAAATGTTTTTAAAGAACCTAAAATGCAGTTGTTTATGGAGGTTTTCATTACTGTACCTAAAAGAGCTGTTCATGTCTAACAGTCCTTGCAAAACAAAATGGTTATTCCCAGTTCATTTATTTACGTTTGTTAAGACGTATGAATATTCTCTTACTTGAGTTTTTTCTGCTCTATATCTCCTTTGTCTCTTTAATGAATCTCCCTTGAGCCAATTTGAAGAAGAAAAAAATGTTAAAAGACAAACATTTGTCAGGAGTATAGTAAAAGATACACATAGCTGTGGGGATCTGGGAGAGCAGCTTGTGTTTGCCAGCACACTTGCCAGAAGGCACATTTAATTTTTTTTTCCCTAAGCCTTTTGCATTTGACAAAGACTGCCCACTGCTTCATGTCTGTCAAAGGAAATAGTCTCCACTTTATTTACTCTTTCCCATAGCCCTCAAAACACCTTAGCAATAACTATTTTTTCCTCTTCATGCCCTGCTTGAGTCAGTTGTCAATATCTATGTTTTGCTCTCCCTGGCTTCAGAGGACAGATGTCCTTGATTTGAGTAGACCGGTGCTGATTCCTAGTATCAAAGGCAATTCCACCATCTATCACCTTCAAAGACAACTCAAAGTAACCTTTCATCCTTCTTCCTTGCGGACCATCATTACAGAAACTTGAATTTTTAATGCTACAGCCCTGCTGACCAGCACATCTGAACACACAAGAAGTAGTGTATGCAAAACTCTATCCAACTGTTTCTCTTGCTGGGTGATGAATCTGATATCCAGTACAGAGAGGTAGGACAGTTTGATGTCTCAGTTTGAATTGGAGCTTTGTTGTTTTGGCACCAGATATAGAAAAACCTAGGGAAAATTGTGAGTTTACAAAGTTGTGTAACATCATGCTTTCTAAGTGGAAAACAATGAGTTGCAAAAATACTGTAAGCTTGTAAAGAGAGTTGCTCAATACTTTGGTTATATACTAATATTTTATATATGTTGTTAGGCTCAACATGCATTATTTGAGATGTTCTTATGTATACTGAATGCCTAATTAATTATTACACATTTAAAGATACAAAATATTCATTTAGGAAATTATAGTCAAATATGCTCTGATAAATATCTTTCAAAACTTTATACATATGCCCACCCCCATAAAATCAACTATCATAGAAAATTAGGTCCATAATCTCTTTATATTTATCAACAAATTAGAGCTCATTTAATCTCAAAATTTATTGATGATTTGGAAGTAATTTTGCAAATTGACATTATTGTCAAAACCAAATATTTTGAAAATGTAAACAATAGACTAAGAGGACCCTAAAGGGTTTCTTTGAGTGCGTTATTTAGCACAAAATAGATGTAATCAAAGGAGAACAGATGAAAGGAGACATATAATTTTCCACATATGTACATCTAAATTATAGTAATACTTTGAAAAACATACTTCACAAAATACAGATATTTGGCTTAACTGGACCTTTTCTCAATGAGCAACATGACATGAAAACGTCCTATAGAGAAGAAAAAAAATGTTACAAACTACATAGCTTCATAGTTTTTGGATGCTGTTTCACAGTCTTTCAGTCATTCATCTTAATGAAAGCCTATTACCTTCAAATACTATATTATGTACTTAGTAGCAGTCAGTTAAAGAATGAAAAGTTTCTACTTTAAAGGCAAACTTAATACACTATGACACTGTAGATTTATGCAAGGGAGAAGATGTAGAACTCTGCGTTGGTCTCCTCCCATACAAGATAGAAGTTGTAAAAACAACTCCACCTGAAGGTTAGAGATAAAATATTTAATTTTCTCTCCATAGCAGAGGTTAATAAATGTTACTTATCATCCTATTGCCATCTTTTACTCCGAATCTGTTGGGAGCAGTGAGCCCCCAGATCCTGAATTTCTTGTAATCCCCTGATCTGAGTGCCTACAGCTGCTCTCTGCACGAGACCTTCAGGAGTTCCTGATGGCAGGAGAGTGGTTTCTGGTGGGTTTGGCTGGGGCGTAGCTATCTCTATATAATCTGCCCCTGAACACAATAAAGGGGGCATTCTTGGGGAATTCAAGAATGACCCACGTCGCTGTCTCTCTGTCTGTGTGTGTTTGTGTATTTTAAGCTCCAGTCCTTTGCCCGAAGCTCGCGAACTGGTGGGTAATAGTGCACAGAGTACAGACACGGGGGCACGGTGCGCAGGAGAATCTCATTGGAACACCACATTCAACATTATTGGAATCCTATTTCATAAGACAGGAGGTATATATTTTAGACCCATTCAAATTACTTAATACCTGTATAAACAGTTCTAATTGATAAACTGGAAAAATATAATTTAGCAAAATAGTTTCAAGAGTTAAATTTTACTGGCTTCACAAATGACAATTTATGGTGACTTGCATCAAGCAAAATAAATAAAAATACCCCATAAAATATATAAATCATAAATGCTGATGTATATAAGATTAATAAACAGAGAATCAGAGGGAATCTAATATTACCAACAGATTAACCACTTAATCACAGACTATGAAGAAAGAATAATATAAATCCTAGTCAAGAGAAACAAGAGAAATCAAGAAAAATACCAGAACAAGTTCAAATGTGTATTTGAAAAGTAAAATAGGGTAATCTCTCAGCCAATATGTCTTGGAGAAATGATACCAACAATGATTATATTTTCCAATATAATCTTAGATGGCAGTAAAAATAATGACTAGTTTGTACGAAATTCGTCAGATGACAGACTTCTTTTTTTACAATAGTTCTTGGAAAAAGATGTTTACATTGTTTCCTGTAAGAAACTCTTAAAAATGAATTGTAGATAGAATATATTTTCTGTTACAAACACTTTGTTTTGATTGATCTAGAACTTAATGATACAATATATTTCTCATTTTTCAAAAGGTGCAATTTATATAATTTAAACTCACAATCCAATTATCCATTGGTTAATTCATTGAAGACATTCAACATCTTGTTTGTTGTAGAATATATGTTTAACTATGCAAAGATGTTTTGCATTTGTTTAACTATGTAAAGATGTGTAGCTATTTTACCTTGCCTGCCTAAGGCACCTGATTTGTCTAATAAAAAGATGAATAACAAATAGCGAGGGAGGAGATGTTGGCATAACTTTTGGGTAGTGGAGAAAGTAGGAGGAGGAATTAAGGCTCAAAAACGGAAAAAAAGAAAAAAAATGCCATGAAGATGCTGTGTGATATGCAGTCTAACATAGAGGAAAGGGAAAGAAGGAAATACAGAATGAAGAAAGGAGAAAAATCTCAAAGTGAAATACAGATAAATAGAAATAGGTTAATTTAAGTTAGAAGAGCCAGTGGGACAAACCTAAGCTAAGGCAGTGAATTTATGTTTAAAAAATAAGTCTTTATGTCTTTATTTGGAATCTTCTTGGTGGCCCACAGAATATGCAAACTTGCTTTTTTTCTCATTTTACTTTGATAACATTTAATTTATTCAGATTATTCAGAACTATGAATGCTATGTTGTATTCAGTTTTTCCTATTTGGTTATTGTTTGTCAGTTTCCTTCATCTGTATAAAGAATATCAGTCCTTTAAGCTCTTCATCTTCCCATTGGGGTGTTTTCTTATCAATGAATCTCTATTCTACGTTAATGAGATCACTTTGTATGTGGTCCACTGAGTTTAATTAAATTTCTTAGCCAAAGATGAGAGTGATGTTCTTCAGTGAATGGAAGGCTGTGTCACTTCCTTATTAATTTCTTTGATGCAGTAGGAGGTAGTTCATGCAAAATCCCATCACTGGCCAATATACTAAAGATGAGTGATGGTAAAACACTTAGCTTTTACGTGGAAAACTGTAACAAACTCTCAAAAGCTGAGGGATTATATTGAAAAAAAAAAAAAAGGCCAAAAGGACTGCAAAAGATAAGGATGGAAAAATGTGCAGGAAAAAGACATCTCATGGACATGGCGTAGTAAGGCACAATGAACCCCATGTTGCTGTAATTATCTCCCTAAGATTGGGACCATCAGCATTCCGTCATGGTTATTTTACACATTTTTATATCACTCCAGAGAAAAGTGGGTATTTTGTGCCTTACATTTCATATGCCGAAATAAAAAACTATTGCTGTCTGAAGAATCATAGGTTATAGTTTAGTTGCATCATATGTATGTGTTACTTCCAGGGACAGCATGTGAAATATGAATTTTATTGACCTACAAGACAAACTAGTGAGAGATATAATGCATCTGAATAAAAATAATATATGTAGTGCTACAACTACCACTGGAACAAAGTAATCAAATAAAATAATTAATTATTAAGGTAATATTAATTTAGGCATATCATTTCCATCATTACCACTATATATACACACTAAATATTATCTGCATTAATCCAGAAAAAAATTCTTTTAAACAAGGGATACTTTTACTCATTTTTATTTTTCAGTTTTGTAAAAGAAGCATAGTAAGATTAAGAATGAAATATCGAGAGGATAGCAACATATCATAAAGACATAGTGAGGTTTTTAATGAAAAGTAAAATCTTGCTGTTTATAAAATTCAGTAAAAATGCTGATATTGACTTAAGTCTCCCACAAGCAGCAGATGGTACACTAGAGTTTCTCCAGTAGTTAAGATCAAAGTTTTACAGATGAGGGTTCTAGGGTAACCTACTCTGATTTAAAAAATTGATTTGTAAAACCAGAGTAAGTGAATGATCTGATCTGTCATTTATGGTTTCATACAAAAGCATTACTATGAGGTTCCAATAAACAGTTCACATGCAGTCACCTGGTAATTAGTCCATATTCATTAATAATGTGAACTATTATCAATTAGTAATTATGATTGTTTACTGTATTTCCCAAGAGCACCATCTAAATCTGCTCTGAGCCCTGAACAATGGGGAAATTTCAAATGATTAAAATTTGTGTTTTAATATCAAATAAAACACAAATAAAAACTTTTTAATATATTTGAGTGCATTAATATGACCAAATTATAGGTTATTTTACTTATTAATTCATACATTTGTTACTTTCTAGATATTGTAAAGAGATGGTTTTGCCTTTGAAGTACAACTGAATGTTGCATAAATACTTAATATGTACTTTAGTGGGCTGTAAAATTGAAAGTAAAAATTTTCAAGAAAATCAAGCATGTACTTCTCTATGTCTAATTATTCTTATGAGTATTCGCTTTTGCTTGAATATTCGTAGCCTTTGTTATTAGCTATTATATTTTCTAAATTCAATGATTATGTTTTCTCTTTTTAAAATTAAACATTTCTATTTATTTCCATTGAAAAAGTGAGGATTTTTTCAAAAGCAATTCTCATTTCTTGCTTATCATTACTACCATAGTATCTCAGTGTTATTCCTTGTCAGTAAATTAGCTGTCACCATCTATTTTTTCCCATGTAACAGAAATGATGAGCTCTTTGATATTTACACAGACAGCTACTTCTCTCACACCTTCCAACTCCACGCCTGACGGTTTCTAGTTTTAGATATCTCAGATTGACTTTCCGTTTCTTTTCTTTCTTTAAATTTACGTTTAGTATTTATTATCTCCTAAGGTTTCTTCTCTTTTATATTTTTTTTTAGTTAGTGAGATTTTCATCTATGTATATAATATATTTTGGTCAAATCCATATCCCATTCCTTCCCTCCAATTTTCCCCATTCTTCATTCAAATAGAAATGCACAATGTGCCCTTCAACAAATAAATGGATAATGAAAATGTGGCAGTTATTCACAATGCTTTTCAAGTATAAAAAAGGAATTATGAAATATTCTGGTTACTAGCTCAAAATAATCATTCTAGGAATAGTAACTCAAACCCAGAATTAAAGTTATCACATGCTCTCAATTGTATGTAGATGATAGCTTTGAATCTTTAGATACGTGTGTGTAAGTTGGAATATCCATCAAAGTCAGGAGATTAGTATGGTCCCATATGGGTGGCTTAGATTTTCAATTGCACAATCTGGTGTTTCTCTTCACAGAAGCAACCATTGAACCAATTGGTTTTTCTCACCCAGGAAAATGATAATTTACTTCATAATGTTGCTTTTCCTGGGTCTTTGCTTGGATAATTTTGCTTTGGCATTTTAATTTTAAATTGTTTTAATGTGATTTAAACCCATCTGAAGATGTAAATTAGAGGTATATGCTCAGCTTATTCTGGTAATCAACTTTGTTCTATGACTGTTCTTGAAAAACTGTACTGTACTGGTTAAGATAGTAGCAAAAGCTTTCTGTATTAGATTATTGTAGATATTATTATTTTTGAGTAACCAATTTTATACCGATAATATAAATGTCTATATTTGAGGCTCCTTACTTTTTTGATATTTTTTCAATGACTTTTGAGATTATGATGTTATACAATTTATCCCTTCTAGTCCCGCTAAATTGCTGAAATAACTTCTTTTGCTCTTATTCATTACCATAACTGTATTTTTACAATATAGGTACATGAATATATGTATATGTGTATGCATATGTATTTCAAAACATAACCTACTTTCTAGTCTCCCCTTCTAAGAATATTTATTACAGTATCAGCATCTCTTAGCTTCTTAGAGTTCTTTATGTATGGTTGTGGCCTCTTGGTCTTTCCCAGTTCAGTTTGGCATGACTTTTGTTTTTCTTCATTTTCTGATCATATTTAGGCAATCATATTGTTGAAATTCTATGTGTTTATTTTCTGTCATTACTAGGACACACAGTCTTCCAAAAAATTTCTCATCCTTTGGTTTCTACAATCTTCCTGTATGCACTTCGACAATGTTCCCTGAGACATAAGTATGGGAACTTTGTTTTAGATGTTTAGCCCATTTGAACTGGGCTCCACAACTCTGAAATTTGTTTAGGTATAGTTTTCTATATTGTCTCCATCTATTGCAAAGAAAATAGCCAAGCACAGCATTGGAACCCCTGGCCTTGTATCTGAAGCATGCAGTATCTTCAGCAATAGGATCTTACCTTATACCTCTAGAGCATTATGAAAGGCCCTCCATATATGCTTTCAGAGTCTTTTGGACTGAGGCCAACAAATGAAAAGAGGGCTTCTCAGACCTAATATTGGATTTTTTGGATAGGTGCTCTTTAGCTTTTAGAAGAAGCAATATCAATTCAGAAGATAAAATATCATTTAGTATATGTAATATATTATTTCATAGGTAATACATTAAATGAATATATTCACATTTATATGAATATGCAATTGCTACCTTAAATGGATTTTTAAATACATCGTGTAATTAACATTAATCCTCAGAGTGATTATTTCATAAGTAGCAACATGAGCTAGTAAGTGGGACCAGTTGGATGAAGAGAAACTCGCCCAGGTGGAACAGTGGAATGGAGAATATCTGTAGTTATATGTATTATTTTTTCAGGTAAATTTTAATAGTTTGGTTCCTTTTGACTTTTTCAGGCATTCTTAGTGTTATTTTATCCTATTCATTCTTCTGTATTTTCAGCTCCTTTACACTTGCATAGAACTCCCTTTGCTATTTTTGTAATTTCCCAAACAGAACACCTACATCCTACTCTTCCAGTTTCTATTGTTCACCAATTTCTTGCCCCAGCAACGACCCACTTTTATTTTCCTGGTTTCTGTACTTAATCCAGGGTATGTACTCACATCTGAAAATTTTGGGTAAGGATCTGCTGATAATAAGAGTACATGAGACTTGTCTTTCTAGCATTTATTATCACATTCAATGTGCAAAGTTAATGATCCCATTTTTCTTTTCAACTAAATAGTACTTCAGTGTAGTTCATGCAATAAATATTACTTTAGGATTTCTGTTTATTATTAATGAAACAAAAGTGTAAATTTAGAGAACCTTTCCAGGGAGAAATCATATTCATTGGAAAAGAATATGTAGATGTTTAAATAGCAATGGATTTCTTGTTCTAGGGATGTTGTTTTTACTTTCATCTAAATAATTTACTCAAACTAGCTTTTTTTCCCAATGTGTTATATAAACATATACTCATAATTTCTTAGTATTATTTTATAATTCTTGAACAGAAATCAAAGACTAGAACTTCTAATATCTGATGTATATCTTCACAGTTTAAAGAAAACACACTCACATAATTGATTTTACGTGGAAATGTCAGTTTATAACAAAGCAACTACAAACGATCACATTTTTATGTTGGTATGCATTTACACTGCATAGATGATTCTAAGTGAAGTATATGTAGCCTATAAGTAGTTTAAATTGGAAAGAAAACAGGAGGAAGGCCTCCAGTTTAAATTACAAATCATACATACTTTACATTTTGTTAATCAAATTAAAAATGATTCCAATAATCATAAACTTGTGCATCGCATATGAATTAAATTTTTCAATATGATATTAACCTGGAGACACTTTAAAACATATAAAGTATAATCCATTTCAAGAGGAAAGTCTACAGAGTGGCACTTTTCTATAAATCAAGTGTGTCTTTATTAATTCTTTTATAGGAATCAGCAGAGAAATTTTTCCTTGGGCAACTTTTAAAAGGTGAGATTAAGGTCATCAGTGAAAGTAAAACACAAAACCCCAAAAAACAAAGTATGCCCATTTAATCAACTTCTCAGAAAAAGAAGCATGATACACTTCTGTCAGAGAACAGAAGTACTCAACATAACCTCACATATATTTGTTGCCCAAAACTTCATGAAATATGTTTATTTTCTGAGTTCATGTTTTTGCTTTTCTTCCTTTGGATAGTTGGATTCATGTCCTTAAGTAGTCACACACTTATTTATAAATTACAGAGATCATGCTGTGTTGGATAGATTTTAGAATTTTGAACTTCAGTCTTAATACAGCTAAAAGCATTCTCTGCCTGATCTTTCTTCTTGTATATCTCATTATGGTCCCAAAGTAAATTGGTGTTGGATATAGATGAGTGTAAAAGAGATGAGTAGCTATTGATGTGCTAGTTGCTGCGATGTGACACACATTGTCTTTGTCATTACCGCTATCCTTTCCACACAGCAAGACATTGCCAAACTCTTGAAGACTGGATGGTTCTCATTGCAAGTGAGAGCATTCTCTAAGTAGCAAACAATTAGTTTAAAACAACAGATATATTGCCTCCATGGACAGTTAAATTTGGGAGCTGAGTAAAACAATTCGCAAGTATGCTAAGCATCTATAGCTGAAATACTAATATCAACATATTTTTTTTTAAAAAAAGCATGCAATATATGTCCTTCTGGGGATTAGTTACCTCATCCAGGATTAACTTTTTTCCCTAGATCAATCCATTTACCTGAGAATTTCCTGATTGCATTTTTTTTAAGAAATAAATAGTATCACATTGTGTAAATGCATCCTATTTTCACTATATATCCATCAGTTTATGGACATATAGGCAGTTTCCAGTCTCTAGCTATTATGTTATTAGCAATAGAAAAATATGAAGATGGAGGCCCAAGTGTCTCTGTAGTAAGGTAGAGAGTATTTTGTGCATATGACTAAGACAGGTGTACCGGGAGTTATGGAGGTCAGACGCTTAAAAGAAATCCCACAGTAGCTCAGAAATGAGGAAAAAGGAATTTATTAAGGGGTAAACTCACAAATCAGAATTCTCCACTTGACCGGTTGAATCACGTGAACTGAAAGAGCAGCCAACTAGGCATGGAGCAAGGGCTATGAGCGAGAAGGAGAACATGCAGGCTCAGCTTTCCCGTAAATAGTAAGAGAGGCCATGCCCCAGTAGGCAGTTATTCAAGCTGTAATACTTCCTACAGCACCTCCACTTTTTTTTTAAAGAAGAGAGTTCTAAGCCTAATACAAAATCATATACAACAAGAACAAATATCCAATTTTAACTAGCTTAAGTCTTGTATATTAAATAACTTGTCCAAGTAATGAGAGAAAAGTAACTACACTTATTTAGTCTTTAACCCCTTTAAAGAACAGAGAAGGGAAATAATATTACTTGAGTAAACAGGAAGTGCAATCGAGAAACTTCCAAAATGTGCAACAAATGACAGAGACAACTGGCTACCTGGGCAATCACCCAAAGTCTCATTTACAATGTTGAAGCAACCAACTTTGACTAAGGCCTAACGTAACTGACATACCATTTTTATAGGCAAGAAACTTTTCAAAACTATTTTACCCAGTCTTGGCAGGATTTGACAATCCTGTTTTATCCATTTACGGATACTATGCATCTTTGACAGTGGTTGAGGTATGCGCACAAAGACCAGTTCTACCAAGAAGAAAACAAGCTCCCAGTGGAGTGTCTTTGGTGCTCAACATTCTCTCTGGAATAGATCGGTGTTGCCGGGACCGATTGTGTCTCACTACCACAGAACTCTAAGTTAAATTAAATGCCATTTTTTACAGCTCTTTGAAGAGGTTGAAGATTATCTATCTATACAGAATATAATCTCTATATATCTAAAGAACCTGAGGATAATGAGAGTGCGGTACATTTACACAAAGGAATATTACACAACAGAAAAATTAAAGACATCTTGAAATTGCAGGCAAATAGGACTGAAATCTCAAGGTCCAAATCAGGAGAAGAAGGAGAGAGAGCATGAGCAAGGAACTCAGGACCGCGAGGGGTGCACCCACACACTGAGACAATGGGGATGTTCTATGGGAACTCATCAAGGCCAGCTGACCTGGGTCTGAAAAAGCCTGGGATAAAACCAGTCTTGCTGAACATAACGGACAATGAGGACTACAGAGAACTCAAGAACAATGGCAATGGGTTTTTGATCCTACTGCACGTATTGGCTTTGTGGGAGCCTAGGCAGTTTGGATGCTCACCTTACTAGACCTGGATGGAGGTGGGTGGTCCTTGGACTTCCCACAGGGCAGGGAACCCTGATGGCTCTTTGGGCTGACGAGGGAGGGGACTTGATTTGAGGAGGGGGAGGAAAATGGGAGGCGGCGGTGGGGAAGAGGCAGAAATCGAAAGAAAGAAAGAAAGAAAGAAAGAAAGAAAGAAAGAAAGAAAGAAAGAAAGAAAGAAAGAAAGAAAGAAAGGAAGAAAGGAAGGAAGAAAATATCATATTGAGTGAGGTAACCCAGACTCAGAAAGACAAATACCATATGGACTCACTCATAAGTGGCATTTAAACATAAAGCAAAGAAAAACCAGCCTACACTTCACAATCCCAGAGAATCTCGACAACACTGAGGACCGTAAAAGAGACAAATATGGATCTAATCTCCGTGGGATGTAGAAAAAAGCACTATCTCCTGAGTATATTGGGAGCATGGGGACCATGGGGGAGGGTTGAATGGGAGTAAAGAGGAACAGTAGGGAACAGAGAAAAATATATACCCCAATAAAATTTATAAAAAAAAAAGAAAAGAAAAGAAATGCTTAAATTCAAACCACTGACTCTTGAGAAGCCCCATATTCTGCCCAGTAATGATGATCTTCTCAGGCCTGGAAAACCACTTTTGAATGTCCAATAACTCATACATTTATCCAGGACAGGAAAATAGCTTCCCAGTAACATGTTGTTGCTTATCTAAATGCAAACACATTTGTTTTCATTTCCATTTGTTTCTGGTTACCCGGCTTTTATTGTTTCTAATCTTTCACAATCACTTGCATTAGCACATTGCCATCTCACAAAACTGAGCTACTGATACTAGCAATATTAACTGAATTTTACTTTTTTTCTTATCTTTTTTGTTGTTGTTGTTTTATTCTTCTCTCATCCCTATACATCCCTACTCCATCTTCCCCTTCCTCACTCCTCCCATCCACTTTTGGGAATTCCACAAAAATACCATGATAAACAACCATAAGGTATACACAGAGGACCTAGCTCAGACAGGGTCTATTTGTCACCTCAGTCTTTGTGAGCCTCTATTACCCTGATTAGTTGATTCTGTGGACTAAGTTCTAGTAATGTCCATGACCACTCTGGCTATTACAATCTTGCCTATTCCTCTTCTGTGGGGTCCCGCTGGTTCTGCCTTTTGTTTAGCTATGGATCCCCATATAAGCGCCCATCAATTACTGGATAAAACTCTTCCTATGACACTAGGGCTAGGTTTCAATCTATGAGTATAGCAAACATTATTAGGAATCATTTCATTGATTTTTTTCAGTCATATTTGTTTTCATCCAGAGTCACTGCTTACCGACAGTATCAGGCATGGGCACCCTCTCTTGTCATGGGCTTCAAAGACCTGTCATTGATTGGCCTGTCTGTCTGTCTTTCTAACTGTCACATATAATCCACTCATCTATTTATCTATCTCACACCCACACTAATGTTTCAAGAGAACCTTGATCAATTAAACCATGATAAAAAAATTAAGACACTAAAATAAATTACCCTGTAACACACATTATAATTAGAGAAATAAGATTTAAAAATATCCTAATCAAATGATGTTTCTGGGTTTGGGCAGGAGTCTCATTTCCCCCAAACTCTGTATGACCGAAAAAGAATTTACCAAATTTTCACCAGAGGGACAGCCTAAGTACCTTCAAATCTTCTGCCTCGTTCATGAGGCTTGCAAGAAGGTTTTGACATTTGATTCAAACAAACTCTTCTTCACAAGCATGAATGACCTTAAAGAGCTTCTTTATGTACCACATCTTAAAATATGTTAATAATGTCTGAAAATAGCAACTTAGCTTTTCAAAATCTTTTTCTTATTCATAATATTTTTACATTTTTAAGTTTTATAAACTTAATTTTTGTAAATAAGCCACAAACACCTGAGAGCTTGGTTAGTTGAAGAGATTTAGGACTTTCCTCCTTAGGAAGAATGTAACCAAAGTATTGTAAAAAAGGAAATTAATAATTAGTTATTACCTCAAGAGGAAAGCTGGTATGAACCACAAAGACAGTAACAAGCATATTGCTTCATAAAACCCATGTCCAGCCATGTCAGATCAATTTCTATTGCATTTAAAAAAATGCTTTCCAAAATGATACTATTCGGTATTCAGTTCCAAAGTCTTCTCTTCATGGCTGTGATTGACAACTGAGAAACAGATTGCTTTGTCAGCTCTTGTCATACCCATGTCAAGAGCAGTGCCACTGGAACGACTTTCTACTGACAAATGACAAAATCATACCTTTAAATTGTGACATGGAAAATATGTAGTTAATTATTTTAGAAACACTTATTAGAACCTCCAGTGTGCTGTCACTGGTTTTGCCTCGTACTAATTGGCCTTTAGAAATGTATCACTGTTACTGTTCTTCATTACTTAAGTATAGTTAACAAATTAACTATGTCTTCTTTATATAGTATAATTCTTTAATGACTCTTTGGAAATTTTAAATCAGACTCCCCAATTCCACTCACCTTCTAGTCACTCGCTCTATGCCCCTCACTCTTCTTCATCCCACCCCCAAAGAATACTCCTTAAATTAACTAAATACAAGATAAAACGAACAAAAGTACCACCCCACTCCTCCATCATTACGGTCTACTCAACAACTCTTCATTTGATCTAGTGGCATTGACAGCTTTTGTATGTCATGCTGGTTACCTTTTTGTCCAATAGCCCCACTCACATATCTTTCCTGTTATGAGTCACTGGACTGGGTCAAGGCCTCTTGCACACCGTCATTACTGGACCCTCACTGAAACTTCTCTTGAATCCTGCTGTTGCCCCGAGTCATGGATATCCTGCAGCTGTCTTGCACAGTACCAACCTTTTCACATGTCAGCAGGTTATAGATGGAGTAGATTGTTAGGGTGAACCATCCAAAGGCCCAGGTTATATGTCTGGTTGATATTTGAACTGGTCAGTGTAGGCCACTAGAATCACCTCCCTCGCGTGAGGGGTGGAACCAGCCATCCTAGTTCCATGCCATCAGTTCAAGCTTTCCCATGATCAGGGGTGGAGTCAACTCTCATGTGTATGGGTGGCAGCTCTCCCATGAGGGGTGATACCAGTTCTCCTCTGCAACATGAAGTGAGGAATAGGACCAGCTAGCCAACCCATGGCCAATGAAGGGTGAGGATGGCTCAGCATGGACCTAGGATTAACTACATTCTATTTAAAGACTTGATTGATTCATTAGGTAACTCACAGAGACATGCCAGTAGTATTGGGGTAACAGGAATTGGGTTGCAGATGCCAAAACTCACCAATTACATGTATCAAATTAAAAAAAAAACAACTATAATAAAACACTAGTATTTGAAATATTTCAAAATATAAAATAGGGAAGAATAAATTGAATAAAACAATAAATGATCATGGAATTATATAAGCAAGAAGGGGAAAGGTAAAGATCATGATGGGAAAACCCACAGTAACAGCTGAGATGAGCTTGTATGGGCTCACGGCCTCTGGACAGACAGCTTGGAAACCAGCATGAGACAAAGCTAGGCCCTCTGCATTTCTAAAGTTAGTCTGCAGACTTAGTTTTATTCTTAACAACATAAATATATTTCTTTTATGAAATGAAAATGACAAATTAATCCTAAAATCCACATGCTAATTTAAGTTATGGAGGAGGTATGGGAGAGATGAATCAATACCAAAGCATCCATTTTGGCCAGACCCAGGAGATCCAGTGCCCTTTTGCCAGTTCTTAATTCCTGTGTGCATATGGCATGTACACAGAGATACTACACATTATCATAAATAAAAAAAATGTTTTAAAGTCATTTTTTCTCAATTTTTGAGATTATAATTACAACATTAATCTCTTCCCTTTATTGTCTGCAAACACTCTTTTATACTCTCTATTCCCTTTCAAATTCCTAGCCTCTGTTTCATTGCCATTACATTTCCACATACATACATATGTATTCCTATATGTAACCTGATCAGTTTGTATATTGGCACATATTTTGAAATAATGTCTATACATATTTCTAAATAATGTATATATGAGTCAAGATAGCATCATATCTTAAAAGTCTACAATAACAATTGAGTAAATTAACGGAAAATTATTGTTCATGTGAAATGTTAAATATACTGAGCAAAGAGTTCTCACTTTAGATTTTAAGACCAAAAGCAAAATCTTGTCTCACCTGCTTGGCTGAACTTATCCTTTGACTGATTAGTGCTGGATTACTTAACAGTATCCTTACAAATTCCTCTTATCCTAACCTAAGCTAAAAACCATTAACTTTGAAAGAAAAAATGAAACAGAATTGGACCAAAATGACAACCAGCATCTTTGTTATCTTAACCTAATCAATACACCAGTCAGGGATAGAGGCTGTGTAATGTTTCTTACCAATACAAAGATCATAACAGTTTTCCAGACGCATCTTCCTCTCCTTCTAAAATATTATGTTGTTAGCTCCCAGCAAATAAATTCCTTATGTTAATATCAGGCATTTAATTTTGTAGCTTTTCTTGGATAATTAATTTTATATAGTTCTTTTATGAGTAAGAACAGGCCTATTGATTCAGACCCCAAAATTTTAAGTTAATAAATTTTCTGAGACCTTAAAACTAATTGCAATGTCTAAATCCATTACTGTACAACCATCAAACTTTATAATAAGATCCATTCAAAGAATAAAAGGGCTATGTGTAGATAGATTTTTCTTTTGGTCTGCCAGTTCACCAAAAATGACATGAGACCTTATTATTAATTATGAAAGCTCAGCTTAAAGCTTAGGCTTATCCCACTGGTTCCTTTGACTTAAATTAACCTTTTTCCATTCATCTTCATGGTGCCATGTGACTCGAGGTGTTTACCTCTCCATTTGCATGTCTTGCTTCCTTTGTGTATAGCTGGCAAACCTGCTTTTCTTGTTTTCAGAGATATTCTCTGCCTTGAAGTCCTTCTTAACCTCTTCCTGACATGCTATTTTCCATTCAGCCATTTAACAAACCAGTGAGCAGGTGCCTTGGCAAAGACACATCTTTACAGTATACAAAAGATTATTCTACATTGCCTCCCTATTGTCTAAATAAAAAAGAAAAGGTTTTAACTCTAAAACAGTACAAATATATACAATAAAAACAATAGGTAAGTATTTCATTCCAATCTATTTGCATTTGTATAATTAAGAGAAAATGTTCAGTTAATAATCCTATCTTGGTGAGTCCAAATTTACCTTCTAAGATAAGGAAACTTATAACTATAGCTATCTATTCTCCATCTCCATTACTCAAATGTCATGTAGTGGAATGAGCAGGGGAGAGCTGATCTGGACATAAAAGGGGCAGGAGAGCTGGCCCTGTCTTCCATCAGCACTAACACCCAGGAGAGCAGGTCTAGCAACATGCCTGGGTAGCACAATAGAGGCACTGTTCTTGGTGAAGGTGTGGGTGAGCCAGCCCCATAGTTGTGAGTATGGGAGAGCTGTCTCCATTCATCACCTGTAATGTGACAGCATGGGCAAGGAAGAGATGCCCATCCACTCATCAATGCCTGAGGGAGTTGGGAGAGTTGGCCTTGAGGACATGAGCATGGCAGAGCTGGTCCTACCCCACATTAGGTGCAGAACTCAGTACAGTGATATATATATATATATATACCCCTATACTATATGTGTATGCCTGGGCAACACAGTAGAACTGACCTTGAAGGTGTAGGTGTGGAAGCGCCAACCTTGATGACATGAAAACAGAAGAACTGATCCTTTCCATTCCCTTGCTCATTTCTGCAAGAGGTGAACTAACCAGGACAACATACAGAGATCACCATGGTTGTGAGGACAAGGGAGAGGTGATAGTCTGATCAACCCTACAACTGACTAGGACCAGAAACAGGGTTATGTGTTGGCCCACTGCAATAGCCACCTCAACTATGATCTGCTGGTGCATGTGAAGGGACCCATCCTGCAGAACCAAAGCAGTAGGATTTTCATAACATAAGACAATAGCAAGATAACCTAGAGGAATTTTAATGAAGGCTAAGCACTGGTAGTATAGCAGAAACCAGAGGCCCTGAGCCAGACTCTCTGCAATAAACACCTACGTGTTAAGATGTAAGGACAAAGTGTTTACTGTTTGACTCACTATGTCAAAAACAGTTTATATGATGAGATTGAATTTTTTTCCTTCTCTTAAATTTTATTCTATTTTATTTTAGGGAAAGATGTTGCAAGGGAAGAGCATGGATATAAAGGAACAGAGGAAATGAATAGGATGGAGATGCATGCTGTGAAAGACACAAAGAATAAATTACAAAAAAAAATCCCAGAAGGACATAATTATGCCTCAGAAAAGAGGAAGTGCAGAGAAAACAACTTCTGAAACTAGGAAATGTCAGCGACATCTGAATGCCTAGTCTGTCATCCCAATATTCCTCTATAATGTTGGTGCATCCATCTTCAAACTATGAGCCTAAAATATCAGACAGACTTTTCTGTAAAGCAGAACTTTGAATGGACTTTCCTGTACTATCCTGTCTTGGAAATGTTAGGAAGTCACTTTCGTGTCCTACTTGTGCAGTTTGAACTGTATACTGTGAGCAGTCTAGGTAAGAGAAATGTTTTGCCCAATTGGCTAGCTTTTGTGTAAAATAAGGCAAATTTCATATAGATGTTCTTTGATGCTTTGCAGCCATTTTTGTAGTAGATTAGTACTGACAGTAGCAGGCAGTGTCTCATTTTCACAAAAGCCTTATGTTATCAGAACACTTTAAATGCAGTATTCTGCATGTTTTTAAAGTGTTTGAAGACCACCAATCTTCTTAAAACATATCTCTTTAACTTTGAAAACATACCTAACATGATTATAAGTTTGATTGTTATCGATTAAAATTAACCTGTATTTCTTTATTATCCTAAATGGCTTTCAAGAACTAAAACTTTATATTAACTTTTTAATTGAGTTGCATAAGTATAATACCTCAAAAAAGAGAAACATATAAACAGTATAACAAAAATTACATTAAATTTGTATCAATATATCAAAATCCATACCAATGTAAAATATTTGAGACTAGTGTTCAAAAGTAGACACAATTGACCCTTTATCCCATTTCTACAGTATATCCCACTTTTCCTTCCAGAAAGAGATCCCTGAATCTAATCTCCTTTGTTTAGCTTTATCTCTGTCCATGAAACCAACCCCTTATAGTATGACAAACATTCATAACACACGATGTGATCAAAAACTACCCATGCTATCTCTTGAGAATGTAGACATCATGTTCTATGAACTGCTCCCTGTTGACTACTGGTGATGACATCTTCGAGAAACTGTGGTAATGGCCAAGACCTATAAAAACTAATTATAACATTTGTTGTCCAGTCTCTTTCTATTGGGAAAGTGAAAGGCTTACCTGTAGTCCTGGGTAGAATAGTTTGTGAGTTTCAACCATCTCAGCCAGAGTCCAAATGTCTAAATTAATTACTGTCCAGACATCAAACTTTATAATAAAGATTCATTAAAAGAATAGAAGGACTGGGCTTCTTTTTATGCTTACCAACATTTAAAGCTATAGGATTACATCAATGTAATGTTGCACACAAATTTGAGAAAGCTAAGATAGGAACAATGTGAACTTGCTATCAAAATAATATAAAGTAGTTAAGATTTTATTTCCATATCTTGAGACTTGGTAGTCTGCATTCAAAATCTAAAACACAGATTAGTCTTAAATGAGAAAGAAATTTGCTAATTATAAAATAATTATAATAATTCCCTAGACATGAGTCTTGAAATTTCTGTACATTAGTTTAGAAAGGATAGAACATTCTTAAACACTTTTGAAGGAACATATCCTTTGGAAACTTTTAGACAAAAATAAGCACAATCAGTAACCAAAAAGTGACTTAATTCTCCAACCTTACTTTACTCTGGATTTACTAGTACCATGTAGATTAACTTCAGGTTTGCATTCTGCCTTACAATATTGGAAAGTCACTGGGAGTAATACACCTGATCAAATTTTACTATTTCTCTCAAAGTCAAATGGTGTTGTCAAAGTTTTGCAGTAACAACAAATCCCCAAACTTAATAATTCAAAGACCACATATAGGCATTCTTTCTCACCTGTCCATTGATGCTTGCCTAGGAACCAACACACACAAAAAAATGATTTTATGTTAAGAAATCACCACATGTAGAGAATTGAAATAATTACCAAAAATGTGTCGATTTCACTTTCCATCTTCTTACAGCATATCATTTGTTTTCTTTTACTAGGGTGCAGTCATTTCCTCAGAATGCACACAGGTTACAAATAAAATGAAATGGTCCTACTTACCATTCATCTACCATTAATTTTCTGACACCGGAGAGTGGCCATTTATAAAGCTGCAGTTTTCTAAATAATCAGCACTATTCTTCCTGGAGTTGCCAAAAGCAACCTTTGAATTCAAAGACCATCTAGCAAAATCTTGCTTAGCTGTGAAAATAAGCCTGAGGATGCTCTACCAAGCATAGAGCCAACAAGCTAAATCATTTACTTTAATCCACAACAAAGAAGCTTTTAAATAGAAAAGGAACTGGGCTGGAAACTTTTCCTCATGAGCAGTAGTAGCAGCAAGATAAGAACAAATAAATGAGAGCAGCAGACTCGGTGGTTCATAGAACCAAAGAAATAAGAATATTGTCATGTGTTACATTCGAATACTGTCTAAAAACACTATTATTCTCCAAAACTGACTTATGTGTTACTTCACATGCTATAAGTATTATTGCCATCATTGAAAATAAACAGTATACATAGTAATTTTTACAATGGATGGTCTAATATTTGTGCTTTCTAACTTATGCTGGCTTTTGACAAAATTGATACAAAACAAAGTTTCATGGTTGGCCAATTTTAAAACATTTCCATTCCCATCAATTGCAAGGTATAAATAACATTATATACTAAGTATGTGAAGATGACTATTAAACAGTTTCTAAAATAAATATTTTCTTAAAAATATTACTCTACTAATGCTATGCTGCAATTACTAGAATAAAACAGAATAAGAAAAAAATATACCACAAAAAATGTCATCTGACTGGGAATTGGTAAGTCCTGACCTCAGTTAAGACACTGACCCTGTATCCTGACTATCACTTATCTCTAAGTCATTCATTTTTCTTATATATGAAATGAGAAAAGAGAGAAGCTACACAGATTTATTCAGTCAGGCTCTTTTTTTCTGAGAGCTTTTTTGGTGCTAAACAAGAAGCATGCAATGGGCACAAAATGAATAAGGCAAATATCTCTTTTCCAAACAGTGTCTAGAGGGAAAGTCAGGAAGAAAGCAGATAGCAAGCAATATTCTGCAAATTCCGTTGCAACTGATGAGGAGATATCAGGATAGGCAGGTGCCTCATTTATGTGTGTATGGTGTGTTCAAAGGGCCTTGCTCCTCTCTCCATGAGAATGAGTGTGTTTAATATTACTGAAGATAAAGGCAAAAACAAAAACAAAAACCAAAAAAAAATGAGTGACCTTTGCCGAAAAAAGGAAAGAAAGAAAACAAAGCAAGAATGAAAAAGATGAGTTAATGAGTTAAACATTTTGTACTTCACTGCCACTGTTCCTATAATAAACAATCCTCATCCAGTCTAGCAACTGTACTGAAGGAGGCACTGAAGTTCCCTTTAATACATTTTATGGATATAACCTTCAAATTGCTTTTTAAAAAGCTATTCATGAGAGAATTTTAAAATGATTGGAGAAACTGAACACTTAGTAAATAAAAAGTTGATTTTTTAGAGAGCAAAAAGATAGGCATATATTCAATATTTTTTACTTTAGTGGTGTTTTGCTACTATTTAGGTTTATTTCTCTAACATCAAGAGTCAATTAGGCAAAACAGACATTTGATACGAAGTTGGTAGAAAAAGTTGTCATCAGAAGGAAAAGCACAACTATTGAAAGCTAAATCTAATTCTAAATTTATTAACTAAAGGTGCCAATTTAGAACTATGGGTCACATAAACTTATAGAGACAAAGACTATCTCAAAAAGAAAGAAACTGAAAACAAACAAAGAAAGTAGAGAAAAAGAAAGAGTTTCTGAAGTATTCTCTTAACAAAGACCATAGTAATACTCAAGCCGCACTTGTGGAAATAATTACTACATACACACCTAAACCATTTGATGGGTACTATCACTTATCATCTTAGTAGATCATCAGAGTACTTCAGTGACCTCAGTTATAATCTCACACTTCAAATAACTCAATATCAGACATCCCTTTCATCACAAAATTGGAGACCTTGGATTTAAATGCAGGTATTTTATCTAAGAGTGTTTTTGCTTGTGTAATTTCTTTAGATTTGATATTTACCTGGAAATAAACTGACAAAGTCATTTTATTGAGACACATAACTATAAAAAATGATGAAGCCACTATAGAAATCAAAGTGGACTCCCCCCCAATTAAAAGTAGAGCTATCATATAATCCAGATAGACCACTCCTTAGCATATATTTGTATAAGACTATTTATCCTTTTCAAGGTTACCTACTCAGTCATAACTCAGTTCATAACATCTCTACACAAAATGCTAGCAAATTAAACTAATCTAAATATCTTTCAAATGATGAATCGACAATGAAAATTTCTCTCTCACACATACATTACACACAGAGAGAGGTGGGGAAAAACTCTAAGTTATAAATAATCAGCAGCAATAACAATAACAACAAAACTGAAATTAAATCATCTGAAGGTAAATGGAGCAAATGAAAAATAATTCTGTTTACATGAAGTAACCCTATTCTAGAATACAAAATCCTTATGTTATTTCCAATTTGTGGATCCTAGCTTCAGATCTTCAGATTTGAGTTTATGACATGAACTAACCAAAGAAGCCAGGAAAGTAGAAAAGGACCATAAAACAGGGGTTCAAAACCAATCTGGACTTCATGAGACCTTGCCAAGAACATCAAAATTTAAGTAATAATGAGTATATTTAAAATAGAGGGGCAAAATACAAGGCTCTATTTCAGCATTTCATCTGATTTCATGAATTCATGAAAAAAAATACTTGAAGTAAGACTGTTTTCTATTTATTTTGCAAAAGAAGTTGGACATTTTGTTGGTTTATGAGTAAGTAACAATTCTACATTTCAAATTCTTTTACTTTAAATTAGTTGAATATTCTCAACCATATATGATGGGGATATTTAAAAATTAACATTTTACTCTTATAGACAATAAATTTTTTTAGAAAATTTGAAAACATATATGTATATATGAACGTGTGGGTTTAAAATACACTACTTTATGTAATTTGAATCAATGTAAAATGCTTATGGGAAATATTTTAAAACGTAATATATGCATTGCAATCAAACAAACAAAGTCAATAAAATAAGGGGAAATAACTTGGATTATTATGAGAGGAGTCTTTGCTATTTTCACAGAATAGGTTTATTAAAACAGATTAGGAAAACTTTTGCTGAGTGAGTCTCCACATTTTCACTTTGATGTAAACAATGAAAACCTACCCTTTGATTGAAAAGAAAGGTCCATCTTACTGAATCAATCTAACAAAAGGACAATAGGAAGTCATTCTTTACATTTTTTGCATGATCTTTAGATGTACACACTGATATACACTCCTTTCTTTTTTCTCTGTCAAGAAAAATGGTTTATGATTGAGCATGTTTGAATGAGCCATGTTATGCCATAAATCTGAACAGGATTGCTGAAGCTCTTTCTTAAAAACTTTGTATTTTCTTTAATCCTGCTCTATCGTTGGGACATCCAATGAGCTATTTTGTTCTTAATCAAGACAATGAACACAGTAAGTAAATTATATTTTATACATAAAATCAACGTTTTAGGTTTCTATAAAAATTGCACCTGGCAGTTTGCTCTCCTTAACATAGTTTATTCATTCATTCTGAGATGAGAACTTCACTGCCTATGAAGGTTCTCACCTATGCCGGTGTTGTTTCCTTGACTGAGCAATACAAAGGGCCAACTTTACCAATAATTAACATGACCCTGTAGCAATTGTGTAATTCCTCAGTTCCCTGTATCTTTACACATACTAAATTATTTGCTTACACAGAGTCGGGTATTTTTTCTATTGTGAATTTAACCAGAGTTCTGACTTTTATTTTCCATTTCTAGGGCATTATTAACTAAGTCCAAAAACCTAAGCTGGCATAGCAAATTCCCCAAGGGAGACGTTTGAGAAGTAGCAGTGACCTTGGAGAGCATCAAGTCCCATCTCTCATTTACTTGAACAAAGTTCTGGCTACAGCACACAACAAATGTAAAGCAAATGAGTAAATATATAGAGAAATGAAGCAGCCACACCAAGCAAAGCATACCCTTTGGCCCCAATTTCATGGGGAAAAGGTCCCTGATTTCATTTGGAGACTGAGTTGTAATACTGATGCACACAACCAACCTGCTGCTCTTAAATTGCTCTGCTTCCTCACTGTTGATGCTAGACAACAATGTTATACATTAGCTTATACTTGTTCTTTTCAATTTTTGCTTATCTGTGTATTTCCCATGATAGAGCATTTCTGCTAGGAGGTGAAATAATAGCTTAATGAATGAATCCATTTTGATTTTTAACTGAGTTATTGGTATGTGATAAATCCTGAGGTACCATGTGTTTCAATATATTCAATTTCTGCACTCCTAATTTTAATATTCTATCTTAGATGTGATCAATGAAAAATATTAATCAATCCTTTTTCCTAGTTAATGGAAAATAGCAAGTAATCAGAAAGAACAAATGACAGTGTCTAAGAAATTAAAGAAATATCTATATTATAGTATTGAAACAGCATAGTATAGTTTGGGTCTTAAACATAACTCCAAAGCTGATGTTTTATTCATGATGACCACCTTATGCCGTATTTTTGGAGGGGATGATCTGAGTGATTACTGTCATTCATTTCAAGCATATTCTAATAAAATGTTGCCTCTTGCTTGCTAAATTCCTTCAGTAATTTCTTAGTTTCCTCCTGTGTTCTAGTCCTTATTTTATTTGGGTCCTCGGTTGATAGAAAACAAGAATTCTGTGATTTACCACCACAGAATGGACACAGTCAGTGGTGATTGACCACCAAGAAAGCACACTGTCAGATTGATTTTTGATGACCCATCACTGAGAAGACACAGCTGCTACTCCAGAGCAGAGCATCTCTTAGTAATTGAAGAAAAGAAGCCATATTAGGATTGCTCTAAGACACTCGATTAACAGTTCCGTGTATAAACACTCATAGGTGTCACTCAGCTGCTTCTCCTCAAGTCAGCATTGGTTCTTCCAGTCACATTTGGGCATGGGTTGTACTGAGTGATTCTCCAAGGAGGCTTACAAATAACAGTACAGTTAAGGCAAACAAATAAAATATTCCAACCGTGTTTAAGAAGGTAGATCAATAAACATATTGAATTATACATAAGTCTGGGTGAGAGATTAGTCATCAGAATATGAACGATTCAAATGAAGGTATATAACCAACACTGCAGATACTTTTTGTATTTTTCTTTTAAAAAATATAGTGTTTTCACTATAGTCTGTCATGGAAAGTTTTATTTTGACCCTCTTTATTTGGTGTTCTGTATGCCTCTTGAAAATAATTTTTATACCTTTGACCAGGAATTCTTCTCTACCTTTTTACATCCAAAATCTGCATGCTTTATTTTTTATAAAGTCTTTTTATTTTCATGTATTATTTTAGTAATTTATGGTTTGGTTTATTGATTGTAGAGTCCAACTCTACCTTGTCTTTTATTACTGATATTCCATTCCCTGTGTACTACATTTTACTAGAGAAGCTATCAATTGACAATTACATTATATTTATTGAATCTTTAATTTCCATTTATTTCATATTTTTCTTTTTATTATTTTCTCATTATTAAAATCAGTTATTACATTGTGAATTATCCCTATTATTTCATTTAGACACTTGTTTGTACTTTGCTAGATAAAAGCAAGAGCTTGTTCTTGTCCTTTTTAAGTTTATTCAAGTGTTTGATTTTCTATTAACTAAGTCATAAGTATATAAGTGTTCTTTTGAAGTCTGTGTTATTACTACAATATTGGTAATTTCTGGAGAAGGAACATATTGTCTCCATGTTTTATACTGCTTGTTTAATTCTTATAGGACCTGAGCATCTGGAAATAGTTCATGGGTTGTATCTTGTGATATGAGAACTCCACAGATGGGCTACAGCCCAAAGTTGGTGCAGTGAGTCCAACACAGGCAAGCATGAGCAGAATATGTGGGTTTCCAGGTGAAAGAGTCACTGGTTGTCTTTGGGGCAGTGATTCTCAACCTGTGACTTGAGAACTTTTGGATATCTAGTGACCTTTTCACAACAGTCACCTAAGAGCACTAAAAATTGAAAATATTTGCATTATGATTCATAACAGTAATAAAATTACAGTTATAAAGTAGCAATGAAAGTAATTTAAGGTTGGGAGTCACCACAACGTGAAGAACTATGTAAAGGTTCTCAGCCTTAGGATGGTTGAGAGGGACTGCTTGGAGAGTCCTGGTGAAGAGTGACTAGTGTGGGAAAGGTGAGCTTCTTGCCCAAATGTTCATGCAGCTAGGTGCCTGCTGAGTATAACTGGCATTTTGGTCAAACCATAGTGGAAAATACTGTCAATATTAAGGGAAAACTTTTTCACCATAATTCACAGGAAATGCAGACCTTAAGATGGTCTGGCAATAATGATCCTTAATAAGTTTTAATGTATTCATTTTATATAATGAAAAATGATTATTATCCCATTACCTCATTCACTTTATTTATATGAAAGTAAGCAATGTGTTAATTTTAATACCAACAGCAATCATCTCCTTATCAAGTTGTTCTTTCAATTAATGTATCAAATACACAGACCAATTTTGATTTAGAAATAATTATGCTCATAAAAGAGATGTGATTGACTGAAATAAAAATCAGCATTTAAGAGCAATTTCTGCTCATCTAGAAGACTTAAAGTTTGCTTCCAGCACCCCTATTTCATGTTTACAACCACCTGAACTCCAGCGCAGATGACATGACACTCCTTTCTTGGCTTTCCAGTTATCCACAAATACAGCATATATTAACACTCATACAAACATGCACACTTACATAAACTTAAATATAAACACACACATATATACTTTCATACATGTACATAGATACACAGTGACGTTAGTTTAGATATACTTAAAACACATTGAACATGGCATGTAAGGAAAACTACATGAAGCAAAAGTAAGTGAATAATAATAGAAGGTAAGATGAATGAGAATTCATAGAATGAAGAAAGAAAAGAAGGAAGGAAGGATGGAGGCAAAGAAAGAAAGAATGAATGAATCAAAGTTCACTTTCATCACTTGTTTGAAAATAAACAAGGTGGTGGATATTTCAAAGTTGTTTCGCTTCTTTGGCAGTTCCTTTATAGACAATAATATTTACTCTGCCATTGAGCGACACTATGTAAATCTGATTTTAAGATGTGGTGTTAACAGCAGACTTCTTCAGTAATTACATGTTCTTGGCTTTATTATCTATTTCAGACATACAGGAGTTATTTCAGCTCCCAGTCTCTTGCACATCATTAATTATGTAGGCAAGAAAGGGTTAATATTTATTTTCCCAATTAATGGTGCAGAGAACAGTTCCTCAACACTTTATCTATTCCAACAGAAAGACTTGATACTCCCTTTTCTGAGCCTAGAGTTGTTGTGACCATCAAAGAAGCTTCAAAAATTCTTTCTAATTGGTGAAAAATAAGCTCTCTTGTCTCTTTGAAAAGGGATGCTTCTTCTACATTCATGGAGATATTTTCTAGAGTTTATTCATGAGAACCACTTGTTATCTGAGGAAAATAAGTAGAAGCATCTTAGGGTTTTTATTGCTGTGACAAAACAACATAACTACTCAGCAAGGTGAGGAGGAAAGGGCTTATTTGGTACAATGCAACATCGTTGTTCATCAATGAAGAAAGTCAGAATAGAAACTCAAACAGGGCAGGATACTAGAGACTAGAGCTGATGCAGAAGATAATGGAGGGGTGCTCCTTATTGGCTTGCCTTCCATGGTTTGCTCAGCATGCTTTCTTACAGAAACCAAGGACCAACAAACCCGGGATGGCACCACCCCCAGTAATCACTGATTGAGAAAAAGCCTTGCAGCTGGATCTCACTGAGGCATTTCCTCAACTGAGGCTCCTTCTCTAGCTTGTGTAAAGTTGATACACAAAACTAGCTAGTATAAAAGTGTCAGGAGAACCCAAAGAAAATCATATAGGCTTCCTCCTGAATATTAACCTTCATCAGGCGATGAAAGGAGACAGAGACCCACAATGGAGCACCGGACTGAAATCTCAAGGTCCAAATCAGAAGCAGAAGGAGAGAGAGCACAAGCAAGGAACTCAGGACCGCGAGGGGTGCACCCATACACTGAGAGAAGGGGGATGTCCTATCGGGAACTCACCAAGGCCAGCTGGCCTGGGTCTGAAAAAGCCCGGGTTAAAACCGGTCTCGCTGAACATAGTGGACAATGAGGACTACTGAGACCTCAAGAACAATGGCAATGGGTTTTTGATCCTACTGTACCTATTGGTTTCGTGGGAGCCTAGGCAGTTTCGTGGATGCTCACCTTACTAGACCTGGATGGAGGTGGGTGGCCCTTGGACTTCCCACAGGGCAGGGAACCCTGATTGCTCTTTGGGCTGACGAGGGAGGGGGACTTGATTGGGGTAGGGGGAGGGAAAGGGGAGGCGGCGGTGGGGAAGAGACAGAAATCTTTAATAAATAAATAAAATAAATAAATAAATAAAAATTAAAAAAAAGTGTCAGGGACATTTGAAGTTACACATAATTTTTTTTCTTCTCTATACTGGTACCCTGCCTTAACTTCATTTTAGATGCCCTTTGTTAACTCTGATATGTTCAGTTCAGGTTGTTTCAGAGCATGCCAATACAATAAGAATTTTTTGTTTTTTGTTTTTGTTTTTTTGAGACAGGGTTTCTCCGTAGTTTTAGAGCCTGTCCTGGAACTAGCTCTTGTAGATCAAGCTGGCCTCAAACTCACAGAGATCTGCCTGCTTCTGCCTCCCAAGTGCTGGGATTAAAGTTGTGTGCCACCACTGCCCAGCCACCAATATGAATTTGAGATCATTCAGTGTCTCATTTTTATTTTCTTAATTTGTGGTCATTGCTTCATAGTGCCTATTGGTTGAAGTCATAGACTCATTTCTTTGCTTATTTGTATATGCTAATTGTGTTAGAAAAGAAGTTTAATTTTATTCATCATACTCAAAGAGCGCTCTGAAACCAGAAGTCATTTCAGTATTTGGTTTTATTAAGCATTTTTAAACTCTTAAATTTGCCAGGACAAGGGACCATTTAGCACCATTTAAATCTGTTTTGCAACATCTAGAAAACAAGAGAAAATCAACTAATTAATGAGTAACAACTGTTGAACTGAACGAAATAAATGGAATAAAAAATCAATAGAAATTATGCGTATGGAAATTCACTAATTCGAATAAATACCACATGACTCTATCTGCCAGTACATTGACAAGAAATAAAGAACATGAGAGAGCTGGAAAATAAAGAGACGTAAAATCTGAAAATGTATGATATAGAGCACAAAAGATCATGGAAGTTGTAGTAATTTGAAGGTAATTGGCCCCCATATTCTTATGGGGAGTGGCATTATAGGAGGTGAGGCTTTAATGGAGTGAGTCTGGCTTTTTTGGAGGATGTATGTCACTGTTGGTGGAGCCTTCAAGACTTCTTATTTTCAGGATACCACCCAGTGTGTTAAGTAAGGTACCACATCTGCCTTCACACTGCAGTGCTTCCCACAATGATGATAATCAACTTAACCACTGAACTCTAAGTGAGCCACCACAATTAAACGTTTTCTTTGTAATGGCTGGCATGATCATGGTATCTTTTCACAACAATAAATACCATAACTAAAATAGAAGTTGGAACCAGGAGAGGGATATACTACTGTGATAGGCCTGATCATAACATTATTTGGAGTAATATGGCTTTTGGAACTGTGAATTACAAAAGTAGTTGAACCATTTCTGTGCCGCTTAGTGGGCCATAATGGATGGAGCATCGATGACAGTGGTGCTGAGTGTGATTTGATGAACAGTTGGGCACTCACTCAAGAGGTTTCAGAGGAGAAGAATCATAGTATGTTTCTAGGAGATTCTTATTGTGATAGTTTGGTGATGAAAGTGACTGCCTTGTGTTTATGTCCAAAGAGGCTGCGTGATGCTAAAGTGAAGTATTTTGGAAATTCCATTGGCAGGAAAAATCCCACACATTCATATATATTCCGTTCTGTGGTTTTTAGTGGTAGCTCTAGTGAGGATGTATAATAAACAGGAGCAAGTTGCACAGGATAAATTATAAAATGATAATTTTAAGGAGAAAATCAGGAAAAAAATAAAGCTAAACTCTGTGTTCAAGAAGATAAATGGATTGAGAAATGGAATAAAGCGAGTGGTGACCATAGGGTAAGATTCTACCCAGCCAAGTTTCTAACCTGTGAAAAGTTACTAAAGAAAAGCTTAGAACCTGGTGTGGTGGTTCACACCTTTAATCCCAGCACTGGGGATGCTGAGGTTGACAGAACTCTGAGTTTGAGATCAGTCTGGTCTAGAGAACAAGTTTCAGGACAGCCAAGATGAAGGACAGAAAGCTGGTGAAGATCTAATTGAAAGGGGGACCATGTTCCAACATCAGCAAGCACCAGAACTTGGCAGCTTCTGCCAAATGGTTCTAGCTTTAGATCTACAGAGAGAAGAAGGTGCTCTGGCATACAGTCACTGAGGCCAGGCATGTGGTGAGGATGTCCCTGATTAAGGCCTAGTAGAGAGATCATTGTGTGCAGCTGTGAAGTTAAAGACTAGATTCCTTTTGAGATCAGATGTTAGAGATGCAAGAATCAAGGGATAATTGTGGAGAAGAACTGCTAGCAGGAAGTGGAACCAGTTCAAAATAAAGCAGTATGTTACTTTGACATCAGACATGGAGATACATAGTTTGAGTTTGCCCAGATGCATTTTGGTATTGCTTTGGTCCAGTATTTCCACACTATGCTCCCTTTTCTACATTCTGGAAAAATAATATATATCTTGTACCATTATATCATGAAAATATGTAATTTGCCTTTTAATTTTGATTTTTTCAGGGAATTGCAGTTAAGAGATTGCATGACTCTCAGAAGAGACTTTGAACTTCGGACTTTTAAACATTGTTGAAAGAGTGATAGACTGTGGGAACTTTTGAAGCTGGGCTAAATGCATTTTGCATTATGATATGGTTACAATTTTATTAGAGTCAGGAAGAAAAATGTAGTCTGGTGATTGCCCCACCTAGTCTCACAGGGAATGGCATTATTAAGAGGTATTGGACAGAACCTCTGGACTGTAAGCAAACAACCACAATTGGTGTTGCCACAGTCATGATGCTTTTTCACAGCAATAAAATTAAGGCTTTAAAGATAAATAGGACAAAGCAAGCAAAAGTATATTATGTTAGTTTTTTAATTATTTATGCTTCTGTGCATTAAATCACTGATTTACAGTATATGCAAATTCTGTCACAAATTCATATATTTCTTATTAAAAATGTACAGAATCTATGTTCCAAAGTCTTCAGAGAAGGGAGTATATTCTGAGCAGTGACATGGGTGATTACTTTCTTATATAGAATAGGTGGATAAGTGAGACCAACTTGCTTTATCACCAGACAAGAAAGTATTCTATCATTGACTTCAGGGAATCCAGAATTTCTGACTTGAATTCTTAGGCAGCATTAATGTAGTATGGGCTACAGCATGCTGTTTAAAATCTAAGAATCCTTTGGTTCCTCCTGGCGCAGTCTGTCACTGATGATTTTCACCAGGCATAATCAGTTAGACAACCTGGCTGGACCGATGGTGTGTAAATGACTCCCCTGGGAACTTAAGCCTTGAGGTTTCTTGGAGCACAAACTGGTAATTCAAACCATGATAGTGCAAGCCAGGTGAATTAGGACCCTAGCAATCTTGACCTAATTTTTTCTAAGATTTCAAAAGCTTGCTTGCATTGTATCTCTTGTTGTACCTAATTATGTATGGTCAGAGAAAGACTTACAGATCCAAATGATATAAAGATTATTAGGGGTCCGTTCATACTTCCAAATTTGTAAAAATTTGTTGAAAGTAAAAATGTTAGAGGAAAAAAAGTGTTACACAATACCAATGAATACAGACAGGTGATTATAATGCTGATCTGATATAACCTTTTAAGAGTAATAGAAACCAGGAGTTAAATAGGTTTTCTAATATGATTAATCACCATTTTTCTAGAAGTTCACTATAAAATTAATTTTGAATTTTGTGTGAATAGAATATTTTAACTCCACAGAGTGATTATTTTTCTTCAAAGTAGCTCCGTTAAATTCTATAGAATATTCACACATAAAATTTGTTGCAAACTAGTTATTAACTAATATTAATTCATTGATTAACATGCACACTTTCAATCTTATTTGTGTATATGAGACATGTGGTTTTAAATTTCAATAAAAATTAAACCATTATCTAGGCAAGGTTACTTTATAATAAAACATTTTAAAGAAAAGTACAAACAGAAATAATTATGTGATAAAATCACTATAACAAATAAGTTTTATATTAAAATACTCATTTAACTACCCTGTGGCTGTTTGTCCTGAGTTCTATAGGAAACCAGGCTGAGCAAGCCATGAGCAGTAATCTGGGAAGCAACACTTCGTCATGGCTACCGCATCATCTCCTGCCTCCAGATTTACACCCAGTTGAGGTTCTGCTATATCTTTCCTCATTATACTGTGGATATATAATTTAAATAAAACTCTTCCCTACCCGTAACCCCAAATAAAATACTCATTTAAAACCCATTTGTATAGATAAGTTATTACTATTGACTAAGAATAGATACCATAAAGAAGTAACATCATTACATTAATAAATAGCAACGGTAATTTAAATATTACTCGTTTAGAAACTCTGTTTTAGGATTCCTGTAGCTGTGAATTCATACAGCGAATATAACAATAGAAAACATTTAATCTGGTTGGGTGGCTCACTTACAGTTTAGATGTTTAGTCCATTACCATAAAGGCAAAATAGGGCAGCATGCAGCCTGATATAGTGGTAAAGAAGGAGCTGAAAGTTCTTCCATCTTGACTCACAAACAACAAGAAGTATGCCATCACACTTGTCATTACTTGGGCATTTATAAGACTTCAAAACCCTCCTGCACAGGGACATACTTTCTTAATAAGACCACATCAACTCCATCAAGCCACACATCCTAATAGTGCCACTTCATTTGGGGTACATTTTCTTTCAAACCACTACATTGAACTCCTTGGTCCCCAAATACTTGTAGCCATATCATAATGAAAAAAAAATGCCTTCAGTTCAACTTCAAAATATACCTAAGTATATAACTATCTTACACTTATTAAAAGGTTTTAAAAAACAAAATTCAAAGTAAATCTTATCTGATATTCATGCAATCTCTTAACTTGAATCCACTGTGAAATCAATATCAAAAAGCATATCACATACTTCCAACATTTAATGAAACAGGCTACGTATTACCATTCCACACCTTCGGGAAAGTAGTATAGTGAGAAAATACTGTACCAAGGCAAGACAGAAAAATAGCTAAGCAAACTAAAAACTCTGCATCTCTAAAAGCAAAATGCTCTTCATACCTCCAACTCCTTTCGTCTTTGCTGACTGCAACACACTTCTCTTGCTGGGCTGGTCTCAGTCCATTAGCACCTTCCCTTGGCAAGTATTTCACTACTGTGGCGTCTCCAACATCTTCTAGTCTCCAAGGCAATCCAAGATTCACCTTTATATCTTCACTCAGTGTCCTACATTGGTCTGAAATCAGAAAAACCCCTGGCACAGTCCTTGCCTCAGAAGTTTTCCTTGGTCACAGAAGCAAATTCCGTGGCCCCTTTCTTCCATCCTCGACTCCACAACCATGTGGCTGAAGCTGCCAAGTTCTGCTGCTTACTGGACCTGTTGCATCACCCCTTCATTCAACTACATCTTCACCAATATTCTGCTTTTGATGGTTTCCTACACTTCCTGAGCTTGGCTGTCCTGAAACTGAATCTGTAGACCAGGCTGGCCTTAAACTCAGATCCACCTCTTTCTGTCTCTGGCGTGCTGAGATTAAAGGCGCGCACCACCACACCAGGCTGGCCTTAAACTCAGATCCACCTGTTTCTGTCTGGCGTGCTGAGATTAAAGGCGAGCACCACCACACCAGGCTTTAAGCTTTTCTTAATCCCTTTTCACAAACTGGAAATTTAGCTGGGGGAGATCTTGCCCTGATGTCACCATTCCTTTTCTTCCGTTTCTCATTCTATTTATTTCCTTGAACACAGGCTTTACCACCAATTAACTTTCTTGTGCTCGTCTCCTTAATTATTTTTCCTTGCTTTTCTTGCTTCTCTTCATTATATGCCTTTACTGGAGCTATAATTAGTAGCCACACAGTATACAGTCAATTCTAGGTTGTTTGAGATTTTCTCTGCCAATGGAATTAATCCAAAACACTTCAATTTATCCATAGGAATACTCTTTGGACAAGGATAAACTGAAGCCACATTCTTCACCAAACTAACACAAGAATGATCTCTAAGTCACATGTTTATCACACCCAACACCATATGCATTTATTCTAGTAGGATAGCTCCCTAATGAGCACTCAAAATATTCAACTGCTTTCCTATTCCACTGTCCCATGGTCCATACTCATTCAAAAAAAGAAAGAAAGAAAGAAAGAAAGAAAGAAAGAAAGAAAGACAGACAGACAGACAGACAGACAGAAAGAAAGAAAGAAAGAAAGAAAGAAAGGAAGGAAGAAAAAAAGAAACATAGTCAAGCCTATTTCAGCAATACCACATCTTTGGTATCAACTTCTGTCTTAAAGTTCCTGTTGCTGTGAAAATACGCCATGACCGCGTCAACTCTTTTAAAGGATAACATTTAATTTGGGTGGCTTGTTTACAATTCAGAGGCTTAGTCCATTATTGTCATGGTAGCCTAGGCTGCATACAGGCAGGCATGGTGCCAAAAAAGGAGATGAAATCTCATACATCTTGACACACTGGCAAAAGGAAGTGAACTGTCATACTGAGCATGGCTTGAGCTAGATAAGACTTCAAAGCCTGCCTTTAAGATATTGACACACTTCTTCCAACAAGACCATACTTGATCCAAAAAGGCCATATCTCTTAATAGCGCCACTCCTTTTTTAGGGGATCATTTTTTTTAAAACACCAAAGAAAGTTTCACTTTTTTATTTGCATTTTTTTGGTGTTTGACCTTATAATATAATTACATTTCTTTCTTTCTTTTATTCTCTCCAAACCTTTCCATATACCACTTCTCTCTCTCATTATAATTAATGTCCTCTTTTTTTCACTAATTGTTATTGTATCCATTTACATATAAATATAAACTTATATATTCCTAAATATTACCTGTTCAGTATTTATAATGTACGTTTTCAGAGCTGACAGTTTGATACTGAACAACAAATTGGTGTGCTCTTCCCTGGGAAAGGACACCTCTCAGAAGCCCAGTGTTCTTTAGTTGCTTGTAGTTCTGTGTGTAGCGTTGAAACCTAAATTGAAAAAAAAAATAGGGTTTTCCACATTCATGTTGGCTTGTCTTCTACTGGAATAATTTTATGTATATATTTGAAATATATATATGTATTTAGAATGTATGAATATACATACATATGTATACAAAAATAATGAAAAATAGGTCTTGAATTTGAGAGCAAACAGGGAATGTGTAGGTGTGTGAAGGAGAAAAAGAAATGGAAAAATTATTTAATTATGTAATGATAGCAAAAAATTATTTTAAATACTAAACCTAATAGTGACAATAATTGGCAAGCCAATATGGATGAGGGATGTTGCACAAGTTTTAATCCTAAAAGGCTGCAGAAAGAGAAAGAAGCAATAAATCTTTTTAATGAAACCTTTGATACGTTAGCCAACTAGACTAACTAAGCTTTAAACATATATGAGAAGGACTAAATGATCTCAGAAGGTTGTGTTCTTAAATTTATATTGATACATATGTCGTGCATGTACAATATATGCAATAACTATAATTAAAGAATAGTAGGTTGTGCGTTTCAGAAAGAAAGGAAAATAGAAGAAGTTGGGAAGAGTAGAATAGGATGAGTGATATAAATATAGAACTTTGTGTTAAGTATTCAGAATAAAAGATTTAAATGATAGTATAGAATTTCCCTTCCTTTTCTCAGAAATAACATTTATATAGAAACATGAAAGAGGTTTTCATTGTTTACATTATCAGAGCACATTCTGCTGTTTCACATCTCTGGGTCTCTTGCATCATAGAATTGGATTGAATCTCTGTAATTTTATTTCTTGGCAGAGAAAACAGGTGTACTGCAGAAGGAGAAACAGCTGTGATTTTATGGGTCCTCCTCACCCAAACAAATTAGTATGTGTGGCTCTAAGGAGTCCATTTCCTAAGAATAACAAATGCTCTCATGTGCACTTATTAGTAAAAGAAGGCGTTGGTGGGAACATCTGGGGGGAAAAAACACATATTTTACCTTTATGTCACGTGTGATGGCAGTGACAGGGAGTTTTCCGGTAGAATTGTAAAGCTGATGACATGAAAGCTATTTTTTAATCTGAACATTTTATGATATAAAGGGCTGCATTTATAACACATTTAAACATTGGTAACACTACATACTCTGCCTGTCTCTTCTCTCAAGTTTGAAGATAAACTAGAAAGAAGATAAACATGGTGTTCAAAGTAGCAACGACCAATGATAGAAATCAGAGGAGGCTAGGAGAAATTATTTGACATACTAAAATTAAATCTACAGTTCCATTTGCCTGGGGTCAACACTAATTTGCACACTAAACAATGCCATCTTTCAGTTAACTAGTTCCATAGGAATGAGTCACACACTTCTTGTGGTAACCTCGCTTGAGTAAGAAACTATTGAGTAAAGGGTAAATCTTTTCTAATTATTGAAAATTTCAGTAAACAATTTTTTTATTGAAAAGAGATTGTGTCACACAATACATTCTGATTACCATGTTATATCCTTCAACTCCTTCACAGATATTTCCCAAATTGCCACCCATCCAAATGCACACTTTTTTTCTCTCTTTCATTAAAGCGGGAATCTAAATAATAATGAATTATATTATTACACAAAGCAACAAACAAAAAGGAATACAGTGGGAAAAAACAGGATAAAAGAGGTAAATGAAAAACACAGCATACACATGAAGATTCACAGTTTACAAAGAAATGTAAAAACACAACATCACAAACTAGTATACACACACACACACACACAAAAGATCCTTAAGAAAAAAGAAGAAAGAACAGCAATGCTCAGAAAAGCATTATGGGTTTATTTGTGTGGATGTTTACTTTTGGACATGTTTCTGTCCTTAAGAATGATTTGTCTTTAGGCTGAGAGAGAACCCACGTGAGAGTTCTTCAACAAGTCCCTCCAGTAGTATTTTTGGTAACCTTGCAAAACAGGTGAAAGAGGAATTGTGGGAGTCAGAGGGGTCAGAAACATAGGGAAAGCATAACCCATTGAATCAACTGAACTGGGATAATGAGGGTTCACAGAAACAGAAGCAGGAACAGCTAAACCCTATCAGTCTGTGCTAAGTCCTCTGGCTATATGTTATGGTTATTGATTTTGTCTTTTCGGGGGACTCCTGGCAGTGGGAGTATCTCTGACTGTCTTTTTCCAGCACTTGGGACCCCTTTTACTCCTATAGGACTGGCCCCTCCAGCATTAATGTGAGTGTTTATATTTGGTTTTATTGTTTCTTGTTGTGCCCTGTTCAATTGATATTCCTTTGAGTCCGTCTCTGTTTCTGGGAACGATGGGGGAATGGATCTGGGGGAAAGGAAAGGTAGAGGGAAAGTTGGAGGAATAGAGGGAGGAGAAACTGTAGACACAGAGAAGAATAAATAAAAATATGAATAATAAAAAGAATGATTTGTATACCCATTGAAAAGCCTTTGAAGTAAACTATTTTTTCCTCTGAGCAGTTATCAATTAGTGAAAGCCACTGGGTTAGGGGTTAGGACTTGTGTTTGTTTTTCCTCTCAACATAGGATCCCTTCTGGTTTGGGCGTCTATATAAAATCTCTGTGAATTTATGTGTGTTTAGGTCCTGCTGTGTTTACAAGACTTGTTTCCTTGGTGTCCTCCATCTTGTCTTGCTCTTGTAATGTTTCTGTGTCCTTTAACTGATGGGTTCCTGAGCTATGACTGGAAGTATCTGATGGAGACATTTCATTTAAAACTGAGTGTTCCAAGGTCTCTCACTCTCTGCATTGTGTTTCCTTTTGACTCTCCGCATTTCTTCCCATGTACTTCACAAGGAAAATTATGTGTTCATGGCTGAGTAAGGCACTCACCTATGAGTATGAACATCAATTGGAGTCATTTTATCGCTATGCTCCTTTAGCCGAACAATACTATTTTATTACCTCTAGGACCTAAGTTTCTCGGCCAACTGAGAAGTGTTAGGTATATAGTCAGTCTCATAGAATGGACCTTAATTGTGTTGGTTCCTCTCAGAAACTTTTGCCACTATTGCAACAGCTTATCTTGCAAGAATGTCACCATGATAGATTGAAGGGTTTATTTGTGAGTACATGTTTCTCTTTCTATCTGATACATAACTTCATTTTTTTGATCAGCTGAGTAACATTCCATTGTGTAAATGTACCACATTTTGCCAATTCATTCTTGCATTGATAGACATCCACATTGCTTTCATTTTCTGGCTATTATGAATAGAGTGGCAATGACTATAGTTGAGCAAATGTCTCTGGTCAGATGAAACATCCTTTGACTATATGTCCAAGAGGTACATATCTGGATCATAAGGTATGTCAGTGCTTTTTTATCCTCAGTGAGAAAGGACCACACTAATTTTCAGTGTCTTTACAAGTTTGCACTACCACCAGCTGTGGACGAATGTTAACTTTACTCCATATCCTTGCCAGTGTGAGCTGTCATTTGCTTTATTGATCTTGGCCATTACGACTGGAATAAGCTGAAATCTTGAAGTAGTTTAAATTTGCATTTCCCTGATAACTAAGGATGGTGAACAATTCCTTAGGTGCTTCTAGACATTTTCATTTCCCATTTGAGAATTCTCTGTTTAGACCTGTATCCTATGTTTAATTGGGTTATTTATTTTCTTGATGTCCAGTTTTTGTTTTTATATATCTTGGATAATAGCCCTATATCAGATGTGTATTTGCTAAAAAATATTTTTCCCATTCTGTAAGTTGCTGCTTTGTCCAAATAATGATGTCCTTTGAATTTACAGAATGTTTCAGTTTCATGAGGTTCATTTAATTATTAGTCTGAATATCTGCACTATTGATATCATGTTCAAAAGCACTTTTCATGTATGTATGTGTTCATAACTATTGCACCCTTTTACTTATATCACATTCCGTGTATCTGAACTTATTTAGAGGTCTTTAATCTATTTAGAGTTGAGTTTTATAAGGGTGATAAGCATGAATTTATTTGCATTCTTCATTCAGTTTGACCAGAATCATTTGTTGAAAATACTTTTACTTTAGTGTGTATTTCTAACTTTTTACCAAAACTCAGGTGTCGATACGTATATGGACTTTTTGTGTGTCTCCAATTCTATTCTGTTAGTAGATGTATCCCCCCCCTTTTTTTTTGTCAAAACTATGTTGAGCTGGGTGGTGGTGGCTCATGCCTTTAATGTCAGCACTAGGGAGGCAGAGACAGATGGATCTCTGTGAGTTGGAGTCAGTCTGGTTTACAGCTCCAGGACAGCCTCCAAAACTACAGAGAAACCATGTCTCAAAACAACCAAAGCCAAACTAAAACAAAAGAAAACAAAAACTAAAAAACTATGCTGGTTTTATTATTAAAACTCTGTAGTACAATTTTCAGATTGATAATGGTGATAATTCCACCAGTTCTTTTATTATTCAGGATTGCTTAAGTTATCCTTTTTTTAATATTTGTGTGTCTGTGTGTGTTTCCATTTGAAGCTGAATGTTGTCCTTTCATTATCTGTGAAAAATTGTGTTAGAATTTTGATACAGATTACATTCAATCTGTATATTACTTTTGGTAGGGTGAGCAATTTCACTATATTAATCCTACTGAACAATGAACATAAAAGATCTTTCAATCCTCTGCAATCATCTTCAAACTCTTTCTTTAGTGTCTTAACATTTTTATCATACAAATGTTTCAATTGCTTGGTTGCAAGAATTGCCTAAATATTTTTTATGCTTTTGAAATGTATTATTTTACAAGTTCCTTTATCATTTGAATGTTCATTTTTTATAAAAAACTATACACAAATTCATATGAATTATTTTTGTGTTTATTTCTATGTATAACAGACTGAAAACTCTGACCATTACTGCCTCCCAACAATCCCATTCAAATCATATGGTTCCTGTTTCCTAAATGTCTGGCATCCACAGCAATAGGAGTTTACCCTCAACCACTGAGTGGTAACTAAGGGCAACAGCAAATGAAAATAATTTTGTTTGCTCTGTTTTTAATTTTGACACTATAAAATTACATATTTTCTTTTTGCATTCCTCAATCTAAACTTTTCCATATAACCCTTCTATATTTATTTCAACTCCATGACCTCATTTTTCATTCATTGCTAACATATATGTATGTACACATATGTATATCTAAGTATAGCTGGTTCAGTCTGAACACTATTAAGTGTACGCATGTTCTTAGTCCTGTTCAACCTGCTATTCCTTTCTCAAGTACCCCACACAATGGTACTTTCATTCTTTCTTGATTCCTGTGTATTCTCCATATTATACAATAAAACTGAAGACTTGTTGTGAAATGATGCAGACACAGAAAAACAGTTGTGATTAAAAGAAGGAAAAAAACTTTTCTCATAAGTACTATTTTCATACTCATTGAAATTATAACCAGCAATAAAATGTGATCAATTAAGGAGAAGCAACAATATCAAATTGTCACGTTTCAATTCCATTCACTCTTTTCTTATAATTCTCATTTCATAGAAGAAACTTAGTATTAATAATTAGAAAGCACTTGCTTTTAATTTAATTTTTAATTGTTTATGTATAAATGATAAAAGACAATATAATCAAGTCTACAGTATAATACAAGTAATAATTAACAGCTACCTGCATATATATTTGTATAGTGGGGCAACATGGGTTTAATGGTTACAGCATATAGTACAAAACGTTTATAGCAACAAATAAAATGTATTTCTCAAAACATAAGGATCACATAAGTACCGTTCTAGTTATATTAATAATAACATGCAGTATAATTAAATTCTGTTTTAATGGGAAATTTCATATTCCTGTGACTGACCACCTATTAATTTGTTCAGCTTCTATTATTCAAAGGTAATGTCTGACTTAAGTCTCCAGTGTTCAGCGCTTTCTATTCAATTGTTCAATATCTATTATTAAGAATTAATAAGCAATTCAAATCTTCTAGGTCATGCTGAATTTTACTGATAGGGAGCAATCCTTTAGTGTTTCCTGTGAAACTAATGAAGACAGCGCAACCAATCGGAGCCAGCATGGAAAAGGGATGGTTGTATACATTGGTGGATTCAATTCTCTAGATACAAATTAGCATGCAAAGACATTTAGGAATATTTCTAACTTAGAGTAGATAGATGATCCATAAAGTTAGTTAACAAAATGTCTGCTTAATCTAAGATTTTATTTATTATAAATTTTATTAAAAGTCATTTATTATTCAAAACTAGTTAGTAAATATGATTTTAAATGTTTCATGTTTAATTGCTTATCTATGAGGATGAAGAAAATTGTTAGTATATGATAGGAATTTCCAATGGTCAAAATGGCAGGTATTTATTATCTTAATCAAACAATATATGTAATATTAGTAACAAGATCTAAGTTTATATCTAAGTAGAGCATAAAATCCCAATGTATCTTAATTTAAAATATACAATTAATTGCTCTTAGATACATATGTACATACATACACATGTTTCTAAATACATAAATACAACAAGCTCAGTCTATAAAATGTCAATTCAATATATGTTTTAGGGCTGACTATTTGGTCTTGGATAATTAATTGGTGTGTGCTTACTTAGAGAAAACGATTTCTCCTTTCTTAGCTTGTGTAAGTTGCCAATAGTTCTATACTTAGCTTTGCCCTCATAGACTTTTATTTGTCCATTTTATTCTGTCTCTTGATGTTGCCCTGGTTCATATCAATTTAAAGTACCATGCTGGTGAGACTTTAAGGATGTATTCTGTATTTTAAATTAAGAAATATAATCATATAAGCCAAAACGACTAATAAGTTAAAGAACAAGTAATTGGACATATTATCATCACACCCTAAAGAGAGTATATTATTATCATGCATTTCTAAAGAGGCTTGTTAGAATCTTGTATTACAGTTCTAATCCATCAGGCAATATGCACCAGTTCAATAGGGGCACAAGAGTGAATGGTGATACCAATCACTTTTGCATTCACCTTAAGAGCTACTCTTAGGAAGAAATACATTACTAGTATAGTAAACCAAGTCAAAATCCAAAATCTGGGGAAATCATAGACCATACGGAAATTCATTTATATTGTCCAGTTAAACTGACATGCAGAAAACTGTATTTTAAATAAATAGCTATTCTTACACCCATAGGCAAGTGTTCTTCATCTTATGCTTATCTTATTCAATCAGGAAATGTTCTTTTTACAATGAACAACAGTGAATGCAGATTTGTGACTTTTCAAGCAACTAATAATAAGTGAAGCCTGAATGTACAGCCTTCTAAAGCATTTTCTCATATCACCCCCCACCTCTATGGCACAGCAAACATTGTAGAATAGGGAGAGGAATACAGTGGAGAAGAGAAAGGGTTTTGAAGTGGCATCCACTATTAACGTGGTCTTTCAGCAATTGCAATTTACTACGGTGGTTCTGTCAATGGATCAATGTAGAGCTTGGGGAATGCTATTTATCTTTACTGAACTACTAAAAAGGATGGATTCTGGGGGCTCTCACTCATTGTTTTCAGTCGTTTGACCAATGGTGAGAAAACCAGCCGCCAAAAGATAGTTCCCAAACTGTGGTCATGCAGAAGATTCATGTTAACATCAGTATATTAAAAAAAATTCAAAACCAATGGATATGGAGATAGACTAAAAACTTGTATGGATGAAAGAGTAGGTAACAGATGTAAGACAGTGATAATAAAAGGTGAATAGAGAAATTAAACAATGTTACATACATGTATAAAACTAGCAAAGAGCATATTTAATCAATAAAAAGAAGAGGCAGAAGCCATTAATCCTAGAAGCACAAAGGTTTCATGCTTTGGCAAATGTAGGGATTAGGGCTACTCATATTCTTGCAAAGAGTTTTATCAGAGAATGAGACTAAAACTGATCATATTTAATAAGCCAACGGATTATAAAGTCCAAGTAGACTAAGGTTGTCACAGGGAATCCAAAACTTCTATTAGACAGATACCACACAAGCTTTAAATGGAAGTCACAGCCTTTTCACAAGGTCTTTTATTTCTGCAAATAAAACTTCATTGTCATATACAAACAGTCTACAGCGATCGACAGAGAGATTTTAGGTAATCATTTAGTCTAAGCCTGTGCATTTGGAGACCAGCACCTGCAGCTCTAACACGGGTGACTGATCCTCTAAGATCAGTTACGCATTCATAATCGGTACCCAGAGCATGTGTTCCTAGTTTGTTTTCTCTGTATTGTCTCAATTATATTTCTATGTAATTTATGTTTGCATCAAGTTCCTTATGATCCTTTCAACTATCTGTTAAAAAGAAAAGTTACAGCATTGTACTGAATCGGAAAGGAAGGAAAAGACACCTTAGAACAACCCAGCTCCCCTGTCATTATGAAGGAATTGGGCATTTATATTCAGATATCTTCAATTGTTGTTAACAGTTCATAAAATTTTCCCAAGAGTTGACTTTACTTAGGCAATAATCTGAAAAAATGAAATGAATGCTAGGGAAAATTTTAAAAAAAATAAAGTTAAGTTTTTTAGTTGGGGGAAAAAACTTTTAACCTTGCCAGTAGGAGCACAAGAAATGCCATTTTTCATCTGGCTGCAGTCTGCTTCTTATGGATCTCCACAAAACTGCTGCAATTCTCTTTGTCATGGAACTGAGAAAATTGAAGCTATTCATCAGTCCCAAAGAGTAGCATACAAGCATTGGAGACTTCCAATGACTTTGTTTTGACTTTGTTTTCTCTGGTGACTCAACAAAGGTGAAGCAGACCTGCTGGTTAAAGGATTAAAGGTCCCTCAAAATCTAAAAATTAAATGGTATATATTAAATCTGATAGATCAGTCCTAAAGTTAAGAAATGAAAGGCCAAGATAAGTTAATATTTTAGACATGTATAACTACTACAAACAATATTTTAAAATGGTAACATTTCTAGGTTGTTAATTAATATACAATATTCTACTCTTTCAATAGAATTTATGAGTATAACTATATTTGACTCCACTAGTCTAATATTGTACATTGCCATTTGAAATAGCTGAGAGTTTACCGCTCTTTATGAAGCAACATTCTTCCTTGAAGGCACCTACTATCTCATCTTTTCATATAGATACTTTCTGAATTTAAATTGTGAAAAACACACAATCATTGCTTCTTTTTCCTAAAGAGATATTTTAATATAAAATAATACCTGATTTAGCCATGTTTCAATTTTAAAATAAATTCACAGTAGCATGTATATAGATTTCACAATTTAAGAAATTATAAACATGTAATACTAATTTTGATTAGCAAACATATTTTTTTTTTTGCCAATGATAGGAAAATTGTAAAGTTTTCTGTGAGAAGCTGCCTGAGCCTCTTAACTCCCAGAAACATTCTGTAACCTTGGGACAACTTTCTTAGTTCAAAATAGTGAAAGTGTTTTAGTAGCTGATTAATGTTGTGCTTCCACTTATCTCTAAAGTGGTGCGCCTATTGTTTCTATCTTTACATTGTACTTTGCAAACACATTCATTGTACGTGATACAAAAAGACAGAATTTTAAAGTGTTATGGTTACAAAGTGTTATTCAATACTCAGGGTCATTTTTCTATTTGATGTAAAATGTAAAGTACACAATGTGCCCCTTAAGAGTTAAGATGATTCAAAATTAAAGCATAGTTTTCAGAAGGGATATTGCTAGCCTCTTTTATGAAATATAACCAGCAATGATATATTTTCAAAGTTGAAATTTGAATCTGATGTATTCTAAATAGAATAGTTATTCTCCATGGTAAAACAATAACATAAATAAAAGTAGATCTTGATGGAGAGAAATGTCCAAAGATGTAGATTAACCAGTTTATCAACATGCTGATGTCTGGAAGGAAATATTGATAGGCATTCTAATATTCCAAATAATATGATATAAGAATCTTGCTTTCTAAAGTGGATAATATTGAGCTAAGGTAAATCAATAACCAATATAAAAAATGGTATACATTTGAATTGTTTAATAAATTCAAGTTTCTTGTTAAGACATGAATTCACAGTTTTAAAATAATACAAAATTATTTTAATGCATTATCAGAATAACAAAATAATAATGAGAAAATATACAAAATGAAAGTTAAGGATGGTTGAATAAATAGAATCAATCAGAAAAGCACAAAAATGAAGAAATAAAATATAAATGAACATTCAGCATGTAACATATAAAACCTGTTTCTTTTTATTAAAAATTAAGATTTACATCTGGAGATTTAGCTCAGTCTTTATCATGTTTGACTTGAATAAACCTATGAGTCTTATAAAAATAAATCCAGAATGTGTGTCATGTGTTTGAAATCCAGGGCTGGGGATATGGAGACTACTGGATCCCTAAGGCTTGCTACCTACATTCCTCAACCTTCTTCATGAGTTCCAGGCCATCCAGAAATATTGTCTCATAACATATTTTTAGGGAAGATAAATCAACTGAAGAATGATACCCAAAGCTGTCCTTTTATGTGCACATGTGGGCACATATGTGAACATGCTTCATTGACACATGTGCACTCACTCATTCACACACAAACACACACACACACACACACACACACAGAGAGAAAGAGAGAGAGAGAGACAGAGAGACAGAGAGAGAGAGAGAAAACCAGCTTTTATGTACAAACACAAACAAATAACATTTAAATTTGTGGAAACTAAATCATATAAATGCTGTGATTAAACTTGACATCATAAAGGATTTCTCATTTTTAACATATTAGCATATTAATCAGTATTGACAGTTGTTAATGAAAGTGAAGGAAGGTAAAGAAACAATTGAATAACAATTTTCAAATTACCACTTGTATGAATTTATGATTCACTTATGTGTTAGGAAGAATGTTTGATACTGGCTCTTAATTTGTTCAAGCATTTAATTGTCTCTATGTATCCTATGCATGTGTTTGGTGGTTATTGAATACACTAGCTACAGAGTGTAAAGATATCAGTGGAATATCGTTCTTTCTATTAATAATTTTATTTTCTAATTAGCAAAATAATTATATACATATGAATATCATACAGCTTATAATGATAGATCAAAATGATAGCAAGTAGAAATACTTACACAGTGTTTTTGCTGAACAACCAATTCTTACACTTACTGTGTAACATTCTCTCAAATAATGTTTCTGCACTATCTTACATTGCTACCTTAATGAATATATTATTCTCACTCTTACCCTACTAAATTGAATTTGTCCAGATGGTAGTATTAATCAGACTCTATTGAAGGGTTATGTTAAAATATCCAATGTCTTGAAAACAATACTGGTCTGAATGATGGGTTAAATATGGAGGATGAGTAAAAACCTCCAGTAGGGCATAAGAAACATATATTCTGGCAGACTTCTCAGCCTACTAAGAGATCAGAGACCAAAGCTAAGCGCGTGTATAAATGGCATTTTTATTAAAGATTTATTAGACATGGGTGCAGATGTAAGTATTATTACTCCAGAATCTTGACATCCAAATTGGCTTCCTCAAGAGTTAAATGTTAAATTCCAGGGAATTGGAACCCTATCTTAGATAAAACAAAACATGAGATAGGTTGATTGCATAGGGCCAGAATGGCAAATAGGAAGGCTGAGGCCATATATGGCCGATATTGCAGTGAATTTGTGGGATTGTGACCTATTGTAGCAGTGGAATACCCAGATTAACATTCCTGCAGAAACAAAAACTTATGTTGCTGAAGAAAATATTAGAAAATGTTGTAGACAACAGACACCAGCCATTCAGGATGTACAAGAACACAAAGCAACTGATAAACCTTCAGAGGTACCAACAGCCCTACCTTTAAAATGGTTAACTTCTCTAATGAAGCAGGAGCAAAGATAGGCAGAGCTGGCAGGCAGTGATTATAAACAGAAGGAAAAATGAGGACGAGAAAGATCAACAAGAGAACAAGGGGAGGAGGACATCAGGGCCCAGACATCCAGCCACTCAGGAAGTAAAAGTGAAAGCAAGATATATGGATGAAAGAAAATTAAAAAAAAAAAAAAACGCAAAGGCAAAATGTAGTCAAGATAATTTAAGTTACAAAAGTTGGAAAGAAACAAACCAAGCTAAGGCCGAGCATTAATAAGTAAGAATAAACCTCCCGGGTGATGATTTTGTGAGCTTGGTGGTGGTCCCTCCCCCCAAGTCAAAAGAGCAAATCACCACACAACAATTGACATTCACTTCCTGCCGCCTACCAATCCTGACATAGAACTTTTAACTCCTTCTGTAATATGGTGTCTGCCTGCATGTAGCCATGAGCCATACCTCTGCCATGACAGTAATGCACTATAGCTCTTAAACTGTGACCCAGTCCCAATGAAATGTTTTCTGTTATAAAAGTTACCATAGTCATGATGTCTCCTCACAGCAAGAGAAACCCTAACTAACATCATGTTACTAGTATAATGTGTGAAAAGGAAAGGCTAAGATCTTCTATATTATCTAAAAAAGAGTCACATCATTAGACCAGAATAGTCTTTACAAATTATTACATAGACTGTCATTTAACTCATACAAACTTCCTAAGTAGCTTCTCTGACTTCTTATTTCTCCCATTGTACAAGTAGTTTTCACAGTCAGATGACTGCTTCGATGACATAAGTACCTAACGTGAAGTGTGGTGTGCCCAACCAATGTAGAGTGGAATAATGAGGGGAAACGTATGTTTGTGATTACTAAGAAATAAATTAGTTAAAACCAAAGAAACTTTCAAGATATGGCAGGAGAAAAGGAGTCAATTCACGTGAGGCTTCATTTTATGACACTCTTTCTAAGTGCTGACCCCTGGGATGCCATTCTCTAAATTTCTTGTGTCAAACTGGCAATGTAGTGAGGAAGTTCTGCAAAATGCATTTGCATCTTCACAGAAGAAGCTGGGCAATACTTATGACTCCTATCTGTGAAGGGGGAAACTTTTTATAAGCTCACAAAATCATAGAACCTAACAGCAGGCTTTAAACTGTTTCAGAAGCTGAGTTCAAATCTTTCAGGTTTCAGGGGAGAGTCAGACTTCTGCTCCAGTATTCTGTTAAATTATTCCATTTGGTCATGCAATTTATCAGAACATGGGATTACAGAAGGATTCCTTGAATTAAAGTTTCAATACATACAAATGAAATAAGAATATTTGAAATAATGTTAACAAATGTAAAACAATGGAAAGAAATCTACTTGGTAGCCTGGGTGGAATAGGCAGGATCTGGGATTTGGTTAACTAAATGTTTATCTAGAATTGGATGCTCTTAAACTTAGATAATATATCACTCTGTAATTTTGGAATGTTATTATTAATGATTTTGCATGAAATATAGATTCTTTCATGGAAGATTATTGTGTATTTAAAATATATGAATCAAGAAAGTGAAATTTAGTTTCTTATACATCACAATGCACAAAGAGATTGCTTTCAGTCCAAATAATCACAAGCATGCTGGGAACTTTAAGTATGTTGATACATAGTTCAGAAAGTAGTACATTAATGACATTTGAAAATCTATATTTCTTTCTTATTTACTTATGGCAGGAAATGTTATGGACATCTGTTAGATTGCCTATTTTTTAAAAATTTTGTTATTCTTATTCTTTAAAAGTAAATTATACCCATTTTATAAAATTTTGTGCTTCATTATATCTATTCTTTAAAAGTGAATTAACATAAAGTGAAATTACATTTCATATTATCCAACTCACATATAAATATGGTGCCAGACTTTTTTTTAACAAATCCCATCATGAGTTTTTCTATTGAAGTATGTTAATATGTCTATTCCATCTGTGAGTAGTGTCTCACTTGACAGTTACAAAAATCTTTCCATACAGAAAAAGACAAATTATTTTCACTTTATCATTTTTAGGTTACTATGATGAACTTCAAACAACCTAGATGTTTGAAGTCAATAGTGACTCTTAAATCAGAGCTCCAGTCCTGCCTTTACTATCCTGAACTATATTTTGAAATTAATATATTCACATTGCTTGAGGCAAAAAACAGTATATGAACATTTCTCATGTTTATCATGATTCCTATTCCATCTACCTACCAAAATTAGCATTGTGCTGAATTTTTGGTTATAATATGATAAAACTTTTTCCTAAGGCCCTTTATTTATTTTTCATCAAATTTTAGTTTTATTTTTTGCTTGTGTTGGTATCATGGGTTTCTGTACCCAATAGTTCCAGGTTTTGAACTGAATTCAGTAATAGAAAAACTGATTCAGTGATTATCTGGGGATAATTTTGCTCATCTGAGAGCAAAATATTTTTCTATCTAATTTTTAAGTGATCTCTTTAAACTTAGGATATTTGCATTGCTTTCAGGTTACAGTGACCTTATCTTAGAACAGGCATTTTCTAATGAAAACTAAAATATTCAAATGATATCTGTAGACTTTATAAAAAGTGTGATGTCTTTTGAACAAGTAGTTCTTTCATTTTCTATTGTTTCTCTCATGCCTTGTACTATTAGAACAAGTCTAGATTATATTCATGTTTCACTCAGGAGATTATATTAGAATCACTATATATCCATATGTTGTATGAGCACAGGACCTTGTTCTTCCCGGCCACATGGCTAGCTTAACCCCTGAAATAATCACACAGAAATTGTATTAATTTTAAATTACTGCCTGGCCTATTATACTTAGTCTCTTCTTGGTCAACTCTTACATCTTGATCTAACCCATTTCTATTAATCTGTGTTCACCCGAGGTCGTGGTTTACCAGGAAAGATTCTAACCAGCGTCAATCTCAGGCTGGAGCTTCATAGCGTCTGCCACACTGCCTTTTTTTTCTCCCAGAATTCTGTTCTGTCTTCTCCATATACCTGCGTTCCGCCCTATCAATTAGGCCAAGGCAGTTTCTTTATTTAACCAATAAAAGCAACAAAAATACAAAAAACCCTCCTACACCATCTATACAAGATGAAATATTGCTTAACTAATCTAATTACACCTTTGAACCTTTCTTTTCTAGTGATTAGGTCTGTTTGTTATGTTCATATACAGCCAGCACTTTCCTGTTATTTCTACTTACCACCAAGATCTGAAAGCTACATTACAACATACTGATTTTGTAGGTTTCTTAATATCCTTGTAGAAACAAAAGAAGTTTCTAAATTGTGAACTATCACAGTGTTTGAAATATGAAATTTCAGAATAAAAAACAAAACAAAACAAAGTTTCCAAAAAGTGGATATTCCATGGGACAGTGAATAATATATATAAGTTATGGAGAGCTCAATTTCAATTAAGGAACATCAAAGAAATGTTCCAAATATAATGCCATAATTTACAACATGCAGATGTCTTTGACAATATTGATTTCATATTTCTTTAATCTTATTACATATTTTTATAATAAAATATTTACCTTTTAAGAGAAGAAAGAAGACCGTTGTAGAAATATAATGTTGTATTTACCTTTTTTTATTAATGGAAGAAGAAACTGTTTATAAGTAGCATGTATTACATAGAATATACCTTCCTAAATGATTTGTCAACAACCAAAATGTATTTCTTTTTATCTCAAGAAAGATGTTACTTAATAGAAACAGTGAGGAGACAATGACACCAGAAAGCCAAGAGGAGAATGGATGGTAAACATCTGACATTTGGCTCATGGCAATGGAGGTCATTTGTGATCCTGACTGTTTTTGTTATGAGATTCTCCATATCTTCAAAATATATCATCCTCTTTCCTGATGCTAAATTTAGTCTATTTTTTACTTACAATATAATCAGTCCTAAGTTTGTGCCAATTCAACTGCAAAGCCTGATAAAGTCTTACAGAGCCTGGAGGATGCAATTAATTACATGTTCCCTGTATCTATTCTCTTTCAGCTGACACTTATCTAAAATAGTGTTTTAATTACTCATTGATTAGTTTTGTGTTATTAAATACACCACCAAGTAAAATAAACTCACAGAAAAAGCTGAAACGAGTAGACCACTGAGATTAGTATTAGGCATCTATACAATGGAGACTTCTTAATCTGTAGCATGTAAAGTCTGTATTGTAGAGTTTGTCTCCTGAAATTAAGAGTGGTGGGACTATGTTTGCTCATCAAAATCTGGGAAATGCGTCATTAAATATTAAGAACAACACTTTTCATCACAAACTGGGAAAAAATGATGGCAAACTTACAGAGGGAAGGTTTGGGTTTCCAAATCATAAATTGTAAATTTTGTTTTGAGAAATGCATCTAGAAATAACAAGTGACTCATTGAAATTTTAAACACCTGGGAAGGTATTTGAGTCTTAGTATTTCAGAATAATTAATTTAAAAGAGTAAATTAAAAAATAATTTGGGAGTAGATGTAATAACAAAACAAAAAAGTGCTGTAATCAAACAAAGTTAATGACATAGAAATCTGTATACATTATGTTTTCATTAAAGAGACATCTAAGAAGGCTGGAAGATTGCTCAACATTCAAGAGTACGTGCTGCTTCTTCTGTAGTAGATATGAGTATGAATCTAGCACCCAAGAGGTAGCTCATAACTATATATATATATATATATATAAAACTTTAATTTCAGGGTATCTGATGCCTTATTTTGACTTCCATGGGAATCAGGCACAATGTGATTCATAAACATAAATGTATACACAATACTCATTTACATAAAATTAAATAAATCTAAAGTCCTACATAAAAGGAGACAAAATGATTATGACAACAAATAAAGTTCAGGTATGAGGTAGGGAAAAGCATATGTCAGTGCCTACGTAATTTAATTCCTAAAAATCTGAACCCTATAATGGTGATTCATAGTTTTCTAAATTCAATTACTTTCCTTTTAATTTTTTTCATACCATAAATAAAGGACATTGAGCCTATAATCCATGATCCTAGAGAAGCTAAATAAGAAGGTGAACCCAAAGAAAAATATAGTTATCCTCCTGGATATTGGATGGAGACAAGATTGCCAGGCCAAAATTGGAAACTTGGGGGGGGGGGTAAGGGGATATGGGAAGAAAAAAGTGAGAAGGGGGGGATGGGGAGAGCTTGGGGAATGGGACGGTTGGGATGGAGGAAGAGTGGATATGGAAGCAGGGAAATATATATCTTAATTAAGGGAGTCATTTTAGAGTTGGCAAGAGACTTGACTCCAGAGATGTTCCCAGGTGTCCATGGAGATGTCCCCAGCTAGATCCTTGGACAGCTGAGGATAGGGAACCTGAAATGGCTCTATCCTTTAGCCATACTGATGAATATCTTTCATATCACCAAAGAACCTTCATCTGGTGATGGATGAAGCTAGAGACAGAGACCCACACTGGAGCATTGGACTGAGCTCCCAAGGCCCAAATTACTTTCCTTTTGAAAGCATGCACTTGATATATTTATAATGTCATCATTTTATTGTTTTGTATATTGTTGTATTGTGTTTTCTTGTTTTGTTACTTCTAAAAATAGACATTTTTTAATACAGTATGCTCTGATTTTGGTTTCTCCTCCTAAAATCTTTCCAGATCTTCCCTACCATTCTAACAATTCACTGCAGATTATGTACATACTGAAAACTAAAAATATTTAAATGTTGTTCTTTTATGTATTATTTCATGAGCACCATATTATAAATTGATAGGGTTTCAATATTTGATGTTAATATTGCTTTATATTTGTATCAAAAAATTCAGCTGAATTCTATTTATTTTATTTCATTGATACAATTTCAGCATCTCAGGTTTTGTCTTACTTCCAAAACAACAACCAAAACAATCGTTATAATAACCTTTTCAAATACTGACTAATTTAAAATACTCATGGATCCCAATAACAAGTGTGAAAAACTGCTGTTCAAGTTGTTTTGCAGGGGAACCTAAATGACTCACGAAATAATATAGAATTTCACTGTTACCCTTGGTTGTCTTTCAGAGGTTGAAGATAAATCCTTATTGCTGAATGTACTATAAACTTCAGACACAGAAATCATAAAATTCAAGCTAGATTTATTTAAAATTTTCTTATTGTAGGATAGTTTTTTTAGGATCAGAAAGTATCATGTAAGATGCTACGATAAAGAAACAATCAATAGTTCTATCCAGCTGTGATATCTATGAAATACAGTGATGACCAACACAGCAGGATATCACTCAAGATGCAGTAGTCAACTCATACATTTACTTTTATGTAGATCTCTTTATTCAATTTATGACATTTTTTCCCCCTATTTTGAGTTTTACAGTTCTCAACTTCCTCGCTCTGATGTATCACTAAAACAAGTTTTCTCTAGTAGTGTGCTTTTCAATTAATTCAATGGAGTGGAAGTGACCTTATGTGTGATTGTGGACCCTTTGGTATTTAATAATGGACACCACTGAATAAATTGGTTTCTATCTGTGCCTCAAAAACTGTTTATCTCAGCCTATCCTTCTACACTTGTGAAACTCTGAAACACAGGAGACCACTTACTACCCCAGTAGCATACATACCTCCTTAAACCTGTCAGGATAGCTAAGATCAAAAACACTAATGATAGCTTATCCTGGAATGGATGTGAAATAAGGGGAACACGCATCCATTGCTGGTGGGAATGCAAACTTGTACAACCATTTTGGAAATCAGTGTGGTAGTTTCTCAGAAAATTGGGAACCAGTTTACCTCAGCATCCAACAATACCACTCTTGGGCATATACTCAAAATATGCTCAATCATACCACAAAAGCATTTGTTCAAATATGTTTATAGCAACATTATTTATAGTAGTCAGAACTTGGAAACAACCTAGATGCCCCTCAACCAAGAAGCGATAGAGAAAATGTAGCATATTTATAAATTAGATTACAATTAAGCGGTAAAAACAAAGACATCTAGAATTTTGCATGCAAATGGAGTGAGATAACCCAGACCTAAAAAAGACGAATATGGTATGTACTTACTCATATATTGGCTATAAACAAAGGACGTTGAGTCTATAGTTCATGATCCTAGGCAAGCTAAACAATACGATGAACCCAAAGAAAAATATATAGAGACCCACCTGAAAATTGGAAAGAGACAGGATTGACTGGCAGGGTTGGAAGCATGGGGGTGTGTGGAGAGGGGGATATAGGAGGAGAATAGGAGGGTAGAGGGGGATGGTAGAGGAGAACTTGAGGGAATGGGATGGTCAAGATGGAGGAAAAACATAGATGAGAGCAGGAAGAGATATCTTGATTGAGGGAGCCATTAGAGGGTTAGCAAAAACCAGGCTATAGAAAAAAATTCCAGAAATCCAAAAGTATGACCCCCACCTAGGACCCTGAACAATAAAAGGAGATGGGGCCCGATCTTGACTTGCCCTGTAGTCAGACTGATGATTATCTTAAATATCACCATAGAGCCTTCATCTAGCAACTGAAGGAAGCAGAGAAAAAGACCCACTTCAGAGCACTGGACTGAGCTCCCAAAGTCCAGTTGAAGAGTGGAAGGAATGAGAATATGAACAAGGAGGTCAAGACCATCATGGGTACACTCACAGTTTGCCTGAACTAATGGGAGCTCACCAACTCCAGCCTGTCTAGGAAAGAACAAGAATAGGACCAAACTAGTTCCTCTGAATGTGGTTGACAGTTGCATCACTGGGGCAAACTGATGGGCCACTGATAGTGGCACTAGTATTCTTCTCTACTGCATGTACTAGCTTTTTGGGATCCTATTCTTTTTGGATGTATACCTTGCTGATCCTAGATATAGTAGAGAGGGTCTTGGACCTTCCATAATCCAATGTTTCTTAATCTCTCTGAAGATTAGATAGGGGTGGGGTGGAAGGGTGTGTGGAAGAAATGGGAGGAGTGGGAACTTGGATTGTTATTTTTTCAAAAAAATCTAATAAATTAAAAAAAATGTTTATCTCACATTTGCTGGTTGGGTTTCCTTTTTCTGCTATTATTTTTGTTCATTTTCTAGAACACAGTCCCTAGCTCTTTCCATGAGCTGCAGTAATAGCTTCTGTTGTCCATTGGTGAGGATGCTTTGCTCCATTCCAGTCACTCTGCCATGACTACTAAAGTACACCTTTCCTTTACAAAAACTTAACTACCTTAGAAAGTATCTTGTCTTCATATATTTTTATTTTTTTAGGATTTTAAGACCCCGCAACTAAGAACTACTTATATAATTCATTTACTTACAATTATACAGTTATACACATCCCTTCATAAATGTTATACTTTCACTCTTATATACAAGACATAGGGAAAAAGTTATGAAGGACAAGTTTGATATGACAAATCCAAGTTTCATGGATTCCCCAGCAAACAGCAGCCTCCTTTTATAAGCCTTTAGCTTCTCCTGGAGTTGAATATAACAGGGATGTCAGATTGTTGGCCTTCAAAAGGACATGCTGAGATTTCTGATTCACTTCTCTGGTTCCTGTCTATTAATAAAATTTCTGACAGCTTCCTGCTGTGTAGCAAAATTCAGTGACAACTTTCAGATACTTGTTGCCAAGAAAGATTTTGACTGCATATAGTTTTCAACTGGTATAGTTTAAAATATGACCTTTGTTTTCCTTTGTGTATTCATCATTGTGGGGTTAATGTGCACTGTGCCATTTTCCCAGAACTTTAAGTGCATCATTAAGTTTTCACTAAGACTAAATTGTATAAAAAGGACACCAAGAACTTGTCCACCTTCTCTAATTAAAGCTTTATGTGTTCTCTTTACCAGTTCTCCAACTCATCAGCTGCTGGTTCCTCACAACAAGCATTGAAGCCTGCTTTATGAGGTGTACACAGTGTGAGAGAAACTATTTAAAACACTTTGCTGGTGGGATCATGTCCTTTGTAATTGGCTTAACATAAATCTTTAATATTTAATTTACTATAATCTCAAGATTCATCTATGTTATAATATCTTAAGTGGTTTTATTTAAAACTGAACATCATTTTATTATAATTTACACAAGTGTCTATTACACATTTGTATATCTGGGAGCACCTAGATTGAGTTATAGATAATTAGTATTTTTTATAATAACTGCTGTTTTGTATGTACTTGGAGATTAATTTCTACCATTTTCTAGAATGGTTTTTACTCTGTTGACTATTTTTTGATTTGATGATAATTTTGTTTGAGGCAGAATCCAGTATTTCTTCATGTCAGTAAGCTTTTGTTGTATTATAAAGTTAACATTATAAGGCTTTCCCCATTAGAATCATTTCTAGGATTTCAGTGTTAATACATTTTAGCTGATCTCATGCATGCCTTAGAATACATAATTGGTCTAATTTCAAACTTTAGAATTATGAATGCCCAATATTTCTAGTACTTTGTACTGAAGTGATTATCTATTCTTCATTGTAAAGTCTTGTTACTTTTGTCAGAGTTCATTAGATCTCTATATGTGGATTTATTTTCACACATCTATTCTGCCCCACCAAGCTGTAAAAATCTCATTGCATTTTAAAACAAATACTAAAATAAACCTAATTTTCTAATGGAATAGCTGAATATCTTGAAAGTTTGAAAAATATTAAGAAAGATAAATTTGGAAGCATTTTTATGTTTCCAACCAGGTTTTGACGTTATCGAATTTACACCACTATCCCTGACATCAAGCACTATTATAGGGCTACAGTAATGGAAACAGCTTGGTATTGGCATAAAAACAGAGAGGTTAACCAATGGAATAGAATCAAAAACCCAGATATTAATCCACGCATCTATGAACACCTGATTTTTGATAAAGAAGATAAAACTATACAATGGGAAAAATAAAAACATTCAACAAACAGTGTGGGCATAAGTGGATATCAGCATGCAGAAGAATGCAAATAGATCCATAACGAATCCCATGTACAAAACTCAAGTCCAAATGGATTAAAGACCTCAATATACATCCAACCACATTGAACTTGATAAAAGAAAAATTGGGAAATAACCTTCAATGCATGTGCAAAAGAAACCACTTCCTAAATATAACCCCAGTAGCACAGACACTGAGAGCAACAAAAAATAAAAGGGACTTCCTGAAATTGAGAAACTTCTGTAAAGCAAAGGAAACAGTCAATAAAACAAAGAGGCCACCTAATGAATGGAAAAAGATCTTCACCAACCCACATCAGACAGAGGGCTGATCTTCAAAATATACAAAGAACTCAAGAAATTTGACATCAAAGTAGCAAATAATCCAATCAAAAAAATGGGGTATAGATTTAAACAGAGAATTCTCAACAGAATAATTTCAAATGGCTAAATACACTTAAGGAAATGTTCAACATCCTTAACCATCAGGGAAATTTAAATCCAAACTATTCTAATATACCATCTTACACCTGTCAGAAGGGCTAAAATCAAAACCACTAATAATAGCTTAAGTTGGAGAAGATTTGGATTATTTCATGGGCAGAGAGATTTATCAGGGTGCAAAAACTTTTCATCTAGTACCAGTAATCTAGCCAACACCCAGGGTTAGTGGGGTAAGTAATCTTAGAAGAGAACCTAAGACCACAACTTTACTCACCTAGCATAATCCTCAATTGCATTCCAACGGTTATCCCTAATACCCAGAGGTTGGTGTACCTCTCACCTGTCATCAAAGAAGTTTCTATTTACCGTAAATGAAGACCAGTTCAGAAATTCACAACTGGTGTGCAGAGATCAAGTGATTACCTCCAAAACTCTCAAAATCAGATAAATCTACAATTTAATTCCTCTAACTCAAACTCGGGGAACATGGTCGAAGACTGACTGGAATTACTGAAAGTGTCATACCCTGGTGTTTAGTCATGTCTAAACACTATAGATGCACAAACAAGACCTGAACAATGAAAATATGCTAACTTGGGGGAGGGGTCATCTCAAGCAGTTTACCCTGAGACCAAGAATTAGATACAGCTGATAACCACTAAGAGAGGGAGATTCAACTCATCTGAAGGATTACTTCCCAGTTCATTACCCAAAGCAATGCAGCAGGCTCTGAAATTGTGCACAGAGCCCTCAAAACAAAATGGATAGGTTGTATTATATATTTATTCATATATACGTAACAATTTTAATGAAAGAAAAAGTGTCCATGGGTTTGAAAGAGAGTAGGTGCCTTGGAGACAATTGAAGGGAGGAGAGATGGGATGTGTTGGCGGAGGAAAATATAGGAGGAAGATGATTAGTTATACTTGAAGAAAATTTTTAGTAAAAAAGAATAAACATAAACATGTTAGTAAATGAATAGAGAGTAGGACAAAGACGCACATAAATACATGGATGCACTTCGTTCAACTTGTTCAGTGAGTTCTAAAATTCAGCTAGTCCATAGCAAACAAGGACAACAATTCAAAGGATCTCTATCTTTACTTCTCAGGGTTGAACCTGAGTTTTATCTCTATTGAGCTAAAAGATTGGATCTTTGAAGTAAGCTATTTGTCAGAGCAGGAAACTGTGGGGAAATTTCTTAACTATTATCCCCCCGGGGCTTTTATCGTTGCTAAGATCAATGTGAGTGGGTGGCTAACACCAACAACTGCTGTTGCCTTTAAAAATATATATCTTTTGGAATGTATAATCTTCCCTTTATTAACTGAAACGCATTAATTAATTACTTACAATGACATTTGCTGAAAAATTCCCTAAGAAACAAATGCTACTTATTAAACTAATCTGCAAACATGCTACAGAAGCATATGATATGGCTGTGTAGGATATGAAGTGAATATATATTTTGTGTATTCACTTCACTTTAGATGTGAAAATAACAGACTAGGGTTTGTATCCCTTTACCATATGGGCTGGGAAGTTTTGTGAGGAACGGTAAATGTCTGTGTCATATTTATTTTGGACTTATGCATCATCTCAAGAAAATTAAATATCATTTCAACTGTTGGAATTGGCAAATAAAAGTAGATCTTAGTCTCCCAAGTCTTATGCTAGTTTATTTTCAACAGATGATATAGTCACCTTTCAATTTTATAGTTCAGAGCAAGACAGAATCAAGATACTGTCACAGTCTTTTAAAATCAATAGGAACAAGGGATTTCATTGACATTTTCTTAGAAAATTGTTTATCTTTGTTCCCTGTGCATATCTTCCATGCAAGAGGCTAAATACTAGCACTACAGGGGCTAAGCCTCTTCCTACTGATTTATAGGTTCCAGGAGTACTTAGTGACACCATTTTTTAAAATTTATTTTTCAAGACAGATTTCTATGTAACAGCCCTAGCTCTCCCAGAACTAACTCTTGTAGACCAGTCTGGCTTTGAAATCACAGACATTCACCTATCTCTGCCTCCCAAGTGCTGGGATTAAAAGTGTGTGCCACCACTGTCCGTGATAGTTACACATTCTCTAAGAAAAGTAGATTTTGTGTATTTATTCATCACATATATATATATATATTCTAAAACTAATATATACTTATTCATCATATATATATATATATATGTTATGTCTAAATTGTCTGAAGCAGATGAAATTCATTCAAACCAAGATTCAATACTTGCATCAGTTATATTATACTATAAGTAATCAATATGGATTTTAAATAAATATAAACACTAACATGGAGTATTGCTGTAATTGTTAAGGCCACATTCCTTTTATTTAATCAAGGAAAAAACCTTCATAATTTTGTATTTTTAAAAATGGTTTGATTTTTATGATCTGCAGACTTGGTCAGGACAAGTAAATCCATGCAAAAGAATGCACAAAGCACAGGAATTGGAAAAAAAAACTATTAAGAAATAATATAACATGAAACAATAAAAACACATAATACACATGGAACATTTATTGTTCTTCTACCTTATGTCTTTCTGAAGTCATTTGTTCATTCTTTTTTTATCATCCTTTTCCTTTCCTCATTTCCCTCCCCATGTTTTCTTTTTCTTTCTCTCCCTTTCCATTTATTTTTACTTTACCTCTTCTGATTTTTTCCCTTATACTCAAATCTTATTTTTAGTTGATTTATGTACATGATCTATAAAGTTCAAAGCTAGTGAAAAGTACTAAAACCACAGTTCATGCAAATTGAAGTATTGCATTATTTTTCAAATATGAAAAATTTATACTTCTCAGCCTGTAGTATCTACTATTTATTTATTTGTTGAGATGCAGTTCATGTATTTTACTGCCTTTTACCCATATAGTGCAGAGTTTGTCCTTGAATTGTTCTTTCTTTCTCCATATCTAGAGTACTGGTTTTCCAGTGCTCACCAAAATGTGTGATTCCAGTGCTGATTGTTGAACCCATTGATTTCTGAATGCATTGTTGTAATAGGAGCAGCGGGGCTGCGTCCCCAGCACCCCAGCCACCTGCTAGCTTATGCCCGAAATAACAACACACAAACACCGCTTGGCCCATGAACTCTAGCCCTTACAGGCTAATTCTCGCACCTGGACTAGCCCATTTCTAATAATGTGTGTAAGCACCCCAAGGTGCGCTTACTGGGAAGATTCTAGCCTACGTCCATCCTGGGTTGGAGTTGCCTGGGAGAGCTGAGCATGGCGTCTCTGCTCCAGAGAGCAGAGCTGTCGGGTCTCTCCGGGAGCAGAGCAGAGTCTGACCTCACTTCCTCTTCTTCCCAGAATTCTATTCTGGTTACTCCACCCACCTATGTTCTAACCAATAAAATGGGCCAAGCCAGTTTCTTTATTAGCCAATGACCTTCCTCCATCAATGCATGGCCTGAGAGCCAACTCAAATTAGAGTCCTCAATAGCAGTTGACCTATTCCATAAATGATGAAATTTAATAAAATAACTAAATAAATGAAATGTCTATATAGAAAGTTAGAAGTACTTTACAAAGGAAAGTTGACATTCTCAAGAAAACCAGTTTATATCAGAAATTATACTGAAATTGTATTTTGTCTTTGATCTACTGTGTTGTTGAACAAATTCTCCAGTGCATCCATCATACTGATTATTTTGCAAACACTATGCAGTGACAATTCTAAGATAGCCAGCCTCTTCATCGGTGTGTTCATCAAAGATTTTACCTCTCTATGCCTCTAATTTCACATTTCAATCAATCCCACAAATTACTTCCTTAGTAGGAAAGACTTGAGAGAAAAGTAGACAACCATTTAAATGTTTAAAGTATATGCCTAGATTATATAGAAAACCAAAATTATATATCACATATTTTCTTCTAATTTTCTACTTTCGCTTTTTTATTTTTGCATTGCTTTTTTACAAACTGAAATAGAAGTAAACAGAAATATACTTCATTTCATGGTAATTAAGAGGTAAAAAAGTATGTAGGCCTGAGGTCATTGAAAAATAAAGACAAAGATAACATTAAACTATTATTTTCCATAAATTAAAGCTTATTTATCCATTATTTGAATTGTGAAGTATGACCACATACTTATTTTTTTCATAATGTAAATAAATCTATGATATCACAGGTTCATTTTCTAAAACATTTTGTCTTATAAATTATTACTATACTATGCGAAGGCATATACAGCATTATAAAAATGTGGCTGTAATATATTTGTTGTCTTGTAATATGCAAGAGATCAATAGGTACTTTCTATCAGTGCTTGCATAAAGATAAAGGCAAATAAATCCCATTTCCAATATCACACAAATATATTATTAACTTAGAAGAATCCAGGATGTGCTGCAGTAGTAACTTTTTTGCTTATTCTGATATTTACTGCAATTAAGAAATAATAGTGTATTTATAATTCATAATTTCAACACTTTCAAATAATGGACAGATTTTCTCTTCAGTTTACTTTCTTATTCACTCAAATGCAGGGAGAGCTACAAAGAGTCGCTATTTCCCAAACTATCCACCCAAAGTCCTCAGAGCATAAAAAGAATGGAATTTCCTCAGAGCAGCAAATGACAGCACGGAGTGCATTTATCTGACAGTTTGATTTATTTTGATTTACAGTGGAATTACACATAGCGTTTTACCTTATGGTAAGTAGAACTGTAAATAAATAAAACAATAACATGTTTTATTTAAAAAATAGTAAGCATAATCATTTTTGAGTAATGTGTTAATGCTGGCAACATCTGTTCAAGAAAAGGTGAATCGAAATCATATTTCCTACATAAGGAAGGATTATTCCTTGTCAGTGCTTTCTGTGCCAATACATATTTGGAATTAACAAGCTGTGAATGAGTAGAATAAAAATTAAAACACAATGCAGTTGATTTACTGAACAATAATTTCCCTAAGTTAAAAAAACAACCAAAAAAAAAAAATATATGGGGCTAGAGAGATGCTGTAGCGGTTAAGAACACTTGTTAGTCTTCCCGAGGAGTTGTGTTCATTTCCCAGCACCCACATGGCAGTCACAGCTGTTCTTAACTCCAGATTTAAGAAAGTCATACTTCCCACGAAAATAATCCCTTACTTGATCTACAGTGATAGTTGTATAGGCAATAGAACTTTTTGAATTGTCCTAAGCATTCCTTTAAAGAAACCACAGCCTGGCCTATTATATCATATAAATTCAGAAACGTTAATTGGTATCAGCTCTAAAACATTTTTTCAAAAAATGGAAGGTAAATAAAACTCTTCAATTTGTTTATTCATAGCAACTTAAGGAAACCTAATGAAGATTGTCGCTGTAGACTTTTGTATTAAACATAAAGTTTTCTACTCAATAAGGGAAAACTTTATTATACTTTTACTGATGAAATAGTACATTTTAATATCCTTCTCTTTCAACTTCTGTTTCATTGTGAACCTGTGTTAGTAGGAAGCAAAATTATTCTATACCCTGAATGCTATTCTATTTTGAAATTTTCTGTGGAAAATAATGAGCCCATTGATCTTATATCAGAATAATCAAAATTCTAGGTACACATGCAAAATGCTTGTGGATTTTTAGGTATACTGTACTTAGAATGGCATCTTGTGCACCGAGATGCTTGTAGAGTTATTGTTCTCTAAAACTTATAATCTTCATGAGCTCAGCATACACTTTCTGCATTTCTTTTTATTTCATTTTTTATTGATTTTTATTGAGTGCTACATTTTTCTCTACTTCCCTCCCTGCCTCTCCTCTCCCCTTCAGCCCTCTCCCAAGGTTCCCATGCTTCCAATTTACTCAGGAGATCTTGTCTTTTCTACTACTTATGTAGATTAGATCTATGTATGTCTCTCTTAGGTTCCTCATTGTTGTCTAGGTTCTCTGGGATTGTGATTTGTGGGCCTTTTTTTTCTTTATGTTTAAAAACCACTTATGAGTGAGTACATGTGATAATTGTATTTCTGCATCTGGGTTACCTCACTCAAAATGATGTTTTCCAGCTCCATTCATTTGCCTGCAAAATTCAAGCTGTCTTTATTTTTTTCTGCTGTGCATTACTTCATTGTGTAAATGTACATCATTTTCCTTATCTATTCTTTGGACAAAGGATGTTTAGCTTATTTCCAGGTTCTGGTTATGACAAATAATGTTGCTATCAACATAGTTGAGCACATGTCCTCTTGGAGCAATTGAGCATCTTTTGGATATATATGCAAAAATGGTATTACTGGGTCTTGAGGAAAGCTGTTTCCTAATTTTCTGAGAAATCATCACACTGACATCCAAAGGGGCTGTACCAGCTTACATTTCCACCAGCAATTCAGGAGTGTTCCATTTACCCCACAACCTCTCCAACATCAATTGTCATCAGCGTTTTTGATCTTGGCCATTCTTACAGGTGTACAATGGAATCTCAGAATTGTTTTGATTTGCCTTTCTTGATGACTAAGGATGTTGAACATTTCCTTACGTGTCTTTTGACAATTTCAGATACCTCTGTGGAAACTTATCTGTTTAGGTCTCTACCCCATTTTTTTAATTGGATTATTTGTTCTTTGGATGACCAATTTTTTGTGTCCTTTGTATATTTTGGAGATCAGACCTCTGTCTGATGTGAGGTTAGTGAAGATCTTTTTCCATTCTGTAGTCTGTCATTTTGCATTGTTGACCATGTCCTTTGTTTTACAGAAGATTTTAAGTTTCAAGAGGTCCCATTTATTAATTGTTTCTCTCAGTGTCTGTGCTACTGTAGTTATATTTAGGAAGTGGTCTCCTGTGTCAATGCGTTCAAGTGCACTTCCCACTTTCTCTTCTATAAGGTTCAGTGTGGCTGGCTTTATGTTGAGGTCTTTGAACTATTTGGACTCTAATGTTGTGCATGGTGATAGATATGGGTCTATTTTCATAGTTCTACATGAAACATGATAAATAGTTATGCCAGCACCATTAATTAAATGGAGTTTTCTTTTAATATTATTATCTCCCAGGCTCTCACTAGAATTGTCTGTTAAGCTCTGATTATAATATTCAAAGACATTTACAGCCCAAAGTTCCAAACTCCTTCACACTTTTTCTGTAAATCAATTGTCACAGCATGAAAACTACATGGTCGATTTATCAAAGCTATGAACGCAACAATATTTCTGTTCTAAAAATCACATTATTTTACCCTATCAGAAATTATATGTATTTATGTACAAAAATGCACACATTCCAATCTAATTTATTTGATTAGAAATTTTTCTTTCTAGTAAATTCAATCTACTAAGAAAATTATTATATATATGCCTCTACTAAATACAATTTTTGTATTATCTATTTCTCCTTTTCTTACATGATGCAACATCTCTTTTTGCTAAATTATGATCTCCTTTCTGTTTCCTTAGAATTTTCTTTACTCATAAACACATAAACTGTTTTTGATTATTTAGAAACCAAATATCACATGAATAAAATGTAATTATTTTCATTAGTTTTTCATGTGTTTGTACGATAGGTTTGTAAGTATGATATCTATCACTTTTTGTAGATGCCATAATTACATTTCTTCCTCTTGTCTGGCAAAATTCTAATTATGGCAAATAATATTAAAACAATTTTAAAACTGTAAAACTTCAGACAAAAACTTACTACTCATGTAAGGTTTCTTTGTTTTCTCTTATTTTGTTTTTCCTAATTGCCTCAAGAGCATGTACACAGAAATACATACCTCAATAAATGTATGATTGTTACAGGACTGCCTATTACTGGCACCAATTAAATTCATAGACTTCAATAAATTGCCCATATTATCTAAAAAAATGTCTATTTGCCTCTATGTTGTTTCAGATCAGGTGAATTTCTTTATGAAAAGCATAATGTTTAATATATTTAATTATTCAATCTAGGTTTATCTCTGTAATTTACATAAAATTATAATATCAAAATTTTATTAAGATCACGGCACAACATTGAGTAAAATCATTACATACATTTTTCTTGATTCATTGGTTGGGGCTTTTGCTTAGTTGTGACCTAAATATTGTCTTAACCTTCAGCTTTAAGGATTTTAAAAGGTTTCAATTTTTTAAAGAAAAATAAAAAAGCAAAATAGCAGTGAAGCCAGATCATTAACCTGAGTCAGTGACAAGATGTCTGCTCTAAGTTCAGAATTTACCCAAGGAAAGGATGTCAATAAGCAGTGATGAGTTCCACGAAGTAGGTGAAAAGCAGCAAATAGAACAATCACTCAAAATGACACATCTCAAACTCAAAGAAATAAAGATCCACGTCAACTGGATTCAACTAACAACTTGTAGAAAATGGACTTTTAAACTCCTTAAGGTACCTTTGTCCACAGATATATTTGAAAACAATATCCATTCTAACACAACCGTAGAACTTGAGAGGTTTTGCGACATTTTAGAAGGCCTTAGGGTGACCCAGTCAAAGGCTTCATAGCTAATACTAACGTAGATTTTTTATTACTTGTGCTTATGTTTTATTCGAATTTAAAAAAATGATAATTTGTATAATAAAGTAAATCAGAAAAAATAAAGCATATCAATCACATAATTAATACAAATGCTAAAAGAAAATGAATGCCATCTTATTTAAATGAACAAGCTATGTCAATCATGATGTCCCATATTTTAATAATAGTTTAACTTTAAAATATTTATTAAACAAAGGGTGAATACTATGAATTATACAACAGATTCCATAACACCAAAAAAATCCAGATGTCAGGGAATGTAAGGGTTAGAATGGCAAAAGAAAATGAAAGCTACAGGGTGTCAGTTCTGTGCCTAGTTTTAGATGCAGTAGATATTTTAATGGATTCCAGTGTAGTGTATGAAGCAACAATAGGCATACCATGTACTTGTATTTAGGAACACTTAATCTAGGAATCTATCATATGCCAATATAAATGGTTTATATGTATTTTTTTAAAAAAATACGATATATTTGTAAGAGAATGTTAACTATTAGAAAGTAGATATCAACTAACATTTTTTGAGAAATATATGCAAAATACATCCCATTCCTAGATACAAATGGGTTACCTTTCATACTATGCTCCTTATAGGTTACTGTGGATTTTGAATAATGTGTCTCATTAGCTACTAGGTGAATAATGATCAATATCAGTAATAAATATTGGTTACAAATACATTCAGCAGTGTAAAAGGAAATAAGACATATAATGTTACCGTTGCCTCCTTTCTAAAAGACTCTAGTTTATAATTACAGGGAAATTTTCGTTACAGGAGAACATTTGAAAACACAGCACAAATGAGATAAATGGTAATTATATGGTAATTATATGGTAATTATTTATTTGCTTGTTTGCTATGTCAACTTGACACAATGGAGAATTGTCTAAGTAGAGATATGGTCAGTATTGTCACTTGAGTTATTACCACTAACAAATTGCTTGTTAGCTAGTCTGTGGGTCCATTTTTATTTTTTGAGTAACAATTGACATATGAGGATTCAGACTACTGTTGGTGATAGTACTCCTAGGTCCTGAGTTGAATATGAGCATAGCAAGCCATGGCTAGCAAGCCGGTAAGCAGCATTTCTCCATTTCTTCTGCTTCACTTCTTGATTCCACGTGCCTGACATGAGTTCCTGTCCTGACTCTTCTCGGTGAAGGACTGTGACCTGAGATATTATATCCAAAATAATCACATTACTCCCTGAATTCCTTTTGGTCACAATGTTTATCATCACAGCAACAGGAAGAAACGTGGACATTCAGCATTGTATTTCTGTGCTAAATTGATAGGCTTTCTAGACTTCTGAGATTAGTATCTGTTTTTTTTTTCTTCAGAACTTAATAAATTAGGAAGAAATTTGTGTCTTACTGAATTTTGCAAAGCATATATCTTTCCCTAAACCATTTATATGAGATAATGACTATTGTGTTTTGTTTGTTAACAAATCAGTTCTCCAAAGAGCTGTGTGTTAAGGAAAGATTTTTTTTCCCCTTTCTTTATACTGTTAACCTAAGAGACAGGAAAACCTGAGATTTGTCTTAGATACAGATGGCAAGGTACTCTGCTAATTGCACCCTAACCAATTTCAGAAACAAGTAAGAATCTGTAAACACACCAGCTACAGAACATCAGATATCATTTATACCTCCTAAATTTTATGCAATATAAACTATCCCATGCTAAGATTTGAACTTAAATAAATCTCATTTAAAATGTACTACCTTCTATGCTTTTCATTAAGCAGTTTGTTAAAATTTTCTAATAAGAACATAAGGAACTGTGATAACAAAATCCAATTGATAATGTCTAGAGACATAGCTCAGTTCTTAAGATGACTTAGTATTCTTGCAGAGGGCCTAGACTCAGTTGCTAACATTCACATGACAGTACATGGCTTCCAAAGACAATAGTTCCAGTAGATATGAAACACTCTTCTGCTGTCTGTGAGCACTAGGCACATACATATAACATATACATACATATATGCATGCAAACATTCATACACATTAACAATAATAAAATCATAAAAAATCAAAGGACGAATACTCTTTTCTTCAAACATTTAAAGAGTTTTCAGAATATTAATAGTTTTCAATTGTTGAGCCATTACTTTGATTTTGAATGTCTACACCATTTCTAAGTAAAAGCTAATTAGCACAAGCATGAATACTGAATATGCAATGTGAACTAAATTAGGATTCTAAACTTTAAATCAGAATAAACTTAAAAGCTTGTTTTAGTAGTTAAATGTTGTCTAATTTTAAAATATAAAACTAAACATTGAAAATTATATAAATTATTAAATAGTGACATGGGTTTATACCTCACAAGCAAAGGGACTCTACAAAAGGCACTATCATATGATTGAATTTTAATAATTTTATTTTGATATATTGACTTATGTAACAAAGATATTTTTTATATCCATGTATTTAAGGATAAAGATTCACAAGTAATAACAATTCTATTATAATTAAAATTACCACTGATAAAAGCAAGTATTTTGATTATTGATTATTAGATAAATAAGTGGATATATGATAGGTAGCTACATAGATGACAGTTGTAGAAGAGAGGTATGGTCTTTGTCAGAAAAGATGTTTGTTTTCATTGATGGATGCAAAGCATTTATTTATTTCTTAAGTGGTTACTTAAGAATACAGATTAAACCATTTTAGATTCCTTTATTGAGTGGCCTATGTTTAGGTCTGTACTCCATTTTTTTTTCTTGGATTATTTGTTCTTTTGATGACCTAAACAGAGAACTCTCAACAGAGGAATCTAAAATGCCTGAAAGACACTTAAGGAAATGTTCAACATCCTTAGTCATTAGAGAAATTCAAATCAAAACAACTCTGAGATTCCATCTTACACCTGTAAGAATGGACAAGATCAGAAACACTGATAACAACTGATGCTGGAAAGGCTGTAGTGTAAATGGAACACTTCTGCATTGCTGTTGGGAATACAAGCTGGTACAGCCCCTTTGAACGTCAGTGTGGTGACTTATCAGAAAATTAAGAAACAACCTTCCTCAAAACCCAGTAATACCACTTTTGGGTTTATATTCAAAGGATGCTCAATCGTGCCACTAAGGCATTTGTTCAACTATGTTGATAGCAGCATTGTTTGTTATAGCCAGAAACTGGAAACAACCTAAATTCTCTTTGACCGAAGAATGGATAAGGAAAATGTGGTACATTTACACAATGGAGTACTACACAGCAGCAAAAAATGACATCTTGAATTTTGCAGGCAAAGGGATGGAGCTAGAAAACATCATTTTAAGTGAGGTAACTCAGACCTAGAAAGACAGTTTTCACATGTACTCATTCATAAGTGGATTTTTCAGCATAAAGCAAAGAAAACCATCCAACAAATCACAGTCCCAGAGAACCTAGACAACAATGAGGACCCTAAGAAAGACATACATAGCTAAATGTATGGGTAATAGAAGACAAGATCTCCTAAGTAAATTTGGAGCATGGGAACCTTGGGAGAGGGTTGAAGGGAAGGATAAAGGAAGAAAGGGGAACAAAGAAAAATTAGAGTTGAATAAAACAATAAAAGAGAATACTGATAAATTATATGGGGCAGTATTTACCATAAATATATATATGCATGTGTTTGTATCTCTAAATTGTACTGACTAGTTTTGTCTTGATTTTCATGACTTGTATTATTATAAAGTCTCTCACTATGCTCACCTGATTAATTCATTATTTTATGAACAGTTCACACCAATAGTGATCTCCTTATATGATGCTTATATCAGTTGGAAATGAGTTACTGTGATACATTTTAAAAAGACTGAATTCTATTATTTAAACAAGGACTTGAGTGGTATGGTGTTTTGGGTCCTTTTTGTTATGATATATATTATTAAGGACAAAGTGATCCACTGTAGGGATAATGCCTTATCAATCCTTTTGCTATTCTGAATCTTGGGATTTGTCGCCATGGACACTGAGCAAAGATAACACTCAGAGTTTCACACTCTAACATTGACACAGAAGCTGGAAATTGCAGTAACGTTGTTTAAAACAAAATCACCAAAAATAAGCAATGATGTATGTTTTATATAAGAAGATAGCATGTCATTTTCTTTGTATTAGAATTCTCAAAGTAATTATTAAACCTCCAGTGTTTTATAATGCAGAAACACAACTATTATTCTATGTGTAGGTTTATGTGTTAATTTGATACTATGCTATCCAAACAAATGATAAAAATTGGCATGATTAACATAGGATAGATGATATCAGACATAACAGTCTAGAATAAAATACAAACTTATAAAACAAGAAATCCCATTAATTGTCCACATTTAAACATAAGAGAAACAGAAATCTAACTTACATGAAATGAATGTTTGAAAATTTAAAACTTAAAAGGATAATAATATGAACATTTCTTTCCAATTCCAGGTAAGTAACAGAAAATGAACTTTCTAAAGTTAGATACTGTAAAAATCTTCAATGAATACTTTTGTGTTTGGGGAAAAAAACACCATGCTTCCTGCATGTATGAACCTTTCTCTTCTACCATACTAGTCATCTGTGGGTCTGAAATATTTCTGAAGACTTGCTTATATGTGGCATATGGTTTTCATCCAATAGAAGTAGATTGATATTTACTTTTGATTTTCTTCTGAATTACAATGAAGTAAAAGTTAATTTACAAATAAAGTGAAATAATTATTGTTTAATTGCTAATTAAATATGCATATGTTACTATAACAATCATGTTTAACGTCTAGCAAAATATAATAGTTTTTATAAAGGGCCTTATGCAATACTCAGCACTTAATAAATAGGCAATAACATTTAATTATGCCCAACAAAACAACCACAGAGAAATCTTTGAAAAAAATCACTTTAATGAAGACTTCCCTACAGCTCCTCCAGAATATGCTTTATAATACCTGCAACTGTAACCAATCCTATACTTCTCCAACATGTAGCTTCATTTCTTACCTATCACTGTATTTTTCTGGATGATTAGAACCAGAAAGGAATCCTGATCATTGGAATGGTTATAGATATGGAATAAATGATTCAGTAGAGTCTTCCAAGAATTCAATTGCACCTGTGCTGAATAAGGTTTCTGTTTCTCACCAATAAAATTGCATGCTGTATCAGAAACAGAGAAACACTGCTGCCCAATGAACAAACTCCATCTTGATAAGACAATGAAAAAAAGGGAAGTTTTGAAGCTTCTTTACTTTTAAATGTGAGCAAGAAAATTATTGATATTTATGTAATGGATTCTGGCAAAACTTGAAAGAGAAGTAATCAAATGTGACAATGTAAAGTGAAAATCTGTTGGCTTGCTATTTTCAGCTCTAGTAGCTGAAGAACATATTGGAAATTTTCATGTGGTAGAAGTGGTGGACACATTTAGAAATGGCTTTCTAGCTAAATCACCAGAAATCATCTGTTGCTTGGTTTAAAAACTGAATAATAAAGCTAAACAGGCTTATGGCATAAGTTTACTTTTTAAACTGTAGCAAAAAATAATTGGCAATATTTAAAAAGAAAATAGAGTTTTTAGATGAATGTAGGGATAGGTACTAGAATTAACCTCATTAGCAAGGTGTCAAGACATGAGTATGAAGAATGTGCCACAATAATCCTAGTAAAATTGGTGATGCTAATGTTATTTGCAGATGATTTACATGTGAATATATATAATATATAATATATATACATATATATATATTCTCTCTGTGAGTATCCCCTAAATTGTGACGCCATGCCATACTACTGTATCTACTGTATCTTTTTTTCTATTTCACAAGTGATAATTTTCACAAAATGACATATAGTTGATGTTATTTTGTATAATAGTGGTTTTCATCTATTAATATATGTTTTCCTTTTTATGTCATTAAGATTAATAATTAATTTCAGGTACAACATATTGAATCCAGGAATAATTTATGACTATTTTCATATTGGCTAATGTATTCTCCTTTGCAGCATTCACAGAAATAGAGCATAGTTACCAATGCAGATCTCCAAGCATCAACAATTATCTTTTTTAGTACAGAGATTAAACAGTGCCTTAATTAGCATCTTCTCGGTTCAATGTGTTACAGATACTACATTACTTTCCTTGTATCATCAATTAGGTAGGTAAGAAACATTCAAGGAATGACCTCAACAAAACTAGGTAAGAATTAATTAAACAATGGAAAAATGATAACTACTAAAGACTTAATTTAATGAGAGTGATAAAATTGAAAAATCACCTTTTCTATCAGCAGCACATTATGGAAAAATGAGTTGACTTGCAGTTAAGTCTGTTGGGTGAGAGGAGGTATTTAAGAAGTCATATTTTCACAAACTCTATTACAGAGCTACAGTATTGAAAACAGCTTGATATTGCTATAAGGACATCCATCTTTTAAAAAAAGTCACATCTTACTATCTTTTGACACAGTACTCTGCAGTACGCCTGAACCCCTGAGTCTTCTGTAACTGTGACACAGCACCTATTGCCCCCTGTCCCCAGTAACTCCACCTTCCCTCCTCTCCTCATTATGTGATCAATGGAAAATGCCAATGTCTCTTTTACATACATATTACAAATTAAATTTTGGCATGTCAAAATGCTTTATGTTGTCTTTTTAACATGAACAAATTATCCTAGAAGTGTTCTGTTTATAGTCAAAAATATACTTATTAACTAAAGAGCTTTTGTTTTTGTTTTATACTGCTTCACAGTCTATATGCTTACTCTCTGTACAATAATCACTTTCTTCACTCTGTCTTAGAAAAGAGACCAGCATAACACTTATTTAGTAACCACTGAATTAAGTGATCGATTCTATGATAGAAATAATAACAGAATATTGTCACTGCATTAATACAGTTCTGAAATATGAAAAACAAATTTTATCTTTCATTCTACTGACTATATAGATCTTTTGTATACATCATGTACATAGATTATATACATCTAAGTTTTGATAGTGTAGATGGGTTTTTCTGTCCCAACAGACAACTCACAAAGTTGACTACACAGAGATTTATAAATATTTAGTCAACAGGTTATGCATGGTACTAACTAGCTCTTAAAGCTTAAATTAACCCATATTTCTTTTCTATGTACATGGTAATGGCTTTTGTCAGCATGACATATTCCTCTCCTGTTTCCTCTGTGTCTTCCGGTGACTCCACCCCCTTTTTAAAAATGCTCTTTTTGTCTGCAAGTCCCACCTCACCCTTTCCGCCTAGCTATTGGCCATTCAGCTCTTTATTAACTGATGAGAATAATAGTTATTGACGATAAACAAAAAGATTATTCCACAGCTTGATAGTATGATCTAACCTAACTCCTACAGTTCATGTAAAAAAAATAACTTTGAAAAAAATTTGTCTTAATAAGAATAAAATAATTATTAGTAAACATTATATGGGCATTTATCTTAAAATGAAATTAAAAAGAAGGTTCTACAATGCAGTAATTTTTCCCTTCAGAGTTTGTAGGAAGCTTTATTGTTCCTTCTCAGTTTCATTTTCTAGCCTACTTCTCAAAGACAAACTGATTTTAGTTCATCTATTGATAACGATTGTATCTCCTTAAATTAATTGCTGCTTTGATGATGTAAAGTTCTTTCCAGCTCTTTTTGAGTTGTAGTTTTGTCACAGCCCTGGTTTTTCTCTTTCTTTTTGTCCTTCTTTTTTAGGATTCTGTATCACTCTGATTTGTCCTAGGCTCTGTGTTTATTTCTTTGCGGCCTCCTGCTTATCACATAAGGTCATGGATGTCATTCATGGTACAGAAAGAAGATTGTTTAATTCATATCCTGTGGATAATGAATGGTTTGCTGCTGCATTTATGGGAAAAATAAACAGTGGGGGTTAAATGTTGCTGTGACTTATCAGGGAATGTAAAAAGTATTAGAATGGAAAAAGAAAGATAAATATTACTAAAGGTGGAATAAACAGAGACAAGGAAAGAAAAAGAGAGTTTTAAGTGTGCACATTTTTTTCTTGTTCAGATTCGCTCAATATACATATAAAACAAGAGTGCTCAATGCCTGTTATTGATGAATTTTCATGTGACTGAGACAGTTTAAGATTTAAAAAAAAAGTCAAGGTAGCTGTCACTTTCTTTATATGAAGTTTATGACAGTAATTCATCTTCACCTTGGTTTGTGAAAATCACCAGAGAAATTAAATTTTCAAACAATACCTTCATCAACATTTCAATTATCCTATTTCAAGTACCATAATTTGACAGTAATTGAGGTAAAAAGCTTTTCCACATATTTGCTTTAACTTATATTGTAAATGCCAAGTGTTATGACCATCTGTTATATACTCACGGAATCTTTTGAGTTCTCAGTATGTTTTCGACATACACACACAAACACACAAACCTCAACCTCTGAATTTTATCTTAGCCACTGTGTCTTTGTTAGTATCATCGAAAAAGCATTTATATATTCTATGTAGCAATCCATTTTGCTACTCAGTATCCACAGTTCTATTTCCTACATTTAAGTTTTCAAAAATTCAATGAAATTCCAATTTCATTACTGTTAAACTTCCAAGTGTTCTAAATAAACAGAAGCAAAAACATACACAAATGCTTGATCAGTTTTTAAAAGAAAAAAACTATTTCAGAGGCCAGTATTCTATAGTATAAGCCATATTTGTTCAAATTTAACAAGAAAGCAAACTCATAACAATTGAAGCAGGTACATGAAAACAGACCACGCCCAGGAGAGACATTCCTGTGCAGCAAGTAGTTCCTCTGCTTTGTGCCTGCTGGCTGAAAAATGGCAGCCTGGAAACACACTTTTTCACATAAAAAAAGAAAAAAAATATTATGAATGAAACTTTATTGTTTTATAGAGGCAGAAATAAAATTTACTGAATATACCTTCTGTAATGCAAATGATAATGTAGAATTTATTATGTTTAATTATACTGCAATCCAGAATGTCACTTTTCAAAGGGCAAGAAAAGATTATAATCTATGAATCAATAAGAAATGCAAACATACCTTAAAAGTAATATCACTGTAATTATGTGAAATGTTTAAGTACAAGGATGTTTAAGTACAAGGATGTTTAAGTTTAGGCAAGGATACATTGATCATTTAAATACTTTGCTGCATGGTAATGTATAGTTTCACTTCAGTTCTTATTTTATATGGATGGTTTGACAGGTCTTTCCAATGAACCAAGGACTTGGTGTATGCAAATACAATCCCATTAAGGAATAATAAAGAACAAATACTTGACTCAGACTGTTAAGGAGCATTACAGAACCACAGTTTCATAATAGTAAATGTTGGAACAAGCATTATAGAAGTTAATTGAACAGAACAGGGGTTTTAGAGATATTATTTGCACTCATATATAGATTTATAATTTCTGTGATCTCCAGAAATTATGCACATTCATTAAAAAATGACCATGAACTTGATATGTATGTTATTACATAGTGCACATCAACTTCTGATGTTTCATTATGTAAAGAATGGTACTTACAGTAAGAGTTCTATAAACAACAGGATTTGTTTGAGGTGTGTCAGGACTATAAAATATTTTTGCTTCATTTATCAAAAAAGTGATAGTAAGGCTTTCTGAGGCTTTTCCTCTTAAGTAATTTTTTAAATATATGAAAAACTTAAGCACAGTGAATGAGTTCTTAGGCTGCTTAATTTTTATTTGAATGAATAAAAATAAATAAAATTCTTTATTTGAATAAAAAGTAAAATACTCTTATGCTGCTTAATTTTCTATTTGAATAAATCATGCTATTTTTTTAGCACTTTCATGCTGATCATGTGGCCTGAAAATATTCTCTAATTCCAGTCTTCAATTTTCTTGGTACCTAGTACTAAGCTGGACTTCAGAAGAGTGAGCATTTTAACCATCAGAGAGTTTACACATAACTAAATTAAATAGTAAATTTTATATATCATGACGGAATATCGATTTGTGCATCATTGTACCAAGCCATAGACACTTTATGGTGTATCATGTGACTTCAATGCTGTTTTTGTCTCTAAGCGCTAAGAGAAAAGGGTGGACAATTTCTGACTCCTCTAGGTTTACAGCATTAAAGAATAAGTTATGAAATGTTTCAGTTGTCCATCACTACACTGTCAATCCTACTTAACCACCAGAACTTTTATCACTTCAGAGTATGTAGCCAGGAACTGGAGTACCTCCAGGGCTTTCATGAGTCTTCCATGATAGGCCATCCATAGCTGCAGGCAGAAGGCTCAGGAATCAGCTTCCAAGATCATTCACATGAATAGCTCCTTTGGCTAGAGATAATTCTCTTTTTTTTTCTTTTAATATGGTTTTGAACATAACACGGTCTCTGAAAGGTAAAAACAGCCACCTTTGTATAATCTAATTTCATCAGAAACATCCAAACATTAATGCCTTATCTCATTTTTCAGAACTCTATCAGGAGGCCCTGTGGGGTTACAAAGGCATGCATAGTAAGAGTGGGATCATTAGGTTATCTTAGAGGGTATGCCTAGTTGTACTTAATTCAAAATATTAAATGGGAAGCATGTAGAGAATGAAGGAAGAAAAAGTTCAGAAAGAGAAATTAAAAATTTGCAATGGATTAGGATGCTCACCAGACAAATGAAACATGAGATAATAAGGTACTGTCATACATGTGACTAGGCATGTGAGACCATTTTATATGAAGAAAACTGCAAATAAAAAGATCTGGATAGGTTACAAGGCAGAGGTAGGAAAAGAAACAATAAGTAGAACATGCTAAAGACTTTTAATCAGTTCTCATAGGTTAGGATTAGATAACATGCGCTGAGTCTATGTTAATCCATCTTTGGGGCTATGATACAGCTGAGAAGTATCTTAGAGAACTACTTTTAAGAGTATTTTGGCATTCTTGTTTAAAATTTTTAAATATATATATATATATATATATATTTGCTCATTTTGTCTGCATATATGTTTGTGCCCAATGTTCATTTTAACCTCCAAAGTAGAAGGTAGATACAACACAAAACTGTTTTTGTGGTTTTTTTTTAAATTTATTCTAGTTTTGCTTTGACTTTAAAGTTCATAATTATAGTGAATATTAGATATTCATAACCCTATTGTTTGAAAGCACATAGAAGGGAAGGAACATTATATCTTTTTTTTGGGTGCTGTTCATTTCAGCACTAAAAAGAAGCTGAGATTCGTGTCTCTGTTTCCTGTATGCATGGAAAACAACACTTTTGTGAAGAAAGTTGTTTATGCCATGCTCTTCAAACACACACCATACTACTCCCGCTGCAATGAGATCCTTTGGATAGTTTTATCACAGCTTTACATATTTTCACAATAAGGGCAATATTTAAATTTAATTTAAGACTTCAATCATGTTGAACCCATTGTCCTCTGACTTCATGAGTCACAAAATAGCAAAATGAGATATGTGTTTATAATGATGTTCTTAGAAATGCTACAATCCTCCTTTCAATAAAGAAAACTACAAACCATGACTTTCAAAGTCAGACTCAAATATTTACTCCTCAATTAAGCTAGTCAATCCTCATTTGCCATTTTATAATCTCTTGGCTTTTTCAACTTTAATACGTGTAATTTAAAAATGGGTGTTTTGGTTTATGCATTTTCCTTTTAACTTCAATAGTTCTAAGAGTCATTAATTCATACATAATGTGTCTTAGAATGCTCTCTTGTCTCAAGTGAATATCTGATTAATGGACATTGAGTCATACGGAGTCAGTAACATTGACTTTCAACTGGTAAGATAGTGATAAGGTTAGAGTTTGGTTTAAGATTCCATTCTTGCTTAATGATGTTTTGGTGTAGGTGGTCCTTCTTTCTATGTGTTTCTTGTATTGGTTAATAAATAAAGAAACTTCCTTTGCCTGATAGGGGCAGAATTTATGTAGGTAGAGAAGGCAGAACTGAATTCTGGGAGAAAGAAAGCAAAGTCAGAGACGCCATGGATCCTCCACCTGAGACAGATGCTGGATAGAATCTTTCCCAGTAAGCCACTGCCACATGGCGATATACAGATTAATAGAAATGGATTAAATCAAGATGTGAGAGTTAGCCAATAAGAGGCTAGAGCAAATGGTCCAAGCAGTGTTTTAATTAATGCAATTTCTGTGTCGTTATTTCGGGGATAAGCAAGCTGGGCGGTCAGAATAAACAAGCAGGCCCTCCTCTTACAACAGTGTTTTCTACCATTCTTACGCTGTTCGTGTTCCACAACGACACTGTAATACATATAATAAAAAGCAAAAATGGATTTGTTTATCCAATGCTTCAACTCAGCATGTAAACCGTGATCACATTAATTTATGATTATATTAAATACTGTGGCTATCACTATGAAAAAGGAAATTTTAAATAATGGTATTGATTCCCTCACAGGCAGCATTTTGAGATCAATCTGCAATATATAGAATCAGAGTGAACATTCATAGTCAATTTGCATCTAGAGACAGCATACCTCCACTAGAATTTATGGAACACATGCCGTTCTCACTATCTTTCATTATTATTAGTTCTCATGGAGTTTCTAGTTCTGTCATTCACCCTGTGCTATACAGCTGAATCAAATGCTGTTTCCACTCAGTATACACAGAAACTACAAATCATCTAAGTCATTATCTAAACTAACTGGCTTTGCTTACAAAACTAGAGGCAAACTTTGTAACACCAAGACAGGTCAGGGAGCATTTATAGGCTGCACAATCACAATTATGCTAATGAAATGAAACAAAATAAGAAAAGCAAATAAATTATAAATGTACACTTTTAAAAGTTTAATCATGGAAATACAGTGCCCTAGGATGAGACCAAATAAAAGAGATAATCTATACTGTTAGTAAAGTAGCTTTCCATGTGCATTAAATGGCCCGAGGGCTGTGCTACAACTTGTCACATAAACAGTCACCTCGCTGCTTAAGCAGCATCTTACTGCTTAATCACGGACCATCCTTAGTCCCAGGGGGATGCAGGAAATCACCAGACAATCTCAGATGCTCCCACTGCACGCTGGCTCTTCTGTTTTCTCAGTATTTGTAATCTCTTAACTCCAAAAAATATATATACACAAGTTCTCCAGGATTATTTTTCATAGAGCTTGATCAAAATATGATTTGTGGGGGAGATTTTAAGAATATCTTATCAGATTTCTGCTAAATTATGAGAACAACAGAAAACTCTCTTCCGCAAGGATTTCTATCAGCCCACTTTTAAAGTTGATCCATAATTTGATCGAATGCTCTTGGGCACTATTAAATAGTAATAATGAACTTCACCTAAAGCCCTTAGTAATTTTGTTCCACATTTCCTTCTCTAATTATCCACTATTCCCTATTTATTATTACTTCATTCCCTGCCTTCAGGCCCTCTAAAATTACTAAGAATGATAAATTAAACAATACATTTGGCACCAAGTTAACCTGTAGGGAGGGTTATAATTTAATGGGTTGTCTTCTGAATTAATTATTTCTGAATTATTTAATTGCAGTTTCTAAACAAATTTCTCAGATAACGTGACACTAGCACTTGTAGTATATTTATAATAAAATTATTATGACATAAAGCCCACATTTATCATACTTATTTAAGAGAAATTTACTCTAATTATCCTATATGTTGTTAAGATTTATGGCATATATTTTTAGATTTACAGCCAAGTATTATTTTCATGTATAAATACCAGTATACTCTGTATTATTCCACTTCCTCAGATCTTACATCCTTATAATTAGAAATTTCCAAGTTTTCTTTCTGTAGCCATATGAGGAATTCAAGGCAGTAGCTGTAAGCAGGAACTACCTTTCTTATAAAGCCCAGACCCACTAGGACAGGGATCATACTGGAAGGGGGTTGGCTCCCCAGTCTCTCCAGATTCAACCTCTCCCAGTCAGCAATCAAGATTATACTTCACAGCCATATTTATGGACCAAATGTTTGGAGTCAATCTCAACTGAGATTCTGTCTTCCAAGATGTGGTTAGATTTGCATTTAGTTGAGAGAACCAAACTATAGAATTCAAATCTTCGTCTCTCTAGATATTAATGCATACTCCCGTTTCACTTCTGTTCCTCCAGTACTTTTGTTAATATTACAGCGTAAAACGCAGTAAAACTTATTCCATAACCTATGAAAATCTCAAAAACTCAATACACAGGAACTTTTGTCTCAAAGATGGGTTTTTCTAAACAAAAGAAAATAACAACAAATAAATTCATACTTTCTCATTAAGAGAGGGAGGAACTAGAGTGCAGTTATAATAATATCAATGCCTGCCAAAATACAAGAGTGTAAACAGCGCAGTTTATAATTCCTGTGGCTCCCTGATAATCATTTAGACTCCAGATTTAATTAGGAGGACTTGATTAGCCCCACCTCTCCCGTTCCACCATTACGTAAATGCAGTTTTTTGGATAGGGTAGCCCTACTCACACTTTTTGTTGTTTTTGGTGGTCATTCCATAGTTCTGACATCTTCAATATGCTGGCATCTGCAACGGAGTCTGCAATTTCATCAATGGCCTCTTCAGAAACTCTGACCCTGACACATGGTTCCATAGCTCAGCTACTTTTCATGATCCCTTCAATTCTATGGTTTTGACTGAAACTACCCTGTCCTCACACATGGCCTCCCATAGTCTTCAGGGACTCTCTGCCACATTGAAGCAAGCCTCAGCTGCTTTTCATGATTACTTCAAATGGACACTGTATGTAAGAATCATCCACATTACCACGTTGAGCAACCAGGTTAGGATTTAGCATTTACTCCCCACTGGACTACAGCTTTTATGTGCTGACTTTAAGGAAAAACTTTCTATAAGAATTTGTTGTTGACAGTTTTTCTCTTATAAATTGCAATTGATAGTTAGCCTCATAAAACCAATGTCTATTATCTGAGGAAAGCAAAGGATTCATGCCAGTGGTACTTTTCTCTTGTTAGGCACAGATAATTATTCATCCCCAGATGAACAGAGCCCATAACTCTTTAACTCAAAATACCAGATGAGTAGCCCTTATGGAGTCTTTGAGGAATTCCCAAGCTTTCTCTGAAACTTCAGAAGCCTGACCTCCATCTTCTGCATTGTTTTCAGCTTTCTTATTTTGCATGCTCCCGCAACAGTATGATATTAAGCTTTGAACACTCAAAAACCTTCCAGTCACACATGCCAAAATTCTGCATCTTCCTCCACAAAATAGCCCATAGCATAAATGTCACAATGTCAGGTCCATCGCAGCCACACTTCTCATTCATAGTGTTAACTCCTGTTACAGCTTGTTTTCCCTTCCTATCATAAAACTCCAACCAAAACAAGTTCGGGAAGAAATGGTTTATTTTGCTTCCAGGTTTCCATCTACCAACAAAAGAAGCCAAGGCAGAAACTCGGGACAAGAACTGAAGGCAGAAACCATGTAGGAAGGCAGATTGAACTATTACTTTCTCTGGCTTGTTAACTTTTTTATATAGCCCAGACCCAACTGGGCCTAGAACTATGTTAAATGGGCTGGGCCATTCCACATCAAACATCATCATCAAAAAAAAAAAAGACTCAAGAACAGTTCAGAAATCAATCTGATGGAGGCAGTGTCGCCACTGAGAATTGATTTTTATAGTTATAACTGAAAAGTTTGTGTTGAGTGGACAAAAACTATAACAGAAGACCAATGTTTTCATCTGTTCCCTGAATACCAATAGTCATTGAATCTCATAGTAAAGTCCTGAAAGTCCTACTCCATCTGCAGTCTTTAGTGTAAGCCTTACTTTAAAATAGATTATGAACTGTACATTATTTGCCAGCCCCCATCAGTCTCATCAGCACGCTGAGATAACCAAGTTATGTTTCTCTGAGCTAGAAATGGCTGTGATTTTAGGTGAGGAAAACTGTCACCAAATGAATCCACTTTGGAAAATGTTAACCAATCTGTTGTGGTGTAAAATTTAGCTGGTAATAAGCACTTTTATTTTAGCGTTCCTTTTGGACAGGCTGGACGCTCATGGAAGTTTAACACAATGTGAACAAACAGAAACTATTTATTGTCACAGTAAGTCCAGAGGAAGTGCGACAGAGCATCTGGTCCTAACCCCTGGAATTGTCCCAGATTAATTACTTGCTACAGCAGCCCACTAACCCTCTCAGATTTCATGTGTGAATGGCTGTAGTGGAGATCCACAGCTCTTGACAGCCTTCCCTAATACCTTAAACTACTGGACAGCTGCTTTTCAGTGCTTTAAAAACTCAGTGGAGGAAAGGATGTTTTGATTACGGGTATGGATATTTTTTTCACTACAAAATTTCAAATTATTATGTCTGTACAGAATTCTTATTATATAAATGCCATTCATTTTATTTGGTTAATGTTAGCTATAGAGAAGACTGTGTTTATTTTGTATGCTAATCAAAGACTATTCTTCACTAAGTCCAAATCTTTTTAAAAATAATCTTTCCCCTCCTTTTTCTGTCTCCCCCCCCCCACACACACACGAAGACAAAACACTTCATAATTTCAAATAAGTGTCATTATCACAAACTAACTAAAGATTATAAACTCTTAATACTTTGAGGGAGGGAATATGTTTGATTATTTTAATGAAATTCAAATGACCTGCATATACATGTCTTAGAAATGTCACCCATAGCTAAGGACATTTCCCAAAAGTATTTGGAAAAGAATATTCATAGGAACACATTGTATAGAATGCACAATCTGATTATAATGATCCATAGTTATTGTGTGACAAATCTTATTCTTTGGAGATAAAACTCTCTCATCTACTCACTCCAAATAAGAAACTTGCAACAAGCCAATGTACAGATGCCACTGAAGTTCAACTTTGTGAACCATTGAATTTTATTGGGGTTACTTACAGGAACGTGGGTGAGGGATTGCTTACAGGAACAGACACAATCCAAAACAGCTGAAGCACCAATGCCTACTCCAGAATGTGTGACAACTCACAAAATATGGGAAACCTGCAGCCACTGCACACAGTCTTCAGGCAGCTCAACAGGATCCTCAAACTCATATGTTCTTTTTGTTCCCTCTTCTGGAAAGATCCTTGAACTTTAGATGAAGTAGCTATAGATGTTTACTTAATGGCTAAAATGTGGGACTACAATGCCACAGTAAAAATCTCTTCTTTAGGAGCTTTCTTAATGGTTATGAGTTCAGACTGACAGCCACAGTGATCTATTGCCATAACCAAATGTTTAAAGGGTGATTCGACAGGCACATTACCCCCATCTAATAAAACCATGCAAGTTGTTTTCCCATTATGATTTATGACCTCCCAAGCCACAGGTTGTTATTCTGGCTTTCAGTGTCAGACTTGAATTCTCTCTTGTGGAACAGGTCTTAAGTCCAACTACAAGACTTTGGTCTTACCCATGATAGGCAAGTCACAATTTCATGCTAGTAACATTATGCCTGCCATGTTCATGTTTTAGCACACAGGGTACATAGAAAAGCAGGTTATGTTAGTGACAGTTCTTCCCCAGCAGCGTGCATGATCCCTTCTAGCACTCTGAAAGCCAACCAGTAGGGTGAGAGTCTCTAGGTAGGTTCCCACCATAACTTATTCATGTTCTATAGTCAAAACATGAACATGTGGTGTCTTCAGCAATAGGGTATTACAGCCTAATTCTGGCATACAATCAACAGCATACAGCAATAGCCTGTACTATTGCATGGCTTCCGGATCTTCCCTGGCCAACAACCCACAGGATGATATTGCATTCCTGGTAATAAGATTTCATGCAGTAATACTACTGTACCTGGGATTATTTTTTTTTGTACCCATATAGAGTACCTTTTGGATTTAAAAACATATCTGCTAATTCGATGACTGGAAAATTCTCAGTGGCTTTAAAGGACAATGGTCCTGGGACAGCTTAAATGGCATTGGTGTTAATGAATACACCACATCTCACTATTTTAAAAATCCATCCCACCTTTGTAAAATTTGATTCTATGCCATACCAGAAGTCAGGTCCAGCATTCCTTCAATCCATCCCTTTATAGATTAAGATATTTTCAGGAACTAAGGTGAAACCAGTTATAAATTTTACCTGTTGAAATTCTTTATATACCTCTTATAGTTGCTGTTCTAGTGGTGTGTACATAGCTTTTGCTGTGTTCCATGACTAAAACAAAAATCCAATTGGAATCATTTATTAACATTGCTTTTACCATAGCCACCAGCTACAACCTTCTGAACTACAAGTAACTTCTATTAGGAAGTGACATTATGGTAGTGGGGCAAACAGATGTTTACACTATCCTACGAAGATATTCACCTGCAAAAAGATTCCTGATTTTTTCTGTCCAAATTCCATACAACATTCTTTATTAAGTTATACACAGGATAGACAGCCTCAGCAAGATGGGGCATGAAAATCTGCTAATATCTCAAGAGTCTTCCAAAGACCTCAAGCTTATTTAAAATTACAGGACACAGACTGTTGCATAGTTTTCCATACACACCTACACATGCCATAATTAATCAAGAAATTTATTGTTGTGCTTGGCCCTTGTACCTTGTGCAGAATGATGTTCAATTCTTATTTCTTTAGACACATCTGTATGTCTCTCTAAAGTTGGTTACAAAGTACAGATAGTAGACACTAACTTAAACACCTCCCTGTATTCTTTGGATATTCTGTTTGAACCATTACTTTTCTATATCCTGGAGCTCTTCCACAGAACCTCCCCATATTTCTACAAGCATGATAAATTTAATGAGTCTGACTGATCTACCACTCAGGGACAAAGCGGAATATGATATTCCTCTCCCTTGATAAACTGTATTGACATTGCAGCTTCTGCCTCCCTATTCAACATATCTAACTGTTGGGGGAGCATTACATGGGGCAAAGCATCTCCACTCCTTCCATAACTTTTTCTGGAAGGAAATATACTGTCCTCTCTCTGGGGGTAAGATGAACCAAACCATGGGACTGTTTTAATCATCTCAACTTTGAATTGGTCATGGGTGTCGTCTGTGAACTTTACTTTGACATTTAAAGCTTTCCTGATGCTCCTCAGACCGCGATTTGGCTTTCTATCATTTTTTTCCCATAGTAATCCCAGCTCATAAGTCTTAACACATTTGTCTACTTGTCTGTTTGTCTACAGATTTCTTCTGTGGTTTATTTTTTTTTACTATCTTCTCTAAGTTTCTCTCTCTTTAAAAACTTTCTTTACAGGTTAGTGTATGTCATTAAGATCTGCCAAAGTCTTTCTTACTATATAAATAGTTTAGCCTATGAAACAACTCAGCAAACCCTAAAATTCCTGGTTGATCAACCTTTTATGTAATTCCTCTATTAATGTAGGTCTACCTGATCCAATAATTTGGATTCAAACATGCCTCCTTGTATTACTAGTTCACTTGAAGCATCTGATGCCTGTCTATGGGTCTCCAGCTTCTTTTTTTTTTTTTTTTTTGTGGGGAGGACTTCAGGTGAAGATAATAAAATATTCCTATTGCTTAGATAAGCCAGTCCTCCAGGAACTGATTTCCCTCACATTGTCACACGTTACACAGCCTTTCCCTTAAGGAGGGACAGGAAATTTCATTATTCAATTTTTTGACCTCCATAGAAATCAGACTGACCCATCCAAATGTCTCACAAGAAAGGCTGAAACAGGCTCTCTCACTTCTTTCAAATGTCTACCTTTATTTCAGTAGTTCTGCTGTGGGATAATGCTCTTGTACACTGTAAAGATTTGTCACTCATATTGGTTTAATAAAATGCTAATGGCCCAGTAACTAGGCAAGGGGCAGAGGTTGGGCAACCCAACCAAGATAATTCTGGGAAGAGGAAAGGCAGAAAGTCAGTTGCCAGCCAGACATAGAGGAAGCAATATGAGAAAGACTTACTGAGAATAGGTACCAAGACACATGGCTAAACATAGACAAGAATTATAAGTTAATTTAAGTTGAAAGAGCTAGTCAATAGTAAGCCTGAGTTAATAGGCCAAGCAATTTATAACTAATATAAGCCCCTGTGTGTTTCTTTGGGGATAATAGCTTCAGGACAGGGTAGGACTGAATATTCCATCAACAAATGGTTCTCAAACATTTGGCAAGAACTTCCATAAAAAGTATGATTAATATTTTTTTTAAAAAAAGGATTATAGACAGATAAGAACAGAACTCAAGTGCAGCTTCTTAGTGACCATCTTTTCTCCCGAAGGCTCTGTTTACTGACAGTAAGTAGAGGTGCGTCTCCTTTAAGAGAGTCTTCCAGACTCAGCATTAGCAGGAAAAACTTTGCAGCTCTTTAAGAGGTCCTGACACCAAACACTTAAATGGTATTACAAAACATTACACGTTATAAGATCATTGTCCCGCAGCAAATAAAAAACCAGTCTAAAAAACAAAATAAAACAAAATTTAAAAATCACACAGACACACACACACACACACACACACACACACACATACAAACTTATATGGACTTTGGAGGGAAAAGAGAAAAAAATAGAGAAAGTCCTTAAAAAAAAAAAGAAATAGAATAGTTGGGTATGTGTAATGGCACATGCCTTAATTCCAGAACCTGTGTGGCAGAGGCAGGTGGACCTCTGAGAGTTCAAAGAAAACCTGGTCTATAGGGTGGAATCCAAGATAGCAAATGATACATAGAGAAACTCTGTGTCAAAAATAAAAAATAAAAAAAAAACAAGAAATAGAGTTTTTAAAAGTCAAAAAAGTTGGAAAACAACCAGAGAATCTGGATACTGTCTTTTAACCTGTTGTCTTTGAGTGGTTTGGCTGCTGAGAAAGGAATAACAGCTGCTAAAAGACATTTGGTTATAAATGCTGCTGGATTAATCCAACATACATATTTTCAAAATGCCTTCACTTCAAAATTTAAGTCAAAATGTATGTTACTCTGGAGAAGAGGTTTTTATTTCCACAGGAAATGAAAGGCTGAAGATTAACTCTGGGCTAAGAAAAATAAAGATCGATCAAGGAATATCTCCTAAAAATCTTCAGCATATTGGATGGCCCAGATTATTCAATGTTTCAGACCACCCCTGTTGTAATTTCTTCTGAGTTCTACATCTAGAACAGCACCAGAAGTGCTAGCTGAGATGATCCAGCCTCACAGAATACTGCAGTCAGCACTTGGCCATAATCCTAAATAATTTGGAATTCCCATGAGTTTATCAGGGCTCCCAGTCATCAGAAAATATCCTAGAAACTGTATTCACATTTCCAAAATTGAATTATTGATGTTTGTCTTTGTCTAGAGTGTTTTTTACAAGTTGTTATGGGTAATGGTTACAAAAAAAAAAAAAAAAAAAAAACTAAACAAAGGAGATTCGGTTCAGAGTTCTTTTAGAAAGAAAAAAAGGAGAAATTATGTGGAATAATAGTCTTGTATACTGTAAAGTTTTGTCACATATATTAGTTTAATAAAACCCCAATTGGCCAGTAGCCAATCAGGAAGTATAGGTGGACCGACCAAACTAAGAGAATTCTGTGAAGGGGAAAGCAGGGATCCAGAAGCAGAGGAAGCAAGATGAGAATGCTTTACTAATAAAAATCTGAGCATAGACAGAATTATGAATTAAAGAACTAGTTAATAATAATCCTGAGCTACTAGACCATACAGCTTACAAATAATGTAATCCTCTTTGGTTTCTTTGAGGCCAGGCTGGATAGAAACTTCTGTCTATATATAGTTCAAGTGCTAGTATTTCCTTATCAAACTTACTTCCTGCATTGGACTATGAATAATGCATTTATCTACATTTGGATTAGAGATTTTCCTCTTTCTTTCTTTCTTTCTTTCTTTCTTTCTTTCTTTCTTTCTTTCTTTTTTTTTTTTACCAAATATTGGGCTTTAGAGATATCTTTGGTTACTTCTATCATCTGCTTCTCTCTCTCTCTCTCTCTCTCTCTCTCTCTCTCTCTCTCTCTCTCTCTCCTATGTTAGTTGCCCAATCAGAAGCTGACATAGAGAATGTTACTACAGCTCCCCTTTTTGTTTCAATTGCTCATTTACACAAGCAAGCCCTTGCTATACACACACACACACACACACACACAAAAGGCTCCTGCTTGGTGACCTTCTCAGTCCCTGATGCATTTCTAAATAAACACAACAGTAGTCAGGAACTGCTGCTGTTGCTTGCGGACAATCTCAATCCTTGTGCATTAATCTCAAAGATAGCAACATTTCCTCTTAATCTTTAACTTCTGTGGGGGCAGCTCTATAGTCACATGGTACACCTCTCTCCTCAAAAGGGATGCCATTCCATACCACATAGATGAAATCCTTCATCCTTGTATTCCTCTCACAGATACCCCTAATCCTGAAGCCTCAGTCTTAGCTGCATGTCCCACTACCCATAGCAACAGCCATTCAGCTTCTGTCATAGCACAAAGGCACAGCAGCACACATAATACAGGAAAAGCAACTCATTCAGAATTTCCTCCAAGGTTGCTACCCAACTCAAGCTTCCTAGTTCAAGGCTTCAAGGCTACATGCCTAGCCACCAATAGCTAGGCTCATTCACTCTCTCCTTCACAACTCACCTTTGGTTCTCCTAGATGCGTTTGGGTACCCATTATGATGCGTGACAAAACTTTTCATGGGAAGACAAAACACACTTTTCTATTCTTCCCAGATAGGGAATCCACAACAGACCGAAGTACAGATACCGCTACACCACTAAAGTCTAAGTTTGTTAACTAATGAGCTTTACTAGGGTATCTTACAGTAAAAGAAAAGACTTAAAGACAACTAAATCACCAAGGCTAACCATAGCAGAGATGACAGATTCTGTGATCTAGGAGGCTTGGAGCATATTGTACAGCCTTCAGGCAGTTTACCAGGTTAGTGTGTCATGAATATAAACTTATGAGGCAAGCAGGTTCTAAACTGACTAATTGTATACTGTTATAATTCCAGTCCTCGGTTCTTATTTTTATAACTAGGGATAATAGCGATAATTACAGTTATAGAACATATGCTATTCAAAGATTAATTTGCTCTTAATGTGATTAAGCTAAAGCCCAAATTATACCTTGAGAATTTATTTTAGAACCAATGCCTACCAAGACCAACAAAAGTTACTGTTTTCATGATTGACTCACCCAATATGTTTATTATATTATTGTTTAAATTTCCTTTATGATACAAAATAAATATAGAGTGCTACCTTAGAGGGTGAAAAATTACATTAAGTTACTTATTTGTTTTCCATGAACAGCATTATGTAAAAACTAAAGTCAGAGTTTGATAACTTTTGAGCCTCGAGAGAATTGATAGATAACAAAGTGAAAAGGAATTTACACAGAAAGTAACAACATGTGAACATAGAATAGATGTGCATAAGGTATTTTAATCCCCATACTTCTTAGATCCCAAGGAATTTACACAGAAAGTAACAACATGTGATCACAGAATAGATGTATACAAGGTAAGTATTTTCATCCCCATTCTTCTTAGATCCCTCATAAGGGAGTAGTAAATGTGAACTACCCTGATCATGTGTGCAGAAATTTAATAGCAGGGAAGCATTGAAGAGCTAATTAATCCATTTTTTATTGAAAACATAAACAATTATATTATCAAGCCAATACTAGTTATTAATAGTTTTACTTTCCTTTCATGCATAAGTTACATATTCAAATTTTCTGGTTAAGTAAACTCCAGTAATTTTGTGTAAAATGTGAAAATTTATTAAATTTGATTTCATGCTGTTAGGTAAACTAAAATTCTAATGTGTGCCATTAGAAAAAATTGCATAATTTTTAAATTGAAAAACTTATTTTTGACAAATCTTGAGTGAACAACTTAAATATGCATCTCAAAAAGAAATATGTGGGCCGGGCGGTGGTGGCGCACTCCTTTAATCCCAGCATTCGGGAGGTAGAGGCAGGAGGATCTCTGTGAGTTCAAGGCCAGCCTGGTCTAGAAGAGCTAGTTCCAGGACAGGAACCAAAAGCCATGGAGAAACCCTGTCTCGAGAAAGCCGGGCGGTGGTGGCGTACGCCTTTAATCCCAGCACTCGGGAGGCAGAGGCAGGCGGATCTAAAAAAATCCACAAGTCAGTATTTATAAATATCAATGACAATATAATGATATCTATATGCATAAAATACTCTGAAATTAAATAAGCACATATAAATTTACAACTATTAGCAATTTCTTGTGTCAATGATGTTATATGTGCACACTTTAGATTAGTTTTAAGTAACAAAATAAGAAAATAGTGAAATCATTTTCAGAGAGTTATGTCTGAATTGGAATTACAATAATGTGAATTTCATAATTAATTTATGCTAATTTTGTTTGAATATATATCTAGACAATTGTATGTTTGTAATTATATATTGTGCAATTATGCAAAATTATTTTCAACAAGACCATAAATAATGTCCAATATTTAAAACTATAATAACAAATTACACCCCTAACACTATATGTCTCAGTAACACCAAATATGCATGCATAATAAAAGTTTATGCTTTTCTCCCAATATAACACCAAATTAATAATACAAATAAACTTTTATGTAATTATTTCAATGCATTATTTTCTATTCTATTTATCCATATAAATAAAACATCACATGTTTAAACTAAAACAATGTTGCAAAATATTGTAAAGGAGAATTTACACTATTAGTCCAAATTTAACAGGAAAAAGACACTTTGCAAATAGTACACACTATTATTAGAAGAATGTAAATTACAAGGTTCTCATATAACATTAATTTAGTATGCTAAAATATTACTTACCTTAATATGAATAATGGAACAAAAATAATTATATTAAGGTGATATATTTTTAAGGGGAAACACTGAAAATATTTTTTTATTTAATATTGGTTTGTGAAACTATATGAAGTTCATTTCTCCAGAATATTATATAAATGCATTTGATGAACATTTGAAGATAAATGGCGCTGTCAATTTTATTAACAAATCATATCTTGGAATATTCAAATCAGCCCATAAGCTGATTCTACCTTGACTACAAGCTCCATTTCCAAAATTGTTTCTTCCTATTTCCTCTTCAGTTTTGTTGTATTCATGCTACCAAGAAATGCTTTTATTTCCAGGGAACATTATTCTCCTTCCTGGCAACCTTCTAAGCTTCAACAAGGCCCATCAGAAACCTGATAATAAGTGAGTTGTGTACACACAACAACCTCTAAAGGATCCTGTTAGAGTCATGCATCCTTACAGATTGGCTGCACTAAGAGAACCTTCACAAATGAAGCCAACAGATTTCTCCACTGGGGATGCTAGACAGCAAAGATCAAAACAAAGGCTAACTGTTTACCATTTAACAAATTAAAGACTACGTGCTAAATTTAGTGTGTTTGACAAGCTGGATAGATGGCATTTACTGAAGGAGATAATGTAATGCAAAAATTCAGGGACATTATCTGCCATGAAAGATAGTTCTGCATCTAACTAACAAGACAAGGGAATGTGATACGTTTCCTAAGACATCTCAGGGTTGGATTTTAAGGAGGACAGACACTGAGGCAGGATTTCCCCTGGGGCAAGAAATTATTAGAGTCATGATTAATAGCATTGACAAGGAGGTAGGAACATGGCAGTGGCTCTGAGGAAACCTCAACCCCATGTGACAAATCGGGGTCCTTTCCGATATGGAGAGGGCTCACGTCACTCAGCTGATATTTATTCTATTAAATTCCCTTTTAGCATCTGATTCCATGATGGCAGGGGAAGGGGAAGCCCTTGCAGTTTGAAGGAGGAATGTGTGACCTTGAAGATGGGCAGGTCAATGGGGGAAGAGAAGTTCATTTAGTGAATGGGTCTCAATTATGTTCCTGGGGAAATAAAGGTTTATTATTTGGGATTCTAGTCACATTAATAAGGATTTCAAAATAGACTCTAAAGGAAGCTTGAAAACAAAGTTTAGAACTTTAGGAGAAAAGTTAGAAACCTTGTCAGTTGCCAAGAGGAAGAGAGGAAGAATCATGCCATCTGTAAGCAAGATCATGGGCGGAAGTGCTGAGATAGCTGCAGGGAAAGAGAATAAGAAAGCCCAGTGTATCTGTAAAAGCATCCCGAAAGCCTTGGCCAGTGGAAAAGAAAAGGTAAAAATAAGATCACACGTGGGCAGTCTGCAAGGTGCTTCATGATAAGAATTCTGCAAGAGACTCACCAAGTGAGGGGATTGTGAAAAAGATAGGCACATTATTTTAGTAGAAAGGTGAGTACTTTTTTTTTTCCTCCTAAGGATATTTTTGGGTGAAGCAACTTTCCTGAGTTATAGGGGTGGTAGACTTCTGGACAGTTGAATATCAGGCATAGCTGGATTAAATGGTAAAGGGAATAGGTCATAGTATGCAATGTTTTGATAGCTTGAAATATCACACCTCCATGTTAGTCCAGATGCAAGTAATTAGATACTTTAAAACAGAAAAAAAAAAAAGATTTCTTCTTAATGGGCTTCAGCAAAGCCTTCTTCCATGGTCTCCAAAACAGCGTGACATCCCTTTCCCTAGTCTGAGATTCTAATATCACTTAACAGATAGTTTGAAACTGTGGAATAAATACAATATATCCCCACATGAATATTTAGAGATTCAGTTCAAAAAGTGTCCAACTGAGCAAAGCAGTAGTGACTCACGCCTTTTATTCCAGCACTCGGAAGGCAGAGGCAAATGGATCTCTGTGAGTTTGAGACCAGGCACCAATGCTACACAGAGAAATCCTGTCTCAAAGAAAGAAAGAGAGAGAGAGAGAGAGAGAGAGAGAGAGAGAGAGAGAGAGAGAGAGAGGAGGAAGGAAGGAAGGAAGGAAGGAAGGAAGGAAGGAAGGAAAAAGAATAAGAAAGAAGAAAAAGAAGAAAAGAAAATAAAGTGGTCCAACTGAAGAGATTAGTGTTAGAACTGAACTTTTTGTGACATCACATAGAGTCATGAGTACTCATTTATGAAGAGAGAGATAAGAAACCAGAGCCCACTTGCCTCTATCCAGGTCGGTACCAAGGGCAGTTCCTGTTTTTAACTATGGATAAGAATGAGAACCGTTCACATGAATGATGTATTCTCCTAAATCTTCTTGCCTGTTTCTATCTCCAATACTGATCAAGTACACAGGGTATAGCCGCTGATAGCATGAAAACTTTTAGCCTATAGCCTGTCCACAAATCAGCCTCGCGAGAGATGTGTGAAACTTAATATAGATGGGGATGACTTGAGCAGTGAGTGGCTAGTCTTAGTTCCACCAGTTTATTTCATGTTTGATTGAGATAGGAAACACATGAAACAATATCGACATTAAAGTTGCAATATTCCTCAAAGATCTATCATTTAGGTCCAATATATAGCATTTAAAAAGGATAATCAATTTTTAACTCTGCATTAATTAATTAATTCTAGAGATAAATATTCATTACTTTCAGTGAAACAGAACAAATTATTGACTTTAGACATGTTATTATTTTTACAAAGTCTTTCACAAGTATTACTGCAAACAGGAAAGTAACCCAAGGGAATCTAAATAATATTTATACAGTGAGAGATTTTAAATTTCTAAGTAGGGATTGATCCTACAGTTTTCAACTTCCACAGCCAAATGGCATAGAATTCTGAATGCTGCCCTATTAGGTCCAACCCCTTCCTGTAACATAAAGAAGCTGACAGGCAGCGCATAATTGGGAGCTGTTTTCCTATTTTATCCTAAGATCTTCAGTTGGACTCATCAACTATGGATTTAGGATATCCAAATGTGAATGTCACTCTTTTGTGCATTTTGTTAACAATTAAATGTGCTATATGACTCACGTGTGCCCCGTTTGAAAAATACTTCTTTCTTTCTGAATCTCTGGTGTGTATGTATCTTTTTACATAGCTATCACTTCATCATTCATTCGTTTATATATCCATCTCTCAGAGAACAGATAATAATTGATTATCTATTATGGGTCATGCTGTATATTAGACCTTGAGAATTCAAATTTAAATTCAATTCAATCATGACTCTAGAGGACCCTGTTGTAAAATAATTGCTACTAATCTCTAAGCCCTTATTGATTACCTTTCGGGATACACAATAAAATGCTTAACAAGACTTACTGAGCTGGTCAGTAGTGCCACAGTAAGAAATCTCAGGGCCAATGATAAAGGTTTATATCTTGCTCATGTTAAGCCAAGTGTCTTGGCTCCTGTTCCATGTTTTGTTGGCATTTTAAAATCTAGACTGAAGGGTAAAATGCTGTTTGGAACATCACATTTCTATAATGGAGGGTAAATTGCAAGGAAACTGGCAGAAACACACATGGTGCTGTCAGCTGCTGCTCTGAACCAAGCTGCCTCTTCCCTTGCATTATTAAGAAACGACAAGCACATTGAAAAAGCCCAAAAATATAGTGAGAAAAAAGCAATCCTTTGAGTACCCTGAGAACTGGCTGGATGGTGGGACACATTATTTCAAAAAGGACATTGCATACCTTTAGTCAACCTACTTCTCCCTGGGTCATCCTAATACTTTCTCGAAGCCCAGATGCAAATGTGCTTTCAATTCTAATTTTTCACATGGTATTTCTTATTGAACAGTGATTATCAAGTAATTCAAATACATAAATTGGGGACATCTCATTCTTTATGAATCTTTTAATTGTTTCACTCAAGTCAGAGACTCGTGGCTTCCTGAATAAACTTAGAAAATCAGGAAGTGAAATGGAATGTTTTCAAAATCTGAAATTTGTCTAAGATATTCTAAGAACTGTGCTAGCATTCCCAAATTGTATTTAATAAAATATGTAGGGACTTGTCAAGGGAAAAAAAAGCAGAAGGAGATATTCCTTTATCCTAATCTATAACATGCAATTTAGCAGTTCAATACTAGACCTGAAAACCAAGGAATGCGTTCTATATTTAAGGTCCCATTACATGCCCAAATATTTGTGTCATGGTGTTATTAAAATTTTGCTAAATAAAACCCATTATTCACTTATGTAAATAAATTTAGTTTTACATTTATTTCTCTGTGTGAATAACTATATTCAGTGGAAATTAAAGTTTCTGTCACAGAGAGGCTTATCTTCTATATTTCCAGCTAGTTAGAGGCCTAAGGAAGAGAAAAATCCTATTAACAGAGTGTTTTAGGTGAAACACAGCTGCAGGGTTGAAATTTCATTATGAATCCATTTTATTTCTATTGCCCCACAGGAACACATATACTTAATTCATCAGAGCCCCCTATTATCTGTGCAACACCCCCAACATCCCCGCAAAACTCAAAGCCTTTAATATGTCCAGTTTCAGCATTTACAAAGTAAATCCATCTTTGAAATAGAGCAGTGCTGGCAGCCTGCCCTGAATGCTTCTAACATATTACAAAAATCTGAACAGCAGGATGTTTCTCAAAAGAATGACAACAGTCTTCACACACCTAAAATAACACAGCTATGTTCATGCTGATGTAGTTAGGTGGATTCAATTCCCATTCATAGGGTGATGTATCGATTTAAAGATCAAATATATAACAAGTTTCTCATTTGGAAGAAGTCAATTCCACTTCCAATAATTGTGAAATATTTTGTCTCTTGGATATTTAATCTAGTCTCTCTCTCTCTCTCTCTCTCTCTCTCTCTCTCACACACACACACACACACACACACAAACATACACACATACACACACATACAAACACACACACATGTGCATGCCACCCACAAGAAAAAAATCAAATTAACTTATGAAAATGCAGTCAGAAAAGGTTTATGTCCAGTTAGCCTATAAATTGCTTTTAAAGTAATCTCTCCATTTCTATCTCAGTCTCCCTCTCTGCAAGTGTGTATCATTCAGAGAGTAGTATTATAGCCCCCTTGTGAATGCAATGTGACTAATGTTGATTTTATTTTATAATTCATTTCAAGTCATTATGCTTTTCTTACAGCATTTTCTCAGTACTTGATAGCCTCTTTTATTTTACATATGCTACAATAGTTTCTTACATTTGAACTTATTTGCTATATTTTTCTTATTCTAACTTTTTTCTTTTTTGTGTATTTTTCCATGGTTTTTATTCATACAGTTCTATGAAAAATACCTTTTTTCTCTTCACCCAAGTGCTCTTGAAGAACACAGACTTGCTTTTCTTTGTGACGCTTAAATTAACAGCAATATCTTAGCAAGAATCAGTGCTTATGTATACAGAAATCTTCCTTTGGAATTTGAATTCTCCAACGTTTTATAAAAATAGTGAATTGCTAAAGATTCACAATAATGGCAAAACTTAGAACCTGTCATTTGGTCCCCAAAACAAATAAGTGTTACAAACTCATTTTAAATGACTTATCAAACAAAAGTCTCTGTTGGGGCCCACAGATGTGAGCCCTGTTCCACCTTGACTGAAGGTCAGAATGTTGTAGGGTAATGCTCTTGTATACTGTAAAGATTTGTCACTCATATTGGCTTAATGAAACACTGATTGGCCAGCAGCCAGGCAGGAAGAATAGGTGGGATGGCCAGACTAAGAAAATTCTGGAAAGAGGAAAGGCAGAGAGTCAGTTCCAGCCAGATACAGAGGAACCAAGATGAAAATGTTTTACTGAGTAAAGTTACCAAGCCATTTTACTAAACATCGATAAGAATTATGGGTGAATTTAAGTTGTAAGAGCTAGCAAAAAATAATCCTAAATTAATAAACCCCTGTGTGTTTCTTTGGGACTGAATGACTACAGGACCAAAGGAGACAGAAACTTCCGTCTACAAATGGTACCTAAACATTTGGCAAGAATTCTTGACATAATGCCTAAGGAAGTTTTAATAAAAAGATTCTAGACAAACAAGAACAGAGTCAAGCACTGCTTCTTGATATCTGTCCTTAATCCAGTAGGCTCTGTTGGCTGGCAGTGAGCAGAAGTGCAACTCCATTAAGAGAGGCTTCCTGACGCAGCCTTAGAAGCAAAACCTTACAGATCTTTTAAGAGGCTCTGCCACCAAACATTTAAATGGTGTCTATGAGCAGCCAGTGGCATAATTCTTGGTGGAGGCATTGACATACATACTTCATAGAGTTATAGTGAAAAATAATGCTCTAGCCATTACTGCCCCCATGAACCTTTCTGAAAAGAAAGCTAAGGAATGGGTTGGAGATGGCTACCAAAGCTGCAACTTTAATTCTAGTCATATTGTTTAGCAAATTAAAGACTTGTGTGCTCAAAAAAGATAAAGATATACAGTAAAGATAGATCCAGATGAAAAAAAGCCTCTGAATAGTTTACAGTGGGTTTAGAATTATATGTATATTTTGGAGAGAAAAGTAAAAGGATAGAACAAGTCATTCAAAAAAGAAATAGTACTGAACATAGTGGTACATTCCTTTAGTACCAGAACTTCTAAGGCAGAGTCTGGTGGATTTCAGTGAGTTCAAGGCCAGCCTGGTCTACATAATGAGTTACAGGATAGCCAAAGCTACACACACACACACACACACACACACACACACACACACAAACACCACTGTCTCAACAATCCAAAAATCAAAAATAAATAAATAAATAAATAAATAAATAGAGTTGTTTTTTTTTTTTAAGCCATATAAGGATGGGCACAGAGAATCTGGATACTGTATGTTTACCTGTTGTCTTTGAATTGTTTGACTGATGAAGAAGGAACAAAAGCTGCTAAAAGCCTTGGTTATAAATGCTTCTGGGATTAATCTAACCTGTATATTTTGAAAATACTTTGACTACAAAATTTAAGTCAAAAGATATGTTACTTTGGAGAAGAGGCTGTAGATTCATTCTGGGTTAAGAAAAATAAGGTTTGATCAAGAAAGACCCCCTGAAAAATCTTTAATAGGAATGGATGATCCAAATGACTTAGAGCACCTCTGTTAGATGACTATCCTTTGAAGTCTACATCCAGATCTGCTTCAAGATGAATGATTGAGGTGACCCAGCCTCATAGAATACTCCAGTCAAGATTTTACCATAACCTTAAATATCGTCAGGATCCCTCAGAGAATACCACTGTCCCAAATCAACAAGCAGCAACCTAGAAAACTATGCCCACATCCCCCCAAATGGGTTATACATGTTTATATTTGCTTAGCATATTGGTTACAAGTTACTATCAATAATGGTCAGGATTAAAGCTAAACAAAAAAAAATAGATTCAGAGTTCTTGTTTTGAAAAGAAAAAAAAAAGAAGGGGAATGCTATGGTCAATGCTCTTGTACATTATAATGACTTGTTACTCATACTGGTTTATGAAAATACTATTGGTAGTTAGCCAAGCAAGATGAATAGGCAGGGCAAGCAGAGTAAGAGAATTCTGGGAAGAGGAAAGAAAGAGAGTCAGTCACCAGCCAGACACACACAAAACAAGATGAAAATGCCTTATTGAGAAAAGGTACCACATCTTGTGGCTAAAAATAAATGAGAATTTTGGGTTAATTTAATTTGTAAGAGTTAGATAGTAATAAGCCTGATCTAATAGGCCAAGTTGTTTGTAATTAATATATGCCTCTGTGTGTTTCTTTGGTACTGAATGACTGCAGGGTCAGCAGAGACAGAAACTTCTGTTTACAGCAGAGAGTTTGTGCTTATTTTTACTGTTTCTATCTTTTATTTCTCTCATATCTCTGTTCCTTTTGCTTAATAATTCTAATCCTCATGCTCTTGCCCTTGAATGTGTGAACTCTGCAAAGTCTGGACCCCAACAAATGGCACCCAACATGGGGCTTTTGACAAGTATCTGATAAAGAGGATCCGGATTCAAAAACGGAAGGAAAGATTCATGGCCATGACTTTCAAAACAGTCCAATTCTCCCTCCACAGCATTTTGGTTAATAACTGATTCACAAGTTTTCCTGTTATATTCATCTGTTTTTTTTTTTCTGAAGTCCATATCCATTTATTTCACTTCTCTAAAAACTATCTCCCAACTGATCTTTCCCTCTCTCCAGTAGTTTCCCTGTGGTGTTCCTGCCTCACAATCACACTGCTTTCCTCTAGATGTGCTTATGAGATACTTAGTTTCTTTTACCTATTAGACTCTTGTCAACATGGTTTCTTATACAATTTTAAGTAATATATATGACTCAGTTACCAGCACCCTTGCTGCTTTATTTATGATATCCAAATGTGTTCATTTCCCTCACAACTCCATTTCCCCCACACTTAAGTTAAATTCAACAATTTCTAAATTTCATTAACTTTCTTAAATCTATATTTTAGTGTCTCAAATATATATACATATATAAATATGCATATTAATACATAATATATAGCACCCTAAATATATACATTAACACAAATACATATATATGTATATATACACACATATATCTTCAAATATGTTGAATTATTTTGAAACGTTTATGAATTTCATCTTTTCACAGGCCCAATCTGTCAATCTCTCAATGTTGCAGTAGTACTGAACTTTAGCTTCAGTTTACATCTCTGAACATCCTGTCTCCTTATCTTACCTCCTCGTTTATCTAGCAAGTTCACATGAATCCTATAGTGTGATTCCATCATAAATTTTTCTGAGAACATTTTATGGACTATTTTACCTAAGATCAAAATCTAGTGACAATTATGAATTTTTAGATTGATTATCTGTTTGTCTGTATCTCTGTTTGCCTTTTTGTCACCTATTCATCGATCTATTTATCTATTATGAGTAGATATCCAATATATGAGTATATTTATGTTTTTAAATTGAAAATCAGTAGTACTCTACCAAAGTAAAACAATCTGTATTATTAAATAAATTTATAAAACCAAGTGACCATTAAAACACAATAACTCTTTTATTTTCTGTGTCATATTGAAATAAAACATATTTGTTTAAGAAGAAGAGAAAGAGGTTCAGTCACATTTAATGAGACACTTGTAGCAATCTTGACAATAAATGTTTACATTTAATTCCAGAATTTGCCTTTTGAGTAATAATAAGATATTAAGAATCAAGTGTTTCAAGATTATTATTGATGAAAATAACCTGCACTTTATAACTGTGTATCTAACTCTCTATTATATTCTTGTTCTTCTACTTCAGAAATCACTAGAGTCATTTTATTAAAATTTAGTTGTTATATTTTCAGATATGTATAATTCAAATTTTATGTGCTGTTCATTAGAATTCTTCTTTAATTATCTGAAATAAAGTATTATAGGTGATATGACTAGGATAAGGAATAGTAACTACTGGATGTCAGGGGTTTTGCACATAAAATTATTATTCCCTTATGAATTTGAAGTTAAATTTAGCACAAACCACTTGTATTCATTCCAAAGATATTGATTGAGTCATTAGCTTTGTTAATTATCTAGAAGAAGATGAAAAATAAATATTTATACTCTCAAATAATTTATAGCCTTTCAGTTGAGATCTAAGCCAGTGGGTGACACCAGTACCATATGACAAATTTGCAATATTCCACTACAAAAAACCCTACAAATCACATCATTTTTATTATTATTACAGATAATGAAAATGACAATGTAATGAAAAGCATTCTTAAGGGTGTCCCATCTAGAGGTCCACAAACTTATTTATGCAATGAACATATATATGCTAATTAGAAAAATTATCTGACAATCAAAAATCATTCTTAATAAAATTCAAATGTTCAGAGATTTAAAGAAAATATTACATTTTTAACAAAAGATTCATCTAAGAGATATGAAAATAGTGTTAAGCAACTGAACTCATAAGCAAATATCAAGACAAATAAAATGTGTAACAAAGCACTTCAAGAATAGTATAAATTTGGATGATATTAATAAAACATTGCTATGATTATTCATTTCTGTAGAAATGCTGTGACATTTTACTTCATATAATCCAGGTTTTGTAATTAGAAATACTTATTAAAGAAACTATTGACAAGAATGAGGAAAAACCTCAATTTTCACTTATTTGTTATAGAGCTTAAAATTGTACAATTATTTGTGATAATTTTGTGTTTTCTTTTCATTTTAAATTAGAATTCTTATATGCCACTAAATATTTGGTTTATTTCCGAAATAAATTAGGTATATAGTCTGAAAGGATGAATATACTAATTTATCTATCAGCTATCACAGTAATTGGTGACAGTTCAAACACTCCAAATGTCAATACAACCCAAGTTTCATGAAGACCACAAAAGCTTCTCTCAAATTGTTTCACAAGGAACCAAACATCAATGGCCCACATATGCCCTCCAAGTATTCCTTAACTCACAACTTAGCTAATTACAAATATAATTGTGCAAATTCAGGATTTTAAATATAGATTCACAAGTTTTAAAGTCTTTTCTTTGGCCTCCCAAAATTTTCTTCACTGTTACAGTCTCCTGTAAAGCCCAGTAAAAATTCAAGAATAGTTAGGCCTATGGAAAAGCCAAGTGAGGGAGCCCTTATCCATATTGCCATCTACGGGCCCTGCAAATACCAAATGCCTATTTTTTGTCTATGATTGAGAAATAGATAACCATCTTTACCTAAAATCTGTCTGTAACTGTACAATCATGATGTTTAGCTACTGCCAGCAGAGCTTAGTCAACCTTAAATCCAAGAGAGGGAGCTTTTATCTATACAACCACAATGCTATATAAATATAGAACAAAATGATAAAAGTACTTTAACTTATGTAATGCCAAGTAAAATTAATACCTATTGTGCAAAAATTTCCTGACAAAAATATCATATAATAATAAATGAGTGTATTACTATTAACATAAAAAATGCTAAATAATCTATAGTGATAAAATAAGAGGAGATGTTGGGATGACAGGCAAATACTCTGACAATTTATGGCATACATTTCAAGTACTATAAAAGTATTTTCTCTCAGTTTCTGTCATGTGAGTTGACATATTTTTAAACATTTAACTAAACATAAATTAAAACATTTAAGATAATTGTCCATTGAACATTTCAAAGCTTCCATATCATATTTCCATAAAAATAGACACTTTCTGGTTTTCAGAAAGTTGTACCAGGCACTTAAAAAAGCTTATTTCAGATCCTGACCACAGTTTCCCCTCTCTCCTCTCATCCCAATCCCTTCCTTCACCTTTCCTCTGACTCTCACCCCATTTGCTTTTCTTCCATTTCTATTCAGAATAAGGCAGGCTTCCCATGGATATCAACAAAACATGGCATATGAAGTTAGTGTAAAATTAAGCACCTCCGCTTAATTGAGGCTGGTCAAGGCAATCCAGTGTGAGAATAGGGTCCCCCAAACCAGCAAAAGATAAGATAGGAGTTTTGCAAGAAGACTAATCTATAGAACTGAAACATATATGCGGTCCCACGAATGCTCTCTGGTTGGTGAATCAGTCTCTGTGAGATCCTATGAACCCAGATTAGATGATTATGTGGATTTTTTCTCTGTCTCCTACAACTCTTTCTCTCTCTTCATTAGGATTCCCCAAGATCAGCCTAATATTTGACTGGGGGTCTCTGCATCTGTTTCCACCATTTTCTGGATAAAGCCTCTCTGATGACAATTATACTAGGCTTTAATATATAAGTATGAACTTTAATGAAAAGCATAGAAAATTATTGGTGCCATTATCTTAAAAGTAAAGTCTTCTCCTGTACAAGCAAACCCTTATTAAGGATATATATGGCAGAATATTTGAACTGTGAAACACTTGCTATTCAATAATCACATTGAATTACATATAAATATTTGTTCCTATACACATAAATAAATATCCTCCTCACCTCTCATCAGGGAAACTTTTCTTCACATCAGATAGACACCATTACCGAGGACAACAATTACTCAAAGGCAGAGTCCTGGATGCAACTAACAATTGTTAAACTGTTAATCCAGTGCTTAAGGACCAAGGATCATCACAGAAGAAGGGGTGGAAAGAGTGTAAGAGTCAAGGATCAGGGAATTCATTATGAGATTAAGTCTTTCGGGAATGTTAGAAGCTGCATCCATATAGTCTCACGGAAGTGCTGCTTCAACATGAATTGAGCCAGAACAACATCTTTAGGCACATTAATGCCAACAAGGTAAAGCCCAAGAGGCCTCAACTGGACAAAAAGAACTGGAGGTGAGAAATAATTCTCTCCAGAGAAGAGCATACAAATTAGATATCCAAAATCAAATGATCACTTTTGAAAAAATAAAACAAGAAACATTACAGAGTGTCTTGCTAGTTTTTTATCAGCTTGGTTTCTAGTAACCATTTAGACTGTCATTTTGTTTATTAGCAACCTAATCTTTTGTTAGTATTTAAACAATAACTCTTCCTGCCAATTTTCTTTCAAATTATGTGAAGATAATTTGAGCCTCAGAATAGGTCTCTTGTAGGAAAAATTTAAATGAATCAATAAATTATCTATTCTTGCAGTTTCAAATTTTAATAGAAGTAGTTAGCCCTTTATATATCATATAATTGATGATAACAAGATCTAACTTTGCAATCTGCTATTTGTTTTCCAATAGTTTGTTTTCTTCTTTGTCCTTAGATTATTCCATCATTGAATTTTTGGAGATATTCTTTTATGACTGTAAAAACATCTGTTAGATTTAGATGTTGCTCTTAAGATGCTTGCAAGCACTGCAGTTTACAAATAACTGATTCTCTTGACTGTATTCACACTGCTAATCTGTAACTTGTTGGAGGAAAATTATCCATACAGCCAATCCTCTACGCCAATAAAGCAACGTTGAATCAAAGGACAGAGTCAGCACAATGCTAACCAGGATTGGCCAAGTTTTTGGAGGAATTAGGAGGGAGAAAAGAGAGGATGGGAAAAGAGGAGGAGGAGTCTAGGAATTTTCCATGGCTGGTCTGGAAAATATCACGAGAGGTTCAGACATTTGTTTTTCTTGGATTTTTTCAGGCTTTTATATTAAATTCTTACTCTCCAGTTTTTATTATACTTCAACAGATTAGGTTATCATTAGATCCGGCAGCAACAGTAACTGGTTTCCAATTTGATTTGAGAAGTAATGTCATTCCTGTGGTTTTGATAATGATCAAACTATAGTTTTAACTACACAAGTAATAATATTGCAAATTAGAGAAAATATATTTGAAAATATATGTTAACATTTTTACTTGAAATGATTTACTCATCTGCAACCATATTTAATAACACCCTTACAATGTATGACATTAGCATAGACCTAAGTTTTGTATCACAAACAGTATGAATGATGAAATGGTTGAGAAACTTAGCATTACCATTTAAAGTTCGCATTGTGGTAGACTAACAGAGAATACTGGCAAATTAATTTATTTTATCAGCACACACATACTTTATCCAAGTAATTCTAATCAAAATATTTATTATTATTGAAGATAATGGTAGAAGAAATACTCTAACAATTCTATTATTATTAGCTTATAGGAGTGCTTGACATTCTATGAAGAGAACTTTATGCTATATATGGGTTCTTTCTAAATTACCTATAAATTGAAACAGCACTCTGGAAAAATGGAGGTGGAAAATGTATACATTGATTGAGAAAATCCACAAAATCTGCTTTTTCATGACAATATTGAAATATTCTATCATAGTCGCAGTGGTGGTCAAGATAGAAGTAGAGGAACAATCATTACTAAGATAACCCTGCTAAACCTAGGGGATTTATACTTGCCAAGCTTTCAAAAGTTAAAAAAAAATGTGTGTAATCCTTTCAAAGAGACAAACTGTTTTTGGAGAGGCTAAGTTACACAGGCTAGCCTTGCAGGCAGCATTCATTGCCCATGATTCTTACTTGTGAGATGTTAACATCTACTTGTGCGTGAAAATATTGGCCAACTCGGGATTCTAGGAAAGACTGAAATATCAGACATAGAACAATCTTCAACAACAACAAAAAAAAACGTAACAAAAAATAAATGTATCAAAATGACTATGTAGAGAAAACTGAAATTGCCAAACAATTCTAAGCCAAGACCTAAATTTGACTACTAATATTACAAGCAACAAACCTTTTGTGAGGCTGAAATTGCAAAACTGAAGAAATCTCCTGACTAAAGAAACTAGGAAGCTCAGCTACAGTCTTTGTAAGATAAGCAAAATGTGCCAACTCCAAAGAAATAAACATAAAAGTATTGTGAGCAGCAGGTTTTGTGTTCCTTCATTGTTTATTTCAGTATTGAAGAATATTAATTACCATGCAGACACCAGCTGCCCCAACAAATATGCATAGTTGGCAGAAGTTTTAAGAATGAAGCTTCTCTAAGGCATAGAAGTTGAGGCTAAGCAAATTTGGACTGACATGACAGGCAGGAGGCTGGAGACCATGCTCCCCAATCTTGCACTTTGCTTTTCTCAGTGTAGTATCCTCAACAACTACAAGGATTTTGCCAATACAAGGAGATATTGTTTTGTTAGAGTGTAACATAGCATCCATAGTCTTGTGTGTTTGAATCTGGTTTTGCAGCTGACTATGTATTGTGGAAACTGTAGAACCATTGTGACTCTTGATAGGCTGGCAGGAGGGAGTCATTAGGAGTGGATATTGAAGATTATGCCAACTTCAGACTGCTCCTGATCCCTCTTGTTGAACTATGAACAAACCATGCCATACATGCCTGCTGCCAGGGAAGACTCTCAGTGCAATAATGTTTTCCATAATACAATAAATTCATGTACTATGAAGCTGTGAGCCAAAATAAATATTTCTTTACTTTTGTGACAGTTGTCACATACTTTGTCAAAGTAAACAAAAAATTAACTAACCTAGCCATAAAAGGCAGGAAAGTTAAGTTTCTTCATTTCCTTCCAGGTAATCCTAAAAGAAAATTGGACTGAATCTAATCACACAGAATCTATGTAATCATTTTGTATGTTATCCCATGTGCCAAAGTAAATTCTGTTATATTCAAAATGGGAAAACAGCAAGGCAGGGATGGATAGAGTACATCTAGGCTTAGCCAGCTAAAATATATATGAGTAACATCAATGACTATGACACCATCATTTACCAATAGATGCAATAGTGGACTTATATGCTTCAGGTAACTAACAGCCATCCCCCTCCCCCCCCAAAAAAACTAAAAAACAAAAAGCCCATAAAATAAAATTGCCCCTAAATAAATAAAAGGATATTAATGCCCAGTACTCTAAACACGTACTTTTTTTCTATTGTTGGTAAAGCCATGGACTTCTCAAAGTGAAATGGCTACTGTTATTTTATTAACCAATATAATTTCTAACTGCATTTTAAATACTCATACACATAGGTAAGTGTAACTCTCATCTCTCACCAGGAACTGCCCTTTTACAGATGGACATAATTAAAGAAAATCAAATTTTTCCAAAATTCAGAAAACAGTGGTCTGAGGGATGACCAGTCCTAATTTATATATATACAAAAGCAAAATAAAACAAAGACAACAAAAATCAGACAAATGAAACAAAAATCAACTCATCCAACACCTACACCTAATGCTCAGGGAACAACTTGGAAGAAGGGGCCAAAGACTGTAAAAGCCTAAATACCAAAACTGGACATCTTCTATGAGATGGTATCTTCTGTTAAGATAGGGAAAATAGACACAGGAAATCTTAATAATAGAGTTACCAAAGAACGCCTAGAAATAATATCACTTGACATGCAAATATGAATAGGGTATTATGCTTACACAGCTTAAAACCAAGAATAAGAACTGCAAGGCAAATGGCAGTTTCTGGAAGATGGAAATCATTTTTTCTTCAGGGACAAAGTTTCCGATGAGTTAGACAATACCAACAGGTCCGATTTAGACACATATAAGCAATAATCAATTGTCTCAACAGCATGTCTATATATATATTAATATAAAACATGTACTAATTAGACAATAAGAAACCACAAATTTCAGAAATATTGGGAAGGTCAGAATGAGGGAAAATGACAGCTACCAACACATAGACTTCAACAATTTTCAACATTTTTTTATATTAATGGATTCTCCTCCCCAATCCAAAAACATTAAGTCATTGAATGAATTATGTGACAGAGGCGGAATTGGAATGAGGAGAGTGAGCAGGGACCAATGGAAATACTGTATTCATACATGAAAGTCACAAAAAATAAAATTTATGTGCTTTTCAAACAAAGTAATGATGTTTAATATAAATTAACAGTTTATTTTAATAAGATCATTATTTGCTAAAACTGATATGATGAAGCTTTTTAAAATTCTTGTTTATATATACTGACAGTATTTCATTTCACATAAAATGTGGATTAGTCTTGTTATATATGAAAGCTATCTCAAGTAAACTTGATAATTACAAACCAAAAAGAATAAATGTGACAATGCTTTTGCAAATAATATGCCTATGATGTGGCAGTAACGGGATATTATTATTCTATATAAATCCATGTACTCTCTATATCTGCATAACAAAACTGAGTTGTTTAAAACCACAAGATTTTATTGTCTCACAGTTCCTCTGTTTCAGAAATCAGTTATTACAAGCTGATCTCTAGCTCAGGATCTCATTCTTACAAGGCTACAATTGAGGTGTTAGTTGGAGTGTGGCAATCTGTGAGCTCAGCTGGAGGAGGCTTACAGAAATGGCACCTAGCTGAGGCATCATTCCCAAGCACTGTGGGTGTAGCTACTGGGTTATTGGGTTGCTCACTGCCTAGCAGTGGGACTGTCTCCTAGTGAGCATTAGAGAAAGCAAATGAGACAAGAAAAGATGATATGTATGGAGTCAGTAATGGCAGTTTATGATATGTATCATGTATTATATATCATATATTTAATATATATTTATTAAGTAAGTTTTATACAATTTAATACATCATGCAATGCATGTCGGCTACTTTCATGCTCTGGCTTCCTACTATCTGTCAACTCCTCTCTGTCAACAATACTCTCATTTCCATAACTATCCATTTGGATTTGTGTCACATTGAGTTTAACAAGGGAAAAGCTGAAGAGATGGCTCAGCCATTAAAAGCTAGGTTCACAGGATAAATGTAAGAGAGTACAAAGGGCTGTCTCTATGGCCTTGGATTTCAAGCCACCATGATCTAGAAATTTAATAATTTGAGACTTTCTAGTGATTCTAGATTAGGCTAGTCGATAATTAAAATCTAGCTGCCATGTTTCTTGTGATGATCCTTGTTAAAAGAGGTTTCTGTCCTGGCCAATTTCATAGCCATTCACTCCAAAGAGATACAAAGATACCTACATTAATTATAATTAATTATAATTAATGTAGTTGACCTATTAACTCAGTTTTCTTATTAACTGACTATTTATAATAGTTTTCTTATTAACTAATTATAATTAATTATAATTAATGTGGTTGACCTATTAACTCAGTTTTCTTATTAACGCTTACTGTCTATATTAACCCATAATTCTTGTCTGTGTTAGCCACATGCATTGTACCTTTTATCAGTGAAACATTCTCATCTTGCTTCCTCTGTGTCTGGGTGATGCCTGCAGACTGAGCCTTTCCTCTTCCCAGAATTTTACTCTTTTAGTTGCCCCAACTATACTTCCTGCCTAGTCACCCAGCCTAGACTTCCTGTCTGGCTACTGGCCCATCAGCATTTTATTAAGCCAATACAACTGACAAATCTTTACAGGATACAAGACCATAGTCCCAGAGCAGTTTTTGACCTCTCTGACTCCTACAATTATTCCTTACCATCTCCTACAGGATTCCCCAAGGTCTGCACAATGTTTGGCTGTGGGTCTCTGCATCTGTTTCTATCAGTCACTAGATGAAGCCTCCCTTATGACATTTAAACTAGGCACCAATATTTGAGTACAGCACAATATCTTTAGGAATCGTTTTATTGAGTTTAAAAATATTTTTGTTAGTTTTGGATTCTTTTTGCCAGAATTTTATTGAGAATTTTTGCGTCGATGTTCATGAATGAGATTGGTCTGTAATTCTCTTTCTTGGTTGGGTCTTCGTGTGGCTTTGGAATCAAGGTGACTGCAGCTTCATAAAAAGAGTTTGGCAATGACTCTTCTGATTCTACTATGTGAAACACATTAAGGAGTATAGGTATCAGCTCTTCTTGGAAGTTCTGATAAAATTCTGCATTAAAACCATCAGGTCCTAGGCTTTTTTTGGTTGGGAGGTTCTTTATGACAGCTTTTATTTCCTCACGACTTATAGGTCTATTTAAATTGTTCACCTGGTCTTGATTTAATTTTGGTAAATGGTATTAATCTAAAAACAAGTCCATTTCTTTTACATTTTCCAACTTTATGGCATATAAGTTTTTGTAGTAAGACCTAATGATTATCTGAATTTCCTCAGTGTCTGTTGTTGTGACCCCCTTTTCATTTCTGATCTTGTTAATTTGCATGTTCTCTCTCTGCCTTTTGATTAGTTTGGATAAAGTTTTGTCAATCTTGTTGACTTTCTCAAAGAAAGCCACTAAGGCCAGATAAGTGTCAAGGGTGTCCCTGAATGTAGTCCTAGAGCGGCTATTGTATGAAATTGTGAAAGAGAAACCTAGACTGAAGCACGATTAATAAAAACTCAGAGAGAGAAATTGGGGTTCAACCTGAAGATCTGAAAAGTAAAACAGCCAGTCACTGGAACTTATCTCAGCCTCAGTCCAAAACGGCAATCCTGCCTCCAGGAATCTCAGGATATGTTTGCTTTCCTCCCATTTTATAGTCCTCTCTAATTCTGGGATTAAAGGTGTGAACCACTAAGATTACAGGTATGCACCGCCTGGTTTCTGTGGCAACAAGTGTGACCACTAGGATTAAAGGTGTGTGTTACCACTACTTGCCTCTAAGTTTTACCAGTGTGGCTGTTTTACTCTCTCAATCCCCAGGCAAGCTTTATTTTCTAAAATACATTTGAGATGCTGGTACACGTAGACTTCCTTGCAGACCCCAAGATGTTAGAGATGCCAGAGTCATGGGATTATTGCCAAGGAAAACTGTTAACAGGACTGGAACAGGCCCAAGTGAAAGCAATATGTTGTAGTCAACAAATTTCAAAGAAGTTAAAGATTTGAAGAGAGTTTTGACATCAGACATGGAGATACATAGTTTGGAGTTTGCAAAGCTGCTAGTTCATCTTTCTTTGGGCCAGTATTTCATCATTATGCTCCCTTTCCTACACTTTGGGAAAGTACTGTATATCCTGTGCCATTAGATACTGGAAGTATGTGATCATTTTTTTTTTTATTTTATAGAAGATTTTAACTTTGGACTTTTAAACATTGTTGAGAATGTGATAGGCTATGGGGAGTTTTGACATTGGACTAAACACATTTTGCATTATAATACTGTTAACATGCTTGTGGAGACCAGGGATAAAATGTGGTAATTTTAGCATAACTGGCCACAACAAGTTTATAGAGAGTGGCACTAGTTGGAGGTATGGCTTTGTTGGAAGAAGTATGCCATTGTGAGGGTGGGTATTGAAGTCTTCATTGCTCAAGTTTCACTCGGTGTGACATTCAGTTCACTTCCTGTTGTCTGTAGATCAATATGTAGGACTTTTAGCTCCTTTTCCAGTGCCATGTCTGTTTGCGTACTTCCATGCCCTGCAATGATGATAATGACAAAAACTACTGAACCGTCAACCATCCTAATTAAATATTTTTTTTAAATAGGAGTTGTCATGGTCATGGTTTCTCTTCATGACTAGAAACCCTAGTAAAGATATGTTCTAACAAAAATATGTTTACAACTAAACCACTTGAATTTTCCCTTAGATTACTAGTATCTTTGTGGTGAGAGGTAGTAAGATGAATTAAGGGATGAAGATACTTTTTATCGAGTCTGACAATTCAAATTCAAATGATAAAACCTACATGAGTGAAAAAGAGAACCAGGTTTTGCTGGCTACCTTTAGACTTCTGCCTTTTACAGATACATGTATATTTTTGATCATGTTCATGCATTCACATGCATGCATACATGCAGGCATACAAGTAAAAATAAATTAATAAATTAAACATGGAAATTAAAAATATTAATTTCCATCTTTAAAATAAGATGCTCATTCTTATTATTTAAAATACATATTTCATGGATATTTACTATATAATAGAAAAATTTCCTCATTTATGCAAACAATGTGTGTCCCACTAGGAAAATAAAAACAATGGTTGCAGTTTTATGTTTTTATCTCTAGTTTCCTTTGACTATTTTACTCATAACAACTGATACTGTGATCCAGAGTTTATATTCCATGTATTTATTTTATTTTATTTTATTTTGCTTTTACGATATCACTCTTGTCCAGACTTGCTTCAGAGCCACTCTCCTCTGCCCATCACATCTAAGTTTTTGGGACTAAAGGAGTGTGCCATAATACCTGATTCTCATTTTTAGTATTTGCTTTTGATTCCTGTCACAGGAACCTTGTAGATAAGTTAATATTCTAAGTACATCAAACTTTAGTAAATAGAACAATGGAATATGTGCTGGTTAGTTTTCTGTTCCCCTGAGATTATCTCCACAAAGACAATTTATAGAAGAGTTTATTTGGAGCTTAGAGAGTAAAGAGACAGTAATCCATGGTGGCATAGAGAGGTAGCAAATAGCAAGTAGCTGGAAGAGCATATGAGAGCCTAATTCATCAACTACAAACAAGAAGCAGAGAACATCTGAATCCTCAAAGCCCACCTCCAGTGCTATACCTGAGCAATGCCATACATCCCAATCCTCCACAAAGAGCCACCCACTGGACACTAAATATTCAAATGCCCAAAGTCTTATGGGACTATCTCATTGAAACTATCAGACCACATTAAATGTTTCAAGAGAAGCTGTCGATATCTATAGTTGAGACAAATGTAGTAAACGTTCAATGCTTTCTATTCAACAGGTGTTGTCACTCAACTTAGATCATTCAATTCTTGACTAGCATCATATAAAGTTCCTAGGTCCAGGTTAAGAAAATGGCAAAGAAATAAAGTATTTAGCTTAGTGGGTGTTTTGCTAGCATCTGACTCTTAAGCATTTGTAAGTACAGTATCACATCAAATACAGTACTCTTCTCAAAAGAAAAAAAATTTCAAAAGTAAAAGCAATTTAGGTTTTATCTATGCTGAACATGTTCAGAAAACATCATAATTCCAGGGTGATTTAATTTTGAAATGATATTTGCATATGAAAAGTAATTATAATTATTATCAGATTGAGAATTTAAGTGGCAAATTTAAACTAAACTCAGAACCATTTGTTTTCTGAGTTATAGATCAAAGGCTGTGTGGTGAAGGTTACAGACAGAAAGTTTATTAGAGATCTTATAACCTGCTTCACTCTTACAAAGCAAGATGTATAGTTTAGGTTAAGATGTCATAAAGTATATGCCCATATATATTAATATATCATAACTTTATATTATACAATGAAAAGAAACAAATGTTTATGAATCATCACAAAAAATCAAATAATACATATTTTACATTCTTCTTTTTACTCAATAAGTCTTTTATTGCATCATATAGAAAGAAGAATGAAAAAAACAGGTAATATTCTAAAATAAAGGTTAATAAATAGCTAATTAATTACATAGCAAATTAATTAATAGCCAGTTACACACAAGGAACAGACTGGGCAATGGTGATACATACCTTTCTTCCCAGCACTCAGGCAGACACAAGCAGATCTCTGTGAGGTCTAGGTCAGCCTGGTCAGCAAGAGCTAGTTCCAGGACAGGCTCCAAAGTTACAGAGAAACCCTCCCTCAAAAAGCAAAACAAAAACAGAAGGCAAGGAACACACACACATACACACAAAATGATACCTCTGGTGGAAAACATCATGATTGCCTAGTGTAATGCAGACTGAATTAAGATGTACTTCACTGTGTGATACTTCAGATGGTGTCATCTAAAATCCCAATAATATACAAATAGATTAATTCCCAGACGTGAGACACTTCTCAGAGGACAAGGGAAGAGTATTTCAAACTCAGTGATAGTACCTATGGAAGTTCCAGTAGTGTGAAGACACTCAACAAGACGGGAAGCTGCAAGAGGACACAGGTGGCTGCATACAAAGTGATGATTAGTATAAGAATTAATGGACAAGAACCCACTGAAAAATAAAAGAATGAGTTCTGATCCTACTATAATAAAAATTCTTCAGAAGTAGGAAGCATAAGACGGGCTGATAAGGTTTTTTATTTAAAATGTACACTCCAGGGGCTGTGTGAAATGTAAGAGGTAGATATATCTTGAGTTATTATGGAAATTCTTCCAGAAACAATGTGACAACAAGAGGGTGGCTCCCTGACCTTCACTCAATACAGGAGGAACTTTAGTACAGGAGAGCTGTGGTGTAAGTGGGAAGCTGGGAACATGGCTCACAGAGCATATGAAACAGGTTTTTAGAGAGTACGCTTTCTGAAATTTTAAAATTGGCTATTATTAATGAACCATAATTATAACTTTTTCTTTTGCTGTTCTAATGAGGATACAAGTTACACAAACATTAATGTAACCACTGATATCTTTAAGGCCCAGACTCAGCACAACATATTGAAAATGCTCACTTCAGTTTTAGGACACATTGCTTGCACTAAATGTACAACAATAGCAAATGTATAGTCTCCAAGAAGATGCTAAGCCTTGCCCCGCTGTCAGAAGAAGCACTGGCCTATTTTATCCTTGAAAGGGTATTCTCATCAGTTCCAAAAGCTGGCAGGAGTAATTTGACATAGAAATTCTATACAAATAAATAGAGGTCAGAGAAAACATTCTTGAAGTATAATGTACATCTCCTTGCATTTTATTTGTACTCTCTGTGTTAATGTAAAAGATCTTTGGGATCACAATGTTCAACTTCAATGTTCTTACTCTGAGCTGCTAAATTCAGAGCTAAGATTAAATCCAAAAGGACTTAACCTTTTTATATAAATTACATATTTAATATGATAAACAAATATAATTTATAGAGTTGTCCTGATTTTAAAAGCTTTGGTTACACAAATCTTGTTTGCCTCCCAGAAATTGGTATAAAATAAAATAACACATAAGAATACACATTTATTTTTTGAAACAGAAAGCTATACCTTGCATACAAACACAATAAGAGAACTACTAAATTACTTTAGCATGTCTGATGTTTCTGAAACTTTAAAGTTGGCAGCATCTAAATAAATCTCTATAATGATTCTTCGCATCAATATATGAAATGATGAATAAAATATTTATCTTTACAATACTTGTGCTTTTTATCTTTCTAAAACCTATTCAATAAATAATGTATCTCTCTCTCTCTGTCTCTCTACCTGCATGTGTGCGCGTATATGGTGTGTGTTTGTATGTATATTAAAAGGTCCATTAGTTGGCTCTTCCCATAAATGTATTCACTACAAAACCCTTGTTATCTGGGCTCAAATTCCCAAAACCAAAAATGAAAGTATTAACTGACTCTACAAAGTTTACATTTAATAACTTGTGCTGATCACATATGTCATACCTAGAATTATATATATTCTAAGTCTCCAATACAGTTAACAAAAACTAACATTTGATATCCCAGATATTGTTCTTATATGATTTAGAATGGTTGGCTGGAACCACAAGTTGTTATTATTATTGTTACAGGCTAGTAATAGAAATGGAAGTTTAATCAAGCAGCAAGAGAGATTAAAAGTTCACATTGATTAGACTGTTTCTAAATGATTATTGTGGTAGTTACATTTTTCGCTTTTAATGTTGTCTTATTAGACATACATTTTGGAAATTCCTTATTATTTATGTGTCTGATATTAGTATGTCTGTATTTTACTATTCATTATTTTGGCTTACCTTCAATGAATAACCCGAAGTTTCACTTTATTTATAAAATAATCTCAAGCAAACTTTTGCACACCTCCAGTGACATAAAGTTTCTGTTTTAGAGCATACAATGTTTCAAGTCCCTTGAGCAATCACATGTTTTTCTTTAATCAAATTCTTAGTTCCTTGAGGGCTGTGCATTCAACTGTCCAATTCTGCATATATAGAGATCATAGATTTCTCAATGATGAAACATTGAATTTCAATAAACTTTGTTCACTCTTCCCTTACACCATTCAGGAGAAAAGAAATGCTCTCCTGGTTGAGCACTGTGGTATGTATGTCAAAGATATATCATTTCTGATGTGAACTGTCTTCATATTTATTACTCTCTATTGCCCACACATTTATAACTAGATATCGGAAAGAACCACAGAATGTGTGTATATTCAGGCTTACTTAATTTTTCTCTCTTAGAGAATTATTGATCATCGTAATATTAATCTGTTTCAATAGAAAATATAGAACATATAGTTATGGATGTACAACTTATGATAGTCATGAGACAAAGCACTTATTTCATTCCTTAACCAACTGATATTTGTTATAAAGACAAAATGTTTAATTCTATGACCTAAATTTCAATTGAAATCTTGATTATGACCTTTATAATAATAGTTATTTTGTAGCTTGTTACACTTTAATTGAAAAATTAATGCTTTAATTGTAAAACTAAAAATATATTACATTTTACCTTGACATTTCTATCTTCAGTCTCTCACAAGTCCCTTTTTTACTGATCAGGGAATGGAAGCAGAAATAAAGCCTCTTCTGCCTATGTTGCTTTTGGTCATGGTGATTTGTCAAAGCAATACAAACTCTAACTAAAATAATGAAGAAAGTTATGACCAACTATCACATTTTCAGCATAAACTCAGGCATGTCCCAAGAGTATAATACAAACATAAAAGGTGTTTTAAAGACATAGATGTCATAATCAAGGGGTAGGTCAAGTGACAGTCCTTTAGAATGTGGACAGTTTAAACATCAGAAGCCTGCCCAGTAGGTATTTTACTGCAGAGCTGGCAAAATCTATAATCATGATTTCAGAATAAATTAGTAACTTATTTCCATATTCAAGAGACAACTTGGTACTTATATTTTGACTATATTCAGAAAGCAGACAGTCAAAGCAAATGCAGATTTCCTATGTCCTGAATAACTGGTTTCATAGCCTGAAAGCAAGCAAACATTTTTGAAAGTCTGAGAGAGAGAGATAGTCATGTGTGATGACTTATAAAGATACACACATCTGTACATTCAGTGAATTGCAAGTATTTCTTTTATAACATGTTATGAGCAAAGTTAATATGTACCTTGAATAGTATTAAACTCATCGCAAAAACTTATAGTATAGGAGTTGTTAACAGACTGTAATGTTAGGTTCAAACACTGACTAATTCGTATTTATGTTATCTTCACACTTTTGCCGTGTATCCCTCTAAACATGACCAATTCAAGAAACATTCTGTTTATTGCAAACAAATAAAAAGGTAGAAAATAAACTATATTAGATGCAGCTATGCTGAAAATGAGGAATAATAAGAAAATTTAAAAATTACAAAGTGATAAAACCCTTGTATATGTATATGACAGCATATTAACACACTAACAAATAAATAGATGTTAAGGGCACAGAAATAAAGCAATAAACAAACACTTTGCTTTAAAATTAGCCTTTCAGTATAAAGGTGTCCTGTATGTTATGAATATTTACACAGTACAGACTTGGAATGTAAGTTGAGTTTGAGCAAAAGACATAAGAGATGAACAGGCAGGGCTAAAACAAAGAGGATAAATTAAGGTCAAATAACTTCAAGTCACTTTGGATGAACACAAAAGAAAAAATAGATACGGATCTAAAAAAGCTGTCATGTGTATGACAGTTATGAGAAAACTCAGCATGCAAAAGCAAAACGAGGACAGATGGTTAAGAATAAAATTAAAAAGGGATGAATAGAAGGTGATGAACAAATAAAATTCACAATAAGAGTATTAAGCAACTCATCCAAAGAGGAAAAAGGAAGGAAAGCAGTCAAATATATAATTTAATTTAGAGTTACTAGTATAGAGAAAAACAAATCTTTGGATTGGAAGTTCAAAACACAAATGTTACAGTTCAATCAATACTAACACACAGCCTGAGGCAGTTAATTGACTTGAAAGATAAAGAATCCCAAGGCAGCTTGGCAGATCCTACAGTCAACTACAAGAGGGATATACCCAGCTTAGCTTTGACTCTTCTCCGTAGTAACATTCTCCACACAGTAGAACTAAAGCAAACATCAACAAGATTTGTAAGAAACAAAAAGTGACCAGAAACTTCAAACTTCATTAAAGTGCAAGTCAACTGTAGAACCTATAGATTTCTATTGTAAAATAGATACGTATTACCAATAATTAGAAGATGCAAAAGATTATTAATATCAAGTGTCAATTAAAAGGTACTGTGAGTGAAATGGTGCCTGAAATTCTAAGATTCTATACAATATCATTATATAACAATTCATAACAGCATTCAATTTTGTACAATAATTCAAAAGCTAATAATAATTACACTGTAAACATCATCCTCCAAACTCTTCCATATTACGTTTCATCTAAATCAAGGATGTCAGAGTAACACATGTAAGAAACATGATTTTCCTTAGGATCCTGTTCACCCTGAAGAGTTTTTCTACAGTGACTATTTTGTCTTCATATTTTATCTTGCTATGGGGCTGACATAGGGCCATAAAGTTATTTCATTTTTTTCCAGAATTTAAACGCACATACAGATAAGATAATAAAATGAAAATATCTTGATGTAGACATATTTAAATTTATTTAAATATCATGATAAATGTTTTTCAATCTTAACAAATGTGAATAAAATACAGATAACCCTTCAAAGATTAAAAAGAGCACTTTTAGGCAAAATGAATACAATTAAGATTTTTAGGCAAAAATGTATGAATAATATTAAGCACACCACTAAGTGAAATGTGAACTTCTATTAACCATACAAAATTATACTTAAAAGAAAGAAGTAGGACATATGTTTATGCCAGCAACAAACCAGATTGTATTTAGTCATCTTTATGATAGTAAAACAAATGTTTAAGACCTATAATATAATAATAATAGTAATAATAATAATAATTCTCAGCCTTTTTTTAGTGTTGGAGGTTTCAAACCACACTAGTGTAACTATTGCATTTGGGACTTGTTTATGTCAGTGAACAGTCAGTCACCCATGTTTCAATTTAAAGGAAGAAGACAGAGAGACTGACTCTTTATAGTGTCCTTTAAAAATATTCTGCAAGCACTGTATTGTTGGTTCAACCATTTTAAGCACCAGTTGCTCTTCCAATGGACCCATGCTTGGTACACTGTTTTCACATGGCAGCTAAATTTTTAATTCAAGACAGTTGATGCCCATTTCCTGTCTCTTCATACATTGCTTAATGTGGAACACAAACATCAATGCAGGCAATTCTCACCACCCTCACCCCCAACCCCCCCCACACACAAATGGCCCTAGTTAACTAAACTTCCGCACATTAAATGCAACATTAAGTAGAGGAGAAAGGTTAGACACAAAGATATTCCAGAATCAAACAGAAACAATAATTCAAGTATTAGGCATTCATTATCACAACAACAACATGGATATAGTAGCATTCCAATTAGATAAGAAGACAGAGAATAAAATGATTAAAACCTGCAAATTGTATTCAGATGTGGACAAACAAGTCCAATTTATTACTAATATATCCTAGGATTTGTACTCTTAAAATTAGTTTTATTCAGATCAACAGTTCATTCAGGAAATAAATTATTAAAATATAGTGAGTTGTAGTGACGTTTCACTTGTATTTTAATAAATAAAATTTGCCTGAGGATCAGAAAAGTAAAACACCCACACTGGTCAGCCTTATAGACCAGGCAACAATAACACACACCTTAAATCTCAGAAGCCACACTAATTTACCATAGAAACCAGGCAGAAATGGTGCACACATTTTGTCCCAGAATTAGAAAAGATAATAAAATAGGTAGAGACAGGTCTTCTATTCTGAGATTCCTGAAGCCAGGAGCACTATTTCAGACAGAGTTCGAAGTAAGAGCCATAGGCTGTCTGTTTTGTTTTTTGGAACTTAAGGTTGAACCACAATTTCTCTCTCTGATTTTTTTTTATTAATTGTGCTTCAGTAATCTGATACATCTTTATGGTGTTTCGTCTTTACGGTTAAGTTTCTGAAAACAATAGATAGAGTAACTTATAAATAAACATTACACATCGTCTCACTATTATAGGAATAGATTCAAAAATGTATTTGTAAGTATTGTAATTGTTCAGATATCTCAACAATAGGGACTTGTCTTCAACATTTGAGAGAAAACCAAGGACAATACTCTCTGGTGTTTGAGAACCGCTTGGACTTCCAAGACCAACAAATGGAATGAAAGTTTCTCAATTTTATTTAAAATATGTTTGGAAAGGTTTTGTACAAGAATTTGAAGTTATGTGGTGGGTAGTTCAGATCACTCAATATAAAATTGCCTCCTCCTGCTCCTCCTTTTCTGCTCTTTTCCCCAACTGACATAACTAACTGCTGCCTATGTGGGCATGTGCAATAAATTGCCATCCACTGGAGCATGGGCAACCTACATTGTGCCACAGGTCATGCCCTTTAAGAAAACTGACTTTCCATCATCCAGATTCTAGAACTTCCCAATAATTCCTAGGCTATGGGTAGAATACAATGAGTTCATTCCATTCCGTGGAATTTCATCCACAACTGGCTTGATGTATAGGTTTTGTGCTGGCCATCCCAGCTACTGATAGTTTATAAGTTTAGTGACCTTGGCTTCTTAAAATGCTTATAAGAATCTGTTGACAGAAGTTTGTGTCCTGTCCAGTCCTGTAGGTAGCCATTTTGTCCCAAAGAAACACACAGAGATCTCCGTTAATTATAAACTGGTTGGCTTATTACTTTAGGCCCTTTTTTTTTTTTTTTTTTTTTTTTTGAAACAGGGTTTCTCTGTGGTTTTGGTTCCTGTCCTGGAACTAGCTCTTGTAGACCAGGCTGGTCTCGAACTTACAGAGATCCGCCTGCCTCTGCCTCCCAAGTGCTGGGATTAAAGGTGTGCGCCACCACCGACTGGCTTTTTATTAACTCTTACATCCAAAAATAACCCATAACTTTTGTCTGTATCAGCCACATGGCTTGGTACCTTTTATTAGTGAGGCATTTTTATCTTGTTGTGTGTGTGTGTGTGTGAGTGACAACTGCAGACTGAGTCAGTGTTATAGCATGTCCACCGTGTCAGTGTAACAGCATGAGGACAGCGTCAGTGTAACAGCATGTGAACAGTGTCAGTGTCATAGCATGAGGACAGTGTCAGTGTCACCGCATGTCCACAGTGTCAGTCTTATAGCATGAGGACAGTGTCAGTGTAACAGCATGAAGACAGCGTCAGTTTTACCATGTGTGGACAGTGTCAATGACACAGCATAAGGACAGTCTCAGTGCAACAGTTGTGAACAGTCTCATGGTTATATCATGTGGACAGATGGAGTGAATAAAGCAATCCCCTGATAAAAGAAACATATAAAGAATCTTCACAATAAAGTAAAATAAGTGCAGATCCTCCTTAAGGGTGATGAACAGCTTTTGAGATTTCAGAGAAGCATGGCTCATCCTTCTCTAAATAGATATCATCCTCACTATTGTTGGATCCAGGTGCTAAGAGCCTGCATTAGCACTACCCTCTGTTGTGAGTAAACATAAAATGTTCAAAGAAGGTCGATATGTTCGCATTACCTTCATAACCAATATCTAGAAGAGACATATGTAAGACAAATCCTACAGATACCCTTGCCTTATAATGTAATTGTTGCATTATAGAAACAATTATGATATTTTTAGCAGATGGTTGGATGCTGGCCATAACACAATTAGGTAAACTACAGTTATATATACTATGAAATAGTAGGCAGTCTTTAAAAAACAAGAAATAGTTTTCATATATAACAGAACATATTTTAACATATATTATTAAAAAAGAAAGTTATAAATTACCGAGACTATTAATTTCTGAAGAATGAGGTAAATCAGAATACAAAAAAGATGAAATAAAACTGTTTAGACTAATAGAGTTTAGGAGCAGGTCCATGTAAAAATAGAACCAGGATTTTACTTTTAGTATATCAAAAGTTAAAATTTTAAATTAATAAAACATTTTCAAGGATGTCATGTAGCTTTATTAAATAGAAAATACAAAATTATAAGGTGTAATTATGGATTTTATATATTCTTTTCAATATTTAATTTTATGTGTTTATACACACAAACATGTTACATATAAATGCATATGTTGAAATATATAATAAAATAGTCTGGAACTGTTGAACAATGAAGCCTATAATAAAATTTCCCTAACTGAAGATAGAAAAAAATTATTAGATTTTTGTAGACCCATTTAAAAACTACAAGCTAACCCTTAGAAATTTGTGAATAGCAATGTAAAACTTCAAACATTGAACATATATTGCAACAAAAATTAATTAAATTTAAAATTGAATTATTAGTGTGAAGATTTTTTTCATGATAAAATACAAGAGACAACAATCCAGTGAAAGCTAAGAGTATATAGCACTAAAAACAAATTAAGGTAACCATATTATTCCCATTTTTAACAAAGCTACAGAATTCTAGTTATTTCAAATTTGAAAATTTAAAATTTCAAAAATCTAGTTATTTTAAAAGTAAACAACCTTAATTCCCATTGACCAAAGAATGGATAAGAAATATGTGGTACATTTATACATGGAGTACTACACAGCAGAAAAAAAATAACATCTTGAATTTTGCAGGCAAATGGATGGAGCTAGAAAACATCGTTTTGAATGAGGCAACCCAGACCCAGAAATACAATTATCATATGTACTCACTCATAGGAGATTTTTAAACATAAAGCGAAGAAAACCAGCCTACAGACCACAATCCCAGAAAACTTAAACAACAATGAGGACCCTAAGTGAGACTTACATAGAGCTAATCTATATGCGAATTAGAAAAAGACAAGATCTCCTGAGTAAATTGGGAGCATGGGGACATTAGGAGAGGGTTGAAGGGGGCAGGGGAGAGGCATTGAGCGGAGCAGAGAAAAATGTAGAGCTCAATAAAAATGAATAAAAAATAGCAATTATGCAAGAAGATTAAAAAGTTTTAAAAAAGGGCTAAGTAGCAAATGACATCAAAAATCAAAGATACAGGGAGAGACAGTGGGGTTTGGAAGAAAAGAGCAAGGTTGGAATGTTAAATAGATATACACAAGACATCAGTGGACAACGAAGGAAACTTCCAATTAGCTACAGTTACTGAATTCATGGCTTTTATTTTTAAGGAACTGACAGGGTTATAGAATTTGATAACATCATGGTGAGTAAATATATGTTTTTGTCAGACTGCTATTGCTTCTATTTAGCAACACACAGTAAGAAATTGACAGTATAAAAGCCTAATCAAACATCGCATTTAAAATATTGCCTGAAAATACTGCTCTTTCCAAGAATGATATAGTCAATTTCAGAGCAATTAGGGAGGAGCAATGAAATATACTTCTTTTCTGGGTTCTTTTTAAATTTATTTTTTTATCTGTAGAATATTTCATGCATGCGATCAATATCTCTACTATTTCATGCCTTTCACTCCCCTCTTCAATCTCTTCTGCCTCTTCCACCCTGTCATATTCATGACTATATAGCAAAATTCCACTGAAAAATGTTCGTATTATACTACATGTTTATGATATTTTATAATTTTAATACTTTGTTTTAAATGGTCATGGAATAATGTGTATCTATATATTTTTCAAATATTCCCCTTCCTATTAATTTTTTTTCCTCGCTTTCCCTCTGTATTATCTGTCATCTCTTCACAGTTATAGTCACTCTCCCCATTTTTCACATTTCTTTCTTCAGAGCACAATTTTTCTAGAACACAGAAACTTTGACCTTCTTAGGTAACTAGTCAATAAGTTTCACAGTTTTTTTTTTTTTTTATAGGGTTTCTTCTCTGGAAACTAATCCTTTTTTTTAATTAATTAATTTACTTATTAAAGATTTCTGCCTCCTCAATGCCACCGCCTCCCATTTCCCTCCCCCTCCCCCGATCAAGTCCTCCTCCCTCATCAGCCCGAAGAGCAATCAGGGTTCCCTGCCCTGTGGGAAGTCCAAGGAAACTAATTCTTGTAGACCTGGCTGTTCTCAAACCTCCTGAGTGCTGGGATTAAAGGTGTGTGACACCACTGCCCGGTTAAGTTTCACCTGTTAAATCTGTGAATAAATAAGTAGAAAATCTGATTTTCTTGATTAAGATATTATTTTCTTGGACAGCCTACGTATACAATCAAATAGGACTGTGATTTAATATATTTGGAAAATAATACACAAATATACTTCTTTCAACGAGAAAACTACTGTCTAATATAATCAATTTAATTTTCATAATGTGCCTATCACAGATCATTTATTATTACCACCAATAATATTCTAAACAAAAGAAAGGCAATAGCATGAAATCAGAGTGATTATATTCACCACTAATAGAAGAAACTAGTATTTGCCAGGGTAAGATTTAAGCAAGCTTATAAATTTATTTTTGCTTTAGATAAAAGTTAAATTTGCCACCCGTATCATATATCTACTGTAAATATGGTCATTGTGCAGAATTTTTTTATTGATTTGCTAATAATTAATAGTCATATCAAATGTCAACATACCAGTGTGCTGTCTTTTTTAATAGTAACAAGATATTCATAATTTATTTCATATTCAATATTTATCTATTATATTATAGTTTTCAACTTAAATGAAAGTTTCTAATAAAAATTTGAAAACTAACATTTACATAATCAAAGTAGCTAATATAAAAACATTTTATAATATGCATATATAACTACCGAAAGCAAATAGAACTTGAAACTGTTATATTATTATTTATGGAGATCGATAGAGAAAGATAAAATTATAGATAACTATGGGAATTTTATTTAAGGCAGGGGGTAACGAAGATAAATCTTTATAAGTATGATATGATACAACAAAGTGAGTAAAAAAAATGATGGTCTTTTACCCATTGACAAGTTATGAGAAGATGTTATATTGAACAAGTTAAATATTAGAGTTGTATGTGGATTGGAAGTAACTAGGCATGAAATTTCATATGCATAATCTCAGATTTTGTGAATGCAGAGCAGGTGATTGAAGGAAGCCAAAGGTCAGGCTGATCAACTAGATAAATATGAGGAGAGCAGAGGCTAATGGCTCAGTCTTCCTGAAGATTGGAAGTAAGTGAAAAATTAAATAGTAGATTAACTTGCATTAAGGAATTTTCGTTAAAACTCAAAACAAAGCCATTTCATGTTGAATCCCTAAGATCTTCAACACTAAAAAGAAATGTACAAAAACAGAATTTAAAAGAAGAAAAAAACATGGATATGACAATTATAACCTTTGACTAGCTTATGAAATTGGTGGCAAATCTTCTGATATGACTCCACATAGCCATGGGATGCGTTTGCACACACATGCGAATGCACACACATACATACACCTACACAAACATACATACATGAATATACTCACAAAACACACACACACGAACCTTCCTGCAACTCATAGAAAGAATAGATAGATTTGGTATTTTATAGAAAAGTCATATTTATGGATCAGATTTCTTTTCATTAAGAAATTTCACTTGGAAAAACATCTCAAGTGAATCTTGAGTTACAATGCCACTAAGGATTTTATAAGTTTCAGAGGATAATTTATAAAAATGCCATGCAAGATGATGCACAATTTTATCTATGTCTTTCTAGAAACTTTGGCATATGAAAATAATACTGACGGTGATGATAAGCTAAGTTTCAAATGACACCAATTCCATTGCTACAAGTTTAAAATAAATGTGAACATTTAATCCTTATAAAATACAGCTATTGATATTCTCACTTTGTTACTGAGGAAAACAAGATTTTTTAAAATGGCAGATAAATTTTTACCTTACAAGTTTGTTCCAAGAAATGGAAGAGAAATCACATATCAAAATTGTATAATAAAACGGGGAAAAAAAAACCTGAAAATTTATAGACACCAATACCTATCAGAAATTTTATTTCTGATGATGACATTGTTCTGAATTCATAATGTATATGTGTATATTTTGAGTCATGTAGTACTCCTCTTGCTTTGCTACCATTAACACATTCGTTATTCATGTTTACAACTGCAAAGATACTAAATTTTTTATAATTATACAATTGTTAACTTACATAGTAGGGATATAAATACTAAAGTTTTGTGTAGTATTAATGTTCGTGTCTTCTTTGGGCTTTTTGGGTGTATATGTAGGTGATGTGTAGGTAATGCCCACTGGTGCTAAAAAGCATAATGAAGGAAGTACTGTAAGTGAACTATGGACTTCACATTTAAAATGAACTCTACAATTCCTGATGATTTCAGTACACAAGTAGGGTTCCAGATACAAGAGACTATGGCAAATTATCTGCCTCCTCACTGAAACACCCTGACCCATAGTCAAAGCTCAGATGAACAAGTCAGTTTTGCCCTAAACCAGGAATCGTCACCAAGTTTGTGGAGCTTCCTAGAGACTTCTTTGATCAAAAGTAGCACTCGGAACATAAAATGCGATTGTTCTGCTCCTGTGTGCTGTGTGTATTTCCATAGACGCATATTCATATGCATATATGCACATATTAGATTTTATCAATCACAGACTAAAATCTACATTTTGTCAAATATGTTTGACTCCATATTTCTAAATTGGACACAATGTTGGTGCCATTCTATGATTATTTTGAAAACAATTCACTGAACGAGAAGACGGGATTAGAGAATGTTGTATCTTCACACAGCGCATCGTCTGTCAGTTTTCACTTGCCTAAGGCAACAAGCAAGCTGTTATTTAATGTCTCATTTCAATTTAGTTTTTAAAACATGATGTGTTTTCTGGGGTCACTAATTATGTGTTAGTTAATTTAAAATTTTATTGTCTGAATGAGAATAGGAAAATGATGGGTCATTTATGCCATAATTTGTAACTTGAGTGCTAATATTTCTATCGAAAAGTTGGACAGCATGGCCAAAATAGAGGACCTCAGTTTCTGTGATAATATCCTCTAGTCAGCATTGTAGTGGCAAACTAAGTCCTTTTATCAGTACTCGGTAATGAATAATGGTGAATTGTAACTGCTAATTATATATCAACATTTTAAGTCAGACATGTGTTAGAATGAAAACATTTGCTTTCCTTGCTAAACGTTCTGTGGACTTCAACCTTTTAAGAGTTTGTCAGTAAATGTGTAAAACATTTGTTTGTGTTCTCTCAATATTTTATTTGAACTAATTATACATAACACATCAGATGTAGCTACTACTCAGACAGTATGACCTGAATGGATAACATGTAATCTCTTTGCCTCTTTAAGGTTTTATAGAAATTACACTACCTGTGAACAAGAAACGACATATATATATTTTTTTCCAGGAATTTTGTTCTTTTCTTTTAATTACATATCATTTCAATCATTGATGTATTTTAAGTGTTATATAGGTGAGTTATATTATTTTACATATCACAGCAGAATATATGAACAAATATTCACAAAATTAGTGTGTCATCATTAGTACATACTGATTTTTGTTACTAAATATAATATTATATCTTTGGGTGAAAGGAAAATTAGCTTACCCATAATTTATTTATCAGTTATGCAAAAAATAGAAGGGTACAATAGAGTGGAAGAATAACATATTGCTTATGTGTTACAATGGATAAAAGATAAAAAAATTCAATTTAAAGTTTTTATGGTATTATGAGTATGTTATACACAGTGTTATTTATATTATGCTTTTTACATTCCTAAATTAATCAAGAATAAATATTTTCAATCTATTTAAGGTCAAGACAATTGAGAAGTTACAGTACACAACATATTTTTTCCAAGTATTGATTCACTTTATTTTAGGAAACCTTGTCTCTTGAACTTATTTCATCTGAAAGGCAGAAACTCAAATGCATATGAATCGGGGTGAATGTATGTACAATTAAATTACTGATAATTCGGGGTCTTCATTTACAGTTTAAAACAACATAAACCAAAAAAACAAGGAGCACAAGCTCAGTCACCAAAACAAAATAAAATAAAAAGAGTCTATAAACTCATATAGATTGCAAGTGCTTTAGAGTTTAGATGATGGATGTCTCAATAAAGTATGCACTATACATGTGTGAGTATCTGAGTTAATTCATAATCCAAATAAGAACCCAGTTGATTCAGAACCAAAACGATAGCCCAAGCAATGATGTGAACGAGACAGGACTATCTTTAGCCTTTCTAAATAGACACAGAACTAGAAGTTCAGTGAGAGACTTTATATCAAAAAGTAAGGTGTACATTTTTTTCCTTGTAGTTCTACTCATAAACCTGCCAATTTCACAATTTCATTTTTTCAGGCAGATATGACAATTCCAATGTTTATAAGCACCACATTTTTATTTAGATTCCTAAATATAACCTGTTCGTTTATATATTTGTGTGTTCTTCCCTGGTTAAGGGTATTTCTAGCTTGGGGGTGGTGGCACAGACCTTTAATCCCAGCACTCCGGAGACAGAGGCAGGCGGAGTTCAAGGCCAGCCTGGTCTACAAGAATTAATTCCACAGCAGGCTCCAAAGCTACAGTGAAACCCTGTCTTGAAAAACCAAAAAGAAAAAGAAAAGCACAACTAATCAAGATCCAGAGTACTACAAACTATTCCTAAAGGATATGAAAAAAAATAAAAAAAAAGCAACTCCTAGGCCTAAAGTTTAGGGAACATTGCCAAAGAGAGGTGGGAATATTGTAAGAGCCAGAGAATCAGGAATTTACTGAGAGACTGGGTATACGAATAGCATCAAGTCTTCAATAATAAAGTCTTGACTTTATTTTGAAACAGGTTCCTCATCTTCTTCATTCGTTCTCTTCTTACCTGTCATCACTCTTACCCTCTAGTGACCCTCTAATACTTACTACTATATATTTATGAGATATTTTTATAAAGCTTCTACTATACCTCATGACCATTCTGTAGTTACTCTTTTATCTAATCCCATTCCTGACAAACTGCATCCCAATAGTCTCTTTTTAAAATAACTTTTTCTTCTTTCTCTGCCTCCTCCTCTTCTTCCTCTTTTTTTATCCTTTTCATGTTTCTCTCCCTTCCTCCTTCTTCTTATCCTTCTCCTTTTCCTTCTTCTTCTTGCCTCTTCTTTGTGATCCACTAAGTTTAATTAAGGCTACTTGTGTGCCCATGGATAGGAGGTTGTTTATTGAACTATATGCAGCATACTACTAAGAAAATGAATAATCTCTCTTCTACCTACCTTTTACTGATAATAGCTTCTCAGGAAAGGCTGAGGACTCATAGAAATACTCACTATCCATAAAAGAAGAATGTTGGCCATCCTCCTCTTTTCAATGTCCTATGCGGATAAACCCTGTTACTATGAAATTGTGAGGGTAAGGGCCATGTCATGCATCAAGACACAATTTTACAATACTCCTCTTTGTCATATGTACTAGCATTTTTTTCAGCCACTCTTCTGTGGTCTTTTCTGAGGCTTGGAGGAGGTGATCTATAATATATGTCAATAAATTTTCTTTACTATTTAATAAAATTAAAATGTGACTTCTTATGCAAATACTAAGAATATTTTAATATATGTATGTATATGTGCTTTGAGGGATAAAAATGTCAAAATATTGATGAATAAGAGATATATATGTATTCAAATAATAAAATAGTAAAAATCTTAGCTATTTTATTTCATAAACTATAGCAATTATTTTTTTTCAATAGATTTTTAAAGCTACTGAAAAACATTTATATTTGTGACTAAATCAGTTTTTAATATTATCCATTAACACCTTTGTTAAGATTAATGAAGAAATGTCATTTTTTTAAAATATACAATTTTCATGTTATATTTGTATTGATGAATTCTAATTACAATAGCGATAATTCACTTTCAATCTGGGTCTTATACTTGCAATCATTTAAAAAATAATTTCAGAATCAACAAAGCTGTTTAACTTTTATAAAGCTTTGAGTAAATGAATTTGGCTAACTAGCCCTCATCTATTGACTGAAAACCAAAGAAATTATTTGTATGAATTCCAGCAATTACATCACTTGAAAGAAATGTTTTGATATGAACAACAGCCATATGAAATTATGTTGAAAGTCAGTTTCCTTTATTTCCAATATGAAGGATCGTAACCTTTCAGTAATCCAAGCCTTCATTTTCTGCTAAAACCCATTACAAACCCAATTACATTTTGAAATTCTTATGTTAGTGCAATGTCAAAGAAAATGAATAAACATTTAATATGATTAAGTTTTTATTTCTAACCCATTTTATTTCAAATTCTAGTTAAAAAAAAAAAACCACAGTGACAGCATAGAAATCAAATTGAGTTACTTATAACTGAAGTCCATTACTAAGCCCAAAATCTTAGTACATGCCAGGAATCCCAATACTCTCTTGGAGAAGAAATGAAAGTTTCAAGTTCAAGATCAGGTCAGGATGGGTTAGATAAAAAAAAAAAAAGTACTTTAAACACCAACAAAAATGATTTCTTCAGGCATGGACATTAGTGATACTTACTCATCAGTCATAAGTTGTATACACACACACACACACATACACACACTTATAAGAGATAACTGTCAATGCAATGAAACTCATTCTTACAAGGTTTACTGTAAACCTACAGGTTTACAGTAGGTTTCACTTTGGTTGGTGATACAGTTTGAATGAGACCATTTTCATAGACTTCTTCAAAAGAAATAGCTTTTCTCAATACTAGTTGTTTTTCTTAAAGTGGTATAACCACTTCAACATAAGGAGATTACCTTATAACTATTGATGATTCTATACTGTTACCTAGTTTATTATGGGGAAAGTGTGGTATAAAATAACTTTCTGAATAAAATCATATAAGTTTCATTTAAATAAAAAATTAATATTGAATTTTTCTTGATTTTAGAAAATTTATGAAACATAGAATAATATTCCAATATAGTTGTAAATCTGTTCACTGGAAGAATATCAAATCCGTTTGATTTAATAATATTCCATCAGTGTGTCTTTCTGAGGAATGCCTTGATGCATAGTTTCCTTTAACACATGTTCATCTGAAATAGACTTTCTATACTGCATTAAAGTGACACATCAGAACTTTAATCAAAACTTATATAATTAATTGTTGTAATAGAACATTTACTACAATGAGCAAGTTTAATATTTTAATCTTTAACATTTTTGCCTCTGTGTCCTTGAAAATCATAGCTCACATTTATGTTGGTTTAAATCAATATTTATCTGAATTATACACATTCTCTGTAGACATTATAACTTCTGCCTTATATAATACCCCCTACATTTTGTACTGAGGGAATTACAAAGGGCAGATGCACCAACAGTGTCATTACTAATAGACCAACAAAGCATGCCAGCACTCCTGCAGACACTCTGGGACTCTCACCAATAATGTCTTTGATTTCCACTCACAAAACAACTTCTATAACAATGAGCAATATTTAAAAAAAAAAAAAAAAAACCTTACAAAATCCTCCTCTATATAATAGTTATCAGGAAACCTTAAGACAACTTTTATGGAAAACACCCTTTGGGAGAGATTCTGCTGTGCAAATACTTCTTGTCAATTCTCATACTAGTTTTGGGAAGGGTTGGGAGCAGTGAGACCCCAGATCCTGAATTTTTTGTTTTCCCCTGATCTGAGTGCCTACAGCTGCTCTGAGCACAAGACCTTCAGGAGTTCCTGATGGCAGGAGAGTGGTTTCTGGTGGGTTTGGCTGGGGCGTGGCTATCTCTATATAATCTGCCCCTGGACACAATAAAGGGGGCATTCTTGGGGAATTCAAAAATGCCCCGTGTAGCTGTTTCTCTGTGTGTGTCTGTGTAATTTAACCTCCATCCCCCTTGCCCGAAGTTTGCGAACTGGGTGCCAGCGCACAGAGTGCAGACACAAGGGCGCGTGCGGCAGGGAAGCTCGGAAATTTACCAGACAATGAAGAAAGTCAGATGTGGAATCAAGAAAAAAAGCATTGGGTGGAGTTGAGGTTTATTTATTAGTTAGGTAACATTACTTTACTCAAGTAAAATGTTTTGACTAGGGAATCACAAACATTGAGGCTATTTTCACATTTGGGGAGATTAAATGTGAAACACACAATGCCAGCTTTGAAGAATTTAACCCCACAGGCTTGCATAGAAGCTACAACAAGCAATAACCCAGGGTAATTCAAAAGTCACAGAAGATGTAAGAACCAAAACAAGAATTGATGAGCAAAATTAATTAAAAACATATTAAAAATCAAAGCATGAAATTAAATCAGCAAATAGAAATATCGGACTGTTTGGAACTTTTAGTACAATGTAAGCACAGGAGATTTTATTTTAGTCTGATTCTGTAACTGATTCATACAATTTTCATGCGTTTTTGCTTTCTGGGCCTCTTTAAAGAAAAACATCATCACTTGAGGAATCCTGATTCTTTCTTGGTTTTATCAGATTTTTAGTCTGAATAGCCACCACAAAAGATGTAGAAGGGGACCAAGGGGATTCGTATTGGAAAGGAAAAAGTTAAACTTTCGTTATTTGCAGATGATATGATAGTGTACATAAGCGACCCCAAAACTCCACCAAAGAACTCCTACAGCTGATAAACACCTTTAGTAATACGGCAAGATACAAGATCAACTCCAAAAAATCAGTTGCCCTCCTATACACAAAGGTTAAGGAAGCAGAGAGGGAAATCAGAGAAGCATCACCTTTCACGATAGCCACAAACAGCATAAAATATCTTGGGGTAACACTAACAAAGGAAGTGAAAAATCTATTTGACAAGAACTTTAAGCCTTTGAAGAAAGAAATTAAAGAGGATAGCAGAAAATGAAAGGATCTCCCTTGCTCTTGGATTGGGAGGATCAACATAGTAAAAATGGCAATTCTACCAAAGGCAATTTATAGATTCAATGCAATACCCATCAAGGTTCCATCAAAATTTTTCACAGATCTTGAGAGGACAATAATCAACTTTATATAGAAAAACAAAAAAAAAAAAACAGGATAGCCAAAACAATTTTATACAATAAAGGAACTTTTAGAGGCATTACCATCCCTGACTTCAAACTCTATTACAGAGCTTCAGTAATGAAAACAGTGTGGTATTGGCAAAAAAACAGAGAAGTAGACCAATGGAATCGAATAGAAGACCGTGATTTTAACCCACAAACCTATGAATACCTCATTTTCAATATAACATATATTTTAATTATGATTTTCACTCCTGTGATTATCCCAGTTCCTTCCCTCCCATCTATATCTATTTCTAGTTTTACTTATAAAACAAACAGGAATGTAAGGCATAGTAATAAAATAAAGTATAATAAGATAATAAAAAACAATTTAATCAGAATACAATGAAACAAACTAAAAAAGGGGCCAAAGAAAAAGCTTCTCGTGCTTTTTCTTTGGCCCGTTTCTTTCTCTTTCTCCCTCTCCCTCTCTCTGTCTCTGTCTCTGTCTCTGTCTCTCTCTGTCTCTCTCTCTCTGTCTCTCTGTCTCTCTCTCTCTCTCTCTCTCTCTCTCTCTATATATATATATATATATATATATATATATATATATATATATTCAGAGCCACAGTCACACCTACAGAAATCCAATATAATCACAAAACCTGACGCCTTAAATTAAACTAAGGGTCCTGCAAGGTACAAGAAAATAAAATCAAAATCAAAGAAATAGCAATAACAAAAATAAAGAAAGAAGCTGGGCAGTGGTGGCACACGCCTTTATCCCAGGTCTTGGGAGGCAGAAGCAGTCAGATCTCTGTGAGTTGGGGGCCACCTGGTGCACAAAATCAACATGTCTGTTCTTTTGTTCCAATACCATGCTGTTTTTATTGTAGTCGCTCTGTAGTACAATTTGAGATCAGGGATGACTTTATCTTATTAGCAGGAGTGTTTTATTCACCTTGGGTTTTTCTGTGTGTGTGTGTGTGTGTGTGTGTGTGTGTTTCCATATGAAGCTGAATATTGTCCTTTCAAGATATGTGACAAATTGTGTTCGGATTTTGATAGGATTGTGTGGAACATACATATTTCTTTATGTATAGTGACTAATTTTCCTATATTTATTCTATTGATCCATGAGCCTGAGGGAGCTTATCATCTTCTGATATCTTCAGTGTTTTCCTTAGAAATTTGAAATTTTTGTAGTACAAGAATTGCACTTGCTTGGTAAAGATCTCATTTTCTCTCAGTCTGTTTATCGTGTGTGTCTGTGTGTGTGTGTGTGTGTGTGTGTGTGTGTGTGTTTAGAGAAGAGAAAAGAGTGAATATGTGCAGATAGCCTACTTTTTGCCTGGGCTGAATTGTTAGTGGGTTCCCAGGGAATACCTGCAGGTTTGGGGGGCTGAGACGAGGGCATGCATGGGGAGGAAATTTGTAGGAGATATGTGAGATTTGCTTGTGATAGGGGTAGGGAGGAAGGAAGGGTGCAGCAGGTCATCTGATACAGAGATAGGAATGAGACTGGGGAGTTGTACTGGGGCAAGAGAAAAGAGAGAGAAGATTTGATAATTACCTGCCTGTCTCCCTGGCAGGTTCAGTTGGAGGGATCCCAAGATATCAAATTCAGCCATTTTTAAAGTTGATTTCCTTGACAAAATAAAAATTCTTCTGTTTATAGAAGCATGAAATACTAAGACAGATTTCCTTGTGATGCTGAGACTAACCATGTTCCTGACAGAGAACATAAATATTTCCCTGCTTTAAAATGTAAGGTTATTATTTGTAGACTGAACACATTTTCTTCCAACTTAATGTATTATTCTGTATGCCTCCTAAATGCAAAAAAAATATTAAACTTCCCTCATCTAATACTTAACACAAAATATACACTTGTTCCACACATGATAATTTTCTCTATATGAAAACGATTCTGTCATGAGAAATTTTCACATATTGGTAAAGTCACTAAGATTTGAGGTGACATTTGTCGATTAAAATAAATAGATAGATAGATGAATAGAAAGATAAATAATTTGTGAAATAATCTAAAAGGAAATACACATAAAACTGCCCTAAATCCACACTTTCCAGGAGACTTTGTTATGCTTTATTTGGTGTGTTTCAGAGGAAAAAACAACATTATTATATTTTCAGGTATCTTATAAGAAATGTATTAGAGTGCTGAAATCAATGTCCACAATCAACATCTGACCCATCCCTAATATTCTCCCACTCACAGTCTCAGCAAGAGTCTAACAAAATAGGAGCTCATTCTAATGACAAGATCGTATTAATTGGAAAACCACTGCAATTTTAAAAGTGAACAAAGTTAAAAACTGATTCAAAACTTACAGTTAAAGTAACATAATTTTATATGTTAGGATGTTTATTGAAAAAATTAGATTAATTTAAGGCAAATACAGGTTTATGTTGTTTCCCATTGATAAAAATTAAGCCTGGAGAAGTCATTCTAAAATTCACACAATGTGTCCATGATAAAAAAAAAAAAAAAAAAAAAACTACATTTCTTTTTCACTTTTTTCCAAATTCATTTTATGAGATTTTATGACTGTATAAAGTGTACTTTGATCATTTTCTCTTCCCTCCAACTCCCTACAGATATACCACATCTTTCATTCCTATTCAAATTTGCATCCTTCTAAGAATTCTAATCTGTGCTGCCTTTCGTAGTAAGAGGTCACTTGTTAGTTTCCCAACTGCTCAGACCCAAATCATAACACGGAAACTATATTAATTGCAACACTGTTTGGCCAATACTTAGGCATCTTTATAGCTAGTTCTTATATCTTAAATTAACCCATTACTATTATTTGTGTATCACCACAAGGTTTTGACTTACTGGGTACATTTCCTGCATCTGTCTCCTTGAGCAGCTACATGATGCCTCTCTGATATGGCCTACTCTCTACATCTCTGTTCAGATTTTCTGCCTGGATTTAGTCTGTTAAGCCATCAGCCAAAAGCAGCTTTTTTTTTTTTTATTACCAATAGCAATAGAACATATTCACAGCATACAGGGGGAATCCCACATGAGCTTTCTAATAGAGTAGATCATCTGGGCAGAGGACAAACCATTATGACTCTCTCTCCCAGCATCTATCAACTGTTAATAGATACTCAGCATTAAATGGCACTAGGTGCCTATTTACTTTCCTCATTCTGGATTTTGGACTGACTTGAACTTACAAAGGAGTTGTCTATGTTGTCTCAGTTATTGGGAATTTATTTATGAAACTGTCATGTTGTATCCAGAAAACAATTTCTTTGTAGTCATTCACAACATATGGCCCTCATAATATTTCTGTCCCATCATCCTCCATGATTTTTAAGCCTTAAGAGGAGGAAATATAGTATTCATAACTTGCCTAGGGATGAACATTTCTCAGTCTCTTTGTCTTTAAGCTTTGATCAATCTTAGATTTCTGTGTAAAACATCACCCATGATGTCGGATATATGCATTAATCAGCAAGTGCTATTGTAAGTCATTAGGAATTGTTTTATCACCATGTCCTTTAGCAGAATACTGGTAATAAGCTCTCCTCCATTATTATCTTTGGGCTTTTTATTTGAGAACATGACATCTAGTAGGGACATCATTACCATATTATAGCATATTCCTTTTAAACTATTTTTATATGTGTGCTTATACATACATATTCTTCTATAGTGCTATCATTTCAAAAGATCTTGTTTAGTTATTTTATTGTATTCCTTTCTCTATTCTACCATACCATGCTTTATCCTATTTAACCATTTCAATTAGTTCTTTTCAGCCTTTTCTAAAACTGTTGTCCAATAACTGTCATTTTAGGTCCTTTTCCCCTTTTAAAAAACTGTTACTAATTTTTAGACTTCTATGAATATTTCAGTTAAAATATACATATCTAAAGAGTCAAACATTGTATTATAAAATTAATAAAACATGTGGCAAATTTGTATTTCAGTGTCTAGGTTACCTTATTCAGAATGTTTGTTTCTAGCTCTCTCCTTCTACCTGCAAATTTCATATCATTATTATATTAGTAATAATATTCTATTGAGTAAATATGCAATGTTTTCATTATCCAGTCACTAGCTGTTATCTAGGTTTACATTTCTTAACTGTCATAAAATAATTAGCAATTAACATGACTGAGGAGGGTTCTCTATAGAAGGATATAGAATTTTGAGATATATGTCCAGAAGAACAATAGTAGCATCATGTTTTATGTCACTTTCTAGATATTTGAGGAATATTCATCCATATTTCCATAATGATTGTATGAGTATGCATTATCTCCAGAAGTTTGTAATTCTTTTTTTCTCTACATTCATCCTGACAGTTGTCATTATTTTTATCATAGTAGTTTGAGAGGGATGAGATCAAATGTCAATTTATATTTAATTTGCAATTGCCTATTGGCTAAAGATGATGAACACTTTTAAAAATATTTCTTGTCCAGTGTATTTTATCTTTTCTGAATACTCTGCTTAGTTATATACTCCTTTTTATTAGGTTGTTTCCTTTCTTAATATTCACTATGTGTATGTGTGTTCTTTATATATGCTAGATACTAATCCTTTGTCAGATATGTATCTTGTAAAGACTATTCCCCTTTTTGAAGGCTGCTCCTTTACTCTAATGGTTATTTCCTTTTCTGCATAAAATCATTACCATTTCATGTGGTCCTCTTTCTTAATATGAGGCTAAAATAGTGTGGATTTTAATACTGTGTCCTGTTCAAAATTTCTTACTTGTGCCATGAGTTCAATTATATTTTTTCTAGTTTTCTGCTATCTGATTCAGGGTTTTAAGTATCAATTTGAGGTTCTGGATCCATTTGTAGTCTTGTTTTGTGTAAGGGAAGGGTTGAGTTAAGGGCTGAGTTTCATTTTTCTTCTGTGTATCTATCCAATAAGACCAATACTGTTTCTTGAAAATTCTATGTATTGGTAGATTCTGTCAAAATCAGGTAGCTGTAGGATTGCAGTATTATGTATAGGTGCTCAATTTTATTCCAATGATTAATGAATCTGTTTTGTGGTAGTGCCATGCTGTTTTCATTACTATACCTAGAGAGGATGATTTGCAACCTGGGACAGTGATACTCCAACTGTTCTTTGATTCTTTAGAACTGTTTGGGTTATGCTGAGACTTTGTTCACATTGAGTCACTCATAGGTGGTTTTTAAACATCAAAAAAACCAGCCTACAAACCACAATCCCAGAGAATTTAGACAACAATGAGGACACTAAAAGAGATTTACATAGATCTAATCTACATGGGAAGTAGAAAAAGACAAAGTTTCCTGAATAAATTGGGAGCATGGGGACCTTGGGGGAGGGTTGAAGGGGAGGGGAGAGGCAGGGAGGGGAACAAAGCAAAATGTAGAGCTCAATAAAAATCAATAAAAAAGAATTAAGAATATTTCTTTCAATTTATATGAAATTGTTAACTGGGATTTTGGTGGAGATTTTGCTAAATCTGTAATTTGTTTTTGGTAGAATGGACATTCTTACCATTTTAATCTAAGAAACCCATAAAAATAGAAAATTTGCCATTTCCCTTATATTGTCTCCATTATTTGTGAATGTGTCTTAAAATTTTCATTTTACAAGTCCCTCATTTTCTTAGTGATATTTATTTCAAGGCATGTCTTAAATAGTTTTTATGTTATGTTTTAATTTTAATTAAGTTATGTGAGTTGCAAATTCTTTGTTTCTTTCTTGACTGAATTTCATTCAGTGGTGTTGTTTAATTTCTATATGCTTCTAGTTTTCTTTTAATATGTAATTATATACAAGCACAATATCAGCCTGAACTAGTCCAATTTAATATTTGAGAGGTTTCTAATATTCCAGTCACTTTTACTTGTCAGAGAGTTTAGCTATTTTTCACAAACTATTGCTTATTTTTGTATACATTTTGCTTGCTCAAATTTATGTGAAAAATTGACATTTTCCTCCATTTAAATCTCCTTTCTGTGTAGGATAAATGACATATTCACTTTAAAATTACTATTTTAGGAACTGTTAAGGGAAATCTTAACCTATTAGGGAATATTTTATAAATATAAAAAACTGAATAGGAAATGTATATCTAACCACTTAAAATACCAAATACACATTTTATTTCTTAAACAAGGAATAACAACAGGCAAAAAATATATAATTTGTAAAGAAAACTTTTATACAGACAGATATAATATCACATTTCTGGCTGGAAACATTTGATTTATCATATGAGTTGATTGGGTTCACGTATCAAAGTTAAAGATTCAGGGAAAGAACATTAGGTTTCTTTGGCTATCTGCCCCTAATTGTGTGACCACAAGTAACTTTGCAATGCAATGTCAAAGCGGTTTCTTTCTATCTTTTGTTTCCATTACTGGAGAGTTCTAATTTGTCTAGACTGTGGCAAAAGCTATTAGTGAAGTCATACAATTTAAAGAATAGAAAGTAACCTGCCATGTTCCATCTAACTCAGTCCCTGCTCTGTGCTCAGTGAGTGGCAGCATATGTTTATCCATTGTCAAAGTTGGTCAGAAATTAACGATGAAGGTTTGTGGTAAAATAAGATGTAGGTTCTTTAAAATTATACTGCATGACTGAGTTTACATACTTGACAGGAGCTGGAGAAAAACATGCAATTATAATTCTAGGTAAAACAAATCATTTTAGAAAGTCAAATATCCATGTAATGAATAGCAATTTACAAATGTTGATAAGGTATAATGTCAGTCAACAAATTATACCCTGTTTGAAACTATAGTATATTTTGCCCTGAATGTTCACTGCAGGCTTCTCAACCTCAGGAGGCTTTGCCTCTTCTAGCCCATAGAGACTGCACCATGAGTGGAGGAGATTAGGAGATACCGTCTTTTGTAAATAAAACTGAATCTCCTTGTCCTTCATTGTGACATCCAAAACACAGTACTTTATAGAATTGATGTCATTGCAAACACTCTGAAGAGGACTGTTAGTTCTTAAAATTAAGCTCATATGAACAGTTACCAGATTTCACAGACACACACACAAAAAAAAAACCAAACAAACAAAAATTACTCAGCTCCTTCATTATGCCAAGTATCTATGAATGATTTTGATAACTTATTAGCAAAAGACATAGTAAGGAAGAATTTAGAGTTATCCAGAGAATATGTGAGCATAATAAATACACAGTAACAGCTATCTAGAATAAATTCTCTTCATTTACGGAGAGAAGATAGTTAAACAATAAAATTAGTTTCATTGAGTCTTCTGGCACTTCTATCTTGATATGAATTACATACGCAAAGAATTTTTTTAACTTAATTGTTCCTACCATTATAATAATATAGAGAATAATTATCAGTCAGAAATATTTTCATTTTGAGAAATGCTTTAAGGTCATTTTAGTTTGTATATTTAGTTTGGGATTACTCTCCCTTATTCAATTTTTTAAATGCATAGTTACTCAGAGAATTAGTATGATTGTATTTCTGTATCTCAGGGATTCATGCAGGTTGTAAACTATTAGTTTCTTCATTATTTTTACATTGATGTGATGTAATACTTTACAGAATAAATTAGATGAATAAAAATATTTGTTTGGTCTCAAGATTTTAAAGGAATTTTCAGGTGGTTTGAGAGGCTCTATCATTTGTATCAAGTATATGGGGTTATCATGAGACTAAGGACTGTTTACATGGCAATATGTTTTGGGAGGTCCTTCTGTCCATGTGTTGCTTTTATTGGTTAATGAATAAAGAAACTGCCTTGGCCTGTTGATAAAGTAGAGCTTAGATAGGCAGGGAAAACTGGACTGATGCTGGGAGAAGGAAGACAGAGGTAGAGACACTATGGAGTCGCCAGAGTCAGACATGCTGAAACTTTGCTGGTAAGCCACTGCTATGTGGCAATATAAGAGTTATCCAATAAGAAGCTAAAGCTAATGGGCCAAGCAGTGGTTTAATTAATGCGGTTTCTGTGTGATTTTTTTTTTTCAGATCTAGGCGGCCAGGACAAACATGCGGGCCCTCCCAATACAGCAATAGACCAGACACATACTTAGAATGAAACAAACCTTTATTACAGCCTTCAGTGGTCTGGTCCTAGTGAAATACTCTTACCAGGCAAGATGACTCATAGCCCTCACTATAGTGTAGCACACTCAGATCAATTAGTCAAATCCTGGGCTTGATGGAGAAATGAGGTATTTAAGCTAATATTTCTATTTGCCTTATGAAACCTACATTTTTTAAAGCAAAAAACATACAACTAGATTTTGTTGCTTGATATCTAATGATCAGTGCTTTATTTTCCATTATATAATTTGACTGTTCATTTCTGTGGTGCAATTCTATGGACTTCAAAGTTTTTCTACAGAGATAATCTTAGCATACTGGAAAATTTGATGAAACAGTAGGTTTTTGTATTCTTTCTTTGTATAACATCGTTTTAAGTTTACTATTAAGAATTTGGAAAAATTCCATAGTGTTTTGTCTTTGTACTTTCTGTTTTCATGCACACAAAACAAGGTGTCTTAAGGGAAACCAGTGTTCATGCAGAAGAACTACAAGTTGAATAAGAAGTGTGTAAAACATTTTAGACCCTTAACAAGCAATCCCCTGGAGACAACATTATGTACCATCTACAACATAATTAAGTAAATGTAACTATTTGTAATTCTTTTCCGCCTCAGGGCCCAATGCCACCTCCACCATTTTTGTTTGCCTATTATCCTGGCCTTTATTGTTGCTGTAATTTCCTAAAGTATTGTACATTTCCTGGTGGATTTGTCACTGTACTTTAAAAGAATCCATTCCCTCTCCTCTCATGCCACTCTGCTGCCATAGTCCAAGGGACAACACACAGCATTTCACTCTTGCTAACAAACATTGCTGGTGAAGAAGCTGACTTTCTGTAAGGGAAACATTTCCATAGGCAATGGGTTTATGCTGCCTGGTGGGAGTCATGGCCTCATAACACCTTGACTGGTATTCTTCCTCATTCCTTGTCTCACTTCGGTGTAAGCTGTCTTCAATGGGGAGCGATGGCACAAGAAGGGGGAAAAATTTCTAGGTGCCAAGATCTCTACTCTGATATCTGTCAACAAAAACAAATGTCTAAAGCATTGTCTCTCTGGGGGTGGATTCTTTATTGAGTTTCCTCCCTGGAGCAAATGTGCTTGCATTGTAGAGTCCTTACTAGCAACCTTCCCCATGGTAGCACACTGGAGTATACTCCTGAATTTTTTTTTTTTTTGCAGAACTAGTTATGATGGACCAAGAACACACACACACACACAACACATACACAAACACACACGCATACATACATACACACAAAATACACAAATGACAAAACTAATGGTACAAAGTGAACAATATGAATAATGGTGAACTATACCTACATGGAAACAAAAGACCAAATACAAATGAACTACATGAACAAAGAATACTATTTACAAAACAATTTAAGTGAAAGTGTAAGTTGTATCTTTTTAAGCAAGTATCTGCTTTTAAAGCAATTATGCAAGAGCTATTTTTCATATACTTTGTTGATTTACCTCTCCTAGAAGCTAGCACAGAACTGCTGTGGGGGTAATGCTCTTGTACACTGTAAAGATTCATCACTTGTATTGGTTTAATAAAATGCTGATTGGCCAGTATCCCAAGCTGGACATCTAGGTGGGGTGACCAGACTAGAAATATTCTAAGAAAAGTAAAGGCAGAGATTCAGTCACAAGAGAGATACAAAAGCAAGATGGGAATGGCTTATTGAGAAAAGGTAACAAGTCAGGTTGCTAAATCTAGATAAGAATTATGGGTTAATTGAAATTGTAAAAAAAAAATAGTAATAAGCCTGAGCAATAGAAAAAAAAACAGTTTAAAATTATTTTAAGCCACTGTGGTTTTTTTGTTTTGTTCTGTTTTTTTGTTTTGTTTTGTTTTGTTTTTGATTTTTCGAGACAGGGTTTCTCCGTAGCTTTTTTGGTTCCTGTCCTGGAACTAGCTCTTGTAGACCAGGCTGGCCTCGAACTCACAGAGATCTGCCTGCCTCTGCCTCCCGAGTGCTGGGATTAGCCACTGTGTGTTTACTTGGGATGAATGTCTGTGGAACCAGGTGGGACAGAAATTTGCACCTACACATAAGAAAACTTAATGAAAGTTCAAAGTATAATTAGGAGTGACATTAGTTAAAGACAAAAAAAAAATGGCATTACATAGAAAAACAGGATTTCTGCTCAAATTTAATATATATGAATTCAGAGACATACGCAAAGCTGATTGCGTAGGAAGAGGATCAAGCTTCAGGACAGCACTGAGGATTCCCAATAAGTCTTTGGCAAAGCTTAGCTGTAAATATTCCGCTGTAGAAGACTCCTCCATTGAGATTAACTAGAAACAACAGACCAACATGTTTGGAGGTTGGCTTTCAGGTTACCTGAATGAGCAAGGCCTCAGTTTTAAACCTGAGAAGACACTTATATCTAGGAATACATCAACCGATAAAATTAAATTTCTTGTCATTATTACACAATTGTCTTTTCCATTAGCTACCAACAATGATAGCTAATATTCTAACCATTTGCATTTGATGGGATATTTTATGTGGAATCTTCTTAAAGCATGCTTTACTTTATAATGAACTATTTGTGTATTAATTTGCTCCCCATCTAGAGTGAGGCATTTAGAAAGACACACACATATCTGCCTTAGCTTTTACTTCAGTATTATGGTCTTCTATGGTAGACTTATCTGATCATAATTTAATTGAGATTCACCCTTTGTTTCATTTCAGTAAGACATTACACTTTCCAATATGATAAAAATAGTATATTAAAATTCTCCCTGTCTTACATATGGTAAATTTATGAACACTGGTTTCAGATGCTACCTCCTTATAAATGGATTGAAATTTTATTCATCAATTATCTGTCACATACAGGGGACAACAAGTTACTTGTCAGCTATAAAATGATATAAACCAACTGGCAGCAAAAAGGCCATCAGGGAGAGCCAAACACTTTGACCTTGTAGAGAAGAAAAGAGTGAAAATAATTGCTGATTCAAGACAGAAACCTTCCTGAATCAGAATATTCACATTAAACTTCCCTGCAAAGCAGCATTAATATGGTTGATAGATACCATGTTGTAACTAATCTAAGCTGACACTGACCTTGCTGGCATTACCTATAAAATTCTATCATACAATTTTTTTTTCAAATAATCATCCCAATGCAATGTACTGTCAGAAAAAGCACCCATCAACACAGCCAGAGGAGTTACATTATCTCTCAATTAAAATTCACAATTTTTTATTTCACTACTGATTAGAGAAAATTGTATATAGTCTTAGTCAATTTTGTGAAATTCATTAAGTAGGGTTTGAGTTTTGTCTATAATATGTTCATTTTGATACTTCATTTTAAAATGTTTCAGAAATATGTATGGTATACTTAAGTATCATGTGTTAATGAATAGCCCTAAAATTGCATTTTAGCTAAATAATAAAGTTATAATTTTAAGGTGATATATGTTTACTTTCAACTTTTTTTCTGAGCATCTAATATCTCAAATACAGGTAATTTGTCTATTCTGGTGCATTTAATATTTTAATGATAGGAATATATGGATATCTCTGTTTTGTTGTACTTTTATAATTTGCTGAATTTTATCAAACAATTATATTTGTACTTCATCAGCTTCCTAAACGCAAGCATACATTTCTTTGATATATATGTATATATATATATATATATATATATATATATATATATATATATATATATATAGTCTTAAAACTTGACATATGTCAAGTTTTAAGATTCATTTTAGATGAAACATATAATTAAAACTAGATTCAATGGTTGAAGTAGTTAAATGTATATTCAATTATGAATATTGTTCATAATAGAAAAATGTATTTTTTCTTAATTTTTAAATTCCTAAGTTGTTTATTAAGTATCCATAGAGGATGACACAATTCACACTGAAGGAAAACAAAAATAAATAAGTTAAAATATCTCATATTTACCAGGTCTAAAGGAAGTTAGGTTATAGATGCTAAGGTTAAGGTTGAATAAATATTTAAAATAATTTATAATTTGAAGTGGTTTATGTCAGTTTTATCAGCAATTCGAAAGCTAAGCTTGTTTGTTCAGAAAGAAAGACAAAATGAAACAAAAATAAATAATATTCATTAAACACAAAATAGTCTCTGTGCGTAGCCATTTCCACTGATGACAGCAAATATTCACCATGAATTTCTAATTAATGGATCAGGCCTGCAGCAGACCAGCATGTATGCAAAGCTTGTGTAGACCTCAATTTTGCTTTGTTTCACCAGATCAATATTTTGGCTTCTAATGTGCTCTGCTAAATACAGTATTTTCCTAAGTACTTTTAGGAGAAGAGAATCTCAATACCAATCACATATACACAAATTCTTAACTAGGACCTAGGAAGCAAGTTACACTAAATGATTGGTGGCAGTTTCTTTAACTTAATGTTAATGTTAATTATTATCATAGCATATATTCTTTTAATACCAATAGCTAGGATAGGGCTAGGATCAAGATCTGTATGTCTTAATCCAATCATATATATATATATATGATTGTGTGTATATATGTATATGTGAATATATACATATATATTTAAAAAAAACATCTTTAATTTGATTTATTTATTTATTTATTTATTTATTTTATTGAGAAAAGGAAAAAAAAAGTTTCCGCCTCCTTCCAGCCTCCCATTTCCCTCCCCCTCCCCCACTCTTCTCCCCCTCCCCCCACTCCTCTTCCCCTCCCTCTCCAATCCAAAGAGCAGTCAGGGTTCCCTGCCCTGTGGAAAGTCCAAGGTCCTCCCCCCTCCTCCGTCCATGTCTAGGAAGGTGAACATCCAAACTGGCTAGGCTCCCACCAAGCCGAAACATGAAGTAGGATCAAAACCCAGTGCCATTGTCCTTGGCTTCTCATCAGTCCTCATTGTTCGCCATGATCAGAGAGTCCGGTTTTATCCCATGCTTTTTCAGTCACAGTCCAGCTGGCCTTGGTGAGCTCCCAATAGATCAGCCCCACTGTCTCAGTGGGTGGGTGCACCCCTCGTGGTCCTGACATCTTTGCTCGTGTTCTCCCTCCATCTGCTCCTCATTGGGACCACAAAAAGGCAACCTACTGACTGGGAGAAGATCTTCACCAACCCCACAACAGACAAAGGTCTGATCTCCAAAATATATAGATAACTCAAGAAACTAGACTTTAAAATGCTAATTAACCTAATTAAAATATGGGGTACTGAACTGAACAGAGAATTCTCAAAAGAAGAAGTTCAAATGGCCAAAAGACACCTAAGGTCCATGCTCAACCTCATTAGCAATCAGGGAAATGCAAATCAAAACAACTTTGAGATATCATCTTACACCTGTCAGAATGGCTAAAATCAAAAGCACCACCGATGATAGCCTTTGCTGGAGAGGCTGTGGAGGAAGGGGTACCCTCATCCATTGCTGGTTCGAATGCAATCTTGTGCAACCACTTTGGAAATCAGTGTTTCGGTTTCTCAGGAAATTCGGGATCAACCTACCCCTGGACCCAGCAATACCACTCTTGGGAATATACCCAAGAGATGCCTTATCATATGACAAAAAGCATTTGTTCAACTATGTTCATAGCAGTATTATTTGTAATAGCCAGAACCTGGAAACAACCTAGATGCCCTTCAATGGAAGAATTGATGAAGAAAGTGTGGAATATATACACATTAGAGTACTATGCTGCGGTAAAAAACAATGACTTCTCGAATTTTGCATGCAAATGGATGGAGATATATTTCTATGTATATGTTCTCGTGGCTTCCATTTGATTTCATCATCATTTTCTACAGCCTCTTATATCTTTATTATGTGGTTTAAATATTTTTATAAATATTTTCTAAAACATCCAAGCTATCTTGTCTTCTTTACTGTTGTCATTTTGAAATATTCCAGAAAATGTTTGGTATTCAATGTTACAGGGTTTATTAAATCAGAAATTTTTCTTTTTATCTCTCAAAATTCTTTTATTTAGTCATTTTGTGCATGGAAAGCATGGAATATTAATATGGCTACATTGTTTTGTATATATTTTGAAATTTTCAGCATATATTATTGACCTACCAATTATACTGTTTAGCTAAAAATAAAAGGAACAACAAAATTTATAATTCTAACTTTCAAGTGGAAGGGAGTGCACATTCTTCCCAGTTGGACATTGTAGTGTCGCAATACTAATGCAGAACCTTTCCCAAGGTGTAGGACGTTAAGGCCTACCACTCCTAAAGGAGTCAACCTGGCACTTGCTTGGCACTGTCAGAGGTCCTGTTCATACCTAGCCAATGAAGAGTGAGCATGCAATGTCAATGAATTGAAAAACCTGGGTGGTGGCAGGGGTAGATAAGATTTTCCCTCTTTCTAAATAAAGAAGTATATATGCCATGACTGTCACACCTTCTTACCCTCTCTTCCAAGGATGTCATTAGGACCCAGGTACATCTGACCCCCAGAACAGGGACTTCTAACATAGGTTTTGACGTCACCTTTTCATAGTCCTTTTTTTTTTTATTGCAGCTATAAATGTTTGTGTTTTGCCTGCAACAGGTTCTAGTTTTCTCATTCTTCTTACTCGTGGTGCTGGACAGCATCCTCAGTATGGGCCCCTTGATGTGTGTTCTCAGTGCCTTCAGCAAGTAAGCACTGGGGCCTCCAGCCTTTCCTACTTTGTGCGGTCTGTTATGTTTGTTTGCCCATTCAGTTAAGAAAGCACTTTTTTTTTCCTGTTTCAGTTTGCCCAGCTCTCCATATAAGGGCTGAACCCCCAGGAGACAGCTTGTGAATTGTAGTGATAAAGGGGTGGCGGGCCGCTTCCTGCCACTTGGCCGCCCACATGGCTAGCTTATGCCCCGAAATAATTACACGAAAACTGTATTCTTTTAAACACTGCCTGGCCCGGCTAGTTCCAGTTTCTTATTGGCTAGCTCTTACATATTGTTCTAACCCATTTCTAATATTCTGTGTAGCCCACGAGGTGGCTTACCAGGGAGGATCTTAACCTGCATCTGTCTGGAGTGGGAGAACCATGGCAACTCCTTGACTCAGTTTCTTTCTCCCAGCAATCTGTTCTGTTTACTCCTCCCACCTAAGGGTTGGCCTATCAAGGGGCCTAGGCAGTTTCTTTATTAATACGAAATCACTCCCACATCATTTCCCCTTTTTCTGTTTAAACAAAAAAGAAAGGCTTTAACTTTAACATAGTAAAATTACATATAACAAAACAGTTATCAAGTAAGAATTACAGTTACAATATTTATTATTTACTTTATCTTTTATCATAACTAAGGAAAACTACAACTATAACTAACCATTTTTCAATTCCATCAAAGACTCCAGAAGGATATAATATTACCTAAGCAAACAAGAAATCCAAAGCTCTAGAAATGACAGAGACATCTTGCTGCCTGGACAGTAACCCAAAGTTCTTTTGTACCGTTGGGGCATTTATCTTCGGCCTACAGGCCCATAGTTTCCAGCAGACAGTTCCATGAAGCAGGAAATTCCAAAGACAGTTCAGGCACTTTCTGCTGTGTCCTGCAGAATGTCTCGTGAATTGTTTAATGAAGCAGGAACCCCGAAAGACCATCTCACCTTTAGGCAAGTTCAGCAGTCCTCTCTCTGCAGGTTCTTTGTGTCCAGTTTATGCATCATTCCAGGCAAGAGCAGTTTCTTGCACAAATGGCTATCAAACTCCATAATGAGCCTCTTCGATGCCCATCTTCCTCTTGAAGTAGATTGGTGCCACCAGGAGCAGACATGTCTCATTGTCATGAAAAGTCCTAAGTTATTAAAATATTTTAAATGCCATATTCTGCAGCCTTTGAGAGATGAAGAATGCCTATCTGAAATATACCTCTATATATCTAGAAAATCTAAGTAACATGGGCGCCACTCTGTAGTGATAAAAGCGGCGAGGCTGCGTCCCTGGCACCCGGCCGCCCGCATGGCTAGCTTATGCCCGAAATAATTACACGGAGATTGTATTCTATTAAACACTGCGTGGCCCATTAGTTCCAAGCCTCTTATTGGCTGGCTCTTACATATCGATCTAACCCATTTCTAATATCCCTGTAACACCACGAGGTGTCTTACCAGAGAAGATCTTAACCTGCGTCTGTGTCTGGTAGGAGAATCATGGCGACTCCTTGACTCAGCTTCTTTTTCCCAGCAATCTGTTCTGTTTACTCCACCCACCTAAGGGTTGGCCTATCAAGGGGCCTAGGCAGTTTCTTTATTAATAAGAAATCACTCCCACATCAGTGAATGCAGTCCCTCATCCTGAGACCCGGGTGGGCATATGGTTGTGGCATAAAGAACCATAGAGGTTCCCCATTAATCACAAGACATAAAGGTCACATACAATTTCCCATCCTTGTTGACTATTGTCTCCTTCAAAATGGGTAACCTCTCCACCTCCATGCTTTCCATGTCTGACCTCTCCATGACATCTGATGAGGAGGAGATGGACAGTTTATGCTTCCATGAAACAGAGCGAGGAAGAGTGAAACCACATTTAAAATTACAGGTGCTGCTTCTCTGTAAATTCAACACCTGCCTTGGGAGGTTGCACCTTCACCAAGTTACTCTTGGAATAAATTGCCTCAAAGTCTGCCTGGACCTAAAGGCAAAAATTTGCCTTGTGTGGCAATACAATACCAAGCCACCACAGCCCCACCCCACCCCCATGTCAAGCCTCAAAGGTCTGCAAAACACTTCACAGTCAACCTGGGACAAAACCATGTAAACCAGACCTTGATTCCCACTGCCATAGTTGAACTCTCACTTAACAGAAGGCAGTTAATGAGTCAGGTCCGAATTCACCTTACTTTGAACAGGTCCTCACTCAATAGTCAATCCACCTACAGAATTATTTTGATTGGTATAGCATGCTCAAATTAGTGCTGGACTTGACCACCTTTCTTAGCTGGAAATCGGGTTCAAGGATCAAGCAGAAGCCCAAGCATGAAAATCTTAATGTTCCAGTGACCCTTGACATACTTGCCAAATGAGGTAACTTTGTTCATCTCATCCATCAGGCAAAGATTGACCATCAAGTTGACAGGTTTCTAAACTGGCCTTCAAAGCTCTTAGCTGTGCAGTGATGGTGCACACCTCTAATCTCAGCACTCAGAGGCAGAGGCAGGTGGATCTTTATGAGTTCGAGTTCAGGCCATTCAACAAGAGCTAGTTCTAGGACAGGCTTCAAAACCACAGAGAAATCCTGTATCAAAAAAAACAAAAAACACAAGCAAACAACAACAACAAAAAAACCCAAACCAAACCAAAAGCAAAACAAACAGAAAGGCAAAAACACTCTTAAGCCATGCAACCTGCAGCACCCTTCTGCCTGCTTCCGCAATCTGGCAATCTTTTTCAACAGCCAGGGAAACATTTTGCTGAGTTTCTCACATGTGTCAGTGTGGCATGGGAGCAGAGAACAGACCCAGTACCCAACAGGGAAATGTTAATCAAACAATTGATTTGGGAAGGTCTTATTGCCCCCACCTGCAATGCAGTACCAGTGGTCCACAATGAGGGCATTCATCAAGTGAGCATTGGCCACAGGAGATCTTGACCAAGGTAACAGTCCCATTTCTGCCCTCATAGCTTCTCTGGACAGGCAGTATGCCAACAATATAACACAGGGCCCCCAAGTAGATAGTTCTTGCTAGGGAGGCAACAAACCAGGCTATCTTTGGTGTGACTGCCCCCAGACAAAACCTAGAACCAGGCGACTCAGTTGCAATAAGGGATTTCATTGGGCAAATGGCTGCAATTTAAACATGTTCCTTTAAACTCTGGGGGAGGGAATTCCTCAGACATGACAGTAAGAGGAGACTGATCATCCAATTTTTCTGTGCTCTCCAATGCTGATGATCTATTTCGATGGACAAGCTGTTAGAGACTTGGAGGACACGGATGAAGAAATCATCATATTAATATAAACTGAGACACTCCACTTACCCCATTGGAAATTTAGAGCTGGGCCAATTTAGAGGGGTAGGAGGCCAATAAAATTGACAACTTGCCACCCACCTGGTTCATTAGAAAGACCTTGATGGCAACAAGGGAATCAACCCCTATATCATTTTTCCGGTAATGAGAAACCTCTGGGACAGAGAGTGATGGCATGGATGCTGTTTTAACTACTAACAATAAAGTTTTCTTTCTTGACTTTCAAGTCCATGAAAACAAATGTTTGGAAAATCGTGATCCTAAATATAAGCTGCACCCCCAATTCTAAGCTCCACTGTCTCTCAGAAATCCACGATTGAGACTCCTAGCCACATTTATTGACATGGCTCTTGAATCAGGAGTCTGGGTAAAACAGTAGCCTATAGTTGAACCAAATGGTCAATCTTAAAGGAATTAGTTGTAGATTAGCTAAAGATGTGGCACATAGAAATGACCACAAGTAAACATAATATCCCTGTATTTGTTATTCCCAAGAGATCAAGATGCTACTGCCTCCTGCAGAATCTCCTTACAGTTTATGATCAAATTAAAAAATGGAGACCATACAAGCAAGCCTCCCTAACCCTAGTGCTATTCCTCCATCTTATCATATTTTAGTTTTATATATTAAAGATTGCATTTTTCAAATTCCCCTAGCACCACTTTGCTTTTCTAATACGGGAGCCTAATAAATATAAGTCAACCAAGAGATATTAATGGAAAATATTACCCTAGGTTATAAAAAATAGCCCCAAATCTGCCAGTTACATGTTTCTTAGGTCTTGGTGAATGTTCCCAAAGATGTCCTTTTAATCTATCACAAGGATGATCTCCTTCTGGAATATCTGAGTGCAGTCTAGCTGCAAAGAACCGCTGCAAAATCTTAAAAGATCTTGTGTCATTAGATCTGAAGGGGGTGCCAAGTAAGGTTAAAATGGTACCCCCTTTGCCTTTTTAGGCTTTTCCATTTTTAAGCAGTTTCATTCACTTTCCTTTAAATTGTAAATGAAGCAATTATATTCATTTTCATAACTACAACGATTATATGGCACTGCTCATTTACCAAAACCTTTCCTACCCATTCCAGATCAAGAGATGAGACACCTCTTTTTATTACTGGAGAGCTCCACCTTCTGGTCTGTCAAGGTTTGCTTACTCATGAGGCTAGAAATCAACTACAAAAGGTTGTGGCCATTCTTGATACCTCCTACCTACAACTCCACACCCCTTAGAAGCCCTTGTTTGCAATGATCCTCTGGGAACACAGTGAGCTTCAGGGAGCATTCAAGCAATTTGGCCGACTCGTATGAATATATCAATCATATTCTGATCTGTCCAAAGTCACCTCTAAGTTTAATTGACCCTTCCACCTGGGCCTTACGACATAAATGTTGGATGCGAGCCAGAGAAACTTGCTTTCCCCTTTTCTTTAAAGAATACTTAGAACCTCTGGGCAAATTCTCTCTCATTCCAGGCAATGGTTTCAGGATTCACAGGAACTATTGACAATAAGTTGCTAAAAAGCAGGATCTTGGTAAGGTTCTCTACATTTCCAATAAAGATACAACCCAATGCAGTCTATTCCTCCCCTCCCATCCCTCATGCCTCCCTGGCCCTTTCAGAGTCCAATAAAAACAGATATGTTGATTTAATCCAGTGTCCTGGCTCTAGAGATGTTACATATGTAATCCCTATCCCTGATTGCATTCAATTGGGTAAACTATTCACCCTACTCAAGGTTCTAGGGGAGTGGCAGACTGAGCCTGTTAACATTTTTGTTTTTCTGTTGGGCACTATGCAGGTTGGTCTTTTCTTGAGTCAAAGAATCACTGACACCATTACTAGTGCTATCCTCCTCATACAAAAAAAAAAGTCTTAATTAAGAGAAGTGAGTCCTAGTAACTGTCACATATTAGATTTCCCTCCAAATAATTTGGAATATTACTTGAGGAAATGAGGTCACAGACACCATCATATTAACAGTCAGTTTCGATCGCCTAAGGCAAACCAGGGCGATTCATCAGGAGTTTCATCTTCCTCCACAGAATTTGCATAGACTTCTTCCAAAATTACCAGTTTTCCAAAGTAAATGTTTGTTCCAGGCATGTGTCACTTGTGCTACTCTTGCCCCCTTAAGACTACTTCACTATTCAGGGTTTATTCCCCAGGCATTGTTTCCTAATGAAGTCTGGCAGATGGTTATTATTCACTATGCCTCCTTTAATAATCTTAAATATGTTTGTGTGATAATAGATACCCATTCCTCCTTTGTCTATGCCCTCATCCTTTCTGGGTTAGAAAGCCACCAATGCTATCAGCACCCTTAATTTGGCCATGGTATTTATGGGGTACTTTGTACACTTAAGACTGACAATGATCTTGCATATATATGCCTCTCAAAAATTCAATAATTTTCTTGGAGTCCTGAAAGGTTTCCCATATCACTGACATCCTCTGCAATCCACAGGGAAAAGCCAGTGTAAAAAGGACAACATAGCTCTTAAGAAACTATTGGCCAGGACTATCTTGCCAGAGGCTAGGAGAGATCCTCATTTGACTGTAACAGAGGTTATGGTCAAGTATGACCATCTGACCTTTCTCATTTTTGATGATATTGTGCCAAGCCCAGCTTCAAAGTACTGGGCATCTCTGCCAAGAAACACACCTGTCCATGCTGAGATGGTGAGGTTCTATGTCTCTCCAATGGCAGCTGCCACACCCCTGCTAACTTGTAGGGAGGGTATGCTTATGTTTTTCCTCAGACTGCCATAATGTGAATATGGATCTCAGTAAGAGATGTGTTCCTAGCCATTGATGAACCTGCTTCCACCAAGAAGGGAATAGCCCAGGATGGTTAATGTGTTTATTCCTCTTTCTTGCTCTCATTGCCCCCCCCCCAAATTGATTTATTGAGGGGAGAAGTTGTGATCTTTGACAATTCATTTTTGAAAAAGTTTGACATAATATAAAATGGCTATATGTTCTCTCCTGGATGCTCACATATGCCTTATGACAGAGTGATATTGTTAATCTTTATTTTCTTTAAATGTCTCTTGCAGCAGATCTGCGAGCAACCAACAGTAAATAAGGAAACTCTTTGATTTTGGCATCCTTCTTGCACTCATTTGCAGGAGGTTATAAATGCCTGGTTATCTGTAATTCAAAAGGCTACTGCCTAGACTCCCTCATCCTGGCAGCTCTCTTAGAATGAATGATCTTCAAGGGTTGGTAGTCAATTACAGGTAGGAGCTTACTCACAAGGCCAACCTAAGTCAGGCACAGTATATTTGCTGAGCCCTCCTGAGGTGGGATCAACAAGGGCTCAGCAAAATACTCTGGCTTCTGCCGAACATCCATGTAATTTACAAAAAAGGTGGATATATGTATTAACTTAAGGCTTACCAGGACAAAAGCAGCAAACCTGGAGACTGCCTAACACTGTCAGAGGTCTTGATCATGCCTAGACACTGAGGGTCAACCATGCGATGCTGCCTGAGGGCTTAGTAACAGCTGTTGTCAGAAGTCGTGATCATGCCTAGCTAATGAGGGGTGACCATATGATGTCAATAGATAGTAATGTCTGGGTGCTAGGAGGGCATATAAGGTTTTCCCTGTTGCTAAATAAAAGAATCTAATATGTCATTTTCAGTGGATTACTGGCTCTGTGTCACTGATGTCAGACCTTCTCACACCCTCCACCAAGGAGATGTTAGGATCCAGCAACACCAAGGTAAATTATTTAAGTTTTTTTTTTTAATTGGGTTACTGGATTCCAGAATTCTGCCTAACACATTCTGGTGTGGCAATTCCTTCTGTATATGTGTTGCTTTTCTTGGATACTGAATAAAGAAACTGCTTTGGCCGGAAGCAGGGCAGAATAGAGTTAGGTTGGCAAAAATTAACTAAATCGTGGGAGAAAGATGGTAGAATCAAAGAGAAACCATGTAACAACCAGAGGAGATATATAACAGAACTTGCCAGTAAGCCACAACCTCATGGTGATGCACAGATTAATAGAGATGAGTTGATTTAAGACATAAGAGTTAGCTAGAAATATGCATAAGTTAAAGGACCAAGCAGCATTGTAATTAATATGGATTCTGAGTGATTATTTTGGGTCTGGGATGCCAGGAATCAAACAAGCAGCCTCTTCCACAGATTGGCATGCCAACATGGGGCAGCTAAATCCACATAAAACATGAGAAAGCTTGGAAAGGAACTCTAGACACAAAAATACTAAGTTTAGCTGCATTTTTTTTTCTTTTTCAGATGGGCTCTCTTTGCTAGCAGCAAACAGGGGTGCCATGGCTCCTTTAAGAGAGGTCTTCCAGATTCAACATTAGAAGAAAATGGTGGCTCCCTAGTTAATGCTAGTCTCATAAACAACTCTGGCTCTTTCAAGAGGCCGAGCACTTGAGTGGATTTTGCAGGCAGTGTGTTGCAAGTTACTTGGTGGCAGACTTGGCCAGTTGATTACCAGAGCTGAAGTGGTGAAGATGGCTCCCACCAAGTAATCTCATAAGAAGTGGAGGAACCTCCACCATGTTGGACTGGGTGGAGCCAAAGGCAAAGAAGTCTTAGGACTAGCCAAGCCACTTAGCATTTTAAGAAGCGGTCCTGGTCAGAAAAGGATGACCGATATGCAATAAAATCAAATTGTTATAGGAAAGACATCTAAATAGGTCACAATATTGAGTAAATGTACAGAGGCTTAAGAGACAGGAAGAAAAGAATATAGGCAGGTTAAAAAGAAGTAAATGAGCTTTCTTTCTCATAATGTATAAGCACCTAAGTCTATGTAAGATGTCACTTAAAATTTACAATAATTTTTATGTAGTCATGTCTTAAGCTTTGTTGTATACACAGTACTGATTTTATTATCACCAAGGTACATTTTTGCAAAATGTACTGTGCTTAAATATGCCGAAAATAAATAGCCAGGTATCAGTTTCTAGAAGTTAGAACCAATAACAACTTCTTAGTCATGTTGCACCAGCTTTCCTTCCTGCTTCTAGTGGATTGACACCCTGCCGACCTGTTGTTTGCAAAGAACCCCACAGGTAGATAATAGAGGAGCAGGCAAATCAATGACTTTGAATTGGGAAAAGTATTTGCTTCTCAAAAAACAGTGTGGCTCAATTTTAACACAGAACAAATTTATTTAGATATCTTCACAGATCATTAAAAGCATTGCTGTAGATTAAGTTTATCACCAGGGAGACCTGGTGTACCCTCAGTCTGATTTCAAGAAGATATAACATTGTTATAAAGTGGCCTAAATATGGAAGAAAAGTGAGCTGATGCAAATGTTCCTCTTCATTGTTGATGAATCCCTATTTGTTCATATGCTCGAGCTTTGTTAGAAAGAGGGACAGTTGTGCTAGAAGGAGAATAACAGACACTTAAGTGATCTCCTTTGTAGATCTACATTTCATCTTCCCACAGATTCTATTACAGTGCCATTTCCACCACACATGTATGTGTACAAACACACATGCAATTGCATACACAAATATAACATACCCTGAATGATCTACTTATTGTCTATTTTATAACTCTTTCTGGTTATTATAAAATATGAACTTACCTATCAATGACAACTTTTAAAAAGGCTTTATTTTTGTTCATATAGTTCACAAAAATTACTAGTTATCCCAATCATATTTCCAGATATCATAAAATTAAATCTATAAGTAGCCTCCCTATTACATTTACAAAATATTTATTTGTCTGCGTTTCACAATCTCATTATAATAAACTGCAAAGATTGTTTCACATAAAAAGGAATTTCAATGATTTCTAACTTAAAACCACTTCTAATCTAAAGCAAATTTAAAATAATTTAAACTGCTTACAAAACTACAACAAAAAGTTGAATATTGAAAAGAAGCTAATTAGTATGATTTATGCTCACATTTTTACAGTAATTGTTCTGTGTGATGAGAGCTATCAAACAAAGCACAAACAAAGGATGTTAGAACTTCAAGCAATCAAGTAGACAAAGTAAATAAGACATGTTGACTTTTTCTTTTTTTATTGAATGGTCTATAAAACTGGCTTTGTGAGTGATTTGTTTTCTTACTTTGAATAAAATAATTTACCACCCCAAACTCACATTACTTTCATCTGCCACTTCATATGCAGTCGAATCTGTAACTGGCCTTTCAGGAAGCCACTTATCTCCTGAAATGTTTCAGTCCTTTTCAGAAAGAGTCTCAGAATCTTCGAAAATATCAAAGGGGAGCCACAAATCTACCACAGCTACCAAAATGAGAATATCTCTGAATGGCACATGGTTATTTGGTTATTTGGTCCATGTTTACCATGTGGGGTTTTCATGTGAGTGTCACATTCTGTCAGGTGGATCCTAAGGTAGCATAACATTTTGGGAAATGATTCACGTGGTTTGTGCTGGATTTTACATGTGTGAGTGGCTGTTGTATTGGACATCTTTAGGTGGGACAAAGTCAAGTTACCGCATACAGTTAAAAGAATGTTTTCAAATGAATCTTTTTTTTTCTCAAAAAAGCTGTCATTATCTATATGCTGATAGAGTTTACATAAGTATCCTCAATTTCCAATTTTAAAATTTGAAATCACTGTTAAATTCTTCACATTTTTCTTACTGACATGGCTTAACTTAATATTAACCAAGGAGGCTCACAGTTTGGACAGGTTGGATTATGATAGCAGCAAATGCATCAAATTAATGACTTAGCTTTCTACTACAATATGATAAAGTTAACCTATGATAAGCAATAGATTTTATTATTTCTGTTCATAGAATTCAGCACTAAGGGATAAGTATCTTTTTATTGTCTTTTTATTTGAATAGAAAGCCAGAAGATGAAGATTACCGTGAAACAATTTCTAAATTATTTTTAACTAATGTCTAACTTTGATCTGAATCTTTTCTTTCTGTTTTTCTATATTTATGTGTTTATTAATTATTTAACCACATAATATGGTTATTAGAAATTCTGTATTATCATAATTTAATATATTTGAGATTATGATGTATTTATATAATTTATATAATTTCTCCCATTTTAAAAATGACCAGCATGGATGGAGATAGAGACAAAGACCCACACTGGAGCACCGGACTGAGCTCCCAATGTCCCAAGGAGGAGCAGAAGGAGGGAAAATATGAGCAAAGAAGTCAGGACCACGAGGGGTGTACCCACCCACTGAGACAGTGGGGCTGATCTATTGTGAGCTCACCAAGGCCAGCTGGACTGCGACTGAAAAAGCATGGGATAAAACCAGACTCTCTGAATATGGTAGACAATGAGGGCTGCTGAGAAGCCAAGGACAATGGCACTGGGTTTTGATCATACTTCATGTTCTGGCTTTGTGGGAGCCTAGCCAGTTTGGATGTTCACCTTCCTAGACCAGGATGGAGCGGGAGGACTTTGGACTTTCCACAGGGCAGGGAACCCTGACTGCCCTTCAGACTGGAGAGGGAGGGGGAGAGGAAAGGGAGGAGGGGGATGGAAAAGGGAGACTGGGAGGGAAATGGGAGGCAGGGAGGAGGCGGATTTTTTTTCAATAAAAATTATATTAAAAAAAAATGACCAGCATGACATGATCACCCTATGGGTATAGTAGTGGTACACATATGACAATAATAACAACTCTCTAATTAGACATAAAGTCTTGATTAGCAAAAGGGAAATCATGCCCGACACTGAACATGCCAACTTATTGTTAATGAAGTCATGAATATAAGAGGAGCACCTCCAGCCTTCACTTTACCAATGCAGCATACTCCTTAACTACATTTTGAATATTGATTCTTATTTGCTGGTTGTGTGTCCTCCATAGAGGGTGGCCTCGCTTACTTTCTATTGCTATGTTAACATACTGCCCAAAAACAACCCGGGGAGGAGAGGCTTGCACATTCTGATGACAGTCTGTCACAGAGGGAAATCAGGGCAGGAACTCAAGACAGGAACTGAAGCAAGGGCCTCGGAATGCAGCTTATTGGGTTGATCTCCAGCTTGCGTTCTTATATGACCCACCACCTCCCCCTGACCAAAGAAATGTATGTTTGCAACCGAAGTAAACTTATTCAGAAAAAAATACTGCCAATCAAAATTGAGAGTTGTAAGGCTCACTCCCAATGGATATATCTACAAATATTTTCCATCCATAAGGCTAGGGAACATTGCAAAAGTAGGAGCAAAAAAAATTTAAAAGATGGAAGAAAAGTTTTTTTTTTCTATAAATCTGTGTATCCTAGTCATGTCAGAAGGTGCACTCACAAAATCTCACTAGCCTAACTATATCAACATGATTTGAACAAGGACAACAACAATAGATAAGACAAAGTGAACAGAAGAGAGGCCACAAGACATCATCCCTGTACAAAATTTTACAGGCAATTAAGGAATGCGGAGCGTGCAGGGAATACTCTTCCCAAAGAAAGAGCACACCATTTGATTATTCAATAACAAATGGTCAGCCTTGAAAACATACAAGTACGATTATAAGACTTAGAAGGTTATTTTTAAGAATCCATATATGTATGTGCACATATACATATATGCACGTAATAACAAACTGGAACTTTCTTTGGACCACAGAATCAGAATTAATAAACTTAAAATAACCAAAGACTTAAGAGTGCCTAGCTTACTGTGTATTTAAGCTCTTTTTTAGAACCTGCTTTAAAGAGAAGAATATAACATTAAATCTTACTTGCCTTGGATTTCCCATGTGATAAACTTTTATAATCTAAGCTAATGCATAGCTGTAATTTGAAGTTATGCACTCCTTGATGACCCTGACCCCAAGAATAATGAATGTATGTTTATCACTTGCTGAAAACAGCAAATAAAAAAGTTGAAAGTAATTTCCTAAAATCTACAATAAAAGTTTAAAGCAGCAATTTGTAGATATTGGATATAATGTTAGTTATCTGGGTCTGTTGGGATCAGTAGCAGCCAGTGCCTTAATTTCTTGTGAAACTCTGTTAAAAGTTTCTTTAAGGTATCACATTTTCCCCTAAATGATGCTTTCTGTATTGTTTAATCAATACAAACCTAAGATCTTTGTTAAGGATGGACAGATACTACATGCAGTCACAGACAGTTGTGACAGACATAAAAAGAAAGACCCAAAGTCAAACCAATTCCTAAGACAGCCCGTAGGCAGGCATAGATTCATGCAAGAGACAAACAGGAGACAGTAGGGAGCATGGCAACAAATTTGCAATGGGGTACAGCACAGATCCAATCTTAAAAGAAAATCTGTTGTTCTCAATATTTTTTTTATCTCTTCACCCCAACATATAGAAAAATAAATACTTAAAAGGTGATGGAATTAAAACTACAACTACCTTACATGATCTACAGAATATATACCTCTATACTATACTACCCTTTGAAAAATAGTAACACAGAGACATTGTTTCCCTTACTTTTACATAAGATATCATGCTATATCGAAAATATCCTGGTCATCAGAACTAGGGAACATTATTATGACATTTTTGTGTAAGGAGGCTGGAAATAAACATTTCAACACAGAGATGTCCTTACATCTCAATTAAACTTTTAAAGTACCGAGTAAGGTCTCAGGATGGCTTTTGATTCCTCTTGAGGGTAAGTATATACATCACCAGTTTATTCTCTAACAATAAAGTCTTCACTTTGTTTTTAAGTATTGGTAAAAAGCAAGCCAATACACAAACAACCTGAGAAATCTTCTAGTTTTTTAAGTATTACCCAAGAAATTGAAATTCCAGTAGGTTGAGGCAGCCATGACTAATTCAGTTTTAGTTTACCTAAGATCCTGAAACATTAATGCTTTTTTGATTGTTATTGTTTTGTTTGTTTGTTGTTGTTTGCTTGTTTGGTTTTTGCAAGATCAGAAAGATCTGCTTCTAGTACTCATTCAGTTGTGAGCTTTTATTTATAATGTTTTTTATTTTAACTTCGTTCTCTTCAATGTGGTTCAAAAGCTAATTAAAAATGCAGGTTGATGAGATATGTCTTGCTCTTATTTCGTTATCTGTCACCTCATAATTTGCAGGTAACCTGAAGGTATTTTGAATTGCACCCAAAATAATGATAGCTATTTATGTCTTCTTAGGTGGAGATTTTAAAATAGACAATCTTTTGAAGTGTCACTTTTTTTCTTAAAATGGGTCCAAAAAGAAAAAAAAATCATGTCTTTTTACTTTGAAAATGCCCATTAGTGATAGTCAACCTTTTGTGCAGTTGTACTGTTTACTAGCCTTGAACAACATAATAAAGCCTATTTAGTCAAGATTCAAATTATTTGAGGTACAGAGGCTTACCTCGTGATAATTAATTCCTCAGATGGATTTATAAACTTTATTATTTCTACATGTACTGGTAATAATATATTGAATTGTTAGTTAAGGAAATGGCTCTGTTGTTAAAATGGTTTGCTAAGCAAATAGGACTCTGGTTCACATGCTCAGAACCCGCTTAATTGCCAGTTAGAAAAGGTACACTGCCTGCAATTTCAGCATTCTGAAGGTGTAGACTAGAGATCACTAGGGCAAGATGACTTAGCAGTCATCAGTGAGTCTGGATTCAATTGAGTGTCTTTATTTCAATGAATAGAGTAGAAAGAGGTAAAGACTCAAGAAGTCAACATCACGATTCTATATATAAACATGTTCAGCCATACATACACACTCAGATATGCATATATATACCATACATGTACATGCATAAAGAAAAATATATTCCTGTAAAATTATTCATCTATAATTCATCACTATGGCAATGTTTGATATATAATCACTAATAATGAAAACAATTTGAATGGCTATCACAGTTTCAAGGCATTCAAGTAGTAAAATTGCAAACATTTTGGATTTCCTATATGTGATATTGGAATATGATGCAAATAAAGCACATGGAGATTATATATGAATCATGGAGTCTTTTCCTGTTATTCTCAGTGTTGTCCCAGAAAGTCTGTTTTATGCCTTTTATGATATATATATATATATATATATATACCAAATAGATATATATTTATATATATGCCTTGTTTCCTACTTCAAAATCAATCTTCTACTAATTCCATCCATCAACTCTATATCTATCCTGCACTGTGTTTCTTCTGTCAATGTAGAAACCTCTCTCTCCAATCTATTTAAATCTTTCCATTGGTGCAAGACTAGAACTTATACGAGGGTATTGGTAAAACTTTGGGAAAGTGCCTCCTGTGCTCAAAGTAATTGCACTGGTTGGACCACACAGCCAAATGAATAATACATAGTGAGATACGTTAACACTTAACTTGCTATCCTTCTATGTAATCAGTCTCTCTAAGTTTAATTTTCTTTCAATGGAACAATATAACACCCTCTCTTACTTGCCTTAGCTCTCGAACTTAATCACCTTTCACAACTTAAAATAATCCATAGCTTTAGTAACCAGTTATGTACTCTATTATGTTTTTGCCCCAGAGTCGTGCATATATGTGTTGTCATAATCATTGGCTGAAAGCAGCCCACAGGTTGCAAGGAACCTAACACAAGAAATCTCCATTTAAACGTTTTAAGGCAACCTGCTGAAACAGCTTAATAAAGTGTGTTCACATTCAGTTTGCCTCCGGATCAGTTTGAAATAGCAATGCATCCAAATCTTTACTCTGTAACACTCTACTAAATATTTCTGTAGGGTATCCCCATTCTCATCCCACGCTTGCTTTCTGTGTTGCTCAATAAATAGAGAGAAGTCTTCTATTAGTGACAGAAGACACAGGGAAGAAGGTGAAAACTCAAACTTGTGTTTACTCTTACTCAAATTCATTCAAGAGGAAATCTATGTTTTAATCCTTTCATATGAAACCCAGATATTTTGATACCTTTGAGCTTACCCTTAATGTATTTAACTGATGATATATGTGAATACTATTTCCTTCTCAACATCATCTTTCCTTTTACGCTTTAGTTCATAGTCTATTGCAAGAGGACAAGCCTGGCTATTCTATTTGTGTTAAATCCCCCCCACCTGCCATGTGGAGGTGAGGGAAAGAAGTTCTCCCCGTTCCTCTTCTTGCTACCTGAGGCTGGTGAAAGAGCGGATCCTGCCTCTCATGAGGTACAGTACGCAGGAGAATGGACCCTGCATGGCACTTGGACAACAGAGTAGAGCCGACCCTGTTGACAAGGGTGTAGGTGAACCAGCTCCAAGAACATGAGTATCGGAGATCTGTCCCCACTCTTCGTCTGCCATGGTAGCATGGGTGTGATAAATATGCTCCTCCAAAATGCCCTTGATACCAGTGATGGGTGTGAGAGCTGTCCCTGAGGTCATGAGCGAATGAGAACTGACAATGCCCCTCATCAGCTAGAGTACATGCAAGAACACTCCTAGATAAACCACCCCTAGTGTGGCAGAAAGGAAGATCTGATTCAGTCCCTCCTTGTCTGCCAAGCCGTGGCATGGAAGAGGGAAAAGTGTCTTCCCTCCCTTTGACCCTTGCCACCTGCAGCAGTCCAAAGAATTAGCCTGTTGGGTACACAAGATTGAGAGAACTGGCTCTGCCCTTCAGAAGCGGCAGCACTTGAGAGAGTAACACGGTATCTTGCCATGGCAACGCAGTAGAACTGGTGCTAGTCAGACAGGTGCAGTAAGAGGAACCTAAAAATGTGAAGTAGGCAAATTCCCCCACCGTTTGCTGCTAGCTACATTGGGTAAAATACTTAGGGTGGTGTTTGAGCGCTATCACTGGAGGTGAGGATGATGAAAAATCTGGTGAACCGATCAACCCAGCTATTGCCCAGGCCCAGAAACAGAGCTGTGAGTTGGTCCACCCTAACATCCACCTAATTCATGATCTACTGGAAGAGTCCAGTCCTGCAGATCCAAAACTGTAGGATCTCCATGACACGAGGAAGCGGCAGGATGTCCAAGAGGAATACCAGTGAGGGATCATCAGAAGCCAGAGACCTTCAACCCGGCTAATGACTCACTGCATTGAGGATTTGCAGGTAAAGATCTATGGACAAAAAGGGACACTATGTGACTCACTGTGTCACACTGAAGCTTCCATAAGGAGATTTTTTTCTTTTCTTTTAAATTTTATTATTTATTTATTTATTTATTTATTTATTTATTTATTTATTTATTTATTTGTGGAGGAGGAGATTATAGGGACAGAGGCAGGTATGAAGGGTCAGGGAAATTAATGGGGTCCAAATCCATGATGTGAAATCCAAAAAATTCAGTAAAAAGTGAAAATAATTTTCTTGACTGTTTCTCTTTGAAACAAACTAAGACAATACAGAAAACCACACCCGCTGAAAGTGCAGCGTAGCTGAGTCCAGTCTCAACTGATAATTCTAGAAAACAAGTTCAGCAGCTAATGCTTAAGGATCATTGCAGGAAAAAAGAGTGCAAGAGCCAGAGGATCAGGGAATTTGCAACGAAACTGTCTCTGTGCAGTGGTCTGGATGAGAACGATCCCATGGGATCATATTTGAATGCTTAGGCCCCAGTTGCTGAAGGTTTGGGGAAGGATTAGCAGTTGTGGCATTGTTGGAGGTAACTTGGTTTCAAAATCTGAGGACCTGCCCAGTGCTATCTCTCTCCCTCTATCTGCTATATGAAGATCAATATGAGGCTATTATCTATTTCTCTGGCATCATCCATGCCTGTGTGCCATCATGTTCATTGTTATGAAGATAATGAACTAACCAAAAGCTTCCAAACTTTGCATTCTTATTATATATGAAGCTTAATTTCTCATAATAGTTAAATAAAAGACTAATACAAATCTTTGTTTTCTAATAGAAATGGATACATAATATCTCCCAATTAGATTTTTTTTTAAAAAATTAACAGTTGTTTTGGTGATAGTGTCTATTTACAGTGATAGAACAGAAACTGAGACAAAATAACAGAAGCTACAGCCTTAAAGTCTCACCAGGATCACTACCTAAACATGAGCTGTACAGGGACTACACAATGGATATGCCAAAGTGGACGGGATTACCTTTGTAGAAGACGCTGGCCAAGAATTCACAGAAATATGTCTGCTTCTTCCTAGACATTTATGGGATAAAAGACATTTATGGGATTAAAGTCCATCAAAAATACTTGCTTTTTATTCTGGTCTTACCTACAACTATCTCTTCTTCATTATCTTCTCTTTTCCTCTTCCTCCTCTTTCATTCCCTTCTCTTCATTCATTTTGTTCTTTTTCTTCCTCTATTTCTGTTTCTCTTACAATTTTTCAGTTATTACTTCACACTTGTTTTTTCCTTATTATAATTAATATTTAGGTATATCTGTGTACCTTGAATATGAGTTTTAGAAACTTAATAGAATTTTTTCTTTACATGATTATTATCATCTACTAATGTATTATGATAACTAAGAAGCACTTCATCAGAAGCTAGAAAGCTATTGAAGATTTTTGCTAAATATTAGATTGTCTTGAATTTAATTTCATGATGTGGCATGAAAAGGGATCAAACTGTGCTAGAATTATACATTATTTTAAATATTGTTAAAGTAAGGTTATATAAAATTCAAATAACAATGTTCATATGGATCTTTGAAACTATTTATAGAAAATAAAAACATTAAATTTATCTGCACTAATAAGGAGAAAAGATGCTTTATTTTTTATTTTATTGATTTTTATTGAGCTCTACATTTTTCTCTACTTCCCTCCCTGCCTCTCACCTCCTCTTCAACCCTCCCCCAATTCTAAACTATTCCATGGTCCATCACTTTCTTCAGTGCTTAGAGACTTTCTTCCAAGTTCTCCTCATAATCATACTGTTACTGCTGCACAACTTCATTGAAAAATTTTGTTGCTTTTATTATATTTTAGAATAATGACTTTTCCTATTTTATTTATTTATTTTCTCATTACATGTGATTTTTAAGTATTTGCCATAAATAAAATCCTATAGTGTTAAGCTTAAACCAGATATACAAAGCTTCCAAACTTTGCAATCTCAATATATATGAAGCTTAATATAATTACTCATAATAATAGTTCAATAAGAGATTACTACAAATGCCTTTGTTTTCAGATAGAAATGGATACATAATATTTCTCAGTTTTGAGAATCAGAAATTTGATCAGCATGAGTTGGATGGTTCTTCTAATCTAAGAGACATTGTCTTAGATCATGCATCAGTAGTAAGGTGTAATATGGTATCACAGAGTCCTCTGAACTATCTCTATCCAATTAGTTTGTTAACAGGAATACTGGGGGGGGGGGTCTGCATTTGCCTGCCTAGGTCCATTCTCAAAGATACATGAACATGGATGTCCAATATGTCTTTTTTACTAGACTAAGAATAACATATTTGGCTTGAGGATTATGAGAAAGAATCAATATAAGTCTTTGCAGAAAGTGTGAAGCCCTTTATGCTGTAAACAAAACTTTCTAAACAACTGCTCTGTCTCAATTCTGTATAGGTTTGCATCAAATCAAATTTAAGGGTAGAGAATTTGTGTCTATCGGACATGAAAAAGAATCTGTCATTACTCTTTACTTACTGTGTCCTACCTAATACAGGAGAAGAGAGAAAATTAATATGTCTTATATGTATATGAATGAAGTAACTAGATACCATTAAAAATAAATTGGTAACTTGTAATTAGAAAATGAAGCACAGTTTTCTGAGTTCTCACTTTATTGGAAAAGAAATAATGTGTTGCCAGATGTTGACAACTTTTATGTTTATAATGATATTTGCTTAAAAGTTTTAATTTTTTGTAAATATTTATTTTATTTTGCTAATTAAATATTTATTTATATTTTATATGAAAAGATGCTATCAAACACTGTTGCCAAACATTCTTTGTTTTCTTAATTTAAAGTGATTTATGTATTTTCTTTGAAGAAATTAATTTTGATAAATATTAAAATCAAATTAATTAATTTATTTCAATTTATTATCTAAATGAGGATGCCCATATCATTGTATACTAAAATTAAAACAGAACATGATACAAATGTTGAGATCAATCTGCATACAAACAACCTGATTTATAGCTTTCCTGATTATAATAAATTCCATTACATTTCTCATTATATAATGTGTGTGTGTGTATGTATGTTTAAATTGACAATGTAATTTCACAAATAAGTGATAATTAATCATGGAATGATAGTAATTAATGACAACTCATTGTCATATGGTACTGATCAATGCCCTCAGGAAAAGGCTAAACCAAGTAAACATCCCTTTTGGGAGAAGGCAACCTGTAAAAAAATGAACTGTTACAGTTGTAAGACAAATAAGAGTTCTAAATGTGGTCCTCCAGAATCTTTTGAAATTCTTAATATTCCAGGCGAAAATGGTAGCAGGGAAACAATATGGGTGTTTAAAAAGGCTTTAACCATGTTTGGTAATCTGAAGAGATTTTTATTCACGTGAAAGGCAAGCGAGGACATTCAGTTTTATCAGTGACCCAAGTTGGAGTAATTAAGATCGCTTGGTGAGATATTAAACCCAAAGTTTCTTAATCATTGAGGTAAAAGAAACAAAACTTATCTCTTTCAAAATAAATAGCAGTGGTATTAGTGAACATATCAATTCCAATTAATAGATTGTAAAATAAAAACAAATTAGATCCTTAAATTTGGACTGTTGACAGTAAGGATAATTTCTTTCAGCAATGAATATTTCAAATCTGTCCGATTACCAATTTAAGAACACAGTGAGGACTGCAAATGGATTTGACATCCTCGGCATACTGCAAATCAGTTGTCCCTCTGCTATTTGCATCCCATCTGTGAACAATGTGAAGAAATGCAGCTGCTGCTGAACTAAATACTTCTCATTCTAATTTACATCTTTATTTCACCCGAGTAATGATAAGAAGATATTCAACAAAAAAGCAGTAAAGCAGATGCTATTGAGAATTTTAAAAATTTATCACCCAAGTAGACATTTATGAAACTAATAAAAAATTCAAAGTATCCTGCCTGATTTTTTTAAAAAAAATTACATGAATACAATGAAATGAATTGAGGCCAAGGAAGTAATTTCCTTCTTCCTGTGAGTGTGTAAATGTGTCCACATTTATGTGTTTGTGTAATCTTCTGGAGTACAACTATGACTATATGAAAGAAATGAAAATAAGATGTCTTTGAAGACAGTCAAGCAAATGGATACAGAAAAGAATTCAGCTAATAATCTTTATATTTTTTTTCTGCAAACCCTTTTTATTATGGGCAGGTTTTCTTATACCTACACATCTATTTTTCCAAATGCACAACTTCCTGCTCACACTATTTGGGGACTCTTCATTAAAGTTTTCTGTAGATAATACGTTTGGAAATATCTCAAATATCTTATTGGAAAAATTATTGTTAATAGATTGTCTCATTTTTCACTGTCTCATATCTTCCTTGTTCACAGTACTAACTCTCTTTCACTTAGGTCATTTATTGTGCTCAATTCTTCCCCTGTTTCTTTTTATGGTACTCATTTCTCAGGGGTTCACTCAAACATCACAGATGTGAACATTCTTCTAATTTCCTTTCTCATTCTCTTCTGATAATCAAAACATTTTTGTTTAATTCTTGTGATATTAAGTTGATTTGCTTTGTATTTTTAGTAATTCTGTAATTCAAGCAATACAGATTGTTATAAACTATCTCTATAACCCATACATATATTGTATATAAAGATACAGTACATATTTAATGCATGATATTTGTGTACTCATAAGGAATCACAGTTACCTATCCAAGCATGCTTTCTTATCACCAGAAGTTAATATGTTCAAGATAGAAAGCATCATAAATATACATTGTCAAAATTTAAAAAATAGGACATTTACAATTTGGACTTACATACTTAAGTAAATTTTACTGAAGTGCATATTTAATTTTCCTTAATTATTGAATTTCTCTTTCCATACTATAAGATATTTTTATTATTGATTGAATTTTTATAGGTAAATGAAAATAATATCAGTTTTAGATGTCATGCTATTTTTGAAATAGTTTTTAGTGCTTAAAGATTTTTCTCATTGAATAATCAATTTGTAAAGCAAAATGGTTAAAGAGTATTATTATTTTGAGCTATAGAACTTTGTGAAGTTTGCTTTTAATTATATGACTTCAGGGTTGCTGACATGGCTCAGCAGTTAAAACATATTTACAGCAAGCTTTACTACCAGATCTCCCTCCCCAGGATCTAAGGGCAAAAGAAGAGTATTGACATCTATAGAATTTCCTGGGTCCACTACATGCAAAGCATGGGATTCATGACATATACACAATGACCCAAGATGATCTAAAGGGTTTATTGGCTATGTATGTATGTAAACTTTGCTCTCTTCTCTGGATCAGCTTTAGAACAGTATCTGGAAAGTGAAGTAATGAAAAAATTTTGTGTCTATAATTTTCAAATTGAGGAAATTAAGACAGGAAGATTGTGAATTGATGAAGGCTAGTATCAAGTGCCTTAATATGAGATCCAGGCTAACCTGGTCTATATACATTAACAGTCCTTTTCAAAAAGGTAAAGAAATAACAAAAGGTGAGAAAAGGTTGTAATATTTTGCAACTTTTATAGAAACCAGACTTTAATAGTAACCAGTGTTTATTTTTTAAAAAAAACATTTCATTAAAATATAAAATATAATTCATGTCCTAATTATAGAGACCAAAACAATGATTCCAAATATAGTGGGAAATAGTCCAAGTAGAAAAAATTCTACAAAAAAATCATTCTTTTGGGAAAAATTTAATACACTTTTAAACCTTAGCTTGAAGTATGATTTTAAAACAAATACTTTTAAAAGTTAATGCAAAACTTTTGAAACATAAATGATTTTCTATATTCCTTTTTGTAGAAAGTATTACTGTAAAGATTTCCTTGGCATAAACATCATGGTAGTTCTTGTACTTCTGTTTCTTATATATTAGGTCATTTTCCATGGATTATGATATAGAGATGGAAGTATTGCTTGAAAAATGCTATTTGAAATAATTTTGGGGAAAAGATAATAATTATATTTGTTACTTTGGAGACACAATGGTAGCCATTTTGAAGTTTCTACATGTTTGCATACAGTGATCTGTAATTATTTTTCAGATTTTGAATGCCAAATATTGGGTTTCTGAGTGATGTTTCATTTTTATCTTTTTGAAGTATGTCTCCAAGCAATGTAATCATAAGAATCCAAAAACCAAATCCACTAATTTATTAATCATGAAAAAAAGAATTTACACACACACACACAAACAAATAAGAATGTTTTAACAACAATGAAAATATATGGAACAACCTAAACACCAGAAATGCAAGTTGCTTGACAATTATGTCTAAAAATGAAATGTGCATTTACAGTTTCCATGACGGCAACTTTGACAGAAGTGTCTTCTCATTTGATATTCACTGTTTGCAGTTCTGTATGTTACTATTTCTTCTTAGTAAACGATTTTCTTGCTTCACCAATTCTCTGGGGGAAGGATGGCAAAGTGTAATAATTTTTTTTTTTAGCAAGCACTACTAAGCTATTCTTCAAAGGTCATAGTTCTTAAATGAATGAAAGTCCATGAACCTAATTTTGCTAAGCTAATTTGTGACTTTATTATTGAAATGAAAGAAAGCATTATTGAAATTAGGATATCTCATTCATTCAAATGAAAAGTTACTCAGTTTTAGCTACTTTTTCTGTAAACGGAAACAACTTTAAAATGTGAATTCCATCAATTATTGAAAATAAAGGCCTTGAGGAGATATAGATCCTGGGGAAAGAACCAGTCAGTGAGATAAGTACATTTGACAAAAGCAACAAATGAGGAAGAATATAGAAAAAAAATAAATAACAGTTCTATAGGATTCTGAGTATGTGTATAAAAGACAGAAGTCACATAAAACCAAGGATATTGTTTCCCCGTGAAGAGAAAGAGACTTATGCCTTTTGAGAGACTGTTTAGAATCTCAGATTCATCTATCAACATTAACAATTGGTAGATTCTGAAGAGTGAGATTGAAGCCTTGGAAAGATAATAATTTTCTACTTCTAGTTATAGAAATGATAATTTTGTAGTAGAAAGAACTCAACAAAAGCAAAATAATAAAATAATATGACAAAACTTGGCCATTTTGCAATTGCTTTGTGCCTTGGGTCTAGAGACAAACAAATCCTAAGAGGACAGTAGATTCTAAGATATTTCTTTCACTAGAAATTCCAATAGAGGACGCAAGACTTCAGCCACAAATCGTATCAGAAAATTTTCAAGATTATTAGGGAGACTACATTTAAAATCCAGATATTTGGAAATATGAGAACACCAAGATTATCATAAAAATCTTTCTTGTTTTCATCAGTCTAGTAACAGATAAATCTCTTATTTGGGAACTTTGTATTTAACAAAAAAAATACAGTAAAGAAGAAAGACATTCCTGAAGCGGTCAAGAACCCTAGAGGTCAGTGACAAAGATGATATTTTGCAGCAAACTGAAACAATTTTGATGAGATTAAAGAAAAAGAGATATACCAAGGGTCTAGTCTGAAAAGCATTTTAGAATAATGAATTGTGTTTGGGGCCATTAAATGGGTATGTATTAAACAGAAGCTGGTATACAGCAGCTCACATATTCACAGCTACAGTTGGAGAGCAACCTTAGAACATGAATTACAGAGAGAAATATGATTTTAAGCTTCAAAAATATGTGAGAAAAATTTAGGAAAAGAAACATTAATGAATTCTTCAGATTCTGTGTGATGGGCTGATCCCCACTTATCACTGATATTCTCTTTGGGATGATTGAGTACAGTGGAAAATAACTGGAATAATAACTTAGAAAGAGATGCTAAGAAACATTCATAACATTTGTGGTACATTCCAAGCATGAATAATTGATACAGAAGAGAGCAACAGTGATAGAGACTGGGAAAGATAGAGACATACATTTAGCAAGCTAGATGAATGGATGAATAGATGGATGGATGAATAATAACAATAGAAATGATAGTTAGATAGATACATACATACATACACAGCTATGATAGTCAGAAAGACATAAGCCATATATATATATATATTATATATATGTGATAGATGGATAGATATGTGTATATATATATATATATATATTATGGATAGATAATGAGAGAAGGAGAAAGAAAAGAATACTAGTAGAGGGAGAGGAACTGATGAGAAGACAACAAATGAAAACCTCTGAGATTGGAAAAGCATGACTCATGAGATCAACTAACACTAAACAAATCCATTAGCCAGCTGACAGTTCTAATGAGAATCTTGAAGTCTATGCATGATATAGGTGATGGAAAAACATTCTCTTCTTACCATAACTCCACCAGTGGTTAGACAAAATGTATTTTAAAAAGAATACTGTGTCATTGATTTGACAAGAGCCATACCTTAAAAGCAACCTAACTCTCTCCCTGAAGTTGTTTGAGTCTTTCAACAAAGGTGAGGATTTATGCCTTCCTCCCCCGCATGCTCTAATTCTACCTGGCTTCATCTTTTGCAGGCCTTGAACATCTGTGAGTCCACATCTGTACCTGTTCTATTTTTGCTTGGAGTAGTGGATGTAAACCAATACTGACAAAGCTTTGTGAAGGTTTATAAGACCCAATCTTGCATTCCTTCTTAAGCATGAAATGTCAGGAAATGATATATGGCAATAAATTAATCTGGCTACAGATTTTTAAATATTGATTTTTTAAAATAAATTTAAAATTTAAGAAAGTTCTGTATTCCAATACCACAATCTTTAGTCAGCAATAGAAATCTCCACATAGGTCTAAGGAAATGATTAATGGAGAAAAAAAACAATATCTCCTCATCTTCCTCAAACATTTTATGTGCTCTCCTTGTTGGTCTTTTATATAATTTTAATTCTTTTAGATCAGCTTGATCAAAACAAACATTGCCATTTATGACATTTTTATTTCATAACCTTAAATCAGTCATCACCATTGTTTTGTATTCTTAAGAAATGTTGACTACCTTACAAAAGCCCAAGTTCTTTCCCTATATTCTCTGGCTTAATCAATCCATTTAAGCTTTTTATACACCATTTTGTCTCACTATATTTGTAGTATCTTTAATAAGAATTTCTTGGGTAAATGTAGTCATTTTCCAGTCTTCTCTAAAAACACGAGGGGCATCAAATTAAAGACATTCTAGACCTGATTTTCCTCATTATACTTGAACCTATTGGCAATCTGCAGCAGCCCTCAATGTGGCTTTGTGCTTTGTTCATAAGTCATCTTCAATGACTCTCTGTAATTCACATTATTGGCCTCACTGTGGAGAGGACAAAGATTCTGTGAAGCACCCTGCAGAATAATTTATTGCTTTACTGTTGCATACAGACAGTTTTATATACTAATGTGTTATTTCCTATTCTACTTAAAGGCACACTAGGGACAAAATAGAGTCATTTTTTCACTAACTCATAAAGCATGGGTTTGTAAATGTGTCAATCTATTAGAAACTATTGTAATCTTGTGGTTTATGCACTGGCCTTTAGAAAACATCATCAGAACTATTTCTATTTTAAGATCTTTGACATCTGAATCTGATGAATAAGATGAGGCAAGATAAGCAAAATAAGGCAAGAATAAAATAAAGCATGAAATAAAGCAAACAGCTATTGATCTGTTGAATCATAAACTGTTAGTGACCTAGGAAGGTATTTTGGGGGTTAAAGAATTAGTAGGAGGGATTCTGCAGGGGCTTCTCTCCCCGACTACTGCCTCTCTCTTCCTATCCCATCCCAGCTTGCGCCCAGGCACCCCTTCCCTTCTCTGGGGCCATAAAACCTCCCAGTTCAGCCTGGTTTGGGACTGGGACACCTGGTGAGTGCAACCTGGCAGGAGTTCCTTTGTTTCACTAAGTCTGCCTGCAGCAATCTAGGCCTTTTGTCTGTGAGGTCCCTGGCCAGCTAGGGGCCCTGATCCTGTACAAGAAGATCCATTGGAGAGCATTTGAAGAAAAGATGGGCAGGAGCCAATGCAAGAATTCCTCCAACATGTTTCCTACCAACCCTAAGGTGCTTCCCTTAATTAAGTTATGTGATTCCCTGCTCCTCTATCCAACCTTGTTTTATCCCCAATCATCCCGTTTCCCCAAGTTACCCCCATCCTCCCTTTCTCACTTTTCTCTCCCCATCTCCCCTTACTCCCATCCCACCCCACCCCCAAGATCTCAATTTTTTGCCCAGCAATCTTGTCTATTTCCCATAGCAGGGATACTAACTATATGTTTTTCTTTGGGTTCACCTTCTTATTTAGCTTCTTTAGGATCACAAATTATAGACTCAGTGACCTATATTTATGGCTAGAAACCAATTATGAGTGAGTACATCCCATGATCCTCTTTTTGGGTCTGGGTTACCTCACTCAGGATAGTGTTTTCTATTTCCATCCATTTGCATGCAAAATTCGAGAAGTCATTTTTTTTTTTATGGCAGAGTAGTACTCTAATGTGTATATATTCCACACTTTCTTCATCCATTCTTCCATTGAAGGACATCTAGGTTGTTTCCAGGTTCTGGCTATTACAAATAATGCTGCTATGAACATAGTTGAACAAATGCTTTGGGCAATGTCCCCAGATAGTTCCTTGGGCAGCTGAGGATAGGGAACCTGAAATGACCCTATCCTATAGCCATACTGATGAATATCTTGCATATCACCATAGAACCTTCATCTAGCAATGGATGGAGATAGAGACAGAGACCCACAATGGAGCATAGGACTAAGCTCCCAAAGTCCCAATGAGGAGCAGACAGAGGGAGAACATGTGCATGGAAGTCAGGACCACGAAAGGTGCACCCATCCACTGAGACAGTGGGGCTGATCTATTGGGAGCTCACCAAGGCCAGTTGGACTGTGACTGAAAAAGCATGTGATAAAACCGGACTCTCTGAATATGGCAGACAATGAGGGCTGATGAGAAGCCAAGGACAATGGCATGGGGTTTTGTTTCTAATTCATGTTCTGGCTTTATGGGAGCCTAGCCAGTTTGGATGTTCACCTTCCTAGACCTGGATGGAGGGGAGAGGACTTTGGACTTTCCACAAGGCAGGGAACCCTGACTGCTCTTCGGACTGGAGAGGGAGGGGGAGAGGAGTGGGGGGAGGGGGAGAGGGGCGGGAGGAGGGGGAGGAAATAGGAGGCTGGGAGGAGGCAGGAATTTTTTTTCAATTAAAAACAAACAAAGACAAAAACAAATAAAAATAAATAAAGAAAGAAAAATTAAAAAAAAAGAATTCCTCCAACAATCTGAAAAACAACATGATAACACCAGAACCCAGCAAACATATAACAGGAATATTTGAACACTTTAATCCAGAAGAAATAGGAAAAAAAAAATGACATTATGAAGCGATAGAGTCCCTTAAACAGGATGTGAAAAACTCTCTTAAAGAAATGGATGAGAAGAATAACCAGAAGTTTGAAGATATGAGTAAATCTGTAAAAGAGACCCTAGGAAACAAACAAAAAAACAATTAAACAGATAATGGAAATAGTTCAAGACTTGAAAATTGAAATGGAGGCTATGAAGAAAACACAAACCAAGGGCCAGCTGGATATGGAAAATCTAGGTAAACAAACAGAGACTACAGAAACAAGTATAACCATCAGAATATAAGAGATAGAAGAAAGAATCTAAGATGCTGAAGACACCATAGAGAAAATAAATGCACTGATCAAAGAAAAGAGCAAATCCATCAAATTCTCATCACAAAACATTCAGGAAATCTGGGACACAATAAAAAAAACCAAACCTAAAAAAAAAATAAAGAATAATAGGGATAGAAGAAGGAGAAGAATTATACCTCAAAAGCCCAGAAAATATATTCAACAAAATTATAAAAGAAAACTTTCCCAACCTAAAGAAAGATATTCCTATGATGGTTCAAGAAGCATACAGAACACCAAATAGACTGGATCAAAAAAAAATTCCCCTTGCCATATAATAATCAAAACACAAAATATACTAAATATAGAAATAATATTAAGAGCTGCAAAGGAAAAAGGTCAAGTAACTTAAAAAAGTAAACCTATCAGACTTACATCTGACTTCTCTATGGAAACCATGAAAGCCAGAAGATCCTGAACAGATGTACTGCAGAAGCTAAGAGACCATGGATGCAAGCCCAGACTACTATACCCAGCCAAGCTTTCATTCACTATCAATGGAAAAAAAAATATTCCAGGATAAAAACAAATTTAAACAATATGTAGCCACAAATCCAGCCTTACAGAAAGTAATAGAAGGAAAATAACAACCCAAGGGATCCAACAATGCCCACAATAACTCAGACATCTAGCAACCCTTCACCAGCACAACTCAAAGAAGAGAAACACACAAAATCTACTACAAAAAATGGAGTTAACAATTGCTGGTCATTAATATCACTTAATATCAAGGGAATCAATTCACCTATAAAAAGACACAGACTAACAGATTGGATGCAAAAGCAGGACCCAACATTCTGCTGTTTACAAGAAATGCACCACATCCACAAAGACAGGCACCTACTCAGAGTAAAGGGTTGGAAAAAGGGTTTTCAACCAAATGGACCTAAGAAACAAGCAGATGTGGCCATACTAATTTCTAACAAAATTGGCTTCAAACTAAAATCAATCAGAAGAGATGGAGATAGTCATTTTATACTCATAACAGGAACAATTCATCAGGATGAAGTCTCAATCCTGAGTATCTATGCCCCTAATATAAAAGCATCCACTTATGTAAAAGAAACATTACTTGAACTTAAAGCACACATCAAACCCCACACACTAATAGTAAGAGACATCAACACTCCTCTCTCACCAATGGACAGGTCAATCAGACAGAAACCTAACAGAGAAATAAGAGAATTAATGGAGGTAATGAATCAAATGGACTTAACAGACATCTATAGAACATTCCACCCAAATAGGAAAGAATACACCTTCTTCTTAGCATCTCATAGAACCTTCTTGAAAATTGACCACATACTAGGTAAAACAAAGCAAACTTTCAAAGATACAAAAAAATTATTAGTAACCACCTGTGTCTTATCAGATCAGCATAGAATAAAGTTAGAATTTAACAGTAATTCTCCTCCCAGAAATCCTACAAACTTATGGAAACTGAACAGTCAACTACTGAACCACCCCTGGGTCAGGGAAGAAATAAAAAAAGAAATTAAAGTCTTCCTTGAATTCAACGAAAATAAAGACACAACATACCCAAACCTATGGTACACTATGAAATTAGTGCTAAGAGGAAAGTTCATAGCTCTAAGTGCCCACATTAAAAAAATGGAGAAAGCTCACATTAGAGACTTAACAGCACAGCTGAAAGCTCTAGAAAAAAAAGAAGCAGCCTCACCCAGGAGGAGTAGAGGACTGGAAATAATCAAACTGAGGGCTGAAATCAACAAGATAGAATCACAGAAAATAATCCAAAGAATCAATGAAGCAAAGAGCTGGTTCTTTGAGAAAGTCAACAAGATTGACAAACCTTTATCCAAAGTAATCAAAAGGCAGAAAGAGAAGATGCAAATTAACAAGATCAGAAATGAAAAGGGAAACATAACAACAGACCCTGAGGAAATTCAGAGAATCATTAGGTCTTAGTTGAAAAGCTTATATGCCACAAAGTTGGAAAATGTAAAAGAAATGGACTTGTTCTTAGATAAGTATCATTTACCAAAATTAAATCAAGAACAGGTAAACAATTTAAATAGACCTATATGTCATGAGGAAATAGAAACTGTCATAAAGAACCTCCCAACCAAAAAAAGCCCAGGACCTGATGGTTTTAATGCTGAATTTTATCAGAACTTCCAAGAAGAGCTGGTACCTATATTCCTTAATGTGTTTCACATAATAGAATTAGAAGAGTCATTGGCAAATTCTTTTTATGAAGCTCCAGTCACCCTGATTCCAAAACCACACAAAGACCCAACCAAGACAGAGAATTACAGACCAATCTCACTCATGAACATCATGCAAAAATTCTTAATAAAATTCTGGCAATCAGAATCCAAGAACACATTAAAAACATTATTCATTACAATCAAGTAGGCTTCGTCCCAGAGATGCAGGGCTGGTTCAACATATGAAAATCTATCGATGTAATCCATCATATGAATAAACCATATGATCATTTTATTAGATGCGGAAAAAAGCATTTGACAAAATTCAACACCCCTTTATGATAAAGGTTTTGGAGAGGGTAGGGATACAAGGATCATACCTAAATATAATAAAAGCAATATATAGCAAGCCAACAGCTAATATCAAATTGAGTGGAGAGAAACTCAAAGCCATTCCACTAAAATCAGGAACAAGACAAGGCTGTCCACTCTCACCATATCTCTTCAACATAGTTCTTAAAGTTCTAGCAATAGCAATAAGACAACATAAGAAGATCAAGGGGATTCACATCGGAAAGGAAGAAATCAAACTCGCGTTATTTGCAGATGATATGATAGTGTACATTAGTGACACTAAAAACTCTAACAAAAAACTCCTACCGCTGATAAATAACTTCAGTGATATGAAAGGTTACAAGATCAACTAAAAAAATCAGTAGCCCTACTATACACAAAGGATAGAGAAGCAGAGGTAAATCAAAGAAACTTCACCTTTTACGATAGCCACAAATAGCATAAAGTATCTGGGGGTAACTCTAACCAAGGAAGTAAAAGATATTTGACAAGAACATTAAGGCATTGAAGAAAGAAATTGAAGAGGACACCAGAAAATGGAAGGATCTCCCACGCTCTTGGATGGGTAGGATCAACCTAGTAAAAATGGCAATTCTACCAAAGGCAATCTATAAATTCAATGCAATCTCCATTAAAATCCCAACAAAATTCTTCACAGACCTTGAGAGAACAATAATCAACTTTACATGGAAAAAAAAAAAAAACAGGATAGCCAAAACAAGAGATTTGACTCTAAAGGGGTTCCCAGGTGTCCAAGGAGATGTCCCCAGCTTGTTCCTTGAGTGGCTAAGGAGAGAGCGTCTGAACTTGCCCTATCCTATAGCCACACTGATGAATATCTTGCATATCACCATAGAACCTTCAACTGGTGATGGATGGAGATAGAGACAGAGACCCACATTGGAGCACTGGACTGAGCTCCCAAGGTCCAAATGAGGAGCAGAAGGAGGGAGAACATGAGCAAGGAAGTCAGGACCGCGAGGGGTGTACCCACCACTGAGGCGGTGGTTCTGATCTAATGGGAGCTCAGCAAGGCCAGCTGGACTGGCAATGATGGAGCATGTTATCAAACCGGACTCTCTGAACAAGGAGGGCTGACTGAGAAGCCAAGCACAACGGGACTGGGTTTTGATCCTACGGCATGTACTGGCTTTGTGGGAGCCTAGTCTGTTTGGATGCTCACCTTCCTAGACCCGGATGGAGTGGGAAGGACCTTGGACTTCCCACAGGGCAGGCAACCCTGAGTGCTCTTTGGACTAAAGAGAGGGGGACGGGGTATAGGGGGAGGGGGAAAATGGGAGGATGGGAGGAGGTGGAAATTTTTAATAAAAAAAAATAAGGAGGCAGAAAGAGAGAAAAAAATAACTACAGACACATAATTATATAAATCCTGTATGGGTGCTCAATATCCTACCTAACAAATATAGACGTAATAATTATAGAAAAATGAGGGAAATAGTATTTGCAATCTTGTTTTAGTAACTTTCCTAAAACATTGTACTTTACTCATGCTCTTGGTAAAAAGAAAAAAAAATACCTCTGCTACTTCTTCATGTAAATATTTTGAAGCTCTTAACTGCAGTGCACTGCGCCCCCTGTCCACGCTCTATGCGCTAGAATCCAGTTCACGAGCTTCCGGCAAGGGGCTGGAGGTTGAGAACACAAACACAGAGACAGACAGACACAAGGACCTCCAATCATTGGTACAAAAGCCCTTCTTTAATAGTACCAAGGAGGCTTAAATACCCAGCAGTCAATAGCCAACAGGTGAAAAGCCCATCCTGTGATCCTCTAGGCAAGGCACAGCTTTTAGTAACTTTAATTAGAAGGTGCTAGCAGGGAGAGCAGCTGAAGGCCCGGACTCCAATTGGTTCCAACACTTAACTTGCAGAAAATATGTTTAAAGTATACTTTTTATAAAGACCTGTTTCTAAAATATACAGAAAGCTAATAGCCAGCATTCCAAATTAATATCACCTATGGAAATATTGGCAGATATTTCACTAGAGAAATGATGCGGGATTACTAAACATGTGACAACTCATTCATTGTCATTAAACATGATCACCTGTATAATTCACAAATAAACTGCTGATTATCATAAAATCCTTAAGAGAGTTAATATTTTAAAATATATGTTAGTAGTAGTAGTAGTAGTATTTGGTAGCAATCACTAATAGGAACAAATTTCCTGTTGAATTTGAATTAGATGATAACCTGGATATTAATCATACAAGGCACTAATAACAAGAACTCTAAAAGCTATTGGCTTATGCAAAACTCAGGGATTTTGCATACATACCTACATGCATACCCACACACGTAATGCATGTAGGTATGTATGTAAATTTTTTGAAAAAGTTTCTCTGAATAACTTTGGTGCCTGTCCTGAAACTAGCTTTTGTTGACTAGACTTACCTTAAACTTAAAGAGATCCACCTGCCTCTGCCTCCCAAGTTCTGGGATCAAAGGCCGGCACCATCACCACCTGGCTCTTTCTCTTAAGATAGTAAACAGTGCCGGGTGTGGTACCACATGTGTTTAATCTTCCATGGTTTATTGTGAACCTCATGATTTTAGGAAACTTTCTACTTTTTAGAATTATACTATGATTTATATAGTATACAAGTTTAGTTTAGCATTTATATCTTTGGTTGTACTCTAGTGACCATGTTCATTGAACTTTACCTCTCTTCTTTAACAGTCCAGACTACATGAAGAGATTTGAGTCATAATCTTTGTGAGCAAGATGATGTGGGAGTCCCTTCTGTGTGCTGTGATTATCATTAATGAATAAAGAAACTGTGTTGGACTATAGCAAAGCAGAACTTTGGTAAGCAGGGAAAGCTAGGCTGAATACCAGGAGAAAAGAAGGGCAGAGTCAGAGAGATGCCATGGAGCCACTGCTGTAGATAAATGTGCTGAAACTTTGCTGGTAGGCCATGACCTCGTGGTGATACACAGATTAATAGAAATGGATCAAATTAATATAAGACTTAGCTAATAAGAAGCTAGAGCTAGTGGGCCAAGCAGTGATTTAATTAATGCAGTTTCTGTGTGCCTATTTTGGTTCTAAGCTAGCTGGGCAGTCAGGAATCATCAGGTGGCTCTCTCCCTTCTCCAACAGAAAGGCTCAGAAAAAAATAAATGGGCAAAGAAATATGAGGAATGCCAAAATTGTACAGGAAGTGGTGAAGTCAGTTGGTAGTACTAATCTGGTCTAAGCATGCAACCAATCCCACATATTTATGGAATTAAAAAAAATGACGCTTGAAAATTGTCTTCATCCACAAAGACACTTGTCTTTGAAATCTCTGATTTCAAAAACAGGTGCCTAGAAACTCAAATGGATGTGCTGTGTGCAGCTCTAGCACAGAGGCATTACCAGAGTGTTGTATACAGTATCCTTAGTGGCTAAAGAATATATATTTTTCCCTCCAAATTGAAGGGTGAACACCTAGATGCTGTAGAACATTGGGAAACATTGGTAAACACATTTTTTTTCTAAGAATTAAAATTGACATATGGAAAAATAAAGACAGATTTTGCTTCAACAGACTATGAAATTTTTAATTGTATGATTTGTGCGTTCATATTGAAATTAGACTTTTGAATTGTGTGTGTGTGTGTGTGTGTGCATGCACACATATGGGTATATGGATGTTTAATAGTGGATACACATGCATGTCTGGATGAATGTACTAGGAAGCCAGAAAGGAAATTTAGGAGCCATTTCATGTTATCATCTTTTGAGACAGGGTTTTCATGACCTGGACTTTGACAAGAAAGTTAGTGTGGATAGCCAGAGAGACTCAGGATCTTCCTGCCTCTGCCTACCCGTCTACCTTAAATGGTGGGTTTCTAATTGGATGCAATTCCATGGCTTTTCATGTCATGTCAGGGGTTGGGCTCAAGTTATCACACTTGTGCACCAAGCACTTTTCTTTGCCAACAGAGTTATCAAACCCTCTCTCTGTTTTTTTTTTTTTTTTTTTTTGACATATTATTGAAGAGAAGTCTTATCTGCCTCCTTTAATCCTGACAGGTATAAAGGGATTTCTTGTCACATTTTCTACTCAGATAGGAATACAATGTTTTTCATTGTATTTTCACAAATACATAAAGTCAACCAATTTTTATACTTAATAGATTTTTTTTTTCTGAACAATATATTTTCTGAGCTACGAGAAAATCTTTTCTGGGTCATTGACTAGAAAGAACACATTTAGTTTTCTGATTTTTCCAGTGGTCATTTTACACTTCACCCTTCCATAGTGCCAGCCGAATACAGAAAGAAAACCTAAGGAATATCTTCCTCTATACCTCTTTATGTTTCAAGTTTCCTTTCTGTCTTCCATCTTCTTTTTATTATTTAGTCTTATTTTATATCTATTATGTGGGGCCATTATGTTGATGTGACACAAAGATCATGAAAGATTATTTATATTTTCCAAAATATCTTAGAATGACATCATACATCTTATTTCTTTTTTTTTAAATATTTATTTATTTATTGTGCATACAATATTCTGTCTGTGTGTATGTCTGCAGGCCAGAAGAGGGCACCAGACCTCATTACAGATGGTTGTGAGCCACCACGTGGTTGCCGGGAATTGAACTCAGGACCTTTGGGAGAGCAGGCAATGCTCTTAACCACTGAGCCATCTCTCCAGCCCCCACATCTTATTTCTTATAGATGACTTACTACAATAAAAAATAATCATATGCCATAGAAAATTAAGACCAATTGAGTTAAAGCTATATTCATATATTGTACTTCATTATTGATAAAATTCCTTCAGATACTTACAGACCAATTGCTTTAAATAGTGTGTTCCATGATTACCACACCAGAGTGGGTTGTAGGGTTATACCATCTGATTATGAGAGTTCACAAATCACATTAGATACATAGGAAGACATTCATATAAATAAACAGACCTATCACAAACTGTTTTTAGCCAAATTGTGAACTGGGAGATTTCCTAAGAGAAATCACTCATGGTAATTATGTACATGCAATAATATTTCTTTAAAGTGCAACGTTTTCAACTGGTACCTACAACTCTTAAAGAAAAAGGAAAATAATTAGGTTTTAACATCCCTAAATGTGTGAAAATATACTTTGAGTATTTGTAAGTTTAAAATATTTCATAAGTAACTGAATTACAACTTTAAAGTATTACAAAGTCCTTCAAATACTGTGTCAATTAAATATTTAATATTTAACTTCTTCTCAATGACTTTTGAAAATCTTTTATTTAAAGTTCAAATATTCTAACTTCATACATGCCAGTGATGTTTAACAAATACACAAAGACCAAGACACTAAGAAAATTTTGTTTGTTATCTCCACATAAATACTTTAGTGATACATCATAACAAATATTTCAACATTACTGTAGAATTATTATTCTAGGAAAAAATAATATAAAATAGAACCAAGAGGGTTATACTCTTATAGTAACTGACAAATATGAAGAAATAGGATTAATTTGGGTACAAATATTTCAGATCTCAAATTTCTCTGAGATATTTTTGGCTTTCAGCCACACATACTTTTTATGCCAATAGCTTACTCAGTCAATAAGAAAATAAAAATTGCTCACAAGGGTTTATGTGAGGATTTAGATTTAGATTATATTATGACAAGGATATAAATATATTGTTGCTAGAAAGGTATGATTGCATTTCATGCAGTATGTACCATTGATCTTTCTGTCTATTTTTCATCTACAGGTATTTCTATCAATATTAATTCTATGTCTCTGTACTTGTTGGGTTTTATTTTGGCATTTTTTGTGCAATGTGCTAAATCTTTATATATGTCCCATTAAAGTTATTCCCTGAAGCTGATCACTTTCTTCTCTTTTGAAATCAAATAAAGTATATTTAATAGACAAGTAAGAAATAAAACACTAGTCTTAGGTCAAACATAAAGCTTCTTATGGGACTTTCTTTGTACAGGAAGATCTGACAAGATATAAATATTTGAAATCAATTTGCCAAATAGGCTTACTTCATTGAGAACACCTAAAAGCTTATCTCCTATTTCCATTGATTATTAACATGTTTGTGTGTATATATACATACATTTGTGTGCCCGTGTGTGCTTGTGAAAGTGCAAGTGTGTATCTGTGTATGTATATTTCACAGATGTGAAAATCACACCATTTCTAATGGAAGACTTTATTTCCAACCATTCCAAAACAAATGGCATGTAGGTTTAACCAGAAGTGTGCAACCCAATTAAACATCAAATTGAAATTTGTATTTCCTGAAACCCATTGCTCCATGGAAAGAATAAAATAAAGAAGTAATTAATAACAAAAGCAGTCAATCATGTAGGTGCCATTTAGAAAGAACCATGTGAGGTTTCAGAATATTTTCTCAACTCCATCATGAATCCTCTGTGGAATCGTAATGCAATGCACAGACAACAAGCTGACATGATTTCTTTACACTTTCCTAGTAAATGACAGACACTGAATAGCCTTAGCTTTTCCAAGACATTTGGTCTCTTTCTTAATTACCTAGGTACCTGTTGCATAATAAATCAGCAACAGGTATGATGTAGATTTTAGTTACAACTGCTTCAGAATAAAATTAGATTTTGGGAGCCGAGCGGTGGTGGCGCACACCTTTAATCCCAGCACTCGGGAGGCAGAGGCAGGCGGATCTCTGTGAGTTCGAGACCAACCTGGTCTACAAGAGCTAGTTCCAGGACAGGCTCCAAAGCCACAGAGAAACCCTGTCTCGAAAAACCAAAAAAAAAAAAAATTAGATTTTGGGGCACTGAAATTTGAGTGATTTATAATTTGTGAATGTCACAAATGATCATTCTTTATATTTATTTTCTCAAGTAACTAAAAGCAAATGTCAGATTGCATGTGGGCTATGAAATACAATTTTTGATCCCTGCTATAATTTTACCATCTTATGTATTTTAAATATAAATTACACTTGTTTCTATATAGAAGCTGTATTGTGCAGAGACAATCTTGTTATCAATAATATGTCTCATTATAAACAATTTTTGATATTTCTCTGGTGAAAAGAGTGTACTGTTTGGAGGCTATTGCCTGTTTCAGTTGACTTTCTCAGATGCCTATACACACAGGCACACAGGTACAGGTATTTTCTTAAACTTTTTATTCACCTAATATTTTTAGTCTATAAATGAGTCACAGATTAATTCCCCAAAGAACATATTGCTTATAATGTAATACCCACACAAATATATATGAGTAATGATAGATCCTTGGTTGTGTTTTATAAAAACAAGTCAATTTACACATTCATCCGTTGATGAACAGCTAACCTGATGCCGTTTCCTAGTTATAATGAATAGAATTGAAATTAACACAGGCATATCAGGGCCTCTGAAATAGGACTTAGGTTCCTTTGAGTTTGTGCCAGGAGTCATATGACTGGGTCATTATGGTGGATCTATTTCTTGTTTTTTTTTTTTGTTTGTTTGTTTTTGTTTTTGTTTGAGCAACTTGGAAACTAATGTACAAAGTAGCTGAACTAGTCTTTACTCCTTCCAGCAGCATTTAAATGTTCTACTTTTTCATCATCTTTTTGTTTTTATTTTTCACCATGGCATTTTTTCATTTTTTATTCATTTTATTTAACTATACATTTTCTCCTCGCCTACCCTCTCCCATGGTTCCCATGCTCCCAATTTACTCAGAAGATCTTGTCTTTTTCTACTTCCTATGTACATTAGTTCCATGGATGTCTTTCTTACATCCTCACTGTTGTCTAGGTTCTCTGGCATTGTGAATTGTAGACCTGTTTACAATGCTTTATATCTAAAAGCCACTTATGAGTGAGTATATATGATATTTGTCTTTCTGGGTCTGGTATACTTCACTCAATATGATGTTTTCTAGATTCATCCATTTGCCTGCAAATTTCAAGATATCATTATTATTTTCTGCTGTGTAACACTTCATTGTGTAAATTACCACATTTTCCTTGAGAGGCATTTAGGTTGTTTCCAGGTTCTGGCTATGATAAACAATGTTTTTTTTTTTATTACTTGATTTTTTTAGGACAGCAATTTTGTTTGGGGTGACCTGAAAAAACAATTATGCTTGAGGGGTTAAACCAGTCCTTAAAAAATAAGCATCATACATTTGTCTCAGTCATTAATCTTAGCCCCTTTGGTTTAGATCTGTAGGTTTAAATTGGAGGTTCTAGAGAACCCAAAAACCTAAAACTCTAGAGAGTGGAGGGAGGCTGGTTTGTTTTAAGCAGCGTATACATTCTGGATAGGTTAAATTAGGGTGGATATTTGTGTGTGTGTGTGTGTGTGTGTGTGTGTGTGTGTGTGTGTGTAATGGTTTAAACAAGTAGGGACTGTGGAATATTATAGATATGTGAAAAATTAATAGAAGAGTCAAACAAAATGTAGGAGATATAAGAAATCCATTTGGGAACCTATTACCTGGAAACCAAATTTGAAACAACAACAAAAAAAGAGAATTTAAGCATCTTACTGGTCCTAGAAACAATGTGTTACTAAAAAAAAATTCAAGGTTAAGAATGGGATATGTTTATGGATAATGTTGATCATGGAGTTCCCAGAGATTCACACACAAAACAAACCCCTCTAATATTTCTTGGTTACTCATGAGAACTGATTGATAAGACTACATTATTATAGATAGCACATATATAAGATGTTAACTATAAATATCACACAAAGAAGATGAAAGTAGACTGAAATTTTTGACGCTGCTGACTGCCTCTCATGGTGGTAGATTATACTATGAATGTGACAATTAGGCAATAGCATTAAATGTAACCCATCTGTAAACTCTAACAACTGAAATTCCAGCTTTCTTGGCAAAACACACCTATTGGCTCAATGTTGATGTGACTATTATTGAGATAAGCAATCATTCCCTAATAGACTTATGGCATACCTTCTGAGATATTATCCATGCCTATCTAGTACTGTGAACTTGGTACAAAAGCCATGACTGATCGAATCTTAGGACCTAGGGGGAAATCTATGATGATGGTTAGGTGAATTGACATAGCATCTATCCATCTTTTAAATATCTCTTTATAGACAAATGCTGATATCAGCCTTAGGCAGTCAGTGAAATCCCTCCTTGTAGTAAAGAGAGGGAAACGCAATGATGACACATGGCTGAACAAGATGCTTAGAATAAAGGACAATTGAGGGCTCAGCTTTGGGAGCACTTTTTCTACCAGACATTTGTTCTACCAATTTAGGCTTACGGAATATAGTGAAGAAGGTGGCAGAGAGTAAGTAAGAAATGGATGATGGGAAGAACGGCTATGAATTTCTGTCTTCTTAGGATAACTTGAACATGGAAACCATGAATTCACAGTAACTATGAATACTGATCTGGGTTTACAGAAATTAAGTTCAAGGAACAATCTAGTATAGAGGGAGAAGAGACTCATGGGTCCTTCCCATTTATTGCTGAGGTATTGGTAACCAATAGCCTCTGGAGAATAAGGAGTTATAATAAACATTTGAACATTCATTGATAAGACCCCCACGTTTTCAGTTAATTCCAAACTCAGAGTAACACAGACAGACCTAGATAAACACTATGAGACATTAAACACATCCAAAACTAGTAAAACTTGAGAACAAACAATTATAGGTAGGAGGATCCAAGGTCATAGAAAAACAAAACAAAAAAAATGGCAGGAGGAATGAACAGACTATAAAATGTATATGTAGAAAATAAATGGTAAATGGAAAGTATTTACTAGTAAAATCTCTGAAATGTTTTTTTTTTAATACTGGCTTCTCTAGCCAACACAAATATTGGCAACTACAAAGATCACATTTTCATAGAACTGCCTCTAAATGTTCAGGAGACATGTGTGCAGGTTTTTTTTTTTTAACTTGAGTGTGATTTAATCTAGAAAACACTGTTTTTTTCTTATTATTGAAAACATACATGAATAGTAGAGAAAATGTATGCACAAAACCTATAAGATGCTCTAGTAGACAATGGTAGGCCTATATTTAGTGCTTGTCACTGTCATCATACAACAGTTTACTAAGTACTAATTATATTAGATTTATAGTAATAAATTCTGGTTTTTTTTTCTTTCTGTATCTTTGCAAACTGTCTTAATATTGAGGGTGAGTCATTCTCCTCACTACATGTGATATTATGTGTAAAATATATTAAATTTCTTTTTAAAAGAACTATGTCTCATTTTCTTTATTGACATAGTTCCCAAATTTTTATTTAAATAAACATGCCTCTTTTAAAAAAAGATTATTCATTTGAAATTTAAGCACTGAAGAAGACACATTATTAAAAGACATAATATTTAACAATTTACTAAAATGCATTAAAATTTCAAAGATTGTTTGTACTTTGGCAGCCTACAGAATGAAAAAAATATCTTTAGAAACCCTACACCTGACAGAGGGCTGATGTCCAAAATATATGAAGAACTCAAGAAACTGGACATCAAAATACAAAATAATCCAACCAAAAATGAGGTGCAGACCTAAACAGAGAGTTCTCAACAGAATAATCTCAAATGGCGGAAAGATGATTAGAATAATCTACCTCAAGTCCCAGCATTACCACTCTGGGCCATATTCCCAAAGGATGCTCATTTATTCCCTAATGACACTTGTGAGTAGAGGCATTTATCCTGTCTGGTCCTGCATCCACTTTTAAAATAATTACTCAGAGGTTTACATTAATTATGAAAATTTGGCTAATGTCTCATGCTTAATAATAGCTAGCTCTTACATTTAAATTAACCCATTCTATTAATCTATGTATCACCACATGGCCCATGGCTTACTTCTGTTGCTCTGGCATCTTGTTCCTTTAGCAGAGCTGGCGTCTCTCTTCACCCTTCTTTTTCATGTGTCTCATTTAGCTTTTCTTCCCAGCTTTATTCTGCCTGGCTATAGGCCAAATCAGCTTTATTTATCAAACAATGAGAATAACACATATTCACAGTGTACAGAAAGGGTATCACACACAGACACTTGCTGAACTATGTTCATAGAAGAATTATTCATAATAGCCAGAATGTGGAAACAACCTAGATGCCCTTCAACTAAGGAATAGATAAAGAAAATGTAGTGCATTTAAACAATGGAGTATCACCCAGTTATATAAAAAAAATGGCATCATGAAATTTCCAAGCAAAATCATTCTTAGTGAGATAATCTGGAAAGACATACACAGTATGTCTCACACATAAGTAGATGCTAGATGTAAAAGATAACCATACTACAATCCACAGCTCCTGAGAAGCTAGAAAACAAAAAAAGACCCTAAGAAGTACCCATGTATCACCCTGGGAAGGGAGTATTGATGAGATCTCTTGTCTAAATTGTGAACATGGAGTGTGGTAAAGGGGAGGGGAAGCAGAATGAGAACATGAAGGGACCAGATGGATCAGTTATGGAAGGGATGGAGTGGCAGAGCAATGAAAGAAGTATCTTAGTACAGGGATTCATTATGAATTTAGGGAAGTTAAAATCATTGATTATATCATTGCTTAATATTGCAATCAATTTGTGTTTAATTGGCATGTACATTGTTATGTATCAGATAAGGCTATATCAGTGTGGAATAAAAAAGCAAGCATATAATATACCAATTTGTTAACTATACTGAAAATTATATGAATCTAACAAAACCAAATCTGCTAAACTATAAATATTGCTAAGAGATTTCTTGAAAAATAATAAAGGAATATGAAATGTTTAGAAACAAAGACTAGATTTCTTATAAATATATTTTCCTATGACAATTTAATCTATTCATAATTAATTCTGGTGACTTTGCAAAGTATCATCTCTCATTCCTGTCAGCTCCATTTCCCATACCTACTCATTTATTTTATTTTAGTGTTTGTTAGAATTTAAGTTGAATTATTAATATCATCTTAAGTTTAGAAGTCACCATCAAAGCCTGATGTTATTTTAAGAGTTTAGTTCTGTACAAATCATCTATAGATTTTATATTATTATAATAATATAATAATGATGCTTTGACTTTAGAAACTAGCAAGCTAGAAATGTTTTATATCATTGTAAGTAATCTAGAATAGACAAAAATATGAAAAAAGTTAGATATTTAAATAATATATTATTTACTATAACAAAAATTCTAGAAAAATATTCCATAACTGTTTTTATACTTAAATATATTTGATATGATAATTAGAAAATAAATTTGGATGGAAAATGCAGTATCCTCTGCTTAACAGCTATATGTTATTATATGGAATGAAAGAGATAATAACAAATATTTTATATCTTACACAAAAATTCTATCTTAATCTTTCAATGCCTAAAATAATCTTATATTTTCCAAAGGAAATCACAGTAGAGCTCTCTTTGTGTTTATTTGAAACTTAACCAAGAAGAGAATTATTACTTGAACATTGTGATCAGTGAACATCTATGCAAGCCATTGTTTATAGTGTGATGCTTATAGAATTTCCCAATGGGATGGAAAGTAGGAGACCAAATGTGATTGACACTGTAATCCCTTTATCACTGACTTTAGCCATAGCACTAAATGAAAAAACATTAATTCATTTTTAATGCCTGATGTTAAAAGTTCTTAAGTTGTAAGTTCAGTTGTATAACAAATTATGTATAAACATACCTTCCTTGATTTAAGATTCATTTAAAATATTGCCTGTTTTGTCAAATGTTCATGATTTCTTCTTTTTGACTTATCTTTACATCAGTGCTACAATAACCATCTTGTTCCAATGTGTAATCTTATACAATGTATTCTCCTGTTCTGGAATTTTTTATTAAGTTACATTTCTTCATTGAAGTGAGACATCATCATATATATGCAAAAAAGGGTCAAGACTTTGAATGCTGATTTGTACATAATTCTCAATATTTCATTGCAAAATAGTCATAATATATTCTATTGTTCTAATATGAAAATTTTATTTGTACTCTCTTGATAGAATGCAAAAGGCTCTGTTGTCCTTTGTTAGCAATATTGTGAAACGGCAAAATTCACCACTAGTCACAAGTGTGGAGACAGCATGGCATTTCCAGTCACAGGCTGAGAACTGAACTATGAAGTGATAAACAGGCAGAGATCTACTGCGTAGATCTAATTTATGAGACCATGAATTGACAAGTTATCAATGAGATATGGCGTACCTTCCCAGATTACTGAAGGATTAATAAGTTACATTATTTCTCTCAACCTTGCAGTGTGTCCATGAAATAAAGAGATGGTGCACATATATAGAAAACTTGAAAATTTAAAGATAAATACTAAATGTATACATGAATAAAAATAGCTGTACATTATGTCCTATAAAATTTATGGAAATCAAAATATATAATAAGCCTTAAATATTTAATAAATGCAGACATTTGAAAACAAGTGATGACTGTCATGTCATATTAACACTCATATTAACATTGTAAGTATATGAAACTACTTCATTTATAAAATATGCAACAGTTAGCAAAATAAATTTTTTTTTTGGACTCTCAAACCACACAAGAAGATTTCTGAGAGGAGAGTGACAATTTGGGTAAACACAGATTGTAGTCGCTATATTTTTTTAATTTATTTATTTATTAATTAATTAAAGATTTCTGTCTCTTGCCCACCGCCGCCTCCCCTTTCCCTCCCCCTCCCCCAAACAAGTCCCCCTCCCTCGTCAGCCCAAAGAGCAATCAGGATTCCCTGCCCTGTGTGAAGTCCAAGGACCACCCACCTCCATCCAGGTCTAGTAAGGTGAGCATCCAAACTGCCTAGGCTCCCACAAAACCAATAGGTGCAGTATGATCAAAAACCCATTGCCTTTGTTCTTGGGGTCTCAGTAGTCCTCATTGTTCGCTATGTTCAGCGAGACCGGTTTTAACCCAGTCTTTTTCAGATCCAGGCCAGCTGGCCTTGGTGAGTTCCCGATAGGACATCCCCATTGTCTCAGTGTGTGGGTGCACCCCTCGCGGTCCTGAGTTCCTTGCTCGTGCTCTCTCTCCTCCTGCTCCTGATTTGGACCTTGAGATTTCAGTCTGGTGCTCCAATGTGGGTCTCTGTCTCTGTCTCCTTTCATCGCCTGATGAAGGTTAATATTCAGGAGGATGCCTATATGTTTTTCTTTGGGTTCTCCTTCTTATTAAGCTTCTCTAAGAACCCGAATTATAGGTTCAATGTCCTTTATTTATGGCTAGAAACCAAATATGAGTGAGTACATCCCATGTTCCTCTTTTTGGGTCTGGCTTACCTCACTCAGGATAGTGTTTTCTATTTCCATCCATTTGCCTGCAAACTTCAAGAAGTCCTTGATTTTTACTGCTGAGTAGTACTCTAATATGTATATATTCCATACTTTCTTCATCCATTCTTCATTTGAAGGGCATCTAGGTTGTTTCCAGGTCTGGCTATTACAAACAATGCTGATATGAACATAGTAGAGCATAAACTTTTGTTGTATGATAAGGCCTCTCTTGGGTATATTCCCAAGAGTGGTATTTCTGGGTCCAGGGGTAGGTTGATCCCGAATTTCCTGAGAAACCTCCACACTGCGTTCCAGAGTGGTTGCACAAGTTTGCATTTCCACCAGCAATGGATGAGTGTACCCCTTTCTCCACAACCTCTCCAGCAAAGGCTATCATTGGTGTTTTTGATTTTAGCCATTCTGACAGGTGTAAGATGGTATCTTAAAGTTGTCTTGATTTGCATTTCCCTGATTGCTATGGAAGTTGAGCATGACCTTAGGTTTCCTTTGGCCATTTGAACTTCTGTTGAGAGATCTCTGTTCAGCTCAGTGCCCCATTTTATAATTGGGTTGATTAGCCTTTTACAGTCTAGTTTCTTGAGTTCTTTATATATTTTGGAGATCAGACCTTGGTGAAGATTATCTCCCAGTCAGTGGGTTGCCTTTCTGTCTTAGCAACAGTATCCTTTGCTTTACAGAAACTTCTCAGTCTCAGGAGGTCCCGTTTATTCAATGAGGCCCTTACTGTCTGTGCTGCTGAGTTTATACGTAGGAAGTGGTCTCCTGTGCCCACTTGTTGTAGAGTACTTCCCACTTTCTCTTCTATCAGGTTCAGTGTGTTCAGACTGATATTGAGGTCTTTAATCCACTTGGACTTGAGTTTTGTGCATGGTGATAGATATGGATCTATTTTCATTCTTCTACAGATTGACATCCAGTTTTGCCAGCACAATTTGTTGAAGATGCTCTCTTTTTTCCATTGTATACTTTTAGCTCCTTTATCGAAAATCAGGTGTTCATAGGTTTGTGGGTTAAAGTCAGGGTCTTCTATTCGATTCCATTGGTCGACTTCTCTGTTTTTATTCCAATACCAAGCTGTTTTCAATACTGTAGCTCTGTAATAGAGTTTGAAGTCAGGGATGGTAATGCCTCCAGACGTTCCTTTATTGTATAAGATTGTTTTGGCTATCCTGGGTTTTTTGTTTTTCCATATAAAGTTGATTATTGTCTTCTCCAGATCTGTGAAGAATTTTGATGGGATTTTGATGGGGATTGCATTGAATCTATAGATTGCTTTTGGTAGAATTGCCATTTTCACTATGTTGATCCTCCCAATCCAAGAGCAGGGGAGATCCTTCCATTTTCTGGTGTCCTCTTCTATTTCTTTCTTCAAAGACTTAAAGTTCTTGTCAAATAGATCTTTCACTTCCTTGGTCAGGGTTACCCCAAGATATTTTATGCTCTTTTTGGCTATTGTGAAAGGTGATGCTTCTCTGATTTCCCTCTCTGTTTCTTTATCCTTAGTGTATAGGAAGGCAACTGATTTTTTTGGAGTTGATCTTGTATCCTAAACTAAAGGTGTTTATTAGCTGTAGGAGTTCTTTGGTGGAGTTTTTGGGGTCGCTTATGTATACTATCATATCATCTGCAAATAACGAAAGCTTAACTTCTTCCTTTCCAATACGAATCCCCTTGATCCCCTTTTGTTGTCTTATTGCTATTGCTAGAACTTCAAGCACTATATTGTAGAGGTATGGTGAGAGTGGACAGCCTTGTCGTGTTCCTGATTTTAGTGGTACGGCTTTGAGTTTTTCTCCATTTAATTTAATGTTAGCTGTCGGCTTGCTGTAAATAGATTTTATTATATTTAGGTATGATCCTTGTATCCCTAGTCTCTCCAATACCTTTATCATAAAGGGGTGTTGAATTTTGTCGAATGCTTTTTCAGCATCTAATGAAATGATCATATGTTTTTTTTTCTTTTCAGTTTATTTATATGGTGGATTACATTGATAGATTTTCATATGTTGAACCAGCCCTGCATCTCTGGGATGAAGCCTACTTGATCATAATGGATAATTTTTCTGATGTGTTCTTGAATTCGGTTTGCTAGTATTTTATTGAGAATTTTTGCGTCGATATTCATAAGTGAGATAGGCCTGTAATTCTCTTTCTTGGCTGGGTCTTTGTGTGGTTTTGGTATCAGGGTAACTGTAGCTTCATAGAAGGAATTTGGCAATGACTTTTCTGTTTCTATATTGTGAAATACATTAAGGAGAATAGGTATTAGCTCTTCTTTGAAGTTCTGGTAGAATTCTGCATTGAAGCCATCTGGTCCTGGGATTTTTTTGGAGGGGAGATTTTTGATAACAGCTTCTAGTTCTTCGCGACTAACAGGTCTATTTAGATCGTTCACCTGGTCTTGGTTTAGCTTTGGTATATGGTACTTATCTAAAAAAAGATGTCCATTTCTTTTGCATTTTCCAGTTTTGTGGCATACAGGCTTTTGTAGTAAGATCTAATGATTCTCTGAATTTCCTCTGTGTCTGTGGTTATGTCCCCCTTTTCATTTCTGATCTTATTTATTTGCGTGTTCTCTCTCTGTTGTTTAATTAGTTTGGATAGGGGTTTGTTGATCTTGTTGATTTTCTCCAAGAACCAACTTTTTGTTTCATTGATTTTTTGGACTGTTTTCTGTGTTTCTATTTTGTTGATTTCTGCCCTCAGTTTGATTATTTCCAGTCTTCTACTCCTCCTGGGCATGTCTGCTTCTTTTTTTTTTCTAAAGCTTTCAGGTGTGCTGTTAAGTCCCCGATATATGCTTTCTCCATTTTCTTTAAGTGTGCACTTAGTGCTATGAACTCTTAGCACTTAGTGCTATGAACTCTTAGCACTGCTTTCATCGTGTCCCATAGGTTTGAGTATGTTGTCTCTTTATTTTCATTAAATTCAAGGAAGACTTTAATTTCTTTCTTAATTTCTTCCTTGAGCCAGGTGTGATTCAGTAGTTGACTGTTCAGTTTCCATGTAGTCGCTATATTTTATTTTATTTTTTTTAGAAGGATAAACATTGCATGTTTTCTTACATTTTGAGCCCTAGATTTCATATGAGACATAAAATCATGTATGTACAGGTACCATGAATGCAAAAGCAAGAACATTGGGGAAGGAGACTCACAATAACACAGTGGGACATGAGGAGAGCAGGTTTGTTATACATTAGACACTTGCATGAAGATGCTTTCAGGAAACCTAGTCGCTATATTTTAAAACAATGGTTTTTGATTCTTTTTTTCTGGGGAAAAGACCAGAAGAAGTGCAGTAAGGACCAGCACAAAATAAAACCACTGAGATGAAGACAGGATTTCATTTAATATGTTAAGACAAGAAACAAACTTGACATAGTATCATTCTAAAACACTTCCCACTTTTCCATTTGGGAAGGAATTTCTCCAGTGAGAACGAAGAAAACAAACTCATATCTATTGGTGACTTGACCCATCAATCTATTTTACCTTACAAAAGCAGACCTTCGAAAAACGCTGACAAATTTTGCCCATCTCCTCCTCGGTTTAAATAAACATTCCAACACATATTCAACTTCTGGAAAGGGAAAGTGTTTAGGAAGTGGGCTCGATATATTATGTGTGGACAAATCCATCTTGAATTATTTAGTTTTTCCCCTTTTCCTAAAATTCTAAGCCATATTTTCTATTAGTATTCATATTAACTTTACTTACAGTTAGCATGGCATGTAATGAGTTTCATTGTGGCATCACTATGCATCGTCATGCTTTATACTCCCCAACCAACAGTGCTGTTTCTTTCCCTTCCAGTCACTCCTTGACTTATGGTAATACTCTCTTACTCTTCTCTTCCTCTTCCCTCCATTAGACTTTCTCCTGCTTTCTCTCTCTCTCTCTCTCTCTCTCTCTCTCTCTCTTTCTTTCTTTCTTTCTTTCTATATTTTGTATACAATATTCTGTCTGTGTGTATGCCTGCAGGCCAGAAGAGGACACCAGACCTCATTACAGATGGTTGTGAACTACCATGTGGTTGCTGGGAATTGAACTCAGGACCTTTGGAAGAGCAGACAATGCTCTTAACCTCTGAGCCATCTCTCCAGCCCCATTCTCACCATGTTCTTGCTAACATAAACTTTCTGAGTATTAAAGATGTTATTATATATGTTCTCAATACATCCTACTCTGCTTATTCAGATGCACCCCATAGCGTGCATAGGAAATGAAAATAACCCCAGATACACTGATATCGTGTATTTAGGAGGACTGAAGACTAACATTCACAAAGGCCTATTTCCTAAGTGCAGAATACCCTAAGGAAGTAAACTATCCCATTTAAAGGTTTAAAGCTACACAGTGGCATATTTATCCATTAAAACTCCGAATATATTGACCGACAAATTGAGTTTCTAACTCTCTCTCTCTCTCTCTCTATGAATTTGGATGTTAGTGGCCTACAATTCTGTCAGAGTCTCAACACTCTCTCTAGTCTCTTCTTCTTTTATTAATGTAATTCAGGATTTATTCTATAAAGTGACCTTCAAAAGACGATGCTTTCGAATTATATGATATACACTCAAATGAAAAAACAGACAAAATGTACTGTACCCAGTTTATTACTTTAACCCACTAAAAATTTTAATGGGCAAGAGTGCTTGTTACTGGGCCTGTGGACTTGATTTTGATCCTCTGAACACAATGAGAAGACAGGGAGAAAGAACTACCACAAGAAATCCTCTAATTTCCATACAGGCACACGTGTACAAGACCACCCGACATACAATCACACACATAAAATAAATATGTAAATAAGCATAAACTCACTTAAAATTTAGATCAACTATAGGCAGAGAGCTAAGTTTAATTACATAGTTTTATAAATGCATTTGTTTTATGCAATAATGCTGAAGTATGTTTTTGCCTGTATGTTAATTCAAAGGGTTTATTCATATTTCTTAAACAAATCAGTTAAAAGATCCTTAATCATATCAACAATGTTCAACCTGAATAAAATTAATTTTAAATAAATCTTTGCTTACAAAGTACCCATTCTTATGGAATGAACATTTTCAATTAATAGCTCTACAACATTCCATCTTTCTAGCTGTCCATCTTCCTGCAATCTCGTTTCTTACCTTCTAAATCAGATTCATCCACAACTTCTCAGCATTTATCTTTCATTATTCTTAATAGATTCCATAGTCATTTTAGTGACAAATCACAAAAATATTTTATAAAAAATAGTAATAAAATCTTAAATGTAATTTGTCATGCTTTCAATGTAACACCCCGAGAAAAAGGCTCAGATTCCAATGAAGAAGTGTCCTTTATTCAGCTGTCAGTTGTACCTGTAGGATGACTGGTACTTCTGCTGCCGGTGCATACTTGATGATATCACTAATCCCAGTCTTCATTTAGAATCCAAAACCAAGCTAAAAGGATTGAAATAGGAGAAGGGCAGTGAAAGACTCAACCTGAATAAAGCTCCTGTTAAATATGTCATTGCTTACCAAGTGATATTTTGTTCTTTCATAAAAATCCAAAATAGAAATCATTAAGCATATTAGTTTTCTTGTATAAATTTGGTGAAAATGGTTTTCCATAAAAATGTATAATATTTTAATAAATGGACTTGACTTTAAGTATTAATAAGAAAAAAGAAAGAATCTAGAAAATATAGCTTAATTATCTACTAGAAGAATTGAATGATACTAGGCCAGGAATTCTTAAATGGGCTACTGGCACAATAATATTTATATCACAGTTTGCTGTTTCCAACATGCCTCTTGTTCAGGTAGTCTCAGTAATGCAGAGATAGCTTCAGAGAACAAACAGCATTCTACAACTGATCCCACAAGATTTGGTTGTGTTTGCTGTATTATTTTGTTTTCTTCAAGTAGCTGACATAACAAAACAGCAGAGAAATATGACGTGAAGAGATGCATTTTGCTCAGCAACTGTGAAAATAAAAATATTGACTGTAGTGAATAAATATACATACTTTTCAACATTGATAAATACTATTAACTAAAAAACCATGCCTACACCTTTGCTTTTGGAATACACAACCTATGAACATAATCATCAAATCTCTTCTAGACATAAATCCAGCTCCCCAGGGTATTTTACAGAGTGACAAAACTTTTATAAAGTAGAAACCAAAGTGTAGGATAAGTAATCTCATATTTCCAATAAAAATAAAATCTTTCCATGTAATAATATTAAACTCTTTTATATAAGAACTTCAGTGAAGATGATCATTATAATTGATAGCTAGACATGCAGAGGATAGCAAAAGAAATGAAGACATGTGAGTGGTCTAGGAAATGTGAGAATATATTTTAGATCTCTTAATCTTTTCAACCTCTGTTGGTTAAGTTCGCAATGCTTCCAGAATTTAACTTATTTTACTTCTATTAATCTAAATAAGAAAGGAGCATCACATGCTTGTCTCATTGCTACTGTACATAACCTCTCTCATCCCTTCATAGAATTTAGGGATGTATGGTTTATGCTGCCGGGCTTGTTTTTGTCTAGTAGAAGAGGCACGGATGCAATGTGCACAAGTCAGTGAGTTCTGATTAACGCATTCATCCATGTGCTACACACATCTCAAAAAACAAATTACAGAAAATCATCTCAAACCACTTTTCTTTTCAATTCTTGCCCCTTATCCTCACTGTTCTGAATTCTGTCACAGCATACTTCTATCATTTTAGACCTTTGTATTCAGAAAGAAAAAAAACTCTACTAGTTTTTTAGTATGCTTTACTTTAATCAGTATAGTATTTGATGAATTACTTACTTAATTCAGTAAGATATTCAAATAACAAATGTATTGTTGGATGAATCATAAATTCAATGTGTTTAGCTTTTTAATTCTAAAAATCATGGTTTCTTATTCATAAGCCCTGGGTATATAGGTTTTTAGCTATTTACGGCTATGAAACAAATCAGCACAAGCTATTGTAATTAATACTTAACGGTGTTGTACTTCAGGACTACTGATAAAGCTGAGGCATGTCCGGGGGCAGGGTTGTACATTCAAGATAATAGTCCTGCATAGAAATTTAGGTTGGATGCAAATGATGGGGATATGGCACAGTCTGACAATTCATTGTATTAGACTGTTAGAATGAGAGCCTAATTTCATCATTGGCAGTTTGAAAGGCACCACAATCAGTACCTTGCCTTGTAGGTGACTCCAAAATGAAAATATGTAAACTAAAGGTCATTCAGAGAATAATACTTAAATTACATAATTTACAATATTAATTGACTTTTCGATGGAGGTGACATCATTTATCTTTATTTCTATAGCTCATTTATTAGCAGCAAGTCCCTTAATTAGCTCATATAGGGATGAAGGAGTTACACATGGAGAATCTTAAGGGATGTCATCAGAAGTTTTTAAAGATTCTGCCTGTGACTGGACAGTGAAATTGTTTTCAAATGGGCATTACAGTTAGTCTTGGTTACGCTAGAAAACTTTTTTTTTTGTAGTTTCCATCTTTATGTGGTTTTATTTTAAATTCTATTTTTTTTTAATTTATTAAAGATTTCTGTCTCTTCCCCACCTCTGCCTCCCCTTTCCCTCCCCCTCCCCTAATCAAATCCCCCTCCCTCGTCAGCCCAAAGAGCAATCAGGGTTCCCTGCCCTGTGGGAAGTCCAAGGACCACCCACCTCCATCCAGGTCTAGTAAGGTGAGCATCCACGAAACTGCCTAGGCTCCCACGAAACCAATAGGTACAGTAGGATCAAAAACCCATTGCCATTGTTCTTGAGGTCTCAGTAGTCCTCATTGTCCCCTATGTTCAGCGAGACTGGTTTTAACTCAGGCTTTTTCAGACCCAGGCCAGCTGGCCTTGGTGAGTTCCCGATAGAACATCCCCATTGTTTCAGTGTGTGGGTGCACCCCTCGCGGTCCTGAGTTCCTTGCTCGTGCTCGCTCTCCTTCTGCTCCTGATTAGGACCTTGAGATTTCAGTCCGGTGCTCCAATGTGGGTCTCTGTCTCTGTCTCCTTTCATCGCCTGATGAAGGTTAATATTCAGGAGGATGCCTATGTGTTTTTCTTTGGGTTCTCCTTCTTATTTAGCTTCTCTAAGAACCCGAATTATAGGCTCAATGTCCTTTATTTATGGCTAGAAACCAAATATGAGTGAGTACATCCCATGTTCCTCTTTTTGGGTCTGGCTTACCTCACTCAGGATAGTGTTTTCTATTTCCATCCATTTGCCTGCAAACTTCAAGAAGTCCTTGTTTTTTACTGCTGAGTAGTACTCTAATATGTATATATTCCATACTTTCTTCATCCATTCTTCAATTGAAGGGCATCTAGGTTGTTTCCAGGTTCTGGCTATTACAAACAATGCTGCTATGAACAAAGTAGAGCATATACTTTTGTTGTATGATAAGGCCTCTCTTGGGTATATTCCCAAGAGTGGTATTGCTGGGTCCAGGGGTAGGTTGATCCCGAATTTCCTGAGAAACCTCCACACTGCTTTCCAGAGAGGTTGTACAAGTTTGCATTCCCACCAGCAATGGATGGGTGTACCCCTTTCTCCACAACCTCTCCAGCAAAGGCTATCATTGGTGTTTTTGATTTTAGCCGTTCTGATAGGTGTAAGATGGTATCTTAAAGTTGTCTTGATTTGTATTTCCCTGATCGCTAAGGAAGTTGAACATGACCTTAGGTGTCTTTTGGCCATTTGAACTTCTTCTGTTGAGAGATCTCTGTTCAGCTCAGTGCCCCATTTTATAATTGGGTTGATTAGCCTTTTACAGTCTAGTTTCTTGAGTTCTTTATATATTTTGAAGATCAGACCTTTGTCAGTTGCGGGGTTGGTGAAGATTTTCTCCCAGTCAGTGGGTACCTTTCTGTCTTAGCGACAGTGTCCTTTGCTTTACAGAAGCGTCTCAGTCTCAGGAGGTACCATTTATTCAATGTGGTCCTTACTGTCTGTGCTGCCGAGTTTATATGTAGAAAGTGGTCTCCTGTGCCCACTTGTTGTAGAGTACTTCCCACTTTCTCTTCTATCAGGTTCAGTGTGTTCAGACTGATATTGAAGTCTTCAATCCACTTGGACTTGAGTTTTGTGCATGGTGACAGACATGGATCTATTTTCATTTTTCTACAGATTGACATCCAGTTTTGCCAGCACAATTTGTTGAAGATGCTCTCTTTTTTCCATTGTATACTTTTAGCTCCTTTATCGAAAATCATGTGCTCATAGGTTTGTGGATTAAAGTCAGGGTCTTCTATATGGTTCCATTGGTCGACTTCTCTGTTTTTATGCCAATACCAAGCTGTTTTCAACACTGTAGCTCTGTAATAGAGTTTGAAGTCAGGGATGGTAATGCCTCCAGACGTTCCTTTATTGTATAAGATTGTTTTGGCTATCCTGTTTTTTTTGTTTTGTTTTTCCATATAAAGTTGATTATTGTCTTCTCCAGATCTGTGAAGAATTTTGATGGGATTTTGATGGGGATTGCATTGAATCTATATATTACTTTTGGTAGAATTGCCATTTTTACTATGTTGAACCTCCCAAAGTTTTTACAACAGAAAGACTTGAACACCCTAACACAGAAGAAGTGGAAAAAATTGACATTATGAAAGCAATAGAGTCCCTCAAAAAACATGTAAAAAACACCCTTATAGAAATGGATGAGAAGTATAACAAAAAGTTTGAAGAATTAAGTAAATATGTACATGAGACCCTGGGAAACCAAGAAAAAACGAACAGGTAATGGAAACAGTTCAAGAATTGAAAACTGAAATAGAAGCAAAGAAGAAAACACAAATTGAGGAACAGCTGGATATGGAAAATCTAGGCCAACGATCAGAGACTACAGAAACAAGCATAATCAATAGACTACAAGAGATAGAAGAAAGAATCTCAGATTCTGAGGACACCATAGAGAAAATAAATGCACTGATCAAAGAAAACAGCAAAGCCAACAAATTCTCATCACAAAACATTCAAGAAATATGGGACACAATAAAAAGACCAAACCTAAGAATAACAGGAACAGAAGAAGGAGAAGAATCACAGCTCAAAGGCCCAGAAAATATTTTTAACAAAATTATGGAAGAAAACTTTCCCAACATAAAGAAAGATATCCCTTTGAATATTCAAGAAGCATACAGAACACCAAGCAGACTGGATCAAAGAAAAACATCCCCTCGCCATATAATAATCAAAACACAAAATATACAGGTTAAAGAAAGAATATTAAGAGCTGCAAAGGAAAAAGGCCAAGTAACCTATAAAGGTAAACCGATCAGAATTACACCTGACTTCTCTATGGAAATCATGAAAGCCAGAAGGGCCTGGATAGAGGTACTTCAAAAGCTAGAAAACTACTTTTGCCATTATTCCTGTAACAGTATACATTTTTAGTGTGTGTATGTGCACAGATGTTAAAATAGAGCTGCTTGTTCATTTCCTAGCTGCCCAGACCCCAATAATCACACACAAACTATAGTAATTGCAACACTGCTTGACCACAGCTTCGGTGTATTTCTAGCTTGTTTTAACATATTGAATTAACCCATTTTTATTAATCTGTGCATCACCATGAGGCTGTGACCTACCAGTAAGTTCCAGTATCCTTCTCATTCAGCAGTTATATGACATCCCTTTAATTCTGCCTACACTCTATATATCTTTGTAAGGCTTTCCCGCCTGGCTTGAGTCTGCTAAGCCATCAACTGAAGCAGCTTCTTTACTAAACAATAAATAATAATAATAAAATATATTCACAGCATACAGAGTGGAACCCCACATTATTTCCCTTTTTCTGTCTAAATAAAAGAAAGGTTTTAACTTTAACATAGTAAAATTACATATAACAAAATAGATATCAAGGAAGAATTCCAGTTACATTATTTCTTTACGAGTCTAAAGTTTTTGTCTAATTTATCTTTTATCATCACTAAGTAAAATAATAATTATCTGCCTTTGACTCTATCAAGGACTTCAGAAGAAGTTAATATTACCTAAGTAAACAGGAAGTTCATTGTAAGTAACTCCCAAAATTCTAGAATTGATCGAGACATCTCCATGACTGTTCAGTCACCTAAAGTTCCTCTGTAACACTGGGGCATGTATCTTCACTCTACAGGCCCAGAGTATGAGGCAGATTTTTCCATGAAGCAGTAAATTTAAAAAACTATTAGCCTTTACTGGCAGTTTGCCAGTCACTTTCTTCTGTGTCCTGAAAAATGTCTGGCAGACTCTTTCACGAAGCAAGAACTCTAAAGGACTGTCTCATCTTCTTTTGGCAAGCTCAGCAGTCATTTTTTTGTGGGTCCCTGCATGCCCAGTTCATACGGCATACTGCCAAGCCATTTGAGCAAGAACAGGTTCTTGCTCATATGGCTAGCCTTATCATATTGAATACAAATTCTATAACAAGATTCTTCAATGCCCATTAACTACTTTGAAGTAATTGGTGCTGCAAGTAGCAGACATGTCTCATTGTTGAGAAAAATCTAAGTTCTCAAAATATTTTAAATTCCATATTCTGTTGGTCTTTGAAAGGTTTGAATAATATCTATTCATCTGAAATATATCTTGGTGCATCTAAAAATGTAAGTAAAATGACTACAGTTTGACTATTATAGATGAGCATTTATTAATCTATATTTTTATTTGTAAATTATATTTTTAAATTAGCTGCACAAGCACAAAGACTTAAATAAGAACAGAAATACATATACAAAGTAAACTCAGTCACCTTTAAATCTTTATCAGTAGACCAAGATCCATACCAATGCAAAGTATTCATTTCTATATCATATTCCCTTTATTTTCTTTTTAAGAAATTGACTGGGACCATTTAACTTTTATAGCCAATCTTTATTGAAAGTAAAAATTTATAAGCAATCATTTTGAGAATTTATGAATAGTTTTCTCCAAGTTGCTTCCTTCTATTTTTGGGGGAAAGTATTTTTAGAGTTCACAGACACCTTTTGAGTGGTCTTGTTTCATCAAACCACATTAGCCAGGAAGGAATATGCATATTCTCATCTTCTGGGGAAGCAAAAGCTGAACTTGTTTTCCAAAGTAATATATTCTTAGACTCAAATTTTGAATTCAAGATACATTTATGTTGGTTTTGCTTAGCAGCCCCCAGGAAAAAAATGTCTCTCTGGAGTCAAAAAAAATTAAAGAAAACATAATATTCATAATATAGACTCTCTGTGTATTTTCCATCTTTATATGTCTTATTTTTCTTTACTCTTTTAATCTATGACTTTACTCTTTTATATTACCTTTGCTGTCTCTTTAAAGACTTTACTTCTTTTTTTTCTCTCTCTCTCTCAAGCCTGCGTACATTTTTAAACACCCTGTGACCTGTTCAGTGTTATATTTTTTGTCTGAATCTGTTTTTATTTTGTATCTCTAATCATTTTTTAGCCAGGACCACCTCCTTTTTATTAATGCTAAATGGGCATGGCTAGGACCAACTACATGGCCCTGAGGTTTGTCCGAAATGGCAGATATACATTCACCCCCTCTGAAAGCCATGCTTATTGCTTCAGATCCAGGAAAGCAATAGGCCTATGTAGCATGCTGCTGATAAACCCTATTTAAATGCAAGAACTCCCGAATGAGCCAAAGTTAGTTCTGACATCATGAACAGAAAGCCGTCTCTTAAAGAAGCCATGCAGTTTTTGCTGCTAATGGTCAGTCAGGAAGCAGTCTCTTAAAGAAGCTGTGATCTGCTTGCCACCAGCATCAGAGTCTGTTTGAAAGAAGGTGACTACCAAAAAAACTGTGCTTGACTCCCAGTTTTGTGGTTCTAGAAGCCCTCTCTCTCTCTCTCTCTCTTTTTTTTTTAAGGATTTTTAAGGTCTTATGTGGATTCATGCCCCCAGAGAGTGGGTGCCATCTTTTAAATGAAGACTGCTCATTCATTTCCTGGCCACCTGGACCAAAATAATTACACAGAAAATCTATCAATTGTAACAGTGCTTGATCAATAGCTTAGGCATATTACTAGATAGCTCTTATATATTAAATTAGCTATTTTCTATTAATCTGTGTATTATCACAAGGCTGTGTTCTACTAGGAAGTTCTGGCATCCTTCTCTTTCAGTAGCTACATGGCGTCTCTTTGACTCTGTCTACTTTCTATGTATATCTTTGCTTGCTTTTCCCATCTGGATTCATTATTCCCTGCCATACACTGATGTGGCTTATTTATCAACCAATGGTAATAAAGCATAATGACAGCATACAAAGAGAAATCCCACATCATGTGTGTGTATGTGTGTGCGTGAGTGTATTTCCTCATGTATAAGAAGAATTCTGATTAAAAAAATCATGTAGATAAAAAAACAATTCATTAAAAATTGACTGAAAAACTGTACTATTTAAGAGAGAAATTCAAAAGGCAAAGATATTTGTCTAGAGCGCCAGCTACTCTACCAGCAGGAGCAAATAGATTGTTAACCTCAGGTCAGCTCAGGCAAGTCAGTCAGACTAAATCTCAAAACAAAGTAAAACCAAGTGAATAAGCAAACAAAATGTGAGACAAGTGTTAGTGAGATCATAAATATATTAAAGAATGACAGACAACTCTTAAAATTTATGGAAAACATCAAATCAGAGTTATAAAGTGAGATAACATAAAATAAAGTAGATAAATATACAAAGAAAATAAAGAATCTATACCCAGATAAGGAATTCATGTGGAATGGGAAAAATACAAAGAGTAAAACTAAACTAAAAACAAACATTAATAGAAAATTACAAAAGTACAAGGAAATGTTTGAATTATGTTTGTCTTCCAAAGAGAAATAATTAAAATAAATTGAATAACGTTAAATATTTAAATTATTTAAGGGAAGAGATTAAAGGACTTACAAAGCCTAGAATTCTTTGTTCAAAAGCATAGGAAAAAGACTTTTTGAATTCTTCCTTCTTCACACCTATTAGTCAGTTTACTGTATGTACATGTCTTTCAAAAATGTCTCTACACATTTTGCAATCATTTTAAACATTTCTAAAAAGACTAGAAAATCAGATATTAATATATAGAAAATGAAGCAGTTCTTTCTGTATTGAAGACAATTTTGTCTTTGTAAAATATATTCTAATTACCCATTTCCCTCTTCTAACGTATTCTATGGCCTCCCCCACATCCTTACCTAGACAACTGAGTGTCCCTTCTTTACTTGAGCATGAAATAATAGTATACACAAATGACCCTTACGAATTCCATGGAGAAACTTCTACAGCTTATAAACACTTTCAGCACAGTAGCTGCAAAAAATTAAATCACAAAAATCAACATGCCTCCTATACAAAATGATAGGCTGGAAAATTAATCAGAGAAATGCCTTTCATAATAGATTCAAAGAATATAAAATATATTCGGGTAACTTGAATAAAACAAGTGGAAGACTTGTATCAAAAACATAAAGACATTGAAGAAATTGAAGAGTATATGAAAAGGTAAAAAAAATCACCCATACTCTTGGATCAATAAGATTAATACTCTAAAAATTAGCATGCTACTAAAAAGCAATCAATCTGCAGAATCAAAACAATTTTCATCAAAATTCTAGCTATCTTTCAGAGATCTTTTAAATTTTTTTTCAAAAAACAAACTATCCTTTTTTATTATACATACCAATCCAAGTTCCCACTCCCTTCCCTGTTCCCATTCCCTCTGCACACCCCACTCCCCACCTCTCCATCCACTCCCCAGAAAGGGTAAGGCACATTGCTTTGAGGAAGGTCCAAGTCCCTCCCTACTGTATCTAGGCTGATCAAAGCATCTGTCCAAATAGAATAGGGTCCCAAAAAGCCAGTAAAAGCAGTAGGGGAAAATCCTGGTGCTACTGTGAGTGGTCCCTGAATCTGACCCAGCAATGCAACTGTCAACCTCATTCAGAGGAACTAGTTTAGACCTATGTTTGTTCCTTCTCAGTTCAGCTGATGTTAATGAACTCCCATTAGCTCAGGTAGACTGTTTCAGTGGGTATACACATCATGGTCTTGACCTCTTTGCTCATATTCTCACTCCTCCCACTCTTCAGCTGGACTTTGGGATTTCAGTCCAGTGCTTCTGTTTTCATTATTTTGTGAACAAAAGTTCTGTTGTGATATTTAAGCTATACATCAGTCTGATTACAGAGCAAGTCAAGACTGGGCCCCTTTCTCCTCTATTGCTTAGGGTCTTACCTGGGATCATCATTCAGGATTCCTAGGAATTTCTCTATAGCCAGGTTTCTTGCCAGCACAATAATGGTTTTCTCAACCAAAATAACTTCTTTTCCTGCTCTCATTTCTGTCCTTCTTCCATCTCAACTATCCTGTTCCCTCCTTTTCTCCTCACCTCTCCCCTTCTCTCCTCTTCTTTCCCTTCCTCCCTTCCTTCTCCACTCACCCCCACAATCCCAATATTGTCTGGTAATCTTGTATATTTCAACTTTCTAGGTGAATCTATATGTATTTTTCTTAGGGTTCATCTTGTTACCTAGCTTCTTTAGGATCCTGAGCTATAGGCTCAATATCCTTTGTTTATGCTAATATCCACTTATGTGAGAGTATATACCATATTCATCTTTTGGGGTCTGGGTCATCTCACTCAGGATGTTATTTTCTAGTTCCTTCCATTTGCATGCAAATTTCAAGATGCTTTTTTTTAACCACTGAATAGTACTCTAATGAGTAAATATGCCACATTTTCTTCATCCATTCTTCAGTTTAGGGACATCTAGGTTGTTCTAGGTTCTGGATATTACAAATGATTTTGCTATGAACATAGTTAAACAAATGTTTTTGTACTATGATTGAGAATCATTTGGGTATAAGCCCAAGAGTGGTACTGGGAATCAACCTAGCTCAGGATCCAGTAATGCCATTCTTGGGAATATACCCAAAAGATGTTCAATCATACTACAAATGCATTTGTTCAACTATGTTCGTAGCAGCATTATTTGTAATAGCCAGAACCTGAAAACAACCTAGATGACCCTCAATGGAAGAATGGATAAAGAAAGTGTGGCACATTTACACATTAGAGTACTACTCAGTTGTATAAAACAATGACATCTTGAATTTTGAATGCAAATGGATGGAATTAGAAAACATTATCCTGAGTGAGGTAACGCAGATGCAAAAAGAAGAATATGGTATATTCTCACTCACAAGTGGATACTATTTATAAACAAAGGACATTGAGCCTATAGTTCATGATCCTAGAAAGGCTAAGCAATAAGGTGAACCCAAAGATATAGACTGACCTGGAAATTGGAAACAGACAAGATTGCCTGACAAAATTGAGAGCATGGGGGCAGAAGGAGAAGGAAGGGGAGAAGGGAAAGAGGAAGGGAGAACAGCAGGGTTGAAAAGAACTTGAGGGAATGGGATAGTCGAGATGGAGGAACAGATATGGCAGCAAGGAAAGAGATATCTTGTGAGGGAGCCATTATGGGGTTGGCAATAAACCTGGCTCCAGAAAAATTCCCAGGAATCTACAAAGATGACCCCTGCTAAAATCCTAAGCAATAGAGGAGAGAGTGCCTGAACTGGTCTTGCCCTGTAGTCAGACTGATGGTTATCTTAAATATCACCATAGAACCTTCATTCAACAACAGATGAAAACAGAGGCAGAGACCCACATCAGAATACTGGGATGAGCTCCCAAGGTGCAGCTGAAGAGTGGAAGAAATGAAAATATCAGCAAAGAGGTCAAGACCATGAAGAGTTCATCTATTGAAACAGTCTACCTGAGCTAATGGGAGCTCACCAACTCCAGCTGGACTGGGAATAAACAAGCATAAGACCAAACTAGTCCCTCTGAATGTGGCTGACAGTTGCATGGCTGGGGCAGACTGATAGGTGACTGTCAGTGGCACTGGAATTTATCCCTACTGCATGCACTGGCTTTTTGGGATTCTATTCCCTGTGGATGTATACCTTGCTCAGCCTAGGTGTAGTACGGAGGGCCTTGGACCTTCCACAAAGCAAAGTGCATTACCCTCTCCTAGGGTTAAATGGAGGTGGGGGGGGGGTGTCTGTGGAGGGAATAGGAGGACGAGAGGTAGTGGGAATTTAGATTGGTATTTTTTTAAATCTAATATTTTTTTTTAAAAAAAGAAAAAATACAGAAATTCAATTTTCTCACAGGATTCTGTCCTTGGTTCTTGAGAGATTCTTATGTGTGAATGCCTCCACACTCAGCTTTTGCGTGAATGCTGTTGAGGCATAGTGTGGTCCTTATGTTTACATAGCAAACATTTTTCCTCTGTGCCTTTATTGTATATCCCTTGATATTTGAGCTCTAGCAATACACATCGATGAAACTATAGAAACTGTTACTGTTTTAAATCTTCTAATTGGAATAGTTTGAAATTATTCTTGTGGGAAGACTTTAGTATTTATTTACTTAAACTAACTTCTATTTCACTTCTAACTATTATGGTTATCGTCAGAGAAACATTATTGTTATTTTTCTCATTTTTCACTTTAAACATTTCTTACAGGCACAAAACACTACTATTCTCTAGATTACTTACCTACTTCAACTACGTAATTATTTAAGGCTCTTAAGTACATTTCACGCCAGGCAAATACTTAACTTGTATTTTAGCCAAATCCCTCTTCCTAGTCATAGGACAGGATGTGGGTGCTGTGTTGGGCAGTTTTAGTCTATTGCTGGGTTTCATGATCAAGTGCTTGGTTGTCAGCTGTACTTTGCCTTATTTGATCAGTCTCATTCTAGGAAGTCACTCTGGTGCAATGCTTACCCATCCTTAGTACTCATTATCATTATAGAACAGAATAGTTACCGTTACATGTAACATATAACAATATAATTTGTAGTGTTGAGTACTTTGGATAATAAACCATATTACCATGTAATATAGCAAAACAAGCAGGTATGAGAAGGAATTTTAACATCTGGATATATTTGTAGGAGATGAAGTTAAATGACTTTACAATATCTCCTTATCTTTAAGTATTCCTGGGACCACTAACTTGAACATTTTATTTTCCTATTTCTCAAAATTATCTTTTGGTAAAATGAGTAACTGTAAATTAGTTTTAATTAATTACAGAAATTAAATGGTCCACGCTTAAGTTGGTCCCTTTTACAGCCCCAAGTGAAAACATAATTATAGCCATGGATCTTGTATATTAAATTTCAAGTTCAAGGTGACTATATATCCAAAACTTCTTTTAAAACTTACATGATGTAGCTTCACACTCCACCTGTAAAATGTTAGTCCTCCTTGGACAATTAGCTTGGGTTCCCAGCAAAAGAGTGTAACATTCTGTTTTCATAAAATCGGATATGTCCCTGTGCTTCAATTAACTTACATCTTAGCGAATCACAGTGATTCTAGATTTTTAGATGCCATCGTCAAGCTCTGGCCTATATAAATTTTGAATCCAAGGCAAAGTAGGCAGTAAAATTACACTGAAAATATTGTGGAATGTATTGTAATTTAAAAATTTAATGAAAATTTCCATGACTGTTCAAGTAATGGAACAATACTTTATTTCCTACACCTGAGAGCAAAACAATCGATCAAAGTCTATGCACTACGATTTCAAACATACAGTAGGTGAACTCCATAAAACCAATCCCTTTACTTATGAAAACTGGACTAAGACAAATGCAACTATGAAGAAACAGGCAAACAAACAACTTGACCTGGGTAACCGGCTCCTACAAAGGTTGGAAATGATTACTTGTAATGAAATGAATCCTAGTGGATTCAACATGCCCTACCTTAATTACTTTAAAGGAGGCAAGAACGTTTTTGGCTTTTGCAAATTATTTGCTTGTTGGCCAACTTGGAATAATATTTATTGCCTCCCTTAGAATATTCTTTATCAATGGTTAATAGGGGTAATGTCTTGACTCTGTTTTCAAACCCCAGCCGTGGTGAGCCTTTCATGTTTGAGAATGTTTCATAGCAGGATTTTTGGAACTCATATCTCTGGAAATAGCATCCGGCAACTAAAGAATAATATAATAAATGTTCATTGATATTTTGACTCATTGTTGAGCAGAAATATCTCTTTTTGCTTAATGACTTTAAAAGTTCTATGTCATTTGTAACCTACTACATACAAATAATCATGTATGATGGATGCAGTAGTAACAAAACAAAATATTTAAAAAATTCTACTACTTAGAACTTTCATATTTTATTTTTTTAAAAAAAAAATTAGTATTATTGCACATTTCATCTTCCGTTTTCTCTTACTAAACCTTTTCATGTAGCTCTCACTGCTTTCTTCCCAATTTGAGGCCTAGTTTTTTTTAATTATCACATACATGTGTATATGTGTGCATTTTTATGCATATATATGTGTTTGTGAGTATGTGTATGTGTGTGTGTTTAATCGTAAATACAACCTGCTCTGTCTATATAAAGTTATTTGTATTTATGTCATTAAGACATTATCAGCCAGTGTTGGATATCCAAGTGTGGTGTTCTTCTCTGGTGAGGGCTACTACTTTCTATTGTCAGCATTCCTTAGTTGCCTGTGGTTTTTGCTGTTGCTTTAATTTTTTTTCCTATGTGTGAGCGTGTGTATATTGTATGTGTTTGTATGTTTGTATGCCTTTCTCATATTCTTTCTTTGTTTCTGTGCATCCCTGGTTGGTCTGTAACACTACTTAGACCTGGATGGGCCTGAACTCACAGGGTATGCCTGCCTTTGTGGCCTGGGCACTAGGTAATTGAAGGCATGCACCACCCTGTTCCTCAGGCTAACTGTGTGTGTTTCACAGAAAACTCTGTAATTCTTTGGGTTTTATAATTATCCGCCCCTCTCTTCTGTAGTATTCCTGAGAATTAGGGCTAAGGGAGTGGTTTAGTAGATGTACCCATTGGCACTGGAGTCCACAGATTTTCATTTTGAAGGATTGTGGATTTTTGTAGAGGACTTCACTTGTAGAGACATGTTCTTGATGCTGGGTGAGGACTACTCTTCTCTGAGGCTACAAAGACTAATACTTAGAGTGTAGTTAGAGCTTATAAGTTTTGGTAAAGTGGTAGTTGTAGGTTTTCCTCAAAAAAAAAAAAAAAAAAAACCTGAGAGTTCACTAGTCCTGGTAGTTGACTACATACCAGTACCAGGCATGATTTTCCGTCTGTCCAGAGGGTCATACATACAATTAAAGAGCTGTTGATTACCATTAAGTCTGCAATGTATTACAGCACCCCTGAGGTTTTCTTTTTTTGAAGATGATCTGAATTTAAAGAGATCATCATAATGACAACAGCCAGGTTAGAATGGATATAATCTTCAAAAAGTATTCAGAATGTTAGTCATCGTATTTGAAAGAATATTAGGAATGAAAACAGCAAATATATTGGTCAGTATTTTTCAAGGAATAGAACAAAACAGGAAAAACTAAAAAGTAGTTATTCAGTAGATATTCAGTAACATTTTGAAAAGAATAAATATGATCCCATTCTACTTCTTCAGAATGATGAATCTTCTGAGAACCTTTCATACTTTAACCTGAAAACGGTCAGTGAAGCTCCAGCAGCCATTTTGAGATTTCACCTCTATGTCTCATTTTATTTTATTTTTTTAATTTCCAATTTCAAACTTGGGAGTCATCCAATTTTTGACTTTAATTGGGATGTTAATTGGTCCTTAAGTGTCCTAATTATGAATAAAGTGATTATTGCAATTTTAGATAAATTAGATTAATAATTTGTGATTATAAAGTCAATTTATTTTTAATTCAAAGATTCATTTGAAATATAGTGACAAAATCAGCTTCAAAAATGACAGAACCACTAGATACTGCTAGAGTGTGCTTTGTCTTATGACATTCTGATAAGGATTTCAAAAGATCTAAATTACATATCTATGCACACTTCAAATAATAAGTTTAATTGAGAGTACATATGGAATATTCGCTATTGTATAAGGTAATTTATGTCCCCTGTTTTTGGAGTACATGTATTATTGTTAAATATAAATAATAATTTTAATGTATTATGTGGAAATAAGTAGCAAAAGTGAGTATGGCTTTTTGAGGTACTAGAGTGCAGGCTGAGGTGTGGCAATCAGTAAGTTTAGTATGGTTTTTATTTGTTTGGAACCAACTGTCTATGATAATGAACTGGCACCTGATTTCTCTTTATACCTAAATATTATCCAAATAATTAAATAGTTTACGGGAGACAGCAGGAAATTGCAATATATACATGTTGTGTGTATATGCATATGAATTAACTAGTATGTAATTTACTTCATAAGAAAACTTTCTAGAGAAACAAGTCAGGCAAAGGCACTGGCATGTGTGCTTGTAAAAGATGATGACATTGGTCTTTAAAATTATTAAAGAAATATTCCCAGTTTTACACAGAAATTGGTGATGATTGTCAAAGTTTTGACTTGAACAGGAATTGAGTCATCTCCCAAAACTTATTTCCAAAATGTCATACTATTACTTTTACAGATGAACAGCTAAAAAGATAAGCTATCTTGCCCACTTTGTATTTTTGTCAGAGATGTTGTGATAATTTATAGTGTATTGTGTTTTTAATAGTAATTTCTAATACTTTAATTCTTATATGTAAAGCTATTTTATTTACTCCATAGCTCTCCAACATTCCACTTTATTTTCTTAATTTACCTATTAATGTACTTTCTCACAGTTCTATAACCTTTGATTAATAGAGTGGGATAAATTTAGAGTTTATTCTCTTTTCAAATAGCGTATTACCTGAGAAAGTATAAACAAACATAGCTACTCTATTTGTTACAATGGTCTAGACTAGAATGTTGACAGAAATGTTGGGAAAATCAACAAAGGTATATCCCACTTCATCCCTGACTGTATGCATTTAGTCTCTGTCTTAGCTGGCTTGTTAGAAGAAAATCAATTATACACTCTAATAACTACCAAGCTTGGCTTGATTCTGCACAGCCTTATGTAACTTATCTGGAATTGTCTCTTCAAAAACAGAAGAAAAAAAAGATGAAAGAAAACAAAACAAAGAAACCATACCTCATATTTTCATTTTCCCAGATGAAGAGAGAAAAAAAATATGTTTGCTTCTATATCAGGGATGTTGTTGAAATAAATAGTAATAAGCATGATTACAAAAAGAACTTGATATAATTGATAATTCTGTGTGGTGGTTAACATTTACATCCAAGAACTCCTCTACAGTTAAGTTAGATGTTTCTGCATGGTAATATCACTGACTGAATTGAGGACTCTTACTGTTTCTCATTTTGAAGTGCTTGTATATTTTATTTTTTATTTGTTCAGTACTTTATTTTTTAGCACATTTGTGCTACAAAACATCTAATTTTTGAATAGGAATCATGAAAGATTGTTTTCCCCTTTGTCTGGACTAATGACTCAGACTGTTTATCATTTCCTATCACTGACACATAGTTGACTTCTTGCTAATTGCATATACCAGGCAGCATTGAGTGTGTGTCCTGTGTTGACAGCATCTGGACTGTCTATTGTAGGCCACGTATATGAATGGCAGGTGCATATGTTCTCTAAGATTCTGGCATATGCTCTCTCTTCTCTGGACCTTATAATTTTTTGCTTTTGAGATATCAATTAAAGCAAAGAAAGATAATGTTTGCGAATGACCATAATCTAAAATGTAAAGCTTTCTATAGTACGGGAGACTTTATAAAGTAATGAAATGATACTAATAAACTTGCTGAACTGGAGGTGAAGGAGACCATCAAGGCTTAGCCCTTCACGAAGAACTATAGAGAGTTTAAGAAAGCTGGGAGAAGGAGAAGCAGTCTTCCCAAAGGAAGAGTAGGCCAATTGATTTTCCAGTGTCAGAATAACAGGCCTGAAAACACAGACACAGATAACATTAAGAACTCAACAGGCTATAGTTAATATACATCATATGTATGTAAGTATGTATGTATGTATGTATATACATATATATTTGGCAATATTTAAATAAATATACATGCATTACAAATATATTTACATATATGTATGCATGTTATGTAACACAATCAGATCAAAGAGGTCATAAATTTGAAGAATAGTGAGGAAGTGTATATGACAGAGTTTGGAGGGAGGAAAGGGAAGGAAAATATTTTGTAATTATAATTTCATAAAACTCCTAACATGAACACTTTAAAACTGTAAATATGGAATCAAAATTATTCATAAGATATGTTACCCTGGTTGCTTATGTAACTTATCTGGAATTGTCTCTTCAAAAACAGAAGAAAAAAAGATGAAAGAAAACAAAACAAAGAAACCATACCTCATATTTTCATTTTCCCAGATGAAAAGAGAAAAAAAAATTATGTTTGCTTCTATATCAGGGATGTTGTTGAAATAAATAGTAATAAGTATGATTATTATATTATGTAGATAAACTGAAGAAATACCATTTTGATACACTTTATCTTTTTCAACTTGAGAAAAATATACTTCACAATAAAATGGTATGCAAGATGTTTGTCAAATTGTTTTAAAACACAGGAATATATGAAATCTGTTTTGGGGCCTCTGAATATCCATCTATAGTCCTGCTATTGGTGCAGAATAAGAATCAAAAGGGCTTTCTGTCCATAGTACTAGACAGATGTCCAATGAGAGACTCACTCTCCAGGGAACAAGACAGAAACTTAAAAACACAGCATAATACCTTTGGCTTCTGTCTACCTCAATACACACATATATCATGTGCATACTTGCACAAACACAGATTGAGATACATAGATGATAGATAGATAGATGATAGATGATAGATAGATAGATAGATGATAGATAGATAGATAGATAGATAGATAGATAGATAGATAGATAGATGATAGATGATAGATAGATAGATGATAGATAGATAGATGATAGATAGATAGATAGATAGATAGATAGATAGATAGATAGATAGATAGATAGATGATAGACATATAAAGAGAGAGATAGAAAAAAAAATCTTTTGTGTCTATGTGGGATGGCAAAACCAAGCTAATTTTGGAAGCACATTACTGTACACCTTTTTTCCATAATGAGTTAACAAAATGTACTATTTTAGTAATTTTTAAGAATGTTTTCTACTTTTAAAAGATTTAATTGCTGAAGGCAATGGTTCTGAAAAGAGAGTGTATTTTTATTCCCAGGGATGTGTCTCACACAGCAGAATCTGCTCATCATAGCAGGGCAAGTCCTGAGGGATTGTGTTAATGGACCATGCTGCCACCAATAAACACCTTGTTGAAGTCGTAGTTATTTCAGAGAAAAAGGAAGTCACTCTGAACCTTTTATAGACAGGATGTTTTAATGTGCTGTGAAATGAAGGACACATGATTCTAAGTATAATTATTCCCATCATGTCGACTTTATGACACGATATAGTGAGACCGGAAGAAAATAAATGCAAAATAGACATTTAAAGAAAGCTCATCAAACATGGGCATTTAAAAACTTTTAAAGATATCAGTCATTCAAGGATATATCCTTGACTATATATGTGTATGTAATGTATTAATTCTTGGAAATAACATTATTTTACAAATTAATATTTTGTTTCTACCAGGTGCTAATATGTGTGGTTTTAACATACAGAAGCCACAGCATTTTTTCCACATTTAAATTTTGCACATAAATTCGATTTTTTAGGCTACTCACAAAAATTAGTACTCCCCTGTGACATGTTCTTCGGCAAATAGACAGGCATGACATACAATCAAGCAAGGAAAATAATGACACCTGCTAAATTAGGTCTTAGGTAGATGTAAATATCCCTAGTTAAAACCTGTAATGAAGCTAGGTGGTGGTGGTGCCTGCCTTTAATCCCAACACTCAGGGAACAGAAGCAGGCAGATCTCTGAGAGTTTGAGGCCAGAGGGTCTTCAAGAGCTAGTTTCCTGGACAGGCTCCAAAGCTACAGAAAAACCCTGTCTCAAAAAAATGAAAAAAAAAAAAACGAAAGCAAAAATCTGTAATGATGATATCACATTTCTAAGATTTTAATGGTTAAATTCTCAAAAATAAAAAAAAATCAAAGTTGTTGTTTTCATAAATTTCTAGCAGTCCTTCCTGTTTCATAGGTTTTCTTATCTATTTTACACTGGAAATCAGTATCATTCAATATTAGTATATCAATTGCTAATATAATTTACTCCCCGTATTTTTTGTTAACTTATTTGTCATACTAGAGTAGTCACTGTAAAGGATTTACAAACCGAGAATGGATTTTTCTTTATTTTACATTCCAAATAAGTAATCCCCTCCACTCCTTCCCCTATAGACTATCCACCATCCACCCTTTCGGTGGGTTAGGGCTCCAATGGGGAGTCAACAAAGTCTGGCACATTAAGTTCGGCAGGACCAAGCCCTTTTCTCCTACAATAAGCTGAACATGGAATCCCCTCATACGGAATGACCCAGGGGTGTTTCATTTGAACTCTATTCAGTCAGTTTCCATGAGTTTGCAAAATTTCAGAATTTACATTGTTGTTGAATTCAAACTTTAAGCCATAATGAGCTGATGAGGTAGAGGAGTTTCCTCCATTTTCTTTTCTGTTTCTATTAAGATTTGCTTTGTGAACAAGTATGTTGCCAATTTTTGAGAATGTTCCATGAATTGCTGGAAAGAACACGTATTCTTTTTTATTTGGGTGGAATGTTCTATAGGAGTCTATTAAGCCCATTTGAGTCATAACATCTGTTAATTACCTTATTTCTCTGTTTATTTCCTCTTTGGAAGACTTGTCCATTGATGAAAGTGGATATACAAGTCTCCCACTGTTAGTGTGTAGGATTTGATAATGTGTTTTAAACTTAATAATGTTTCTTCTACAAATGTGGCTGTCTTTGTATTTGGGACATAGATGTTCAGGATTGAGACTTTGCCTTGATGGATTTTTCATTTGATAAACATGAAATGTCCTTTTTCATCTCTTTTGATTACCTTTAGCTTGTAGTCTATTTTGTTAGCTATTAGGATAGCTACCCCAGCTTTCTTCCAAGGTCCATTTGAGTGGAAAGTCTTTTTCCAACTTTTTCCTCTGAGGAAATGTCTGTTATTAAGGATGAGTTTTGTTTCTTGTATACAGCAGAAGAATAAATATTGTTTTCTTATCCATTCTCTTAGCCAATATCGTTTCACAGGAGAGTTGAATCCATTTACGTTAAGGGATATTAATGGCCAGTGATTACTAATTTCTGCTATTTTTTCTTTTTTCTTTTCTTTTTTTTTTGTTGTTGGTGGTAGTGAGTGTTTATTTCCCTTCTTAAAGATTTGTTGGCATGGCATTACCTATTCCCTGTGCTTTTGTGGGTGCAGTTAACTTTCTTTAGTTGGATTTTTCCTTTTAGTCCTTTCTGTATGCCTGAATTTGTAGATAGGTGTTGTTTAAAGCTGTTTTAATTTTCTTCATAGAACATTTTATTTTCTTCATCTATGGTGTATGAAAATTTTTCCAAGTATAGTAGTCTGGGTTGGCATCCATGTTCTCTTAGTGTTTGCACAGCATTTGTCCAGGACCTTCTAGCTTTCATAGCTTCATATCTCCATTGAGAGGTAGGATGTTATATTGATAGACCTGCCTTTATATGTGACTTTCTCTTTGTTTTCTGAAGTTCTTATTATTCTTTCTTTATTCTGTATAATTTGTGTTTTGGTTATTATGTGACAAGGGAACATTGATATTGTCCAGTCTATTTGGTGTTCTGTAAGTTTCAGGTATATTCAAAGCCATTTCCTTCCTTAAGTTGGGAAGGTTTTCTTCTATGATTTTGTTAAGTATATTTTCTGTGCCTTTGAGCTGGTATTCTTTTTTTTTTCTTCTATCCTTATTATTATTATGTTTGTTTGTTTTTTTTCACGGTGTCCCAGAATTTCTGGATGTTTTCTTTTATTGGCTTTAAAGTTTTCTCTGACTGATGAATCTATTTCCTCTATTGTATCTTCAATGCCAGAGATTTTCTCTTTTATCCCTTACATTCTATAGATTATGTTAACATCTATAGTTCATGTTTTCTTATCCAAATTTTCCATTAATTCTTTAAGCTTGTGTTTTCTTTATTTCCTCTATTTTAATTTTCAAGTCTTAAACTGTTTCCTTCATCTGTTTGCTTTTTCTTGGCTTTCTTTAAGAGACTTATTGATTTCTTCCAATATTTTGTTTGTCTTCTCCTCTATTTCTTTAAGGGAAATTTTCATTTCCTCTTTAAGGGTTTCTATCATGTTCATAAAGTAATTTTTGAGGTCATTTTTTTCTGCTTTTTCTGAGTTTGGATGTTCAGGTCTTCATGTTTTAGGACCCCTAGGTTCGGGTGATAACATGTTTCTCTCCCAGGTGTTATTCTTGCATTGATATCTACCATCTTGCATTCTAGCTTTGATATCTACGCATCTCTTCCTCCAATTGGTGCAGGTTGTGTCTTTGCCTTTTGGTCAGATCATTGCAGTAGTTGTCTCTGTCTCAGGGAGTCACTGACATCTTGGGGCATGTACAGGTTTGGGGACAGAGTGGTACTTGTAGAATACAATGTAGGATGGGGGTTGTGGAGCATCCTGCCAGAAGGCTTGCCAGCTGACCAACTAGTACATCTGAAATGTGTCAGGGAGGGACTGGAGTTTTGGCATAGGGCCTAGGGCCTAGAGACTAGGATGTCCAGCTGGGATGCTGGTCACTTACCTCTTGTTCCATTCTGTGCAGGGTCTATCTAAGTCTTAGGGAGCTGCTCCAGAGGATGCAATTTGAAGAATCCTAAGGACTTGAGGAGAGTTCAGCATTCAACAAATTACAAAAAGCTTACTTGTAAATAAACTGTAAATGAAAGTGGAAGGTTTAAGAAAAACATTCCAGAAAAACAAAGCAACAAACAAAATAAAAATGTGGTAACACAGAAATGCATGGTTTCTTAAAGGTAATTTTTAAAAGAAGTATCATTGCTGGATACAGAGTGTGATTTTGAGGAAGTAGCAAGAGGCTGAAGATGAAGAAAAATGTAAAACTGAGATGCTGAGGAACTCAACTTTTGTCAACACAGAAATAAAAGCATTGTATATTTGTATATAAAATATACAAAATATCTTTGGTAAAAACGTCAGGGTGAGATGGAAAACTCACATGCACTGTTTTAAGAAGAGAGTAAAATAGGTAAACAAATTAATAGTAAGAATGATGTAATTTGAAATCTATTTAAGGTATTAATTGTAACAGAAATTTGTGAGTGACTGGAACAATTTGTCTTCAACTACACAACTCATTAAGATATATCCCCTAGTTACACACTGTTACCCACATCCTGTTAATTAATATTAAATACATTTATGTTTCTTCTCATTCAGCACTGTGGCAAATGTCTAGCATTTGTAAGCATCTTGTGGCCAATAGGTTGGCACACTGGAAAGCACTAAAGACCAGTTTTTCTTCCTGGAAAGAAGTTCTACTAAACAGGAAAATTGAGTGTGCCTAAAATATTTAGTGGGTTCTATGTGAGTGCTGGGAGATGCACATGCTGTAAGGTGAACTTGGGAAATATCATAGTGAGATAAACTGTGGGCTGGATGTGCTTGTTTAATATATGGATACAATGAGTCTCATTGTACATCTGATAGTACTTATAACATTTTAAGAAAATTTTCATCATGTACTTCTATTTAAATGTGAAACTGCAGGCTAAATTCCTAAGTTACTATATGTGTTGCTTAAGCATATATATTTATAACCAACACCGGGTACAAAATTTCCTATTTTCTTATCTAGTATTCTGATTAGTCGCATTACCCTTAAACTGTATTAAGTAATATAATAAAAATATTTCAATATAAGTGGAAAATAAAATGTAATTAATTTAATTCATGTAATTATAAGTGGGACTAAGAAACTCTTGTTTATTGTGAGATCATAATATAATTTTAATATTTTCCCTTCTTTTAATCTCTCTAAATCATATACTCCTTGCTATCTTTCAAATTCATGGCTTCTTTTTTCATTAATTTTGTTTTGGTTATCAAATATCAAATGATAAGCCATGACAACACACAAACAAGTAACATTATATAGACTGAGAAGTTATACTCAGGAATATATGTATTTATACACATAATATATGTAAGTAAGCAAGTTTAACATACTAATGATTTACCATCATGTCCTTTTTGGTGCTACGCATAAAACTATGCAAGATAACTCATCTATTCTTCTGTCATCTTTGCAGTCTTGGTATTGAAATATTTAATCCATAAATTTAATTGCATGTAAAATTTATTTTAATATAAGAATTGGTGGAGCATTAAAAACAATATGACTCTGAAAGGTCAAAAAAGAGAATATCAACCTATATCTATATCTATAAGATTAGATAAATTTTAAGCAACCAGAATAAAGAAGCCTTTGTCTGCTCATACTCAAAAGATTAAGAGTAAAATTTTATACTCCTTAAAGGGGTGTTCTTAAATTTTAAAAAATTCAAAATACAGTGACTATCACATATGTCCTCTTGTTTGGGGGGGTTGTTAATTTTTTATTAGCTTATAATAATTACACAAAATAAAAGTTTCATTGAATTTTCATAGTTGTATATGACACATTTTAATTATACTTGGCTAGTAGAACACTCTTCAACGTTTTGTTTATTTTTTTAAATCAGTCTTTTTTAAAATCAGGAACTTTCTAGATCTTTAGACTACGGAGATGTTTATTTTTGCCTTTAAGTGAGATTTGGCTTGATCAAAAATTTCTACCTTTCTCTGTGTTGCTCTATCTGTCGCTATCATCTATCCATCATCTATCTATCTATCTATCTATCTATCTATCTATCTATCTATCTATCTATCTATCTATCATCTATCTATCATCTATCCATCATCTATCTATCTATCATCTATCTATCTATCTATCTATCTATCTATCTATCTATCTATCTATCATCTGTCATTTATCCATCTCCTTTTATTCTTTTATTTAAAATAGATTTTTCTCACATAATTTATTCTGAAAAGGGCTTTGTCTCTCTCTCCTCCTCCAAGTTTCACCCACATTTTTAATCTATCCAGATCAACTCCTCTTCTTTATTCATTATGAAACAAACACGCCTCTAAAGAATAATAATAATAAAAGATAAAAGAAAATATAACATATTAAAATGGGACAAATTAAAAATGTAAAAGAATAAGAGCCTAAGTAGAAGCACAAAATACAGAGACCTATTCTTTTCCTTGGTCATGAATCTCATAAAAATACTAAACTGAAAGTGTACATACACACTCACACATACATACATATATACACACATATGTGCACACATATACATATGTATATTCACACACATTAATGTAAGTATATCTATTTATACATATACATATATGTGCATATATGTGTTTGTGTTGTATGTATATATATGTACATATACAGATATGTGTTAATGCTTAAGTAAATTGTAAGGTATGACATTTTATGATCAGCTGTTCTCTGCATTTTGACCAGATGTAATTTTTTGTAATAGTCTCTATTTATTGCAAAAAGAAGCTTATTTGATGTGGGATGAGAACTACACTCATCTGTAAATAATAAGTATTAGAATTAAATTATTAATTACATTGATTTAGTAAATGGAGGTAATAAGTTTTCCTTAAGATCCATTATATCATAACCCAAGAGACTCATACCCAAACAATATATGTTAACGCCGCTACATTTTTCTTCTTAATTTTTATTTTTTTTAATTATCATGTAAAATAATAGCTATAATTATCTTTTCTTTATAGAGTGTTTTTTAGATTAAGTTTTTCATTTTTCCTACTCCCTGCTAAAACTGTGTTTTGAAAAGGTAATGATTTCATAAAAATGTAAAAGTAATTACAGAAGGAGTTAAAATGGAGAATCAAATAGACATGCGTTTCATAACCAGATTAGTTACTAATTTCATTGAAGCTTAGCGACATAGGAATTAGTATAAAGTTCTAATTTCAGCTTTAGAGTAACTGATTATCCAATAAAAATAAGAATAACAATAATGAATTAGAAACTGGTTATTCAAAGTTTCTTCAGTATAATCTGTATTATAAATAAAATGAAAACTAATAACCAAAAAGAAAACAAAAATTCTCCATTAATTTCAGCATGTTTTATAGACCCAGTTGTAGACCTGAATTAATTTCATTTCCATGCCGTTAGTTATATGTAGCTACCACGAAGCCAAGGGCAAGCACTGATGAAGAAGAAGAGGTGCAGAGAGTGGTCAAATGTGATTAAATTGTATCTTTAGCAATTTAGTTGTACTTTCTATACCTTTCTAGTTCTATTGTCTTACATGTTATTTGTATGTGATAACAGATTGGTGCTACATGTCGTCCAAACCTTATGAATACATGGGAAATATTGAAAACATCTGCTAACATTCCCTTGTTCCTGTGAAAGGCCTTACCTCAAGCCAAAAGTTAATTATCATGATGAAAGTTTTCCAACAAAAGGCATTATTTGCTGTAAATTATCCTATCCTGGAGGTTGATTTTCAAAACATCACTATTTAGCATGAACTATCATCCCAGATGATATTAACAGAGCTTATTCAATGGAGGGAATCCTTGTTCTCTGTTAGAGTGACCAGGTACCTTTAGCAGGAATGGCAGGTTTAATGCTATTCAGACTCTCTAGTCGTAGTTTCTTCTAAGTTCAACCTGTTTATAGAGTTAACCTTCAGTATGATAAACAGTAACTGAGTTTAGGGACAGAAAAATGATAACAGACAAACAAAATTTTTTGAAAATAGCAAAACTAGAAATTGAATTTTCATAAATATTAAGGTTATGGTTGCTTTGTTGCTTCCTTACTGCAATTGTCATTCATGGAACAAAATTTATCAACATACTGTACATGAACACCTAAAACACAAAAATCTGCATCCACAAGGAAATTTAGACACAATTTTCTTATTTATTTATTTATTCATTTATTTATTTATTTATTTATTTATTAAAGGTTTCTGTCTCTTCCCCACCGCCGCCTCCCCTTTCCCTCCCCCTCCCCCTCCCCCAATCAAGTCCCCCTCCCTCGTCAGCCCAAAGAGCAATCAGGAGCACCGGACTGAAATCTCAAGGTCCAAATCAGAAGCAGAAGGACAGAGAGCACAATTTTCACAGTTAAAATTCTATTCTGTGATGAATGTGATGAAGCACAGTATAATAACATGATGTGTTTGTTTACACTTTACTAAATATACAATAATTAAAGTTATTCTGTCTACAAAGATACTAATTCATAGCATACATATGCCAATATTTGCTTTGTGTAGAATGAAAATAAATTATATCATGGCCCTTGAACACTCAATAATTCAGAAATTGTCACTTTTTTTTCTGAAGACTTACCAGTGTAGAGGTTTTTCTAGTAACAACTATTTTCAAACTATGGTTTTATTTGTTAAATATGTTTTATAAAATTTATTATACATACAAAGATATGAAATGATACAAGTTGTATCCAAAGACTTTTGTGATATATATATATATATAATGCTTAAATACATAAGACTTTAATTTAACTAATACTAAAATGTACTGTTTAATGCAATGTGTAATTCTGCTTCTAATTATTATGAAAAACACTATGAGAACCAAGGAAACAAGACAACTGATTCCAGGAATCACAGAAAGTTGTTATGTGCACACACACACACACACAAAACACACACACATAAAAAAATCATGGGGAAAATAATATCATAGATCTATCATAACAAATTAAAATTTATTTGGATGTTTTGTCATTATACATGAAAAATATGAAAAATAAAAAAAAATCTGAATAGAAATATTTAAATTACTTATACATTATATGAATTATAATTTACTATTTATTGATATTTATTTATTCTATTATGAAAATTTAAGTCAAGACTATACATACTGATTATCTTACTTTTATGTTATTAGATTATTTTCTATGTGTATTACATTAGTTTAAATATAATGTACAAGTTCTTCCAAGAAATTTAACACAAAGCAGGACTTAACATATTTTAGCTTTTAAATCATCGATATCAAATGGTTTTCGTACACTCCATATGCACTACTTCTACCACATTCCTTTGAAGTGTTACAGATTTGAGCAAGGTGTGAATGACTGAGGCTATTTTGCTAGTATTGAGATATTTCCATTTGATTTGATGCTAATCTCTATCTCCACATTCATAGAAAGATATTTTAATCTCAGAAACAAATATGATTTCAGTTGATGAGCTTTTCAAAGACGTGAAAAAAAGAGATGAATACAGAACAATTTTCTTTTAAGCCAATAAAAAAATTCAAGATCATCTCCAATACATCTTTTTCTTCCATCTGCTATCTTCCTGCTTCACTGCATCAAGTGTTCCATTCCCTCTTGGTCATTTGTACTTAAAAATATTATACATATCTTTCTTTATGAACTCACAGAACCATAACATACGCCTTGCTTCAGTGCTTACCTATTTGGATAAATTAATTCCAGAAAATCTCATTTGAGTACTGTCCTTTCACCTTCAAGTGTAACGTACATTTTTTTTTATTCAACTAGATTCTGATGCATCTCCTTTTAAGTACCTCTAGAAGAAAATGCAGGTATGAACTGGTTGCCAACTTACCTCACACACCGCACTTAAATAAGAAATACATCACAATCACGAAGTCAGAATACTTCACTATGATGTTGCATGAGTAGCCAGTGGCTGACCTGCAGATGAGTCTGCATATCATCTTTAATGTGTTTCCTCTGTATAAACCTTTGGTCGTGTGAGCACTCACTACCCAACACGAGGAACTATGTTAAATCATCATAGTCAATAGGCTGCCACTATATAAGTGATTGCTCACATTCAACAAACAAATGTTATTCCATGAACCTGTCTCGGGAGTGGCTTACCTTTTACCAATACACAGGAATTGCTTCTTGTCCAAGGCAAAAAACAAAGATCCATCCACCTTATGGTGATAAAGCAATATAATAAGTTCTTTAATACCTTCTCATGTTAGTTTTCTTTCTGTCTTCCTTTTAATATTCTGCAAGCATTAGAACAGAAGGGAAAAGGTAAACTAGCTTAAAATCAAAATTGTGAACAGCCACACTTGTGAAAGTTATGTATATTCATTGTGAGAATAAAGAAAGTAAAGGTCAGATTTCTTACACATTAAAAAAAAATTATGGTTTTGCTATCAACTATGGTCACTTGCCCATAGTTGTGAGTATCTAGATAGACGAGGGCCAACCATATTGCTTGCTGTATCCTATAAACCATCCACAACAACAGAATTATTTTTATACTTTATCTCTTAAGACATGGATTTGGCAAAATATACTGGGGAAAATATGGACAGTCTGTGATTTCGTTTTCTGTATATGATTAAGGGACTGAAATATTGTCAATTAAAAGTGAATTAGAGTGATTTTTCTGAGTAAATCTGATCATAGAGTGTTCAGTTTTCAGATTTCATTTAAATATGAAAAAATACTTATAGTAATACTAGATTAAATATGTAGAATTTCTAATATATACATATATATCCAGCTAGTATGTATTTTTTCATAGGTTATTTTATCTATATTTATCATCATGTTGTTTATCAAAAAATTCTAAAGTATGTTCATTTGTCTATCATTATAATTTACTAATAGAACAACATCATTGGGAAAATTAATGAAAAGTTGAAATGACTGACTCTGGTTAATTTTCACTGCAAAGGAAGTCCTGTAGTTATGAAGTCCACCATTTTACATACAAGAAGAGACTCCAAGCAGCTAAGAGTATCAAAAATGTGTCAACTTACCAATGGGAAACTCAGCATAAAAGTAAAAGAAAGATTTCATATAATTTGAATATCATCTTCACACAGAAAATAGCTCAGAGTGGTTAGTGTGACTTGCTCATTTACATTAAAAAGTTCTTTCTTAGCATGAGATAAGAGAAATCTGTTCATCTCCACTGCTTCTACATACTGTATATTTTTTTATGTGAAGGCATGTTAATAAGTTGATACAAAGTTCTCAGAATGTAGATCATGTTTGCTTCATAACTATCAGTAAGGAAGATCTATGTTCTTCAGTTACCGCTTAGAACCAGGGGCAGCTCTCTGACAGACATTGCACTAAGAGATTTACATATATTTACATATATTTTCATATTTATTTCTCACGAAACCAGACAAGGTAAGTTTCATTATTATCATTTGAAGATAAGGTGACTTACATTTTGTGAAGTGAGATAGTTTGTCCGAGATCTTCCAGCTGGTGTGTAGCAACTCGGTTTTGAATTGCATTATTTCTTTCAAAAAGTTTTTGATCTTCATAAACCCTGTATTAACACTATTTTCACCAATGTCTTTGAAGTAAATTCATTGCTATTCTGAAAAATGTATTATTTTTGAAATTGTGTATCATATTTTTACATAATTGCATGTGTAAGTATTATCTCCAACATGTGACTATAGAAATTTAGAACAAGTTAAAGACAAGAGATGCCCTTTATTTATAAACTTTACAGTTCTTGTATTATTGTAGGCTTTCACTAAATATTAAATTACAACCACAGATAATTTAGCAATAAAAATTTTAATATCATCATACAGTTAAGAACCACAACAGTGAAATTTGGTTTAGTGTTGATTTTTCAGAAGCAATTCTCTTTCTCATTTGGTTTTGGCCCATCCTTGTCAGTGTACAAATAGAAGAACAGATGTTTCAGGATAATTCACTATTATAGGTTGATTTAATTTACGGTTTTCAGGAATTAAAATATTTGACAGCTTTTTAATTTTCTTGATATATAAGAATATAATTACTAGGGATAAATGATTCAACATCTTTAAACAAAATGTCCCTGTATGTCATTAGAATGCCTGAGAGAGGTATTTTTGTAGCAAGGTATAATGACCTATTTTAAAAGGCAATGATGATTTCTGATGAAATAAAGAAGAAGTGAAAGAAGAAAAATTACACTGAGGTTCCATAGGAATAGTTTGGTTCAAGTGTAAAATCACTTGGTCTCTGTGTCCAGAGAAAGGCTTCTTCATTGCTTTGAAGCACCCGTGGCAGCTCATAATGGAGAGCTGTTGGCATTGGTTCTGGAGGCAGATGCTCACCTGTACTCCTACAGTGTACAATCTTGGCTTGATGACAAGGTGAGAAGAAGGAGAGGCTGTCGCAGAATGCGGGCAACTGGCAGCTGGAACCCAGGCAGGGAAGGGTAAACTGGTCACCCCGGGCTGCTTGCATGACTGCAACAGATCTCATCAATCATGCCAACATATGCAGCTGCCTTCTCAGACAGGAGACAAAATCAGGCAAATTAAAAGACCAATAATTTAAACAAATTCGTTCCCAGTTTCACAGCAAAGACAGATAGCAAATTCTTCTGTTAGAACCAGATTTCTGGTTAATGATAAAAGTCACTGATATATACTCAAGTGATACATCTAAATGTGCTATTCTGAACTGTAATCCTCTTACAAGATTACAAAAATTGATAATCTTAAAATTTTAAATGTGACATATTTTCAAAGCCTATCAATGGCTACCTTCCCTGGACCTTTAATTTTTTTTTTTATTTCTAATAACTTCTCTACCTTTAATGAACAGTAGAGTGTTAGATTCCCTACAAAAACATATGTCTCCTTATTTTGTCCAAAGCCCCAACTGAAATCAGTGGGAATTTGGCAGTAGCAAAGACTACATAATTATCCTCCTAAGGTAAGGTGGTAATGTAGGACAATTTTTTCATTCATTTTTTCTTTGTTAAGATTATCTGAAGCTCTTCTTGAAAACAAATTTCCATAATTTTATTTTTTTCTATTTCTACCGCATATCCTCTCCCTGCTACTTTTCTTCTGATCCTGATAGTGCTAGTTTATTTTAACTCATATACATATGAACTATATTTACACAGTTTCACATACTCCCTCAAACACACAGGTGTGCACACACTGAAGCATTATTTTTCTAATTTCTCTCAAAGTACTGCGAAATTCCCATATGACACCTAAAGAAAATAAAATCACTTTCATCCTTTTCTTTCCCTCTTAAAATAGTCGCTTTTGGAAGTCCCGGATGAATAATTACAGATTCCATCAGATTAAATGTTGATGAACTCTGTCTTTAAACATTAGGTGACTTTTACTCATTTTATGCAAAACTCTTCCTCGAGTTTATCCTCCATCCTTCATGAAATTTAAATTTATCTAAAAGAACTAGAGAGCTTAGGTGCTTTCTATGTACTTGTGATTACTACCTCGTTCCATGCAGAGAGCACTGGGCCGGGCAGTTACTCTGACAACACTGGCAAACAACATTGGAAGTTGGTCATTTTCTTTTTCTGATCTGACAGTAGTTCAGATACCAGAGAAAGACAAAGCGAGCCTGAGGTCAATGTGCTTCTCTCTTTGCACAAGCTCATCTCCTTACACAGGTGGCTTCACAGCTGCTTGTATGTCTGCAGGGGAATCAGTGGCTGGCAGACCTTGACACAGCTGGCAACCCAGTACGGGAACAGAGGAGTCAGATTCAACGTTACTAAACGGAAAGTGTCTACCTTGTCTGGTAAATCACTGATCACCTTTAAATCTACGTTGTAAGACACTTTGTTACTGTTGCTCTTTAAATCAAGGCCGAGATTTCAAATTTCTCCTTGAACCTCGGGTGCAAATACATGAGCATTCGCTCTCCTAGAGACAAGTAAGCAATTCTCATAGATAAATAAGCTGAAGAATTTTAATCGCTAGTAAAGTTCAAAGCAGTTGCTTTGAACATTTAATGTAATATTTGGGGATGTAACGTAATAATAATCTCACAGAAACTTTAGATTTCAGTCCAAGTGCACTTTACAAAAAAAATATGCTGTACAAATGTGGGAATTATAGCATTTGTGTAATGGGGCAATCACCTAACTAGAACATTTAACAGCAGCATTTAGTAGCATCCAAGTAATATGAAGACATTTGAGCATGCTAATTTTATTTACTGTTTTGGGCATATTAATAGTAAACATATATTCCAGATTCTCCATTGCTTACCTAGATTTTCTTTTTCTGGCAAGTGATTACTGTCATGGTTTTAGAATTATTGGAACAAATTAGCACAACATATTGACAGCCATGATTTTTATCAGCTGTCTAATTCATTACTGGGGTAGCTTAGGTTTCACAAACCTAGTTTTCATTTACTTCAAAGGATGCCCATGATTCTTGTACACTTTAAGCTTTGAATACCAAGCAACATAGAAATAACAAAAAATGCTAAAAAGGATAGGACTGTGACTGAATAAGCATGGGATAAAACCGGACTCTCTGATCATGGCGAACAATAAGGACTGATGAGAAGCCAAGGTCAATGGCAAGGGGTTTTGATCCTACTTCAGGTTCTGGCTTGGTGGGAGCCTAGCCAGTTTGGATGTTCACCTTCCTAGACATGGACGGAGGGGGGAGGACCTTGGACTTTCCACAGGGCAGGGAACCATGACTGCTCTTTGGATTAGAGAGGGAGGGGGAGAGGAGTGGGGGGGAGGGGGAGAAGAGTGGGGGGGGAGGGGGAGGGAAATGGGAGGCTGGGAGGAGGCGGAAACTTTTTTTTTTCTTATTCTCAATAAAAAAAAAAAAAAGCAAAAAAAAAAAAAAAAAAAAAAAAAAAAAGGATAAACTCCTCTCAGGCATAGGCTTGCTCATTACCTTATATCTTGAAATACCTCAGAAAACGATTTTGCACATTTTGTGTTGCATATAATAAGAGCATCATGAATTGGCTCTGAGCTACAGTGTATGAAATCCCACCATAATTAATTAGTGTTGTTATAGTAACAGTTTTTATAGCACTTCCAAACACCCAAACTACTCACTGGCACAGGGCAAAATGTCTGCACAAAATTTTGCCAATTTCCTTTTCAACCGGTCTCATTCTACCATCTTTCCAAACTTTTTAAAAATTTTAATCATCTCTCCCCTCAATTTGGATAGTTTCCTTTTTGCAAGAATTTAGTAGGCAAACCTCATCACAGCAGCAGAATTTAATATCAGTTTGCTTGTGCGAATGCTGAGAAGCCAGCACTAGTTTTCCCTCATGAAGAACAAACACAGCATGTCTTTTAGTAAATTTAATTATTTTTTTTTATTTCGGAATACTGCATACAGCCTAGATATATCGTGCCATATTCAATTACCTATCACAATTGCCTTGTATACACACTTTGTACCATTAAAAAGAAAATTGTAATTACTTTCATTTATAATGAAAATTTCCTCTTTAATTAAAAATTTATATTAATTTGAAATTTTAAAAACACTATACACAGATTCTTTTATATTTACAGGGTAGAAAGAAGGGGAAATATGTACCCAAATAACCATGAGTAATCACAGAAGTAGGGTTTGAGACTTAGTCTCCACATTGTCTCATTGGCAAGCTCTCTGGTAAGTCACAAATGACTTCTTTGGGACATTTCTATCACAGATATAATTATGTTTTAAGCTGTAGAATAAATTTGAAGGCAGCTTTATTCTAACACTTACTAAACAAATGACTATCTTCTTGGGTAGAAAGGAAGAGCTTTCTATGGTTATTCTCTATCCTCCTCTCATTCAGAGAATTTTGTCGGGCTAATCTCATGGGAGTATTGTATATGTAGTCAAGGATTTCATCAGTGCATACTAGAAAATGTTTTTATGTAGTCTTGCACCGCCTTTATCTGTACAATCTTTCACCCTTCTTCTATGATATTCCCTGATCCTTGAGTAAAAAGGATATTATAAATATATCCTTTTAAGTCTGGAAGCTCTACAATCTCTTACGCTTTGCATGCTGGCCAGTGTATCTCCATGTCAAATATTATTGACTACAAAAACAAACTTCTCTGATGAGTGTTGAAAAATTCATTCATCTATGAGTTTAGTGATAAGTCTTCAGAATCAGTTTAAACCAATGTCAATCTACGAGAATACTAACCATGTGTTTCTCTTAGGCCCTATGACTTATACTGGTATCACTCATGAGTATCAATTGTAGAAGAAACCTTAATTTCAATCAGAAAGTGATGGTCACTCCTGTATCAGTCTTGTCATTATTTTGACAGCAGGCATATGCTACCAAGTTGATCATGTTGGCAGTCTGCAGCATTCACAGATGATTAAGATAAATGATTATTGTCCTTTCCTCCATGAACATCCATAGCGCCTTTCAACACTATGAAACCCAGTCAGTAGGAAAGTAGCTTTCAGGGTAGTATCAGTTTGATGTCTCGATGATGAATGACTTGAGTCTGTTGTGTCTTGAGAAACAGAGTCTTACCATCAAGTTCTGGACGGTACAACTAGCACGGCTGTTTGGGGGCTCTACACAACTCCATTGCATTACAATTCTAAAAGATTTACAAAATACCTGTCTAGGGCATTATGTTTAATATGCTTATGATGTCAGTGGGATTTTCTTCTATTATAGAGTAATTCAATTTAAACTCACGTGTGTGTGTGTATGTATACACATTTAGTATTCTTCAGTAGTAGGTTTCCATAGAAATTTTTTAAAGACCTTTATTCCTAGTTATTTACCTTACATTTACATTTCCATACTGTGCTTCTAGACCCACTATAATCATTCCTGCTACATTGTTCCTTATTCACCTTTAAACCACCTATGTTGTGCTTTCTCTCCCATGAACCATGAACCCTCACCATGGACCCAGACTAGCCTCGTGACATCTATCAACATTCAAATTTAAACATACCTATAAAAAGTTTCAAAGTTAACATTAACATATGAGACATAAACTGATGTCTCATCTTTGTGAGCCTGTTTTACCTCAAACAAAATGATTGTTTCCAGCTCCGTATGTTTACCTGCACAGTTCACAATTTCGTTTTTTTAACATTTGAATGACATTCGACTGCATGAAATGGAATGCATTTCGCTATCCATCCAATAGTTAAAGGACACCTGGGCTGTTTTCATTTCCTGGATCTCATGAATAAAGCAGCAATTAATATGGATGAGAAGGTTCTCTTGTAGCATGCAGAATCCATCGCGCATATACCTAAGGATGGTATAGCTATAGCTCTGGGGTGGTTTACTTTCTATCTTTGCTAGGAAGTTCCCTACTGATTTTACTAGCATTTGCACCTGTTTGTACTCATCAGAAGTGAACCAATTTTCCTTTACTCCCTCAAATCCACAGCAGTGCTTTAAGTCATCTTTTTATATTAGCCATTAGAAATGAAGTAAAAGATATCTCCAAATAATTTTAAATTTCATTTTAATTTACAAAAATTTTGAATATTTAGATTTTTTTCTCACTACTTTGTTTTTCTTTGTTTGAGAACTCTCATTTTAGGTGTATGACAAAATTTTTACTGGGATTGTTTAACTTTGTTCCAGGTGGTGGTATTGTTATTACATTTTTTATTAATATGCAAAATTATTGTTGTAATGATTACACATACATAAAATGAAAGTAAAATCTAGATTCTAGCTAGAAAAGAGGAAAAATTAGAAGAGGACATATAGGAGAGAAAATTGAGATACTGTAATATGAATATGATAAATTACGTAGTATATTGAAGTGAAATTATCTTTATAAGATCAATAAATATATACAACAAACATAAACAAGTAAAAATTTTAAAAGATAAAGCAATGTCATCTATTAGTGTGAGATATCAATGAACTTCAAAAACTAAGCATAAGTTAAGTAATTACAGCAAAAATCAGTGCATTCAATTTTAGTTTGATGTAAAGTTCAGGCTACCAAAACAAATGTTATCCACATAGGAGCAATTTTATGATACCAAATTTTGTGCTCTTTTCTGATTAGGCAATTCCCATAACCAATTTTACAAATATACTTGACATCAAAATTTTCTGTATAAGAACTCTGGATATTTTAATCAGAACACAGATCCCATATCACAGTTAAACGTGTTAGAAACTAAGAAGACGGCAGGTGCATCAAGTTCCTTGACCTTCCCCAGTTCCTCTATTCTAGAACAAGAATTGAACTCTAGAGCTTTCCAACTTTCTTTAACTTCAGGTCCTACAAATCACATGCTACAATGACACTATCATTGTGACACATGATTCATCCCAAATGCTTCCTTTCTCATCAAACTCTTTTAGTAACCTGAGGATTTTGCTGTTCCTTCTGGAATGTCTTCCCCATGAAAGACACCATCTCCAATAAAATTTGATAAATACATCAATAGGCCTTTTCCAGTTAATTTTCTTTTTTCTTACCGTGATCAAAAAGGACTAAAGAGACATCTCTTATTTGCATGATCATTGAAAGTATACAATGATAAATTTAATATTTGTATTTTCAGAGATAGTATTAGTTGCTTCTCTATTTGAAACAAAAAATTATGTTACATAAAAATACTCTATAATAACCATGTTTAAAGTTACTAAACAACCAATATGTAAGTAATTGGTAATTTACTGAAACCTTGTTGATATTCTGATGAAATTAAAACATTTCCAATTATTTCATAAAAGTACTGAAAAATAATCTTTAAAATGAAGAAACTGAACATGATCATGTGTAAAACAGTTTAATGTGCATTTTAATGACTGATATAATTAAATAATTTGTTATTCACATATATGTTATTTATTGTTCTATCTCTTTTCTTGAAGAAAAGTAAGTAAATATCCATTCACCACAGGTAAAACACTACAAAAGACCCCAAATTCCTAAACCACACCTTAGTCTAGCTTAGTGAACCAATGAATTTATTGGAGCTCCTTACATAACCATGGACAAATCAAAGGTAACCACCTCATTGAAAAGCCCACTCCAGGTAGTGCGATCACTGAGGCTGCATTCATGGAGCTCTTGGATAATCTTATAAGAGACTTAGCATAGTCTCCTCTGTACCTATAATTTATTTCTACTCATTTAAACTTGGGAGGTAACTTTGGTGCATTCACACGATGGAGTATTACTCAACTGTTAAAAATGACATCATGAAATTTAAAAGAAAGTGCATGGATCTACAAAAATGTAGTGATAGGAGCGGCGGGGCTGCGTCCCCAGCACCCCAGCTGCCTGCTAGCTTATGCCCTGAAATAACAACACACAAACTGTATTCATTTAAACACTGCTTGGCCCATTTCTATCTAGCCTCTTCTAGGCTAATTCTCACATATTAATTTAGCCCATTTCTAATCATCTGTGTAGCACTGCTAGGTGCGCTTACCGGGAAGATTATAGCCTACGTCCATCCTGGGTTGGAGCTGCCTAGGAGAGAGAAGCCTAGCATCTCTGCTCCAGAGAGCAGAGCTGTCAAGTCTGAGCTCACTTCCTCTTCCTCCAGCATTCTGTTCTGTTTACTCCTCCCACCTATGTTTTAACCTATGAGGGCCAAGCAATTTCTTTATTGCTTAACCCATGAAATCAACAGATTGATATATGACACTCCCACATCACAAAAAGACACCATCCTGAGGTGGCTCCAGACCCTGAAAGACAAACCTGGTATGTACTCAGGTGTAAGTGGTCATTTGCTGTTAAGTAAAGGATAATCATGCAGTAATCTACAGGCCCAGAGAGACTAAGTAACAAGGAGGGCTCAAGGATGGGAAGGGGGATACATGAATATTCCTGGGAGAAAGAAATAGAATAGATTTTGCCAGTAAACCAAAGACTGGTGGAGATAGTATCAGGAACGACCCGGAGGAAAGAGCAGGAATATATGGAGAGACAGAATACATGGAGAGATGACAGTAATTGGCACACATTTTCGGGGTTATGTGAAAACCTAGTACATGGAAACTTCTGAAATGTATGAAGGTGACCCTAGAAGAGTCTTCTAACAAAGATGGATATCAAACCTGAACTGACCATCTTCTCTAACCGGGCAAGACTTCCAGTGTTGGGACTAGGACATTAGCCCAGTCACAAAACCTTTGATCTAAAATTTTACTTGCTTAGAAGATGTTCTGGGATAAATGTAAAAGTTACAGCTCAGGAGGGAAAGGAATCCTGATTCCTAGGGAGGTCAATCAATACCTGAAGTTGGGGTGCTGTGGGGATGGTTTCCCTGCAGGATGTGCAATCTTGTTCCAGAGCGAGAGAGAGAGAGAGAGAGAGAGAGAGAGAGAGAGAGAGAGAGAGAGAGAGAGAGAGAGAGAGAGAGAGCTGTTACAGGTGACTTAAGGGACTGCCTAACAAAACAACCCATCTCTTCTGCTCGGCTCAGCTCCAGCCCAAGATGATACTTCCTCTACTTCACTCTACTAAAGGAGAAATCCCCTCAGAAATGAAGCAATATCCTCCAGCTCTAGCAAAAATGTTACTTTTTCTGCTTCCCAAGGGAGTTTCCCTGCAGATGTAACTATATCTTCTATATTTTCTGCTCAGAACCCTTAAGGGAATCTCTCATCAAAGGTTTTGTTCTGCCCAAGTGAAAGATCTTCACCCAAAACTCTTTTAAGAGAGAGATTTATTTAGAAAGGAGGAGTCCAGGAAAGAGGCTGCATTTACCATGGTGGGACAGGACAGCCCTCAATTGAACAGGCAGACAGGGATATACAGATGGCTTCTTAGGGGCAGTGTTTTCCTAGGGATAAGATATTGGTTAGTTTTCCTTCTCAGGGATTGTTTGGGTTAGTTGGTCAGGGGCCATGTTTGCTCTGGTTACAAGGCCACACTGTATTTTTTTCACTGGCTCTGGGTTCCATTGCCAGAGTGTTTCTTTCACTGGCTTGGGGTTCCCTGTCAGGGCGCTAGATTTTCTGTTCATGGTTTGTTTGGTTTTGTGTTGAGTTGGTCAAGAGAAGATTTGGCTCTGGTTTCAGGGTCAAACTGTGTTTATTTTACTGGCCCTTTTTATCCTTTTGACTCTATTTTCAGGACCAGGGTGTATTTCTTTCATGGCTGTGGTTCTAGGGCCAAAGTTTGTTTCTTTGGCTCTGGATTCAGAGTCAGAGTTCATTACTTTCATTGTCTGTGGTTTCAGAGTCAGGTTGTATATTTTTCACTGGCTCTGGTTTCAGGGATAGGATAAAGGTTTCTTTCACTAGCTCTGGTTTCATGCTCAAGGTAGATTTCTTTGGCTGGCCTTTTTACCCTACGGTAATAGTGGTACAGAACTTTTGGAGGGTCAAATCAATGACTGATCCAACTTGCAGCCTATGTCACAAGAGGGAATCCACAACTGAGACCACCTGGGTATCATGGAACTAGAAGGTGGATAGCCCAGAATCCTAGGATAGAACCAAACATGACTGGGAAAAAAATGTCAATGAAATACTTCCTAATAATATTCTGCTTTACTCATAGATTGCAGCTTAGTCAATACTAGAGAGGCTTCAATTGGTAACTGGTGGGAGCAGATGCAGGGTTCATGGATAATTATTAAGCAGAGCTTGGGGAAACCACACAGAAGATGGGGAAGAAGGATTGTAGAATCAGATATGTAAAGGAATCCATGAGTACATTACCAACAAAATCAATTAAGCAGTGTTCATTGGGGTTTACAGAGACTGAGGTAACAAATGCAGACCCTGAATAGGTCTAAGGCTGATCCTGTGCATTTATGTTATAGTTGTGTAGTTTGGGACGGGAGAGTGAAGCTGCCCATGCCTCGTTTGCCTGTGTTTGGGATTCTTTTGTTTCTGTTAGGTGGACTCATCCTATTTTGATATAACAGTTTTTACCTACTTTTACTGTAGCTTACTATGCCATGTTTGGTTGACATCCCCAGGCTTTTTTCTGAAGGGAAACAGAAAAGGAGTAGATATAGGGAAGAGGAAAGAAGGAATGTGGGGGGAGGGGGTTGGGAGGAATGGAGAGAGGGGAAAGTGAATGAGATGTAATGTAGGAGAGAATAAATAAATAAATAATATATAGATAGGTAGATATATAAATAGACAGACAGACAGGCAGATAGATTAGAAGTAACTGACTTTTGAGTGTTCTGGACTTTTTTCTTTTTTTCTTTTTTCTTTTTTTTTTTTTTTTTTTTTGTTTTTTTCGAGACAGGGTTTCTCTGTGGTTTTGGAGCCTGTCCTGGAACTAGCTCTTGTAGACCAGGTTGGTCTCGAACTCACAGAGATCCGCCTGCCTCTGCCTCCCAAGTGCTGGGATTAAAGGCGTGTGCCACCACCGCCCGGCTGAGTGTTCTGGACTTATTTCTTCTCATGCTTTTTCTGAACCTTGTGAGTTTCCTTACCTGTCTCATGAACTTTCATTCTCTCTCCATGAGTGACTGAATTCTGAGGACACTGCTTGATAACCTTTACATAAACGAGAATTCTTCAAACTAGCAATTATAAATCATGAAATTTCCCCTAGCTCATTTAGTAGCTCGCATCTTAAAGCTTTTCGATCTGATTTAAAGTTCCCGAACCACAGTTTTCTCATTTTTGTATTCTACATAATTTAAATAAATATTGTCTAGTTCTCAAATTCTATGCAATCTTTTTGAGACATTTAGTTATTAATAAGAAGTGTCAACTGTTGCATATAATACTTCCTAAAGAGTAAAATACATTAAAATGACAACTTCAAGATTAAACTGAGAAACATCAAAAATTACACAAAGAGTTCCAGTTTAATTCACATCTGCACAGTAATCAATAATCTAAAGCACCGAGAGAGACCAGTTGCTTAGAAACAGTGGGAAAGCATGGCAGAGTCAGCAGGACTCTTAATAAAAATAAAAAGGAATTTGAAGTGAATGGGAGTTAGTAGTTGAGTATGTAAACAGAGGTAGTGACTAGCCTGGGAGAGCACTTAAAAGAAAGATAAATAGATCAATGGAAAGTTACTTGAACAGTCAAGAAATAACTACAGGAAAAGGAGCCTAACGTTTTTGGTTTGTTTGTTTGTTTTTTGATACTGGGTTTCTCTGTGTAGCTTTGGAGCCTGTCATGGAACTAGCTCTTGTAAACCAGGCTGGCCTCTAACTCATAGAGACAGATATTTAAATTTTGGTACCTTTGAAAACTTGTTCAGTCTGCATGTTCCTTGATATCGTCTTTTTGCTAAGTCCTCATTAGAAACTGTTTGCTCTTGTACTTGTGTTTGTGTTAACAGAAAGATGACAAAATACTGTCATTTCATTTCATTTATCTTATTTAGAAAATTAACTATTATAAGTTATCTTGACCAAAATAAAGATGAAATATATTCTACCCCTGAACTATGATTATAGAGTTTCCTCTCAGCCTTTATGATCACTATCTATTGGTTCACACGAATCCACTTGAGTAGAGAAAATCTCCAACATTGGCTAGTTAATGAAATTTCTCCCCTGTGTTTCTCACTGTCTTCCCATTTGTCCTGTACTCAGTAATAACTCTCTTCAGGGAACCTGGAAAGAATACCAACATTCCATCTTCCTCAGTCATTTTTGACTCACTGTTTTTTGTTGAGCTCTTTGATTCACTTGGACTTGAATTTGGTGCAGGCTGACAAATACGAAAACTGTTTGCATTCTTCTGCATGCCAACATCCAGTTAGACCAGGAGGTTTGTTGAAAATGCCTTCTTTCTCCGTGTGTTTCTGGCTTCTTTAACAAAAATCAGGCATGCATACCTGTGTGGATTTATGTGTAAGTTTTTTTTATTTGATTCCATTTATCAACACATCTGCTTTTATGAAAATACAATGTAATTTTTTTATTATTATATGTCAGTAATATGGCCAGAAATCAGATATTGGAATACTACTGAACGTCTTTATCGTTCAGGATTGATTTAAAGGTATTTAAAGGTTTATGTTGGAATTTACATGGGGATTATGTTGAAATTGTAGATTAAATAGGATAGCCATTGTCTCAATATATAATCAGATATACTGAATAGAATGGACAATAGCCTTGATAACATTGGCCCAGGAGATAACTTCCTGAACAGAGCACTGGTAACTAAATTAACAATAAATGATATCTCATGAAACTGGAAATTTTCTGTAAGGCAAAGGAAACCATCAATGGAACAACATTTCAACCTATATATTAGAAAAATATTTTTACAAATTACACATAAGATACAGAGCTAATATCAATCTTAAGAAATTAGATGTCAATAAAATACATAATCCAATTCAAAATGGCTGACAGACATAAACTGAGAATTCTTAATAGGGAAAACTCAAATGGCTGTGTAAACGCTAAAAAAATGTACAATATTCATTTGTGAAATGCAAATCAAAACCACTTTGAGGGTTCATCTTATACCTCTCAGAATGACTACTAAGATCAATAACACAAGTGACACCTCATACTGGTGAGGAAGTGGGGCAAGAAGGACACTTCTCCATGGCTGGTGGTAGTGCAAACTTGTACTACCACTATAGAAATCAATATGTTGACTCCCCCGAAAACTTGGAATTTAAACCTAGCTATACCACAATGCAATATTACTCAGCTGTTTAAAAGACATTGTGAAATTTGCAGGCAAATGGATGGAACTGGCAAAGATCATGCTGAGTGAGGTAACCCAGTTCCAAGATGGCAAGCATGATACATATTCACTTATAAGTGGATAATGACTGTTAAGCAAATAACAATCTTGCTACAATATGCAGACCTGGAAAGGTTAACTAACAAGTAATGCTCTAAGAGGGTTCATGAATCTCCCTGGGAGGGGAAACTAGGATAGTTAATATAGTTAACTATGGGCAGGTGGGAATGGGAACAGGAGGTATCAGGTGTGGGAGGAGAAACTGGAGGGAGAGAGTATGGGGAGAGATGACTGAAATTGGAAGGCATTTGAAGGTATGTGTGTGAGATGTGGAAACTTAGTTCAATAGAAACCCCCGGGATTCTATGAGTGTGTGCCTAATGAGAACTCCTTGTATTAGAGGTTACAGAGCCTGAATCACCAAGTAACCAGGCAAGGTTTCCAGTGCGAGACTAGGACAACAACTGTCTTAGGGTTTCTATCGCTAGAAAGAGACAGCATGACCAGAGTAACTCTTCAAAAGGAAACATTTCATTGAGGTGATGGCTTATACTTCAGACCTTAGTCCATTATCCTTATGGCAGAAAACATGAGGGCATGAAGTTACAAATTTGATCAGAGAAAACAGGAAGTGGACTGATGACTGGGTGTGGCTTGGGCATATATGAGGTCACAAGGCTAACCCTGGCAATGACATACTTCCTTCGGCAAGGCCATACCTACTCCAACAAAGCCACACCTCCTAATAGTGCCCTCCTTGTGAGTTTATGGGGGACAATTACACTCAAACTCCCACAACAATGAGGCTGCGAAACCTTGAGCCTTCAATCTGTCCATCCTACAAGATGTGCTGGGCAATGAAGGCACAGATCTTGTGGGAGCAGCCAATAAATGACTGGTTTAACTTGAGGCACATGTTTTAAAAAAAGAAGCCCATGCTTGACACTTTCCAGATGACAAGAAACCAGAGGCTGGCTATCCCAGAGACCTACGCTACAAAATAAATCAATAAAATATTCTTAATGATATTCTGCTATACTCAAAGATTGGTGCCTAGCCCAGTATCACCAGAGATGCTTCTGCCTGTCAGCTGGTGGGAACAGACATAGAAGCCCACAGCCAAATATTGGGCAGAGAAAGAGCCTAAATTAGAGATTTTCATCAGGTTCCATATTTTGGAGCTTGGGGAAACACATAGAAAATGAGGAGAAACAATTGTAGGAGCCTGAGGGTTTGAGGACTCTAATAGAATATGGCCCACAGACATCAGCTAAGAAAAAGGCTTATAGGGGAATAACAGATTGAAGCAGCAATCATGGACCCTATATGGGTCTACAATAAAATCTCTTCATTTTTCAAGCATTCTGCGTTGTGATTGCTAGAGTTGGTGTTTTTGTGGGACTCTTAACAGTGGAAGTGGATGTTTTTTGTGGGACTCTTAACTGTTACTCTTGTCTGCTCTTGGTACCCCTTTCCTCCTCCTGGACTCTCTCACCCAGCTTGAAATTTTATTTGCCTTGTCTTATTATATCTTTTGATGATGTGTCCATTTTTTATATGCCTTGAAGGCCTGCTCTTTTTAGAAAGGAAACTAGATGATTAGTGGATCTGGGGGATTACTCTAAGTAGGGGCAAAGACACGGAGGAGTGGGTAGCAGGGGAAACTGTGCTAGGGATACATTAAAAACAAACAAGCACAAACAATTTTACTCACTGATTCTTTAGTCTTTGTCTATAAAAGATTTCTTTCTTAAATTGAGCTAAATTTTGATTCTTTAATTAGTAAAAAATGGAAAGGGCAAAAACTGAACAAGAACTCATAATAATTCTGGTATCTAATGTATCTAACATAATGATCATGCAAAAGCTTGCTTTTCTCAATTAGTACTCTTTAATAATATTTGTTTGTTTTCAACAGAAATCACTTCATCAAAGGATTCAGCTGAACTATCTTTACATATAAAATGCTTTACCCAAATAAACTAACAAAACTATACTCATTTGGAGGAGCCTTTTGAATATTATTTGTTGAAGACTTTGTTTAAATTGTTTCCTTACATTGATTCTGTAGACTTCAATCTTGACAGATATGGGATCATATTTAAGTGGGTCTGTGATCTACAAAGGACAACATGGAAACGGTTATGTTTTCTCTGTGCAATTCATTAGATATTTATGATAGGCAAGAATTTATTCATGAAGATTAATTAAAGCAATGATCTAGGTATTTTAAGACAGAGAAGAACACATTAATGCTTTTTGGTTTTACACATCCAGTTTCACTGAAAAATTGACCAGTAGCTAGAAAAAAAATCAGGTAAAAATGTTAACAAATTAAGTAGAAATCATTTGGAATATGGGGAAATTGAACCATTTTTGCATGGAATTTGTATCTGCAACTCCACCTCCCCCCAAAGCAGTGACATCTGATTAAAACAGTAAAGGCTTGAAAATGTCAGTGACCTCTGGAAAGAATAAAAATGTTCTGAGGATTGTTACTTGGCATGAAATTTCTCATGAGTGTATACATAACCAAACCAATACATGTCTTAAAATCTTCACAACAAGAAATCCTAGTTCTTCTTGAGGAATGGGGATTTACCCAAAAATCGCAACACTGAGATTTTTTTTAAGATTATCTAAGATATATCATGAGTTGTCTTTCCTCTTTCATTATGAAATAGAGGTTATAGTTCTTGACATAGTATTCATGTGGGATATATCAGTTTGGAGAATACAAGCAAAGTTTTCAATCATATGTTACTTGGGGTTAGATAATAGGATGTACACGTGGATATGTCAACACCAAAAGTGGGAAAAATAGTTTGTAAGTTGTCACTTGAGTTATGATCAAAAGAGTTTGAAACATGGCTCAATGTTTCAAGAATGGTAATCAAGAATACCTACTTTGCATTAGAATCTGATTTTGAGCTCCAAACACCCACACAGAAAATCATATACACTCTTGTAACCCAAAAGCTCTAAGCAAGAGATAGCAGATGTGCTGTAGGGTAGGGTGGCTGTCAGTTTAGCTTCAGATTCATTCTGTGTCAGAGAAATATATTGCAGATTGATAAAGCAAGATATCTGTCTTCCTTCTCTTGACTCCAAAAGGGTTAAATAATAGAGAATTTCATCACCATCTAGCATTATGCATACATTTGTCCCAGAATAGTAAAACTAAAGTTTAGAAAAGCTACATGTAAACTAGTAGGAATGTTTATGAGTGAATCATCTTGATATAACTAAATACAGTGAAAGAATTTATTGTCTTTAAAGATGAAAATGTGGTAAATACATTCTGCAAAATAAAGAAGTTGTCTGGGGTGTATGAAAAGAAAAAAATTCACTGAGAATATAGAAAATGTGAGTGAGTTACAAAGGAAATGAGTAGTAGAATTGGGGACTCTTGTACAGACCATGATAGCATGAATTAGAAAGTGTCAACCGGGACTGGATTGAATTGTCATTCATCATTTGAATTGACATTGATGTGTCAATCAATCCTGAAGCCAATGCAGGAGAAAAATGAATAAACATAATTCTATAACTTATTTTTCCACAAGATCAATATGCTAGTAACTTAGAAAAGCATTCATCAAAAATATTTGTTTATTTATCCAGAATCTAAAACATTAGTCCTTTAACTTCCTGTAGCCCATATGGCTAAAGTAAGAAATTTGAACCAAAACACTTTGTTTTTTCTATGTTAATCCTTCAAATCTTCTTGCTTTCTTTATTAAGTATTTATGCATTAGTAACATTTTATTTGATATATATATATATATATATATATATATATATATATATAGATCCAGTATACTGAATATTTATGTATATCTTTCACAATCAGATTAGAGGTTGCAACACAGATTCTAATGAATAAATATTTGTTGAGTTAATGAAATAATTTTTTACCCAAGGTTACTTGATGATATTCATAGTAATTTAATTGAGTAGACATTGAACAGAAACGATATTCATATACACAAGCTCAATTTTGGTTTTATACTGCCTGGGTATCTATTTACACTTTTTTACACGTTTTAAAATAATTTAAAGGCACAGTAATCATTGGTCCAAAAATGCCTAGCATAATATAATGGCACATGGTTATCCAAAAATAATAGCTTTGCTAAGACTGATTTCATTGTTTAAAAGAATAGTGAGAAGCAGGAAAAAAATTATTCATTTTGAAAAATAAAATTTGTGCTGTGTTGCTATGTCAGAAACTAATCTCTTTTTTTGGTTTTTCGAGACAAGGTTTCTCTGTAGCTTTGGAGCCTGTCCTGGAACTAGCTCTGTAGACCAGGCTGGTCTCGAACTCACAGAGATCCGCCTGCCTCTGCCTCCCGAGTGCTGGGATTAAAGGCGTGCACCACCACCGCCCAGCTCTCAGAAACTAATCATAATCAAGTCAAAAAGTGACTAATTAGGCTGATGCGATGGGTCACTGACTAAAGACACTCCCTTTCATAACAGTTGACTTGTTTTCAATAAGCAAGGAGTACACTGTAGAAGTAAAGAACCAACTACCTCCTTCAAGTTGTCATTTGACCACCATTTTGACTTCTAGAAGTCCCTGAGGGCATATAGGCACCATCTCTCCTCTGTCTTTCTCTCCTTCTCTCTCTCTCTCTCTCTCTCTCTCTCTCTCTCTCTCTCTCTCTCTCTCTCTCTCTCTCTTTCTCTGTCACACACACACACATGCACACACACAGAGCGAGAGAGAGAGAGAGAGAGAGAGAGAGAGAGAGAGAGAGAGAGAGAGAGAGAGCAGATTGATTTCCCAGACTTCAAAGACAGACAGGGTTTCACAATTATTTTAAAGACTGTGGGATATAAAATAACAAAAAGTATGAAAAGGAAAGAAGAAAGAAAGAATAAAGGAAGCATAGAAAGGAAAAAGAAAAAAGAGAGGAGAATTGAAGGAATAAAGGTAGGAAAAAGGAAGAACAATGGTATTAGAGAAGTGATTTTAATTGTCTACTCTTGTATCAGAAAAGAAAAGAATTTAAAATTCTGAATAGTAGCTAAGTCCTAGAATTCTGGTAACTACTTCTATTCCATTTTTTAAGGAATCTTTTCAATTACAAGAACATTATTGAAGTGCTGGATACCTCATAAGAAATAACTTCATTATATATTGAAATTTCCATAAACACAATAGTTCAAATTGTGTTTTGAATATTAGTCTTATTTTTATTTTCCAAGAATATAAGGGCATTTCAGTAAAAAAGTAAAATACATAAATTACCGAAAGAGCTTTAATATACACTGACTGAATATCTAGTAAAAGCAGACTGAAATAGTCTACAAGAACCACTCTAATTAGATGATCTCCTCTTTTTTCTTCATATAATTTGGACATATTATAATATAGAATTCTGCTTCCTAAAAGGCATTAAAAATGTCTGCGTCACTTTTCTGTCACCTTAAATCACATTTCCCTATTGTCCATCCAGCAATCTGAAGATTTTCTAGCCTAACATGAGTGCACTTGTAAGGTCAAATAAATATATGACAGAAAACTATAATTAGTGACTCTTGAAGTGATTGAAGATTGTGTGGATATGCAACCTGGTGATCAGGGAGGTTAACCACATTATTATAAAGGGCAAGAGGGTAGAGAAGACATTAGCAGTGAGTCTCTTGCCATGATAGACATTGAGCTAGTGTCCCAATTGTGATCTGTGTTCATTCCTGAAAACTAGAGTGTAACTCTTCTAAAAATGTGCTGTCTGTTATCTACAAGCTAAACACAGTTCATCTTAACAACTGCCATATTCTGTCCATTTTTGTGTATGTATATTAATATGTATGTGTTATTTATGCATGTATGTACTATTCATTAATACGCATTGAAGAAGGCAGGCCATAGACTAAAAGACTATTAGCTGAAGTAACAAGTCATTCAAAGAATGAAATAATCTAAAAGGAACTTTACATGTAAACAATATGAGTATGCCACAGGCACCATCATTCCCTGAGACTCCCTTTTTAAATTCTCTGTTATTCAGCCTTACTTTTGAAAAACAATTTTGTACTTGGTTACATATAACCTGAGACAAGTTAGCTTCTACAAGACTCTAGAGTTTCAAAATTATGTCTGCATTAGTCAATATACTTGATAACTGATCTTAGCAACAACTGTAAGAGTCTCCTGGTTGGCAAAGGAATTTATATAATGGAAATCGGTGTTATTCAGAGTGTTAGCATGGAATGTGGGCAATATAGTTACTGTGGTTATAAAAACTACTTGGCCTTTTTTCTGCTTTCATGTGGATGATGACCTTCCCATAAAGACAGCATGACTCAGAGTTTTACAAATAAAGCACAGTACTCACAGATGTGACTGTTGTTTTGCTAACGCTTTGAACTTTCTGATGTTGTTTTTGTAGAACATACAGCACTTGAAATAAGATTGTCATTGTTTGGAAATTAATATCCTTTTCATCTTCTGTGCTCAATACCATCCATCTTTTTATCATTGAACTATCACCTGCTTCATATTGTGTGTTCAACATTGCATAAGTATATTCTGACAAGTACAGAAGACAGATTACAAAGTATTCTTTTCACTTAAAAAACTATTCTAAAGTGGCATATTGTACATATATTTAAACTGGAACAAATCAGTCTGATTTTCTGTGATGAAAGTAGTATGCAGTTTCAAATGGTAAAGCCTGACTCTAATAATTTTCTATAAAGAATAAATGAGCTACTTCAACAACTTATATACATTGGCAGACTTTAATCTAATGACTTAAAAATCAATCTGAGGTTGGAGAATGGTTTAGTTGTTATTGCACTTGTCTAATCATAAAAAATAAATTTATGTTCTCAGAACCTATTTATAAAGTTCAGCAAAACAAAATGTACCTGCCACCCTGCCAGGGGAAAATAGAAGTCAGGAAACACACCCTATGTTAAAGTCTGACATCCACACAAATACACACACATGTGGGTATAAGCCTACACAAATGCCTATACACATAGGAGCACATACACACACACATACACACATATAATCAATAAATCAATCAATGTGTTTGACTGTGGAAAGTATGCATTATTCTCTGAATAAAGCACCATGCTATATCTAGACATGCTTTAGAATAGTATCAAAGTTAACTTTGTTATAGGTTTCAAAAATCACATTAAATATTTTACATCTTTTAGGTCATCCTTGTTTTCTGTACTTCTACAATACAGATAGCATTGTTACTTTATTTTTCTTAACTTAAATGCAGTCATATTTGTATTATTGGGTAATAAAAATTAAAAAAGGAAAATTGTGATAACTTATCAATAGCATAATATATATGTACACAGTAAAATCACATGTAATTTATATGTATGATATTGTTAAACTGTATGTAATAAAAATGGTATCTTTCACCATTTAAATGTTAATTTCTATTATGATTCACCTTCAATTAGGCATATATTGCCAGAATTTTCATGAAAAGATTAAATGTGGTTAATATGCATGATAATATCTAACAAATGCAATACCAATTTCCTAGCTTATTGTTGCATTTTATAACCAGAATCTATGAATATTTATGTGAGCACTACTAGTAATTTTCCATGTGATTTTAGGGAATTGTCCCTTTCTATACTTTATTAGCACAGTGGAAATACAAGTTTATAAACAATTTATTAGGTTGAAAATAAACAGTAGATTCAGAATATGACGATTTACAAATATGATTTTGTTAGTAGTGAAAAATGCCTAAAGCTCGTGGAATCTATGTAGCTTTGTTAATTCAAAAACCATTTTCTGTCTTGTGAGTGCCACTGAATACAGAAGTCTCTCATGAGACTGAAGGAGGCAAAGAGCTTGAAAAAAATCCTCTCATCCTTCTTAGGTAAACTCTCTAGTGCAGGACTTTGGGCAGATGGAAAATTTCTGGCGTTACACATTATCTGCTCAGTTAGTAGAAAGTCTTTGATCTCAGAGACTGTCAATCTAGTTCCTTCCTTAAAGTAAACAGCAAAAGCAATAGCAAAGCACTTATTAAAATTCTACCCTAGTTGGCTCTGATCCCAGTTCCCCAAACCAACATATAACGCCCACTGATTATTCAGATTACGTTTAAGACTGTTTTGTGTATGTTTTTTTTGGGGGGGGGCTTAGATAGAATTTATCTATCTATTTATTTATTTTTTTGTTTTTATTTATTTATTTATTTATTTATTTATTTATTTATTTATTTTTTATTGAAGATTTCTGCCTCCTCCCCACCACCGCCTCCCATTTCCCTCCCCCTCCCCCAACCAACTCCCCCTCCCTCATCAGCCCGAAGAGAAGTCAGGGTTTAAGATTGCTTCCCAGATACAGAGACCCACAACCAAATATTGCCAATAGAGGGATATTTATTTAGGGATAGACTCACGGATCACAATCCTCTGCTGGAATGGGAAACAGCAACCAAATCCTACAGCCAGAAAAGAGGCAGGACATGCTCTTTACATTGGCATATATAGCATAAGAGGCCACACCCAAGTGGGTGGGTAACTTAAAGGCTACTGGTGGTAGGAATTCCTAAAGCAGTTGTTAAATATCTAAAATATTGTAAAAGCCAGAAGATTAGGAGCTTGCTATGTAATTGTGGCTCCTAGTATTATCAGAAGCTATACTCAGAGTCTCACCAGCTTGACAATGTGCTCCGAACAGGGAAAGAAGTAAGTAACATACCACTATGGATAGGAAAAAGCCCAACAGGCATCAAACAACAAAAATAACTAAGAAATGGAAGCACCAAAGATGACCATCAGCTGAAGAACAAATAATGGAATAGTGATAAATGTATGCTATGCCATATTATCCAGCTATTAAGAAAAGTGAAAGGATACAATTCACAGGTTATTGTTAGAGGTGAAAGCAGTCATCCTGAGAGAGGTAATGCAGACTAAGATAGACAAATGGTACAGGTTTTCTCTCAACTAAAGATGTCAACTATGAATATTCAAATATGTGTGTTTCAAGGGGGGGTAACAGAAGTCGCTGGTAATGAAAACATTTTAATTTGAAATATTAACATGATTAACTTCAGTAAAGAGAAGGTGGTAGAAATTTTAAATTGCCAAATATACATTAATCTTCCAACATTTGTGCATGAAACGTATTTCTCTACAAACCAATGAGACAGTCACCATGGAATTAATATTTTACACATTCTAAAATTAGTAACAAGTAAATCTTCATAGTTTTTAAATTTTCTACTTTACTAGTTATTAAAGAAAGTAGTCATGGTAACAAGCATTCATGAATTTTTTCAATTCATTCAATGAACATCCAATAATATTTATTTTATAATGGGTATCATGCTGAAGCCAATGATGCATAAAATTGCTGTCCTTCTTTTTATATTGTAATTTTATTTGAATGGAGAAAATCAGAGAGTCCCCTGCTAGAGGGCTTTGTCACTTGCGCACTTTTTCTTTGGGGAATTTGATTCCTTTGTCTCCGTGTATAAGAAATCTTTCTGAGCTTGGCTAAACTCATTCAAAAATGATGATTCTGAAGGCCACTCTAAGTAGCATAACCAGTTTTTCTGGTTTGTTTTGTTTTTTCCTTTTTTTCTTCAACAGTGTAGATGGTTTCTGTCTTACATTAATATTAGAAGCTAGCATATTTATCATGGTTTATTTTGGGGTTAAGCCCATTAAATTTTTTAGGGTTCATAAAGATTCACTTTAGAAAAAAAATGACTAATAGGGTCTGAGAGTAAAACTGAAATAAATTAACTCACATAAGTCCTTTCACATGTCCCATTTCTTCTTTCCAAGCTCTCTCTAATGCCCATACTGTTCCTCATTTTTTGCTGTTCCTGCTCTTCTTGCTTTGCTTGCTGTTGTTGTTCCCTGTTATTTGCTGTTCCTATTGTTCTTGCTCTTCTTGCTGTTCGCCATTCCCCTCCCATGACATTTACTGTCTATATAACCTACACAGATATATCAACATGCATTTCAGAATCAACGAAAAACAGGTAGTACCTGACAAAGCAGCACTCCAAAAAAAAGGTGACATCACCCAGGAAGGCCCTGCATTCAAGGGGAAAGATCTTTCATTCAAAACCATTAGATAAGATCATTAAATGTCCCAAAACTTTGGACTCACTTACTCCCCTCTCCCTAAGCTCTGTTGTGATAACCATCTTTGAGGATGCCCAGACTTGTTTTTCAGTAAGGATTGGCATACTGTTTTCCTATCTTTTTGAAATGTTTACAAGATCTATCAGCAAAAGTAATTGTGTGGGATTGACTCTATGTAGATTTGACTATTAGAACCAAGAGTCAATGTTATCGCCCTAGAGCCTCGTGAAAGGTCATTCTGTTGCCCATACGGGAAGAAGTTACACTGCCAAAATATTTTGGTAATGAATACTGTTTGGAAGGAAAGAAGACTTATGGCTTCACAAGGATTTTACAGCATTGACAGCAATAATTCAAAAGAAAGGTGTTCCCGAAGCTCTGCATTAGGGTGGATCTGTCTATTGGTCTGTCAGCTATACATGCACCATAAAATAATTGTGTCTCCAACACATATTATAAAAAGTTGAGATGTACAGATGGTATAATTTAAGTGAATTAGAATGTGAATGAGATTAATAAGCACATCAATAAGAAACAATAAATAAATTAATCAATAAAACACAAATGGAAGTAAAACTTGAATCAAGAATTGGTTTAGTGACCTAGATCTATTATAGGAAGCATTACACTTTTACAAAAGTCAGATTAATGTTGCAATATTATACTTTTAATATCCCCAGCCTAATTTTGTACTTATCTTTGTATATGCCCATACTAAAAGAAATGGGACTGTTTATAAGTTAGATATTCTAATGAAGGTAAATATGCATGCAAATTTTTATACATATACTAACAGCTATTTGCCCCCGTAGATTTACAGCTCGAAAGATATAAAACTAGAATGAAGAATAATGATTTTGAGAATTGAAAAGTCAAGTGATGCAAATCCCTATGCAGTATATCTTGTCTGATTTTCTCTTTTAAGCAATCAAAGCATAAGTACTATGGAGTAATGATCATTCACAACCTCATTTAATGTATTCAGTAGAACCGTAATGAGTCATAATTCTGATTGAACTTCATTCTAGTACATAGAATTAAAAAGTTTCCATGAACAACTAGCAGAAACAAAATCTGCTTAGTTGACTTTACGTCAACGCAATAAATGACATAATCACCAAATCCTAGGAAAAGTAAATGTAGCAATACGCACTTTTATGAAGAGGTTTTCTTAAGTTATATGTCTAGCAACAAAAATGTAAATTTCAAATGACATTGTAACTTGCAAATTTATATATTCTTCATAGCAGCCACGTTTTAATTGAGATATGAGGAGTTTCTGATTAGATAGTTAAAAGATCTAACAGTCTGTCATTCTACAAACATGCTGCTAGGGTATGTATAGCAGTATTATTGCCGTGGCTTTAGAATCTGCATTATTCACAAAAAGCACCATATTTCAGATAATGAGCAGTAATATATTTAATTTCATCATGAAGAAAAGATGTATCTCAAAAATTGCAATCCTCATCGTTAGAAAAATTATCTAGCCTTAGAAATGAGAGAATAGATAATTTTATACCTATTTGGATTAGAGAAAATAACTTCACTATATTTTAAAATAAATTGCTTCCCAGGTAATACTTTATTTCCAATCTATTCTTTGAAATATCTGTTCTTATAATGAGAATTAAGAGGAAAAAGACCTTAGAACCAAAACTGTAGAAAATTATGTTTTTATTTTATGTTTAAAGAAAATTGAAAAAGCCATAGCACTTAGTGACAGCATTCTTATTCTTTTTTGTGCTATGTTATTTCATTGTGAAGTTTTGACCTTATAAGTAAAATAAGTTGTAGTGCATTAGGGACAAAGAAAAATATCAAAAAAATGAGGAATAAATAAAATAAAATAACCTTGAATCTTCTGAATTAAATTAGTAAAATCAAGTCCTCAAGAATGTGTTCATGTAATGTGGTTTGGCATGGTTAAGACATGTTACCTGGTATTTGTCTTCATTCCTTTAGAATAGGAAGCAACACGATAGTGGGGCTATAACTCATGGCATTAGCTTCATCATCCCAGATTTTTATAGTATTCTGGTACAAATGAACATTCCAAGTGTTGAAAATACGTTTGGACTCTCTCCGCTCTGTACCCAATCAGGTTACATGACTTTGAATAAAATAAACTGCCAACGAGTGTGAAATATCAGTTTGTATAATTACTTATATTTTCCTGATAGTTACAGATCTCTCTTTGTAAAATATGGATTCTATCGCACTTACATATTACTGCTTTACTTTGGGAAATCAGTGGTTTTAAAAAATATTATGTATAACACTGTCATTTATCATACTCATACTTTCTGGTGGTGATGTGGGATTCTTTTCTGTATGCTGTGAATATGCTTTATTATCATTGGTTAATAAATAATCTGCTATTGTCCTATGGAAGCACAGAATAGGCCAAGGCAGGAATTCCAAGAAGAGATAGAGGAATAAAAAAGGCAGCGTCAGAGAGAAGACATGTAGCTGCTGAAGGAGACAGATGCCCTGAAACCTTACTGGTAAACCTTGATCCTCGTGGTAAATATAAATAATAGGAATGGGTTTATTTAAGATACAAGAATTAGTTAATAATAATCCTAAGCTATTAGCTAAACAGTGTTGTAATTGATATAGTTTATGTGTAATTATTTCAGGTCTAGGTGACCAGGAATGTACTAACAGTCTCCACCTACATGGTGGAGCAGGTAATAAACAAATCCCACTGATAAGTAGTGTGATGAGGATACATAAAGAAAGATGAATGTCCAAAAATTACAGAGTTCAGGTTTCTTGATATGGCCTTTTAAATAGGAGTGGTGCCTATAGGCTTATATAAGTTCATGCTTCATTATCAGTGAATAGCAATATTTGACTGAATTAGAAGGATTACACTTCCTGGAGTAAGTGTAATATTAGGGTTTAGCTTTGAGGTTGCCATTGCCCATCTTCCTTTTTCCTTTTTCTCTCTCTTTATTTCCACTCTCTTCTGCCTGTGCAGATCAGGATGTTGTTCTCAACTTCGTCAACATCTATTGCTCCAGAGCCATGGATACTGCCATGTTCTCCACCAAGATAAAAATGTACGAGACCACTGAAATTGTGAGAAATCCCAATTAAACTCTGTCTTTTATAAACATTACATTTGCTCATACTGTCTCTTCACAACAATAAAACAGTGACTAAGTTGGAAAATGGTACTACGGAGAAGGGTATTGCTGTCATATGCCTGATCATGACGCCTCTTGGAGGACTATATAAGACTTTGTGTTTTTGGACTAGAAAAAGAGTTGAACATTTTAACCAGATACTTAATGGGTCATCCTACTAGTAATATGGGAGACAGCAGTGCTGAGGGAAATTTGTACAGTGGGGTGTAACTCAGGGAATTTTAGAGAGTAAGAATATTAGTAAGTGGCCTAGATATTATTCTTGCTATAGTTTCACAAAGAATGTAGCTACTTTGTGACCCCTCCTAAAATATCTAAGGCTAAATTGAAGAGTTTTATATTAAATGTATTGACAGGTTTGAAGAAACCTGAGTATTCTAACTACTGACTCAGCCATAAAGCTATTAGTAATCACTCTTATGGAAATCTATAACTTAAAAATGAAAGAAGCAAGCCAAACATAGAAAAATTTAATATATAGTGTGTGAGAAGAAAAGCACCAGGAAAGGCAATGTAAGAGCCAAATCTTGTGCTCAGAGAGATAAAAAACAACTTAGAGAAAATCATTATACTAATTTGAAAAAAAAGGAAACTTGATTGCTCTTTGGGCTGACAAGGGAAGGGGACTTGATTGGGGGAGGGGGAGGGAAATGGGAGGCAGTGGCGGGGAAGAGTCAGAAATCTTTAATAAATAAAATAAAGAAATATTTAATAAACAAAAAAATGAGTAGCAACCTCAGGGAAAGACACCAACTAGCTGATTTTCTAACCTGTAGAAATGAATTAAAAGATTAAGACCAGTGAGCCAGAGATGCTTAGCAACCCAAGACAGTCCTAATTTAATTATATAGAAAAAAAGGGAACTTTTGGGAGCTGCATACCCCCTGCTTCTTGATTTTCTTTGCCTACCTCAGACCCTTTGCTTACTGGAGTGAACGGAGTAAACTGTTTTCCTGTGCCTGCAGCTGCTCTGAAGAGTTGTTTCTGGTGTGTTTATAGCTGAAAATCCCAAGAGCAGGGCATGGCTATCAGTTAAGGATCTCTATATAAGCTTTCCTGGAGCACAATAAAGTTGGCATTCTTGTTTCAGGGATGACCCATGTCCCCATGTTTCCCCCCCTCTCTCTCTCTCTCTCTCTCTCTCTCTCTCTCTCTCTCTCTCTCTCTCTCTCTCTCTCTCTCTCTCTGTGTGTGTGTGTGTGTGTGTATGTACTTGAATCTCCAGCACATTTCCCAGCTTATGAACCATCCCACCCTGTAGGTGCTACATCTATGTATCACCGAGAGGCTGTGGCTTACTGGTTAGGTTCCAGTGTTCTCCTTTGGCAGCTACATGATGTCTGCCTGAGTCTACCTTTTTTCTCCCTTCATTCAGTTTACTTTTTTCAGCCTAGCTCTATTCAACCCTATCATAGGCTAAAGCAGTTTATCAAGCAATGGTAGTAAAAAAAAAAATATTCATCACATACAAAAGGGAATTTCACATCATCTCTCCTTTTTCTGTCAAAAAAAAAGGTTTTAACTTTAAGAGCAAAATTATATATAACAAAATAGGTAGCAAGCAAGAATTACACTTACAATATTTAGTCTATTTGTATTTGGCAAAGTTAAAGAAAATACTCTATCATCTATTTTATTTTTGTGAGTCTAAAGTTTCATATTTAATTTACCTTTTATCATAACTAAGGAAAATTATAACTATAACTATCTGTCTTTAACTCCATCAAAGACTCCAGACAGATATAATATTACCCAAGTATACAGAAAGTGCATTGTAAGCAACTTCCAAAACATTAAAATTGACAGAGACATCTCGCTGGCTGGATAGTCATCCGAAGTTTCTGTGTAATGTTGAGGCATCCATGTTCACCCTACAGGCCCATTGTATCTGGCAGACTTTTCTATGAAGCAGGAAATCTGAAAGACAGTTTTGCCTATATTCGCAGTTTGTCAGTCACTTTCTTCTGTGTCCTGCAGGATGTGTGGCAGACTCTATCTGATCTGTCTTTATGGTGTATTACATATTATGTATTACAGATCAGACAAAAATAAACCTCTGAAGGGTAACAGAGTTTTTAAAAAATGTAGTAGGCTTAAGAAAAAATATGGGTATAGGAAGTTATAGAAAGAAATAGTTTTAAAAAATAAAACAAAGTATGTAAAGAGACAGTACCCGGCTTGGTGGGAGCCTAGCCAGTTTGGATGTTCACCTTCCTAGACATGGACGGAGGGGGGAGGACCTTGGACTTTCCACAGGGCAGGGAACCCTGACTGCTCTTTGGATTGGAGAGGGAGGGGGAGAGGAGTGGGGGGAGGGGGAGAGGAGGGGGGAGGAGGGGGAGGGAAATGGGAGGCTGGGAGGAGGCGGAAACTTTTTTTATTTTCCTTTTCTCAATAAAAAAAAGAGACAGTAAAAGTAATATAAAAGAGTACAGACAGTCGTAGATTAAAGGGGTAAAGATAATAAAATAAATATTAAAAAGTAAAAGAGCAAGAAAAGTCATGTAATGGTCAAAAATACACCGAGAATCTGGATTATGTATATTATTTTACTTAATTTGAATATTTTGACTGTGTATTGGCTAAGCACAGAGAGACATTTCATTTTACAGGCTGCCAAGCTAATCCAACATATGTTTTTTAAAGGTATTTTGGCTTTAAAATTTGAGTCTAAGTATATGTTACTTTGGCAAAGAAGTTCTGCTTTTTCTTCCATCTAGGATGGGAACTTGTGGATTCCTTTCAGACTAATGTGGTTTGATGGAAAAAGACTCCCTGAAAGTTCTTCATGAAACCTAAAAATACTTTGCCCAACAAATATCAGGTAGTAGTTTGGAGAAAACTATGCCCAAATTCCCAAAATAATTGTTCATAAATATTTGTTTTAATTTAAAGAGACATATGATATAGAAATGAATATTTTACATTGGTATGGACTTTTGTTTATTGATACATTTAAGATCAATTTTGTTATATGTATATTTCTACTCTTGTTTAAAGTATTCAAAATGTAATGCATAATTAAAAATTACAGACTGATAATCATTTGTAATAGCCAAACTTGTAGTCATGTTAGTTAGGTTTTCTACCTTTACAGATATATTTGAGAGGAATAATTTTTTTGTTTTTGTTTTTCGAGACAGGGTTTCTCTGTAGCTTTGGAGCCTGTCCTGGAACTAGCTCTTGTAGGCCAGGCTGGCCTCAAACTCACAGAGATCCACCTGGCTCTGCCTCCTGAGTGCTGGGATTAAAGGCGTGCACCACCAACACCTGGCAGGGATAAATATTTTTCAAACCTTTCAAAGAACTACAGACTATGGCATTTAAAATGTTTTGAACTTTTCTCAACAGTGAGACATGTCTGCTTCTGGCAGTACCAATCTACTTCAAGAGCATTATGGGCGTCAAAGACAAACAATCCTTTAGGTGTTTGTCAGCTCTTGCGTGGACTGCTTGCTGGTATGCTGTATAATACTGGACATGTAGGACCCATAGAAATATGATTGCTGAACTTGTCTACAGAAAATAAGACATTCCTTCAGGGTTCCTGCTTTATAGATACTGACATTTTAAGGAGACCTTCATTGTATTTAGTTTTTTCATCTGAATTAGGGGTGTTATGCATAGTTATATTTTGGGGTGATAGATTTATGTGACTCAATATTCCAAATAGTGAGCCTCTCAAACAATCAGGTTATTCTCTTTGTATAGAAAATTATATTAGATTTGATTTCTTTGACAGAGGAAGGGGTCTTGGGGAACAGTGCTTGTGCAACAAAATTTCAAGAGATGAGTTAATAATTAATACAACTACAAGTTAACATTACTATTGTTTCTTTTTATGACTTTTAACTAAAATGGACATTTCCGCATTTTTGAAGCATTTCTCATCCATGTTTTATGAATTCTCTTTGCATTGTAAGTATATCTGTCAGAAGTCAAAAGTATTTTGTGGAGTACATAATAAATTTATGTGTTTTCCATTCAAGAATAAAGTATTGAGTTTCTATTATAATCCTTGAATTCTTAGTTCCAGGACACAGTAATGAAAATATTTTATTATATCTCACTATTTTAATCTGAAGACAAAACAAAATGATCAAAATATCATTTTAGATATAAGAATAATGAATAACTTGAGTTGTATAAAGTTTATGAAATTTATGGAATACATGGCAGAATGAGTAAAGAAAGCTTCTCTAAACTTTTGATGTTCAAGCGCTGACTCAAATATCCAAAATCATTATTAATGGGAAAATATAGCAAATATAACTTAGTGCAGAGAATTACCAAGGCCACATGAGTGAGGGAGTGTGACATTTGGATGTCATGATCTAAAAAGAGTAAGGAAGGCCGAGTAGGAAAATCAATGGACAAGACACAGGAGATGAACTCAGAGAATTAGTTATTGCCATTGACAACCTATGTCTTGATTAATTAATTGACTGGTGAAGCCAACTCTTGAGAATAAATGAAATAGCGATTAATAGAAAAAAATATTTCTTCTTACATTTTCTCCCCCTGATTTCCATTCACTTCTTTCACATAATTTTTTCTCCATCAACTATCTACTACTTTCCTTGACACCTTAACTTCTTGACTTCTAAAATTGAAATGACGTATAATTATAGGAAGTCAATGTTTATTGGAATTTCAGTTGAGAATAATCTATTTGTGGGAGTTATCCTGTGGTTGTATAATTCAATCACACTGCTTAGGTTTATACAATGATGATCTAGTAAGTCAATTAATAAGAAACCTGATTATTTAGATCTAAATTTAGTTAATGCGATAAAATTATTTTCCAAGTGTAATATTTATCATTTTCATTATGGAAAACTTCAAGGAGTATTTCAACAATGTCTTGAACAAAATGCAAAGTCTTCTCTTGAAATGCTTTATGTTCTCTTGCTACTTTTGTTTTAAATAATTAATTTCGAATTACCTGATGAAAAAATATATTTATATTTCTACATCTAAGGTTAATATTATAAGCACAAAAGTATTTTAATTACAGCAGTTTAATTTTTTGCTTTGTAAATATGTTTTATTTATTTATTTTTACTTAAATAATTTTTTCACTTATTTTGCATACCATCCAGTTTCTCCTCCCCCCTTTTCTCCTGTCCCCTCCTTTTTCTCATTTATCCCCTCTCCATCTACTTCTCCTCCATCTTTCTTCAGAAAGGTAGCAGCCTCCCATGTGCTTCCACAAAGCATGACACCTCAAGTTGAAGCCGGAGACCTAGCTCCTCCCTTTCAAGCTCCGGCCCTTACGTCAAGGTGGGGCCAGGTTATCTGGCATAGGGAACAGATGACCAAAAGCCAGATAAACTCCAGAGACTCTCAATGTTAGAAATCTTAATAAGAGACCAAGCTGCACGATTGTCACACCTATGCAGATGGCCTAGACTGGTGACATGCAGTCTGCCTGACTGTTAGTCCAGCATCCTTGACCATATGCAATCTCAGGTCAGCTGTCTCTGTGGGGTCCTTGTCCGTGTTTCAGTGTACTCTTAATTTTCTGTTTTATATATTTAATTTCAACTGATATCATGAGTTAACTGAAGCTAATGTTCTGGGACAAAAATAAATTAGTGTAAAATGTCACAATTAAATAGATAAAGCAAAGTGATCAATAAATAAATAAACCATATCATACAGAAAAAGTAACAAGCTAGTGATAAAATGTTCTACAACATTTTCAGTTTTACAATCCACATTTTTGTTTATGTTGCTTGTTGGCATTTAGGGTGCTGTAGCAGTTACTTTTCTGGTTTCTATGTTTAAAAAAAAATTCTGATGAAAGGCAATTAAAGTGAAAACACAAGTTTTGTTTCAGAGTTCAGGTTCAGGCAGCATGGAAGGGAAGAAAGAGCAGTGAGAACACAAAATCTTAGTGTCACTGTGTCCACAGGTCAGGATGTTGGTGTGAATTTTTGTTTGTTTTGTTGTGTCTTTTAATCTTTGGCTCTTTTGGTCTTTGAGGTTCACCACCCACCTTCCAGAGATTTACAGAGATTTAATTCTTTTGAATAAATTCCTGGCCTTAACCTTGCTTGTTTCTACCCAGCTTTTCTTAACTTAAATTATCCTACCTACCTTTTTCCTCTGTGTTTTTATCTTTCTCAATTTTATATACTTTTCTTTACATCTATCTTATTCTTTGGCTGACTTTGTAGCTGTGTGACTGGACACTTCTTTTCTTGTTCCTTAATCCTCTTCCAAGATTTCTCCTGCTTTTTATTCTCTCTGCCTGCCACCCCTGCTAATCGTTCTCCTTCCTAGCTACTGGTCTTTCAGCTCTTTATTAGACTAATCAGGTGTTTTACAGGCAGAGTACACAGCTCAACAGAGTTAAAGAAACACAACACAAAAGAATGTGACACATCTTTGCACCTTTAAACAAAAATTCCATGGCATAACAAATGTAACACATATTCAACTAATATTTTACAACATCAGGAAATGGTAGAGAGTAAGTATTCATACATATTACATTTCCATACACATTATATTTCTATTTTTTTCAGGCTAGGACCTCAGCCCATCCATTAATTCATTATTTGTTAAGATGGGTCGGTCCTACTCTTCCAGTTGACCTAATCTAGATAATCTGTCAAATGCTTGCCTCCTCAACATTTACTTTCAATTTGACAGTATTAAATATCACAAGTACCATATTAGAGTACAGTTATTTTCTATAAAAGGAGTGGTTTCAGAAAAAAAAAAATTATACTGCCTGTTGCATTTATGTTTCAGTCCTTAGGGAAACTTGAATGGAATTTTCTGAATAATTAAATATTGACAAGTAATTTTACTAAGAAGTAAGGGAGAATGGGCATTTTTCCACAGTTGAAATTACTGCCTTTAGCTACAAACACATGAAAATTCAAATGGTATTTATTTGATATTTATTAGTTGTTTGTTAAACAAATTGAGAGAAAACTATTGGCTAATAAGTGTTATATAATAAACCCCAAACCACATTCCATTCATGCTGCCAGGAAAATAATAAAAGTGTGACTGTGTATTTTCCATACTTTCAGCAAATACACTTATTATCATCTGACATCTTACTGCTCTCTACTATGACTTTTCTGTTCCTATGCAGAGACATTGGTTGGTACTGTTAACCTTTGCTGGGAGACGTATCTTCACTAAACAACTTTTCACCTTCTGTACACTTCTTTTATTAAGATACATTCTTTTTGTCTGACTCTTTTACCTATAGATTTAGTGTTTATCCATCCTCAAAGCCTAGTTTCATAGTTTGTTCTCTGAAAGGTTGAAAAATTATTATGCAATTACAAACTCCATATATACAAGGCAATTTGTAATTTAAATTATAATATTTCATATATAGCTTTCTATTTCTTTTGCCATTTGCTTAAAAGCTTTTTTAACTCTAAATGTATCTAATAGTTTTTAATATTCTAGAAGATTCTTTAATTCTATTGTACTGTATACTTCAAAATCAGACATCAACCTTCCATCCCTATCAGAGTATGCTGTACAGACCTTTATGCAATTAATTTTTTGTAAATTGTATGAAATTCTCAATTTCCAAACAGGATGAAGAGTATGACCCATTAAGTAAGTATTAATTCATAACATATTTAGACATACATTTCAAAAATTGGCCATCTCATTTTTAAAAACTCCATGATGTCAAGATAGGCAGATGTAGAGAAAAATTTACACTATTTTATAACTAGAGTCAAAACTAAAATAGGTAATGACAGAAATAAAGCTGACAACAATTCAAAATAATATTCTCAAATTCTGCATGTTATTTTGCATATAATAGTAATACTAATGGAACAAAAATCTTTCTAAGACATTTTTCTTATTTGAAAATTTTTATCAATTTTAAGTAATAATTTTCAATTAAATTAAAATTTACATGTGGACAATAGCACAGTGTTATATTACTAGCTTTCTGCTATGGGACTGTCCTCCTTGTAAGAGCTGGTCAGGCTTCAAATTTAAATATACCGAGTTATAATCCACATTTTGGCATAACTGTCATTGAATCCAGTGATGTTTAACAAAGTCTGCTAATTGGCATTGGTTAAAATTATGATATTTTAATATTTCCTCTCATGACTCTTGCGTCCATAGTAAAAGGAAAGGGGGTGGCTTTATCTCCTACCTTTATTGTCTTGCTATAAAATGCACTGATAGAAATATGTGAATAGTTTTTGTAATAGAACTTTATATATAACCAGATAGAAATCTGTCATTTTTTGATGGTTTAAACACATCTCTGGATCATTAACTATGGAAGCCTTCATCTTAGTAGAATAATAGATAGGCATACAGATAGAAAGATAGACATATAGATACAGATAGGTAGAAAGATGGATGGATGGATAGATAGGTAGATAGATAAATAGATGATAGATAGATAGATAGATAGATAGATAGATAGATAGATAGATAGATAGATAGATAGATGATAGAGGGAGAAAGATATATATATATATATATATATATATATATTATATCTTAGAATGTTTCATGGCTTCCAGAGGAAGTGTAAATTGTTAAACTTGAGTGTCATTTCCCTATAGTTCTGAGTTCTGCTGTCTCTATATGACCTACATGTCTTAAGACCTAATATCATAAAAGGTCATATATTAATAAAATATTCATTCAGAGCCTAGTGTTGTATAGACCCTCAAATGTGAACACAACAATTTCAGCATTTGTGTGCATATGTATTATTACTAGAATACCTATAAAGCTATTCCAAACACAAACTTCACAGGAATATAAAATTAAGGGGTGAAATATGTATATTATTCTACAAGACAATTATAAATAGATGATAAAACAATTTTCAATCTTAAGAAATTTCCTTTATAAAAGTATGTCTCAAAATGAAAATATGTGTCTCTCCATTTACAAAAAGTTTTCTGCTGGAAAAGGCGGTGAGCACAGCAGGGCTCTGGAAAGAGCAGTTCCACCAGATTAGGGTTGCAAACATGATTTTTAAACTATAGACAGGAAAGTACAGATAAGCGATTTCCACAGATGACTGACAAATGTTTTCTGCATCACTGCAGTGTTGGAGCTTTAGCTGGTTTTTAAAATAACAAATAATGGGAATCTTTTGAAGAAGAAGAAAAGCATGTTTATGCTTGGACTAACACTCATCTCTGGGGGGAAAATCTTAGTGCCTTTAAGATGAAGTACCAACAAAATGGTTCATTCTACAACTGTTCAAGGAATAAGATAACCTTGAGAAGGGTGATGAGGAGGGGTTTGTGTGTGAGTGAGTGGGCATGTGTGAAATAAAATGGTCAGATATCCAGTGAAAGACTTGTTGAGAACATAAACATCTTAAAGAAATTTGAATTTCATGTTTTCTTTTCCAAATTTAATTATCCAGCATCACCATTCCATGTACATTTTATGAGTTTCTATACATGGATGTTAAGGATTCCTGGGGACCAGAAATATGCATTTTATTTTTTCTCCATATAGTGTTAAAGATAGATATATACAGCTATTGGAACAAAAATGGAAAAGTGATAGAATGTACCTACTCTGATGAGCCCTCCAATTTTCCTTCTTAAATTTCCATTATTGTCTAAGCATATGACATTATTTCATCCTGTTGATTATAACTTTAGGAGACAATTTTCATTGATGAAATTTCAAAAAATAAAAAATAAAAACATATCCTAGAGAGACAAGCAAGTAATTCACCGAGAGACTTTATAGAAGGTAGGTCTATTTGTACTTGACTAGTTGTTAATATATTTTCCCTATGGGTCAACTACATGGCAAGAAAAAAAATACCACTAGTTGCTCTGCTTTTGTCATTACCATTTTATACCCAAATGGTGCTCTAACAAGTACAGTGTCTATGGAGTACAATGCTGCCCTAAGAAATTGTCAGGAAGCTTGTGTACCATGTCCAATGTTCTTAGATTCCTCCTGGTCAAGCTAAGTGCCCACCTCCAATTCATTGTGCCTTCGATATGAGCAAACCAGGAATCTCTCTCTCTCTCTTTCACATATATGTGTATATGGAACCCCAACACTCAGGGTAAAGAGAAAGGTAGATAGACAGTAATCAGACAGCCTCGTCAAAATGAAGACTTTGTTCAGAATGGTACTGTTTTGAAATATAGAAAGTAAGTAGAAAGACAGTCAATATTTACTTTTTAGTAGAATTCCCACTTGCATACACATGTGTATGTACCTGCACAAAAATGAACAAACACAAACACACATACACACACACACACACACACACACACACCGAAGTCAAGTCTACTGATACTACAGCCAAATAGTCTCCATTGGAGTACAGCTTCAACCATGTTACCTTAAGTTAAGCATTTTCCTAAATAGCTAGTTTTCAGAATATTCCGGTCTCAAACATATACAACATTAGTAGCATTTATCTCTTGATATTAGTGCAAAGCTCAAATGAATTTGTTCATATTAAATCTAGTATACCATAATCATGGATAATTTTGTTATTATTTATGAATTTTGTTTAGTAGCAGGTGATTTCATTTCAGTCTCAGTAACAATACATACAATGTGCGCATCACTTGAAATACTGCAACTTACCCCCTTTATGTCCATTTCTGATTCTCATTCTAAATTGTGTTGGCCAAATTCCCTAGAAACACATATGCAATATCATGCTAAAAATGTTTACAAGATCAGGGTTAGCTAAACTTACTTAAGAGTAGAATAAATTACAAATAGATAGCCTGGTTCACAGAGTAATAAAATGCCCAATAGTTAAAACAAACAGCAGCAAGTAACAAAATAATGTCCAAAGTATGTTCATACTTGTTGCTTGACATAACACAACAATTTACAAATAAAAATATTTGTAAACCCTATTGAAAAAGAGCAAGGAAAATAACCATGAAGATAAGAGCACATAATATATTTGATAATGAAAGAAGAAAATTTTAATAAGATTCTTCATAGCTTCCATTTGGAATGTCAATTCTAGCTAATTTAATAAACTCATTAAAATGTGTAGAACAGTGTAGCGAGCTGCATGGAGTCACACCTGATGGAGATGTATAATCAACTCCTGAGATGGCTAAGGCCTGACCTATGCTATGATCATGCAATGATCATCAGCTGCTGCATATGCGTGGGCCTATGTGCAGTGCCCACCTGGCAGTTCGGGGTTGGCAGCCCATGTCTACTTAAGGGCTGGGAGAGGGTTTGCCCAGAGAGAGAGAGAGGTCAAAGAGAGAGAGAGAGAGGTAAAAGAGAGAGGAGAGAGAGAGGAAGGAAGAGAGAGAGAGAAAGTGAATAAAGTCCTGGAATAAACTGCAGTGAGAAGAGCTCTGGTGGTTGCGTTTTTCCTTGCTGGACGAGGTGGGGCGCGACAGAACAGGTCTCATTGATACAGGTGTGTCAGACATTTACTTATTTGCAATGCTGTTTGAAATAAAGGGAAAAATGTAAAACTCAATGCCAAGAAATATATCAAGTAGTAGAAGGAAACTTGGATATACCTAAAATATTGGAATTATTAGAAGTATTTGAAGGAAGTATTATTAATGTGTAAATGACTTTAGTAGAAATCACTATATTCAAATTCTAAGCAAGAAGAAAGTGATATTATAGGCAGAGAGATGGTTAATATAAGAAATAATAGGAAGTAATCAGGGATAGTGGCACACATTTGCCATTGCCAATCTGCAATTTATAACAAGATGTTGTCTCAAAAATGCACAGCAAACAATAATGTTATAATAATAATAACGTAAGTAAAAGAATCTTTCAAAAACAAATATAAAATTAACAATTTAATATATTATACATGGTGGATAAAAAATAGTTAACAGGTACACTCAAAACTAAAATGAAAATTTAAAAGACACCAAAAAATGGAAAAGACTATGTAAACTGTGAAATAAAATGCAAAAGGATAACATACATGTAATGGAAATAAAGGAGACTACAAGTAGATGCTTTTGTGGCATAGACTAAACTCAAATTATGAAAGCAACTAAAAGAATCAACCAGACCCAAAAGCAGGATGACCCAGAAAACTTCTACAGTTGCATGTTATATTTAAATCGGAATAGCCAAATGAAAGGGAGAGTCCAAAATGAAAATTAAATCCAAAATCTTACATATGAAAAGGATGGAACAAAGCTACCAATTCCTGTAGATTTCTTAAGATGCAGACAAAAAGGAAATGTGGGGAACTGGTCATGGTGATGATTATGAAAGAAATAAGAAACATCTGGAATTTTGGATTTGCAATCATCTGTGCTCAAAAAAAAAATAGCCTTTTCCAGGAAAACAAAACATAAAGGAATGTTTTCCATTAACTTCATTGTAAGAAATATTCCTCTTTATCTTTTCATTTTTCTTTCCTTTTCCTTTTTTCAGAAAAATATTTATGGTGCCACATGCTGGTTGTTGTTGTGGTTTACAGGCATAGCTGAGAATTCGTGGGTGCTTCCCTTCTGTGGATGGTGCTTTTGGGGACCTTGGAGGTAATCCACATGGAAGAGTCTTTCAGGTCAGTTGCATCTCAGAAGCACCTGGATCCTACATCTAAATTGAACGTACCTTCAACAACAGGGATTTACCTTCTACGACTGGTAGCAACCAACAGAAATAACTATTGTTTATAAGGTTTTGGGAATCTCATGGACAAACCTGGCCAACAACTTAAATGAGAGCTTCTCATTGCACGGCTTTGGAATTTTTGATAGATAACTTTTGGATCTTAAAGGGAGCACTGTCAGCCCAAATGATAAAATTCTATTTCAGCTTTATATGTATGTTTATCCACCAAGTACTGTAGGTACTTGTAGGTGCATAGTTAATCATCTTATTGTTTGTGACTTTCTCACACCTCCATCAGCTTTTTTTGTTCACCCATACCTCCTTCTATATTTATCTCCTTCTCCACTATATTTTAGCTCCTGTTTTCCACATTTTCTCTTCATATTGCTTATATTCTGCTATTCCCTTCTGTATTTATGCCCCACCTCCTACTCCCACAGTGGTATATTTTTATGTTTCTGGATTCTAAATTAATTTTAGAATATATCTGATCACATCTGAAATTTTGAAGCTAGAAGCCTCAGATGAGAGAGAACATACAAAGTTGTCTTTCTGGGTCCGTGCCACTTCAGACTCAATATGATTTTTTTCTAGTTCCATTCATTTACCTGAAAAGTTTATGATTTCATTTTTCTTTATAATTGCATAGCTTTCCATAGTGTTTAAATATATTTTCTTTATCCATTAATCAGCTGAAGGATATTTAGGTTGTTTTAATTTCCTAACTCTTGTGAATAAAACAGCAATGAACATGAACATGAATGAGCGAGTATATCTGTTATAGGGTGTGGAAGCCCTTAGGTATATGCAAAGAAGTGGTATAGATGGGTCTTATATGAACATTGATGTTTAGCCTTCGGAGAACACAATACACTGATTTCTGTGACTGGGCATTTTACATTCTTATGAAAGGGAATGAGATATCCATTTCCACATATTACCTCTAGAATTTATTGTCAGTTGTTTAGTGGATGGTTGCCATTCTAGCTGCATAAAATAAAACCTCAAAGTTATTTTCATTTGCCTTTCCATATTTCCTATGTAATACAAACATTTTTGAGGTATTACCTCCATTTTCTCTCACTTTGAGAACATTCTGTACATGATCCAGGACCATTTTTCAATTGGTCATTTGCTTTTTTGACTACTTTATAAAAATTTCTCTATATACTTAATATTAATCTATTTTTAATAATGGAATGCATTCAAACTACATGTAAATTGTTTAGTCTTCTAGATGAAGCATATTCATCATGCTGTGTAGTTTTATATCAGTTTGATATAGGCTAAAATCATCTGGGATGAGGGCACCTCAATTAGGGAAATGCATCCATTATGACCAAGCAGTAGGCAGATGTTCAAGGGAGTGATTCTCAACTTGTGGTTGTGACCCCTTGTAGGTTAAACAAGATCCTTCAGTAGGGGTCATGTAAGACCATCAGCAAATGCAGATATTTATACCATACTTCATAATAATAGCAAAATTATACTTATGAAGTTTCAACAAAAATTATTTTGTGGTTTATTAGGAATAGTTGCAGCATTAGAAAGTTTTAGAATCACTGCTGTAGGACATTTTCTTAATTAGTGATTGACGGAGATTGTCCTAGCCCATTGTCCTAAGTTCTATAAAAAAAACAGGCTGAAAAAGCCATTGGAAGCAAGACAGCAAGCACCACAAATACCCATTGCCTCTGCTCAGCACCTATCTCCAGGTCTTGTTCTGTTTGACAAATTTCTTGTATTGACATCCTTCAGGGATGAGCTGTGATGTGGAAGTGTAAGCTAAATAAACCCTTTCCTCGCAAGATGTTTTTGTTATGGTGGTTCATCACAGCAGTAGAGACCCTAACACATTCATCAAAAATATATATACATATATACAAACATGTAAGTTAATGATAGGTAGTTTTCTAAATCAACTCAGTAAATTAATGATACTAATGAAATGTAACACCACATATAATTAATGTCATTATTAATAAAGTGCTAATTATATTGAATCATATCATAGCAAAACCAAAATTAAATAAACCCAGTTACTACCTTTCAGTTTCTCAATTAAAGCTTTCTGTTTAGTTCAACCACTGATTTTAATAACTCTAGCATCTAACATTTTCCCCTTCTCAAGGCTACTGACATGTTGAATGAAGCCTGGATAATCAGGGCCATATGAACTTGAAACACAAAAGCATTTGGTACTTGATGAACAGTAGACTGCTTCTCTGGCTTTGGCTAAGCTTAAGTAGAGTGTGATATTTGATGGTAGTCTTATTCAAAGCCTCTACAGTAAGGATGTCTTTCTGCCTCTGCAGCTAATCCTGACCTGCATTGGTAGATGTATGGTTGATTACATTCGGTCCTGTTCACTCTCAACCTTGTCAAGCACAGTGTTTTTCTGGACAGATTCTATCTTTCCACTTGGATTTTCTGCATCTAGGAAACAATTCGTCATTATATACACCTGGTTGTTCTCCTCTTCATGATGTGACCACTGAGTGACTTTGAAACCTTCTGTGAAGATCTGTAGTGAGGCTTAGCCAATTTCCTCATGAACTGTCTGAGAGCATATGCGAATTCTGGAACTAAGAACTATGTGCTACAGCTAAATCTTAAACTGCATTTATTCCAAGCTCAGCTTGGCAAATGTGTGTTTCCTACTATCTCGCACTGTCTTGACTAAATTTATCCTCAGTTTTAACTACTCCATCGGAAGTTTGTGAAATGAAAAGTTTCCATCACATACATCTCAAGATCCTTGCCACCAATTTTTTCCTAATAAACTGGACTGCTGAGGGCAGGCTATCTACATACACTGTCATATCAAATTGAGCCAGTATTTCACTAAAATACTTTTTCGGTTTCTACTGAAGTAAACAGAACAATAATAACCTGCAGAAAAAAATATGCCACAGAGACAGTTCAAATTGAAGTGAATAACATGAAAATATCAATGCTTTGATTTAAAATGCCTTGTCTATTCCCAATTTCCCAAAACAGCAGAAAAATACTCCTATTTTCAAAGTGTTTCCTGTTCAATTCAACTAGATTTAACTATTATGTTTATATTAATATTTAAAAAGGAGAGTTTATGTTAATCAATGATTACAATGTTACTGTTTGACAGGAAAGATAACATCTGATACTTTGTGGCACAATATAGCAAAGACAGATTACAACTATATATATTATTTATTCCAAAACAGAGAGAGAAATTTGAATGTACTGACTTTGAATGCACACGATACCTCCATTAAGGAAACTGGTTAAGGAAGCACAAGTAAAACATGCAGAGAGATACGTGAAGCAAATATGCCAAGTTAGTCATTAGTTCACATGAAATCAAATAATATCAGACTTTTGATATGCATAAATGTTATAGGATAATAAAAATATAAAAGATAAAGTCAAAAATTTGAACAGTAATTATTTTTCCCAATAGATCACCATTAAAAACTTCTTTAATGTAAAGAATAATATGAAATCCAATTTTCTGAATTCACATCTGGTATTCTAGTCTCAGAATTTATTATTCCTGAGACAATCTTTCTATATTCCAAAATGGCAATTGAATTAATTCAACATTTTTTTGGAAAATATGGAAAACAATGGACACAGCTTGGAACTTCTTTTTATTTATAGGTCCTTAATTTTACAAACTACATAAACACTCCTCTCCTTAACATAGTTATTTTCATATATTTCTTATTTTGGGTTTGTTTTTGTGATAAACGCTGACCAAAAGCAATCTGAGGTGGAAAGGATTTGTTTGGTGAACCACAGCAAAAGTCTGGAGGAAGGAAATAAAGGAGCATTCAAGGAGGGATGTTGCTTACCTGTTTGCTTCCAGTGAATTGCTTAGTTTTCTCTCTTGTACTTTCCCGGGCCACCTGCCAAAAGATGGCACCATACCTCATGGTTTGGGTCTTTCCATCTCAATCAACAATCACAATTTGTCTCTCTAATGTAGGTATTTTCTGAGTTTAGATTCACTCCCCTTAGGTGACTCTAGCTAATGTCAAATTGACAAGAAAAAAAGAGTAATATATTCCTTTTTCAGGCATGAAACTTCAACATATAATATATTGGGAACATGAGGGAAATCAATACAGAAGCAGGGATATTTTTTATGAAGTCTTAAGGAATAAAATTGTTTTATAATTACCTAAAATTATAGTCCTCCCCCTCAGCACACAACCTCCATTTCTTGAAGGAAGTTTAGCTACTTGGGGTGATACTGCTCTCTGCCAGAACTATAGACCCAGTACCAGGCCCAAGACACCTCATTTCAAATGATTGGTCAAGAAAATTCAAATGATGCCCCAAAAATATGGATTATATAACCAATGCAGCCCTTATTTGCCTCTCCAGGTTTGAGGAAGGGCCCTGATTACGAAGAAATCACACACCTAGAGAAGAAGACTGTGAAGATTTGAAATGGATGTTACTTGCAAGTCTTTTTCCTACAGTCTAACTTTGAGTGTTTAAGAAAATATTTTGAGTTCCGCCAACGGACAAAAAGAATTAAATAATTCTGTCCAACTACAACTCCTCTAAACAAAATAATTACCAGCAAGGCAATAGTTAACTGACTTTTTAAAATTCATATAAAGTATATAATTATATAAATTATAAATTTCCTAAAATAGTATTTTCTATCTATATGTTCTCAAGGAATAGTAAGCAAAATAATGTGAGTAAATTAAAAAAGAAATTGCACAATATAATCAAATATGCAACTTGATAAAAAATATAACATAAATCTTTCAGGACAGAAATAAAATTCTGAGAATTAACTGTCAAAGGCAGTTTTTATTAAGTTCACTTTTAATCTCATTCGGCAAATCTATACTCAATTAGCATGAACTTCATTTTCAAATTATAGGAGATAGGTATGGTCTTCACAGCAATAACACTTTTAAAATTATCTTTCTGTAGATTCTATATGTCATTAAGGTAATACATAGTAATTTCTGTGATGGAGAACCAAAGGGAAGGAAAAAATGACAAAATGTTGATACATTTAATGTATTTTGTGTTCTGAGAAATGATGTTATTTTAACATATGAAAAAGGACAGATACATTTTTTTCAGAAATAAAAACAAAAATATTTATAAAAGGAAATGTGTGAATTTACAAACATTTACTTTAAAGTGTTAAAATTTTATTTATTCCAAATTTAGTAACAGTTAAAATTAGAGCTGGGATCTGGTTTTCAGGCAAGAACAGCATCTGCTTATTAAAAATAAATTCTGGCCCTAGCCCAAACCACAGAACTGTAGTCCCCAAGTAGAGGGGTTGAAATAAGCACTTCAGACAAATGTCCCAACCTGTTCTGTTAGGTAACATGTCCTGCAATTCATTCCTCAAGAGCTTGAATTGAGGGCTTGGTTAAACGACTGGCAGTTGATTTCTGCAACATTCACTGTTTCCAGAACATTGGGTGCACACAAAGATAAGAAAACAATAATAAAATAGAAAACAATTATGCCTTTTTGATACATACATTCTTGAAGAATAATCCTATGGAAAAGGGAAGACTTGAAACCACATTGGAGGTAAAATTGTTAGCTGAGTATTTCAAGGAAGTTGTAGCCAAAGAGCTAAAGACATTTTTGACACAGTATTATGTAATATATAGTTTTGAACAAAAAGTGAGTACGCGAGAAAAGACAATGGCATAACATTCAAAGTAAAGAGAGTTATAGGAATAAAAAAAATGCAAGCTTAGCTGATTTTAAAAAACAAAAACTATTCTAAGTGAATACGGATACAAATTAGGAAATGTCTTTGGTTAGAGCAGGATGGGATAGATATGGGATGATGCTCTTCCACATAGAAAAATCATAGAATAAGTACATTTGAGAATAGGATTCTGTCTGCTCCAAAGCTGAGCCAATAATAATCGCCCACTGATAAGAGGTAAGGTGTGTGATAAAATTTAGAGCATGTTTTTGTGAAATGAATTATTGTGCATGTTTAATGCCGAAACAAATAACGTCAAAACATTGGGCTTGTAAATCTGTAAGTGAGATTTTGACCTAACAAAGCAAAGATATTACATAAAAATTGCCTATTTTGCAAGATCTGGCCAAACTGCTAGTGTAAAGATTCTAAGAAAACTATAATTGATTTAATACCACCTGTTAATAATAGAGAATACAGAAGACCAATGAGAACCACTTTGGTCCCTGAGTCTATTGTAGCCACCTCCAGCTCCTCCACTGTGAGGTTATCCACTTCTAGAGAATTCCTGCATTTCACTGTCTTAATAACTTTCTCTATCTCGCTTCTCTCAATGTTTGATATTTTCTCATGGTCTCTAGTGTTCGAGCGGTAACCGAACTGTTCTCAATGTAGTCTACACTGACAGTATAGAGTCATTGTATCGGCTGTCAAAGTATTGTCTTCCTCTTTGCTCTACTTCCCCTAGTTCTGTTATTAAATGACTTTGCCCATCTTTTTGCACAGCAGAGGTCAAGTAGTCGCTCCCGTCTATTGTTTCTTTCTCTGAATTTATATGCTTACATGACAGCATAGTTCATTCTTACTTTGGATTCCATTCTTGCATTGAAATTACCCATAACGATTAGTATGTCATTTTTATGCACCCTGCTGACCTTGTTCTGCAGATCTGTGTAGAAACTGTTGATGACATCCTCTTGTTCTTCCACTGTTGGAGTGTATACAACAAAAAGGTGAAGAGTTAGGCACAGCAGGTTAAGGGAACGGGGACATTGAGTTCTTGGGACTGCTTCCTGTTGATATGAGGGCATTGAGTTCTTGAGACTCTTTCCTGCTGATTTGAGGGTGTTGAATTCTTGAAGAACCTGAGAAAGCTGGTATGCTGGTCATGTCCTTGGGTATCTAGTTTTTTTACTCATGTCCAAAGTTTAAGGTGTGGAACTTTCTGGTGTCTCTTGGACTCATTTGGCTTCCTAGAGCCACTCCTCAGGATCCTCCATGGTCACAGAGGGCAGGGGCGTCAGGGCTGCATTTGCCCTTTGCTGTTAATGTAGGGCCTGCTGGACTTCAGAAGATCCTATGGGTTAAGAATCTGTAGAAAGATAAGCCTACCTTACATTGAGTAGCTAGGCAGTCAATTCCACTCCTTTGTCCCCTGGAGATCTTTTGGGGTTTAGATGAATGGCTGTTCACCCTAGTGGTTAGTGATTTCACTTGATGAAGTGAATTGCTGATGGATATTGTTCTGTGCCCATCTGTCTTCTGTCTTCTTTGAAAGAAATGGAATGGCGCTGCAAGAGCCAACCTGTCTCTCCATAGTAGCCAGTGTTGTGTGAAGTAGTAGGACCAGGTCCAGGATCCCCCTGCCTGCCTCAGCTATGGGCAGGCTGAGTCATGTACCCTGGCATGTACCATGGCAGGTCAGAGACTGGCAGATGAGAGACAGACAGATTCACCATGTGGAGAAAGCTTGGGTATGAAGAGTTTATTTAATGAGTATTGGGAGGGTAAAGAGGTTTGGATGAAAGAGAGAAAGAGAGGGAGGAAGGGGGGAGAAGGACAGAGAGAGGGGGAAGAAGGGCAGAAAGGAGGCAGAGGCTGCCTCTTCAGATTAAGAACAAAGACCCCCATGGCTTTTATAAAAGCCTTTTTTTCATGTGTTTGACTTACTATCATTTAAATGGAGAAGCATGGTGTTGAGTCTCTAAAAATTCTTAGAGTTAATTGAATTTATTGAATATGCATATCATCCTTTTGTATTAATTTTCAGAAATATTCAGACATTATTGCTCAATGTCTTCATTTATTTTTAACATTTTATTTTTGTGTTCCTATTATATTCATGTCACTTCTTCATGACTTACTATTATGGTATTCTCTTCAGTTTTTTTTCCCTGTATTCTCCTTAAAATAAAGTTTTAGGATCTGAGAATCACACTAATTTGTGTTTTTATAGTCTATTGATTAGTTATTCAAAAGAATTCATCATTCTTAATTTCCTTATGGCATTCATTTTTCATATTTTTCTGTTTTCCCTCTGCTTTTTTATATTATCAATTTTCTCAATATATTATCTTTTATCTCATTAAAGTCAATAAATACTTAGGATCATTCTTGAACTTACCTCTGTGATTTAAAAGTCAAATTATTTCATTGGTATATGATATGACTATAAATCACAGATCCCATAGGAATTTCAGTGAATGCTACCCAGTAAAGTCCTATAATAGAAAAAATCAAAATCAACATAAAATATCATTTGCTTTTCTCTCCACCAAAAACAAACTTAAGAAAGAAATTATTTGTTAAAATATTTTTCACAGTACATAAATATATAGTACATAGAGATACACCTAAACAATGAAGCTAAGATAACTGCAAAGAGTAGTTCAAACACTGAAGAAAGAAATTGATGAATATATGGAAAATGGAAATAATAACAGTGTTCCTGATTGAAAGCCATCAGTATTGTGGCATGCTAATAACAGCAAAAGCAATCTTTAGATTCAACAAAGCCCCATCAAAATTATAATACTACATTTTGTATACCTAAACTGAAAGATACTAAAATTCACTTGTAACCAGAAAAGACCACAGATAACTGGAACTATTCTAACTTGAAATGATGGTTCTAGAAATACCACAACAACTGATGCAAATTACACCACAGAATCACAGTAATAAGGATAGCATGGGCCTGTCAGAAAATATCAGAGACTCAGACCCACAAAACAGAACTGAGAATTCAGAAATAGACTAGTCAAGCTATGCACACTAGATTTACCACAAGGATATTAAATACGCAAACAGGGGAAACCATATCCTATTCAACAAATGATGCAATCAAAAATGGTTACTCACCTGCAGAAGAATACAAAATGTGTTAATTTTTGTCTAACTCTACAAAAAAAAATCCATTTAAAAAGGGTCAAAGACCCTGATTTAAATTGTGAGACTTTGAATGTGCAAGAAGTATAAATAAGTAAATAAACAGAAAACAAGCACACCAATAATGTGCAGGCATAAGCTAAGGTTTTATTTATTCAGGATTCGCATAATAGAGTAAATAATTTCTTAAAGTGACAAATAGGATTAGACATAATTAAGAAGCAAAATATCATAAAAATATATTGTAGTGACTTAAAAATTATCTGGGGATACATCACACTAGGAGTTAATAAGTGGAACTTGTAAACAACTACAAACATTAAATGTTTAAAAAACACAATTCTACTGACCAATAAGAGGGCTAATAAACTGAATAGGTCATGATGAAAAAAGACAAGCAGCTAATAAGTATTGTTTTTAAAATCTGTATTCAACCTCCTTAGCAGTTTGAGAAATTATAATTAAAACTACTTTAGGAATTTACCCAACCCCACTCAGTATGGTTGTCACTGAGAAAATAGTGACAATAAATGCTATCAAGGATGCTGGGAAAACAAAAATCTAGACACGGTTGTTACACTGTAAACTAGTATACTGAGCTTACTGAGTACATAAAAACATTGATATCATTCTTGCATTGTGTGGCATTTTACTCTTTTGACTTTTTCAGGGGCTCACTACCCGGCTGCCAAATAAATCACACATGAAGGCTTATTGTTAGTTTTGAATGCTTGGCCTCAGCTTGGCTAATTTCTTGCCAGCTTTTCTTAAATTATCCCATCTATGTTTCTTTTATCTTTCTCTATTCCTGTATAACTTTTCTTTTTTCATTTATATATTTATTTATTAAAGATTTCTGTCTCTTCCCCACCGCTGACTCCCATTTCCCTCCCCCTCCCCAATCAAGTCCCCCTCCCTCGTCAGCCCAAAAAGCAATCAGGGTTTCCTGCCCTGTGGGAAGTCCAAGGACCAACCACCTCCATCCAGGTCTAGTAAGGTGAGCATCCAAACTGCCTAGGCTCCCACAAAGCCAATACGTGCAGTAGGATCAAAAACCCATTGCCATTGTTCTTGAGTTCTCAGTAGTCCTCCTTGTCTGCTATGTTCAGTGAGACCGGTTTTATCCCAAGCTTTTTCAGACCCAGGCCAGCTGGCCTTGGTGAGTTCCCGATAGGACATCCCCATTGTCTCAGTGTGTGGGTGCACCCCTCGCGGTCCTGAGTTCCTTGCTCGTGCTCTCTCTCCTTCTGCTCCTGATTTGGACCTTGAGATTTCAGTCCGGTGCTCCAATGTGTGTCTTTGTCTCTGTCTCCTTTCATCGCCTGATGAAGGTTAATATTCAGGAGGATGCCTATAAGTTTTTCTTTGGGTTCTCCTTCTTATTTAGCTTCTCTAAGATCATAACTTTTCTATCCCTCTCAGTGTCTGGCTATGTAGCTGGATGGCTGCGTGACTGGCCCCTGAAGTCCCTCTCCTTCCTTTCTCATTCCTAGATCTCTTCTGATAGTTATTCTTCCTGTCTACCATCCCTGCCTATTTTTCTCTACTGCCTAGTTATTGGCCGTTCAACTCTTTATTAGACCACCAGGTGTTTTATACATGCACAGAATCACAGCTTCACAGTGTTAAACAAATATACCATAAACAAAAGCAACACATCTTTACATCATTAAGCAAACGTTCCACAACATAAACAAAAGTAACACACTTTAAAGCAATATTTCCAAACAATCCTTAGCATATAGCTGAAGGGGTCATGATCTTACCATTCAGGTACTTGTGACTAAAGACTTCTCATAAATAGATCATAAGTTTAAAACTTTATAGCTATGCACAAGGTCAGAGTCGCGAATGTCCAAAGTACCCTCAGAAAAGGATACCAATCTGTCACTTGCCATGTCTGCTAACAATAGACCTATGTCTCAAAGGTTGTCACTGGGCACTGTGTTCCCCCAATGTCTGGTCACACTCCTAAACCTGAAGCCTCAAAATTCTTCCATAACCAAGGTAAATGTTTCATCTCTTTATTCACTTACCGTAGAATTGTGTTTTTGTTAATTAGAGGTAACTCTTACAATTTTATTATTGCTTATTATTATTGCTTATTATTTTATTATTAAGCCTTTGGAGGCTAGAATGAGAAGAAGTTAGGAGGAATAAAAATAAGACTGGAGAATTAGAATAGATGAAGAAAAAAGAGAAAAGTAAAGAGATTTTTTTTAAATTTATTATTATTGTTATTTATTATTATTATTATTATTATTATTATTATTATTATTAAAGATTTCCTCCCCCAAGCCTGCTCTAGTGTCTGAAAGAGGTTTGTTTGAAATACTTGTATGTGTGAGAGAGTTAATTCACCATCAGAATCCCTAGGAAAATGGTTCTTTTCACTTGATGAAGCATCCAGTCTCTGAACCCTGAAGTGGGTCTTGGGACTGGACCTGAAAGTACCTTGATAAAAATAAATATTCACTCACTTTAAACGTTGAGTGCAACATGCAACTATTGTTTGATAAACAATGGTAATTGTGGTTATTTTTTAGTACTGTTTGTTGGTGGGGCAGCTGCAATATACTTGAAACTAGTGATTTGGTCCCAAGTAAAAACATTTTAAAGATTCCTGTCATGTTTTCTTCATTCCTTTCCCATGTCATAATTTTTGTTGTATTCAATAAATGAGAAATCAAAGCTCTTTGTTAGAGATAGATACAGAGAAACATAGACACAGATTCATAAGACAACATCCAGGCAAAAACAGATTCAAACTCATAAAACAGGCAGCAATGATGAGAGACAAAGGGAAAGTAAAGTAGATGATTAAAATTCTTGCTTATTCTTGGTTAAATGACATCAAGGGGAAGTGTGGTATTAAATTATTTTTTTCACAATTTGACAGTGATACATTATTGGTATTTATGATTTTATTATTAATACATTCAATCATACTATATTTTATGACATCTCGTGAGGTCTCCTTTTCTACAATGAGTTAAATCTACCCAGATTTTCTCTTAGAATTCCAGCTCAGTTACAGTTTTCTTTTTGTAGCTCTTCAGCAGGTATCCAACTATAATTAAACTGTAACTAACAGGAGTCTAATAAGATTATAAAATGGTTGGGTAGCATAATTTTATATAAGTATGCTGTGGGACAATGGTCTTGTACCCTGTAAAAATTTGTTACTTGTATTGGTTTAATAAAACACTGATTGGCCAGTAGGCAGGCAGGAAGTATAGGTGGGGTGACCAGAATAGAAGAATTTTGGGAAGAAGAAAAGTTCAGCCTGTGGTCGTCGTCGCCCAGAGGCAGAGGAAGCAAGATGATAATGCCTCACTGATAAAAGGTAGCAAGCCATGTGGCTAACTAAGACAAGAATTATGGATTAATGTAAGATATAGGAGTTATCAAGAAGCCCGAGTTAATAGGCAAATCAGTTTACAATTAATATAAGCCTCTGTGTGTTTCTTTGGGATGAATGGCTGTGGTACCAGTAGGGACAGAGAAACTTCTGTCAACATAAATCTATAGTTGTTAATCTTTTGTGTATTTGTGCATCTCAGCTAAGACCATAAGAACACAATAATTGCCATGTAACCCCTCTGGTGATACTTTAAAGTGTGAAGAACTTGAAGCTGAAGACACAAATTTTTGCTAAGCAGAATAAGGAAACAATAAGTTTTTTTTTGTTTTGTTTTGTGTTGCTATTCTCATGTAAAATATTTCTGACTTATAAAAAACATTGATCATATTTCACCTTAATTGCTTCTCCCCTTCCCATGCATAAGTAACATGGTATTCTTTTCCTAGCTTTCAGTAAACCTAATGAGTCCTTGAAGGTTAACTCCAAGAACGTGAGTAATTGTCAGCCCTTTTTCTGCTCTACAATTTTTTTTTTATTCCCTGCTAATTTGTATTTTACATCAAATAATAAATCATTAATATTAAGTACCTAGCTGCAACAACAATTCTCATAAATTGACTCCCTCTCCAGATTTGGGAACTGAGAATCCTGAACTATCAGATCTTTGGTGGAGATAAGAAATTCATAGATTTTCAGTCTACCTTTGCTTTTCATATGAAACGTGTTGTATGACTTCCAAAGCTTCCACAGGTTGAAACTGAGATAGGAAATCATATAAAGCCTCTCAATGCGGGAAATAAATACTATATGAAAGTAGTTTTACAAATGATAGTGTATTAATTATTTGGGATTGAACAAATGCAAAAGTTAGTTTGATTATTTTCACCCATAATTTCTGCCTAAACTCATCATAAATGCACCCAAACACACTCTTGACTTTATGTACTCTCTTTTTAAATAACTCCACCAAGTTCAATATACGGATGGTGTCATACCAGTGGAGCAAAGTTACTCTATCAGCATACATAACAATATTCATGACCAAGTAATTCAGGTTCCATCACAGAAGCATGTAGAATAGCTACGTTTTGTGTATGTAAATCTTAAAATTAACATTTTCTTTGCTGGTTCATACTATGATAATTTAAAACATCTCCATTTAAAAGTAATGTCCCCATGTTTTATTTTATCTAGTACATGCTTACACAATACATTTACACACTAATAAACAATCATCAAAATGGACAAATGACCTCTAGAAAATTCATCCCTTAAAAAAAGTAAATTTTAGGAAAAATAAACAGATTCAGTCACATGAAAATGCTTTGAGCAAGGATGGCATTTTTTTCATGTTCAGATATTTTGCAAATAAAATGAGTCGACAGAAGAAACATGTTTGGGTAACATCTGCTTTCTTCAGCTTGTATGGATTGAAACAAAGGGTGTACTAGAGTATTCCCCATTAATTGTTTCCATTGTGTGTGAATTACCCTGAATATCCAACTCACTTCATTCTACAGCTTCCCATTAAAACCAAAGCTTCTAAAGTTTGTGGGCCATCATTTTATATGCTACATTAAATATGCAAACTAATTTTGAAAGAAAGCAGCACCTGCAAATTCAGTTGAATTTGCATAATAAATAGAGGACAGATTCAAAGCTTGCCTTGTAGAATACAACCACAGAGGTAGAGGAAGTTATGGGTGAGTGCTGTGTGACAAACTTTTACTCAGAACTGAATTTCAAGGTCAGAGTAGGACAAGTCATCTACAATAAACAAATCATATAAGTGGACATTTTACACTAAAGCTTCCAAGGTTTATTCTTTATTCCAGAAGTGACAGAGTAGTCCCTTCTGTCAACAACTCTTGAATTACATACTAGAACAGGTCCTGGGCTCACACTTACAGCTTCTGACGATGGTAGACCGCATCTCTAATGTCCATCCTAAGGAAGCTGAAGCAGGAGAAACAAATATCACAACTTGAAGCCAGAATGGGATACTTGGCGACTTTCAGACCAACCTGGGCTGCAGTCTGAGATCTTGACAAAGAGAAAAATAAAATAAAATGAGGCAACAAAAACATATATATATATATGTGTGTGTGTGTGTGTATATATATAATTATTAAAAGCATTTAAGTATATACTAATTCCTTTTCAAAACTCAATCTGACTTTTTTAAATCCTATATACTGCAAGCCTCTTTTCCAAGATTTTATATATATCTGAAACTTCATAAACATATGTTTTATGGATTTAAAGTACATATGGATTAAACTTAACTATACCATGTACACAGAGATGGAGAGAGACAGAGAAAGAGGAATAAGATGTATTAAATATTGTATGTGCATTATACCTTATGTGTTATATGAAAATGTTTAGGAAAATGCCAGATTTAGCTTTTTAAAGCTATTTCTCAATAGGAATCAAGAGATACTCTCCCCAAAATGTTAAAGTGACTTCCATGTTTTAGTTATATCTTACAGCTTCCTGGTAATTCCATATTGCTGAAGAAACATGTGTTGAAAGCTAGGACATGGAAATACAGGCTGGTATTTACTGGAAGATTCTCTATACTGGATACCTTCCATAATGCCAGAAAATTCTATTTATGTTAACAGGGAAGAAAGAAAGATATTCCATAATACTATCTAGTTCTGATCTTTGTAAGATACAGCGGTGTGTATATATATATATATATATATGTATATATATGTATATATATATATATATCAAATGATGCAAGACTGTTACAAATTTTATTGGAAGAAATGTTAACTTTACTACTAAATTTACAACCCTTTCCACAAGATAGGACATGAATTTCTGGGACAGATAACTGGCCCAAAAGCCCATGACAGCCTATGTCATGGAGCCTGGGAAAGAATCTAATATTATTATTTTGCTAAGTGGTCAAAGTAGCAAATAGCCACTCTAAATTCTTATTTCTATGCCCTAAAATAGGATAGCCCTAAGTTCCTAACAGATAAGCTTTTTTTGCAGTATATGGAGATTAATACAATGTACAGAGATTAGAAGAATATGGAATCTTCAGCTTTAAATGGGGCATCTATTTCACTAAAATGTTTTTATTCCTTCTGAAGAGTAGCAGAAAAGATTATAAGAACCCAAAAATAATTGATATTTGCAGTGAAATATTGTTTTCCAGATATCACAAGGAAATTGACACATGCACAGTAGTAGTGACAATCTAAGACCTGCAGTAAAATAAAGCCATCTAATGTACCCACATGATGGGGGAAAGGCTCATGAAGTCCCTCCCATAGCTAAGAAGCTGCTGACAAGTGATGCCTGTTGGGATAAGGATAGTAAGTTTCTTTCAGAGATGCAACCGCTGTGAGTTTACCCATACTCTAGTGATGACGTCACACCTGTGCACATACAGGAAGCACTAAATAAACTCAGTTGTCTTAAGACAGCCCATAACAATAGGAGGGAAAACAGGAAGTGGAGAGTTTATTTAAAGAGGTGATGGTTTGAATGAGAATGGCTCCCATTGGCTCACATATTTGACTACAGGGTCCTGGGATGATGGAACAATGTGAGAAGCATGAGGAGGTGTGGTGTTGGAGAAGTTTTGTCACTCAGGGCAAGATTTCCAGTATCAAAAAAATCACAACAATCTCAGCATTACTTTCTCCATCTATTTTCACAATTGTATCTCAGGATCTGATCTCTTAGCTACTGTTCCCGTGGATGCGTGTCTTGGTCAGTGCTATGATCAACATTAACTCTAACCCTCTAAAGCTATACTCCCTAAATAAACTTGTTTTCCTCTAACTGCCTTGGTCAAGGAATGCAGGAGGGTTTGATAAAAACACATTGTCTGTATAAAATTCCCAATTAAAATATTTTTATGAAGTATTAATATTCAAAATGCTTATAATTATAATTAGAAATTATCATCCTATTTTACTTCATGAAGTATTTATTAAATATCTTTTATCATGCAGTCACTTTGAATTCATAATTTATCCCTTGATCCATAAGGAATAAACAAAGCAAGATACAGAAAAAGGATATTAATAGTATTTTCAGTCAATATGAGGTTGTAGAAACCAGATTACTTACTTTGTTGAGACCACCAAAATTAGTGGTAGAATAAATTGAACACTGATTTGTAGGAATCAGGGCTTTGAAATGGATTAGCCCTTGAGAAATGGGAAAGAGGCTAAGAAACTGATCAGCCTAACTACTTCACTTGAAAGAGCTCCCAGGCCACATTGCAGAGAGAAATTGCAGGTAGTGCCCATTATACTCTGAGTTAAGCAGGCAAGCTAGAGTCTTGGGAAAGCGAGAGGCCAAAAGTTTTCTGGCCTGAGGAACACAAATGAAAAGCCTTGTGCGGAGCAAGTCCCTAGAGATCTCTAAAGACTCTCCCTCCAGAACTCAGCTGAATACCAATGAATGTGAAGAAAACATCGCAAATAAAGAAAGAACACACAGAGCCAAAGATACTAGAGAGGCAATACCATTTCTTTCCTCCAGATTATAAAATATTATTATTTCTGACACATGGGAAGTGTCAATAAAATGTCCGTATCAGTGGTTTTATACACAGCATTGCCTTGTTTCAGTGCAAGCAAAGTGAATTCATGGAGCAAAGCTGAATCTAATAAATTAAACACTTCATGGCATCAACCATTCTAAAATATTTTAAAGTTTTATTTTAATAATAAACTTTATTATAAAAATTCACAGGAATAAATACAAACATCACACACCATCATTAGCTAGACCCAAAGTCTATACAACTTTATGAATTTATATACTGTCAGAGTTGGCATTTAAAACGAAGCTGTGAAACCTCACATTGAATACTACACTTTCAGTAGGAATTGGTGTTATGCACTTACCCACTAACAAAACCATGACATCATTAGTGTGAAATAAATAAAATAAATTCCCATCCTCTTTTAAAACTAATGTTATGTGGGATTGTGTTAGTGGTCACAAAGTATTTTAAACAAGCACAAGGTAAGATCCATATCCTGAGTCTTATAAAACTATTCCAGCCTTGCAAAATAAAAGGAAAAGGAAATTGACGTTCAACTGACATCAACTAGAAACTTAAAGAGAATTAACCTGTGAGATAATTTCAAAATGTCATTGTATATATAACTGCACTATATAGGTATAAAACTTTAAAAACACACCAAAAATATCAAACTTCTAGAATGAAAATGATATCTGAAACAGTTATCACAAAATAGTTTTGATTTTTAATTCCTGGATGGCTAAAGCTATTAAACATTTCTCTAAGTGTTTCTCAGTCACTTGAGATTCCTCTATGAATAATTCTTTGTCTAGACCTGTACTACATTTTTTAATTGGGTTATTTGCTTTCTTGGTATTTAGTTTTTAAGGCTTTTAACATATTTTGGATATTAGTCCTCTATAAGATAAATATATCATATATATATATATATATATATTTGACATTCACTATATTCATAGATCAGTGCCATGTTCAACCATCATCACAGACTCTTCCTTCTACGACAAATGGAAACAAATAGAGAGACACACCATCAGATATTATTATGTAGACAGTGAGAGACACTGGAACACTCAGAAGTAAACGCCATGTCTTCACCAAATTGTCCCCTCTGAGCTCAGCGAACCCCGTGAAAGAACTCTATGTAAAAGCCAGAGGGGATGGAAGAAACTAAGAAAACAGGTCCCCCTAAATGAGCATGATCAAAGTTCATATGAAATCACGGAGTTAGAAGAAGCATATATAGAACCTAAAAGATCAACATGAGGCTCCTTGTGTCAATATTATGACTTACAGTTTAGTGTTTTTATGGGATTCCAGAGCATACAAAGGAGTGGGGCTATGATTCTCATGTCTTTCCTTAAGAGTTTTTCCTTCTGTTGGTTGATATTGTCTGGATTTGATGTGGCAATTTTTCTTTTATTTTACTATATTATATTTGAATGTAAACCTATCCACTAAAGTAAAGGATAACCATGGGAGTGTTCATTATACCTGCTGAGCAAATAAAAACCCGGCTTCAGCAATGGAATGTCACTAGATATATTAAACCATATCAGGGCAGACCACATGTTCAGGACTAGTTGACCAATAAATAATCTTATCTACAGGTTTTGTTGTTGTTTTTGTTGTTCGTGTGTGTGTGTGTGTGGTTAAATTGTGATATTTTTTGATTGATGCATTTATCTTTTTAGGTTTGAGCATTTTACTGCTCTATTAGGTCATTGTTTTGTTATTTGAGATAGAAATTAAAGTTAAGGGAGTAAGGAGGATGAAAGGATGTCAATGAATTCAGTGGGCATAAAGAATATAATGAAAATACATTTAAAGGTACATTGTTTAAAATAATAAAAAATAAATAAGGAAAGAAACATCATTGAAAATAAAAAGGTTCTGTTCACAGAGAAACAAAGACTAAAGAAAGGACAGACTGGTTGGAAAAAATAGAAAATAAGTGGTAATTAACATCATCAAAGAAGAATATAAAATATCAAAATCCATTTACCTATATCATCTGAATGAAATACAAACCCTATGCTATCCTCAGTTTTAGACAAGTTAGCATTTTTCCCTAGTTTATCACAATATTACACTTTCCCTGTGCCCTGATTTGGTATTCTCTTTACAATTTTACGTTAGGTCTTATCATTTGACACACTTGCTACCTGAAATGCCCTTCTCTTATCTCGTCCCAAATGTGGGTTTTCTCCATTTTTATGTTTGAACTCAAATATTCATACTAAGATATCATCCCTGAATTCCCTGCAAAGATTTCCTTTGGATATTCTCTGTGTTCTTTTTCAAGTTCTTTTTCAAGTTCCTTACTCCATTGAACATTCATTACTTACCTCTATTTGAATGTTATATTGCCTGTCATGGGAACATTTTAATAGTGCTCATTAGAGTAGAAACATCACAAAGCAGGCCTTGATGTTTTGTGTGTCAGAAATTATGAATAAACTGGGTATGTTGAAAATATATGGATAATTTTCATGTTGCATGAGTACAAAATTAAAAATTTTAAACTATGATAATCACATATAGTTTTATTGAAAAGTGCTTTCATTGTACATAGGCATGTGCATAGTCTTGATCCATTGTTTTGTTACTGAATACCCTTAAAACACCTGCTCATGAAGACAGGAGCAGAGACCCGCAACAGAGCTCTGGGCTGAGCTCCCAGGTCCAGTTGAAGACTGTGAGGAGTGAGAATATGAGCAAAGAGCTCAAGACTATGATGGGGACACCCACTGAAACAGCTTACCTGAACTAATGGGAACTCACCAACTCTGGCTAGACAGGGAAGAAATCAGCATAAGACCAAGCTAGACCCTCTGAATGTGGGTGACAGTTGTATGGCTGGGGCAGACTGAGGGACCACTGGCAGTGGCGACAGGATTTGCCCCTGCTGCTTGTACTGGCTTTTTTGAACTCATTCTTTTTTGGGTAGATACCTTGCGCAGCCTGGGTATCCTAGGGAGGGCATTGGTCCTTCCTCAGAGCAAAGTACCTTGCTCTTTCTGGGGAGTGGATGAAGGGGTAGAAGAAGGTGGAGAAATTAGGAGGAGGGTAGGTTTTCGGAACTTGGGTGGGTATGTAAAATGCAAAAAGATAGTTTGCTTTCTTTTTAAAAAATAAAAATATTTAAAAGAACAACTGCTCACGTAATAAATAAAAATAGTTGTGCAGTTTTACCACACTGTACTTTCATTATTGTTTTCCCAAGTAAAAACATCAAAAATCATAAAGCTGACAGAATTGACACTGATTTTACATCTGTATCATGTATTTGAATTCTGAAGGAGAATTTGTAGTAGATTATCTGTATGTAATAGTGGAACAAAGTATTTGTCAATATCAGTATCTTCTAATTGGAACCAAATTAAATTAAAGGGATAAGAAAGCGGCTGCTACAATCTTAATGAAATCCTGGAGGTCAAATAAAAGGACAGTGCAAAAGTACATCAGCTTCTGCTTAAGTAAAATAATTACAGCTGAGATGTGTAAATGAAGTTACACATACATAGGGTATAGAATCACAGGATTACATATCCTGTGGTTTAAAAAAAGAGTCAATTATGAATTGTGTTTCTTCAATTCTTGGTTTTTCTGTAACTCGGGAAGATGTTTATGATTCTGACTTAGTAAAAACTAAAAAAAATTAATTAACTAAAGATATTCTAGTAGAGTGTTTGGGGCAGAGCTTTAGTTCTCTTGTATGAAAGAAAGTGATAAATAGAAATCCAAAATTCCACATAACTGAAAAGCTTTTCATTTTGGAGTCAGCTAAAAGTAATACGTAGCACCAATAGAAATTTAGTCAGAACTCTATTCCTTTAGTTAATATTGTTAATATTGTTCGGGTCAAGTCTCCACCCCAGCCCCTGGCATCCATGTTTCCAAGGAGTCTAGAATGATTGAGTGGAAAGTTATATTTCAAGCCCCGCCCCTGCAACACCCAGGAGTTGCCTCAGTCCAGACTCCACCTCTGAGAAAGCAGTCAAATCGTGATCCCTCCCCAGAGAGGCTCAAGACCACTCCCACACGGCATTTAAACGCCTCCCCTCACCCCAGAGAACGAACACGTGGTCTTCCCTGTATTCCTTTCCCCTCTGTGTGGTTTTCCAGTCTGCCTATTCCAGCCACCCAGTACCGTTGGCATCCATTAAACCTGGGATTTTTCTCATTTGGTTTGATTTGGTCTGATTTGGATTACTGTGTTGGTGGAGGTGTTGGTTACTACCAAGGAACATGTGCCGTTAAAGTACCCTTAGTATTATCGAGGCATGCCGATTGTTGTTTTGGTTCATAGGTATCATAAATGAGGACTTCTGGTTGTTTCCCTTCTGTTGATAGTTCCTTTTGCTGTCATGAAAGCTAGTTTGTAGAAAGGAGGCTTTCAGGTCAGTTTCTGCTCAGGAGTTTTGGAGACCCTTGACAAACAACTCAAGAGAGAGCTATTCATGCCTGGTATATTTTAAAGGTGGTCTTTGTCTCTTGTAAAGAACATTGTCAGCCCAGATAAAAATAATATTTACATCATATATGCATATTTATACTTAGAATCATATGTTTAATAGTATTTTCATACATAATTGTATGATTATTTTTGACTATTTTGTATAAGTACCGCGCGCTAACCGATTGCGCCACTGGAGCATCCGCTATTTTTGACTATTTTGGATACTCTTTCTGTTATTTCACTATCCATACTTATTTTAAGTTTATCTCATTGACTCATTCCTAAAAAGTCCTGATGTTCCTTGAAATCACTTGGACCCTTACTATGTCCTTCTCTGTTGCCACAGAACTCTTCCCTGGCAATGACCCCTTCTCATTGTCTTGTTTCTGCAGTTACTCAAAGATATGTACTCACATCTCAAGAATTGGAGCTAGAAGCCTCCAATGAGATAGAGTACGTAACAGTTCTTCAGGGTCTAAGTTATCTCACTCCATATGATCTTTTCTTTTGGAAAAAAGTTCATGATTTCAATTTTCTTTACAACTTAATTATATTCCATAGTATATATGTACCACATTTTCAGTTGTCAGTTGAAGAAATTAGTTTGTTACCAATTTCTAAAAATTGTTAATAGAGCAGCAATGAGCAGTTGACCGAGTGACATATCTGGGTCCTAGAAAGTTTATTTTTACCTTTTGAGAATTCCCCACACTAATTTCCATAGTGGCTGCACCAGCTTTAAATCTCACCAATAATGAATGAAGATTCTGATTTGCTCTCTCAAGAACTCCCCACCCCTGTAAGCATTTGTTGTCTGTTTTGTAGATCTTTGTCATCCTGACTGAAGAAAGATGAAGTCTCAAAATCATTTTGATTTGATTTTTTTAAAATGTACCATAAAGTGACTATGTGTTGCAAATATAGAAAAGAAATGTCAATCTCTAAGATGCAGGTATTTTTCAAGTGTTGGCTTAATCATATGTTTGTCTTTCACCTGTCAATTAAATTCAGAGTATCAGGATTATTGTCAGATTATGAAGTTCCAATGGAAGATGTGACTTCATGTAAGCCCAATTTAGTAGAAGCCATTTTGTCATCATTTATTACAGAAACCTCTCAAAAATTGTAAATACTATTGCTTACTCCATGTGAAGCATAGAATACTAATTTAATTTTTTTTACTGTTAATGGTGTATTTTCTTATTTACCATTGTCCCTTTTAAGAGGTAGATGTTAATGTATTATCAAAATTGCAAGTAATAATTTGAAGGTTCTGAATTTTAAGTGATATTTTACACACTGACATTTAATTAGGCCATAGACAAATTTATATCACTTTTCTCTAAGACCTTAGTAATATATTTAGCATTCATAAAGGTGTGTCAAACTCTTATAAAATACCTTATTATTCTTTCATCCTAAGATGTCCAGAAGACATTGAGTTACCTAGGATTTCTCAAGCTTGTAACTGGTTTGCTTCTTTCTGCCTCTTATGAGGTTAGATTATAAGGATATGTCATTACACCTACACCTGGATTTACTGTTTGTCTCTACGTGTAAATCCTGACATCTTGGGTTTAATATTTTTACTTTATTTCAAAATGTATGGCGGTTTCCTGAATTTTTTTCTTCATACTTTATGTGTAATGGGTCCTCAGGGATCAGAAAAGTGTGTTTGATCCCCTGGAACTAGAGTTACAGGGGATTTAAGTCACAGTGTGGGTGCTGGGAATGGAAGGCAACTAGTGTTCTATAGCACAGCTTTAAATTTTAAAAATGTTATATACACTTATATTTTTAATTATTCCCATTAATCCTGACTCTTGAAGCAATAAGTTCATTAGCATAAATTATATAATGAGAGCTCCTCCGGATACCCACTGTGGGTGGTCCCATCCCTATGCTGGTTGTCCACTGTTGTATTAGAAAGCAGGCTGAGCGAACCATGTGGAAAAATCCAATAAGCAGCATGCCTCCATGGCCACTGCATCAGCTATTGAGTCCACGTACCAGCCCCTTTTGAATGCTTGTCCCAACTTTCTTCAATGTTGTGGTGATTTGAATGAGAATAGCCCCCATCAGCTCACGGGAGTGACACTATTAAGAGGTGAGCCTTGTTGGAGTGGGAGTCACTTTTTGCAGATAGTGTGTCACTGGGGGTGGGCTTTGAGGTTTTAAATGCTCAAGTCAGGTCCAGTATCACTATCTCTTCCTGCTGCCTGCCAGTATTGATGTAGAGCTCAGTTACTTCATCACCACTATATCTGTTTGTGCTCAGCCATGCTTATTTTTTATTTTTTTTATTTTTCTGCCCCCTGCCCGCCTCAGCCATGCTTCTTACCATGGTGATGATAATGGATTAAAGCTCTGAACTATAAGCCAGTCCCAATTAACTTCTTTTATTTATAAGAATTGCTGTGGACATGTCATCTCTTCACAGCCATAGAAACCCTAAGACAAATTGTGAACAGTAATTTGGAAGTGTAAGCCAGATAAACTCTGTCCCTCACAAAAGGCTTTTGGTCATAGTGTCTTATCACATCAATAGTTAAATTGGTACCCTAGCTAAGAAAATTGGTATGAGTAGTGGGGTGTTGCTTTGAGAGACATGACCACGTTGTTTGGGGGAGATTTGTGTAAGGATGTTGAAAATTTAGTCTAGAAAATCCATCAACTGTTCAAAGCTTGATCAGATATTCTTTGGGAGCTTAGAAGAAAAAAAATGTTGAGAGCAATGCTGATGGTATAAAGGAAGTTCCAGAGGGAAGTTTGAGAGTTGCTTATAGATTCTAATAGCATTGTTTGCTATTTTGACTTGAGAATATGTGGTTCTGGTTAGCTGGGGCAATAGCAACATCAACTATAATTAACAAGCAGTCAGCACTACCAAATTGAAACCTTTTCATTACTGAGGCAATTGATGCTGATGAGCAGGAGCTAAGAAATTAGTGGTGATTAAGCGCGTCTGGGATCATTGAAGAGAAGTCTTCTGGGAAGTGTTTCCTAAGTCAGGAAGATAGAAGTCGTATTCTACAGGCAACCAAAGTTGTGCCTTGCATATGCACAATGACGTGGTATTATTTAAGAGTCATCCAAGGAGAACTGGTTTTGAAGGCATGGGAGAGTCCTGAAAAGCAGCCAAGGCTTGGTACTGTGAGAAGTTAAGATAGGATATTGGATAATTTGCATCCTTATTAGAAATTGAAGCCCCAGGATTGAAGGGCCAGTGGAGAAGTGTTGAAGCTTGGCCTCATAGAGAGAGCCAGGGGAGGCAATTGGGAAAGCGCAATCTGGTTGCAGCAGAGACCTCAGCATTTTGAAGATACACTGCCAGAGAAGCGGCTTTGGAGGGCCTGACTTTCTTCCTTGATTTGAAAGTGTAAGTCAACTCCTTCCTCCTCGTGTTACTTTTGGACTGGGTGTCCTCCGGAACTGCTTTGATATAACTGGGACTTTGCTTGGGCACTTCATTATTGAAGTAAGGAAGTATTTAACTCATTCATTTTATTTTACTTTATGTTATTGGAATCCACAGTTGAGAAACTGAGGTTTTCAAGATAGTTTAGGTTTTATAAGAGACTCTATTCTTTAAAGAAACTGAATTTTAAGATGTTTCAATTTGCAAAGACTATAAAACTTTGTAAGTTTTTAAAATAATTTGTATTGTCGTATTGATATTAGTGTGTAATTGAGGGGGATGGACAAGAAAGTAAAGTCTGTAGCTTAACAAGGATGAGTTTGTGTTTCAAGATGACAAGTAATCATGCTGGATAGTTTTATATCAACTTGACGCAAGTTAAATCATCTAAGAGAAGGGGAAAACAATTAAGACAATTCCTCTATAAGAGTCTGTTTAAAGGCAAACAGACAGAGCATTTTCTTAATTAGTTATTGGTGAGGGAGGTCCGGATCATTGTGTGTGATGTGATCTTTGTGCTGGTGGTCCTGGATTATATCAGATCATTAACTGAGCAAGCTATGAGGAGCAAGCTAGGAAACAACACCTCCCCCCTGGCCTCTCTATCATCTTTTATCTTAGGTTCCTGTATTGTTTGAGTTCCTGGCCTGACTTTCTTCCTTGATTTGAAAGTGTTAGCCAAATAAACTCCTTCCTCCCCAAGATATTTTTGGTCATGGGGTTTCATCACAGCAATAGCAACCCCAAGACAGGATCATTTTTGTTTTAATAAATCTTTATACTTTGTGACAAGTTTTTCGTTCAATCAATCCTTCCACTACTCTTTCACATTTTGAGATACCCAGAGGTCCATGAAACATTCACTTTTTCTTCTCAAGGATGCGTGATGCAACCCTCCATTTACAAGTCTTCTCCTACTAAATCGAAGTGGTCTATTGTGGCAACTAATTTTGAGGGCATTCTTCAACTACTCAATAATCCAGCAGTGGTGGGTGTTAGACTAATATTTCTCCAAATTTTTTTATCTTTGTGGCATACTTGGTGTGTTCCCATCTTCAGAAGACTTCTTGTCCATAATTTTTTGATGTCACTGCTATGGATCATCTATCTCTCATCACAAACAGCAAAATGACCTTGAAGAATATAGTCAGAGAAGTTCTCAGTGCCCATGATCTCATCTCTAACTATATCAACCATGGCAACATCAAGAATTTTCTAGAGTTTAGGGCCATCTTCCAGCTTTTGACTATGACAGTGATCAATCTTTCCTATCCGCTCAGCACACTTGCAATCTATTTGAGTTGAGTGACAGCCCAGCACAGGAACAGGGCCAGTACTGAATTGGTATCAGTGATTCAGGGTAATCACCTAAGCAGAGAAGCCAGCTGCTCCCACTGATGGGTCATTTTTTGCTGTCAGCAGCAATATTGCTGTAAGGAACATCTTTGACAGGCACACTGCTGGTGTGGAGGTCCACAATGTTCCCTGGAAGAAATTTCCTCACAACATCACAGCACCAGACTTTATTTTGGTTGTGACATTGACTGGAAGAAAGGTGAGTACCATGCCAGGACTGAAAGTGCCAGTCTTTTCTCTGCCTACTGGGACAGTACCAATACTATCAACTTTTACAAAACTCTTGGAGAGGTGCACGCAAAGGCTTGCTAATCAGCCAAGTTGGATGCAGGGTGCCATCTACAGCTTGGAACAGTATGCTTCCACTAGCACTGACATCTTCATGGGTCACTTTCCATCCCTTGAGCAAAGGGATTTTAGTACTTGGCTCTACAACTTCAACCAGAAATCAGAACAAATGCTACTCTGTGTTCTACTTAAATCTTAATGGTGGCGCCGCATTCCTTCACACTTTCTCAATATCTCTCCTGGTGTGGTAGGAGGCCAACAGTGATGAAATTTACCACGTCTTTGTGCTCAATATTAACAATATCTGATTGAGTGTGTTTATTTCTCATTTTACTTTGATTTTATTAGTAGATGTTAGAACACATATGTTCTGATGGCATTCCATTGTGAAAAATATAGTTGTCATTTATTTAAAAATATCTAATCTACTATAACATTATATTTCTTTATATTGTCTGTATATGTTGAATAAATTGTTTCAAGGAAAACCTTCCAATGGTCATGGAGGGTGAGCTTATAATATGATATAATTTTGCTAGTATTTTATGTGCAGTTTTACATTGGTGTACATCTTAAGAGTTGATACAGTTTTTTCTTCTAATGGTCTATCTTTCCTTCATATAGATTTAAAACAATTTTAAGTGACGACTACTTCATTTCTTATGTTTGGAAATAGCTTCTCTTCTGTATTATAAAATTATTTATTTTATTTGATGACTCTTTTAATTTATTATTCAACTGCTTTTGACCTGGATTAGAGATTTTGACCATTGTTGAACACATTTACACATTATTGAATGGAAATTTTTTAAAAAATTATTTTGGTGAGACATGTATCTTGGAATTTTTTTCAGACATAAAATTACAGTGAGACAATATCTCCTTATTCCCAATTTCTGTTTTAATTTTTGAGAGGTATGCTACAATCTGTCCTATTTCTGTGATTTCCATTTGAGTGTTTGCTTTTATTAACTGGCCTACTTAAATGTTTACTCATTTTAGGTTTCAAAAACACAGTCTAGCTTTATCATATTTCTTGTACTTTAAATTCCAGTCTTCAATTGATTCATGCTTTAATTTTATTATTTTCTTTTTATTTTAGGCTCAGTATTTTCTACTCTTTAAAGTATAAATGAGTATTTGAAATATTTATTCTTGATTTTAGTTTAATTGAAAATATATCCTTTTCCCAAACAATATACCCTGATGACAGTTTTCCTCCATTTACTCCTCCTAGGTTTCCCCATCTCACCTGTCTTCTATATCATATATTAGAATATAAGAGGTTTCTAAGAGATAAAACCCAAGCATATCAAAATAAAATATAATGTAAAACAGTCACATCAAGCCTGGATCGTGCAATCCAACAAAAGCAAAAGATCTCAAGGAGCAGGCAAAAGAATCAGAGACCCCCCTTGTTCACACACTCAGAAGCCCCATAAAATTATAAAGGTGAAAGCTAAGGTTGGTATGCAAAGGATTCAGAAAAGACCCATTTCAGTCCTGTACTTTGCTTCTTGAGTATCTGAAATTTCACATGAATCCTGATCAGTTATTTCAACAGGCCTTGTTTTTCTAATGTCCTCCATCCACTCTGGCTCCCAAACTCCCTCTGCTTCTTCTTCTGTGATGTTCCCTGAACTCTGAAGGGGAGAGAACTGATGGCGACATCCTGCTTAGAGTTGTGTGGTCCAAGAACTCTGTCTGTATAATGTCTAACTGTGGTTCTTTTTCTATGTTCCCTCTGACACCTTAGGAAACCTCTCTGATCTATGAGTAAAGCAGAATATCATAGGAATCTTCTTATTGTATTTTTTATCGATTTTTATTGACCTGTACATTTTTCTCTGCTCCCCTCCCTGCCTTTTTGATCAGTAGTTTTGAGTTTTATCCTAGCTCTCTGAGTCATCTAGTATCTGGTTCTTGGTCATTGAAGCAACATTCTGCATGGCCTCTGTCTTCTGAGTGGGACTTAAGTCAAATAAGAGACTGAGTGACTACCCCTACAAGTTCTGTGCCATTACCCCTGCATAACTTACAGGCCAAACAGATTGTATTTCAAATTTTTTTCTGCCTGCATTACTGTTTATGTTTCTCTTTTTGTACCCTGCAGAGTATGTTCCTGAATCGAAGACACTATAACATTTGGTGAAGGCTCCAGGTAGGCACCAGCTCTACTTCTCCATCTTCAATGAACTGTGTGGGTGTTGTCCTAAGCAATGTTGTCCTGTGGTCAGTTTGCAGAGGCCAGTCTATTGTCTTAAAGTTTTAGATGTCATAAGAAATATTTTGCAAATATTTATGAATTAGCTTATATATGTACAATATATTTTGATGCTACTCACACTCACACAAGATAGTTTGTAAAAATAAACACACCTCTTTTTTGATACCATTGATTTATAAGTTCATTTCACTGAAATAACAAAAAACTCTTTTCATTTTCTTCAGAAATGTGCTGCTTTGTGACTTAATGTTTAAACTACTTTAAAAAATATTCTCTGTTTGTTAGACAAAAAAACAATCTTTTGCCCCATAAGACCATCTTAGTATTTCAGGATCCTGGAATCCAGGGCACATCAGTAGTTTCAGGGAGCTATTCTATCGGGTGAGCAGACCAGCAAATCTGTGAGCTTCAGAGCAACATGAGTTGTATCTGCCCACTGCAGTAATGCTTGTGTCCTGGTATTTAAGCTGCAGGATGCCTTCTCTGTTCTTCCTTTATTGAACTGGGGGAATGGGTGAGTTATGTCTCAGAAAATCCTCGAATGTCCTGGTGCCATGCATGCTCTATTACTCAAAGGTTAGCTTAATGGAAATAATATGGCTCCTATATATTTCTTAATTTTTTAAAAGAATCTTATTTTACATACCAACCACAGTTCCCTCTCCCTCCTTTCCTCCAGCTCTCCCCATCTTCTCCCACCCCTACCCCCATCCACTCCTCAAGAGTCTGAGGCCTCCCATGCTGATTCAATAAAGTCTGTAATCAGATTGATGACTACCTTAATTGTTATCATCGAACATTCATCCAGTAACTGATGCAAGCAGATGCAGAGATCCACAGCTAAGCATTGGGCAGAGCTCCTGGAGTCCAGCCATAGAGAGGAAAGAGCTGATTCCCCATAGACGGAGGGATACTTTGCTCTGCCTAGATACAGAGGGGAGAGCCTTGTCCCTGCCACAAGTGAAGTGCTCCTTATATTTTGTTGTGACCTGATTATCTTGGTACTCCACTGGATTGATATAACTTTCTAATTATTCTCTGAGAGAAGTACTTTCATCCTGGGTGGTTGCTCAATCATCACCACTTCGTTGAGAGGGAAAAAGACTGAGAAGTCCATGTGCAGCATCTCATCCAGATCAGGGAACCACAATTAAGTGCTATACTTCATATATTAAGTCATAATATCAACCATGAGACAAAGTGTTAACGAGAGCCTTGTACCAGATTAAATTTATAGTTAGTTCAGAACACTATACTATTAACTCGTTTGTTGAGTCTAAAAAAAATTAGTCAAGAAATAAAAGTCATTTCTTTTTTTTTCTTCTGAATTTTTTTTTTATTGAGAAAAGGAAAAAAAAGTTTCTGCCTCCTCCCAGCCTCCCATTTCCCTCCCCCTCCTCCCACCCTTCTCCCCCTCCCCCACTCCTTTCCCCCCCCCCCACTACTCTAAAATCCAAAGAGCAGTCAGGGTTCCCTGTCCTGTGGAAAGTCCAAGGTCCTCTCCCCTCTGTCCATGTCTAGGAAGGTGAACATCCAAACTGGCTAGGCTCCCACCAAGCCAGAACATGAAGTAGGATCAAAACCCCGTGCCATTGTCCTTGGCTTCTCATCAGCCGTCATTGTTTGCCATGATCAGTGAGTCCGGTTTTATCCCATGCTTTTTCAGTCACAGTCCAGCTATCCTTGGTGAGCTCCCAATAGATCAGCCCCATTGTCTCAGTGGGTGGGTGCACCCCTCGTGGTCCTGACATCCTTGCTCGTGTTCTCCCTCCATCTGCTCCTCATTGGGACCTTGGGAGCTCAGTCCAGTGCTCAAGTGTGGGTCTCTGTCTTATCTCCATCCATCACCAGATAAATAAAGGTCACGGAGTGTATACCTGGTGAACCTAAAGAAGCTAAATAAGAAGGTGAACCCAAGGAAAAACATAGTTATCCTCTTGGCTATGGGAAGTAGACAAAATTGCCGGGGAGAAAATTGAGATCTTGGGGGTGGGGTGGGTTGGGAATAAGGGGGGACGGGGAGAGAAAAGTGAGAAGGGGAGGACTGGGGGAACTTGGGGAAACAGGAAGATTGGGATAAAGGAAGGTTGGATAGGGGAGCAGGGAAGCACATATCTTAGTTAAGGGAGCCATCTTAGGGTTGGCAAGAGACTTGAACCTAGAGTGGCTCCCAGGAGCCCAAGGCGATGTTCCCAGTTAGTCCCTTGGGAAGCTGAGGATAGGGAACCTGAAATGACCCTATCCTATAGCAATACTGACGAATATCTTCCATATCACCATAAAAGTCACTTCTTGTAGCAACTAAAATATTCCTGCCTATAACTCTACTAGTAAATTTTATATAGGTTGCTATCATGCCTCAACACAGTCAACAACATAAAATTGTTTATTAAGTCTGTCAATTACAAACTTTTGCTCATGAGTTGAGTGAAATATAGGTCTGAGAATTTGGCATATTTACTTTAAAGGAAGGCTTTGCTTCCTCTGCTCTCAATTCTAAGAAACGCTGCCTGCCTTTCAAGGAGAGCTCTTAGCTTGCTGTCCGCAGTGCAGCAGGGACACTTTGCCTAGCAAGCTTCATGTCATTGGAGGCATAACTCTTAATTACAAAAAATCATCATGGAGTTAAAAACCTACGGGGAAATTAAAAGACTTGCAGCGAAAACCCCTGATAAGGAGATCTACTTTACACAAATTAAATTGACTTATGTTACCCAAACAGGTCCAGTGATTTGGAAAGTCTGTCTCTTTTGCATTGCCAACTAGTTGTAACTACCTAACTCATTACCTTAAAAAATATAGATGTGTTCAAATTGAAGGAAAAAAAAAAAGAGAGACTTTCTGATTTAGAGGTGAAAAGTAATGGAGGATCGACCTCCTTAAATTAGACTGTGAATCTCTTGGAAGGAGAAACCTTTATATACACACTTACTCAGTCCAAATGCATTTTTTTAAGTTCTCTCTCTTTATCTATTATCCTGTACTTTGGAATGTTCAGAAACTCAAATACTAAAGTTTCCATTTAATAGCAAAAGGATGCTACAAATTTTTTAAGTAACATTATATAGATATAGATAGATATATACATAGTTTAGCTATAAGTTTAATTATTTGACCATGAATTAAATTTCTGATTCATAAAACAATCCAAAAGTAATATATAAATCTGAAAAGCCATTTCTTACTTTATATATGTGCTTGTATGCACATATTCCATTTATATTTGACATTATTTACATATTAGAGCATGTAGGAATTAAATAACACATGGCATATGATTTAGGAACCAGAAGACTGTCAGATTTGGCCATGAAAGTCTAACAAGAGGACAGCATGACCTAAATAAATTTTACAATGTCTTTATAGAAAAAGAACTAAGTTTGTACAGAACTACATGGAATTTACAGCCAAGTCATTTATGTTTTGTGTCGGGCACAAAGAGATGCTCAGACAGATGTGTGCCCAATGTGAAGCTCAGGCACTGATAGGCAAAGGTAATCAGGGCATTGAATTAGAGAGCTGAAAGGAAAGAGTGAGCTATAGGAAAGCTAAGAGTCTTCAACAGTTTCCGGTCATACTCTATATAGAGTGACACCACCAAGAACTTACGTAAATTGAAGTTGGGGCTAAAACACAGCTATGAAGAAAGTATTCACGAATAAGGAGCAGACTTGTAGTTAGTAGAAATTGTGTAAAAAGGTGATATTGGAATAGAGACACATATCCTAAAATGATTTTTCATCATTCACTTTAGGTGCTAATAAGCCTTGAATGGTAATTCAGATAACCTCATGTGTTGATGATATGTAGTAGGCCTTTCCCAGCAAAGCAGTCAGCGGTGTCTTAACTCTCTACACACACTTCTGCTTTTACTTCACTGCCTCATCTGGCTTTTCTCTTTTCTTTTTTTTTTTCTTATGTTTGCCAGTAAGGCTTTCAGAGTGTAAATGTTTTCTTAATAATTGAAAAATAACACACACACACACACACATATGTTCTCTCTCTCTCTCTCTCTCTCTTTCTCTCACACACACACACACACACAAAATGAACAGCATTGTATCTTTGAAAAAAGTCAAGAGGAACAGCAATACCGAATTCATTAAAAAGATGCATATTAAAATTTTAACTTTAGGAAAATGATAAATTCTCAAGTTTCTTATAGGCAGCATTTGAAACTTACTTACTGACTTCTTAAAAAATAGTAAAGCACTACACTTCCTCACCTAGCATATTCCTTTCAGTCATATATTTATACCTAGTTAAAATAGTGTGTCTCTATACATAATACTATAGCATACTATTCATCTTCCACTGTGAAATATAGTTAAATTTAGAAGCAGACAGTTTCTAAGATTTCATTTAGCCATGCATGTAGTTACAAATTCTAAAAGATGATAAGGTCTAATTTCATTTTTTATAAAAACATAAAAAGGCTAGACATAGATATTTCTGCAATTAAAAGATGAATCTTTGTCCAACATGCTTTCTGAATCACTTTGCTATTCTTTTTACATTTGAAATTATAAGTAATCATCTCCCTTTCCCTCACAGAATTTTACTTCCCTGAAAGACAGGAGATATGATCATTATATCCATCAATAGCCACGTTAACATTTTTCACCCTAAAAAAAAATCATGTAGCTTAATGGTACCTACTTCCTTTCTTGTGAATTCCAAGTGATTTGAAATAAGATTCTTATATATTGAAAGAAAAATATCCATCTTTTTCTAAAAGATGAGCAATCATATTTTTCCTATTTTTAACAAGCTACCCTTACTATATTACACAGTTGCATGGCTATTTCTTTTCTCAAGTGTCTTATCAATTTTATTTTATTAGCATTAAAAATAATATAAAATATTTATTATTTTATTATAACCACTTTTCATATCTAATGTTATATTCCCTTCACTTCTAACATAAAAAGCTCATAGGAATTAATTATATTATCATTGGTACAAATGTGATCTAAGACATCTGAGGATCAAGCTTTAACTAGGTTCCATTGAGAAGGCAAATATCACATTTGTCTGATTAAATGATTGGGTGAGTAATTCAGACTAAAAGCCATTTTCCATCTTCATGTCTAATCTGAAGACAGGAATAAGAAGTGTCTCCTTATCCTTTCTTCTAATGTCAATCATGTGGTTGGGATTACAAATAGTGTGCAAGGAAAGTGTGCTAAACCATTGTGCTAAGATGGAGCAGCGACAGGTGACAAGAAGAAATTTCACTTAGAAGCAAAATGCAAGACTGAACATGTACTGCAAGTCAGGAAAACAGAGACTCAGTAGTTTCTGTTTAAGAAGTGCAATAAAAGATGAAAGGAGAAAATTTAAAACTTGTTTTTATGATGGCCATTGGATTTGATCTTATGTAGGGTTTTGGACATACATGTTTTGTAGAATCTGAAATAAATGCTTACGTGCCTCAATTAATTTTGATCCAATTTCTCATGATTCTATTATTTTTAAAATTCTTTTCACTTTACCAAAACTCTGTCATGGTTGTTTGTGTAAATATATTTTGTAAGTTAAAAACCAATCTATTTAAATTTTAAATCATGATGTTTGAATAGGCTCTGTTTATTTGTTTTTTTTCTTCCACAGCTTTTTTATGTAAAGTTTTTTTTATATCCCTTCTAAAAGTAATACTACTATATTTCCTAAGATTTAGATATCTTTGCTTTGTCAAACAATAGGATGCATTAATTTGGAATTTGTATGGAAGCACATCTCTAATTGTTTATCTATATATCTTGAGAGTAAAATTCAGAGATTAAAACTGTAAAAACAACATTTTGTTCAAATAATGTTTTATGAACAAGTATAATCTTAGGAAAATAATACATTTTCATGATAAAATAAATGCAAAATAATAATAGATGGCATAAGATTAAGAGCAACTGGTCTTTACAAAGTGAACAAGGAAATAGTTGTTTTAAAATAATTCCAATCACTGAATCATATTTTTTTCACTTGGAAAAGTGGCTAGCTTTGAAGATGTTGCAAAGAAAGGATTACTGAGAATCAAAGGCTAGATGATGCATTATACAAAATCCTGCTAGATGCCATTAACAACACAAAAATTTATGACCCAGGCTTTACTTGGACACTTGAACAAGGTAAAGATTCACTACAGGCAAAAGCTGAATTTAGACTTTTCAGACACGAGTATTTTTAAATGTTTGGAGTTCTGTAATACAAATGAATTTTCTGATGACCTTGGAGGGGTCTCTGGCATTTACATATCACATCATTCTATAACGTATTTGCCTCACTTCATTACCAATTAGTCAATACAAAAACATGGAGCAAATAATAATGGGACACATCAGAGTTCACCTCCGTGTTTTAGAATTAGGTTATCTGTAAGAGTGGAAAGGGGCTAATATGCTTAGCATGTTACTACCACAATTCCCTTGTGGACATGACTACCCAGACGTTAGGGTTATTGAAGGATCAAGTTGTTTTTTTTTTTTTTTTTTGTTTACCTTCCTTAAACTCTTTCTGTTCTAAATTTAAGTTCAACTATTAGATAGTGGTGAGCATAATAGCAAATTACTAGAAAGGAAAGTATGTACACATACAAACACAATAAATACATGTAAAATAGGACTAAAGTATAATATATTTATAAAACAATAAACATTGATATTGTATGTTTTTATAATTTGTATATTAATTCATTTTTTACTGTCCCATATGGTATACAACTATTGCCAGATAGTGAAGTTCTAAATACTATATTATAAAACAACTTATTTTATATAGACTATCATTTATAACATGAATTCATAATTTAAACTTGAAGATCACACTTTATTATACAAAGAGTAACCCACACAAATGGTGACATGTGTATACTTACTTATAACTAAAAGCAATTAATTTAGCAATTTAATTGCTACCGTCCTACTAAATATATTAAAGTGATTGATAAATACATGTGGTTATTGGTTACTTTAATGGACAGTATAGATATGGAATATTCCACTTTCTAAACATCCTTCTAGTCAGGAGTAACTGAAAAGCAATCCAAAAGAAAAGAAAGAAATGACAGATACTGATTTTACCTGTGAATAAACAATGGATGGCAATGTAATAAAGTACAGGAGGGTTGGAAACAGATACAGACAAAAGCAACACATACTGAACATGCAGAAAAGTGAATCAAAAAATGTGGTACATGTACACAAAGGATTATAGCTGTTAAAAACGGCAACATAAAATTTGCAAGCAAATGGTTGAATGAAATAATCCAGACCCAGAGGACAAACATAATATGCACTCACTTATAAGTTAATATTAGCTTTAAAGTAAATCATAATCATACTATAATCCAGAGACCCAGAAAAGTTAAGTAACAGGGAAGTCTAGAAGGGAGATGCATGGATTTCCTTGGGAAGGGAAAATAGAATAGATTTTTCAGGTGGACATGGGGAAGGCAGAAATATGAATAGGAGCGACCAGATTGGGGGAAAAGAGTGAAGCAAGAGAGTATGGGGACAGATGACAAGAATTGCAAGACATTTTGAGGTGAGATGTTCTATGGAAACGTAGTGCAATAGAAACTCCCATGATTTTGGGATGAACCTAATGAGAACTACTAATAATGGAGGTTATAAAGCCAGAACTGACCATCTTCTGTAGCCAGAAAAGTCTTCCTGTGGTGGGCCCGGGGCACTGACACAGGTCACAAAATCATTGACCTAAAACCTGTCCTGTCTGCAAGATATGCCAGAGAAACAGTAAGACAGAATTTGTGAGAGTAGTCAAACAATGTCTGATTTTATTTAAGACCCATCCCACAAGATGGAACTCATGCCAGAAACGGTTTGACTAACCAAGAGCCAGACACCAAATAGCTCAGATTTCTAGGGTAAAAGGAAAACTATTGCCCTTTTAAAAAGTATCAATAAAATGACTCCTGATAATATTTTACTCTACTCATAGATCAGTGCCTTATCCAGTCATCATCTAAAAGCTTCCTCCAGCAGAATAGAGGAAAAGAGGCAGAGACCCACAACCAAATGTTGCACAGAGAGTCTATTGAATCCCCCCTATCCCTCCCAAAGCTCAGGGAAACTTACAAACGGAAAATAGAAAAGTTGTATGCCCAGAGATGATGGAGGACACCAGGAGAGCAAGGCACTCTGAATCAACGGAACAAGATGCTAATGGTCTCATAGACACTGAATCAACAAGCAGAGGGTGTATACGGATCTACACAGGTCCTCCTGTGGATGGAATATAGCTTTTATCTTAGAATTTTTATGGGACCCCTGAGAACTCTTCAGTCTCTGACTCTTGAGCTTGCTCTTAGAACTCTATTTGTTTCATTGGTTTTCCCTGCCCAACTTTTATATGATTGTTTTTCCTTTATCTTAAAGTGTATTATGTCATGTTTGGTTGTTGACTCATAACGTGTCTGTTCTTTTTTAATGAGAGACAGAAAAGAAAGGGAGTGGATGTGAGGGTGAAAGGAGTTGAGGAAGAACTGAGAGGTTTAGAGGTACAATCAGAATATAATGAATGAGAAAAAAATCCCTTGTTAATAAATGAAATAAAAGAATTGACAAATTTAAATTGAAAAGTAATTATTGTATATATCTATTCCATATAATAATGCATATTTATTTATTTACTTATAAATTATGGATTAGTTTTATTGGGTTATTTAAATTGTTGCTATGAGTATATATTTAAACAACGTCAAATAGTATTACTGAAAGTTCTTCATGTGAATATGTTTACCAGTTGGTGTTTATCGAATGGCCTTCTAATTTATACTTCAGCTTCTGATGAGACCTATAAAAATAATTTTTGGCCTGAAAGATAGTTCAGGAGTAAAGAAAGCACTTACCTCCCAGACAAAAGGAGCTGAATTAGAGTCTCAGAACTCCCATGAATCTTGTATCTTCATATAGATGTAATACCCATAGTCTTGTGGAATATGAGAGAAGAAATTGAAAGCTCAAGAAACTGGCTAGGTAGTTCCAGTGTCAACAACAGTGGGCAAAGAGAGAGATCCTGTATCAGAGAAAATAGAAGGCAAAGACAAAGGCCTGCAGCTTTCCTGACATTCTATGTGACAACAGACTCTCTCTCTCTCTCTCTCTCTCTCTCTCTCTCTCTCTCTCTCTCTCTCTCTCTCTCACACACACACACACACACACACACACACATACATACATACATACATACATACATACATACATACACAGACCACAGAGAGACAAACACACACACAGAGACACAGACAGAGAAAGACACACACAGATTAATATACAGAAGTGCACACACATACCATAATGCACATAGACATATACAAAAATTCTTAATACAAGTACAGAAAGAATTTTCTGAACCCTAAAGAAATTTAGAACTTGAGAGTAGCATCATATTACATAAATTATTTCATGTGTGGCTTCCTACTATTAACTTCCGTTTAAAAATGAATTTTCACTGATTACTTAAATTCTTCCTGACTGAATCTGATGTATAAAAATACAGTTTTGTCTGTTGTATATATTTATGATAGAGTACAAATGCATTAGCAAAATAAAATAAAAATTCCTGTGCAAAGATTGACAACAGTGGAAACAAGTCACTGAGAATGTCGTAGTAGCTACTATTCATTCAAATATCATAGAGAGAGCTCTGTCTTAGTTGGGGTGACTATGGCTGTTATGAAATATCATGGCCAAAACTAGCTTGATGAGAAATAGCTTTGCTTTTTTAACACGTCTGCATCATTGTTCCTCATTGAAGGAAATCAGGACATGAACTCAAGCAGGAACCTGGAGTCAGGATCTGATGCAGAAGTAATGGAGGAGTGCTGCTTACTGGCTTGCTCCTCACAGTTTGCTCACCTGCTTTCCTATAGAATACAGGACCGCTGTCCCAGGGATGGCATCATCACAGTGGTCTAGACCCTCATCCATTAATCACCCATTAAGAAAATACCGTACAGGTTTGAAAAGCTATTTCTCTCAGATGAGTCTAACTTATGACTGAAAATTAGCCAGTACAACTGACCTTTGTCACTTTGACACAAAATAAATCACTTTTCAATAAAAACTTTTCCTTTCATACTTAACCACAAGATGTCTTGTTCATATTCTTATCACAAAATAAGCCATAAATAACTTGAACAGTCCCTAATTCTTTACAAATTCAAATGTGATAAAAGTTCAGTCTCTTTAAAATATCTAAAATCTCTTTGGAAGTTCAAATTTTCTCAACTATGGGCTCCTGTAAAATAAGAAAAAAAATATGAATAGAAAGTCAAATACTTTCTTACATCAAGTAGGAAAAACCAGGGCACAATCATAACCTGAATAGAGCAAAATCAAACTCCAAATGTATAAATGACTTAGTATCTAACATGTAGGATCCATTCAAAATTTCTGGGGCTCCTCCAAAGGGCCTAGACAGCTTCTCTGGCTCACCCTCTACAATACACACACAAGTAGTCTTTTTGGCTTCACTCAATGGCTGCTGCTGTACTTGGCATTCCACCCATGGTGGACTGATATCTCTAAAATGCTGGAGTCTTGTATTGAAACTGGGCGGGGGGGGGGGGGCACTTTCATCATTAGCCACTCCTGGGTTCTCTCTATGGTGCCATGCTTCAATGTCTCTGCACAGTCCCATCAATTCTGGTGCTTCACTCACTATTCTAGCTGTACCTTCACCAGTGGCCTCTCCTGACTGCTTACAGTGCCCAGCCTCGATTGTTATCTCGATTGTTATCCATAACCCTTTTATACTTTCAAAAACATTACTAGATAGAAGACTTTTACACATGACTTTTGCAGTCTTACAATCTTTTCTGACTCTGGAACACAACCTTTGTATGTTGACCCTATCCCCTTGTCTACTAATCATTAATTAAGAAAATGATCTACATGATTATCTACAGCCAGGTTTTATAGAGGCATTGTTTTCAGTTAAGGTTCCCTTCTCTCAGGTGACTCTGCCTTGTTTCCAGTTGACATAAAACTAACCAGCACAGGCCCTTAACTTAAAGGAAGAACTGAAGGATCTCGGGATGACACATTTTCCTGAATCAAGCCTTACTTCTCTTACAATTCATTTGCTAGAACAAACTATCATAAGACAAATGAGGGAATGAAGAAATGCAGAGCAGACTGTTCACCTGTTGCCACCTGTATGAGCCATACAGATTTCACAATCAGTAGTTGCCCAAGAGGAACACACATTCCTTACTGGAGCAGCTGGCAGTGTTTTGTACAAGCTGGGCTCCAGAAATTAATTGTGAATATTAAGAATAATTCCAAACAGGGTTGCAGCTGCACTGATTTATTTTTCCCCTAGGCCTTATGAGCCCATTTTTCTTCTATATAACTGAAAAGCAGCCATTTCAGAGTACAGTGTGTTAAACCTGCCAATTCGTAATGAACCTATACAAGTAAGACATCTGTTTAAGACTCCATGACTTTAGTCTTTTCATGATTGGAACATGCCAAATTTTAAACACCATATGAAGCACTAAATTGTTTTGGCTCACCTTCTTTTGTTAGTTTATATTTTTAAAAGATCATCTAAATTAACAAGTTAATCAAAATTGAATAATTAAGTTTTACATGTATTTAAGAAAAAGAGACAAATTTAGCAATTTAAACTTCAAGTCAGGTATGCTGCCTTATAGTCGTAACAAAATCAGCCTTGATAAAATCATTTTTAAAGATTTGCCAAAATTATTTTCTATATTTGTTCTTACATAGACAAACACACTCACACGGTTATGAGTTCCACAAAAACACAAAGATATAGTTGAGAATTCATGAGGGCATATTCTTTGTTATTTATAGAAAACTCTATCCCATAGCAGATACTCTGAATCAGTGGGTCTTAAATTTTTCCATCCCCTCTTCTGTGATTTTTTCCTCAGTCTTAGGTCAGAAATTGTGTTGCATACCTATAAGCTTTGCTAATATTTTGGTACTTGAAAGCATTTACATTTAAGGAAGTTCATAAGCAAGTGCATACAATAATTTTTCAATTAATATGTTAAAAATAGTAAAAAATAAGGAAGCCTGAGATGAAGAATATTTGAATAAGAAATTTAAGTCAAAACACATTTAGTTTTCTCAACTTTTATAAATAATGAGATATGTGAGAAATAGTAATTAATATATTGGCATCAAGAAAAATTATAGGAATGAAAGAAAATTAGATAATGGGTCTTACTGAATAAGAGAAGATATGTGGACCTCAAAGCACCTTGATGACAAAAGTCCACAGAGTCTGAAAGATAGATACTTTTTAGACTTCAGAATCACTAGGTCATTGCAGTGCATGACATTCAAATCCAAGTCCACTGAAAAAGACTTTATTCATGCTTTGGATTTCTTAGCAGTAAAGAAGGAGGGGAAGAGAGAGATGATATTGAGAGGCAGGGAGAGGGACTTAGATTTACAAACAATAAAACAACACCTTTAGATGTAGTGTGAATTCTAATTGGTTTTAATAATAAAAGCCCTGAGTCAAATATAAGGGTAAATGCTGAAAGATCAGACAAAGAGTGCAGCCAGCCACTAGTTCTTTTGTTTACCAAATCGTCAGACCAAATGGGCTATCCTGTCTCTAGGAATCCTCAAACTAAATACCTCCAGCTCCTATCTCTTCCTTCTATTCTCTTTGCCCTCCTCTATCCCTTCCTTCTCTACCTCCCTAGTGTTGGGATTAAAGTCCTGAGATACCCAACCGGTATTAAAGGTGTGAGCCATCACCACCTGGCTCTGTTTAGACTGGAAAAATCTCTTGTAATGCAGGCTGACCTTGAATTCACAGAGATCCATCTGCCTCTGCCTCCGGAGTGCTGGATTTAAAGATGTGTGCCATTACTACCTGGCTCCTATAGCTAAATAGTGGCTTGGTTCTGCACACTGATGTTCAGACAAGCTTTATTTGTTAGATCATGAACAAAAGATCACCATATGTACTCCCCAAAGCTGAAAAACACACAGAGATTCTAGCTTCCAGATATAAAATGTACATTTTTCTTATTCAAATCCATTTGTTAGAAGGATTTGTTGTTGCATTCCTATGAAAATTTAGTAATATCTCTATTGAAAATGGGAAATATAATTCCAGCCTTCCTTTCTGTCTCCTCTTTATCTTTTGTGGTTAAGATGAGCAGAGGGGCTAATGTTCATATTGACCTGTAGGTAGCAGATATGTATCTCACTTTACAGTCTTAAAACTCAGATGAGTTTTTAGGCAAGTGGATAGTTTATTCTACTTCCATGGTGAACCATAAACTCTCTCACTCTCTCTAGCACTTTCTGCATCTTAAGCATTCAACTCTCTTCTTCTCACTTCAGAGTCAGCTCATGATTTTTGCTACACTTTGTTGAACAAATAGAGGGATCTAAAAGAAACTCGTATCTTCTTCCTCCACTGATAAAACAGCCAATTTATCTAAACCTCGATTGTTTATTATCAAATAAATAGAGAATCCCTTCCTTTCTTCATCTGCCTTGATACAATCTTTATTGTCTTTGTTAGGATTCTGCTCTATGGTTAGTATACCACTGTACCTCAGCTTTCATTCCCACTGTACCAGTTAACACTATAAACTTATTCGGTTTTATAATATTTACATATTACATCATCAATATGTGCCCCATTTGCATTGCTTTTTTTAATTCCTCTCTAATTCTCTTACTTCCTTCAGTTTCTACCCTTCTGCTCTTATAGATGTCTGTCCTTTAACTTCTTAGCAGGTATTTTACCAAAAGTGAGTTCTTTATCTTGGATGTATGGATTGCCCAGGAAGGGGAATTAGATGAGACTTTCTGAGTAAACTGGGGGCGGGCGCAATGAAAAAGCAGAGGGGATGGGAGATGAGAACATGATGTAACAGGATGGTCAAGGGGGGGGGGAGGAGGAATAGAGTGGGAGAGCAGTCAAAGAGAGATTTTGACAGAGAGAACCACTATGGGGTTAGGGAGAAACCTGGTGCTAGGGAAATTCCCATGAATCCACAACAATGATCCCAGCAAAGACTCCTGGCAATAATGGAGTGGAAGCCTGAACTGGCCTTCCCTAGTAACTTGATTGACAAATAACCCAACTATCACCATACAGCCTTCAGTCAACAACTGATGGAATCAGTACCAGTCCAAATTCTGGAAATTTCATCAAAGAGAGGGAGGAAGGAATATATGAGCAAAGGAGATCAAGATCATGATGGAAAAATCTACAGAAACAGCTGAACCATATAAAAACACATAGACACATATGATATACATATACAAACACAAGTGACATCAAATGTATATATTTTGGAGAGTAGAGAGAAAATCAGTGGTTAAGCCCACTTGTTTTTTTTTTTTTTCCAGAGGACCTGGATTCAGTTCCCAGTACCCATTTAGAACCTAGTAAATAGGCATAAGTTTCAGAATATTTATCATACCTTTCTTGTCTCTGCAGATACCAGATATCAATCACCCATGCATTAAATTTGTATATGTTCTTGTAAAATACTTATATACATAAAGTAAACAAAACTTTTTAAAATGTAAAATACCTGAAAATGTATATCATTTTTATTGAATCAACTGACATATTTTTGCTTGCATGACTATAAAATCTCTAATATTATGATGAAAACTATTACATCAAATTAGGTATAGTTCCTGTATAAGTAATTATTTTGTAGATTTGAGGATCTTGAGTCTGTAAATATACTATTGCCTCAATAGATAGAGAACCAAGTCAATATTTAATTTGTCTTGCTAAGGTTTAATTTGTACAATAACAGGCAGCAAAGAGCTTTAGGCCTATGGGAAACATATCAATTTTCCATAGTTTGAAAGTTTGAATCAGTCTTCTCCAGGGAAGAGAACTTTGATAAGTTTTTAATTTCAAAGAGGTCAGATCAAAATATATAAACACATGAGCAATGCTAAATTGACTCAATAGGTTGCCATACATGCATGTGTTTTTGTAGAAAGATATTTCCAAATATATACATCTAAAATGATTAGACAAAGTCATGAACTTGAGAAAGTAGAGAGGCACATGAATCAGAAGAGAAATGGGCATAAATGATGTAAATACACTATAAAATATGATTTGTGCTTATTCATTTGCATAGAAGTATGCTTTGACAATGTTAAACTTAACTTACTATGAGCATCTGGGGAATCTAGGACCTTAACGAAAAGAAAAATAAACATTCTGAAGAAAACAAAGAATCAATGGCAATGAAGCTTTAAATATGACATACACATTATAATTAATGTTAACCAGGAAGCCCCTTTAATTATTGATGTGCTTGGAGTAGCCATTGCCAGTCTTCATTCAAAGTGTTTCCTTTTCTATATACATTTCTCTGCAGCTCATTTCCTTGTTTATATACAGAGAGATAAATGTTAAATGCTTTTATCCCTACATAGCAGAGATGAAAGCAAAATAGAAATCTGAGAGTCTACTTGCAAATTAGGAAATGTTTAATCACTGTAAAGCTCTGCTAATTGGCTTATATTCCATTCTCTGTAATCTTAGCCTTCCTAATAAAGCACAATAACTTGTGTTCTTACAATAACGAGTAAATATGTGACTCTTATGTATCTGTGCCCCACATTGTTTTAAAGAGGACTCTAGGTCATTAAGCATGTGCATTGTAAACCAACACAGAATATGGAGAAACAAGCTAGCATCATCTCTCATGTGAGCACAAAAACATCCTGCTGAGGACTATTAATTCATTCTGCCATAGTAATACTCGTCTGTCGATCCTTGTTAACATGAACTCATTAATTATTACTGTTCTCTTTTGTGGTTTAAATGGCAAATGCTTATCTTCTGTATTTGTAAAATTGTCAACCATGTGGCTTAAATACTGAGTATTGAGGCAAAACTTTGGTGCCTTAGGGCAAATGGATTATAGTTTCAGAGTGGCTATTGCATTGTAAACCACAAATCCTGATTTTTTGGCTGTTGCTGAATTGTCCATTTGTGCTATTCACTCTGATTTACCATATGAATAATGCATGGTAGCATTAGAGAATAAAGAAACCATTAATAATGGCAGAAGAGTGTGTGAGTTCTATCAGGCATCACAAAATTGATATTGTCAGAGCAGCATTCTATTATTACTGAAAAAATGCCTAATTTATCTGTTTAGAATTTACGAAATATTAATTTTATGAGTGAGATATATAGAAAATTATGAAGCCTATTCCAGATTATGCTATTACATAGGCAAAAGTATTATTGAGGCTCAGTTCATTGTGTTATAATTTGGTCTGAGTTCTCCGCCATATTGAGAGGATGTCAGAAGTTATATGTTCATGTTTCACCTATATTTTTATATTTTGTAATACATACTCTATAATTACTCATTTGTTTAACTACATACATACAGCTATTTTAAAATTCTAGTGCTGTAATGGGTAGAAGTGGGATCAACTTCATTTTTGTTTATTAGTGCATTATTAATAATTAGAAAATCATAGTAGGTGTAAGAAGTCATGAACTGAGATTCAATTCACTCTATGGTTTAATTTAATGAATATGATAATGTTGCTTTTGTCACTGAAAAACTTCCAAATAATTAGACTTGTCAGTAAATTTATTTTATTATATGTTCATCATAGTTCAAAGCCTATATGGGCATATATACAATTTTAAAAACTTTGATTAAATATTAAATAATAAAATTGAAGTATAAAAGTTTTAATTTGATACACTAAATTACAAGGCTTGTAGCAAATATTCACAAAGATCAATTTCATATCTAAGTCTTTTGTTTATATTATCTTGATTATGTATTTTTATTCTGAAGATTTTCAAATGCTTCCTTTTATTATATATCCTATGGGTCAGGCTTTACCCCTTTCTTCTTCTCCTTTGCTTCTAATTTCACTGTTATCTTTCTGTTACTCATAAAATTTATCTGTGTATTGCTTGGGTGCATTTTATCCCTCAAAATATTTTCTACACACACCCAAAACTGATGGACACAAAACTTTGGATTCACTAACAATACCAATTCCTATCGACTTTGAGAATATTAATCTTTCACAATGAAAGATACATTATACTGGATGGAAAACATTTATTTCTACTGATTCTATTTTTATCAATTAGTTTAAAGATACGAATAACTCAAGGCTACAAAATAATTGAAACTCAGAGATGTTTCCGCGGTTAAGAGCACTGCCTGCTTTTCTAAAGGTCCTGAGTTCAATTCTCAGCCATCACATAGTGACTCAAAACCACCTGTAATGAGATCTGGTGCCCTCTTAAGAAAGAGACCTGGTCAGTCATGCTCATCAACTTAGGCCATGAAACCCAATATGGACAGTTCAACAGAACCACTATATAAGGGCTACCCATGAATGCTTCAGCATTGCCAGGGCATAAATTTATATATACATACATATATATATATATATATATATATATATATATATATATATATATATGGTTTACCTCACTTCTCAGGACTTGGTAGTTGGATTTTTGCAACTATCAAGTTATGTAACCTAAATTGTCATTAAACTTTCAGCCATTTTCAGTCTCCAGAGGACTGTGATTACTGGTAAATGCTTCACGTACGGCTACCTCTATAGCTGATAATTTTACAGTTACTTTTCAAATTAAAAAACAGTGGGTCTTACCTATCTTCAATCCTATTTCCCTCTTAATTAGTTGCTTTTTATTCTAATATCACTGTATATCTATATGGAAATATTAGAAAACTTGGGTCACTGCTGATGACTTTGTTCACTACACTTAATGGTCACCAACCTTTTAATAATAAGATATTTTGGGGCTGGAGAGATGGCTCAGCGGTTAAGAGCACTGGCTGCTCTTCCAAAGGTCCGGAGTTCAATTCCCAGCAACTATATGGTGGCTCACAACCATCTGTAATAAGATTAGGCGCCCTCTTCTGGCGTGTGGGCATACATGGAGGCAGAATGTTGTATACAAAATAAATAAATCTTTAAAAAAATTCTTAAAAAAATAAGATATTTTTCATTCTCTTAATAGTGATACCTTGGTACTATTTCAACACAAATCCAATCATCAGTTTGCTGTTAATTGGTATATTTAGACTTAATCCAAAATGCACCTAGTTATCCTAGACCCAACCCCTAATATACTCCTGTTCATTTGGATATATGCTGACAATATATATCCAAATGCTGCTGTGGAATAGAGACACATGTAAGGAGGGAAGCATTAGAGAAAGAGGAAGGAAGCCCAAAGAACGAGACAAAGCATAGACTCTGACTAAGATCTAAAAGACAGAGATAAAAGAAGTGATTAACCTTTCCCAGTTAGTGTGCAGCTGAACTTCATGCCAACTAGTAAGGCTTTAGCTAGGTTGGAGGAAATAAAAGTAGATTATCTCATTACAAAGATAATTCTGGTTATCGTGTTGGTGTGATTCAAATTTGAATGCCTTCTTGGGAGGAGAATCATCTGGCTTTCCTTTGGGGCAGTCATGGGCTACATAACTGAAAAACCTTATTGGATAAAGCATGATTAAATTGTGAGTAGCTCAAGACATTATTTCTCCACACAGCTAGAGATACCATGCTCCAGCAGTTCATAGATGAGGTGGAGGTTGAGATGTGTTAACTAATTGCTCTCTATCAGGTCCTAAGTAGTAGCTCACCTGTTCTCAAGCTCTCAGAGCTGGTTCACCTGCACCCATGCCAACAGGGTCAGCTCTATTGTGTTGTCCAGGAGAGCTGCAGGGCCCACTATTCTGAGTGCCACTGGTAGTGAGGGGTATGACCTGTTCTCCCTAGGACTGAAACCAGTGATGGAATGGAGCCAACTCTGTATAGCCCTATACTCACAGCCTTACTGGTAATAGGATCTAGGGACATCAAAACAAACCATGACCTGAGTAGGGTTAGGGACCCAGACATGTTCCTTGGCAGCAGCCCAGGCCTAGATTCTATGGTCCCAGTCCAGATGCTGGGTATCCACATAGCCCTCAATGGCAACAACTGACTCAGACATCAGCACAAACTATAGCTGCAGTAGGGTCAAGGACACAGACATGGCACTTGGCCACAGTTCAGTTCCTGATGCCACCATGGCTCTCAGTGGTGTCACTGGCCACCCAGATGTGTATGGCCCCAGCAGCAGCTAGATACGCAAAGAACTTCATGGGCTCAGGTGCTGGCTTATCCTACAGGCCTCCATCTGTCTCTGGATAGCAACACAGCCCTCTTAGATCAGCATGGCACATCCCTTGGGCATGGTCATAGGTGGTGTCCCAGACTCCAGTTGCCTACAGGGCCTTCAAAGGTAACAGGAGCTACATATACCAACACAGATCACCACTGTTGTTTCAGGCCCACGGATCAAGACATGGCCCTTGGCAGCAGCCCAGTTCTTAATATCCTGGGGTCAAGCAAACCACCCATGTTAGTTAGCCCTTTCCCATTCCTCACCATTTTTGTCTCTTCAGATTCACCTCTCTACCCAGCATATAAGCCATTCTGTCTCTTGCTTTTTCATTTCCCTACCCTGTACACACTCAGGACAATGTTGCCCTACAGCCTAATGTCATAGGTGCGGGGCGGATCATGGCTGATTTCTGCAGGCCCAGGTCAAGTGACCTGGGTTGGAACTATGACTGCCTCTCTTGAGCTTTTCAGGGCCTGTTTGAAATTCATTTCCAAAAAACAAGCATAGTATATGTTGGAAAAAGAGATTATAAAATATGAGGAAACCCAAACACAGAAAGACAAACATGGCATGTATTCATGTTAAGTAAATATTATGCAAGCTGCAAAATATAGATCTGGAGAGGTTAAGTAAAGAGGAGGGGTCTAGGTAGGAAGTATGCAGGGATCTCCCTGAGAGGAGGAAATAGATTATATTTTATGGGCAGATGGGCACAGGATCAGTGAGATCAGATCAGGGAGTGGGAACATGGGGTGGAAGGAGAGAGTATGCAGAATTGGGGAGGGGCATTTTGGAGGAGTGGTGTGGAAACAGTGAATTGGAAACTTCCCGGATCATATGATAGTTATCTTAATGAGGATTACTAGCAATGGGGAATATGGATCCTCAATTGCGCGTCTCATATCCAGGTGAGGCTTCCGGTAGTGGTACTTAGTTGCATTCATTTGAAGTGATGTTTAAGGAGGTCCCAAGGAAATCGCCCCCATACCCAGACTCATAATGAAACAAAGCATGCTCTCAGCAAACTGACAGTGGGGGCTCCATTGCTGAGGACAGCACCCACTATCCACACAATATGTTGAACATCGGGAAGTTGGGCTGGTGCCTTCAGGGAACCCTCATCTCTATGTTCTTGTCTCTTTCGTGTGAGAAGGTACTCCGCAGGTTCCAAAGGGTAAAGGTGGGCACCAACTCAACCACAAAACATTTGACCTAAAATCTGCCCTATCTGCAAACTACACTAAGCAGTAAGAGCACAGAACTTGTGGGAGTATCCAACCAATGTCTGATTTGATCTAAGGCCTACTCCCATGAGAAGGCATCTATAGCCAACACTACCTTGATAACTGCAACCAGATTCTAAATAGCCCAGCAACCTAAGGTAAAACCAAACACTACTTACATAAAAATAATCAATATATTCAGTGAGACCTCAAAAACAATGGCAATGGGTTTTTGATCCTACTGTACCTATTGGTTTCGTGGGAGCCTAGACCTGGATGGAGGTGGGTGGTCCTTGAACTTCCCACAGGGCAGGGAACCCTGATTGCCCCTTGGGCTGACGAGGGAGGGGGACTTGATTAGGGGAGGGGGAGGGAAAGGGGAGGCGGCGGTGGGGAAGAGACAGAAATTTTTAATAAATAAATAAATTAAAAAAAATAAAAAAAATAATCAATATAGTGATTCCTAATGATATTCTGCTATACTCACAGATCAGTGCCTTATCTAGTATCAGAGAGCTACTTCCAGCAGAAGATAGGAACAGATGCAGAGACTCACAGCAAGACATTATGCAAGAGAAAATCTAAATAGGAGTTTTCCATCAAATCCCTCCCCTCATTGCACAAGGAATCTTGTGATAGAGGGGGTAGAAAGACTATAAAAGCCAGAGGGGATGGAGGACACCAAGAGATAAAAGCCTTCTGAATCAACAAAGAAAGGTATATATGAACTTAGAGATGGAAGGAGAAAGCATGGAGCCTACACAGGTCTACAACAAGTCATTTGTGTATATATTATAGCTATTAGTTTAGTATTTTGGGGGGACTCATGGGCGTGTGAACCAATGGGTCTCTATCTCTTGTGCCTTCTCTTGAGATGCTTTCTTCTTGGATTATTCTGTCCAACTATGATATGATAGTTTTTGTTTCATCTTATTTGATATTATTTGTATTGTTTGGCTGTTATCTCTTAGAAGCTGTTCTTTTCTAATGAGAGACAGCAAGAGAGTTGATGGGGAGGGGAAGAGAGGAAAGAGGAACTGGGAAAGTAGAGCGAGGGAAAACAGTAATCAGGATATGAGAAAAGAATCTATTATCAATAAAAGAAAAAAATTGTAAAATATGTAAATCTATGTTAAGAGAGGAAGCCATAATATATCAGTACCTTATTAAATATTAGTCAAAATTTATCATCCTTCTCTAAATGAATAAATCAAATATATTTGAAGCAAGTTTGGAAACCACTTAAAGGATATTATGTATATTATATACATATATATATATAAATTATAATATATATAAATTGTTTAGCAATTAATTTTAAATAATACTGACAAATTCCACTAAAATTCTTACAATAAAAAATGTAACTATATAGTTTTAGGACACCACAACATGTGAAACTCTATTAAAGGGTAATGCTGTGGCATTAAGGAGGTTGAAAATCATTGTTTAGATAAATATTTTTTGTTTAAATAAGAATTTTAGTGAACTGCTAAGAAATGTTCTATAAAGAGAATTAAATAAGTGTTTGTTCATTTTTTAAGAATTTAATGATGAAATGATAAAATGCCTTTATCCTAGTACACGTAACTACTTAATAAAATAACAACTTCCATTTAACTGATTATGATTTTTTTCATTATTTAATAATTTTTTAATGTTTTTTAGTAAAATTCATGTTCTCTTTTCAATTGTTTATTTTTACATATTATTAAGGAAATAAGAAAATTGCATATATTAAAAAGAATTATTCACCATTTTCTTTTAAATTAAAAACTTTTTCCTTACATAACAACACATGAATAGGAATGTCTAACACAGAGTAGCATTATGTAAAAGTTGTTAAAAGTTGCCAAACTCTGTTTAGAGATGACCTCAATAGAATTTTTATAATAAAATTAATGTGTGCTGATCCTCTCTTCATGAAAGAAAATTAGATATATATTTTAATTCTGAGTTTGTTTTGACATAAAAGTTTCCTATCTCCTGGACAAGTTTTATCAAGCTAAGACTATTCCTGAAACTCAAGGCTGCAATAGCATCAGTGCCCTTCTTAAAAGCCTGTATTTTGTGGTTTCCCTTTATGAGTATTGTGGAGTAATTGTACTGGGGATAAAAAATAAATCTGTCCTTTGTGTACTCAAATGTTTACTATGAACTCACTTCTGACTTTTCAATACTGTTTTTAGTTGTACCATTATCCAAGATTGACTGAAAATAATTTCTTTTGACATTAAAACTATAACTCAGGTGTTGGTAGTGTGATTGTAATGCTAATACTTATATCACATGCATAGCTGTATTATAATCAGTAATAAAAGCATACTGAAATTTTGTGATAACGCCTCATGACTGCATTATCTTGTGATCTTTGATAACCTTTGTTTCTAGATGAAAGCAGTTTACAATACCGTATCAGTGATAATGAGCACCAATAAACAAGCTGCTTTGCCAAGGGCAAATATAATTCCAAGCAATAAAACTGGATCTATGACACTGTATCTTCTATTCTTCCTTTCAGATTCATTAACTATTATGGAGATCAATCTTTTTGACACGGTACATTTCTAACCACATTTCTGCCAGAATATGTACTCATTAGCATGTTTTAACTCAATAGTTAACTAACTGGGTTTCCCCCTTGCTTCATAATATCAAACATAATGTGAGAAACAAGCCTTGAGGATTGTGACAACCGCAGTATTTTTTATATATGTGTATGTGTTTTGCACACCAAAATGCATATTGAGAATGTACTTATTAAACATATGAAAATCCTACTTATAATTTATTTTTAACTAAAGCAAAGGCAATGATTTTATACATAATTTTAAGCAGGCATGTTTAAAAACACCATGCATTGTTGTTCTTCTCTTACATATGCATAATAGATAAAGATGAAATTGCTAGATTTAATACCTGGAAGCTTTTTTGTGATGACTTACAGCTTTCATATATCTTGGGGTTTTGAAACAGGGTTTCTCTGTGTAACTGCTGTGGCTGTCCTGGAACTCTATCGGTAGCCTGGAATGGCCTCAAACTCAGAAAGGTTCATTTGCTTCTGCCTCTTAAGTGATGGGATTAAAGCCACTGACTGGCTAATAATATTCTTTATGATAAAAATTATTTTTATTCACATATTATTTTCAACATAATATATTGGAGGTCAATTGAAAATACAGAAGAAAAAAGAGAGTAAAATGCCACCAGAGATAGTTCATATCAGACATAAAACTATTTATATGTAATTTAGATTAGTAAATTTCCTTTGTCCTTCTAATAATAATTGTATTAGGACAGAGAGAAAACCACAATTCATAAAATACAGAGTTGTAGAGTCTAATCCTAGTGGAAGAAAGATACCAATAAGCATTTTAAAATTGACATGGGAAATCTCAGGACCTCTCAACATTTGACAAAGAGCTACAGGCAACTAAGAAAATCTGACAACAGTAGCGGTAGTACTGTCTCCTAGAGGAGAGCATATTGACAGGTTAAGTGGTCAGTCCTGAAAACATACATACAATTAACATTGTACGGAGTAAACAAGCTTTGTTTACATAGTTAAGTATACACACACACATACACATGTAACAATAATGAAAGAAAAAGAGCCCTGGATTTTAATGAGAGTAAGTTTAGCGAGATGTCCAGGGGAGTGTTTGAAGAGAGAAAAAAGAAGAGGAGAAATGATATTACACTTCCATAAAATGAAAACATAGAAAATTTAAGCATTAAAAGCATATAATTGTTACAGGATTTAGAAATTTTCTTGTAAACTAGCACAGTACAGAATCTTTCCAGACTTTGATTTTATCTGGATGAATTCCAGTTATTAAAGCTTCCGTAGAGGGAAAGCAGATGGCAAATTTGAGGATAAGTAGGTATTTGGACATGACTTGAATGGGCAGTAGAGGAGGAAAAGTAAGAGGAGCTTGCAAGAGTCTTGTGTGGGGGGAAAAAAGAAGCTTATTTGGCTTGAGTGGTGGTGCATATTTCTAATTCCAGGACTCCAGTTCAGTGCCAACCTGGGGTATATGGTAATATGCTGCCAACAGAGCAAAAACATAAAATTTAAAAAAAAAATATTTTAATCCGATGACCTGTAAGGATGATTTGATCTAAAAAATAAATGTGGTTTTTTTTTAGCTAAGCAAAGATTAGCCAAAATTGTGAGAGGATAGGTTATCCTGGCAAAGAGATTATTAAAGTAGTTGATACAAGACTTCTTAACATTTGAAGAAGTTAAGAAAGGAAACACATCCTCAAATATTTAGACTGAGGGAAAATCATTAAAAGACTTGTTTAATCACTTTTAAATGAGAAAACAACAACCAGGTTAATGCTAGATTTAGTCCTATGCCTATGGAATCACCTGTGTTATTAAACCTACAAATATTCAGATTCAGTTTTACCAGGTTGAAAATAGATTGACAATATCTGCCTGATACACTCTAATGAGAGTCATATAAGTTCCATGAGCAGATGCACAATTAATATGGTTTTTCCGTTGCAGCAGTGAAACTCCATCTTATCTGTTCTAACTACTATGCTAGAAAAAATCCTGAAGATTAAAAAAAAATTACACTGATTGGGAAAAGCATTATTACAGCAGAAGTCCCTGTTATACAAAGAATATTCTTTGAACTTCACCACCAGTAGGCTTTAGTAGTACCAGATAGCAAACTATAATGATTGTGTTTATTTCCCTTTTCTTTGATGGAGTAAAGCAACACTTCTGCAACAAATTCAGTCTTAGTTGTTTTCTACTGCAATGCTAAGACAAAGTGGCCATGAGAACTTATCAGAGAAAGAGTTTATTTGGTTTGCAACTTCAGAAGCCACTAAATAGCATTCCAAGTGTGAAAAGCACCATATTTAATTTCTCCTTGAGGTAACAAAGCACACAATAGAAGTACATTTTGAGAACTACAGTGCTTTATTTTCCTTTCTTCTTTTAAATTTATTAAAACCAAGATTGGTTATTAACAAAGACCTTATAATACAGGCTTTAAGCATGGTGATTAAGAAATAAAAGCATCTACAAAGACAATCGAGAGCATATGGATGTCTCTTTTAGTGAGAATCATTGACTTCTGTATTTTTTTTGTTATCAAAAACAGACAGGATTTAATTTTACCATAAAAGATTAAATCAAAGTAACAATAATACTCTAAAGTGTGTAGTTCAGACACATTTTTGGGGAAAGTTTTCTTGTCTTAATAGAAGATATGTGTGGATATTCCTCTGGTTTAACTATTTTAGAGACTCAATATATCTCAGCAGCTAACATGGCTTGGGGTTTTTGTTGGTGGTGGTGGTAGTAGTATTTTATTTTGTTTTGTTTTGTTTTCCATAGCAGTTATCTGTAATGCATATCTGGAGAATTAATACCTACTTCTTTTATCTCTGTTTGGCCATCCCATTGAAATGATGTTTGTAAACTACCACTTATTTATTAGTAAATAGGGTTTGGGGGTTCTACTTATTCTCAAGATAAAAAAAAATGCTTGAGAAATTCTGGTGAATAAAAAACTCAGATTAATACTTGGAAGATATTTTTGGAACTCATCAAGATAGAAATATAACCATGAAACTAAATCCCAGAGTGTATTGAGCTTGCCTTGTGAAAATGTCTCTTGAACAATGCATTTGAAAAGTCAGTGTTTCATTACTGAATTGTGATGACAATTAAGCATATGTCCATTTGATATTGATACAGGAATGATTAGAATAATCACTTCATGTGGAAAACAATATACTTCAGGGAAATTATGCAACTTCTCTTATCTATATATCACAGTGTTGCCAGACTTCAGATTGTTTTTTAACTAAGAGATTTTATTTTTAAATCATGATAGGAAACAAAATGGAAGAAAAAGTACCTTATAAGTCAGAACTAAACTTCTAATTAATTTAAGTGTTAGCACCTGGGTATTCATGTTTAATAATGTATATTATAATAGTCTGATATTACCTTAATGTTTTAAAAATTAATCTTTAAAAGGACAAATGTTTTACATAAAAATTTGAGTTCTTAACTCTTATAAAAATGTACTTGGTTTTACAGCCTAATTTATTGCATTAAATAATTAAAATAAAACCACATAAAGGGTATTAGCATATAAAATTTAATTGCAGAGTTAAATTACTTTGTCAAAAATACAGCATGAATGATGAAAACAAACTAGAATTCATTTACAGCATTCCTGATGGACATTCTTATCTGTAGGGATACAAATTATGAGCAAGTTCATGATTTCTTCTGTTAGGTCAATATACCAACTAATATTTTCACTTAAAAAACTACTTATATGAAAATAGCAATAAAAAGTTTTAGATCGTTGGAGATTTATACGATTTTGGCCAATGAAAACCACCCCCTACCAATTGTTTATCCTATAGGCATCTCCCATGGTGTTTTTATTTGTTTATCTGGAAAAGTTAACATCTTGTCAGGTTTATAAAGAAATGACATGTGCATTACAGTCCTAAAATTTATGACTGGTGTAGCAATGAGACAATTTTATTAATAAAACATCTACCATGTATTCTCTTCTCATACTCTGCTTTTTATAGCATGGAGATTTTGGATAGAAAGGCAAAATACCTAAGTGATGAGTTTGGAAGGAGAATTTGACTATCTATAGTCTTGTCCTGCACTCTTTATCTGTTCTTTAAATGTTTACCAACTGTAACAGCATGAAAACTATTACTTGGGACAATATTAGGAAGTATTTTTTATGCCCCTACAGCTGTGTTCTTCATGCAAATATTCTCAAATGAAGGAAGTGTTTTTGCCACTCTGCAAAGATGTAAACAAAGACTGTTCTTTCATTTCCCATCTACCCAGACACAAATCACACAAAAACCATATTAATTGCAATACTCTTTGGTCAATGACTCAGTATTCCTAGATAGTTCTTATATCTTAAATTAACCCATTTTTATTTATTGTTATATCATCATGAGACTGTGGCTTACATGTAATGTTCTGGTGTCTTCTTTGATAACTACATGGTCTCTTCCTTTTCCTACATGGCCTACCTAAATTTCCTCCTGTATTATGCTTAGATTTTCCACCTTGCTATATTCTCCCTGTCATTGGCCAAAGCAAAGCAGCTTCATTATTAACCAATGGTAATAAAACACGTTCACAACATACAGAGGGAAATCCCACATCATTTCCCCTTTTCTGTCTAAATTAAAAGGAAGGATTTTACTTTAACATAGCATAATTACATATAACAAAACAGGTATCAAGCAAGAATTACAGTCACAATTCTTATTTATGAGTCTAAAGTTTTATATCTAATTTATCTTTTATCATAACTAAAGTAAGCTATGTCTATCTGTCTTCAACCCCATCATGGACACCAGAAGAATACATTTTTACCTAAGTAAACAGGAAGTACATTATAAGCAACTTTTAAAACTCTCCAATGTCTTGCTGCCTGAAAAGTCACCCAAAGTTCTTATGTGACATTGGGCATCCATCTTCAGCCTACAGGCCTATAGTATCTAACAGACTTTTCCATGAAGCAGGAAATTCAAAAGACTAACTCACCTGTATTGACAGTTTGTCATTCACTTTCTTCTGTGTCATACAGAATGTCTGGCAGACTCCTTCATGAAGCAGGAACTTAGAATGACTGTCTCACCGTCTTTGGCAAATTCAACAGTCATTTGTCAGTGGGTCTTGCATTTATAGTTTCTATAGCCTATCATCAAGCAGTCCAGGCAAAAACAGTTTCTTGCTCAAATGGCTAGCCTTGTCAAGTTGAAGGCAAATTCCATAAAGAGTTTCTTCAATGCTCATCAACCTCTCTGAAGTAAATGGTGCTGACAGAAGCAGACATGTCTCACAGTCAAGAAAATTCTAAGTTCTTAAAACCTTTTAAGTGTCATATTCTTTGAAGTGTTGATCACTTCTGGAGAGTTTACTTTACAAGACATTTGAAATTACAATGCTTTCAAAATTATATAGGTACCCTGCCTAATTCTGTGAGGATTTTATGTGCCCTACTAACTGACACCTTAAAACATTACTGGAAAAATGAGACCCTTCTAATTGAATGAAAATATTACCATCCCTCAATATGATCCAATACAAACACATAATTTTACACTTCAGGTGTTACTAGACTTCTACATCCATTCAGGCAGTAAAGCAGCTTCCCACATGAGTGTGAAGCATGAAAAGAGTTGTGTAACAGTTGTGAACATTGACCAAACACTGACATCACTAGCCAGCCAAAATTAGAAGTTTTGTTTCACTCTCAATGTTATGGCCAGAAGTGATAGAAAGGCAAAGCCTACACCTCGGCTCCTTGGGCACTAGGCAAATGTCTGGTCTCCAGGATTCTTTCTGTGTCTTGATGTCTGAGCTCACTCTATCACATGTTGCCATTGCTGCAATTTGTCAACATCAGAAGTCAAATGAATTGAGCCACTGTATCTTGGATTTTCACCTCAAAATTGTGACAAAAGATTTATTTTAGTGAGTTATCTTCCCAACTGCTTTACAGTGATATGAAACTAACATACACTTTTCTTTTTTTTTTTCAGTCATTTATGCAATTTATTTCCCACAGTTCTAATCTGTGACCATTTACCAGGCTGTTTTACTTCTCAGTGCTGACATTTAGCTTCTGTTTAGGGAATGTATCTTTGTGAATTGTATGCTTGCTGGTCATTATTCTTTGAGTTGCTTTTATGAAAAATTATTAGAGTTTCTAACAAAATGAATTTCCCATTGTTACAAAGTATCTTAATTTTTATTAGGGTCCCATTTATTCAGGAAGGCCACCTTTGACTGACCTAAACTTGACCCAACATGTTTTTTTAAGAGTTCAAAATTAAGATATTTTGTAACATACACTTTTCAATGGAAGGGTAACAATGGGATAGACTTGACTTAGCCATTTCACCTTATTCTAAAAACTGAGATGAGTCTAAACAACAATAGATATAGAAATTATTTATGGTAAAGGATATATAAAAAATAGAATTCGACCTTGCAAACAATGTGACCTGATAATTCAATGCATCACTCTAAGCTTTCTGTAATTAAAATAACTTCTCAATATCAGTGGTCTTATTAATCATCAATAAAAAAATTACCTTATGAGGTTTTGAGCTTCAAAAAGTAAAAAATGATAGATTCAATGCCCATGAACTTAACAGTTAAATTAAGTGCATTTTACAAATCTAATTTGACTAATTAACAATATTCCAATGCTTCAATATTATCTTCAGTATTAGTTAAGGTTATACTTGACTCAAATCTCAAATATTCCTGTTTTAGTAGCTTTAATTATTCTGAATAAAATCTTCTAAATAGAGTTGATGAATTTTAATATTATTATTAATATTAGTTAAATAATTTATCACAAAATACGTTTTCTTAATAACATTGACACTAGTGACTCCCAAAAACCACTTACCAATTTCCAACATCTATTTGCCTTTGCATTGATCCTTATTGCTCTCTTTCTCCTAGAAATATGTAAATTAGTATCTATTTATTAAAATGGCAGTTAAACATTATTCCTCAGTTCTATTATTACAAATAATATTTTCCAGTAATGGCTAAGAGGAAATGAGAAGGGTAAGTAAAAATATCCAGTATCTTATCCAATAAAAACGTGTACTTGGCCAAGTTAAATATGCAAGGAGTGATTTATGTCTGGCTAGAACATAGTGTTGAAAGGCCATGAATGTGAATGACACAAATCTAAAGGTAAAAACGTGACTGGAGTGTTTTGAAGTCCTAGACAGTAGGATAGTAAACAATCTTTTATTTCATACATGGATGTAGCAAAGAGAACATAAAGTTTGCGTTTGTGACAGGAGGTAGTTAAACTAGGTTAAGTATACAAGTTACATTCCTTCTCTGTGACAGAAGTTGGAGAAAGTTTTTCCAGGACTTCTCAGAGTTGTGCCCTCATTCTTGAAAACAGTTCAGAGATGTAGAAATGGCAAAAGTGTTTTAAAAGATTCTTCTTTCAAAGGCTCTTAAAAGGTTGAACGAACCAGAAGAACACAATCCAGAGAATCAACTAAGCAGGGCTAAAGGGGGCTCACAGATTGAAGATGCAACGACAGAGCCTGTGTGGTTTAACACCAGGCCTCTAAATACATTCTATGATTCTTTAGATTGGATTATTATTATTATTTGATTCCTAGAAATTAGAATGCAGATTTCTATGAATCTTGCTTGCTCATGGGACCTCTTATCACTTACTGGGCTACCTTGTCTAGGTTTGATGCAAGGGTACTTACCTAGTCTTACTGCATCTTGATATGGTGAGAGGTCAGTTGATATCATGGAGAACACTGATCTTTTTATTAAGGTAGTGGAAGGGCAGTGGGTCTGGGGGAGAGGGTAGGTGCAGTGGGAGAACTGCAAAGAGTAGAGCAAAGGAAGTACTACATGAGAGAAGAATAATTTTAAAAATCTAAAGTTAAGGTTTTAATATAATTAAGATTACTAATCAGTACTTTGCAGTTTAGTCAGAGAACCTGAGGGAAATCTAAAGTCCATCTTAGCAGAAATTTTTTTAAAAACACTTAAAAATTTGTAATCATTAATTATTTTTCCAGAACTATTTGCGTGCAACATGGTGATAGTGGTGGTGTTATACATGTTTTCATATTTTTATTTATATTTCCAAGTTAACAGATTATCAAATACTCCCTTCTAGTTATAGGGTTATGAATCTTTAAAGTACATATTGATTCTCCAAGTCTGTTCTGTCTTTACTCATCACATTAAATTGCTAACAACAGCTTCTCCCTAATCTGCAAACAATTGAGTGTAAGGCATTAATATGAGCATTGACATTCTTTTGTTTTTAATTATATGCTAGCTAGTACTAATCTTATGTTTTGAAATATTATATTTGAAATGCTAAGTGTTGAATAAGTAAAAGGCCTTAAAAACTGACTTATTTTTTCACCCATCATTGTTTTGACATCCTTAGTTTTCATATGAAGATCTCTTCAGGTCGCGCTGTTAATACAGGATGTTAATTGTTGAAATAGGAGCGGCAGGGCTGCGTCCCCAGCACCCCAGCCGCCTGCTAGCTTATGCCCGAAATAACAACACACAAACTGTATTCATTTAAAGAATGCTTGGCCCATTTCTATCTAGCCTCTTCTAGGCTAATTCTCACATATTAATTTAGCCCATTTCTAATAATGTGTGTAAGCACCCCAAGGTGCGCTTACCAGGAAGATTCTAGCCTACATCTATCCTGGATCGGAGCTGCCTGGGAGAGCGGAGCCTGGCGTCTCTGCTCCAGAGAGCAGAGCTGTCGAGTCTCCCCAGGAGAGCTGAGCTTGGCGTCTCTGCTCCAGAGAGCAGAGCTGTTGGGTCTCTCCGGGAGCAGAGCAGAGTCTGACCTCACTTCCTCTTCCTCCCAGAATTCTATTCTGTTTACTCCTCCTACCTATGCTTTAACCTATCAGGGCCAGCCAAGCAGTTTCTTTACTGCTCAACCAATGAAATCAACAGATTGATATGACACTCCCACATCAGTTAATGATTACTAAGAAACTAGCATGTGTACCAACAATGATATTCAGATATAAGATGAGCTCTAAGGATGTTCATTGCTACTATGTTACCATGGCTTCTTGAATATTTCAGTCAACATAGTCAATATAGATTGATGCATGCCTCTTCTAGCTTTCCTCATTACATATATGTATTTCCATTAACAAACTTACTAAACCTTGTTGCTTGAAACATCAATAAATTTACTCATTTTAATATTCTCATATGCACAAAATCACTATCAGAATTACCATACCTGTACCAACACAAGAAGTAGTAAACCACATAAATTATTTTACTTTTCTCTTTTTTATAAGTTAGATTCATTGCATACACTTTAGTAAAACATTTGAAATAACTTAGATTATTTTTATTTGAGTCTCTGTTATAATTATGTAGTTTATTTTAAATGATTATGGATTGATACGTTTCTGCTTATAAGTATAAGGTTTTTCTTTCACTTCTTTTCTGGTTGTGTTTTGTAAGTTCTTGTTGATTCATTGTTAAGAAAGTAGGCAAGTAGTACATTACTAAAAATATAATTAAAAGGAACAAATACTCAGGAAACAATCATTTTCTCCCTACAGGTTCTAATCCATTCTCCAGTGCTACATACTAAGTCAGTTTATTTGATTTTTGTCCTATACACTCTACAATTGTTTTGGCAATGATGCAAAGTCACAAACATTTATTTATTGATTTATTCATTCCTACTGCTGTTCCAAATAATGGAAACATCCTATTACTTATTTAACTTAACATTTATCATTATCACTCTGTGCTAGGAAACAGTCTTTGCAGTTCTTACATCTTCCTCATGTTTACACCTACAGTTTGTCATTGCATATAGTTAATGCTGCAGATAGCAATATTCTGTTAGATAAAGCAGGTAATTTCCCTTTCTTGAGAACTGGTGTATCAGTAATAACTTTAGTTATATATTTTAATGCAGTATAGATTCATTTGCATGAAGAATAAATTAATCATTTAGCTAATATAAAGGTTGATATTTTCTAATTATTGATTATAGAATATAACTATTTCTCTACTTTTGTTTGACGGCATATTCAACCGGTACGCTAGAATTAACCAGACCAGCTCAAAAAAATAGATATAATTTAATAATTGAAAACAGGGAAACTCACACAACGGGGGTAAAAGTTCCAATATTCGAAATGAGTCTGGCGAACACCCTGCCCAGAGAAGAGAGCAAGCACACCTGGATTCCCATGTTTTCTTTCCTGGCCCCAGGTGGCCACACCCTAGCCAAGTGTGATTGGCTGAGTTTCCCCATCATTTATTAAAGGTACTTTTTCTAAATAAAAGCATTGAAAATACTGTATATGAAACTGAATTTTATCATACTAAGCTACATACCTGTGTGTATGTGTGTGTGTTTACATTAGCATTCATACTATTGAATTGTAACCTCTATATATTTGTTTAATAACTTTAGAGTCATCAATTATCTAATGTTTCTAAAGTATTCTATATATTTTGAAAATGCCTTGACTTTAAAATTTAAGTCAAAAGGTATGTTAATTTGGAGAAGCGATTTTGCTTTTGTTTCCATAGGAAATGAGGGACTGTGGATTCATTCTACATTTAAAAAAATATCAGGTTTGACCAAGGAAGACCCCCTGAGAAATCTCTAATAGGAAGAATGGCTGAGATGTCTAAGTTCTACATCCAGAACTGTTCAAAGACTATTTCCTGAGATCATCAAGCCTCACAGGATACTCCAGTCAGGGTGTAATCATAATTCTAAATTTTCTTTAGGTCCCCATAAAATTATGAGCACCCCCAATCAGCAGGAAGTAGCTCATATTCCCCAAAAATGTATTATGGTTGTTTTCCTTTGTTTAGAATGTTGGTTACAAGTTGTTATGGATAATGGTCAATAAAAGACAAAAGAGAGAGAGAGATTCAATTTAGAGTTCTTGTTTTAAAAAAGGGGGGAGTGCTATGGCACAAGGGTCTGTACCCTGTCACGTGTACTTTAAATAAATGTCTATTGGCCAGTAGCCAGGCAAGATGTACACACAGGGCAACAGGCAGGAAGTAGAGGCAGGGCAATGAGAATTCTGGGAGGAAGAAATCTTAGTCTGCAGTTGTCACCCAAACACAGAGGAAGCCAGACACAGAGCAAGCAAGATGTGAAGTGCATTGCCAAAAAACGTACCAAGCCACCTGGCTAACAAAGACAAATATTATAGACTAATATAAGTTAAAAGAGTTAATAAGAAGCCTGAGCTATTAGGACAATAAGCTTATAATTAATACAGACTGCAGGAACTGGGAAGGACAGAATCCTCTGACAACAACTTATTTTTTTTTGTTTGAAGAAATCTTTATACATGTACATATTTGTAAGAATTAGAATTTAATACATTTCATAAAAATGTTACTATAATCCCTAAATTGCAAGTTTTCTTCAAGATTGCCACTGTGTTCATAAAATTATGAAAATATTTTTGAAGTTAAAAAATGCAATCACCATCATTTAAAAGTAAACTTGCTTCCCTAAATATTTGAATTATTAAATTTCATTTAGTTATTACCTCATAACTTTGTGAAAATTCTTTTTCAATAATTATGTTTCCTGTAGTATGATCACATTATATTTTAAAATAAAGATAGACAATGGACAATTTTAATATTAAAGTTATCATACATTATACAGAGTACTTTTCAGTATGTAAAATATGTGTAGATATTTAAAAAAAACTTGCACATTTTTACTTCCAGAAACTTAATTCATATTTATATATTTATGTTAAAGGCAATTATATTCCTAAATACAAAAAGAATTTTTACTTACTTAATTATTTTGGAGTGGTCTCTTCCACAAAAATGTCATTTTCCTCTGAAAGAGCAAGATATTGAAAAATGAAGCCCAGTTTATTAATGTTAAAAAATATCTCATTCTCTTGAACTCTAAGCTCTTTCAATTTCTTTTTTATGTCAAGGCTCCCACAAAAGGAGCCTAGTTTTCTCTACTATCTATATTTTAAACTGAAGGACCATTTCAGTACTACAAGATGATGTTTGAAGCTGTGGGCTCACAACCTGAACCACAAAAAAGAAGAGATTGTGAACTAGGAATGGTAGAAGACTTTTAAACCCCAAAGTCCATCTTCACTGATGCACACCTTCTAGCACAGTAATATTTAGTAGTCTGCCAAAACAGCACCACCAACTTTCAACTTGAATCAAGTATTAAAATACTAGAGACTGTGGAGGATGTTTTATTCAACCACCACAATACACTGCTCTTTTTTTCTGTCTATTCCTCTCCCTATACTTTCCAGAAGCCTTGAGGCTATGCTATTATGTCTGCCTTAATATTTGTGAAAAAAAAAACAGCTAAGATATGTGACTATGAGCTGAAAATTTCAAAACAATAAACCAAAATATATTATTCCATCTTTAAATATATTTTATTGAATATTTTGAAATAACCACAAAAAATTCTGAATACATATTGCAGGAGTCTCTGGGAATACCATGTCAAGCAGAGTGTAGATCTGCAAGAGGCAAAAAGGCAGTTCAATCAAGTATTCAGTGTTGGTTCAAGTCTGACATTGAGTAGTTTATTTTTAGATTCAAACTTTGAAAGTCTGACACTGAGTAGGTTGTTTTAGGCATATTCGGTCAAAGTAAAAATTGAAAAATGTTTTCCTAGTACCTTATTGCACTGGCCAGCTTTTAACAGCCCAATTTTCCCAGCATCTTTAAGAGCTTTCCCACCAGCTTAAGATAGCAGATAAAGAAAGATGCCCTGCTTCTTCTTTCACAAAATTTTAATATTCCTACTTTATTACAGTAGTCTTAATTGTCTATTGGATTCTATCTGCTACAGTTTGACACATGTATCAAATGGAATCTGTGCTTAGAATCAATACTAAATGAAGAATAACAATGGCATTCAAATTAACAGAAACTAAAAAGTATAAAAAAAAGTTTCAAAAAAGTTATAGAAAGATGCACTTGAAAGCACTTTTAGTGTTTTATCCTGGAATAATAGTATTAATAATAAAATACAGCGGTATAGAAATGCTTTTTCAAAACCATGATGCAATTTATGCAACCCTTGGTCAAAAAAGTGAAATTTTCTATGACAGAATTTTGTGAACTATTTTTGAATAGCAGAAGTCAGAATATAGTAGTCTTGGAACCAATACACCACACCTTTTAACAAGTTAGGGAAATATATTCTTAAGGGGAGAAACTGTGTCATATTTTATAATTTGTAATCTAATACATCACATTTCACCTCATACATACATGTCTTTTGTTCCTATTTTCTATGCCCTTAGTATGTAGTGTTATGTTTTGGTAGCTTATGTCTATTTTTTAGCAACCTAGCAGATATCTCATGTACAAAGTCCTCAGATATCTTTCAGCCATTCGAGCAATCTCTGTATCTCTGTTTCTCTGTCTTTCCTTTGTTTCCTCTGTGTATGTGTGTATAAAATAAACACAATTCTTACAATATACAAAATGGAAATTAGCAGAAAGTTTTATACTTCTACTTATATTGTTACATAATGATTTATAAATGAAATGATATTCTTTGTACCTTTTGGCAATCAGCCTTCTGTCTGATGTGGGGATGGTGAATATTTTTTCCCCGCTTTGTAGGCTGCCGTTTTGTATTGTTGACCATGTTTTTTAGTTTACAGAAGCTTCTCAGTTTCAGAAGGTCTGATTCATTAATTTTTTTTCTCTAAGTGTCTTTGCCACTGTGTTCAATTATACTCCCCACTTTCTCTTCTATGAGGTTCAATGTGGTTGGTTTTATGTTGAGGTCTTTGATCCATTTGGACTTGAGTTTTATGCATGGTGATCGATATGGATCTATTTTCATTCTTCTACATGTTGATATCCAGTTATGTCAGCACCATTTGTTGAATATGCTTTCTTTTTTCCATTTTATATTTTTTGCTTTTTTGTCAAATATCAGGTGACTATAGGTGTGTAGACTGATATCCAGGTCTTTGATTTGTTTACATTGGTCCTTCTTTCTATTTTTATGCCAATACCAGTCTGTTGTTAGTAGTGTAGCTTGGTGGTAGAGTTTGAAGTCAGGAATTGTGATGCCTTCAGAAGTTGTTTTATTATACAACATTGTTTTGGTTATCCTGAGTTTTTTTCCTTTTTTGTATGAAGTTGAGTCTTGTTATTTCGAGGTCTGTAAAGAATTTTGCTGGGATTTTGATGGGCATGGTATTGAATCTGTAGATTGTTTTTGGTAAGATTGCCATTTTTACTATGTTAATTCTACCTACCCAAGAGCATGGGAGGTCTTACCATTTTCTGGTATCTTCATTTTCTTTCTTCAAAGACACAAAGTTTTTGACATATAGGTCTTCCACTTGTTTGGTTAGAGTTATTCCAAGATAGTTTGTTATTTGTGGCTATTGTGAAGGGTGATGTTTCTTTGATTTCTTTCTCACCCCATTTATCATCTGTGTAAAGGAAGGCTAGGTTATGTAGTGACACAAGTGAGGAGATCCCACCGATGCTCATCCATAATCACTTCTCAGACAGCTTAATGCTTGACCATACTGGGTAAGTAATAATTTTATTCTTAGACCACAATTATGCTTACCAAGTTGCTCAAAGGACAATATATTTTAGAAACTAAAAAAAGTAGATTAACTTTAAATATCAGATTAGAAAAAAATTATATAAAGTTTATAGATAAAATTTCTTAAATGTGCAAGTTGCATATGAACAGTCCCTCTGGTTTTCATGCTAAGATGGTATTTGCTGTTCTTGGTGTTGTTGTGTTGTTTTGTTTTGTTTTTCTGGTGTTTGAGCCCACAGCCTTCATCTCTTGTCCTGGACTTATCATTCTGACAGTTCTGGTACCTGAGGTCAAGTGTACTTCAGAAATACCATGTTTCAGAAGTGAATGATTAATGAATGTCAAACTACATACCACACCATTCTGTGGTTCTAATATGCATTGTTGGTACACTCTCATTACATCCTATTGTCCCGCCCAAGCAATCAATGATCCACTTGTTCAAGAGATACAAGCCCGATATAATACCTCTCAGCTTGTCATTTATCAACTATCTTGCATGATATTTCTTTAGGTTATTCCAGCAACCAGTTGTTACTTAATAGTAACAATCAAATGCCAGGGTTAGTGATTTTGGCAACCTGGACATGCTAAAGAGATCTAAATTAATTGACTTTGCTAAATTCTTCTGTGACTGTGATAAATAAGTATGACCAAGACACCTTGCAGAACAATGAGTTTAAACCTAAAGAAAGCTACTTGTGCTTAAGTTTCAATGGGATATGTGTTGCCATGACAGTGAGAGGTAACAGCCAGCAGTAATATGATAGCAGCATCAGAAAGCTGAGTACTCTCATCTTGAACTTTAAGCTTTAATCAGAGAAATAGAGCTAGGTAAGAGTGAGTGGAATTTTTAATTTTTCAAGGCTTGCCCCTATATATTGCCCCTAACATATTTCCTTTAGCTATGCCATGCCTCATAGACATCCAAAACAGCAGAACCTCCTGATGGAGATCAGTGTTCAAATGCATGAGACTCTGGAAAATGTGTCTCATACAAATTAACATAGTGCTTCCTTCAAGTGAAAACTTGATACCATTTCTCAACTTAACAAACAAGCAAACTGGTACACACACTGAGTTTCTAAAATATTTAATCTATTAAAAATTTTATAAGTTTAAACAGGTCCTTACTAGCATCACTGTTATATTTCAATGTCTGAAAGTTACATCCACAGTGTATGATAAATAGCTGTGATGGAAAGGCTTCAACTGAATGAACAGTTCAGGAGAAGGTCAACTTTCAGTATCATTGGGCTTAACAGAGTCTATCTGCCAGAGATAAAAGCATACTACTTTACAGTGTATTTAAACAAGCTAGATAAAACAAGAGGGAAGAGACAGAAGAAGACGTAGGTAGAAAAAAATAAAGACAATGAAATAGATCTAGAATATAAATATTTGTCATACCTGTTTTAATATTGGATGAGGTATGAACACAATCATCAGTAAACTATAAAATTTAATAAAATCTAGGAGTTTGAAGAACATAAGTGCCGTCTGTATACTGATTTACTCTTGTCACTTTCTGTGTACAACTTTGAGTGGATAAAAAGGATATGCCATATTTTTTTCTGAGCAGGACTGTTGATGGGCTTATGTTCTTCTGGCATGGCATGGGATTTTTCCTTCATTCATTGAAGGAAACAACAGCGCTTATAAATTTTCTGCCTTGACAGAAACATGGCAGACTTGTTTCTCCTTCCACCTGGGAAACTTAGAGGATGGGGGAATGGGGCAGCTACTTCACTGGGCAGCTGAGTGAAGAATAATTAGCTTTAGGAAGTGTTTGACATTTTAGGAGGGTCAGTCTACCTTAGGAGTCAGATTGTGCACTGATCACAGGCCACTGCAGTACAAACCTGCTGTGACAGTGGAACATTACAACTTTCCTTTCTCCCTGAACTTGCTTTGCTCCATCTGCTTCAACTTCCCTGTAGGTACAGACTTAAGCTATAAAGATGAAGATGGATGGTATAAGGAAAAGCCAGCATCTCCCCTACTGCTACAGGCCAATAAGCAGCATGTCTCGAAAGGGATAGCATGATTTTCAAATTTGCTGAGATGTTTGAATTCCTATGAGAAGTATAAACATGTACTCACTCCACTAAATTGATGTTAGTTGAAACTGTGATTGTGAGAATGTATATTAAAATATATTCATGTATATTCCCAATAAAAAGCATAAGAACAACTGTATTTCCATCTGAAATTAAGGTAGAACTTATTATTAAAGAAAAATAAAAAACAAAATGATAAAATTTTAAAGATATTTTCTAATTCTTATAATAAATCCCACTTGACCAAGGAACAGTCAACAAAACATTTGTTTTTGAACAATACAAATACCACAATATGTATGCTTAGAAGATCTATGACTTCTATTTTCTCGACAGGGTTTCTCTTGTCATTTTGAAGCATGTCCTGGAACTTGCTCTGATGACAAGGCTAGCCTTGAACTCTTAGAGATCTGCCTGTCTCTGACTCCCAAGTGCTGGGATTAAAGTCATGTGCCACTACCGCCTAGCTCTATCTATGAGGTCTTACAGGAGTCCCTGAAATTCAAATGTGTAGTGAAATATCTTTTTTTGTTCTTCAATATCACTTCTAACTCAGTCTCAGCTCTCCAGTGAAGGACAGTATATTATGGTCAATATAGTGTTCCCACTTTCCAAATGAATCTTTACCAAGCACTTTAAGTTATATCATTCAGTCTTTCCAAATTGTGAGCTAACAGTTCTGTCTCGTTTACCTGTTTGTCCTTCTTCCTTGACTGTGTTCTGCTGCCAGTAATTTAGGAAGAAGTTGGTTTGATTCGATTTATTTTGATGATTTGTAACTCACTTCAACTCAATAGTGTTTGTGTGTGTGTGTGTGTGTTTATGTGTGCGCTCATAATCCCTTCGGCATTTTGCTGAGGTGTTTGTGTTACATAATGTGTTCTTCCATGACCAAATTTAAGTATATTATATTCTTCTTCTCTGTGAGCTCACAAGTTACTCTAGAGATGTGATCACAGCTGTCTTGTGAGAGCCCCCTCCATGCCAAATCACAAAGAGTGAGAGTTCGAAGTGCTTCTCTTTCATGGCCTGACCAGCCTGCCAGGAATTCCTTACATTTGCTGGATTGAACAACAGTGATCCATGGTCACTGCTGTGCTTTGAATTTGTGTGTCTCCTTCACACTGTATCCCATAAGAAAGAAATGATGTGATTGTGCTAAAATATCAGACATTTTCAAACATGATTAGATGGTGAAAAGCACACTCATGAATGAATGAGTGATCTAGTACATTCATTTTACAGGATGCTATGTTGCTTTGGTCAGGTGAGGGTAAAGCAAGAAGGTGAAACTTTGCTAGCATCAGGAAGCCCCAACAAACATCAATCATGATATCTAGTCTGTTCAACTTTACGGACATTTGACTATGCATGAGTCATTCATTCTATCCATTTCCAGTCCCTCCCAGGAAACTTCCCTAGGACACCTCTTATTTCCCCCCATACTCAAGACTCAAATTTTCATCTCTTGTTCTTTGATATTTATTGGAGTGTGTGTGTGTGCGTGTGTGTGTGTGTGTGTGTGAATGATTGCATGGATATATAAATAAAAATTGCTGAGTCAGTTTTGGTGGTTAAGTGTATATATTGTCAGGACTTACCACTCTACATTGGACAACCAATAAGAGGGCTCATTCTTAAGACAGGCTAGTTTTTCTTCTGTCAGTATTTCCTATTTGTCTGTAGTTATTTTTCTTGGGATGAAGATCTCAAAAGAGTTTCCCATCCAGTTTAATAAGTCAATTGAGCTTTTATTATTTGACAGGAACAAAATAAAAACTCTATTTTCAATGCAAAATAAAGACATTACAAATGTTATTCGGCCTCTACTTCTAACCTAATGCAAATGCAGTATAAATAGAGATAACTTTTGAAAAATGGACAGGATAAAATCATTTTGTTTCTATAGTAGTAAACATGAAAAAATTATGCATGTTACTGGAATATCCTTGTAAGTGTTCAAAGCACTATGCTACCAAGCAATTTAAGCTTCATTGTGCAAAATTGTATTTGTGGCTAATTCATACATGCACGCACACACATGCTGCTTTTAGGATATTATAGACTATAACAAACATCTATTTCTTTACTAGAGATATGATTTCATGGTCAAAACATTAACATGCAAATGTGAGGCCTTGAGTTTGGATCTTCAGAACCAATTTATGGCAGGTATCTGTCATCTCAAAGCTCCTATGAAAAGATGGGTTCATGGAGCAAGAGAAACCCTGAAAACTACAGGTGAAATGATCTGGCATACACTGCTGCAAAGAAGAGACCTTGAGTAGAACAAGTTGGAAAGAGGTGTGCTATCAAACACACACCTTAAATCACACATGAGTATACTCACAGAATTAAGCACACCACACATGTTTCTTTGTATGCATGATCAAAGAGTCTTGCTGTAAATTTAACAGATGCAAATATGTCACAAAAACAAAGCAACTATGTATGTATATATGAAATAAACTACATATAGGTTATATAGATGCTTATATGTATATCACAAATATATAATATACTAGATTTTTCAATTATAAGAGTACCCAATGAGCGACATTAAAGTCCTCACTTAACTGTAAAAAATATTGCAATGAAAACAAGAAAAAGATACAATCACAAAATGAACATTTTACTTAAAAGAGAGACTCTTTGTACAGAAGGAAGGTTGTGAAAATAAAAACAAGTCTCCCAAAAATAACAAAAGAATTTTTAATTGTTCGATGTTTAATTGTTTATATACATGTTAATTTTATGTATAAAGAAGGAAAAAAGATGAATGAATATATATATATATATATATGATGTTTCATATCAGGTATGATTCCATAATAACCAAAAATATTAACTTACTTCTTTTTAATAGAAGATAATTACTTTCATTTATAGAAAAAATTGAATGCTTAATTTTGACTTTTGTTCAAATAAAATATGCTTGTACAATTGCCACAGACTGGAGTTTTTGAATTATTTTTGTCATTTATATTATTTAGGTTTTCTCTTTTCATTAGGGGGCTGAAAATAAAATAATAGACTGCTTTCTCCACAAAGGGCAGAACATCTGTTATTTCAACTGTTTAGAACATTGTTTCTCACTATTTTATGAAGTAGTAAAGTGAGAAATGGCCCTTGATTTTGTTATGCTGACTTTGTAACTTACAGGTTTGAAGAGCTTGTTCAACATGGCTTCACCAGTTTCTCATTTCCAAAAGATACTCCACATGTCTTGCTGCTAGCATAGATCAGAATTCTTAAGTACTATTCATATCACTTGTACCTGGATGACTAGTTACACTTTGACCTCTTCAGTTACCTGATTTTAGTTCTTCATGTATGTGTTTTGCTTAGGTTCTTAAGCAAATTTCTCTTTGAATTAATGGAATGAAATTCTGTTGGGAAAATATTTACAAAAAAATGTAAGCCAAATTTACAATATAAATGTTTAGTTTAACATTTATAGTACCAACAAACCTAAAGTAACATAATACTGTCATTAAATAGCAAATAAAACATCTTGTATATGCTAGTCAGTTGATATAGACAGCTGTGAATCAAATGTTTTCTCATACATTTTTAAAAAACTATGATGTTAAAGTTCTTAAAAAAAGTGTGCATATTGCAATTATAAGTATACAGTTAATGTTCAACTTTAAGAATGTTCTTGGGATAAATTTTCAAGAAAAATGTGATACAATTAATTAAAATAGTCTAAAAATATTTTTATCAATATTGCAAATTTCTTCCTGAAAATATGAGCTAATTTCTCCTTTATCATAAGCATTGACAAATGTCTTTTACCTAACTGTCATTAGTATAATTGTTTCAAATTTTAAAAAAAGCAAAATATTCATAATTAAATATCTGTTTATTGGGTTATTGGTGATAGTATAAAATATGATTATTCACATGAATATCTGTATAAAATAGGTATGTATGTACTGTTACATATATGTATAACAATGTATATAATGTATATCGATATTACTTGTGCAACCACTCTGGAAAGCAGTGTGGAGGTTTCTCAGGAAATTCGGGATCAACCTACCCATGGACCCAGCAATACCACTCTTGGGAATATACCCAAGAGAGGCCTTATCATACAACAAAAGTATATGCTCTACTATGTTCATAGCAGCATTGTTTGTAATAGCCAGAACCTGGAAACAACCTAGATGCCCTTCAATTGAAGAATGGATAAAGAAAGTATGGAATATATACATTTTAGAGTACTAATCAGCAGTAAAAAACAAGGACTTCTTGAAGTTTGCAGGCAAATGGATGGAAACAGAAAACACTATCCTGAGTGAGGTAAGCCAGACCCAAAAAGAGGAACATGGGATGTACTCACTCATATTTGGTTTCTAGCCATAAATAAAGGACATTGAGCCTATAATTTGGGTTCTTAGAGGGCTAAATAAGAAGGAGAACCCAAAGAAAAACATATAGGCATCCTCCTGAACATTAACCTTCGTCAGGCGATGAAAGGAGACAAGAGACAGAGACCCACAGTGGAGCATCAGACTGAAATCTCAAGGTCCAAATCAGGAGCAGAAGGAGAAAGAGCACGAGCAAGGAACTCAGGACCGCGAGGGGTGCACCCACACACTGAGACAATGGGGATGTTCTATCGGGAACTCACCAAGGCCAGCTGGCCTGGGTCTGAAAAAGCCTGGGTTAAAACCGGTCTCGCTGAACATAGCAGACAATGAGGACTACTGAGACCTCAAGAACAATGGCAATGGGTTTTTGATCCTACTGCACCTATTGGTTTTGTGGGAGCCTAGGCAGTTTGGATGCTCACCTCACTAGACCTGGATGGAGGTGGGTGGTCCTTGGACTTCCCACAGGGCAGGGAACCCTGATTGCTCTTTGGGCTGATGAGGGAGGGAGACTTGATTGGGGGAGGGGGAGGGAAAGGGGAGGTGGTGATGGGGAAGAGACAGAAATCTTTAATAAATATATAGTAAAAAAAAGAAATTATCTGGTTAATTTTTGTTTACACTGAGAAACAATCTGTTATCAAACATATTGATGATAAATATTTATCTTCTTTACTCTTTTGATTTCATCATGATTTATTCATTCTAAACATTAATATAATTTTTTATATTAAATATAGTCACACACTGATTGTGGCAGAACACAATGGTAGGATTTGCTGAAGGAGGCAGAGACAGGAGGATCATGAGTTCGAGGCCAGCCTGGGCTTCACATTATTTTAAAAGAAAGGCAATCATGCATAAGTTATCTTTCCATCATATCATGGTATGAAGAATTAAACTAGTACTTTCAGTAAAAACAAAAGATTATGTTTATATATGTAAATATCACCAAAATAATGAAAATAATATTATTTAGTTGTAAAAATAATTGTTTTTCTACAAAAAAAAAGCCAGTAACAGGTGCCAGACACAAAAGCTCTCATATTTCAAGATTATAGACATAAACTGTCTTTATCTTTCGTCTACTACTAAATTAATTCAATTTTATTTTGGTGAAAGTAAAACACAAAACTTTCTATTACTGTAGATATTCACGTCATTAAAAAAACTCACCCTCATTAAAATTTAGAGCTGTGGTTCCATTGACATTTCTTTTACAAGCTGCTCAATTATCCTCATTGTTTCTTTACTCATTAAAATTTGTTTCACCACAATACCTCCTAATAATGTTAAATTTGATAACACTACATCAAAGTACTTTAACGTTGCTTAGGTAAAATAATCAACCTGGACTCATTTTGTCTCTACCAATGCAGACAGGAGTCCCATAAACAGAGCTGTCAAATGCCAAAGGACCAGGAAGGACTGACAACTGGCTTGTGTCTACTAGGTACTAAATTCAGTGATTTTTTTTTTACCTTTTATATTTGTTAGTATACTTAGCAAAATACATTTTCCTTGAATTTTGAACAAAAGCCTTGTGTTTCTTAATTATTGTTACTTAAAGATTTGTAAGCTTTTCCTGGAATTTAAACGCATGTAAATTTTATTTCCTAGCTTGTGCTATTTATGCTTGTTCTGATGAGAAATAAAAGGGAGACAGAATATAGAAAAATTATTTGACTTGAAAATAAATTCTACTGCATAAAATGTAAATGAATCATGAAGCAATTGAAAACAATGATGGAATCGGGTTATCTTCATTATCTGCTTAACTGGGTACAAAATCATTATGAAAACAATCTTCCTGATATCTACAAGGATGCCCCAAGGAGGTATAACTGAACAGGGCAGACCTATCCTGGACATGTATGGAACCTGAATGAATGGAAGAGAGTAACTGAGTATTGGCATGCCCCTCTCTCTGCTCTTTGTCTAAGGGTACAATGTGTTTAGCCATATGCCAGCTCATAAACTTCCCCATCTTGTTTCACTTGACCCTCTAAATGGGAGTTAATAAACTCACCTTATATGAAGTTTCGTAGAGTCAAGGATTTCCTGACATAAATGAGAAAATTAACTACTACAGAAGGGTAAAGTAGTCCTCAGGTAGGAAATTCACTGGATTCTTAGGCAAAGCTATAGCATAAGAAAGGAAAAATTGGAGATTCCCCCTGCATAGCTGAGGCCTGGGAAAATAGAGGCCTATACAGAGAGATACTTAATCCAGAGTACAGACACTAATTTTGATCATCTTGCCTGGATGTCTGAAGAACTCAGCCATGGCCTAACAAATCATTCCCTGACCTTACCCTACCATACATATATTATCTTCAGTACATAACAGGAATAGGTAACTATTGAATGATATACTTGAGGGTGAATACAACCCAACTTTCATACATGTAAGCACAGGCTTTGATATAATGACAAACAATTTCTCAAACAGACTTTGTAAAGTACTTTTTGAAAACAGATTGAGTAATATCTAATGTCCCTGGAAACTCAAATTGTTCTCAGAGGAGATATTAATTTATTTACTATAAATTCTCCTCATGGTACATTATTAGGTGTCATCACTTTTGCTATCAAAGACACTTTGAAGTGCCAATTGTTAACAGTTAGGCTCTGTAAATATGCAGTCTTTCTTATAATCTCTGTATTTTCTTAATGATCAAAAGATCTAGCCACACACATTCAGATGTTTCAAAGTTTATAAAACAGCTTCTTGCTGTTTTATTCCAAACGTAATGTGTAATGATAAGAAGGGAGTATTTTTTCATTTTCTATTTTTAATTGAAAATAGTCTTCTCTTATTTTTTCTTCCTCTATTTTTCCTAGGTCCCCTCTATCTCACCTCTTTCCCAGATCCACTCCACTCCCTTTCTGTTTCCCTTCAGAAAAGATGAGGCCTCCAAGAGAAACAACCAAACACAACAAAGCAGGATACAATGAGACAAGGCAAAAGCCCTCATACAGAGGTTGAATCAGGCAACCCATTAGGATGAAAAGTGCCAAGAGCAGGCAAAATAGTCTGAGACACACCTGCTATGACAGTTGTTAATCCCACAAAAATACCATGCTAACAGCCATGATACATATGAAGAGAACCTGGTGCATATCCTTGACAAGCCCGGGCTTGCAGCTCAGACTCTGGGAGTCCCTGCTTACTTGATTCAGTGGGTCCTGTTCTCCTGACGTCTGTCACACACTCCAATTCCTAAAATGTTTTCTTCCCTTCTCCCATCAGATTCCGAGTTCTGTCTGGAAGAACCCAATGGAGATAATAAACGTAAACTCTCTCTTCACATAATTTCTGCCTGTGTGTCCATTCTTATCTTAGGCCTGAGGAATCCTCTCTGGTTAGGAAATTATTTCATGATTCTTGTACAAAATACCCTAAGATAGTCAAAGAATATATGTGAGAACCTATAGGTATGAGCGATCTAAAAGAAATTAAGCAAGCAAGAGTACCTTATGTCCTACAATCACTATGTGTTTGAGAAATGGTGAAAATATGGGCTTCAAGCAATAAGGCTACCCCACACAACTGGCTTTAATTAATCTCAGCAGCCTAAGGAAATGGACCTCAGCTGCTATGGAAATGCTATTGGTGAGAAGAGGCAATAATTTTAGAACAACAGGAAAAAGCAAAAGGACTTGAATCTTCCCAAGATCAAATACTTGGTGAGGGACATTTCTCCGATCCTCAGGACCAGGTTCTCTACAAAGAAAACATCTTGACCCTATGTAGCACAGCAGATTTAAATTTGGGACAGGATTCAGGAACTAAGAAAGAAATCTGAATCATATATCAGGGTTAAACAGGGCCAGAGAGAACCCTTTAGTGACTTTTTACAATGATTAACTAAGATTGTACAAGTAGGAGTAACAACACCAGAAGTTAGATGTGTACTTATTGAATCTCTGGCTTTTGAAAATGTAAAATTTGAATTCAAAAAGATACTTGGGCTTTTAAAGGTTAGATCAGCACCAATAAATGAATGTATCCTGAATACAATGAACACTGATAAATTTAAGTGCAATACTGAGGCTTGGGTGGGAGAAGCAATTTCCAAAGGTATGAGGAGACATCAAAATGCCAAATGTTTTCATTGTACTAGAATAGGACATCTGAAAAGATATTGTAGACGAGAAATTCCTATGAATAATGTTTCCTCTTGGAGTGGCAAGAATACACAGTCTCAGCCTTCTGCAATATGCAGGAGATTTGGCAAATGCTGACACTGGACCAAACTAACTAAAAAATACGGAGAGAATGTCTAAATTAAGAAAATCAGAAACAAAAGAGAGAACATTACAACAACAAAAAGCCAAATTAGATATATTTTAAAAAGAGTACTTCACTAAATTGGAATTTGTAAAAAATAGTACATAAACAACTTAAATAGACCTATAATACCTAGTGAAATAGAATCAGTCATTAAATTTCCCAATTTAAAAAACCACAGGTCTGGATGGTTTTAATGAGAAATTCTGCCAGACTTTCAAGAAGACTTAATGCCTATACTCCTCAAACAATTTCACAAAATAGAAATGGAAAGAACACTGTCAAATTCATTTTATAGAAAGTTAGTTTGGATAAGTGTTTTCTATGTTTTTAAAAAAATTTTCAAGAACCAATTTTGTTTCATTAATTATTTTATTATTTTTGGTTGTATTTTATTTATTTCAACCCTCAGCTTGATTAATTCTTGACTTCACTCTTCTTGGATGTGCTTACTTCTTTTTATTCTAAATTTTTCAGATGTGCTTTAAGTTGCCAACATGAGACCTCTAAAAATTTTTGGAGGCATTTAGAGTTATAAACTTTCCTTAAATGTTGCTTTCATTATGGCCCATGAGGTGGGTATGTTATACATTCAATTTTATTGAATTCTAGAAATTCTCCAATTTATTTTTTAAAATTTCTTTCATGGTCCATTTTTCATTTAGTAGACAGTTTTTTTTTTGTTTTTTTTTTTTTTTGGTTTTCATGAGACCAAAGCTCTCTTCTTTCTCCTGTTGCTGATACCCAGCTATATTCTATGGTGGTCTGATAGGATGCAGAGAGCTATTTTAATTTTTTTGCACCTGTGGAGACTTGCTTTATGTTCAAGTGTGTGGTCAGTTTTGGAGAAAGTTCCATGAGATACTGTGGAGAAGGTATATTCTTCTGAGTTTATGTGGAATGTTCTGAATATATCTGGTAGGTTCTCCAGCATTTCTTTGTTTAATTTTTGTCTGGATGATCTGCCATTATTGAGAATGGTGTATTGAAGTTACCACTATTAGTGTGTGTGTGTGTGGGGGGGTCTTGTGTGATTTGAGCTGTGATAGTGTTTATTTTCCAAACTTGTGTGTCTTTATGTTTGAGGCATAGATATTATGAATTTAAGCATCATCTTGGTATATTCTTCCTTTGATGAATACATAGTGCCCCTCTCTATCTTTTTGATTAATTTTGGTTTGGAGTTTATTTTTTTAGATTTTAAATTTTGTATTACAATGTATTAGTTTGGGTCTTTATTGCTGTGAAGAGACACCATGAACATGGCAGCTCCTATAAAGGAAAACATCTAATTTTGGTTTGCTTTAAGTTCATAGGTTTTGTTAATTATTTATTGCAGGGGGCATACACTTGTTTGTCCTGGCTACCAAGAACCGAAAGAATCACACAAAAACTATATTAATTAAATAGCTGCTTAGTGCATTAGCTCTAGCTTCTTATTGGCTAACTCTTATATCAATTTAACCAGATTTCTAGTAATCTGCATATCGCCCTATGGCAGTGGCTTACCAGCAAAGATTTGGCATCCCTGACTCTGGCAGCTCCATGGCTTCTCCCCTGACTCTGGCCTTCTTTGTTCCAGCATTCAGTCCAGTCCTCCCCACCTACCTAAGTTCTGCCCTATCAACAGGCCAACATAGTTTCTTTTTTCATTAATGTTAATCACAACACACAGAGGAGATTCTCAGATCAATCATGGAGGAAAGCATGGGGTCACACAGGCAGACATTCTGCTAGAGAAGAAGCCAAGAGTTATACATCTGTATGGGCAAGCAGCAGAGAGAGAGAGGGGGAGAGACACTGGATCTTGTTTGAGCATCTAAAACCTCAAAGCCCATCCTTAATGACACACATTCTTAAACAAGGCCATACTTTCCAATACAACCACTCCCTGGTAACTGAGCATTCAAATATATCAGTTTATGTGGACCATTTTTTTTTTTTGAGACAGGATTTTTCTAAGAATCTGTGAAGCTTGTCCTGACACAAGGCTGGCTTCAAACTCATCATCAGATGCAGAGATCCACCTGCATCTGCATGCCTAGTGTTGAGATTAAAGGGCTGTGCCGCTACCACCCTGCTTAGGCCATTCTTTTTCTTTTTTAATATTTATTTATTTATTTATTTATTTATTTATTTATTTATTATATTATGTGTATAGCATTTCTTCCACGTGTGCCTGCAAGCCAGAACGGGGCGCCAGGTGTCATTATAAATGGCTGTAAGCCACCATGTGGTTGCTGAGAATTGAACTCAGGACCTGTGGAAGAGCAGTCAGTGCTCTTAACCTCTGAGCCATCTCTCCTTTTTCAATCAAGCACAACCAGCTTTTTTCTTAGGTCCATTTGGTTGTAATATCTTTTCCATTCATTTATTTTGGGGTAATGTCTGCTTTGATGTCAAGATATATTTAATTATGTAGCAGAAGGATTAATCCTGTTATCAAATTCATTCTGTCAGTCTTTATGGGGGAATTGACACAGTAATATTGAGAGATATCAATGACCAATGGTTGTTAATTTCTCTAGTTTCCTAGTGTTGTTTCAGTAGTAAGGGTGGTAGTGGTGGTGGTGGTGGTGATTGTGTGTGTGTGTGTGCTTCCAAGAGGATAGTAAATCATTTACATTAACTCGGTGCATGTGCATTCATATATATCGTTGAAGCACTGGAAACTAAAATACTTGGTGAAATTTTAATTATTCTTGTCTTCTGAAGTAATAAAATATAAATGAAATAAATACTATGCAAACAGAGACAGGAAAATGAACTTGACTCTGATATGGATTGACATTTAAAATAATAAAACTCGTGTTGATTTAAAAATCAACAAAATAGAACCTGTAGAGGTGACTTTTACTCATTTCCATTCAATAAAGGTGTTATTTGCTGTTGTTGAAATGTCACTCAGAGTATGTTATCTCCTAGACAATACAGGATTACTAAATTTATTTTTCACCGATTTCATTTACCTGCTCATTTCCAAATGTACATGTGACTTCACAGCATCAATGGCACTATTGGGAAAGTGCTTTGCATAATTTTCTTCAGATTTTACAAGTTAATTATTTAGTTCTAGTCTATTAATCTAACATTTCTAGTCCAATATTAGAGAAGAAACTAAATTTTATCTAGAAACTTTGAGATAGAGATCGTCATTCCTTATGAAAATTACCTTTGACAATGAATCTGGCAGATCATGTGTCCTCTGAATACTGAAAGATGTGGAAGAACAACAGAGATAAACAAGGAGAGAAATGAGACAGGTGTGCTATCGCATGCCTCTAATCCCAGGAGTGTGGAGAATGAAAAAAAAATCAAAAAGAGAAAAAGAAGGAAGAAAATAGGAGAGATTAGGAGGGGGGGAGATTGTTTTTCTTTTTCACAGAATTAGTAACATTAAAATTCTAGAGCTATCGTGAGGTTATGATGAACATTAAGTATCTTCAGGCAATTAAAGAGCATCAACAACCATGTTTACTTTTGCTTGTAGCAGAATCACCTCATATTACCTGAAAATAACTTATTCTAACTTTATCTATAGATGGTGAGTGATCATGCAAATATATTTGAAAATTCTGGATCATGAATAATTATTAATACTCCAATTTTAAGATTTGTTTGTGGAGTTTTCAAAATTAGCCTTAAAAGATACAATTCCGTGTTCTTTCAAGTAAATACAGGAAGCAGATGCTATTGCACATGTGTAATCCCAGTACAAAGGAGGCTGAAACAGGAGTTAGAGGTCAGTCCACAGAAAACCAAAAACATCTGTTAGAATTCTTGGCTATTATGTGGACTATATTGCACTTTAATTTCTCTTTTAAAGCTTGAACAAAGGAAGTTAGGAGGCTAGTTCAAATACCAATGGAGAAATGTTAAATTCAAAATAGTATCTAAAATTACCAAGGGATAATATTCAACTTTCTTCATTGCTTCTTAAACAAACAGTACAACTAATTTAATAACCTAAGGAAAGAATTACTCATTAATTGAGCTCAAAGGAATGCAAAACTCAAGAGACCCTTCTAAAAGTCTTAATAGCTAATGAATAGCTTTTAAATTCCTGACTTCTGTGTGATACAGTGCTGTGGTTGCTCCTTTTTGCACTTCTTCCTTGACTTTATTTATCTGATCCTACATTTAAAATAGTAAATTCTAAAATTAAATAGTATACAATAATTGTTTTGAAACTATTCAAGTAAATAAACATTTTAAATGCTTAGAAACAGCAATTCTAAAGTTTTCTTTTCTAATTTAACTCATTTCATATTATATATGTTTATATATGTGTCTGTACTTTCCTGCATACATGTGCACATGCCATTGCATATGAATTTGGAGGCCAGCAGATAACTTGTGGGAAATTGTTCTTTCCTTACCTGATATGAGTCTTTGGATTAGATTGAGGTCATCAGATTTGTGGCCAGCATTACTACCCTCTAAACCTCTCCAAAATCTCTTATAATCCAGAATTAGGATGTGTTTTCGAAGGAACAATTATATTTCTATTTTTTTTAAAAAAGGCCTAAATTTTGAGATTTAACTCCCTTTATTATTTTTACTACATAGTTTTAGAATATCTTATTTTATCAAAAAATTTTAATGTGTTCACTCATCATATATGCCTGTAAACGTGAGTACGGACCTGCAATGCTGGTCTATTAGATCCCATGGAACTGGTGATACAGGTGTATATAGACTGCCTGACTTGGGTGAATTTAATTGAAAGTGGATCTTGTTGAAGAGAAAATTAACTGTGGTTCATCTCTCTAACACAAATGTGTACCCCTGGCTGGCCTTGAACTATGATCCTGCTGTCTTGGCCTCTTCAGTATATCCCCTCAAACCAACTCAGCCTTACAAATTCTTCTGGTTTGGCTTTAAAATATCCCATGGAAGCCCATTTGTTAAAGACTAGCATCCTGTGATGCCTTTACTAGATTAGATGGTACAATTATGTCTACTTGTATAAGGAACAGTACTATTTGTTTTTCATAGTGACTATTTCAGCTTGCACTCACACTGGCAATGCCTGAAGTTCTGCCTGTTTGACATTCTTACCAATTCTTTATTATTTAACTGATACTTGGGAGAATCTAATTGTTTAGGATTATAATTTCCCATTGAAAATAACTAATCATTTCTGGATAGTTTTCTGTTTTGATTTATTTTTTGGCTTGAAAACCAACTGATCTCAAGTACATGTCTTTTTTCAAATATTTTGCTAAATGCTACCAATAAAAGTCAGCAAGCATCACTAACGCTCTGTTTCTCAATCTGTTTCTGTAGAGCTGAGGCTTACAAGCCATATGGCTGGTCCCAGCATCTTCGTGATTGATCCAAATAGTTTCCACTTGACAATAAAAGACAGGAAATTTTGAATAATACCGAAATTCACATGACATATTTCCATATTAATGTTAGGAAGAGTTCTGAAAACATACTCCCTAAAATGTTTGTTCTTTTCCACAGTGGTCTGTTTTTGATCAGGCCAGTTGCAGCTGGTGGTGTGGTTCTAACTGCACTAGAGTTACTCTCAGGTGATTGTAGCAAATTATCTACATCTAAATATCTAGTTTTCAAAATCATCCTCTGTTTCAACTGTTCCTGCTAATAAAAGAAACAGTCAAGAATTTGCTGACTTAGAAGTTACAAACCACTTCAGCTCACATTTTGTGGTATGGAATATAGTCACGTGACCTCAGCAAATTGAAGGAGGAAAGGCAGGCATAGCAAACACTTTAGAGAATGGTAAGGATCATAAATGTACCCTCTGCAGCCATCTTCTTCCAAGTCTTTGTTTACCTCTAATTCTTTTAAAATACATTTCTAATTTCCTGCCAGGTAACTAAGACAAAAGTAAGGGTTAGAAAAATGTTGAAGAGGAGTTATCTATGGTTATATTAGTAGCATAAAAAAAAAACTGCAAAACAAAATTGCTTCAAGGTGCCTGTATTAGAAAACAAAGAAAATGCAAAAGAAAAACAGGAGTTTCACCACATATAAAATGGGGAGGCATTACCTACTAGGGTACATCATTGTAATTCTGAGTAGAGAATGAAAATTTACTATGAGCCTTCATTTTTTTAAAATGCTGCGATATCAAATGGAAACTTGGTGACTTTTTTATTGCATTTTGACATATGTCTTTTGTAAAAAGAATTAACGAAAAGATTGAATTATATATGCAATGGTGAAAATGATGTCTGTGGAGGTTTCGACTCTATTCATTGAAGAATTAGACACCTGTAATTGTCAAAGGAAGTTTTTCTCCACCAAAGACCATTTCTAGAGAACCCTCCCTCTTTTATTGTTTAAAACAGAATATTATTACTTACAGCGACTTAAGGTGGCCCTTTCAGGTAATAACTGAGTTATAGACAGCATATATACTCCCTGAGTTCAGAAGTACTAAAATGTGCTAAGTGGAGGGACAATTTGTAGTGTCCTTTCCAGGTCAAGTATTATATAGCAGACTCTATTTGAATAGAAAATAGTCCACTTCTGTATGAAATTGGGTTAAAAAAATTCCTAAAGAAAATATTTTTTAACATTCGTTGAAAACTGCTAAATAAATGAGTAAATTAAGGTTCAAAGTCTCTTTCATGGAGTTTCTTACGAATTCTTAAGGTAGACACTTTTCAGAATGAGATTTAAAGTAAGTAGACTATTATTATTGAGTATTTATGTTGTTATTTTGCTTTTCTGAATAACTAAATAATAGAAATTAAGGTTATTTGAAATTGCCTATGGTTTGGACATAGTTTAAACAAATTTCACCTTTCAACACAGGTAATCTTTTAAAGGAAATGTGTGAAAATAGTAGTTCAATATAACTAAAGAACATTATTTTCATTTTGACAACTAGGTGTCATAAAACATGTTTCAGTTATATCACTGTCTATTTAACTCTCCACCATTATATTGCTCAAGGAATTATTAATGACATTACTGGTGGATAAAAAAGACAATTTTAAAATTTTTTAAAGTTTTGGCCAATTATAATTTTATTTCCCATCCCATTCCTCACTCCAGATCCTCTCATGTATCCCACCTTGTTTTATCAAATTTATGACTACATATTTCCAAGTGTCACTACACATATACATTTGCATATACATATTAATACATACATATTCATATATAAATACGTTGGATTCGTGTATATATATATGTATATATATATATATATATATATATATAAATTTGGTCTGTATAAGATTACTTAACATCGCTCATATGAATGTTTCAAAGCTAATTTAATATTTGGTATTAGATAACCAATTTGTGTACTCTTCCCTGAAGATGAATATTTTCCATGCTCTCAGTACTTCTTAGTGGCCTATAGTTTCTTCGCATTTTCCGCATATTTTTATTTAATTATGTATTGTGGCTCGAAAGAGAATTGCTCCCAAAGTAATCACACTATTAAGCGATGCGGTTTTGTTGGGGTAGGCGTGGCCTCGTTGGAGGAGAAGTGTCACTGTAGGGGTGGGTTTTGAGGTCTCCTACGCTCAAGTTTGACCTAGTGCATCACACAGTTCACTTCCTGCTGCCTGTAGATCAGGATGTAGAACTTTCATCTCCTTCTCCAGCACCACGTCAGCCTGCACATTGCCATGCCCGGCCATGAAGAAAATGGACATAACCTCTGAAACTGTAAACCACTCCAATTAAATATTTTTTAGGTTTATTTATTTATTATGTATACAACATTCTGACTCCATGTATGGCAACACGCCAGAGGAGGGCACCAGATCTCATTACAGATGGTCGTGAGCCACCATGTGGTTGCTGGGAATTGAACTCAGGACCTCTGGAATAGCAAACAGTGATCTTAAACACTGAGCCATTTCTCCAGCCCCAAATATTTATCTTTATAAGAATTGCTGTCTTCATTGATGTCTCTTATAGCAATGAATGCCTAACTAAGACATTATGTTATATAATTAAATTATGCAATACTGACACAACACTTTTACTGAGAAGCTAGGGTTTGCTTGTATGGGTTCTCACTCACCTTGATAAATAAGTTTAGAATCAGACTTGGAAGATCAAGGATTATTTTATTAGAGTTTGTTTAAGGAACCAGAGAGCAAGCAAGCAAGCTATAAATCCTGGCAAATATTAATAGATGGAAGATGGAGAGGAGGAAAGAGACAACCTGCGTTTTGAGCAAATTAGACAGGTTTATCCAAGGAGGTCCACAAAAGAGTACATGGAGTAGAGGATATTCAGGAAATAACTAAGAATGTCAGCAAAATCATACTTAGGATTTTGACTTGACACAAAGAGATGAAAAGAGAAAGGAAACATAGAGAACACTTTTTTTTTAGTTAGAATTCAGATAGTTAGAATTCAGAAGAGCAGTCAGCTAGAACAGCGAAGTTTTATGAGATACTATATCGTGCATCAGTGGAGGGGCTTCTGGGACCTACAAGCACATCATCTCATTACAGAGATAAATATTCTTCTCCTCTCAGCATGTCTTCAGGTGCCTCAACATTCCCAAGATGAGTTTCAGACCACTTTATCTGCAAGGGCAGTTGGAAGACAGCATATTATTCTAATCTTTGGGCCACAGGAGAATGCATGTTTCTAGTCAGACCCAGAAGCAGAACTCAGGTACCGTTCCTTTGACCCAAAGAAAGTTGCTTTCCTTTAATGAATATCTAGAAAACCTTGAAACTTCTACTATTTCATATGGTACTTTAAGGAGGGATAATTGTGATATTTATCTTTCTAGAATTGTGAGGGAACTAGGACTTGGGTTTTAAAGCTTACCAGAAAGGATGGGTCCATCTTGAGTGACTTCCAATCTTGCCAATGCCTTAAGCCATCTACCACATTCTCCTCAAGAACTGAAAGCATAAAATTACTTGAAAATAGTGATTGAATCCAGAGGTTGCTTTTGGTTGAGATTCAGCACAGGAGTGTTTAGGGTCTGCACTGATGACTGACTTTTGTCTCTGGGGAATGACTTAAGAGGACACAAATAAATGAAGTTAAATAACCACAGGAGTGCTTGAGTGCATATCAACAGTAAATCAAAAGAAAATAAATTAAGATGGCAGATGTGTATACTAACTTTAAAGATTAATAGCATCACTATTATGATGAAAATGCTACAATCTATTTACACCATGATGATTCAGAGACACAATTCAATCACTCTTCATCAAAATGATGGTGCTATCTGACACAGTCTGCGTCAGTATCTGAAGATCTTGTAAGCATATAAGGCGTTAGCAGGAGTCTTATGAATATACAGGCAGGACTTTGTTTACTCATTGAAAATTCATGAATCATTTAGTCTAATTATAACATCTTACCTAGCATGTCAGTAATCCAGGGAACTCTTATATATCTTGGTTCATTATTTTCTTTTCAAAGTCTAATCTAGTTTTTAATCATTATTATTACCAATCATTTAATTCTTCAGTTGCACGTTCCTGCTGGGAGTTAAGTGAATGTACATGTAAAAAACAAATGATTTACTTGTTGTTGTCAAGGAAAGTGTAAGGTCTGGGCCACTTCTCAGGGATTAATAGACTCCTCTTGGGGTCTATATCTTCTGTAGTCTTTCCTGACTGGCTGTGTCATTTGCTTGGATAAGTCACTTCATGCTGACCATGTGGTATCCTACGGAAGCAATAGACTCATTTCATGTTGACCCTGTTCTCGGCAGAATGTGTGCTCATTAGTGTATAAGATCCAGGTCTTTGTAGCCTTCTAATCAAGACAACACATAGCTTACAGGGATGGTAAAGCTGTCTGAGAGGAGTCCTCTCATCCTCAGGATTCTGACTGAGACTGGTAGGAAAGGGATAAAACTGTTTGCTGTCCTCTTAGTCCTTTGATCTACAAAAGCACAAGCTTCTAAATCTTTGATTTTTGAACCCAGAAAGAAAGAAAGTTTGACTTTTCTTGTGTTTTTTAACATGCTTGCAATATTTAGAAAAAACACAGACAGAAAGCAAACATATTTAAATGAATCTTGGTTTGACTTTATATTTTATTCTTTAAGCAAATTCTTATGAACGCTACTAAAAAAAAAGATCAGTATCTTAAGAGAACTCCATTGCTTTCAATAGAAATTTGGTATCAATGCATTAAAACTTGACTTTAGAAATGTTTAATATATTTTAAGAATCTTGCATATATCATATCTAAGTCCTTCCTTTTATGAAACTCTAACTTAGTTTGAGTGTTTTGAAAATTAGTTAACCTTTTTTTTTTTTGCTTTATTCTTCATTGGGAAAAATCTAGCCACCCTATCTTGAGATAAAAATCTTACACAGAAATTCTTCTTTACCAACATTATCATCATTTTGGAATCTTTCTGACATTTCTTTCTCCTATTTACTGACTCCTCATTTTATTTCAATTTTACCATCAAAGTAGATATGTTAAAAATAACAAAGAAACTTCTAAGTATATTAAAAAATTGAATCTAAATTCAATAAAGGGATTAACACAAAATGAAAGAATTGTTTTTACACGCATTGTAAAACTATAAGGATTTTATCTGATACAATAATTTAAGTCAAAGTTTTTGCAGGATTGTAACTGCCGAGTCCAATAACGTCTAGCTGGACCCAGACCTTCTGCTCCTCCAACTTGCAGAGATTGCCCAGACAATTCTTATCATTTCCTTTGTTTTAATCTGGGAATGGAGATTGTGAAGAGACAAAAAAGACAGTCTTTCTTTGCTTTAAAATGTTATCAGAGAGTGAACACTTGATTTTGAAGAATCACCCTGTGATAAAGTTATATATTTCTGGAGTTTTCTGAAATTATAAGCACATGAGAGCTGACACTCGTGATCAAAGAAGATTAAGCCAACAACCACATGGTTACCCATGACTTACGTGAAATCCTTTTTGGCCAGACTTAGAGATAAATAACTGCTTGATACAACTGCTCTCAGTTAGTGTTTGATTGCAGATGGTAGCAGACAACCTGAAGAACTTTTTTTAAAAAAATGAGTGCTCCCCTTTATATAAACAGATAATACTATGATTGATATTTGCTTCTAGAGAAAAAAATAACAGAGATAAAAAAGAAAAATCAGAGACACAAAACAGAGTCAGGAGGATAACCCAGTAAATGCCGAGTCTGCCCGTATTTATATCTCATGAGTACTCGAATCCAAAAGGGGCATAGAAAGCAAAACTTCTATACCATGATACAAACAAGGAGCAAACAAAATAATTACCATCTTATTATTCAGAACACCAAGTAACCACTCCCTAGATCAAGACATTCTGTTAGTAGCCACACCTTAAGTCAAACCTCCTGTCAATAACCTGGAAGGAGCAAGAATAGGCCTGAAATCCCTCACCATTAGTCAAGGTAGAATAGATCCACTTCTGTAGGCTCTGACACATCGTAAGGTTTGTAAATTAAATAGAAGATAGGCAAATATATATCTATATGATTAAAAGTTATTAGGACAATTCCTGTTTTCATTTTGTCTTTCTCTTAGAAAATCTGATGACTTTCCTACCTCCACCTTCATTAATCATGAAGTACAATATGAAATAGTTGTTAAATAGACTTGCTTTGAATCTTGTGACCTTTAAGAATTATGCCTGCACTTTGTTTGGTTAGGTTTACCCTGTCTGTACTTGGAAGTTAAGACATGTACCAAATACTGACTCATACATTACAGGAAACTGAACCAGTCACTTTAGATTGTATAACTCAGAAATGGCGAGAGCTCCTTTGAGGGTTGAGCCACTTCTATTTTGCTTAGATATTCACTTAAATTTAATTCTTCTCAGTTCATATCATGCTCTTTAGTATGGATAAGGAGAAAATCACAATATTTCTTAGGGTAAAATTCCTAGTTCAGTTCAGACTACTTGGATCATGAAAGCTATTTATAATTTACTGCATCTGAGAGAGGTAATCAAACCTTTCACAGGGAATGTGAATTGGGTGAAGCTCAATCCCTGCTAATCAGTGCAGCTTGTAGGTTCCTACTCTGGCCTTACTCTGGTCTAGTAACAGTCCTAGCTGACTAAGTTTCAGAACTGTGGCACAGTATGCTGTCCTAATGCCCAGTAAGATTTTGACCCTTATTTCTAACCAACCAAGGAACTCAGAAATTGAGCAGTTCATGTAAATGCTGATAATATGAGTCTTAATTCTTGCTGCTTAAAAAATTAATCTCTCTTAATGTAACTTCTCATTAAATATTGATTCAGCTCTTAGATGTATTCTTATAAATAGTACAAACTACATCCTCAAGACCAAGAAAATAAGAGGGAGAAAAAAGTTCCACACTGCTCTACCATTATTTATATTTCTTTTTCCTGTGTCTCATATTCTTTAGAATACTGATCATATATCCAAGTTGTATGTATAGAACACAAAATTAGATGTCTTACCTAAGGAGCAAACACGTGCCTAACTTTGATGAAGTTGAAGGAAATCTAACTATAAAACCAGGCAGAAAGAACAAAAATGTCACTTGACTTTTAAGTTGCAGAAATGGAAAATGCTCATTAAGAATAAGAAGGAACAGTAGACTATACAAGTATAAAGGGTGGTGGTGTTGATTTGAAAGCAAAAGGGGAAATAGAGAATCTGAGAACATTTTAAGAAAATTCAGAAAGATCTGTGAGCTTGTATGTGGGTATAGCATTTAAGGTTCTCCGAAACAAAGTTATTCAAAGCAGTAAATCCTGATGTCAAGTCTTAGCCTTGTGTGACACTTTCCCTCCTAGGAGAATTTACTGACTAAGACCTCATGTATTGCCACGACTTTACCCTCTGGACCCTTTTCAGTTTCCATCAAGTACTTAAAACTGAATAAAATGGAATAAGCATCTTGCTTCTTTTTCATTTCTTTCTGAGAAGCATACAGTGAAATAACCAGAATATCATCAACACATTCACAGAAAGATTTGTAATTCTTTTAATGCTACCTAGAGTTTCCTAGAAACTTTATTTTTGTTGATTTTCTTGTTGGTTAAATGATTCAATGGATGCAAGTTTAAAATAAAATTTAAAGTGTTTCTACATGGATTTATAAAAAGTACAATGAATTCTGACACAATATTCATATAATAATTTTCTTATATAGTAAAAATGCTACATAAGAAAATTACGTGATGATGAATGATGTGGGAGTGATTTCTTATTAATAAAGAAACTGCCTAGGCCCCTTGATAAGCCAACCCATAGGTGGGTGGAGTAAACAGAAGAGAATGCTGGGAGAAAGAAGCTTAGTCAGGAGTCGCCATGATTCTCCCACGCCAGACAGATGCAGGCTAAGATCCTCCCTGGTAAGCCACCTCATGGGCTACACAGAATATTAGAAATGGGTTAGAACGATATGTAAGAGCTAACCAATAAGAGGCTGGAACTAGCCGGGCCAGGCAGTGTTTAAAAGAATACAGTTTCCGTGTAATTATTTCGGGCATAAGCTAGCCATGCAGGCGGCCGGGTGCCGGGGACGCAGCCCTGCCGCTCCTATCACATCAACAGATGAAGGTCTGTTAAGTGGGGGACAATTGAGAATGCTCTAAAAGGCAAATATTTCAACAGTAAGCTCAAAAATGTATGTGAAATATTTAAGAAGAATGAAGAGAACAGAAGGTAAAAAATAAATATTAAGTAATAAAAAAGATCAAAGGTAAAGAAATGGTAACATTTATCAATAGAGAAACAAGGTTTGCATCATATTCTATGCCATTATTGTTTGTAAATATTTGTTGATGAGTTATATGATTTAAGTTAAAGGTTTTAAATTTTTAAAGTGCAAAAAGTCTTATCGTGAAAAATATATGTGTGTCTATTCGGCAGTGCTTACGCCTACTGAAAATACAAGCGTATTGAAAAGCATTTTCCAGAAATATTAGTAAAGAATATTTCCTAAAATTCATTATTCATCAGTAAATATTTTAGCTTATTATACATTTTACATATATCTTTCTGCTCCATCTCTTGTATATGCATGTGCACACATAAACAGATAGTAAGATCATAAATAAATATTTGTCATGAAGTCATGACGTTTCTGTAGTTGAAGATAATTTTAAATTAAAATTTACAAAATATCATTTTATGTCTGAGTGTTTTGCTTGAATGTCTCTCTATACATCATGTGCATAGCTGGTGTGCACAGAGGTGAGAAGAGGGCACTGCATCCCTTGGAACTAGTATTACAACAGTTATATGCCCCAGTGTGAGTGTCAGAAATTCAAATTAAAGCCTCTGAAAACTGAACCAATACTCTTAACCATTTAGCCATTACTGTATTACCAATAATCACATATACATTTGAATATGTTAAATATATATATATATATTTAGATAAAATTCTCAATACAAAATAACATTTGGGTATTTGTAGGTCATCATATTTCATGACACATCATAATTTTGCATGGTGTGATTGTTGTAAAGGCTTATATGTGTTTTTCACATGTTTATCTTACCAAATATATTCTCAAAATACATTTCAAAGTTTAATTATATACTGCATATAATAAACTTTCCGAGTATATTGATGTGTGATTATGCCTTTGGGATAAATGCTTGGAAATGAAGCCATTAAATTAAAATGTATGAATGACATAAAAATTTCAGTCCAAGCTTTCTTCTGTACTACAAATTTTCACAATGAAGGAGATATAAAATTGATTAAGCAATAACTATGTACTTTACAGTTTTTATTATAGCACAGACATGCTTGGATTTAGTAACTCTCAGGAGTTAACACTGTCAGCATGATTGCCTGAACAACATGCATTATATATTACATCCTTGCAAGATAATAGCTACTAAAATCTAAGAGAATGGATATGAACTTACCTGCCGATGGCAATAATAATGTTAATAATCAGAAAAGACAAATCTGAATGGATTATATGAATATATTCTATTGAATTATAGATTTTACTCTGTGATGCCTAGATATATGACACTAAGTTTTACATGTACTGTTTAGATAACTGGAGAAAATATTTATTTGCTATATGGTGTTTAAAATGAGATAGATAGTATCATGTGGAAACAAATTAGAAACTAAATGTACAAAACTTTCTAATTCATAATCATGTTTCCCCTTTTGTTTTGCTTTTGCATTACAAGATTTGGTCATGAGAATGTTCTTAAACTTTGGATTGCCTTATAATGAGCCCTGTGTCCATTTCCCAGCTGTCTACAGTTAGTATAGCCAAAACACAGACAAACTAGCAGTAGGGAAGTGATGTGGGAGTGTCATATCAATCTGTTGATTTCATTGGCTGAGCAATAAAGAAACTGCTTGGCCCTAATAGGTTAAAGCATTGGTGGGAGGAGTAAACAGAATAGGATGCTGGGCGGAAGAGGAAGTGAGGTCAGACTCTGCTCTGCTCCCGGACAGCATGGACGGAGGCTAGAATCTTCCCGGTAAGCACACCTTGGGGTGCTTACACAGATGATTAGAAATGGGCTAATCCAGGTGCGAGAATTAGCCTGTAAGGGTTAGAGTTCATGGGCCAAGCAGTTCTTAAATGAATACAGTTTGTGTGTTGTTATTTCGGGCATGAGCTAGCCAAGCGGCCGGGGTGTTGGGGACGCAGCCCCGCCGCGCTCCTATTTCAACAGGGAAGCAAACCACTTGTCTTTTTTGTTTGTTTGAACATTTGAAAGTATCAAATGTCTAAAATACACCAGTGATAAAACTTTGCCAAAGTTGATTGAACAACTTTATTTTTTCTTTACATATATTGTGTATTGTCATACTTTTGGATGTATATTAGCTATTTATAAAATTAATACATTTTTTCTTTTCAGTTGCTTCTTTCTAAATTGTATATATTTTCAGTAAATAATCTTATTAATTTTAAAATTATAACTGAATGACACATTATATGTTTAACATACCGTAATGAGATGGTCCTCTCTTCTTCTTATCAGTTACAGGAAGACATAATGCTTTTATAAAATGAACAAAGGATTGATTTGACTTAGTCACTGTTATATTGCTATGAATAGACACCATGACCAAGACAACTCTTATAAAAGAATGTATTGGATTAATGGTTAGTTTACAGTTACCAATGACTTTGGTAGTTTGAATGTAATTAACTCCTGTAATTTCACAGGAGTTCATACTCTTAGGAGCTATGGCTTTATGGAAGTGTGTATGACCCTTTTGGAGGATGTGTGTGACTATGGAGGAAGACTTTGAGGTTTACTATGCTCAGGATAACACCCAGTGTCCCAGACCATTCCCTGTTTCCTGGAAGATATAGGACTCTCAACTACTCCACCAGCACCATGTCTGCCTGTATGGCAACATGTTCTCCATTGGATGTATGCGGAGACTGCTCATTCTTTTCCCAGTCACCACACGCAAATGATCACACAGAAACTATACTAATTACAAGATTGTTTTGCAATGACTCAAACATATTTCTAGCTAGCTAGCTAGCTCTAATATCTTAAATTAACCCATTTCTGTTAATCTGTGTATCACCTCAGTAAGTTTTCTGTGTCTTTCTCCTTCAGTATCTACATGGTGTCTCTCTGACTCCACCTAATCTTTCTATATATCTCTCTTCAGATTTCCCACCTGGCTTTATTTTGCTATGTGATGGGCCCAAACAGCTTTATCCATCAACCAATAAAAGCAACATATATACAGAAGGACATCCCACATCATCTTCCCTTTTCTTTAACTTTAACATAGTTAAATTACATACAACAAAATAGGTATCAGGCAAGAGGTACAGTTACAATATTGTTATCTAATTTATTTTTTATCATAACTAAGGAAAACTATAACTATCTGTCTTCAACTCTTCAAAGACCACAGAAGAATAGAATATTACCTAAGTAAACAGGAAGTACACTGTAAGCAAATTCCAAATTTCTGGAACTGACAAACATCTTGCTGCCTGAAGAGTCACCCAAAGTTATTCTGTATTATTGGGACATTTATCTTCAGCCTAAGGCCTATAATATCTGGCAGACTTTTCCATGTAGCAGGAACAATGAAAGACTGTTTTGCCTATATTTGCAATTTCTTATTCACTTTCTTCTGAAGAATGTCTAGCAGACTCTTTCAGGAAGCAGGAACAATGAAGGATTATCTCACCTTCTTTTAGCAAGTTCAGCAGTCATTTTTCTGTGCATTCTGCATGTCTAATATATACAACATACCATCAAGCATCCAGGAAATAGCAGTTTCTTGCTCAAATGGCTAGCCTCATCACATTGAAGTCAAATTCCATAATGCATTTCTTCAATGCCCATCAATTTCTCAATCTCTCTGAAGCAACTGGTGCTACCAGAAGCAGACATGTCTCACTGTCAAGAAATGTCTAAAGGCTTAAAACATTTTAACTGCCATAGTCTATAGGTCTTTGAAAGGTTTGTAGAATATCTATCCATCTGACTACAGTTTGACTATTATAGGTGGCTATCTGTTAATATGTATTTCTTAATTATATGTTGTTGAACTTAGGAGCGGCGGCAGGGCTGCGTCCCCGGCACCCGGCCGCCCGCATGGCTAGCTTATGCCCCGAAATAATTACACGGAAACTGTATTCTTTCAAACACTGCCTGGCCCGGCTAGTTCCAGCTTCTTATTGGCTAGCTCTTACATATTGTTCTAACCCATTTCTAATATTCTGTGTAGCCCACGAGCTGGCTTACCAGGGAGGATCTTAACCTGCATCTGTCTGGAGCGGGAGAATCATGGCGACTTCTCGACTAAGCTTCTTTCTCCCAGAATTCTCTTCTGTCTACTCCGCCTACCTAATTTTCTGTCCTATGAGGGCCGAGGCAGTTTCTTTATTATAATTAACCAATGTCCTTCCTCCATTTTAGCAAGTTCAGCAGTCATTTTTCTGTGCATTCTGCATGTCTAATATATACAACATACCATCAAGCATCCAGGAAATAGCAGTTTCTTGCTCAAATGGCTAGCCTCATCACATTGAAGTCAAATTCCATAATGCATTTCTTCAATGCCCATCAATCTCTCAATCTCTCTGAAGCAACTGGTGCTACCAGAAGCAGACATGTCTCACTGTCAAGAAATGTCTAAAGGCTTAAAACATTTTAACTGCCATAGTCTATAGGTCTTTGAAAGGTTTGTAGAATATCTATCCATCTGACTACAGTTTGACTATTATAGGTGGCTATCTGTTAATATGTATTTCTTAATTATATGTTACATTTTTAAATGAGTTACACAAATATAATACCTTTAAAAAGAGCAGAAATACATATAGGCAGTATAATAAATTGACCTTAAGTTTGTATCAAAGGATCAAAGTACATACCAATGCAAAGTTTTTTTTCTATATTATATCCCACTTTAAATGATTTCATAAACTTTAGGATTTAAGATAGTTCATAGAAGAAGAATAATAGCATGTGGCCTACAGACTGGTACTGTGATATTTTGGTGATGAAAGTGGCTGTGTTTTTACCCTTTTCTGAAATGTCTGCCTGAGGCCAAAGAGAAGAGTTCTGTATTAACTCCATTGGCAGAAGAATTCTCAAAAGAAGTTATGATAGATTCTGTTCTGTGGATATTAGTAGCAACTCTGATGAAGATTTATAATGAAAAGGAGCAAGCTCAGCAATGAAAAACACTTGAGGAGAAAAAGAACACCAGAAAGTAGAATGGAACTAAATCCTGTGTTCAAGAAGATAATGGAGTAAGAACTGGAAAAAAGGGAGTGATGACCTCAGAAAAATATCCCACACAGCTAAGTTTCCAACTTGTGAAAAGAAACTAAAAGAAAAGCTTAGAGACAGTGACAATTGTGTATGTATACAAAAGTGCAAGAGGTTAGCTTCAATGATAACCCTGAGATTTTATTCAAAGGAAAATTCTAAACAAAACAAGAAGGGGACTGCATGAAGATGTAATTATGATTAGGGGGTAGTGCAACATGTAAAACCTTTAAGAATTTATATATTACTACAAGACAGGAGAGCAGCTAAGAAGAACTCTGAATGTCATGATGCTCAGTCACCCCCATATCAGTGTGCGCAAGATGACAAGCTTGGGGTATTACTCTTTAATTTTTACATCCCAGATTTTTATTGTGAGTAGAAAACTGCTACTTCATTTGTTCAATTTCTCCTTTTGGAGATAAAAAAAGGTTTGTATTTTCCCACTGTATTGCCATCTTAATTGCCATCTTAAAATAGGAACAGATCATTTACTTTTGTTAGTATGCACTCAAAGCAGCAAAAAAAATATGTACAGTATTTGTGGATAGTAAAGAGTCAAAAAGAAGTGACTTTTCACTGATCTTTTGATTTTTACAAGAACAAGTTAATGTTTTAAGATTATTGATATGGATGAATATGTTTTGAATTATGAAATGTACTTGAACTTTCAGAAAAGGTGAACAACTCTAAATTTTGGATAATTTGTTTCTCAAAGTTTCCTTTGCTAGAATCTTCATCCCCATAGTTTTGGTTCTGGATCATTAAGCAGCATTGGGTATCCTTAAGAGGAAAGTTTCCTTTGAAGCTGTTAAGTCATGGATTCGTCAAGTTTGGAAGATATTAGTGGATCAAAATATTCCCTGGGAACCTAGATTAGGAATCAAGGTCTGGCCTGGCAAATCCTCAGTCTTTTGTTTCTAGATTTAGACTCTTTTTCAGTAAGATCAAATGTTATCTCTTCAAATACCTTCTTTGTGATCAAAATAACATCATTTCTTCATGAAGTACATACATCTGCTCATTTGCTATTACATTCAAACAAACTGGAAGTTTCACAAATCTATAGTCTGTTTATATAATCCTTACATGAATCACAAGCAATAAAAGAGAGTGTAGATTTAATAATACCTTTCTTTGAAGAGTAGATGTAGAAATATAAAACAGTGAGAAGCTGCCATAATTCCAAGTACTGCAACAGGTATATTAATGTATAAGCTATAACAAATGCTGATATCTTCAAATTATTTGGAAGTGCTTCTTTATATAATGACAGCATTCCACTGAAATCCCGTTGCTTACATATCAACTTAAATAAAATATGCATCATCATGCTAGAGTTGTTGATGAACTAAATCTCTTATTTCTTCAGTAATTGACAGGGATTCATATTCAATTAGCATAATATCAATGCTTGATTACAAAAGATAAATAAGCAACCAGTCTTATTAGTAGATTCTAAGATAATTTAAGAGGCTTATAAAAGACAGTGTCAGGATACAAAGAATTGAAGGATAGTGTTACCTTTTAAATTAAAATTATTTGCTACAATAGCTTAGTACTTGCGTTCAACACTCTTTTAAATATCCAAATTCATTTATTCCAATTGTGTCAGTCCTGTGCTATAAATTTCTAATGACTGGGACTCCACATTCACGTTCTTTTGATAACTGCTCTTTATCTTTACCATGAAAGTGCATCCAAAAGTTCTTTTATTTAAGTATATTTAAAAAAAATATTTAGGTTATACTTACATCAATTCCTCCTTCTCTTTACTATCCACAAACCCATGTAAGCCAGCATCAGTCTGGCTCTTCAAATTCATAAACATTTTTATTTAATTATTAGTTCATGTGTGTTTGTATGTATGTGTGTGTACACACACACACACATATGTGCATATAGATACATAAAATGCATAAGTACAACATGGTCATTGTGTATAATATTACATATATCTGTTTGTGTTAAGTGTTAACCATTAGGTATTGCAGAATCTTGGAATCCCAGTTGTCCTTCAAGAATTTGTTTCAGTTAAGAATTGATAGACAACCAAGTTCGGGTCAATAAGCCCCAGGACAATACACAGTGGTTTGAAAATTAAATATTGGGAAATACTTACTTCCTTATAGATTTGTATGTCTGTTTTTTCATTCTCATCTATCTCCAAAACTGTATATATGTCATGAACTTCTTAAAGTCCATTTGTTGTCCAGCCACATAATATCTATGGACAGTAGCACAATATATAAAGAGGATATATTTAGAGTAAAAAACGAATAGAAATAAGGTTAGTTATTGATAGAAATATTGAACTGTGAAACGTTTTTCAGGCTTTGATGCTTAAAAAACTTAAGCTGGGTATGGTAGCACATGCCTAAAATGTCAACACTTAGGAGGGTAAAATTCTACAGATCGCATGCCAGTCTGGGACACATGTCCCCATGTTTAAACAGATAAACAAAGAAAAAAAAGGAGAAAGAAAAAGTAAAAGATAATGAGAAGGAGAACTAAACAAAAAAAATTAAGTAACCTCTCTTTGTGGTATGAGCACTAATTCCCCTATATGGTTGGATTCCCTCTAATCTGAATTCTCCACTTTTCCATTCCTAGTATTCCTAATAGTAAAATCAACACAAAGTGTTGAAAAAATAGTGAAAAGAAGAAATTTTGCAGAGAGAGAAAGAGAAAAAACAAGTAAGATAGGGAAAATCTTATTTGATGTGTTAAAGTTGTCTATTAACTGTTAATATACTACAATTAGTGCAGGGCTTCCCTCTGCTGCCTCACACCCAAGTCTGTCTGTTTCATGGACCCTCGCTTCACAGCACTTGCTTCCTCCTCTTTTCTTTTCTTTCTTTTTTTAAATAATCATATTTTAATACCAATCCTCAGTAGTCCCTCTCCTTCCTGTTATCCTCCCACTTCTCCCACCTTCTCCCCACACCCCACCTCCATCCACTCCTCAGAGAAGGTGAGGCCTCCCATGGGAAGTCAACAAAGTCTGTCGTATCACTTGAGGCAGGACCAAGGTCCCAAACCCTGGATCCAGGCTGAGCATGGTATCTCTACATAGGGAATTGGCTCCAAAGAGCTAGATCACACACTAGAGATAAATACCGGTTGCACTGCTATTAGCCCCACAAACTGCCCAGGCCACACTGTCATCCACAAGGAGAGGGCATAGTTCAGTCTTTTTTTTTTTTTTTTTTTTTGGTTTTTCGAGACAGGGTTGCATAGTTCAGTCTTATGCTAGTTCCCCAGCTGTTAGTCTGGGATCAGTGAGCTCGCACTAGCTCGAGTCAGCTGTTTCTATGGGTATTTCCATTATGGTCTTGACCCTTTTGCTCGTAATATTGCTCCTCCCTCTCTATGACAGAACTCCAGGCGTTCAGACCAGTAGACAGCTGTGAATCTCTGCATCTGCTTCCATCAGTTACAGGATCAACGTTCTATGATAACAATTAGGCAGTCATCAACCTGATTACAGAGAAAGTACAGCTTAGGTAACCTCTCCCCTACTGCTTAGATTCTTAGCTGGGATCATCCTAGTAGTTTTCGGTTAATTTCCCTAGTGCTGGCTTTCTCACTAACCCCACATTAATCTCTGTATCACCTCAAGACTGTGGTATGTAAAAAACTTATGGCTCCCTCATTCAAGATTTTCAAGGTAACTCTTTCCACCTCTTTTAATTGATATCTGACAACTGAAAATGTCTCTAGTTTGGCAGCAAGGCATAGTACCCTCATTATTCTTGAACTTTATTTTTAATGACGTCATACTATAGCAAATATTCATTGCCATTCATGTACTGTCTAATCTCTTTAAAAGGAAATTAAGGTCTCACAGGTAAGAAAAAAGGTCTCTTGAGGTTGGATGGAGTGTGTTGTGAGCCACACTCCTTCAGAAGCAAAGCCCAACAGGGATGTCTGACTGTTTCTGGGCACTGAAGTTATGTGAATGTAAGAATGTCACCTCATTCCCAGAAACAACATCTCTGTTCTTTATGCTGTTATTTCAGCCTAAGTGGAGCAGTAGCATCCTTTATTTGAGATTTTTTGCTGTCATCTCCTATTTCAAAACACAGGTATTACCATTATTTTCCCAGTAAAGGTGTTTTCTCATTAAAGGCTAGTAATTTGGGAGCCAATTTTTATTTACAGTCAGTAATAAAACATTGATTTGCAAATCACCTATTTACTTCCTAATTCTACGAAATTTTCTCTCCTCTCTGTTTTTCTCTTTCTCTCACCCCTTCTCTCTCTTTCCAAAAACTGAACTTTATAGGTTTTATTGTAGCTTTATAGTTAGCAATTAAAGAATACTTTAACAGGTTTGGTTATATTTTACAGTTTGGGAGTTGTATAAGAATTTGAGCAATATGAATGATTTTTTTGATCTATCACTTACTATTGTTCTAATCTAACTTGTTTTTTAACTTCATATGTATTATTTGATTGAGGTACATAGTAGCTACTATATACTTGCAGGTGATGTAACTATTTTTTTATAGTAACGGTTAGCATGTATTTGGTATTTACAGTGTCAGAGGTAAATTTTAACATAAATTAATAAGTTCATTTCCGTTTCATGAGTTTGTTATTATGAATTAAGCCATTAAATATGCAGGGAATCTGAGTCATAGGGATACTGAGTAGAATTCTATAACTCTTATACATAATAAATTTTAGGCAAAACTCTGAACTTAATTCCAGGCTATCCAACTTCAGGCTTACTAACACAAAATTATCTAGAAGCAAAGACTAGTAGAATATATCATAGATAAAATGGACCTTTAAAAAAAACAATAAACATTGATAACATTTTAGATTGCAATTATTTCACCCCTTTGTCTCCAATTAAGAAATCCATTTATTGAATAGCTAACAAATAAGTATGCACTGTTCCAATAGAAATTGACTAGATAGCTAAGCAGCATCTTTGAATGTCAAAGGGGAGCCTATGGAAATGGATTGGAATTCTAATCTCTGCACTAAAGGTCTTCTATGGAGCAGTAAATGAAAAAAATGTGCAGGAACATTGTTTTAGCACCTGTTTTATTGCCTGCACTTGATGTAATTAGTGTACTTAAAGACAGCCCCATTGGTTACACCATATGGTTTGTAATCATTAGTGTAATAATAGATGTACCATTTAAAATGGAGCTCAACAACAGAGTGCTATTGTTCCATGACGTTAGCATAATAGGGGACTTTCAGTGAACTAACTGAGTCCCAATTTGGAGTCTCTAACACACTTAGGTTCTTAGCATAATAAATGTTAGATGATGTAAAAGCAAATGAACAACTGTATTCTTTAAATATCAGTAAATATTCAATGTTTTTTGACACATTTGACCCTAAAGTAATATCATTTTAAATAAAATATTCATAGCCTCGACAATAAATTTCTTTAGCATTTAAAATAGGGAAGTTGAGCTCTCTGTTTACTAACACTTAGTATTCTATTGCAAAAATTCAAGTAGCTTGATACCCATACTATATTCAGTAGTTATTAAAATAAGAAATATCTACAAATCCAAGCAGAAATAAGTAGTTGATACAGGGCCTCATAAATAATGGGAAAAATTCTCTATAAACCTGAAGCATGTTGATTAAGCTTACAGTGTGCTCCTAAGTGATGATACCTGGGAGGAGAACCGGGATTCTCTCTTCCCACTTCCAACAAGCTACAGAAGTGACAAGCAAAATGCAATCCCACTGGAGATAGCATTGAAAGGAAAAGAGAGAATACAGATTTTCACTGCTTTATGAACTCTTACATGCATTGACATTTTTATGCACACCCTTATGTAAAGAACCCATATGTGAGATTATATACCTCAGGCTTATGAATAAAATCTGAAATTGAATGAATTTTTATTATTTGGGTACGAAATTAAGGTGAATTTTATTCTAAAACTGCAGGTTTGAAGAGGGATGCAAATATGTATCTGTGTATGAAAACTGAATGCCATATTAATTTCTCCTACATAGAACATAAGTTTATATAAGTTAGAATTTAGAAATCAAATATTCCAATAGCCTGAGTGGATTTCATATAAATGGATTTCAGGCTGTGACAAACTCCTTTAGTAATTGATACATCCTGCAGGACTGCCTAGGACACAATATTTTCACAAAAAGTAGGGTGTCTGCACCCCACTTATACTTGCTTTTGTGGTCTCTGTGATTATGACTTTTGTATTTATTCAACAATTCAGCCATTGATAGAACATTCCTTATACAACTGAAAGACAACCCGTCCTCTTTGTTAAGATGAGAAAGGTTGCCCTGACTGCTGCCTACTTTGAACTGTCTTCATATCCTACACTTTGTAATAGATATGATGTCAGGCTTTACCACATACACCTCATTGACGGAAAGCAAAATTAGATGGCAGTGTTCTGTAACTTTTACATGTTATTGGAATAGGGAGTGAAAATGAGAACACTCTATTGCAAAACACACTTCGACTTTCCTTATGCTTACTGTTCCCGATTTACATTCTAGCCATGGATTCTTATTTTAATTTTGTTTCCAGTTTACTCTAAAACTTCACCTTTTCATAACAATATCTATACCAATCTAAAGGGGAGCTATGAACTTTACTGGAGCAAGATCTGCTAGGAATTGACTGAATCCCTTGGGAGATATATTTGCACATACGCACGCACACACAAACAGTGTAAAACCCAGGCAGAAACTTTTTAGCTAACAAGATAAAGTTACCTTCTTCTATGTAATTGCTTCCTCATTATATCCCAGGAGTAACCCAAAAGTCCTCCTAATGGAAACATCTAAGTACATATGGACATTTTAAATCAAGTGTAGTATATATAAATCACACTACTTCTTAATTTACTATTATTTTTGATACTTCTTTCTCATTTTACATAGCTGTCCCTGTTTCCACTCCCTCTTTTCCTCCCACCCCACCCACATCCACCCCTGAGAATGGGTAAGCCTTCCCATGGGGAGTCAACAATGTCTGAAACATCACTTCAAGGCAGAACCAAGACCCTCCACCAATAATCAGATTGATGACTACCTTAATAGTCATCATAGAACCTTCATTAAGAAACTGATGGAAGCAGATAAAGAGATCCACAGAAAAGCAATGGGTTGAGCTTCCAGAGACCAGTCCAAAAGAGGGAGGAACAATGATATGAGCAAAGTAGTCAAGACCATAAGGGTGATACCCACAGAACCAGCTGACTTGAGCTAGTGAGATCTCACTGGCTCTGGACAGATGATAGTGGAACCTTCATAAGACCAAATTAGGTCCACCAAATGAGAGGAACAGTTGTAAGGTTTGGGAAGTCTCCATGGCCACTGGCAGTGGGGCCAAAATTTATCCCTACTACTTGACCTGGCATCTTGGAGCACTTTTTCTTTTTAGGGATACCTTGCTCAGTCAAAAAAAAATTACACTATTAATACTATAATTTTATTATAGAAAGTATAAAACTACATTGTAATAATAATTATAAAACTATAAAATTATACTCCTAAGTTATAAAACTATAATTTATTATAAAAATTAAGACATATATGAACACACATCAAACATACATTTAAATATTAAAATAATTTAAACAATCTAAACAAAATGAGTTTTGGAGGAAGTAGATGACAGTGTAATAATGATCTTGTAGTCTTGTCACCTGGCTGTCCTTCCTTTCTGGGCTTTACTTTCTGACTACAGAGCACCGGGACTATGTACTTCACATGGCTGTGTTATCATATGTTCCCCTTCATTATGTGCTGTGGCCCTTTGTATTGAGTGAGAGAACCCAGAACCATAAAGACAAATATAATATCTACTCACTCATAAGTGGCTTTTAGACATAAAATAAAGAAAAAAAAAACAGCCTACAATTCACAATCCCCGAGAACCTAGACAACAATGAAAACCCTAAGAGAGACATGCATGATGGAATCTACATAGGAAGTAGAAAAAGATAAGGTATCATGAGTCAATTGGGAGGATCATGGAGAAGGTAGAAAAGCAGTGAGGAGATAAGTAGGGTAGATGGCATATAGCAGGTATATTACTTTATAAAAGTCCATCCCAATTAATAAACAGATATTTCTGTGAGGCTTGTAAATTATTTCGAATGTATTGCTATCACCTCCAAATATACATTTGACATCTAAAGAAGTTACATTTTTTGAAACTTTTAGTAAGTCCTTCCATAAGGACTATTCTTCTTTATGTCTATTTTTCTGGGTTCAACGTGGCTTTAGGCATCATTAGTGTGGATCTTTAGTATCCTTGGATAATATTCCTGGTACAATTTACTGATTTGCCTATAATTTATTTACCTACTTGCCTATAAAGCTATGAGGGTTGATTAGCATTGGGTTATCAAAAATTAGCTCCTGTGGATTGGCTTACAAGTCATTCTACAGAAAACCGTTGTTATTCTTTGACAAATATGTGGAGGTAGAATTGTACTGTCATACAGTCATGGTAGGGTAAACTGTGAATATCTTAAGGGTGAATTTGTTTTTTGTGGTTTTTGTTTGTTTCTTTGTTGTATTTGGGCTTGTGTTTGTTTTTGTTTTTTTCCTTACTGGTTATTTTGTTATACTTTTTGGAGCTCAATATATATCATTCACAAAATAACTGCAAAAAAGGTGTCTTGTGCCATCCTAAAATATGATTTCTTGCACATTGGTCATCACAGGTTGATCACTTTGTGACGTTTCAAACTTGGGTGATGTCTGAAGAGTTATTCTTTTGCAAGGAACATTTGTCTTGGGAAGGAAAAATCTTTCTTGGTGATTTGCAACATAAAGAGAGCTATTATGAAACTGTATTGATGGCTTTTGTGACTTTCATGTAGAAAGAAGGAAATCTTATATGCCATACATATCCTAAATATTGACCTCTGATTATTTATCTCCTCCAATGATCAGAAGACTTAAGTTTCTAGTATGTGTGATGCAGTTGTCTGCAGAGGTTCCAAGCAAATGAAAGATTGTCTGGAAGTGGAATGATAGGCATTTGTGAGCCACCTGATGTGGGTTATGGGGAATCACTCAGAACCTCTGCAAGAAAATTGTATTCCTAACCACCCTGTCATTTCAGTGGCTAATGAAAACATGTAAAATTCAATTACCTATACACTTCATTGAATCTCATACTTTTTGAGAGAAGGATGGCCTATGAAGACATGAGGATTTATTAATTAAAATTGTGTCACTATGAATTTCTCTATCAAACAGATTTTTACACGAAAAATAACTTTAATATTTCTTCCATACTCTCTCAAATGTAAACAATGACAATGAAAAAAGTATTTACATTTTGGTGAAAAAATATAGAAGCAATTTTATCCCACAGAAAATAGATAATAGTGTTTTCTTAAGAGTCAGAAAAGTCTACCAAGAATAAATATCACAAAAACACATACATAGCAATTTTGAAAATGGGAGTGTGTAAGGAAGAGTGGAAAGCAATATTGGATATGAACAATACAGGTTTGATCCATGTGTGTTTGTACCACAGAGGGCATAATGAACATGTGGAATTAGAATACATTTAAATAATAAAATAATTACAATAAAGTTATTTTGAATAAAAAATAAGTAAAACATAACAGACTATGAAATGAGTTGAAAAATGGACAAAGACTAGCATTAAATTCTGAATAGAAGTATATAGTAATGAACACCTTTAGTAGATCTCCAAACAAAGCATGTTTCAAACCAAGCAGAGTTAGATATTTCTAAGGAATATTAAGCAGATGTAATATAAGAACAGATTTAATTTCAAATATTATTTTAAGTGATGGAGATATATCTCACTTAGAAAAATTCTTACCTGCCATGTGTCATGCCCCAAGTGCAATCCCAGTCCTAAAATATGTACACATTCCACTCATTCTCAAACATGCTTACACTCAGTGGAAGACCCATGTTCACACATGCAAACAGCCAAAAGCACGTGCATGTAGGCAAAAATACATACACACTTTGAACATATACAGGCGCACATGCACGTACTGGCACATATTCATATATACACATGCACATACACTCACATGCCATACACAACTTACACACACACAAACACAACATCAACACATGTATACACAAATGTACACACATTCACAACATATACATAGGCATGCAAACACGTTTACTCCTTTCAGTGGCTACTCTATAACCACTTAAAATTCTCTTCTTGCTCAGTTTCCTTACTCTAAATCAATTTCTAAGAATTTACAAGGACACAACTTTCTGTTGAAATCAATAAGATTGCTTATTTGTACTGAGAAATTCAATCCATATTGCTGTTGAATTGAATTTTTATTTCGCACTGTTTGGTCTCTTTATTCATATTATACCAGCCAATGCTACATGTCCCATTTCTGCTTATCTAACAGCTGCTACTTTTATAGCTGCTCAAAATAACTATGTCCAGATAGCTAACATAATGTGCAGCATCACAATTCCCTTACTCAAAGATCTGTCCCATATTGAAGGAGATGGACATTCTGCCTTTAGTTACCTTGTGGCCCAAGTAAGGAAAAAGTGCGTTGGAACGGAAGCATTTCTAAGTCCTCTTAAACCTCCTTGACAAGCTCTTTATCCATGCATTATGTGGAGCAGGAATGGTACAGGACTTACATACATACATACATATGAATGTTATATATAACTTGAATTAATATATATATATATATATATATATATATATATATATAGAGAGAGAGAGAGAGAGAGAGAGAGAGAGAAAGAGAGAGAGAGAAAGGAAAGCATTATGTTTTCTAACATTTTTTCTCTTGTGGTTTTAACAATCATCAGATTTTTGAATTATCTTTTTTATTTTATGTTTTATTAATTTTCATTTTTCTCTCTTTATTTCATCATTTGACACACAATACAACAGGACTACAGTCTCCCCTCTTCCCATGCATCTTTCATCCCTCCACCTTCCTTCTCCCCCAGATCTATTCCTCCTCCAAGTCTCTTTACAGAAGAAAAGGCCTCCAAGGGATATCAACTGAATATGACATAACAAGGCAAGAACCCTCATATCAAGGCTGGTCAAGGCAACCCAGTAGGATGAAAAGGGTCCCGCAGGCAAGCAAAAAGATTGGGGAGTCCCCACTCACATTGTAAGGAGTCAGACAAAAACCCTAAGATAAACAACCACAGTATTTATACAGAGGGCTTGGTGCAGACCCATGCAAAGTCATGTTCAAATTATGTGATCCCCTATGATCCCTGCTTAGTTGATTATGTGGCTGTGTTCTTGTGGTGTCCTCAAACCCTATAGAAAAGGTCTATATTCAAATACAAACTTGAAGTGATATTTTCCTCTCCAAATATTATCTAACATATTGATTCTTTTCTAAGAGCAGAATATAAACTGCAAATGTGATGTTATTCTTGTTTGCTCAAGCTGCCTACACAAATATCAAATTGGTCAACAAAATCTGTTGATTTCTCTCTCTATAATATGTCATATATTCAAACTTTCACTTTCATTTTCTCTATTATGTACTAATTTACTACATTATCTGTTCTTTCTCATTACCAAACATTTCTTCTCAGTTCATTTTAAGTTTGCAGATAACATTTCACATACATTATTGCAAACATATATGTTAGCATTACATTTCATTTTTAAAAATATGATTTGGACATGAATACTTGTACAGTGTGAATTTACAATAGTTGTTTTTAAACTTTAGGCCGTGTGTGCATGCAGGCATGGATGTGTGTTCAGGTATGTGTGTGTGTGTGTTCATGTTCCAGAATTAAACAACTATAGACCGAGAGTTATATGTCATGGTTTTGTATGGATTTTTATGGTTTTCTACTCAGTGGACTGAATACTAATGAATGCCTGACTCATAAGAGTAGTAAGAAACACAGAAAACTAAGTCAAAATAATCTTACATGGACTGAAAAACTTGTAAATATAGAATCCCTTAAAAGTTATTTTTTTCTGCCAGGTGCTGGTGGCACTTGCCTTTAATCCCAGCACTCAGGATACAGAGACAGGTGGATCTGTGAGTTCAAGGCCAACCTAGCCTAGAAGACCTAGTTCTGGGATAGGCTCCAAAGTTACAAAGAAACCATGTCTTGAAAAAAAAAAAAAAAAAAATAAAAAAAGAAAAAGTTAATTTTCTGGGTATGAGTAGTAGAGAGTTCATCAAGGACAGACAAATTAAAAAAAATTTGGGCATTTTAACAATTTGGGCATTTTTTTTAAAAATCTCTCATAAAATACATCTGACCATAATTTCTTTTATTTCCTTTCTCCCACTCTTTCCGAATTTCCCATTTTCCCTTTCCCCAGATCCATTCCTCCTCCATTTCCCTGTAGGAAAGGGCAGGTGTCCGAGGAATATCAATCAAAACGACATTACAAGTTGCTATAAAACTAAGCACAAACCTTTATATCAAGGCCGGATGAGGCAGCTCAAGGGTTCCACGAGCAGTCAAAAGAGTTAGAAACACGCAGCCTAGCACTGTGAGGAGTTCCATAAGAACATCAAGCTACAAAATCATAACATAGGTGTAGAAGACATCACAGACCCTTGCAGGTTCTTCGGTTGCTGCTTCAATCTCTGTAATCCTCTATGAGCACTGTTAGTTGCTTCTGTGGGCTGTGTTCTCCTTTTCTCCTTAACCACTCTGCTCCCTACCATTCTTCCCCCTCCTCTTCCACCTAATGTTTGTTGAGGGTTTCTGTACCTGCTGCCATAAACTCTCTGATGACAACTGGGCTAGACAACCATCTATGAGTACAGCAGAACACCATTATGAATCACGTTGTTGACTATTTCTCTTTTGGCCAGTTATTTTTGCTCTACCTTAGGTCTCTGGGCTATCTAGCCTCTGGTAACTGGATACCCTGATCGTGTGGGCAATGTTTTAAAGATAAGAACTTGCTTTCCTGTTTGTCTCTGGCTTACTGTGTCAGGGCTGGAGAATACACACTCCACTGCTTTAGGGCCACATGCCACATTACTCAGAGTGCAGAAAATCATCTGTTCTTTTAAACGTCTTCCACTCTTTCCTCTCCTCTGGCCCAATTGGAATTCTGACATCATAATTCCGTCAAAATCAGTTTCAGGCATGTTTGCTTTTCTTAACTGTTTCAGACATATTTTCCAACTAAGACTTTTTATGATACTGATTCTAAGTTTTAGTATCTTTGCTTATTGCTATTACCCTGAAGAAGCACACAGGAACTAGGTGGCAAAGACTCATTACTTACTAACTGCCAAAAGTAGCTCTGCTGTTTCTCTTTGACTCAGCTCTTAAACAGCAAATTATGAGTGACAGCTATCACCATTCTCCATGTACAGAGTCTTACTGATAATGATATTTAATAAGTAATTAATTATATTTTGGTGTTTATATGAGATAAAACCTCAATTCGTTTCTTTTTCTTAAACTACTGGGAATCACAGTGCGGTGGCATTTGGCTGATTTATGTAATAAATTGCTTTCTGAACCAACAGAAGACTAGGGTCTCCAGACTTGCAAGCAAGAGTCTATGGTAATCTCAAGTGTTCCACCATTGTTGAAACATTTTTTCCTAGTATGTAAAATTATGGCAATCTGACTAGCTCTTCATTAGCCAGTTACATTCCAGGTTCCCCAAGTCTTAGTTATCAATTTAAAGAAATTCCCCAATCCTAACTGCAAAACATGACACAATTTCTGCATATCCCCACAGAGTTTACTTGAAAATTTGTTTCATGCTAAAGGCCTGCGGATGCTGCTTGTCCTCTTTTGTTTCCCTGTTTATTTGTTTGTTTTTATTCTAGACAGAGTTTCTCCTCTCTCTGTTGCTCTAGCTGTCCTGGAACTTTCTCTATAGACCAGGCTGGCCTTGAACTCACAGAGATCCACTTGCCTCTGCCTCTGCCTCTCAAGTGCTGGGATTAAAAGCGTGTATGACCACCACTTGCCCATCTCTGTTTGACAATATGACTTTTGAGTTAAATGTTGGTTTCTTCAGATAATTTAATACCCTAGACATTAAAGAACAGCCAATATATACATCAAATACTTTCCCTAAAGGCAAATGGCTTTTTAGTGAAAGTCATTCTTTATTGTGGGATTTCTATCCATTTAGCCAATAACTTAAAGCAGCAATTCCTAGGACATGGTCTTGTCTACATAGTTATGTGACCATTTAAGAACTGAGAAGAGGGGTCCCATGATCTCTCCCTCTGGTGGTTGGAGCCAGAGCAAGGAACCATTGGTCGCTGAGCAGAAAGTCAGGACAAAGCAGCTAGATCATGGTGGTATCTAATCATTTCTGTATCAGTGAGTGATTATCCCTACCTTATACCTAAAAAAAATCCTTGAGACCCTTTAACAGACTGTCATGGGTTCATGCAACACATTCTCTAAAGACAAATGACTTGTTAGCAATTCAGTGTTATTATTTTTTTCTGTAAATAACATATTTGATTAAAGAAACAACAACAACACCAAAAAAAACCAAATGGGTGTTTTCTTATAGTTTCCGTGCTTTGAGTAGAATTCTTTTACTTACCCATCTCAAAAACTTTCTGTTTTTAACTTGAGCTTATCTGTCTCTTGTGTCTTTATTGATAAATTTTAAAAATTATCACGTTTTATTATTTCTTCTAAACTTTGTCCTAAGGGACATATTTGGAGAAATTCATGTGCTTCTAAAGTACAGCAAGTTAAATAAAGTTGTCCATTCTTCCTTAGGCTCAATTAATTAATTTACCAAACTAAATTTCCATTTCTGTTATTTTAAATACTTTATATTCTGATACAGTATGAAGAACTTATTCAAGTTAGATGTGGAGTGGGAGAAAAGAAACTAATAGATGGTAGTGGAATTTATTGGGAAGAAAAGTACATGAGAACTAGGTTTTGGCCCCTCCAGTATCATCATCCTGTTCTGGCTAATCATCACAACCATCATCTGCAGAGCCATAAAGATGGTTTCTCAGCTTGAGGAACTATTATATTTGTATTCACGACAGCAGAAATGGTGAACAAACCAAAATTCTTGTACAACTTGAACCTAAACAAAATTAATTTTGCTGCATGAACAGACTCAAACATTTATTTCTCACTAGGTCAGACCATACAACTTAGACCATAAGCAACCTGCAAAACATTAACTTTTGAGTGATTTCCTCATTTGTCTTATGAACCTCAGTCTTGCAAGTTAGAGGTTCTGTGGCATCTCATTCCCTCTTAAGCCACTCCAGATACATACATTTAATGTTTTTCAGACAATCTGTCACATCTTACAAGCCACTGATACACGTAGTTCCTCCTTCTTTATACGTCTCAGCAAACACAGCATGTTCTGAAGCTCGTCTTCTCCATTATCAGTAGAATCCACGCTAGGTTTTCTATTTGTTGTATTCCCTTTCTCTCAGTGTCCTCAACTCTGGTTCTGCTGTCTATGTGGAAAGGCATTTCACACTTGACTCTCACCCGTATTTTCTTAAATACTTATCCTGATCTCTATTGTAATGCTCTTCAGTGCCACAGCTTTAAAAATGACCCTATGTGTCCATGTTCTGAAGAGTAAACACCAAGAGTTAACTATAATTTACTATAAATATTTCTCGCAGGGACTCTAAAGACCAGAAATTTGAGTGGAGCAGAATGGAGTTTCAGACCTGACCTTCATAAATGTCAAACTGCTACAGTTGTGTGAAGTTTGCTGGGATAGATACACATCAGCCAAACTGAGTTTCTGGGATACTGTAGTCAGATAAGCAACATCAGAGGAAAACAGTGTGAGGCAAGTAAATTGTGTGTTTCAGAGAGTGTAAATAACATGCGTATGAAGCTAGTTGGAAAACAATATGAGTTTGTAGTAGGACTTGGTGTTCACATTGTAATTGGTTGGCAGCTGTTGATGATAGTGGAAGATTCAAGGATGAGACACCATGAGATGCTGAGAGAATGGAATGAGCCCCTAAGCCATGGGACAATAGGTTTTTCCCCAGCCCTACTTACTTTTGAAAACAGTCTCAAGGAGACTGCAAAAGTTGGGATAGAATATTCTCCCAGTTTCTTCTGCGAAGGAGATAAATTTTACATGCTCCTGCAAAGACAACTTGTCTCCCTGTTTCTTCATAGTTGGACCTACTACATGCTAATGAAAAGAATGTGATTTGTTACTGCTTACTCAGCTTACATTGATGATGTTTTTACTGCTCAATATAATTTTTATTTTTTCACCATAATATTTTTGGTTATTTTGACATTGCACATAATTCGTTCTGATCACACTCACATCCCAGTCCTCTCAGGTCCTCCCCTACCCTTATGTCCTCTTTCAAGGAAAACAAAATCCTGAGTTCAATTTGTCTTACTCATACACTCACCGGAACATGGTCAAACTCCTAGTGGCCATGTCAGCCCTTAAAGAATTCTCAGTCCTTCCCCATCCCCAGTCAGAGGCCTACCCCTGTGAAGATCTGCTCTTCAGAATCCTTATCACAACTTGTAAGAGTTCTCTTCAATGGCTTCCTTCTAGACATTTTCTTTTCTTTTTTTTTTGGGGTGGGGGGTGGGAGAGGATGATTAGAGGATTTTCACGGAAGTCTTCCCTGTCTCTCATTCCAAGCTTTAAATCTGCAGTTATCCATAACACTACAAAAGAAGCTTCATTTGCCTTTACGTTGGTCAGTCAGTGGCAGCAATGACCAAGGACTTCCACAGGTTTTCTGGTGGCAGCACAGAGCACTGGAACTCTGCATAGTCTCTGGTGGCAGTATAAACTATGGAAATCAACATGTTCTGGGTATGGGCAGTGTGGATCACAAATACCAGCATGACCTTAGGTGGCAGCCTAGGCCAACAACATTCATTTGTACTTGGAGGTAAATGGGCCGGTGACATCAACATGGTCGCAGACAGCAGCATAGACCATAGACACCAATGTAGCCTCTGGTGGCAAAAGGGATCACAGAAATCAACATGGTCCTCCAGTCCATAGACTGGAGACCTTCAGCAACAGTACAACTCACAGATATCACCAGGGTCTCAGGTGGCAGTCAGACCACAAACATCCACATGCACCACTGACATCAACACAACCTGGGGTGTCATCATGAATCAGGGACATCAGCAACTCTGGGGCAGTATAGGATGAGGGGTGGGTAAAGCTTGTGCTAGCTTTAGGGTGCTGCACACCACCCAGCCAACCCAACTTGGAATCTGCATGGTATACTGTCCATCACCATTGTTTCTCTACTTCTGCTTCTCTCCACTGTTCATGTACCTTTCCATTACTCCATCTTTCCCACTGCTCCATCCATAATTGTTTGTCAGAGTGGCATTTCAATCAGCAGTAGATTCTATTTGTTTACATGAATAAAGAAAATGGATCTAATAATATGATAATGTTAATGTATACTCTGTTAAGGTGTTAAATCAATGTGCTGAATGTGACATCAAAAGGCTCAATTTTCTGTTGTTATGTTCTTCAATTTTTTGCTTCAAAGACTTAAAGTTCTTGTCATATAGGTTTTTCACTTGTTTGGTTAAAGTTATCGCACAATATTTTATATTATTTATCTCTATTATTAAGGGTAATTATTCTCTGATTTCTTTCTCTGCCCATTTATCATTTGTGTATAGTAGGGCTACTGATTTTTTTTAGATAATCTTGTATCCTGCCACATAAGGAGATCTTCTGGATAAACTGAGGACAGGGGCAGTAAAAACAAGAACATGAGGAAACAGGATGGTCCAGTTGGGGGAGGGAAGGGGTTGAGAGAGCAAGGAAAGAGATATCTCCATAGAGGGAGCCATTATGGGGCTAGGAAGAAACCTGATGCTAGGAAAATCCCCAGGAATCCACAAGGATGATGACAGCTAAGAACTCTAAGAAGTCTTATATTGGGTTTGACTTCTTAATTCAGTGTGATTCCATCTTAACCTTTAAATGCTTTTGAAAATCACATTTATGCAGGGCGATGGTGGCGCACGCCTTTAATCCCAGCACTCGGGAGGCAGAGGCAGGCGGATCTCTGTAAGTTCGAGATTAGCCTGGTCTACAGAGCTAGTTCCAGGACAGGCTCCAAAGCCACAGAGAAACCCTGTCTCGAAAAACCAAAAAAAAAAAAAAAGAAAATCACATTTATTTAGGAGGAGGGGTGTGTGTATGGGTGGTCAGAATACAACTTGTTAGTTTTATTTTGTCACGTGGGTTCCTGTGACAGATTTGAACTCAGATTTGCAGGTTTCAAGCAAGAGCTTTCTTATGCTGAGCTGTCTCATTGGCCCCTCATCTGCATCTTTAACCACCACTTTAAAGAGAGTTTCAAAGATAAGGACACATTTTTAAGTCTTGCTGAAGGTTCATTTGCTGTATTTGAAAATGAACCATGAATATCAAAGAACAGCGCTTCTTGTGTCAGAAAATCAGAACCATGATAGAGGCCTCAATTTGTAAGTAAACAGCCAGACAAGACTTTATTAAAAAGCATCTTTGACTGAAGTTTCTGGGGAGTTGTGTATAGGAAGAGGTAAGGTTTTTAGACTTTTCAAAAAAGTGTTGCACAAGAAATATCCGTCATAGGCAAGGGAGATGGTCCTTCCCGACTACATTGAGGACAGATATGGGGCTTTCTGGAGCACCTTTGGGTGTGATACTGTGGGATAACTCAAAGTAAGGATTCTCTGAGGATCATCTGAAGCTATCTGGACCAAATACAAATCACGTTTCTTTCGTCTAGCAGAAATCTCTTTCTGAAGCAAAGCAAGTAATAATCAGTGATCGACAAATCAGCTGCGGTGGGTGTCATGTTTCTGTGGCTCAGGCATCTGTGTAACTTCCCTGAGGTGGCAGCGAGGTTCGAAAGAATCCGGATCTGTCTTGCTGAGGGCTCAAGTCATACCTGTAAAATAGCTGGTTAACAACTCCTCCTCTCTTCAGGAAACAGTGCTGCTGTAGTTGTGGTTGTTGTAGATGCTGAAGCCACATTAGGAGTGGCAGCAACATTGTCCATGATCCCACTGGACTCTGACACTTAGCCGGTAACAGCAGCAGTTTCCATCCAAACATCCAAGCAGGACTTTCTCGGCATGCCTCTGACAACCACATCCTTGTGCTTCTGGTAGCTGCCACCTTGACCAGGCATTGTAGAAAACCTCTTACAATTGTTAAGTCAGGCGGCTAAAAGACCTGCACCAAGCAGCTCCCATCAAAGAAAGAGAGAAAATGAAGGGTGCTTGCTACGATGTCCAACCTGAAATGAGCATTCTGTTTCAGTCAAACTTGCCACATAATAACTAAAATCAAATATCTTTGGAGGGTCAGGTCTCTTGGTGTGCTTCTTAGACAAATATCAATTTGGGAAAAACATTATTCACTATAGGCATATAAATGTGAAAATCACATTTATAGTTGTTTTAATAAAATTTTTTATAGTTTAAACTTTATAGGATCCTCTCATAATTTTAAGTAGTTTAGGTAATATTCTTTATACAAAATATGTTTGAAAAGTGTCTACCAATTAGATAATATAACTCTGTGTATAAAAGCTATATTTATTCTTTAAATAAATTCTTCCTTCCTTCCCTCCCTTTCTCCCCCCTCCCTTCCTCCTTTCCTTCCTTCCTTCCTTCCTTCCTTTTTTTATTAATGGCATCTGAAAGTTTGTCTTTAATTGCTATGAGATTAGGAGGAAATGGCAATTTCCACAATAGCAAACAGAGTAATGGTTTCTGAAATATATCTTCATTGTATTTTATTTTATTTCCCTCGATGGACCATAACAGTGTCAATCTGTGTAGCCCAGACAGCATACCTGCAACAGTCCCTCTGTCTCAGTCTCTCATGTGTTAAAATTTTAATCATCATGCCTAGAAGCTCAGTAGTCATAATTGAACAAATGATTAAAATCTCATTTACTTTTTTTTTATCAAGTAAAATATTTTCAATAGTGAAGGACATTGACATAAGCTCATTTAGGATTGAGCTATTCATTCTTCTCTGGTCACCTTCCATTCTTCCCTTCCTACCCTCTCCTGTGACCCCCATGCTCCACATTTACTCAGGAAACCTTGTCTTTTTCTCCTCCCTATGTCGATTCATGTATATCTCTCTTAAGGTCCTTTTATACTCATAAATGGAACATTTTTAACCCAGCTAACTCATATCAATTATAATAAAGCCATTAGGATGTATCAAATTTCAACTAAAGATTTTAAATAGTAGACATATACACCCTACTATTTAATGCTTCATGTTTTAATAATATATAATGAAAATAATTTTTGGAAATTAAATTAACACAAATATTTGAAAAAAATCTTATATAAAACTATTATTTTTTGTTTTTGAGATTATGATATAATACAATATTTCTCCTTTCCATTTCCTTTACCTCGCTTGTACACCTTTTGCTCTCTTCCAAATTAATAACTTTTTAAAATTCTAATAAATGTGTTTCCTTATATATGTACACTACAATTACTTAAGTAAGTATAACCTTTCAGTATGTGTAATGTTACATATATGTATATTTTCATAGCTAACAATTTGCGATTGGATATCCAATCTGTGAGCTCTTCTCTTGGGAAGACTATTTGTTCCTAGCATTTCTTAGCTACCTGTACTTCTTTGTGTAAAGTTGAGGCTCAATGGATTTTTTCCCATCTACTTAGGCATGCCTACTGTTAGCACGCACATATATGTGTAGGCTTGTGTGAATGTATGTGTATATTTTTGCTATCTAGAAGCAATATACGTTCATGGCTACCATCATATAAATGTGAAGAACACTGGTCAATGTGCTCTATGCTACTATACATGTTCTAAACATGGAACTCGGGCTACCAGCCTTGGTGTCAGAAACCTTTACCTGCTGAGATATCTTGGAGGATCAATAAATAATTTTCATATAAGTTATGAACAATTATGTAACATTAAATGGACATATATCGTAATGAAGAGCCAAGGCAATTGTTCACTAATAATGAAACTAGGCAAAGTCTAATTTAAAATGATCTATCTGATATGTAAAATTTTTATATATCATACATTAGATAATATTAATTACAGATTATTTCTTGTACTTTTTTATTTTTTAAGAAAGGAAACTATCTTTTTTCATTTTACATACCATCCCAGTTCCCACTTCTTCCCCACTTCCAATTTTGTCCACCTTATCCCCCACACAAGCCCCATCCACTCTTCAGAGAGTGCAAGACACAATGCCCAAAGAAGGACCAAGGCCCTCCCCACTATATCCAAACTGAGCAATGTATCTATCTAAAGAAAATGGGTTCCAAAAAGCCAGTACAAGCAGCAGGGACAAATCCTGGTGCCACTGCCAGTGACCTCACATTCTGCCCCTGCCATACAACTGTCATGCACATTCAGAGGGTCTAACTTGGTCCAATGCTCGTTCCTTCCCTGCCTGGCTGGAGTTGGTAAACTCCCATTAGCTCAAGTAATCTGTTTCAGTGGGTGTCCCCATTATGATCTTGACCTCTTTGTCAATTTATGTGAACATACATAGTGTTCCTTTGCAGTAGGCCACTTAGAACTGTCAACAGATAGAATGACTTAGTCGCCCAAGGGAGGCAGCAAAATACAATGCTCATCTCGGTTGTTGACTATTTGAAGAGAGAGGGATGGGAAGGGAGGCAAACGTGTGTGTGTGTCTGTGTGTGTGTGTGTGTGTGTGTGTGGTTATGTCAGAGAGAGAGAGAAAGAAAACTAAAAGTTACACGCAAGAACTGTGAAAACCTGATGCTTTGAAACAAAAACTTTTCTTAATTTTCAATCACTATCTCCTTCTAGTCAGGGAATTCTTTTCTCTTCCAGCCAGCGAATAACTAATCTTGACTGTGCTAAACCTTGGCACATTTCCCAGGTACCTGCAGTGTTCATTCTGGCTGTACTGTATCCCACAGTGTGGGCAGATGGCTCCAAAAAATTGACTAATGCAGACAGCAGTGGTCTCTTTGGACATGTTGTGAATGGGTGAGACTTCAGACCCAAAATAATGTTTTCTTTTTCTTTCCCTGATATAAATGTGAGGAGGTCCTCTCAAATCTCTATCTTCATAGGGGATAATATCACCTCCTTCTCAAAAGTACTGCATATCCTAGAGTCAGTAATAATATACTATGAAAAAAGTAACCTCTAAAGCTCTGAATTCCTCAGGATAGCAAAGCTGAAAAGTCAAGGTACTGGGAAGTAATTATGTGTTGTGAAGAGGCATTTGCAGACATTGTGGTATTTAGCGATACAGGCAGGCACGTCAATTTTTAATCCTTTAAAAGATAGGCTGGAAAACACCTACTATTCCTTGAAGAAAATGAGCCCTAATAAAATATAAAATGTTGCTTTGTGATTCTCCACCTTGAAAAGATATAGCAAAAACAAAATAATTGACACAAATTAAGTTTGACAGGTAGTTCAGAGAACGACTTAAAATGCACTTCTCTGCGTTCACCGAAAGTACAGGGGTGTCTCATCATCAAAATGGCATAATCTCTGAAGCGCATCCCATTTATTTCTCTAATCTACAAACTTAACTGTGAGAGAAAGAGTGTCACATCTGTGCAGACATGTCATGGAACAAAACAACTTATATCAGGTATATTTATGAGAAAAGGCACCAACATAAAATGAGGTTAAGGACTGTATCACTCGGTATATCCACACAGGAAAGTCCCTAAGTATTCAAAGCTCATACTTAAAAAAATATTTTATTTTTTAGAGTTTAAGGGAATAAATTATGTGTATATTTTTGTAAAATAACTGCAGTTTCTCTTTAATTTCAATTTTCAAAATTCTTAATATGTTGTAGAATAGTGCAAGAAATTCTCCTTGCATTTGGAGTTATGGGGCTCAGTGGTTAAGAGTTACTATTCTTATAGAGAAACTCTGCTCCTTTTAGAGTACATTTGTTAGGGAGGTTCACAACATCCTGAAACTGCATCAGAGTCTGATGGCTTAGTCCATCCTTCCTCGCCACCGCACTCAGGGGCACACATGACCCCAACCACTCATACACACACACATATGAACACTCCCACAATGGACACTTATCCAAACACATATGGTTGTTACATACCTACATTTTACATTCCCATACAATTAACATGAACATCTTAAAATATGTCATTTAGCGTAATGTCAAACGTTCACAGGCAGAGTAAGTGAGGTACCTAGCAAATAGAGACGATTCCAGTAATACTCTTTAGTGCACTCAGGTTTTATAACTCTTCAGTTATAAGTAAATAATATGAAAGGTGATAGAATAACTCAAAACTTGAGCCTTATGAAATACGCTTAATATCTCTACCCAGACACTTGTGTAATAGAAATAAAGAAGGTTGATTCATATCACAAAGCTTTAGTAGGAATAGGAAAAAAAAAACATTTTCAAATCTTTATTTGATTATCAGTTTTATTTTCTCCAAGCATTTATATCAGCGGAGAAATGATCAAACTGTTATTAATTAGACTACAAATTGCCATTAGGGTTTTATAAAATTTTAGAAGTTCCAAAACAAAACTTCATTATCTGTATATGGATATTTGGAGAATTTCTGGTTCTCCTCTTATGAATTCTTTGATATTCATGTGGCTTGACTAGAAGATAAACTTCAAAGAGAAAACAATATCATTAGGAAAAAAACACTAATGTCTCCAAATTCATTTAAGGGTCTGGTAAGTTTCTAAATTTAAGCTCTACTCTGAATGAAATATATATATATATAATATATTATATATAATAAAATATTTTAATTGTTTAATTAATTTTAAATATGTAATATTATATATACAAAGAGAGAGAAGAAAATGATACGTATGAACTTTGATTTTCCTATCTCTAAAGGAAGATTGTATAAAAACTCCAGGACTTTAACTGTCACAAAAGGCATCATACCTTGGGTTAAAGGTGTGGTTTCTGAAGCTCTCAGCTCAACCCTCAGGAGGGTTCATGTACAGATCTATACCCACACGCATAAGCACTTTTTTCAATCTAGAATTTTTTTTTTATTGAGAAAAGGAAAAAAAGTTTCCGCCTCCTCCCAGCCTCCCATTTCCCTCCCCCTTCTCCCACCTTTCTCCCCCTCCCCCCACACTTCCCCCCTCCCCCCACTCCTCTCCCCCTCCCTCTCCAATCCAAAGAGCAGTCAGGGTTCCCTGCACTGTGGAAAGTCCAAGGTCCTCCCCCCTCCTTCCATGTCTAGGAAGGTGAACGTCCAAACTGGCTAGGCTCCCACCAAGCCGGAACATGAAGTAGGATCAAAACCCCTTGCCATTGTCCTTGGCTTCTCATCAGTCCTCATTGTTTGCCATGATCAGAGAGTCCGGTTTTATCCCATGCTTTTTCAGTCACAGTCCAGCTGGCCTTGGTGAGCTCCCAATAGATCAGCCCCACTGTCTCAGTGGGTGGGTGCACCCCTCGTGGTCCTGACAATCTAGAAATTTTAAAAAGTAAAACTAAATTTGAAAAGACAGAATATATAGGCAAGAATTTAAAGAACCAAGTAGCATTCAACAAACTATCAATATATTCCTCTATTTCAACATAATCTCATAGGATTTGTCATCTGAGAGGCAGGAGGGGAAAGGTGTAATTAGAATATATTTCATGAAGAATGTTTTTCTTCATTAAAATATTAAAATAATGAAATACAATATTAAAATAAAAACATTCTAGAAGAGATTTTTTTCCGTTGCAACTCGGACAGTACTCTGAATTGTTGTGGTCAGTCAGGTTTCTATAGATTTGTGATGGAATGAAGATTAAATTCCCAGGAATCCACAAGGATGACCCCAGCTAAGACCCTAAGCAATAGAGGAGAGGCCTTGCCATGTAGTCAGACTAATGAATATTTTAAAAATCACTATAGAACCTTTAGTGGAAGGATGAACATAGTCACCTAGCTCTTTGGGGGGAGGGACAATTCATCAAGATCCTGTTTTTATAATTTTATCTCATCTCAACTTGATTTGAATGCCATTACCTCAGAGGAGTTAAGATGTCAGCCAATGAACTTCAAGCTTCAGAGTAACCCACATACTCACATGCCAACAATGGGGGATGAAGAAGGAACAGGACCTGCGACTCCTCTAACTTGTCCTTACATTTCTCTCCACATAAATGTAAAAGAATCATCTTTCTTCAAAATTTGTGTTACCTGAAGTTGTCACATTTGTGTTTTCCTCATGAGAAGAAAGACATGTTATATTTTATGATATCTCTTTACATTTAACAAAGATCATATTTAGATTATTATTACATTCATATTAGAAAATCACTTTGAAAAAATTAATAATGGATATACACACATGCTTCTGTGAACACACACATGAATCAGAAAAAAATGAGGCCATAATTTAATCAACTAAATATTATTTAAATGAATTTGGTAGTAATATATGAGAAATTAAAATTGAGTTTAGCTTTCATTAGTTTGTAGGCATAACATTAGCATGCATGATTGAAAACTGACAACTTTAAAATTTCAGTAAATTATTTATTTTTTTATTTTTACTTTCCTATTTATTTATTATTTTGCTTTCTTATATTCTAAGAAATACTCTATTTCTGCCTGATATTATTTTATTATGTATTTAGTTTTGTATTACATTATTTCAAATTGCCATTACAAATGAATTTTTTCCCTTCTGTATTCACAACGTCAGAAACAAAAAAGATACTCATATGAGCACATTTGTTGTAAACGTCCATATGTTGTTGTTCTTATCTTTAGCTTGGGTTTTGCAAAGTATGGTTTAGTTAAAGCCAGATTGTTCAGAAACATATTTTGTAGCATCCCTACTCTGCCCAAATTTATATTTAGTGGGGGTAAAAACTCAGAAATGGAAAGAGTTAGAAAGAAATATGTTGCAAATATTGCAATAACTTAGTCCAGTATTTCATTCATATTTCTTTTTCTCCTAGTTATACATTTTTTACCATGCTTATTTTTCCTCTGTACTAACCAGCTGTCCCTTTTCTGTTTATATGGAACAATGTCCTAACCTGCTTCTAAATAAACTCTTCAACAGAATTACAAAGTTGGATCTAAGTAGACAGAAAGAATGAATTCACTTCTCTAAGGACCTATTTTGCTCTTAAGAAGTAACAGAGGCTCCTGAACGATGTGCAGTTAAAAATGAACAAACTAAACTCTTTTTTATTAAACCATATATTCTACAATACTATAAATGATTATAATTAAAAACAATAACTTTTGAGGCATAAAATAACTTTTAAAACTTTACTTAACATTGTATTCTTAGGAAACCGAAATTTTACAAAATGCTTCATGGTAAGATGTAGTTCCATGGAACTGTGGAAAACTGTACTTGATACTTGCACCTCCTGGCATGCTCCTCCCAACATGATCAACACATAGAAGCTAGAAAAAGCAAGATAAAATCTTCAGATATCTATCTAGTTACAAACAAACAAACAAAAAAAAAGTCCTCCCAATTAATCTCCTCATGGAGAGAAGTCATGGCATCCCAGCCAAGGTCAATTACAGAGCTTACCAAATATTTATTTTGGAAGATGCCAGAGGGAACATCTGAATTACGGTACACAAATCTTAACTAAACATCATTCTTTCTTTAATATCTGGATGTGTCCATCACAAACAATTATTAAAGGTGGAAATATAAAATTCTTGGCTCTCTGTCTTCTACATAGAACTCTTGTTTTCTACAAGAGTGATAGATTTCTCAAAATACATTGAAATTAATAAAACTGTCTTATTTGCTTATTATTTGATGGCATTATTTACTAAGAACATGAAACAAAATATATTTAAAATATTTGCAAAATATCCCAGAAATAAAAATTGCTATATACTTAAAGAAGTGTATGGGACTGGTATTTTAAAGCAGGTATGTTACATAAGGAAAGGTGTAGTCCAAAGGCTATGGTTTATTTCATTTACATGGAGGTGAGAAATTAAAATTCAGTACTGTGCTTTAGGCTTTTTATTAGTGAAAGTCACAGAAGACAGTATAATTACATCATTTATCACAGTGTTCAACTATGGTTAATGATCAATTGATTTTATTTTTTTCGCTTCTTCATTTAAGTTTATTTTTGTTCTTATATAAAGCATAAAGCAGGAATATGAGCAAACAACATATATCACAATGGTGAAAAATATATTCCGGAAGATTCAGTTAGAATTATACAAGTTATATGGAATTGGGATTTTAAATTGTGTTGAGGGAAAGTAGCCTGAGAATTTGACATTTGAAGTATCCAAATGCAGTGGATGAATTGGTCAAAACAATGAATAAGAGAAAAGTTTAATGCCATCCAATGTCAGTGTAGTCTGGGCAGAGATGTGCATATGTAATTGTATCAGGATGAATGAAAATACTATTCTGGCCAATGGGCATAAATTGAGAGAACTATCCAGCAAACATAAAATCTTTACTTGTTTGCTTCTATTTTAAAAGAGAATTTAGGGAAAATGGTAGACACAATAAAGTCAGAAGACAAAAATAATTATGTAATATATGTGTATACTTGCAGCAACATTCTCATAGTGGAGATAGCCAGAAGAGATAGATGATGATTGTGCTTTTGTATTTCTAATTGTATTGTTTAAATTATATGTATATATGTTTGTATGTATATGTGTGCAAGTGCGTGAGCACAAGTGGCCATGGAAGCAAGAAGTGTCAGTTTCCCTGAAGTTAGAGTTTCTGGCTCTAAGCCACCAGATGTGAGTTTATGACAGTATGCTCTATCAATTGGTAGTCCATTGTTGGCATACAAAAGAGTTCCACAATAGTCCAGAATGGAGTATAACAAAGGTTAATTTTGGGGGATTGAACTCACAGAAAGAGTAGCGATCCACAGTCTGATGATGTGCTATGTTCTTCCGTATATGTGTTGCTCTTATTGGTTTATGAATAAAGCTATTTCAGCCAATTGCTTTGCAGAGTAGAGCCAGCCAGGAAATCCAAACAGACATACAGAGAGAACATAGGCAGAGTCAAAGAGACACCACATAGCTGCTGAAGGAGAAAGACACCAGAACTCTGGAACCTTACTGGTAGGTATAACTTAAAAGTCTAAAGCTTGCTCATGTGGTCAAAAAGGCTAAAAGATATGCAGTAAAAGAAGTCCAGATGGAACAAAGTTCTAAACAATTTCCAGTGTGTTTTACAACATGCGTAGGCTTATGGAACAAAGAAAATGAATATAGGTAGTTAAAAAGAAATAAAGAACTTTTTAAAAAATAACATCTTTAGAAAGACAGTAAAAGGAATGGAAAAGAAAAAAAGCCATGTAAAGATGGGGAAAATACAGGGAGTATGGATCCTGTATAATATATTTTTGATTTTGTATTTTTTGATTGCTGGGAAGCAAAGAACAACTGCTAGGAGTTGAAAGAGGGACTGTGGACATAATCCAGACTAGATATTTAAAGAATGTCTTAACATTAAATAGTCAAAAAATTTATTTGTCAAATGGAAATAAAAAAAAATGCTTTGGAGAAGAGGTTTTGCTTTTGTTTCCATAGGAAATGAGAGGCTGTGAATTCATTCCATGTTGAATTGGATCTGATTTGATCAGGGGAGACCTTCTGGAGCTTGACAGGTGATATCTATCAGCAGAGATTATAACTGGTCTCCTCAGGACTTGGCTATTATCTCAAATTTTGTTTCTAGGACCCTAAACATTCTTCACCCACACTGAGCAGAAGGCAGTCTAGAGAACTCAACATCCACATTCAAAGCAAAAAAAAAAAAAAAAAAAAAAGGATGTGGGTGGTCTTTGATTAATTTTTGGTTTATGGATGTTTGCTATTTATTTATTTATTTTTTATTTTTATTTATTTATTTTTTTTTGGTTTTTCGAGACAGGGTTTCTCTGTGGCTTTGGAGCCTGTCCTGGAACTAGCTCTGTAGACCAGGCTGGTCTCGAACTCACAGAGATCCACCTGCCTCTGCCTCCCGAGTGCTGGGATTAAAGGCGTGGGCCACCATCGCCCGGCTTGCATGTTTGCTATTTAGGGGAATATAAGATAAAAAGATAACTATTCATCTCAGATGTTTTGCATTAACTTGGATTTTGTTATATGGGTACAAATTCAAAGTTAATCTTGCCACACTGTATATATGCTTTTTCTCTTGTTTAAAGGACGTTTGATACAAATTTAAGGTAATTTTAGTTATAACACACTGTATATGTTTTTACTCTTTTTTTGAAGGATTTTGTATATTGATACCAATTTAAGGTTATTATATATATATATATATATATATATATATATATATATATATATATATATATGCTCTTGTTTTAGGTATTGTACCTATACAATTAATTCAAAATCTAATGTAAAAATTCTAGTTTTTGAAAATTATTATTATGAACTATTTATCAAGAAACATGAGCCAATAGTTAGTCATCTATAACAATCAAATTTGTAGATATGCTAGGTATGTTTTCCAGATCATATAGAGATATATTTTAGATAGATAGATGGTTTTCAAATACTTTAAAGACCTATAGAATGGGGCTGGAGAGATGGCTCAGTGGTTAAGAGCATTGCCTGCTCTTCCAAAGGTCCTGAGTTCAATTCCCAGCAACCACATGGTGGCTCACAACCATCTGTAATGGGGTCTGGTTCCCTCTTCTGGCCTGCAGACATACACACAGACAGAACACTGTATACATAATAAATAAATAAAATATTTTTTTTAAAAAAAAGGCCTATAGAATACGGCATTTCAAATTTTTTGTTAATTAAGCCTTTTCATGACAATGAGACACATCTGCTCCTGACAGTATCAATTTACTTCAGAGAAGATATAAGTATTGAAGAAAGTCTTTATGAAGTTTTCTGTCATTGTGACAAGATTAGTCATTTGGATAGGAAGCTGCTCTTGCTTGAACTGCTTGACAGTATGTTATATATGCAGGACCATCAGGAAAGAGACCAATAAACTTTTCCAGACTGAAAATGCAGATAGTCCTCCGTGGTTCCTGCTTCACAGAAGAAACTGCCCGATATTTTGCGGGACACAGAAGAAAGTGACGGACAAATTGCCAAAATAGGAAGGAAAGTCTTTCAAATTTCCTGCTTTAAAAGTCTGATAGATACTATGGGCCTGTAGGATGAAAATAGATGCCCAACATTACAAAAGAATTGTGGGTGACTGTCCAGGCAGTCAGATGTCTCTGTCATTTCTAAAGTTTTTAGAAACTGTTTGCAATGCACGTTTTGTCTATTTAAATAATATTGTATCCTTCTGGTGCCTTTGATGGAGTTGAAGACTAGATAGTTATAGTTGTAATTTTTCTTAGATATGATGGAAAGTAAGGCATAAAATTTTGGATTTACTAAGATAGGATAGATTATGGAGTATTTTCTTTAAATTTACCAGACACAAATAAGTTGAAATTCAGTACCTTGCGAATGTAATCTTTGCTTGATATTTGTTCTTATTATATGCACTCTTACTATGGTAAAACTTTTTTTTTTTTTAATTTTTGTTTAGAGCGAACAAAGGGGAAATGGTGGGGAACATTGTTTTCAGGTGTTACTTTTGTTTGCTCTGCATTTGTTTAACTTTGAAGCAGTGATTCTTTGCCTGTCTAAAACACCTGATGGTTCTAATGAAGACATGAAGGGCCAATTGGAAGGCGGAATCAAGAATAGGTGGGGCGGCAGGCAGGAAGGATAAATAGAAGAAGGGAGAGAAAGGAGAAAATGAGAGAATAAAGAGAGGACAACAGGGGCCAACCACCGTGCAACACAGCAAGTCATGAAGAAAGAATGAGTTGTATCAATGAAAGGTATACAGAAATAAAGAAAGATAAAAGCACAGAGGCAAAGATAGTCAGAATAACATAAGAAAAGCTGACAAAACCAAGCCAAGGCAGGGTATTCTTAATTAAGAATAAGGCGACACGTGTGATTTATTTGAAATCTGGGTGTTGGGCCCCTCTGAAAGACAAAAGAGGAAAACATCACACAAAAATTGGCTAAAATCTTGCAAGAGTTTCGCCTTCACCTCTTCCATTGTTGCATGCAGAGTTCAAATTTCATACCCTTCAGATTCATTTAAACTTTCTGAATGTTAGCTTATCCTTGAAATATGTTCACTTTTCCCCTCGGTGTCAAAGAAGCTCATGATTTCTAAGTTCTTTGGTACTAGGTTAAACTCCTTCATCTCTGGTATGTATTGAGTATGAATAGATCTAAGAAGGTACAAGTGATTTGTGTTTGCACAATTAGTCTTGTTCAGTTTCAATTTCTCTTATCTGTGAAAATGACCAAAAGAGTTGAAGAGAGTCTATATGACCCAGGCTTCGGTGGCTAACATGAACTTGACTAAGACCAGCAGAAATATCTAGAAAAGATAGCCTTACTCCAGTCAACTTATGAATAGGATGAGATTTTGCATGACACAGAGATTTGAGGGTATTTATGAAATAGCTAGCTATATGACACAGTTTTAATAAACAACAAAAACTCTGGGTAAAAAATATAATATCTTGACATAACTCTAGCCACACAGGTGAAAGACCTGTGTGACCAGAACTTCAAGTCTTTGAAGAATAAAATTAGAGAATAATAAAGATGGGAAGATTTTCCATGTTCATGGATTGGTAAAATCAACATAGTACGTTTCCTGATTCAGTTGATTTCTTTTCTAAAATTCTTAGCAATCTCCAGTTTGTTTCAGATAATTTAATGGTGGCATCACAACTCATTTTATTTTATATTGTTTTTTAGCATTATTGCTGCTGATATTTAAAATTAATAATCACATTCATATTTATGTGATAATAATAAAAATTTAAACAGTGATTATTCCCATTACTGACATGATAAATTGATATATAGATATTATTAAAAATTCTACTTACTGCTTGTTCTTGACTCAGATATCCTAAATTAGCAGGGTTTTGTTAAAGTGCAGACTATCTCAAAAATGAGTCTGAGATATTGGTTTTATCTATTTTTCTTTTAAATAAATACTTAACATAAACATATTTTATCAATTTTGTTTTTATTTGCTTATTTATTCAATTCATATTTAATAGTGATAAATATAGACCTATTATAGTATTAGATAGATAATGACGAATCTTTGCTAAAACAAATGTATGCATATAAAATATTTAAGTATACACATCTATAATACAAACACATACACATATACCCAGAGTGTACTGAAAGTGTCAGATTTGAGGAATTTCCAATGGAATGTGTAGCCTTTTATTCATATAATTTTAACGTCTATTAATGTGGACACTAGATGTCTTTCTTTCCTTTTTGAATTATTTCTTTTGACTTGTTGCTATTAAAAATGGAAAATATTACATTGGATAAGAATGGAGAAAGAAATGGCTATAGATGTCATTTTGTACAATCTAGGTAATATTACACAGTTGTGCTCATTAAATGATCCTGACTGGATATTACATCAGGGTATTCTGTTGTGTTCAAATGACTTATTCTTCTTCCAAAATTTGACTCACAACATGCATAGCTGCTGCCTTACAGACATTCTTTTTTTTTTTTATTGAGAAAAGGAAAAAAAAAGTTTCTGCCTCCTCCCAGCCTCTCATTTCCCTCCCCCTCCCCCCACTCCTCTCTCCCTCCGTCTCCAGTCCAAAGAGCAGTCAGGGTTCCCTGCCCTGTGGAAAGTTCAAGGTCCTCCCCCCCTCCGTCCATGTCTAGGAAGGTGAACATCCAAACTGGCTAGGCTCCCACCAAGACATTCTTTTTCTTTAGTTTTCTAAAGTTATTTGAGATCTAGAAAGGAATGTCAGAATACACACAAATTTATGCAAGCACTTTAAGCTAGGCGAAAGAAGATATGTATATCAGAAATAATTATAATTAGGATTCTGAGGATTGCAACCTCTACAAATTTCCTTATTGCCACCAGATACTTTAAAATATCATATTAGAAATGAATTAAGGAGAACTAAAATATATTAGATATATTTTATCATTGAATTTTATGAAGGATTTGCTTTTGTATGACACAGGTTCTATATGTTTTCATCATGAAATTCCAATTGAACTTTGTCTCACTTTATCTTCCCCATTTGCTGCAATAAAAGAGACTAGGAAAAGCAACTTAAAGTATAAAGGTTTCCTTCGGACTCCCTATTCCATGACAGAGGGGTCGTGGCATTAGAAACTTGAAGTGTTTTGCCAGCACCCAGAAGAGATCAAGAAAGCATGGATGATAACAATCATTTATTTTTGCACTTTTGTACAGTCCAGGATCCCTACCCCAAAAACAATGCTACACACCCACCTTAGGCTGATCTGTCTAACTCAGTTAACTTAAGCCAGTTATCTCTAAAAGTCTTGTACAGAGGCCAATATAAAAGATAATTGTAGATTTTTGTCAAGTTGGTAACTAACACTAATCATCACAGTTATTTTTCTTGAAATTATGTGATAAATCTCTAGTTTAAAAAAAATCTCAGTCGTTAGCTTTTTTTTTAGAAACCATGACTTTAATTATAAGTATAGATCTATATGAATAAAATATTAGGTGGTAAATAATAATGGCATTGTTTATAGTGCTGATTCTATTGTTTTCTTCTGGCTTTTCAGACTGTATGTGTGTGTTTTGTCTGCATGTGTGCATGTGCACCACATGCATGCCTGGCATCTGCTAAAGTCAGAAGAAGGAGTTATATAGCCTGAAAATGTGTTTAATGAATGGGTGGAGATCTCTGTGCATGGATATTGGGAACCGAACCCTACTGTTTGTTTTTTTTTTTTTTTTTTCGAGACAGGGTTTCTCTGTAGCTTTTGGTGCCTGTTCCGGAACTAGCTCTTGTAGGCTGGTCTTGAACTCCCAGAGATCCGCCTGCCTCTGCCTCCCGAGTGCTGGGATTAAAGGCGTGCGCCACCACTGCCGGGCGTGCTTTAGCTCTTGAGAAGCCTACATCCATGTCTGGATGTGTACTGTCCTTTTCGTGTGTGTGTGTGTGTGTGTGTGTGTGTGTGTGTGTTGTATGAGTGTGTGTGTGGTGTGTATGAGATCTGGATGTGTGGTGCGTGTGTGGTCAATCTGTTCTTAATCATAGAGACCTAGTCCCAATACTGATGTTGTCTTTAAATATATAGATCATCTAGAGAAATCAAATAGTTTTAAGTTATTGATAAATTCTGTTTTAAATTCTAAAAAGAAAAATAAATAATCTTGTTTCACTCCTAATTTCATTGAAAATATTTTGAGTTCTTTTTTTGTTTTCCCAATTTGTTTTTGATTGTATATACCCTTTATATGCTGATGCCTGTAATTTCTACTCATAGTTACTTCACAATTTTAATATTCAAAAATTATGGACTTTGAAAAAGACCTTTAATGTTTATATTGTGGTGATCATGTAATTTCTATTCTTCAGTGAATTTTTATGAAACATTACATTTTTTGTTTTTATTTTTATAAGTTGGACTATTCTTACATTCCTGGAACATAGTCAAGTTGACCTGATGAATACTTTTAAGCAAAGTAAAAGAATAAAAACATCAGTATCAAAATAACATTATCTTCCTCTATAAAAAGAATAATCATGTTGAGAAAGAAATTAAGAAACAATCTCTAATTTAAGGCCTTTGGTTTCTGCTACATCGTTGATACAGGGCCCTCAACAGAACTTTGATTGGATATCCTGTTGTTATCCTGTGTCTTAGAAATTCTGTAACTTTGGATCTGAAGGTCCTGCCCAGTCATATGCTCAACCATTTCATAGATGGGGTGAGCCAACTCAAAACCCTTGTTCTGGGCCTATGTAATTGAAGGTATGGTCAGCTTGTCAGCTCTTCCTCATCCTCAATATCAGGGTGAGCTCTCCAGCACCCCCTACTTCCTGGCCTATCTCAAATATTAATATTTAATCTATATTTTGATTAAAATAAAAGAAACAATCACATGCACAAAATGTTATCTTGTTCCAAATCTGATATAAAAAGTAAATCAACTACACAATAAACAATTCAATTTTGAAAAAAAATAAAAACGTAAAAAATATTGCAGATAAGTAAAAGAACTCTCAGAGCCATATATTACCAAAATTAATATAAAATCATTATATTATATTATATACAGAAATCAAAATATTCAACTCAATACCCAGCTATTTTCAAAGAAAATATTCAAAAAATAGGAAAACAATCCCAAACAATCATAATGAAAAACCTAAGACCCAGAAGTAAATCTAAGTCATTCTTTGTAGACAGATTAACTAAAAACTATCACCACACCAGTTTCCCAGAAGTCTTATAGTGTTATAATAACAGAAGCATCAAAATACTGGGACAGTAAGCAGTAGCTATGTCACAGTAATAAAATATAAAACACATAAATAAGCTTATACAGTTTGAGCCATTTTTTTTTCAAAGAGAAATTGCAGTCTTTTTGACAGGTGATGCTTAGATATCCACACATATATAGGTGGAGTTAGACCATGATTCACTCTTAAAAATATCCCTGAAAGCTGTGCCAAATATCCTACTGTCAGACCCTAAATTTAGGAACTACTAATAGGAAAAGTTAGAAAGAAATTCAAGATATAGATGTGTGAAAATCTTTCTGCAAGTATTTTCAAAAGCCTAGAAATAAAGCAAAGGATAAGCAAATTAGACGGCATGTAGTTAAAGAACATTGAGACAGGAAAAGAAACATTCAACCAATTGGTGGAATAAAAGAAAAATAGGTGAAAATCTTTAACCATATGTCTGGTCCTGGGATAGTGTTTCAAATATATAAAGAACTGAAAATCTAAATATAAATGTAACAATTCAATTAGTTAGTCAGCTAATAAGTGGATATGTAGCTCTTAAAGATTAAATAAAACTATCCAATAAACACACAAAAATGTTCAATATCCTTTTCCACTAGAAAATAAAGATTAAAATGATACTGTGATTCCATTGCACACCAGTCAGAATGTCCATCGTTAAGAAATGAAATAAATGCTCATGAGGATGCAGGTGAAAGTGAAGAATGATATTCCTTTATTGTGTATGTAAGTTAGTCCAATCATTATAAAATTCAGTCTACATGCTCCTCAGGAAACTGAAAACACAACTTCCATTAGACTCAGCTGTATCTCCTTCAGGTATATACACAAAGGACTCTAAATTAAGCTGTAACATAGATATTTACACATCTATTTATTTCAGCACTATATAATTATAGTCTAGGTATGAATTGGTTTTAGCATTACTTAACAGATGAGTGAATAAAGAATCTGGAACTTATATATACAGTAAAACATCCATCCATAAAGGAGATCAAAGTTATGACAATTCCAGAAAAATAAATGCAACTAGATATTACATTGATTGAAATAAATCTAATCCTTAAGATGAGAATCACAGATTTTTCTATCATTTCTGGATCCTAGATAGTATAGTGATAAAAAAATTACATATTGAAATCATAAGACATGAAAGTCAAATTAGGACTGACAAACAGAAGGGAAACATCCAGAGAAAGAAGAAAACATCTTTGGAGAGTAAACAATCTTTATAGCCTAGAGGATTCTTTAGAGCTTTTCAAAATTTACAGTTAGAAAGGATTTGATAAAGGCAGCCCAAGACATGGTATAAATACAGGTATTTAGATCAAAATGTTACCCTCATTATAAAGGATGCTAAATAACTAAGGACCCGGGTATAGAGAATGCTCCAAACACTTCAGCAGAATGGCAGAGCACAAAATTAACTTGTGAAGAACAATAGTCAATCTATACATTAATGCCACATATGCTGAAGAGATCATGGAAATATTTCCATCCACATTAGCCTCAGAATCAAAATGTAGGATTAAACCTAGCCAAGGAGGTAAGATATTTTTTTACAATGAAAAATTTGAATATCTGAAGAAAGAAGTCAAAGTAGATACTGGGTGATAAGACCTCTCATGTTCATTTATTGACATTAATAGTGCCAAAATGAGCATCCTATGAAAAACAATTTACATATTCCAAGAACTCCAAAGCAAAACACCCATTACATTCTTCACAGAAATAGAAATAGAAAATAATTCAAATTAATATGAATTAGTGACAGACCCTGGGTAGCCAATGAATTCCTAGGCAAAAAGAATTCTGGAGGGAATGGGAGGTGTGAAAATCTTGGGTGAAAATGTATTATTGACAAGAGCTGCAATGTCCCACACCAATGGAAATTGGCAAAGCCTTATTCTGACTATCCACAGGTAGGGGTTAGCTTTCCAAAAAGATATAGGGCAGGAGGACAGAAAATGACTTTCAGGACAGGTCTCTACTCACAATGGAATTAAACAATGATACATGGGAACTCATGCTATTCTGAGTTTCATCTGTCATATAAAAATTTCTGTGTAATAATGAAGACAATTACTCAAGTGAAAATAAATTCCAAAGAGTTCAAAAGAATTGACGTTTATATACCTAATAGAGGCCTCCTATACTGAATGTACAAAAGTCTCAAAAAAGCAAGAATTGTGAAAACAAACATTTTTTTAAAAAAAACAATGGCCTATTGCTCTTAACAGAAACTACTCAAATAAAGTAACAAACAAAAATGACTAATAAAGATCTAAAATAGTGCTCAACAATATTAGCAAGTAGGAAAAAGCAAATTAAAATTGTCAGAAGTTTCATTTTACCTCAGTCAGAACATTTTATACTAAGAAAACCATTGACAACAAATGCTGGCAAAGATTCGGGGAAAGAGCATCCCTTAGTTGATAGGACTGAAAACCCATGCTTTCTGAATATGCTTAAAAAGTCATCAACGTGATAAAAATGGATCTGCTATATGACCCAAGAACACCACTACTTGGCATATACCAAAACGCTTCAATATGCAACCACAGAGAAGCTTGCTTGGTCATGTTCATTGTTGCTCAATATTTTTAAGAAAAAAAATGGATGTGTAAACAGGCTTGTAGTCCAGAAATGGTTAAATGTATACTGAAAATATTTTACTTACTTACAAAACTATGCAGCTGTAAAACAATGGAAATCCTAAAATTTACAGGCTAGTGTACGCTATTGAAATTTTACCATTATTATTCTTGTGAATTTATTTGGAAGGTCAGACAAAATATGGCCAATAGGGTGTCAAAGAAACATTGCCTTCAAAAATACTTCTTCCGTCTAATTACATCTCGAAGAATAAACCAATCACATTCAGAAACACTTTGTTTTAATTTCCTAGGCTACAAAAACCACCAGAGCATGTGTTTAGTAATATAAACAATAATACATTACAACATTGAAGTTGGCAAAGAATGCCAGTGAAAGAATTATATAAGCTGTATGATTATCTGATGCTGCATACAATAATTTATAATGTATTCCCTCTAATTTAGAATAGTAGATAAACAAAAATTTCAAAGCAATGAATCAGTAAAAAAAAAAAATCCAACAGTTTTATCACAGAACTAGCAGTGAATTGACTACTGACAGGATAGATAAATTTTGTATTTGCATTTCGTGATTCTACACTAATATCATTAGAGTATATTTATCTGTTTTTTTTTTATAGAGATCAAGTTCTATCTTTATTATTTCTGTTATTGCAGTTTATTGATTTTAGAATTACAAACATATGGAAAGTTGATGGCAGGGGTTTCGAGACAGGGTTTCTCTGTAGCTTTGGTTCCTGTCCTGGAACTAGCTCTTGTAGACCAGGCTGGCCTGAAATTCACAGGGATCCTCCTGCCTCTGCCTCCCGAGTGCTGGGTTTAAAGGTGTGCGCCACCAGCACCCGTCTTTTCTTTATCCCTATCTTCCTTTCTCTTGATATCATCCACTGACTACTCCTCTTTGCCCCCTCCTTTTATTAGTTTGTTTAGTATGGGTCTTAGATTCCATTATTTCTGACACAATGTTCCTTGAAAATTTTATTGTCCTTCTAATAATAAATAGTAAGTTTTTTTTTTAATTTTAATTAAAATTTTTATATTTTTAAAAATTATAAAAAAGAAGAATATGGTATGTTGTGTCACATACTACTTATTGCTTCTGGCTTTGACATTTTATCATAGTATATGAGTGAGGAAAAGCCAGCAAGAATAAGAAAATGTTTTCCCCAATAATCTCTGTTCTATTTTTCTAATTTTTTAATACTTTAGGTAAGCTGTGTTCCTTCATGTTTTGACATTCATTTTTGTTTCTCTTTCATTTAAAAGGACATTGAAATCTTACATTTATCATGGAACAATTATAAATCTAGAAAACTAGTAGAAAAATAAGCCCTAGAATTTTTATATAAAATCTGTAAAGGGTACCTCAATGTCTATTTCAAAACTGATTTGATGCATACAGAAAAGGTCAAACTAAAAATAACTAAACTGAGTCAGGTGTAAGTTGTAAGTATACTAACATATGCCCCATTTAATAACCGACTCTAAATAGGCAGTAAAATTTAAGTAGTTTCACGAATGCTGGTTCCTACAGCAAAGGGTTATGAACTACCTGCTGGCTTGCTCCTTACAAGGTCACGCAGTTATGAGTCAGTGGCATCCTAACATAGAAAGTGAATGACTGACATGAGTAGGCTTGTGGGAAGAAACTGCTGCAGCAGGGTACCACATTCAGAATGACATGATGTCCTGAAACAGAAGCAACTGTGATCCCATCTGTTTACTGATCCCTAACTGCTCAAGTTAAAACTTCCATATACAAGAACATATTTCCTGAGCGATATAATTTTTATATTCATAAACACTCAAATGCCATAAGTGTGAAGTATTTTCAGAGTCTTCTTACATATTTTGGTTAGCTATTTCTATAAGATTTCATTAAATATCTCTGACACATTGAGCAACAATCAAGTTTTGCATTGCAAGTGAGACTATGGATTGGCTAATCAGTTTTATCCAAAAGCAAAAATATGATAATGTCCAGAAAGATTTGTTTTAAAAGCTTCGGTGTGATAGGGATCAAAAGGAAATATAATTTATGCTTGTTAAAATTCATAAAATCAAAGCTAGCCCTGAGCACAAATTCTCTGATAAAAGCTAATGTTGTTAACGTGAAATACTTTTTAATGATCTGTAAGTATACTTTTTCAAATCTGTGCTTTTATCATATTTTCCTGTCATTTGAAACCCAGAAAAAAAATAGGTTCCTTGTTCTCACAGTCTCTCATGTCTCTCTGTATTCTTTTATTTTCTTTTAGCATAATTTCCCAAATACAGCCTCTAAGAAAGAATTAATCAATATTAACACAGAAGTACCATACCATATAAAATGCAACACACGAACACACATGGTCAGATATATACTTACATGTTCAGTATTCAGTATTTGGGGTATCTGTTTAAAATAGCTTTTCCTGCTTCACGACTGTTATTGGTGTAATGTTATAATATTATATTATTGGCATAAGATGTATGTGTGTTTTACCATGCAATTATTTTATTAAAATTGAGTTTCAATACCTCTAACATAGGTTCATTGAGAATTTGGAAAATCATCGTAGTCTAAAAATACATTATCAATCATTGTATTAGCTTTTCATGATTGCCCTCAGTAGGGTTCAGTGCTGAACCAGAAGTCTACAGCAATGCATACTTCTAATTTATAATTTTTGATTATTTGTATTTGTCATTAGCTAGTGCTATATACTTCATGTGTTTTAACTAATTCCAAATCACTTAGTGCTCCTAGTTTGTATTTGGCACCAAACTGTCTAGTGAGAAAAAGTCAGCTCTCATGGAATGAGACTACAGTTAGAAATTGAGAAAATATCCTGAAAACTATAATTAAATGATTTGTTTTATGAGGGATTCTGAGGTCATTATATCACAACAATAGAAAAGTGACAAAGACAGAAGTTGATATCAAGGACAATATCAAGGTATTGATATAACAATCCTGTTGATGTGGTTTTATGGAAGACTTTGGAATCTTGGATTGCAAAAGTGGTTGGATGATTTAAGCCAGGGCTTAATAGCATTCCTGGTAGGAGCATTCAAGGCAGTGATGGGAGCAATTTGAATATCGACACTCAGATCAAGAAAGACGTTTCAGAGGGGAAGAATATTAATAAGTGGACTAGAGACTATTCTTGTGATATTTTGGCAAACAGTATAGCTGCTTTTTTTCTAGGTCCTAACATTCTGCCTTAGGCTAAATTGAAGACTTTGTGGTTAATACATTGACAGAAAAGATTTCAAGACTGCTTGGTATTGACTCTGTGGATATCAGTAATTTTATGCAGCTCTATAATGAAAAGAATCGAGGTGGACAAAGAGAAATGCAAAATGTACAGTGTGAAGAGTACCAGGAAGTAAAGTGGAGCTAAGTCCAGTGGTGTGGGAGAATTGTCTGTAATCTGTTAATCATGTTATAAATAAATGTTGATTGGCCAGGCAGGAAATAGAGATGTGAAAACCAGACAGGAAGTAAAAATGATGTAATGAGAACAGTAGAATTCTGGGAAGGGGGAAGTTGATTCCTCCCACTCTTGCCCAGATGACCAAAGCATCAGGATGTAATCTGCTCCACTAAAAAAGGTACATAGATGGCTAACATATGGCTAACATAGATCAGAAAAATGGGTTAATCAAGATGTGAGAGTTAGCCAGTGAGAGGCTAGAACAAATGGGCCAATCAGCCTTATAACTTATGAGATCTATGTGTGATTTTCTTTGGGGCTAAACAGCTGGGGGTACCGGGTGGAACAAAAAACACAACAAACAAACAGGACCCTCCTCCATGTTACAGTCCAGTGCTCAAGAATTTAAGAATGCTTGTACCTAGATGGACTAAAGGGAGTTTTGACCTCAGAAAAAGACCTCAACTAGTAAGCTCGCAAGTTGTGAAAAGGGATTAACTAAAGAGAAAGTCAAGCAGTGGAAAAAAAAAAAAACATCATCAACAACCACAACAACAAAAACTGACATAGATGTAATTGAAGTAGCAGGTAGTTTACAGTCCCAGCAAGTAGCAGAACTTGTCAACTTCTGTCTTATGGTTCTGTATTTAATGAAAGGTTATAAGAAAGGGGCTGTAGAATCTCCCTGTGTGACCAAAGAGAGCCTCTGAGACCAGGCATGTGTCAGGGGTGTCCTTGCCTAGTGTCCCATAGAGGTCATTGTATGAAGCTGTGTTGGTAAAGCATGTTGGAGATCCCCAGACATTGGGGATGCCAGAGATACGTGCCATGTCAAACAGCATTAAGGATGTTGAACCAGCCCGAGAGAGAAAAGTGTGATGCTGGTAAAAAGATGAAAGGACTTAAAAATCTGGAGGGCTTTAACAACAGACATAGAAAGAAAACAAATTTGAGTTTTCCGTGATAGCTTGGTTCAATATTTCCTAACTGTGCTCATATTCTTTTCTTTTATAATGGTAATGCAATTCTCTTCCATTGCATATTGGAAGTATGGAGTTTTCTTTTTCTTTTTCTTTTTACAGATTTTTGTATTTTTAAAATGTGTAAACTTTTAGGAAGTGGCACTATTGGGAGGTGTGGCTTTGTTGGAAGAGGTATGGCCTTGTTGGAGGAAGTGTGTGGGGAAGGCTTTGGGGTTTTCTATATACTCAAGCCGTGCCCAGTGCCTTGGACCACTTCCTATTGCCTGAGAGTCAGGATGTAGGACTCTCAGCTCTAAGAAGTCCAGATGGAACTTTGAGGTTGAAGTCAGCCAGATCTATGGTGCAAGTTTCAGGATAGCCAAGCTTAGGAAGTGAAGGAAATTATCAAAAACACAAAGCTGGTAAAAAGGTAATTGAACCAGGGGACCACGCTCCAGCCCCAACAAGCAGTAGAAGTTGGATGGTTTGTCTCAATGGTTCGGGCTTTAAAATCAAGTATGGAAGAAAGAAGTTATGGAATATTCCTGCACAACAATGAAAAGCTGCTGATGCCAGAAATGTGTCAGGGGTATGCCTGACTGGAAGATTAGAGAAATCATTATGAAAAGCTGTGAAGTTAAAGCCCAGAATACCTTAGAGACCCCAAGATGCTGAAGATGACAGAGCAGTACCTGCCAAGGAAAGCCGCTAACAGAGAATTGAACCAGTCCAACGTAAAGAAATATGTTGCAATCAGAACACCCGAAAATAGTTGGAGATCTGAAAAACATTTTGACATCAGACAGCAAGATGCAGAGTTTAGAGTTGCCCAGATGGTTTCCAAACTTGCTGTGGCCCAGTATTTCTTCACTATACTTCTTTCACTATATTAGGAAAGGTGATATGTAATCTGTGTCATTATTTGTTGGAAGTATGTGATATGATTTTTTTTTAATTTGATTTTATAGGGGACTTCAGTTAAGAGAGTGCATGTATCTCCAAGGAGACTTAGAACTTTGGATTTTAAAACATTGTTGAGACTGTGATAGACTATGGGGACATTTGAAGTAGAACTAAATGCATTTTGCCTTGTGTTATAATGACAGGCTTATGGGGGCCAGGGAGTGGCTAGGTCCATTATCATCATGGTGGGAAGCAAGGTGGCATGAAGGCAGACATGGTCCTGAAGGGGTAGCTGAGATTATTTCTATATCTGAATTGGCAGGCAACAAGGGGAGAGAGAGAGAGAGAGAGAGAGAGAGAGAGAGAGAGAGAGAGAGAGAGAGAGAGAGAGAGAGAGAGAGAGATATGTTGGGCCTGGTTTGAACATCTGAAACCTCAAAGACCACTTCTAATGATGTACTCTCTCTAACACAGCTATACCTACTCTAAAACACAACACCTCCCAGCAGTGCAACCATCCATGAGCAGAAGGGGATCATTTTGATTCAAACTAATATGGAGGCTTTTGGAGTTGAATTGAATGCATTTTGTATTATGATATAGCTACAAGACAATGAAAGGCAGGGAGTGGAATGGGGTGGTCTAAATAAAAAGGGCACCCATGTGACCATATATTTGAATGATTAGTCATTAGTGCTTCTCTTTGAAAGGATTAGAAGTAAAGATGTATGGCCTTGTTGAAGGACGTGTGTTCCTGGGTGTAGGCTTTGAAGTTTCAAAACTTCTAAAACCAGATTCTCTCCCTCTGTCTGTGCATGAGAATGTAGCTTGCAGTTCTTGCTACAGTGTTATGTTATACCCATGATAATTGACTAAGCACTTGAAACTGTATGCAGGCTCCTAACTAAATGCTTTCTTTTATAAATGGTACATTGGTCATGGTGTCTTTTCATAGCAATAGAAAAGTGACTCCCAGACACTAGAAATATTCCATACAGATGTGTATCAAATTTTAAGGAATTCGCATTCCATTTCCAGGAATTAAAACTACAGTGAGAAGGTTAATTGTGATAATCTATGGTCTTTCTAACTTTGAAACTCAGGTTTGGCAATACTACATTCAACAACATTAAGAATTAAGTGAAAAATATTAAAAGAAAGCAATTGTTGTGAAGCTAGAGTGACAAGGTGAAAAGATTTTGTGAAACTATTAAGGCCACCATGCAAATATAGTCTGTGAAAAGATTGTGGAACACAGTGAAGAACTTAATATAGTAATTTGAAATTGGGTCCATGGCAGATAATACCTGTTCAGGAGTTCCTTGACGAAAAGCCACCTTCTGAGAAGAAAGCAGTTTCTTCTTAGCATGAATGTTACAGATAAGCCAGAAATAGGATGATGGAGCAAAGAAACTCAACATTTCCCCATTTTCCAAAAGATAAATGTAAACAGAAATTTGTGACTACAGCCACACATAGGTTATGGTAAAATACTATTGAAATTCAAAAGAAGATAGTTATTGACAATATTGTATTGTAAGCAAAATTGAAATAGTAAGAGAAACAAAGAACAAACAACCAATGCTATGCTGTTAAAATAATCCTAGTGGGGATTTCATTGTAAGGCAAATAAATGTAGGTGAGCTCCGTAATCTCAGAATCAAGGGCATTCTAAAAGTATAATTAAAGACAGCTCAGAAACACAGGTGTTAGGAGTTCTGTAAACTTATAAAATGATGAAGAAAGATATCGAGTTGTGTATATGTGCTATAGCATTCATATTCACCATTCGAAATCAACACTGATATTTACCAACATGCATTTGGAACCTAATTAGAAACAATATAAAACAATAATAAAATAAATATGGACTTACCAAAATCTGATATGCCAATGTAAAGAATGCATCTGGTCTCTTTTCTGGCTACGGGATTTGGTTGCTGTTCCCTGTTCCAGCAGAGGCTTGTGATCTGTGAATCTACCCCTAAATAAATAATCCTCTATTATTCTCAATTCTGAGTTAGTGTGGGATTTCTTTTAACCACCTTTCTTTAACCAAAAAAAAAAAATTGAAAAACAATATACTATGCATCACCATTTTCTTTTCTAATCATACTTTAGTGAATAACATTGGCATCTGATTTTATTATTTCACTTAAATAACCTCAGTTTTTGTCAATTTAATGCAACGCGGGGCAACCAGGAAGAAGCACTCTCAATTGAGGAAGTATGTCAATGGGATTGACCCATGAAAATGTGCGTTGCAGAATTTCCTTGGTTTGGGAAGGTCCAGCCCATGGTAGGTGATGCTGAATAAGTTACTGAAAGAAAGCAAGTAAGCACCTTTCTTCTATAGTCTCACTTCAGTTACTGTATCTAGGTTGTTTATCGAGTTCATGACTTGACTTCCCTGATGGTGGACTATAACCTATAAGATAAAATAAACCCTTTCTCAAGTTCGTTTTGATCAGACTGTTTATCATAGCTACAGAAATCAAACTGGGGCAGTTGTACAAACCAATTTTTCTTTTCCTTTATCTGACATTAATTTGTATGCATGCCATTATTAAATAAGTTTCATTTGCTTCCACTTTAATAAATAATTTATGCATAATATTGCTGTGAATAAGAAATGCTTAAAGACATTCCTAGCATAAATTCTATCATTTGTTAAGTAAACAATATATATGGAAAAGTGGATGCTGCCTTTAGCCTGTATTGCCTAACAGAATTGTAATATGAGCTGCATATAAAAATTCAAATATCCTTGAATCAACATTAAATAAAGAAAAGGGAATTTAGTGCCAGTTATGTTTCTATTGCTGAAATAAGTGATAAGGCAACAAGAAATGTGGAGAGAAGATGGGTTAATTGGCCCACTTGTTTTGACCACAGTCCATTACTGAAGTATACCTATGCAGGAACACAGAAACCCGGGGAAAGGAACTAAGTCCATTACTGAAGTATACCTATGCAGGAACACAGAAACCCGGGGAAAGGAACTAAAGCTAAGTCATGAAGGATTGCTGCTTATTGGCTTATTATCCTGGTCTCACTCAGTGTGCTTTCATATACAATTCAGTACCACCTGTCATTTGTGACATCAAAGCCTTGAGAAGGTCCTCCTATATCAAACATCAATTCTATAGACTGGCTATTATGCCAATCTGATGCAGGTATTTTCTTAACTGCAATCTTTTTCAGCAATAGTCTTGCTTGTGTCAAGGTAACAGAAACAAAACAAATACGAAAAATAACAAACTAATCAACACAAAAAAGACATTTTATAAAAATTTTAATTATCCTCATTTATATAATGTTTATCTAACAAATAAAAACTTATGAATTAGTTTTTTTAATATTTTTGTGATGGTAGATGGATCATACTCTTAAAACAAATTCCAACTTGAACATGACAGATTTTTTTTGAAAAACATTGCTTCATTGCTCAGATTTTATATTACTAGCAATTAAAAATGGATTAATAATGCTGAATATAGTCTACAAATATTTAAAAGGTTTCTAGTGTTTAAACTGGAGGAATAACTTTTTATTCCAAATGTAATGTTAGCTAAATTAAATAAATATCAGCTCATAGGTTCATTAGTCAGACATGTCTAACTGGACAGTACAGATCAATGCCACAAGTTTCACAATGGAATTTTAACATTTGTAGCTTATTTACTTAATTAAGATAATGATTATTTTAATGATTGGTAAATATGTTACAACTTGACTTGGGAACGTATGCAATATAATCAGTGTTGGTAATGGTATTTAAAATAAACATTGTTAGAAAGACTATGAATGTTATTTATAACAGTTCCTTCAAAAAAGGCATAGTTTCTTATCCAAGTTTTAATGTTTCCACTACTTACCAAACATTTTTAATATGTAGGCGGTCGGTAAATTAGAGACAGATAGTAGAGAGATAATATTTGTAAATCTTAGGTATGTGTTAAAATATTGGTGCATATATATATATACACATACATTAAAAATACTTATTAAATACTATAGAATTACAGACACAATATGATAACCATTACTGCCTAATATTTGACATACATTGAAATATGGCTTGTCTGAGCTGAGATGTACAATATATATTGAAGTTAAATAGACTTTAAAGTAACATTACTTGGTTGTATGTTGGATCATTAATATGGTACAATATGGCTTGGTAAAAATATAATTATTTTTTCCTGCTTTACTTTCTATCTTGTAACAACTGAGAAACATAAGTTTATTAATAGATCACATTGGATTTATGAGGATAGCATTGTTCAAGTTTTCAATTACTTTTCTAATGTCACTGTGTATGTGTTCTTTTTGACATATTCAACTATGCTTATTGTATACATGGATGATACATTATTTCATCCTGTAAAGAAGAAAGATAAACATTTTATGAATCCTAACATTAATTATAGATTCTGCCAAATGTAATGCAGAGTACTTGGCTAGAGGTCCACAGGCTTGATTTCTTTTAAGTTCTTTTTTCTTTTATATTTTTCGCTATTGACTTAGTTACTGTGCTACTGCTATGAAGAGACACTGTGAATAAAATAACGTATCAAACAAAATATTTAATTAGGAGCTTGCTCACAAACTTCAGAGTGAGTTTGTAATCATCATGACGGGGAATATGCCAGGCAGACATGGAGCAAGCCAAGTAGCTTTAGAACTACACCTCGACACGCAGGCATTAGGCAGAAGGAAAGGGAGGAATACTCCTTTCTAAACATCCAAGTCACCCTCTCCAGGGACAGATCTCCTTGAACAAGGCTCTACTTTCCAATCCTGCCCAAACAGTTTCTCCAACTAGGACCCAAGCATTCAAACATATATTGCTTATGGGAGCATTAACAGCCAAACCACAAAAGCTACTTCTCATTTTATCTGTGAGAAGGGCAGAGGATATTGGCTGTGACAGCATTTTCCAAAAGAGAAAGCCAAAAAAAAAAAAACAAACAAACAAAAAAACTGTTGACAATAATTCAAGGAATTTATATCGCCGTGACAAGTATCTCATTAGAGTATCAAAACTGTAGTATTTTAGCACACAATACTAAATAATCCCAGTTTAACGAGGGAGAATATAAAGGTGTTATATATTTTTCTGTACATATCACTAATATCACTATGTGCTAAGCATTGTCCAGTGGTGACAAATGATATAATTGGCTTCAAAGAGAGTACAGTTTGTTAGAAAGACAAAGTATAAGTTGAAATATTAAGGTTCTCATTAGCCATTTCCCTCAGAACCAGAAAAACTCAATTATAAGGGAGCTAGGAAGCAAGGAAGAACAGACCTGTGTGGCTTCCTTCAATAGAGGAGATCTGGAGAGGTACGGTTAGAGGACATGGATGTTTGGAATGGAATTTTAATTCCTGCAGGTGTATTTGTTATTTCAAGAATTCATTTTAGTGGTTGTTCTAGGGCTGATAATACGTATCTTATGCAAATATTCACAGTACTAAGTCCTGATTAAAACAATGTTTCTGGTTGTTGCTGAGTTTTCTCTTTCTATGATTGTTTTTTTAAAGTGTTTTGAGTACTTATATTCAAATTCTGAACTAGGTTTATGTACACATAATCTAATAAAGAGTTCAAGCTAATTATGATCACATACTTAAAATATTTCCATCTGAAGCAAACATCATTATGATTACAGCTATTGACAGAGAATAGTTTCAACCTTCAACCACTATGAAGTTTGCCCCATATTTCCCCCCCTTTTTTTTTTAATCTTCACAATCCTCTTATGACAGAGGTGATAAAAGTTTGATGGGAATTCACTCTAAAATGTGAAATGTGCAAGAATAGCATAGCTGTCTCATTTTTACATGATAGATAACAGAACTAAATCCTGAAATGCAAATCCTTATTAATATTTCTTTTTCTATTTTTACTTCTATATTTGTGAGTTCAATGTGTTTCTGTGTGTTTACATGTGTGTGTGTGCCCAAGTATACAAAAAACTTAAGAGAAACAAGTACATCAATTTAATTAATTTCTTAACATCATGCTTTTTCTTCTCTATATAGAGTTGTGTTGAACTATGAAAAGTAAACAGTTACCTCTTATTTTTATTAGGACTAAATAGACTCAAACTGAAAAATCAAGCTAAAGATATCAACAAATCTTTCTTATAAAAACTAAAACAAAGCATAAAAAGAGGAATAATCAGGAAGTCATCTAATGTCATTTGAAGTTTAAAAATCATATGTTCAACCTTAAATATAGTTATGGTTTCACAATTTGAATTTTATCTTCATCATTGGGTGAAAGCAAACACTTAACATCTTCTATTTAATGGTGATAAATATGTGTATTGAAAAATAATTATTTAATTACTAATATCAGTAATACTAAGGCAATTTTCCAGGGTCTTATTATATGTGCAGTATCAGTTGAAATGAGGGTGGGACTGAATAATAATTCCTTTCATTACTTCTTTGTAGAATGCTAAAGAAAAAAAAATGTGCAAGTGCTGATGAATCAATCATGTAGAGTATCATTATTCCACAGGTTAGGAAAGAAATCAATAATGTTGGTATTCTAGCCATTGGGGTACACAATAAGCAAAAATCACCTCCACTTGCATATAGCAGTTAGCTCATATTGCTCATAGTGTACTAGCTAATGGCAGTGATTTAGTCATGTAGAATTCATTTGAAAACAAATAAAATCAATGCTGACTGTTCTTACAAACAGCCTAAGAAAAGAGTGTTATTCACGTGCAATTTTGGCATAGCTGCTACTCATGTATAATATGGAACTATTTCCATTTTAAATCTTTGGACATTATGCTGCAAACTGTGCTCAATTACAGTGTGAGCTCTGACTAGTAATTTTCAATGGTCATATTAGAAAAAGACTGCGTGACTCCTGACCTCTTAGAGTCATGCTTGTTTACTTTCAACTTCTTCATCTTATAAGGTCACAATATATTTCATTTGTATCTTCCTTTCTGAGTGTTTTAATTAACAGTCTTGCATTATCTCATTAGATACACAGTCAAGCCAAGCCCATCAAAACACATTCCTGGATTTACCTTCATTTTCCAGCTTTGTGTATAAGATGTGGCTGCTTGAACTGAATTAACTACTTACGCATTTCAATGTGAACACAAAGGCAAAAACATGTCTTGGAATTTAAAGAATCAAAAATGTAGTTTTTTGACAGGACGTGGACATTTGTGGGAATCTAGTGTGATACCTTAAGTGTGTAGTTGAAGAAAACAAGGCCAGGACATATTAATTACCTCTCAAGTTATATCATAAAGTAATGGCAAATGAACTACTAGGGATTTGAACTAGGCTTTCAAAAAAAAGTTGCAAGCAAATACATTAATTGTCTATGCTACATAAAGGAAGGCTGTGGCCAATAACTTCACATTTGTCACTTATCACTCTGGTCTCAGCCCCCGCCCCCCTGTAAAATGACTGGTATAGGAGGTCCTTCTGTATCTGTGTTGCTTTCATTGGTTATTAAAGAAACTGCCTTGGCCTAGTTGATAGGGCAGATCTCAGGTAGGCAGGGAAGACAGAACAGAATTCTGGGAAGAAGGGCAGAGTGGCAGATGCCATGAATCTCTGGCCTAAGACGGACATAGGTTAGAATATTTCCCGGTAAGCCACGACCTCGTGGTGATATATAGATTATTAGAAATGAGTTAAATCAAGATGTGAGAGTTAGCCAACAAGAGGCTAGAGCTTATGGGCCAAGCAGTAATTTAATTCATAGAATTTCTGTGCGGTTATTTCAGGGGGTAAGCTAGCTGGGTGGTTGGATGCAGCCCGCTCCTCCTCAAAACAAATTACTGACTTGTTTCCTAAGGTTTCAATTTACTCTTGCATTCAGATCCACTTGAAATGTCATAAGCATTCTTCTGTTTAAAATGACATTTTTTTTTATTTTTTTGAGACAGAGTTTCTCTGTGTAGCTTTACAGCCTTGCAGCCTGTACTGAAACTCACTCTGTAGACCAGACTGGCCTCAAATTGAGAGATGTGCCTGACTCTGCCACTGCCTCCTAAATTATGGGATTAAAGACATGTGCCACCATCACCCAGTTTAACATGCTATTTTTCATACTTGTAAAAAAAAAAAAAACATCTTATTTAGCTTCTCTAAGAACCCGAATTATAGGCTCAATGTCCTTTAGAACCCAAAGAAAATCATATAGGCTTCCTCCTGAATATTAACCTTCATCAGGCGATGAAAGGAGACAGAGACAGAGACCCACAATGGAGCACCGGACTGAAATCTCAAGGTCCAAATCAGAAGCAGAAGGAGAGAGAGCACGAGCAAGGAACTCAGGACCGCGAGGGGTGCACCCATACACTGAGACAAGGGGTATGTTCTATCGGGAACTCACCAAGGCCAGCTGGCCTGGGTCTGAAAAAGCCCAGGTTAAAACCGGTCTTGCTGAACATAGTGGACAATGAGGACTACTGAGACCTCAAGAACAATGGCAATGGGTTTTTGATCCTACTGTACCTATTGGTTTCGTGGGAGCCTAGGCAGTTTCGTGGATGCTCACCTTACTAGACCTGGATGGAGGTGGGTGGCCCTTGGACTTCCCACAGGGCAGGGAACCCCGATTACTCTTTGGGCTGACGAGGGAGGGGGACTTGATTGGGGGAGGGGGAGGGAAAGGGGAGGCGGCGGTGGGGAAGAGACAGAAATCTTTAATAAATAAAAAAAAATTAAAAAAAAAAACTAATACTCCATGCATAGATGTTAACATTGAGTCATCTATCTTCAGCCTATAGGCCCACAATATCTAGAAGACGTTTTCATGAAGCAGGAAATTTGAAAGACTGTTTCACCTCTATTGGCAGTTTGACAGTCATTTTCTTCTGTGTCTTGCAGAATGTCTGGCAGACTCTTTCATGAAGCAGGAACGACAAAAGACTGTCTGTCCCACCTTCTTTTGGTAAGTCCAGTCATCATTTTTCTGTGGCTCACGCATGTCTTGATTTTATAGCATACCATCAAGCAGTCCAGGTAAGAGCAGTTTCTTGCCCAAATGACTAGCTTTGCCACATTGAAGGCAAATGCCATAATGAGTTTCTTCAATGTTCATCAACCTGTGTGAAATAATTGGTGCAGCCGGAAGTAGACATGTTTTACTCTTGAGAAAAGTCTAAGGTCCCAAAATTGTTTAAATGCCATATTTTGTAGGTCTTTGAAGTATTGAAGATTATCTAACTGAATTATATCTCTGTATATCTAGAAAACCTAGCTAACATGACTACAAATTTTACTATTATAAATGACTATTAATCTCTATTTCTTAATTATACATTACATTTTATAATGAGCTGTATAAAAACAATACCTTAAAAAGAGTAGAAATACACATATAACAAAATTAACCTAAAATCTGTATCAATTAACCAAAACCCATACCAACATAAAGTATTCATTTCTATCCTATTCTCCTTAGATTTTTGAAAAATGGCTGTAAACATAACCATTTATAACCATCCCTTTTTAAAATGAAAATAAAATTTATAAACAATATTTGGGTATTTGGGCATTGTTTTTTAGATTACTTCTTGCTAGTTGGGTTGCAGTTAATCAGGTCTTTCATGAGGTATTCTGTGTGGTTTGTCCATCTAAGCCAAAGGTCCAGAAGTTGTTGTCAACATCAGACCACATGACTCAGTGCTTCAGGAGATCGTCTATGAAAAAAAAAAAAACATTAGCTGATAAGGAATCCACAGATTTCTATCCTCTCTGTAAATAAAAAGCAGAACATCTATTCCAAAGCAACATGTTCTTAGACTTAAATTTTCAAGTCAATTACTATATATGTGTGTGTGTGTGTGTGTGTGTGTTTAGCTTAGCAACCCATGCAATGAAATATCTCTCTACAGTTACTTCATTCACAGTCAAAATATTCAAGGAAAACACAATAATATACCTAATCCAGACTCTTTGTGCATTTTCCATCTTTACATGGTATTTTTTACTCCTTTAATCTATTACCTTCTGTGCTCTTTTATATTATTTTTACTGTCTCTTTTAAGACTTCACTTTATTTTTTAAAACTATTCCTGTAACTGCCAAAACCCATTTTCCCATTTTCTTTTTTTTCATAAGCCTGTGTACAATTTTTAAACACATTATGACCCATCTAGAAGTTTATTTTGTTTGAATCTGTCTTTATTACATATCTGTAATCTGTATTTGATCACTGCTTTAACTGTTAAGCAGGCATGGCTAGGACCAGAGCGGCTGCTTTGCTGCTATGGTTTACCCAGTTCATCTTTCCAACACGGCAGAAATCCATTTACCATCAGTTTTGGGAGCCATGTTTACCACCCCAACTCTAGGAAACAGTGGACCCAGGTGACCACTAAGTACCTGGGAGCACATTGCCCACAAACCCCATTCAAGTGTCCACAGCAGACCCTGAACCCCCCACTACACACACACACATAAATGACTCAGAATCATCTGAGCCACCAGACTGAACAAGGAAGATATCTTTTAAAGTAACCATGCAGTTTTTGCTGCTAATGTTGAGTCAGAAAGCCTTCTTTTATAAGAGTTGTGCCTCTGCTCCCTGCCAGCAAACAGAATCTATCTGGAAATATGTGACCTCCAAGAAACTTCAGTTAACTCAACTCCCATTTTGTTGGTCGAGAAGCTCCTTTTGTTTTCGACATTATGTGCATATATGCTGCCTAACATTGGGTGCCATTATGTAAATGGATTGTGCTCTCATTTCCAGGCCATGCAGAACCAAATAATCACACACACACACAACTCTATTAATTACAACACTGATTGACCATCAGCTTAGGCATATTCCTAGCTGCTTTTATATCTTAAATTAATTCATTTCTATCATTGTATATTTTACCACGAGGCTCGTGGTTTGTTAACTCAAATCTTGTTCTTTGGACAGCTGCATGGTCTCTGCCTGACTCTACCCTCTTTCTCCCTGCATTCAGTTTAGTTTTCCTGCCTAGCTATGTTCTGCCCTGCCATAGGCCAAAGCACCTTCTTTATTAACCATTGGTAATAAAACATATTGAAAGCATACAGTGGGAAATCACACATCAAGAGTGGGTCATCCCCATATGATATCCTTCTTCAATATATTTATGTTGTCTCTCATGAACAGAGTAATTTCCCTGACTAAAATATCTCATTTTTACAGTTATATCAAACACAAAGAAGAAATTATTTGGTGACAAAAAAGGGGACAAAAGCGTTAGCCTAAATACACAGCAGCTTATGGGTTTAAAAAATGAAAATCTCAGGTACAAATTTTTGTTTTTTTAAGAGAATAAGTACTCATAAAGATGTTGTAATTTTAAACACACAATGACTTACTCAACAGTGACCTTACATGGTGCTGTTCAATGCCTGTCTCCAGGAGATCCCCATCAGATCTGTTACAACTGCTTTTGAAGACGACTTTTTGATCTCCCAAATGGACTTTTAAATACATTGGAGATAGAGATGAAAAAAAATTTCTGGTGATTCAGATATTTTTAAAATTCTGTAAATACTTAAAAACTACTTCTTTGATATATAGTAAAAGCAGCAAAGTTAATAACTTATAATTGTATAACACATAAAGGCATAAAATAATAAACAATCTTACATAATTAGCTTAGTGTCACAAAATTTAGAATAAGTAATAATAGAGGCTAAAATAGCTTTCTTTTATTTAGTTTTAGTGGTAGAAACACTATAAACTTGAAAGTTACTTATATAATCACCTGTCCGTTTATATATCTTTTTAATTTCCCTTTAATAGTTAATAAAATATTTATTGTGATCTGGTATAATGCATCAAAGTACTACATTTATATATAAGCTTAAGAAAGTCTTAAGAAGTTATATGATTAATCATAGTAATATTTTACAAAATTTTGTAAATTTTATCAGTCCTAAGATTCAAAAAAACATGTGGAAACAGCACAAAACTTTTGTTTTAAGGAGAAAATATTGCTTTCTTAATTACCAGATAAATATACAACTGATATGGTAATTTAAAATTAAATGTTATGTTCTAGTAACCATGTATCACTAGATGTTATTTTAGCTATCTCTTTTCCCTATCAAAAATGAGAGGCATTGCTGATATTAATATTAATTTGGAAAATTTTATTAGGGTCCTATAAAAAGCTGAAGATTATATGTACACTAGCTATACAAGGTAGTAGAACATCATTTAGTTGAATTTTAAAAATCTAAATAATTATAAAATTGCCCTGGAGACTATTATAAAGGAATAATTAAAATGCTGTGTGGGCAAGAAAACCAGGAGTAGGCTTGAAATCGTCTAGAAAAACTAATCAGAGAATTGAAGAGCAGTTTGGAAATTAAGTTGGAATTGATTAGGTACAGAAAAATCACAAATTCTTAATCAAGCACAGAAGTACAAAGCCTCAAGCTAAAAGCAGTACTTCAGTGCTCTTTAGATTCAGGGTAGTGCTATTTTATTTTAAAGAGATCTTAAATTATAAAGAACAGAGCTTTGTGGACAAATTTATTCACAGTTATAGAAATTATTCTCTAACCTGGAAAACTGAAATAAACTTACATGGAGAAGTTATTTGGTTCGGCATTAGACATGAGATGCTAAAGCTACACTGATTTTTTGAAAACCAAACCCCATGTGGTGAGACCAGTAATAACTATAATCTGATCTATAATTCGAGGCTGTGTGGCAAGAATGAGGAGCCAGGGAGTGCAATGTGTACTGTGGGTACGTACGATGGAGCTAAAAACAATAATAGCAGAGTTGCAGTTCTTTGTGTAGAACATTGTGTACATAAGAAAATCCTAAAATGTCAAGATATTCTTTGATTATTCAGCAAAATAATGATCCCCAATTGAAGAGAAATACATGTTTTTTTTTTTAAATAGGTTTCAGAATGTCTGAATAAATTTATTGTCATTATCTTTGGAAGTAACACAAGTCTGGGACCTGTAACCTGGATTCAGTCTAGTGAGAATGCAAAATCTCACAATTACTGGATCGACAACATCTTCAAAATTATCCTGCTAAAATGGAGTGGAATTTTTTCAGAGAACAAATTTCATTCCATGTTTTAAAATGGCATTTAAATTGATAAATTTATTTATAATTAATGGATCACATTATTGAAAAATGTCAAGAATATATGAATGCACATATATGAAGAGAGAGAGATGGAGAGAGGAGAAAGAGAAGGAGAGGAAAAGGGACAGAGACAGAGGTTGTAGAGAAGTCTGGTATACTGCAAAGAAAAAAATTGTTGGAAGAGAATGAAATATTGAAATACATACATTCTAACTTAATTTTACTGCTTCAGGTTTGATAAAGATTAGAGGTATTTACATTAACACATTCATCCCAATTCTTTCTCAGATGTTGAGTGCTAGAGAAAATTTTAGCATGCTAAGTAGAGACATGGAAAAACTTATGATGTCCATATCCAACTTATGTATCTAAAAACTATATGACTAAAATGAAATAGAGGATAGAATAAATTTATGAATAAAGTATAAGTTCATGTGAAGAGATAATAATATATCACACGAAAATGAATGAATACATTAATAAAACTTTTTTGAGCTATGGATCATTTCAAGAAACTTATTTGAATGTATTGTATAAGTAATTAATAGTCTAAGATTATGCCTCGTTAGTAGAAGAACATTAACTGTTTTTCTCTAGGTCTCAACATTTATTTTTTACTGCAATAAAAAACTTGTTATGGGTTTCTAATCAAGGATCAGCACTTAATTTCAGTAGTATCTCTTTGAAGAAGATGGTGATAAACACAGAGATCCACAATTGGTCAAAGTACAGGTCATTAGAGAGTAAAGAATATTTAGTCCTAAATAGAACTCAACTGAAAAAAGAAAAGCATAGAAAGGGAAGATAAGCATGATGTCCCTTCAATAGCAAAGCACGTATTGACAATTGAAAATTGCAAGAAGAGATAGTGTATTGTATCTAGTAGGTCAACTATGCTCTGGTGGATGGCCACATTCTCAGGAATATATAAGCAGTACTAATTGGATTTGAAATAGGTGTTTTCTTTCCTTTCCCTGTTTGTCTAAAACTTGCCTTGCTCTCTAATTAATTACCTTCTTTTATTTGATTATTATTTTCAAACACAAACAAACACACAGACACACACACACACACACACACACAAAACCTGCTTGATTTCATTCATTGTTGTTTTCAGGTATATAAGTTCAGATCTTATCACTTGGTATTGGTTAGTCATTTGGGTGCCCCTCTTCAAGGGAAGACTTTTTCTACTGCTCTCAGCATCATTTAATTGCTTGTAGTCAACTGTTTAGAATTGAGGCCCTGAAAGATTCTTTTATATTAGCATGTTTATTGGTGGTGTCATTGTTCAGAACCTGTTTAAGTCAATTATATTGTGGTGGTCTTTTCTAGGAGATACAATCTTACATCAGATTTTACAGTCATCTTGTTCTTATAATTCCTCTGCCCCATAGACTCCAGCAATGTTGCCTGAGTCTAAGTTACAGGAACTATATTATAGATGTGTGCATAGGTGCTGGGTTCTACCCCACGATCATTTTTTTCTCTTCAATTTGATCCTTTGTAGTGTTTTTTTTTTTAACAGAATATCATTGCCAATCATTTCCTTGACTTTTTGTCCGTTGCCATTTTATTATAACCTAGCTCTCTCAGCCATCCAGCTTCCCAAACCTAGCCATCCTGGTAGCATAGGGCATGGGTTTCCTTTCATAATTTGGGCCTTTAGTTAGACCAGTGACTCTCTACTGAGTGTATAAAAATGAGTATCATCCAGAGACATGCTCCCACATTGGCTGTCCAATTCTCAGTGTTTATTGCTCAACATATATATAAAATCAATGCTAAAAAGACTAAATATGTCATATGTGCATGTGTGAATGTGTATGTATGTATGTATTATGTATGTATGTATGAATTTAGGTAATCATGAATTTGGGAGGCAGAGTTGGGACAATGGAGTAGTTGGAGGAATAAAGAAAGGAATAGTGTAATAGAGATGGGGTTCTCATGTATGTACTTCACAAACAGGTGATGCAAATTTTCATAAGCTTCAGAGTTTGCAATACTTTGTCCTTTTACTTCACCTATTTTAATAATATGGATCACCTGTTTTTCTTTTTTTCATTTGATTATTGTTTGCAAGTTTTGTTAGTACTTTCAAAGAACTAACTTACATTGTTACATATAACTTTTGTTTTCATTATATTCTTCTCCTGCACAATCTGCCCCACTTCCTACTTCCTACCTTATTTTCCCACTCAGTTGCATTCTTAAAAAAAAAAAAAAAGAAAAAAATCAGAAAAAAAATTGCTTTAAGCAAATAAGCAGAAACAATCAGGTATTAATTGCAAACATTTTCTTTTTTAGAGGTGAAATTGGAGTATGCTATTATTTTGGTTGGGGGACTGTTGTCTGTCTTTAGGTTAGTATGGATAAAGGTTGGTCTATTTTGTTGATTTTCTGGAGGAACCAACTCTTTTTCTCATTGTTTGTATTGTTTTCTTTGTTTCTATTTTGTTGATTTCAACTTTCAACTTGATTATTTCCTGCTCTCTAGTCCTCCTGGGTGTGTCGGCTTCCTTTTGTTCTAGAGTTTTCAGGTGTTCTGTTCACTCGCTAGTGTGGGTTTTTTACAGATTCTTTATGAATTTAATGCTATGAATTTTCTCATAACACTACTTTCACTGTGTCCCAAAAATTTGGGTATGTTGTGTGGTCATTTTAGGACGTCTTTATCTTCTTCATGGCCCATTGAATATTCAAGTGAGCATTGTTTAATTTCTGTGTTTATGTGGGCTTTCTGAAATTATTATTTCTGAGAGGGTTCCATGAGGTACTGAGAAAGCATTTTCTTTTATGTTTGGATGGATTGTTTTATAGACGTCTGTTAATTCAATTTGAGTCATAATATCTGTTAGTTCCCTTATTTTTCTGTTAATTTTCTGTCTGATAGACTTGTCCAGTGGTGAGAGTGGGGTGTTGAAGTCTCTCACTACTAGTGTGTGGGCTTTAATATGTGATTTAAGCTTTGGCAGTGTTTCTTTTATATATGAACGTGCCTCGGTATTAGGGGCATGGATGTTCAGTATTGAAATTTTCTCTTAATGGAATTTTCCTATGACTAATATGAAATGTCTTTCTTTGTCTTTTTTGATTGATGTTAGTTTTGAGTCTATTTTGTTAGATATTAGGATAGCTACACCAGCTTGTTTCTTAGGTCCATTTGATTGGAAAAATTTCCCCCAACCTTTTACTCTGAGATGATGTTTACCTTTGAGGTTGAGGTGTGTTCCTTGTATGCAGGAGAAGGATGGATTCTGTTTTTTGTTGTTGTTGTTGTTTTTATCCAATCTGTCAACTTGTGTTTTTTTAAAGCTTAGTTGAGTCCATTTATATTAAAGCTTAGTAATGACCAGTGATTGCCAGGTTTTGTTATTTTAGTTTTTATGGTTGGTGATGTTATTGTGTGTGTTTTCCCTTCTTTGGGATTTGCTGTTATGAGATCATCTATTGTCTGTGTTTAAGTGGATGTAGTTAACTTCCTTAGGTTGTAATTTTTCTTCTAGTAATTTGTGTGAGCTAGGTTCATGGCTAGGCATTGATTAAATGTGGTTCTGTCGTGGAATATCTTGTTTTGTCCATCTACGGTAATTGAAAATTTTGTTGGGTATAATAGTCTGGACTGGCATCCATGGTCTTTTAATGTCTTGTAATGCTTGACCAGGACCTTCTGGCTTTCACTGTTTCCATTGATTGAGAAGTCAGATGTAATTCTGATATGTCTGCCTTTATATGTTACTTAGCCTTTTTTCTTTGCTGCTTTTAATATTTGTTCTTTATTCTGTATGTTTAGTGTTAATTATAATGTGGCAAAGGAATTCTTTTTTCTTTTTGATGCACTCTATTTGCTGTTCTGTAAGCTTCTTGTATCTTCATATGCATATTTTTCCTTAGGTTGGGAAGTTATCTTCTAGGATTTTGTTGAATATATTTTCTGTGCTTTTGAGTTGGACTTTTCTTCTTAGGGTGATGAAGAGACTTTCACTAAAATGGAACACAGATTACACACAAAATTCTAATATTCATTAAGGCTGCTACATATATGATATCTTTTTTTTCAGGTTTTTTTTTGTTAGTTTATTTGTGAATAAGTATTGGTTGTGTCAGGCAAAAGTCACTCACTACAACTGTCTTGGGGCCAATCTGTGATTTTAGAACTAACAATATTTCTTTCTATGAAATTGTGTGCTCTTGTGTCTGATGAATATGTATTTCTGGTTATAATATTGCTTTGTGAAATTGTGTCCATTAAATAAATGGAATTTCACTCCTTAGGTTTTTTGTCTAGTTTTCCTTTGAAATCCATTTTGTCAGATATTAGAAAATCTATCTCTGTATTTTTCTAAGTTATGTTTGATTAAAATGCCTTTTTCTAACCTTTCCCTAAAAAGGTTGCTGTCATTGATGATGAGTTGCATAAACTAAAAGCAGCAAAGAGATATGTGATGATTTACAATCAAATTTATTTGTGTGTGTTTGTGTGTATGTGTATCTTTTTACTGCGAAATAGAGATCATTTATATGAGACATCAATATTTTATTTAAGTTTGTTAATTCTGACATTTTTTTTGTAGTTGTGCTTTTTTCCCCCTTAGGTTTTCTTTGAATACCAGTGGTGATATTGTTTATTTATTTCTTGTAACCCCCTTGGGGATGTCCATACTCTCCTTCAGACTGAAGTCTTCTTTCTAGTCTCCTCTCTAGAGCAGGCTTTGTCATTCTAAATTTATAAAATCTGTTTTTTTTTTATTATCATGGAATGTTTTTTTCTTCTCTTTCAGTTTTACTATGAAACTTTATAGGGTATAATTTTTATGTTGACAATTTTGTTTTTTCAGAACTTGGGACACATGATCTTGGGCCCTTCTGATTTGAATCTTTCTGCAAATGATATAGCATTATAATAGGCCTAAATTTATAATTAACTTGGTCTTTCTCCTTTTTAGCTTTCAATACCTTTTATTTATTTTGTGTTTTAAAATTTTTATTTATAATATGTCATGTTGCCTTTTTTCTGGTGTTGTGCATTTGGTATTCTGTATGTATGTATTGGTCATATGTTTTTCTCTGATTGAGAATTGTTTTTTTCTTTATCTTTACTGAAGATATTTTCTATGGACTCACTATAATTTTTTTTCTTTTTTCTATTGCCAATAATTTGGGTGTTAGAATTTTTCCTCTTGTTTCAAAACTCCTTCACTTTAAGGCCAAATAAATTGTGTGTGTGTTTATGTATGCACACATGTGTGTAATTCTCTGTTATAATTTGTTGTATTCAGCAGTAGATGGATACGGAATTCTGGGAAGCACAATTTATTGGTTTCAGGGTTTTTGTACCAAGCTGATAACCACCAGGTGAGTCTCAAAGGGTTAGAGGATAATTTTATTTTAAACAAATGACCAAAATATGAATTATCCCATGAGTAGCTTAATAGTATTTTTATATCCATAACTTAGTGAAATTTTAAAAAGAGAGCACTAATTTTTGTGTATTTTATTAACATATACTGTATTAATGGTAATTAATGAGCAAACTTGTAGACATACTAAATAATTCATTTCACTCTAAACTTATGTATACTATTGTATTTACTATTAATATTGGTGTTTATATTGATGTTAATTTCAAAGAGACAATCAACGTATATATTATACAATCTTTAATTTTAAATATCAACAATGTTATTTCTTATGTCTTTACAGAATTTTACAATGAATATATGACAATCATACTCACTTTTCTTAATCCTAGGAATTTAATGAGTGTGTATGTGTACGTGTATTATATGCATGCCAGTTGTTCTTATCTGGTGCAAAAGGAGGACTTTGGGTATCCAACTCGACTACTTTCTATCTGATTACCTAGAAACCTGGTCTCTCACTGATCCTGGAGATCACCATTTTTCAGCTAAGATGGTGGCTAGCAAATTCCAGAAATAAAGCTTCCCGCCTTTTCCCCTACCTCTCCTATAACATTGTGGTTACAGATGCTCATGATCATACCATGAATTATAAGGGGTGACTGGGCATTTATTGTCAGCTTCTTATGCTTTCGGAGCAAGCACTCTCACCCAGTGAACAAACTTCCCAGCCCTTTATTATCTTAATAGATTTAAAAGCTATTATCACTTGTAGCTGACAATTTTAGGAATTATATTATCTGCCTACATGTTCATAATAAAACAATAAAAGTATTCTCAATGCTTTATTCAAAAATGTTTCAGATCAAGAAACTTAGTCTGCAGGTTAGCAGTTTTACTTTAGTAAATTGTGATACTTTTTATGTAACTTTCATTTGCATATTTTAAATTTCTATATATAATTTTAAAACAAAATTTACATATCCAAAAGCATATAATCTGGGATTTTCTTTTTATCAGATCTTAGCTTGTTTTTAAAATTGAAAAATACTATTCTTTTCAGGATTTCAATATTTTCAGCATAATAGGACATTGTTAATATTTCTCTTTAAGGCCCATGGTGGTTCATTAATTTGGAACACACAGTAGGCCATCTTTTCCAAAAGCAGTTAGAATATACAATTTAATGATTTTTCTCTTCTACTCCCAGATACTTTGACCTTCTTATAATGTTTTCTCTACCTTAGAAATCATCTACAAATAATATTAAATTAACTTCTATATTAATACTATAATGAACCTTTAAAAATCCCGAATCTTAATGGGCAATACTGAAAAATTATGTACATTTTAGGATCATACACGTGTCTAATAGTTGAGAACATTTTTTAGTTTTCTCACTTTCTTGTTTCGTGTAACAAGATTTCATTAGAAACATAAGCTGGCAAAGTGTTGATTATATCAAGTGAGAGGAGACATAGGTAGCACCTCGTGTGACAACATCATATTATGAGTCAAAATAAAAACTTGATACGTATACACAAACAAACTATGTGGTATGGAACTTGCTAATGGATAAATAAATAAGTAATTAAATAATGTATGATTAATTATTTGTTTCTCCACAGTGGAAGCCAAGCACAAGTTAACATTCATGTATTAAGGTTGGTTTAAATGTAGGAACAGAACTTTCACTGTTTTGCAAGGCATTTAGTGTGTAGAATAAAGGTCATTTCCATGAGAACTCAAGCTGATACTAGTGACCTCTTGAAAATCCTAGTGACTATCATTTTGGCACCAATAATAGATGCTTTATCAAATGAATTTCTTTGAAACTGGTCAGTGTAGTATTACTTTTCTCTGAGTTAACAATAGATGTTGAAAACGTTTTTCCATAATTATAATCTTCATACTGAAAAAAAACTTGCTTTAATAGTAAATAGTGTAGCCTGGTTATTTGCTGCAGAACTTGATATTTACAGTTAAGTAATTGCATTTATTTTCAATCCATATGTAATTTGACATAGCAGAATGAAGGGAAAAAGAAAGAACCGGAAAGATCCATTGGAATAAGAGTTTTATATTTTATTTTTAAATCTAAAAAATAAACTTTAATTTGATGAGAACTATCAATCAATGCAGTAAACCAAAAATAAAAAGGGATTTACTTTATTAACAAATTTGTCCATGACATAGAATGAAATAGACACTTTGAAGAAACCATACAAAAATGATAGAAGCCTATTATCTGACAAAGAAAATAGAGTAAAAGACTAACACGAAAACAAAAAAAATTACAGTAGAGTCAAAATGAAGGTCACATGAGAATGGATTTCAGAACTAAAAGATCACAACATCCCTGATGTTGCAGCAAATAGATAGTTCTGAACAAATCTTGGCTCCCATAACCATTATCACTCTTGTTATTGGCAGAGATCTTTAAATATTTTATATTCTATTTTAGAGAATTTTTTCCAGATGACAGTTATATAAGTGCTTTCAAAGAAGTGTTTGTAGCTAGAAGTATTGTCTGTCCCACTGGTACACCTTGACCGGTTTTACTCCTCCTGCCTGTTCCCAAAGCCACTTATGAAATAATCACTCTGAAACTTATTATCAGCTACCATTGTTTCGCCAATGTCTTAGACTTCTTACTGACTAGCTCTAAGTAGTAAATTAGCCCATCTCTATTAATCTGTGTATAACCACGAGGCTGTGGCTTACTAGTGATGCATGTTATTCCTTCAGCAACTATGTAGCATCTCTTTGCCTCTGCCTACTCTCTCTGTTTGGATTCATCAGCTGGCTTTACTCTACTAAACCATTGGCTAAAACAGCTTTAGTAATCAACCAATAAGAGTACCACATCCACGTCAGGTGTTTTTATCTAAATTTAAACTAGCAGATGCCTGATTGAAATAGAATCTAACCAATTGATACACTCTTCCTTGGAAAAGACTACTCTTTCCACCCTCTGCTTTCATTGGTTCTCTGTAGTCCTTGTTCAGAGGTATGGCCTCCTGGTATTTCTCTCATCAACTGTAGCACTATTATCATTTTTGGCCCTGATAACTTATGTCTAGGCAGTCATGTTGTTTGGTCTGTATGTGTTTAGTTTCCGATATTCCTAAGAAACACAGTATCACAGCAAAGTCCCTAATTCTCTGGCTTTTATAATTGCTTATCCAAGCGAAATGGTCATTCTGCAAATATTTATTCTGATACCATTATACAGATTTACTAGGTTGTATTTAAGAATACATTATATAATTGTAATATTATACATATTTACTAGGTTGTAGTTAAGAATACATTATATAATTGTAATATTAAATTTAGCATATTGAGTATGCATTATATAATTAATATATAAAACAATGAATTTAAAATGTTAACGAATTTGAGAAGATAAAGGAAGAGTACATGAAAGTGTTTTTTGGCAGAAAGGGGAGAGTAAATTTAAAATTATATTACAATTCCAGTAAATGAAAGAAAGATGTTGCAAATGAAATGTGATACACATATGAAAAGTATAACATAGTCTATTTCCATCTTTGATACGAGGCAGTTGGTACTGTATTGTAATATGTCTGTGGTTAGAACTCAAGGCCATTAAAGACTGGGTCACAGTTTTCTTTTTCACACATTTCAATTTTCAACCTAAATATTCTCTGAAATCTGGAAATGTGCTTAAAAAATGAGGTTTGTTTTATTCATGTTTAGGAGATTTAATAATGCTGTATGACTGACACAGAAAGAAATATTATGCTTAACAATTTTATGGCAGACATACATGTACAAGGCAATTTATATGAGAGAATTAATGGCAATACATGCAAAGAAATTTCTTGTTAAATTTTTGTTAAATAGGAGTATAGTTCATTAAGTGTTGCATCGTTATAAAACCCAGCATGCCTATGGGGACTTCCATGGTCTGACCTAGCAAATTTCGCATGACTTTATACTCTGGAGTTGGATAAAGTTAAATTTATTTCTGTTCTAAAGTGTTTGATGTTTTATGTAGAAATATTATAACTATCATAAAGCCTGTAACAGCTTGAAATTCCTCAGGCTTTTTAAGATTACAGAAAGAAAACTGAAAGCATATTTCAGAGGTTCTCTTGTTTTGTTTTCTTTTGCCATACCTTATCTGTTAATAAAATTAATATATTTACATCAGGAATTTAAAAAAATAAATGGCACCTCATTAATTTAATTATATTTTATAACATATCTTATCATTCAAATGTATTTTCATGTTGACTTCTTACTTAATGTAGCAAATGTGAATTTCATATTTACATTAACTCAAGTGTAAAATAATAATAACTTTAATATTTTTAATAGACTTTCAGTACTCACTCTAAGTTTATTTTTTTTTTTGCCTTACTAAAGTTGATATCGTTGTTTTGAATTTAGACTCCTTTTGGATAAGCATAGTTAACTTAAGGTTTGTTCTTAGTAGGTTATCATCTAGTAACCTACATTGATATCTCTTAGTGCTTTTTTATAGTTTTGTCTTGAATGGTGGCTTCTGAGAGGTTGTCTTCTTTTGGTAATTAATCAAAGTGTAAGTTTATACTCAGGTATTACTTGATGGCAAAGGCATTTGCTAATTTTCAGTATCTATAAACCAAAATAGTCATGTCATTTTAAATATAACAGAAAATCAACACACTGCTGCCCACACCCAAATGAAGATATGGTCCTAAATATGATGTAGATACATACGAAGTAGGATTCTATCAGGAACTAACTTCTATGTTTTGTCTTGCTTTGGTAACATGGGTATTACTAGCAACTGATGGCCACTTGGATTTTCAGGTGAAGCAACTTCTATGTATACAACATCCTGGTATTTCATCACAGAGTATTCTGGTTTTTAGTTCTAATAGCAAAATGAAAAGTTGTACATTATAGTAAAAGTGACGCTTTTCTGTGAAATCACACAGACAATTCTAGTTATAAGTCTCTGTGGTCATTTGAATAAGAATAATCCCCCCAAAGGTCATATATTTAATTGCTTAGTCACTAGGGAGTGAAACTGTTCATTGAAAGGAAATGCTTTATCTTTACTGAGGTATTCCTTATTCTGGTTATAGATTGACCTTCTCTGTATGTAATTCTTCTGTCAAATCTATGACACATGGACTTACAGAATGTCTTATTCACTGTAATGGTATTCCACAGAGCATTGTTTCCAATTAAGAAACTCACTTAACAGCCAGCAATGTTAACAGTGATCCCACCATCATGAAATCCACTGGTCTTAAGTGATCCTCTACTTTCCTGAAGCAGGTGTCCTAATAGAAACATAGAATGACCTTTTGAAGACACAGTTGCAGTACCAATTAGGGAATAACGGTCTAGAGAGTTGGGACAGGGTTCTCTAGAAGGAAGTATATGCTTTCAATCATCATCAAATATGAGATACAGTTTTTCCCATAAAAGAATCAGGAATCAAGGAGGCCGAAGAGAAATAGTTCTCACTATCATCCCCAGTGACCCACTAGGAAAAATTTGCTTCCTGTCCCCATGACAGTAAATTCTTCAGGCATAAAGGTAGTTCCAGAGAGGAGATTACTCCTGCTATGAGACACAATAAACAGTCCATTGAATGGGAAATTCCAACTTCTGCTAGCCAATTTGGGCTCCCATTGGTCTTAAATCAACGCGCTAAAAAAGGAATAACAGCATTGTATAAGGTGATTGATCTACATTACCAAGGGCAAACTGATTGATATTGCACATGAAGTTCAGAAAGGCTTTCTCTGAAGTACAAGGTATCCTTTTGGAGTTTTTCTTTGCTCATGTGTCTTGTGATTAAAAACAATGGAAACTATCACAACACAATCTAAGGAGGAGGAGGAAAGGCCCAGATTCTTCAGGAATGAAGACACAGGATTGTTTGAAGTTCTTGCTGAGTGTGGAAGAAATACAAAATTGGTAGTAAAGGAAAGTAGTTATAAATACCAGATAAGGCCACATGATCTGGTACAGAAACAAGAGTTAAGGGTTATAATTCACATGAGTGTTTCTGTCATATTTTTAAAATGAGTATGTATAGTTATTTGTATTTCTATATCATGTATTGTAACATCAATTAAGAAAATACTAGTAGGTTATAGATTTTTTCGAGATAAAACAAGAATGTCTCCCAAGAGACATTACCGCCTACTCTTAATTTTATAATGGGTTTGTAGCTCAGGGATTAAGAGTACTGCCTCTCTTCCAATGGTTCTGAGTTCGATTCCCAGCAACCCACATGGTAGCTCACAACAATCTTTATTGAGAATTAGTGTTCTCTAAAGGAAGAGATCTGGTCAGTAGTTCTTATCAACTTAAACCATGAAACCCAATGGACAAGTTCAACAGAACTGCCATATACAGATTGCCCACGCTGCCACAGAATTGCCAGGGCATGAATTACATCCATTCATTTCATTATGACTAAACATGGAATACATATATCATATTGGGTATAGTTATGATGTTTTATCATTGTCATTGGAAATTAAGATATGATTGTTTGTCAAGTTTGGCAAGGGATTTGTGACACCTATTCTTAGTTGTAAAGTTGATTATACTTAGAATTAACTAAAATCCAAACTGGTGGCTACAGCTGAGAGAAATATTTTCTGAATAAAAATGATTTGAAGTGGAAGAGTCAACTCTAAATTCAATCTTTTAAGGTAGAATATTCATCTTTAATCTATATCTTTTGTGGTGGGAAAATCTGCTCTGTATCTAGGCTAGACATTCTGCTGACAGCACATATAAAGGACATAGGAGAAGCAACCTCTCTTCTTGTCTACGTGTCTGCACTCTTAGTAGCAAATAGTGGTATTAGAGATTTTTTTTTTTTTTTTTTTTAGAATTCTGGCGTATACTGATAACCAGTTGAGACAGAAAACCTCATGGACTGAACAACTACTGGATTCTTGAATCTTCCATTAGTAGACAGTCATTGCTGTACTAGCTATACCATAATTTATACATATCTCCAATAAACCACTCAAGTATTCCCTTTCTACACACACACACACACACACACACACACACACAAACTGAGTTCTATTCCTCTAATAATCAATGACTAACAGTCTTCAGTGTCAGTATCCATTGTGTATTTGTATGTTTTGCTTTTAATGAAATTACAATGATTCTTCTCCCTTAGCACTGATAAATCAAGACTAAGGAGGGAATGTGTGGCATTATAACTATTATTCTTGATTACACAAAACTTGTATCTGTGTTCCCCTAGGGTTCAACTACATTCAGTTTGGGAATATATAATTGCCACAAAACTCCCAGTGTTAAAAACATTATTGTCCACAATTTTCTATAAAGCTATTTAACATTACCCATTGAGTCCTTCAATGTATGTATTCCAAAGAAGAAAAACATATAAGAGTAATATTAGTAATGATGTTATAATAAAATCATCTTGGTATAAAAATAATTCAAGGTTAGTAAGTTTAATATATATTAATGCATCAAAAGTATTTAATTTTTCATGAGAATATTTACCCATTAGACAACATAATATAAAGCATTTCTCAAGTTTCATTTTTAAATAGATGCCTAAAATATTTTGAAAGGCATCTAAGTCAGGTACATCTTTCATAAAATTCCCCATCCTTCCTGCCTTATTATTTATGCTTCACTTCAGTGAGAGTTTCCATGTGCTGTATATAAGAGCAAATTGACCTTTCTTGAATTATGTCCTACTTTGTATCTCACTTTTTCAGTTGAACTTCTAATAGTGAGGAGTTTCACTCAGTACCTACAGTAGCAGTGATTTTGCATTAGCTTAGGCTAAGCACCAATCTGGTGGAAAATAGCATTAACAAAACAACAAAGACTTAATTTCAAGGGGTCAGGGGGGTCTGTAAAAATTTCTAATGTGCAATAATTTCATATTTACCCTGATTTCATTGAAGATTAATTATAATGATTACCGAGAACAGGTAAAAGCATTAAGCTCTGTAACCGGTGAAAAATATATTGTGTATTGTTAGATGGAAAGTTTGTAGACTGTACTCCGTTCTTATCATTCTGTTTGATGGTGTTAAAAATAATCTGATAGTACAGAAAACCATCTGTTACAGCAAGATATGGTATTCAGACTATAAGTTTTTTGAGAAAATACTATCTTTAGTGGGAGCAAGCCAGATTATGATTAAATTGTATTTACAAAGATTGAAAATCTGCAATGCCCAAGACATGAGCCTCGTGGAATACAAATTAGATACCTAAGATCTAGGAAAGAACTACCTAAATGATGAAGATTGAGAATCCTGAAATCCTCAAATCATTTGAATCTTTCAGGCAAGCAGAAGAAATTGGCTTCACCTTGGGAGTGCCCTTTCTTTCCTCTCAAAAGTGTAAGAACACAAATTGGTTTCTGTTGTCCATAGATTTCGACATCTTTGAGTTTCTAGTCTGGTAACCACAATATCTTTACAAAGTAAAGATAAAATAGCTTATATGGTCAATGCCATTCTAGAACTACGTGGAATAAATTGTAATACAAACAGGCAATGGTACAGAGGAGTGTTCAAGTGAGGGACAGAGAAATTTGGAGTACATTGAGATACGGTTTTTAAGTGAGAGGTTCTATAAATATGATTCAGAGTTCAAGGTTTTGAAATAAGTGTCTAAATTGTCCCAGTATTTGTTGAGATGCTTTTCAAAAAATCAAGAGATTTTTTTTCAAAAAAAGGGGTGGTAATCTACAATTTTGTGTGTTTCAAATCCCCCCAAGTTCTTATTTACGTTTCTAGGCAAGGTAAGTGATATAAAAACCTGAGAGTGCTAACATTAATTTAAAAAGCAAGAGTCAGGAATGTTTAAGTGAAGGGTTAGGATAGCCTTTTTGAAATGCATTTCATAATATAACAATGAAGGAAATAGAAGGATTAATTTTTTTGAAAAGTTGGGTGATAAGCAACTTTTGTGAGCTATACTTTAATAGAGTTGAAACGGGCTTAAAAACACTATACATTATCTTTATCATTTAGCTATTAGAGACATTGTAAACCTAGTCATTATAATAGGAATAAAGATCAATACAAGTTACAGGGATCCTGGACATGTCCCTATAGTAATAATAGTATTGGAGGCTAAAACATAATAGTTTTGGTACTCTTAAGACAGATGAACACCTGAATACACTGAAGCCCCTTCATCAGTGTCTAAGCTGTCTGTGGTTCAGACTCATAGAGTATGATATCAGGCTTAGGGTAAGTTCATTTTCAGTTTTCACTGAGTGAAACAAGTTACCCAGACTAATTAATAACAGAAGTTCATGACTTCTACAAACCACAGTCTAGATATGCATAGAAAATCCTCCAATTGGATTGTGGGGAGCTGTTTGTGTAGGTAAGGCAAGAAATACACTGTGTTTACCACCCTGCAATTATTTAGCATTCCCAAATTTATAACTGGACTAATAAATTTGCAGAATAAATTGGAGAATTATCCAATCAATATTATATCCGGATAAATTATCAACCCAGGAACGACCAGTGAACGGCCCTGAAACTGCAAGGCATTAGCAAGACAATGATGTGGAGAAAGCACATGTTTGAAGCTACTATAGGAATTAATGCTGGTCTTAAAGGGTGAACACATTGTGGTCTCCTTTAAGGATATTCCTGTAAACACTCCCATTTGCACATGAGTTATCTCTTTAGTATATCAGTGGATGATAGTAAGTTTCCAGAAACTTAGACAATAAAAACAAGATAAACAGATGGCAGCAATCATGTCTGCCCTTCAACATTATGTACATCTCCTGGAAAACAATGTGTTGGGATATTGCTACTGCTCTGTAAAAATAGTCTTTCTAACTTTTGACAGTGAAAAAAATAAAAAGTCTAGTATAGAAAAGCCTGGACAGCAGTACACATCCAATGTTTGCTCCCAAAACTAGGCTGTTTCTAGCTATCAGATAGGTATTCAGGAGAGATTTTTGCCTATGTATTCTGTCAAACCAAAGCTATTTTTCCACTGTTTGTAAGATATTTAATTTTGTCAGATATTGAAAGCTTATACCATTTGATAATTTGTTAAGACATATGCCTGCCAGAAAGCTGGAGACAATTCCGGGAATTTAGTGATCTACCTCCTCTGTGAAGGTTTTTTAGAAACATCAATGAGTCTGGGCATCACACTAGAGTTGACTATTTTGGGGGGGACATGGGTGAGCCGTCCCTGAGGGCCTGAAAGCAGGAGATAATGCAATCAAGACCGAGGGTCCTGAACCTAATCTGGGCAAAGCAGTAGAGATAATCGTTGCAACATGAGTGACAGGGGGCACAGATCTGAGCGAGGGCCCAATTCCTAGCTACAGGCTAGTCTAGAAAGGGCTGGAGATTTCATCTGGGTAGTGACAATGAGGGAGAGCTAGCGAGCTGACCAATCCAGCTACCACCCAGGCCCAGAATGATGGCTATAAATTGGCCCAACTCAACATCCGCTGTATCTATGAACTATTAGAGCATGTGAAAGGGCCAAACCAACAAATCCAAAACAGCAGGATCTCCATGACACAGGTCAACAACAGGTTATCCAAAGGAGCCCCAGTGAGAGCTCATCATTGATGGCATAGCAGAAACCAGAGGCATTGAACCAGATCAATGACCTTTATCAGTGAACATACAAGCACAAATGTATGGACTAAAGGGTAAACTGTGAGACGCATGAAGCCACATGACATGAAACTTCTCTTTTGCTGGGTAGTGGCAGCTTACACCTTTAATTCCAGCATTCGGAGGCAGGGGCAGGCACTCACTCTCTGTGAGTTCAAGGCCAGCCTGGTCAACAAGAGCTAGTTACAGGATAGGCTCCCAAGGCTACAGAGAAACCTGTCTAGAAAGAAAAAAAATCTCTCTCTTTTTAATTTTGTTTTTTTTTTTTGGTTTGTTTTCATTTTAGTTATGGTTTTGGTTCTTTGTTTTATTTGTTTTTTCTTTTAAATTTGGTTTTGTCTGGGGGGAGGTTACATGGATACATGGTGAATACCAGGGAACAGAATGTTACAAGGGATCAGAATGCATGATGTAATAAAGTTAAAGAAGGGGGAGGAAGGTAAAAGAAAAAGAAACATCACTGAATATTCTGGGACATTTTGTCTGAAGTCTGTACAAAATGATTGCATTGTTTATGTCACAAGGCTAAGGAGATCTGACATTTGGGAAATTTAATTAACAGCTTAAAAATATTGATCCAAACTAACACCCAATGGTTTTAGAGGTCCTTCTCTTTTTAAATAAAAGCAGATGGAAATTTTATAATGAAACACAAACCTATGCCTTATATCTTTCAAATCATTAACTACCAAAGATTTCACCATAACAGAATTTAACATGTATTATGTTTGGAGAACTGAAAAGCTGAAATAAGGGGAGTGTAACACAGATGCACCAGGAGTTGCAGAATATCTTTTTCTACAGACTGTTTTCTCAATTAGAAAAGATGATTAATGATAAGTTAAGTAATTTTGCATTTCAATTCTGGAAGCTATACTTGAATTTCATACTTTCTACTACTTATAAAAATTCATTTTCTTAGACATTTTAATCACTCATTTTTTTATTTCCTGATAAAATTTATGGTAATATATATGGTAGATATACAGACCTTTTCCTAAGTCTAACACATCTAGCAATTTGAAACATGTTTATATTGTCATGTTGTTTTACCTTCCAGAATACAAATAACTCCTTATTTCTTTCCATACCTTTTTATATTTTATCAAATAATTTGTATGTAATTATTTAATATATTACAAATATGTAATAACAAATTATACATATTACATAGTAATATAAAATAATTACATAGTAATAAATATGTAGCAATTTGATTAGTATAACTACATCAATTCTTAGTTCACATACAAGCTGTGATAGTTATTTCATGTTTCTTAGTTCATGCTCTTGTTAATTCCTAAATTTAAAATATAGTCATTACATCATTAATATAATACAGATGCCTGATTTTTGTGTCAAATTTTATAATAACATTTATTGAAATTATGGTATTAATTTTAAAATGCAAACATTGCTTGTAAGCACATGATCTCAGGACTAACCAATTGGTATTGGATAATGAATTGGGGTATTCTCCCATGGATAAGACCACTTCTCACTCATCATCCCAGAATTCTCCACTGCTGTAGCTCCTGGTCAAGGGTTGAGGTCACTAAGCTTCCCCTTTCCAAATTAGATGTCCATCTCTGGCTTGGTCTTTAAAATTCTGTTTTATTTTATTTTAGGTACATATGATTTTAGAATTTACAGTTTTTAATAAACATAAGCAACAGACTTCTTTATGACATTTTCATACATAGCCAGATGTATGAGGGAGGCCACTTTTTCACCTCAGCTGCCCCAAACCGAAATAAACACACAGAAACTGTGTTAATGAAATCACTGTTTGGCCCATTAGCTCTAGCTTCTTATTGGCTAATTCTTATATTATTTTAACCCATTTCTATTATTTTGTGACTTCTGTTTTCAGCCAGATTGTATTGATTCCATCTACCCCTCACTACCCACTTCATCTCAGGTCTTTCTTCTCCCTTTCTGCTTCCATCTGTATGTCCGATATCTCTATCTCCACTTTCACATTAGATGTTTTACATTCCATTCCTTGCCCGTCTTCCTTCCAAACTATTTTTTTTCCTTTCCATGGACCTTTTTTCTTATTTCATGACCATTATTTGCATAATTTCCCACATAAATACACTTAGGTTTTACACATGAGAAAGAATGTGATGCTTGTCTTTCTGAGCCTGAGTTGTCTTGCCAATATGGCATCCTAGTTCAGTTGCAGGGTTGCAGAAGGTGTCCCTTGTGGGAGAGGGAAAGTAGGAAAAGAACCAACTATGATGGCTCTGGGAACAGACAGAAACAACAAGTTTGTTTATTTTAGGAAGGGATAGGTTATATATCCCCCATCCTGGCCAGGAGGGGGAATCCACTGAGCTGGCATCTGCTGAAGTGCTGGTCAGTGTTCAAAGGTCCATGTCATCTCTAATCCGACTTGATTGCTATTGTCAAGGCCCTCTGGCAGACCTAGGCTGTCTTTCAGAAAATATCTACTGTGTGTGGTATTATTTTTGTTTCTAGGCCCACGGGCTCTCAGGCTCATTAAGGCTTAGTCATTCCACATAATTCATCTATTTTATGGCAATTTTAGTTTTCTTATCAGTTGAATAAATTGCTGCTTTATGAATGTGTTGTACTTTCACTATATATTCTCCTATTGATAGATATCTAGGCTGCTTCTACTTTCTTGCCGCAATGTTTATAGCTAGACCACAGTCTCTGAGGTGAAGTATATGTCTAGAAACAGTGTATCTAGCTTTTTTGGAAGTTCTATTTTTATTTTTTTTATAAAATTCTGCAGGATTTATCAAATGGTTATAAGTTAACACTTTTGCTTAAAAAAAAAGTAAAATTTCCTCTCATTCACATGAGGTTTCTTACTGTTTATTGAATATGGGAATGAAAAGGGGTATACATATTTCTTCTTAAAAAAGGTTGTTTTATACTTTGAATTTGGCTTTGGTCAGTAGTTGAAATAGCTGGGTCATCAATCAGGATTTTTGAGAAATAATATTATAGAAAACAATTAGACTAGCAAGGATTCCAGTTTCTGTTCATCTGTTATATACTTTGAGGAAATCATTCAAATTTATCATTTTGGTGGAGATGGTTTTCACTTTCCCTGGCTTCCTATGGTCTTTACATGTCTAGATCTTCAGGAACATGTAACATTAGCAGACCCTTGACCACCCTCTCGATTTTCTGATTCCTTCAACTGTTGTTCACTACAGTGGTAACCAAGACAGTAGTACCTTGAGCTGGTTTTTGATGTTACTTTACCATTGAACCCACCAGGTATAACAAATATGGCAGCAGTAATTCATCCTCCTTAAGGTTAAAACTGTGTCACGTGACTGACCAGTTTATATTCCTCAGATTATCCTTTGAATTTGCTGGTCTCACAACTCTACATGGAGCTACTGAGGATGAGAGTCCCAAAGGTTAAAAAAAAAAATCACAGACCTATTCTTTCCTAATTAGACTTCAAGTGATTTTTTTTTTTTGTCATGAGCCACCATTGCATGGCTCTTTTGTTTTTTTTTTCTTTTTAATTTATTTATTATGTATATAGTGTTCTGGGCACCAGATCTCATTACAGATGGGTGTGTGTCATCATGTGGTTGCTGGGAATTGAACTCAGGACCTCTGGAACAGCAGTCAGTTCTCTTAACCTCTGAGCCATCTCTCCAGCCCCTTCAAGTGATTTTTTTTTGCTTTGTTTTGTTTAGTTTTTTTTTTCTGTCTTAAATAAACCTTTTGCATGTTTGTTTTCTTTCCCCATCTTCTTTCTTTTGCTTCTGGTAAATTCCTAGGACCTGAAAAATTATTGTACATAATTTCACTCTGTTTCATTTTTATTTTTTGTGCTTAAACTTGCTTACTTCTAAGTACTAACATTTAATAATTAAACTTCTTCTTTGATTTTTATATATTCAAAGTATGTAAGAAATAACAGCACTTAACTATCAACAACAGCAAAAGATTTGTACTTTGTTTAAAGTACATATTATACATTCTTATAAGAAAGGTGAACCAATATAAAAAATAGAAACACCAACAAATACACATACTGTTAACTTTCTAGGAGTTATCTTTCATTCTCATTAATATCATTTTAATCACACACTCATTACCAGCACAACCTTTGTCATTACGTTTTGTTTAAAACCACTTGCAAGTCCTGAGCATTTTGCAGAACATTTTACTGTTGGTAGGGAAATTCTATTCTTTATCTGCTGTGCATGGGATCTAACAAAGGGCTCAAGCATGCTAGAAAAATGCGCCAACACTGAACTCTATCTCCAGCAGCTAATTTGACATTTTATTTGAGTAAAAAGTCCATTAACTTTGGTCGGCCTGCTTGAGCTTATTTTGTATTGCTTGTAGTCATTGAACATAAAATAATCCTGCCTTTGTCCTCATAGAGTACAAGAGTAATTATCTGCTTTTCCAGGCTCTGATATCAAAAGCTTCAGCTGAAGTTGTCAAACAACAAAATTTCTTTTTTTTCTCTTTCTCTCTTTCTTTTTTCTTTTTTTCTTTCTTTCTTTCTTTCTTTCTTTCTTTCTTTCTTTCTTTTTTTTTTTGAATTAAGGTCTTACTATGTAGCTATGGCTGTTCTGTAATTCTCCTTGTACAACAAGTTGACTTCAAACTCACTAATACACACCTGCATTTATCTATCACCAGTACTTTAAAGGCATGTTCCACCACACCCAATAAGGAGAAACATTTCAAAAAGCACATTAGAAAAGTTTTTATAGATATTCAAAAATATTTGTTTCCCCAAATCAAAGGAATTTCACTTAGCATGGCAAAACATTTTTTGGTAGCTTGCCGAGTTAGGACAACAGGGTAGTGCATAAGTTACCTTAATATACTAATAATACTTTCAATGTTTTTTTGTGTAGAAGTTTTAGCAGAAAGGACTTTCTGATCGTCTCAGCTTTCACTGACTTGATTCCTTCAGTACACTGTATTGAATCACCTTAGTTTTGTTTGGTTTCTTGGATGGTTTTTGTTTGTTTATTTTTTTTTTATTTTTTTTTGGGAGGAACTCCTTTTTATTCAGCTATTAAGGTATACAAATTAGAAAACTGGTTAATAAGACCCCAAGGCATACATTTTCTACAGTAGCCTAGGCTAGTATCTTGGTAAAAATAGTATAATCTGTCTATCCATCTGAATTCAGTATAAGACTAGTTTGAGAAAGGCTTCATTGTATCTCAGTTACTATCTTGAACAAGCTTGGCAAATGCCACCATTATTATTCTCCATTAACATTTTAAATAAATTAAATAAAAAATAAAAAAAGAAAAGATTAGAAAATATATTGAGATTAAAAATCAAACTCAAAAAAAAAAAAGTAGAAAAAAAAGAGTAAAGGACCAGACCACTCTTTTCTTCATTTCAGGTCACTTTTGGCTGAGGTTGTTGAGTCTGAGCCTCAGAAAGGAAAAGAAATGAGTCTGGAAATGAAGGTTTCACGATCTGCCTTTTGTCATAACTAAAAAGGTCCCAAAGCACTTTTGTTTGTTTATTTTTGATGTTTAGTTGTTTCTATGTTCTGTGTATTCTGGGGCATGATTGATTTCAATATTTTATTGGTCTTTGGGGTACTAATGCAAAAGCTTAGTTAAAAATTATAGTCTTCATTACATTTTGCTTATTAAAGTTATATGGAATCAAATCACTTCTAGAGGTGCCCAGTGTCAGACGGAAAGGTGGTATGCAAAAGGTCTGTTATTATAGAAAGTCCTAAAGACATAAAAATGACATAGTACACTGAAACACAAGAAGGCTCATTTTTCCAATTAATTTTCACAGAGGTCTATTTCTCAGAATGCTCTTTATTCAGATAAAGAATAGTGTGAGCCCACCGTTTTTTATAACTTAAATAAAGTCTCATATTGAATATTTGCGATCTTAATTTTAAGGTAAGTTAGACATACTAGAGCACATTGGATGAATTTGCACATTTTCAGGTATAATTACGTATTTGCAAAAGTCATGTTTATATTTTAAATTTTTATATAGTGGATGTTTCCTTTTTAATACATGTTTGCAACTGTGATATATGCCCCACTTTTCAACACATAAAATACTGAGATGAAGAAATCATTAAAATGTTATATTTATTTGTGCTCAAATAGGGTATGTGAAGGTTAACCTATTTGAGCAAAATTGTACAATTTAATACAATGGGACAAGTGTTACATTTAAATAAGTTATTTTCTATAGTTTCAGACTGTAGAAAATGTGAGCATATTTTGTTCCAAAAAGAGACGTAGTACCATTCATTTTTTATGAGACAAATGCAAGCAATACCTACTGATGAAATTTGAAATGTAAATTCTTTTAAAAATTTTCTTTTAAGAAACATCCATACATTGTATGTGACCTATGAAGTACCAATTATTCTGGTTTCTGGGGGGTGGGGACAGCAGGGTACTGAAAAAAATTACAACTCTTTTATTTCTTTATTCAATCGTTCTTAGCGCTTTCACTTTTATGGACTCACACTCTTTTGCTTGTGTTCAGCAGGTAGCCACATGTGGCTGATTGACTTATTATTATGAGAAATATTAAATGTGAGTCTTTTCTACCAAATACTATAACATTTGTGTTTAGAACAAGGGGTACTTGCCCACCATGTATTACTTTTATGCAAATATTTGAATCTAGCATAAAGTTTTCTTTGCAAATAGCATCCCTGCTGAGTTTGAGGGCCTGGAGTCCTGAGCCTTTTCCTTCTTGCAGCAAGAATCTGCTACCCTCTTCCTCCGTCATGTTTTTCTGTGCCACTTATTTTAAAACTAGTCAGTTGAATCAGACTGTGGGGTAGGACTCTATCTAATGAAGACAATATGCAGTCACCTCCCAAAGGAGTTATGATAAAAACCAATTATAGGTATAGGAAAGTGGTTTATTGCCAGTTTCATGAATTTCCTGATCAAAAGATAAGTTCTGAGAATATAAATAACAGTAGTATTAAACAGAGTGAACAGGTTATATTTGTGGATATATTTATATATGCATAAGAAATTATATAAAATTGATACATTAATATCTGTAAGTCTGAATATGTCCACATATATATGTCCATATACCTATTCCTGAAACAACAATCACTGGAAATAGATTAAATAGCAATGAGGGGTATATGGAAGCTTTTAGAGGGAAGAAATGGGGCAATGATGTCATTATATTACAATCTCAAAAATAAAAGAAATAACAAAATCCAAAGCTAGCATGCATGCTTCTTGTCTCTCAGTATCTCTTTTGAACATACCCACTTGTTCAAAAGTAAGGTTTTGCCCTGTTGAAGTGGTCTCTGGCTTTTCCACCCTGAATATTTTCAATCATCATGAGATAGACTCCAGGTGACTAGAATACAACCACTTCCTTTCTTATTGCCAGTCATCTACAACTGGGTCTATTTAACCAGTTTGAAACAATGAATGAAATTACTTGAAGGTAAAAAAACAATTCTGTATTCTAGCATACTAGTGCAAGAACATCCTTCTCCTTTCCTTCTCTTTTGCTAAGTGTCTTTTTGAATGATTTCTTTCCTGCTGGGCTTGCAGAGTCACTGCACTTGAAACTTGACCTTATGTTTCTACAGCACACTTTTTGCCTTAGGAGGAACTTCTAGAAACATTTCTTTTTAAAGAAGTAGATAAAATACTCATTCAGCAAAGATAACATCCAGTTTTCTCTAACAATGAATGGAGTTTGGTTAGGACCAGAGACATGAATGCAGTTCCCTCTTTCTCTTATAACTCAATTCTTGAATTTTTGTACAGAGTCAGAAGGTCCTCATTAATTTCTGGCCATAAGGCACTAATTGTGGATTAGTTATTTGGACACATGCTAGATCTCAGGATGGACTCATGAAAGAATGGGCTTCCTTTTATTTGGGTCATTCTCAATTCACTCTGAGCAATATATTAATTGGAGACTTGGGAGACATCAATGATTGTATAGCCCTATAATATTAAAACAAAAGGAATACATCAAAATAAACTGTAGAAAACATTGAATAAAGACTGTTAATTTTGGAAAAAAAATCAAGGTGACTAATATTCATAGAATTAAACTAACTGCCCAACTGTCTGGAAAGAACCCTATAAGCCTGGCCAAAAAGAATGGAGTAAGAACGTGAGCCTGAAGTGCTTAGACAAATAAAAAACATAAAACCTCAAGCAACTCAGGAGCCAGGAGCCACATAAAGCAACTGTCAATACAGGGTGTCATAAAATAACCAGACAGTGAACAGTACTGTTGGAGTGTGTAAAACAATTGTTTTTAAGGAAAATCAATGAGTGTAAAGAAAACACTGAGACATGAGACAGTAATCCAACAGAGGAACTCAACAGAGACATGAAAGCAAGCTTAGGAGATCAAAATAAAATCACTGCATTGAAAAGTACACAAGAAATAGAATTGAAAATATGGTAGAAGATTCAATAACCAAAAAGAATAAACAGAAAAGGGACTTAGTGTGCTTGGGAAAAGGTTATTTGAAAATGTCTATGTAGAGACAAAAAGAAAAAGAACGTAGAATAATGAAGAAAGCCTTTGAAGCTATTAATATTGCATCAAAAGAACAATTGGTCAGGTCCTTGGGATTCAGAGGGGTATTAAAGAAGGCAAATGTATATAAAGATTAAAGAAAAATAATATATCACACCATCATAGAGAAGTGTATGGTAGTTCTTCAAAACAATGAAAATAGAAGCAGGAGTGCCATATAACCCCGAAAGTCTGGTTCTTAGTATATGGTTACTTCTCCCTCAACTTTCTTCTGTAATTGACCTCTCTGGGTTATAAGGAAGGAACGAGACAAGAATCCAGTAGGTTGTACAAAGCAGGGGATTGTATCCAGTAGGAGTTTGCCGAAGCAGTTGAAGACTGAATATGAGCAGAATGCACTGTGTACAAGCATGAAATTGTTAAGGAATTAATAGTATTATAACATTGTTAAAAGAAAATAAAAGATAAAATTAGGATGGTAGATCTCTAGAGCAAAATGTGGAATGACTATTTATTTTTGGTATTCGAAGAAGATTTTATCCAAATTTATACTCTTACATTCATTTCTCAAACTTTACCACATCAGCCCCAGTGTTCTAAAGGATGTGTTATCCAAGGAGAAGTTGCTGGTCTTCAGAATACATGCATTGTTAAATTGAGTCCTTCCCTGACTGTGTAGAGATCCATGTTATATACAGTTTTTGTATATCAATGTTAGGTGATAGACTGACAAATTAAAATTCTTGTGTAAGATTTCTGCCCCAACTATCACAGATGATTTCCTAGGCTCTTAGTTACTCTAAACAAACTGATTGTCAGGTCTTATTGCTGATGACACTACTTAATACGTTATCAAAAAAGAAAACTTGACCTGGTGACCAACTAGAAGCATTTCCTCTACTGAATAGCATTCATGGGACAGGAAAAGGGTTTGCAAGATACTAAAGGAGAAAATTATTTGTCAATATTACTTAGCTACAAACACTAAATCTACAATAACCGCAGACAGGCAGGATATATTGATGCAATAGCGAGACAAATATTATAGGAGTAATCAATTTTTTTATTGTAATTAAGGCTTATTTCATGAAATAGAATGCATTCCTGACACTGCAAAATGGCAAAGAATCTGAAAGAAGATAGGTCAAGGGAACTAGAGGGCAAATCTTCTACTGATTTTTAGCTATATAAATTATTCCTCACCATTTTATTGTTATACCCATAAAAGGGAACATTCCTCAACCCTCACCAAAGAAGCTTCTTGTAGTTGATAGTATTAACACAGAAACACACAACTGGAAATTTGTAGAGACTGGAAATTTGGATCACTCAGTCATAAATTAGATTTAATACTCAGACCTCAGCCATCAAGGCTCAGGAATCTATACAAAAGAGGGGACAGGAAGATTGTAAGACCCAGAGACAGGGGATGACTAAAAAGAAACACTGTCTTCCAGACAAAATGAAAAACTTAAACTCACATGAACCCACAGAGACTGTGTCAAGCCCAAAACCTACACAACTTAAAACCAGACAAAAATCCAATCACGGGGGAGGTGAAGTGGTACAAAGTTAGTTGCACTTGACACTTCAACCATATTCTAGGATAAACGCTGTGCTCCAGAAGAGTTGACTAGCAAAAAATAAAATAAAAAAAAGGATTTGATTCTACAGTCTGTCCTCCCTTCTTATGTACAGTTCCCCAAGCTCCAAGGGAAGTTTGGAGACCTCCAGTTGAGACTTTCTCTCTCTCTCTCTCTCTCTCTCTCTCTCTCTCTCTCTCTCTCTCTCTCTCTCTCTCTCTCTCTAATGCCTGGCAAGGACAAGGGTCTCTGTACCTGCTCCTCTCTGCTGCTAGAGTAAGCATTTATGAAGGGATTTAGGACAACATGAGAATATAGCCCCCAGAATCAACAACCAATCAGGCCTCATATGGGCTCACAAAAAATAAAGAGACAAGCAAGGGGGCTGCCTGCATGGGTCTGCATCAGGTCCTAGACATATGTGCTGTGGTTAACATAGAGATTTTGTGGTACTCACAATAGTGCAAGCATGTGTATTTGACTTTTTAGCCTGCTCTTGGGACATGTTTCATCCTTTTGGGTTGCCTTGTCCAGCTTTGGTAGAATGGCTTCTCCTGTGTCTTATTATATCTTGTTTTGCCACATTTGGTTGTTGTCTTTTGGAGATCTGCTCTTTTGTGAAGGGAAACATAGGTGAAGGGGAACTGATTAGAGGCAAGTTGGAGGGATCTGGGAAGAGCGGAGGAAGAAAATTGTGGGTGGGATCTATTACACAAGAAAAGAATCAATTTTCAGTAAAAATAAACTAGATGTTACTGTGGGTTGTTTTTGTCTTTCTTTTAAAAATTTTGTTGCTTTGTTTTTCTCTTTATTTTTGGTGTTGTTTTTTTCTTCCTTGCAAGAGACAGAAGAGCATTACATCTGATGAATAAGGAAGTGGGAATGATCTGGGAGAAGGTGGATAAAATAATATAATATAATCAAAATATATAATATGGAAAATTTTAAATTTAAGAGATTTTTGGAACGTTTTACATTTTTTTAGATATTGAATAAATATAGTTGTTCCACTGTGAGATAAAGAGATACACTTTATGTTTTGGTATGATTTTCTTTCTGATGGGACACCTATAATTGTGGGGTTTCTATGAGTGCATATTCTTTACTTCATTGTCCCCTTGCTGCATGGTTTATCTTTCACTTAAATAAAAACACTATGGAGGAAAAGAAGCAAGTACTATAATCTTTGACCTTTTTGCTGACAGTTCCATATGTGCTGAAGAAAATAAAGACACATAATCAGAATTATGGAACAAGTTTTCACATCTGAGGGATGTTTTGTAAATTTATTGCTTGACTGTATGGTGCACTGCCATGATTTTTGATGGACAAGGACACATATCTGGGAAATGAAACCAAAATAGTAACTCACTGCAATTCAAAAATAATAGCTACTATAAGCTACAATTGTTCAGCAAATGTGAGATTATTGGTTTCAGAGGGATTTATTAATTTGATGTATTTTAATCCTTACCCACTGTAAAAGAATAAGGTTGTCAGTCAGATGATGGGGGTCTCTCGTATTTCGTGCCACATTCTGAGTATCTGTTTCAAACATAACTAAAATTCATCTGGCAGTTGGGGAAAGGCCTCTGCAGCGCAGCAGTCAGTCACCTACAATGGATGCAAGAACCACATTCAGACTTCAAATGTCACCACATTGCCATCTTACTGTGAATGGCTGAAATTTACTTCCTGTTGTTAGTGGAGCTGAAAATTGCCATAGGTTTCTGCAGTTATAATGTATTGTCTAAACCAGAAAACACTTCCCAGATTGAATTGACCTTTTCGAAATAGCACTTTCATCTTTAGGATGCAGAACTGGTGCAATATTTTATTTAAAAAGGTTATTTAGTTATAAAAGTTGGAGAAAGGGTAAGGAATTAGAAACAATTACTTCTATATATAATGGTTTGCTGTCAAAATAATAAAAAGGAACACAAAGCAATGACCGCTGAGTATTTAGCCATGTAAACACTACAGTGAAGACTATTCCGAAAAATCCTCACTTTACCTGTATCAATAAGAAAAGAGTCATATGAGCAGTGATAGACAATTACCATATTTTGTATATTAAAGTGGTGTGTCCCCTTGCCATTATACAGGGAGTAAAGAATAAACGATTTTATTGGAACACTTCAAATAAGACAAAATTCTAAGATAATTATTCAAAGATGGGGTACATTTTTTTCTTCTCTCCTCTTGCTCTACTCCTCTATTTCCGTTTCTCTCAGGTGTATGTGTGTGAAAAAGAGAGACATACAGAGAAAGAGAGAGAGAGAGAGAGAGAGAGAGAGAGAGAGAAGGAGAGACAGAAAGACAGAGGGAAACAGAGAGACAGAGATAGTAATAAGGAATCGTAGGAATAAATATTTTTTTAAAAATTTTATTTTACATTCCAACCACAGTTCTCCCTCTCACCACTCTCTCCCCAACCCACTTTGCTCCCGGCCCAATACCCATCCACTCCTTCCAAAGTTAAGACATCCCATGGGGAGTCAACAAAGACTGGCACATTAACTTGAGGCAGAACAAACCACCTCCAGGCTGCTTTAAAAATGAGCATGGCATCCCACCATAGGCAATGGGCTCCAAAAAGCTAGCTCATGCACCAGGTATAGATGCTGGTCCGACTGCCACAGGGTTCTACACAACTGTCTCTCACATGCAGAGGTCCTAGTTCGGTCGGATGGAGCTTCCACACCTGTCACTCTAGAGTTCATGAGTTCTCACAAGCTTTGGCTCAACTGTCTCTGTGGATTTCTACATCCTGATCTTGACCTCCCTTGCTCATATAATCACTCCTCCCTCTCTTCAACTGTAGCTCATCTTTGTTGTGGATCCCATCAATTACTGGATGAAAGATTACATGGAAATGCCAGTTAGAGCACCTTCTCCACTATTGCTAGGAGCCTTAACTGGGGTCATCCTTGTGGATTCCTGGGAATTTCCCTACCACAGGATTTCTCCCTATTTCCATAATTGCTGCCACTATTAAGATATCTCTTTCCTTGCTCTCCCACTACGTCTCTCCCTGAACTTAACAATCCTGTTCCCTCATGTTTTCATGTCCCATCTCCCTTCTACCACCACTTTCCCTCACCCACAGTTTACCCAGGACATCTCATCTCATTTCCCTCACCAGCATGATCCAAGAATCCCTCGTAGGGTTCTCCAAGTTACTGAGCTTCTGTGGAGCTGTGGATTATAGTCTGGTTATTCTTTGTTTTACCTCTAATTTTCATGTATGAATGAGTTCAACCGTGTTTGTCTTTTAGGGCTACATCACTCAAGATGTTTTTCTCTAATTCCATCTATTTGCTTGCAGATTTCAAGATGTCACTGTTCTTTAGAGCTGAATAATACACCATTGTGTAAATGTACCACATTTTCTTTAGCCATTCTTTACTTGAGGGACACCTAGGTTGTTTCCACGTTCTGGCTATTATGAATAATGCTGCTATGAACATTGTTGAGCAAGTGTCCTTGTGGCATTATTGAGCAAAGGAATAAATATTAAGCTGTGTTTCAAATCTATTATTTAGCAAGTTGTAAAAACAATTAAAAGTTTTATTTTTATTTAATCATGTAACTGAATTTGACTATTACTAATAATGGTGCGGCTCATTAGACTAAAAGAAAAATTAATTTTGGTTCGCAGGTAGGCTATGCTCACTTCTGACTTCCAAAAACACCAGATATTTCTGTGTTTCACATACACATATGCAGCCAAACATTCATGCATATAAAGTAAAATAAAAAAGTAAAACAAGATCTAAGATGATGAAATATTTAGGATGCTTATGTGCTAGAAACATACAAGATAATTCTAAATCACAAGTGTAGTAAACTTGTAAAAATTCACTAGTAAGTGAAACATGGAAAATATTTGCTATACTTTTGTTGTTGTTGGTAGTGGTGGTGGTGATGGTGTGTGCATGCATATGTGTGTATGTGTGTGTTTCTAACTTATAAATCAATTTGATCATTTTGTATATTTCCTCTTTGTACATATCTTCTTTTTTTTTAACAACCACTCAGTACAATTAATGTTGTGTGGGGGTTTAGGTTTCAGTGAGAGGTAGCAAAAGGACAACATGAAAACCACCAAGAAACAACTGTACATTGACTTGTTCCTAAACCTGGAGAAATATTTTGAATCTGACCAATATGTGAATATGTTTGAGGGCAAATATAGGAGAGTATGTGCCATCTCCTATCCTATTCTGTTTTTAAACACACTCATACCTAACTTTATATATATTTTGTCTGTGAATTTAAATGTTTTTAAAATATTTTATGTTCCAGCTGGGTTTAAAAGTATGTATTATAACGTATATTACTTCTGCTCTTATTCATTTTTAATTGTTATTTTCTTCCCCTACATGTATGCTAAATCAATTTTAAGCACAAGTCTCATCAAATTATTTTATAAAAGAATGGGATTACAAATTACACTATATAAAATAATTACATACAAAACAAAATTTGAAGACTGGAAATACGCATCAAATAGACAACTCTTTCATGCCATCTGTCACCCCTCATCACTGTGATGTGTTCCAATCGCCATAATAGTCCTCTCATTTCCCGCTCATATATGGCATAGCCAGGCGAGCCTTGATTAATTGAAAAGAAAATAAACCATTGATGTTGAAAAACAGTAAGAGAAAAATGTCAAAAATTCTAGAGTAATTTCATTTTAGCAAACACGCAAATAATATGAAGTTAAGAATTACTGGAGGCATCCCTTTTATTTTAAGAGGCTGTTTTATTTTTGCATTGTTTGGTGTTATTTAGTTACAAAACTCTACTGCATGCTCTTAAAATGCATTAGCTTTGAATACAGGTTTGGGTTTTTGATGTTTCGATGTATAAGTAAAAACATTCTCCACTGTTTTGAGGCTATTTAAGGACAGGGAGCTTGCTTTTAGCTCCTGTGAAAGCTCAGTTTTGCAGGATGGATGAGGTGTTTGCTTTCTTCATCCACTGCATCTTTGTTCATCCCTGTGGTCCCAGGGTCAAGGCTCTAACGTGACTCAGCCACTTTACATGTCATTAAACTGTAATTCTGACTGTAGAGTTACCTAACTGGAATAAAATAGGGCCTTCCCATTAAACCAATACATGCTCTCTTTGAACTCTAACTCCTTTGAAGGTACTTTTAGTCAAAGTTGCTCCAAAGAAGTTGAGACTCAACTCCTGATTAGGGATATTTACCAATTTGAACTCCAACATAGAGTAGTCATATTTCAAGACAATTTTAGTTTCAAGTGGTTTCAAGTAGTTTCAAGTGTTCAACACTGAAGTGACTCCACAGACTCATTTACTTGAACTCTTGGTGCCCATTAGTGGCACTGATATTATGTGACCTATAGAAGTTAGAACTTTGCTGGAGGAGGTATATTACTGCTGGTGGGTAAATAGCTTGAAGTCTTGGCTTGATTGCTTGTTCTTTCTCTGCTTCCTGGCACTCAGGTTGGCTTCAGCGTCATTCTTCCATACCTTCTGTGACATGATGGAGTATATCCTCTCTGTACCTGTAAGCAGAATGAAACCTTTCTCCTTTAAGCTTCTTTGGTCAGAATAATGTATTATAGCAAAAGAGAGTAAATGAATATATTGAGGATGCATGTAAACACCATATTTAAAATTAACTTTATACACATTACATTTTATGTTCAAATTAATAAATTTTAATAAAATGACATTTTATAAAAGTATGTTTTTATCATACATTTTGCATGTTAGAAGAACATACTGTTGCTAAATATTTATCAATTAAAGCAATTAAATGCAACACATTTTCACTCAACAATAGGGCATGCAATTATATTTTATTCTCCTTATATTATCTTTTGCTGTAGAAGCACTTTATTTTTCTCAGAAAAGAAAGAACAGGGATAATGATGTGTATAAACATACTTTATTGTAATGAAGAATTTTCTTGATTTTACAGAGATCTCAAAAATTTTCTCCATAGTTACATTGCAATTGATTAATGAATTAAAAGGAGCAACAAATTCAATGGATCTGATATTATGAGGTAACAATGAGCAGAATAATGAGGAAATAATTTGAAATGAGATAAATGCATTCAAAGATGCTGGTTACAAAGGTTTATAGTCTTCCTTCATATTCTTGAAAACAGAAACAAAAAGAGAAGTAATAAAACCGCCTGCCAATATTCTAAATATTTTGTGGCCATGTGCTAAACCAGGTGTAGCTAATGAAGTTAGCCAGCTAATCTTTCTTACATCAACTTAAATGCTTCATGTCTTTTTTGCTACTTCAAGAGGATATAAAGATCTTTTTATTTTAGCCAAAATCTAGTTGGATCCATTAAAATTTTAAAAATATATATATTTATTATTTTCTTATACTGGAATTATCATCTTAAATGTGGCTAAGAGTGCAAATAACAGTACATATATAATTCTGGCAGACTACTATAGGATATAATGATTAAATTTTACAAAATAGACAGAATTTGATTATCTTTATCACTTTCTCAAACTTTGAACATTATTACATCTATGCACCTGTACCTTGCTTTACAGTTAAATCTTAAATTTCTTGATATCTTCTAGACTTATAACAGTTTGTCTCATTTTTTTTTAGTTTCTTATTAAGCTTAAATATAGGAAGCCACATAATGAATTGTTGAGTGACCAATTGGTTGTACTTTAACAAGCTTCAGTTACTAGGTACCCGACAGGCCTCAGTGTGTTAGGGTGAGATGTATAGCAATAGATAAACTATAGCAGATATTAAAGAATGTACATACAATTGAATGGTGATAATTATAGAAAACCAAACTGGTCATGCATGTCCAGTAGTATTTATGCAGTGTCTGTGTGTAAGTAGAAATGATCTTCTTTACTGGGATGTAGGATGTTGTTTTAATTAATTATGTATTATGTAAATGAGTTGTCTTTATTTCATATTTTATCCATTGTATCTATCTCAGAGAATTAACTTAACTAAGGACAAAAATAAACTAAATTTACTTACTGGCATAATTATTGACAAAATGATTGGCATAATTTTTCAGTTTATTTCTGTCTCTATAATTGAATAATAAAAAGGACATTATAACTTCATAGTCAGGCACTACCCTGAGAATGAGTAAAATGGTAATTTTTCATACCTTATTTCCTTTAGACTCCTCCAAAATCTCTTTCCAAAATGTGGAATAAGGGAGAGAAGATGACAGTTCCTTTTAGAGTTCATCAAAACACACCAGGGCAATAAAAACTATGATAGCAAAAATGAAGGTCTGTGACCCCAATTGTGGCATCTCAGATTTGTAGAGAGTCACTGGAGAATGGCCTGCTTGGCCTCACTATTTCTCTTGTAGTCAATGTACAAGGTGTTTCAGAAACATTCTGAAATGGAAAAAATTTCCTTTAGAATCAAGCTCTATGGATGATTTAAATCTTCTTAGAACAGTGGCACATTTCTGTAACCTGGAGGGTTAATAGACCACAAAGCCCATAAAGATTTGAAGCCTTGAAAAATTATAGAAATGCATATTGAATGCATACATGTCAGAAGTATGTAAGAGATAAGCATATTTATAAAATCACCATTGAATCATAAAATTGAGTAATAATGGTCAAAGAATAGAAGTGGTCTTATAAAAAAACTTTTGAGATGCTCACTTATTCCCTATTATTATCAAAATCACTATGTTAGTCCTACACTGGTGAGTCCTGTATGAACCCTTAGTTTTGATACCAGGATAAGAAATGATGAAGTGAATTCTTATTGCCATGGAAAAACTGTAAGAGGAAGTAATGTTGAATTAGGAGCAGCGGGGCTGCGTCCCGGCACCCGGCCGCCCGCATGGCTAGCTTATGCCCGAAATAATTACACAGAAACTGTATTCTTTTAAACACTGCCTGGCCCGACTAGTTTCAGCCTCTTATTGGCTAGCTCTTACATATTAATCTAACCCATTTCTAATATTCTGTGTAGCACCATGAGCTGGCTTACCAGGGAGGATCTTAACCTGCATCTGTCTGGAGTGGGAGAACCATGGCGACTCTCGACTAAGCTTCTTTCTCCCAGCATTCTCTTCTGTTTACTCCACCCATCTATGTTCTAACCAATAAAATGGGCCAAGGTAGTTTCTTTATTAGTAAGAAATAACTCCCACATCAAAGTAAGACTTGGGTTTTTTGATAGTCAAGGAAGACTTCTATAATTTTTATTAAATATATTTTCTGGGCCGTTGAGCTGCACCTCTTCTCCTTCTTCTACTCCAATTATTCTTAGGTTTGGTCTTTTTATTGTGTCCCATATTTCCTGAATGTGCTGTGATGAGAATTTGTTGGTTTTGCTGTTTTCTTTGATCAGTGTGTTTATTTTCTCTATGGTATCTTCAGTGTCTAATATTCTTTCTTCTATCTCTTGTATTCTGTTGGTAGTACTTGTCTCTGTAGTTCCTGTTCGTTTACCCAGATTTTCCATCTCCAATCTTCCCTCGGTTTGTATTTTCTTCATTCCTTCCATTTCCTTCTTCAAGTCTTGAACCGCTTCCCGTACCTGTTTGATTGCTTTTTCATGTTTCTCTTGGTTTTCTTGGGTATCTTTAAGCGATTTATTCATTTCCTCTACCTTTTTGTTTGTAATCTCTAATTGTTTATGGCAGTTTTTCACGTCCTGCTTAAGGTCTTCTATTATTTTCATATAATTCACTTTTGAGTCGATTTCTTCTAATTCTTCTAGAGTAGGGTGTACAATTCTTCTTGTTTCGGGATCCCTTGATTCTGGTGAAGTCATGTTGCCTTTCAGGTTGTTGGAGGAAGTCTTGCATTGGCGCCTTCCCATCTCCTCCTTCAAATGGGGCCAGGAGAGGTCTGGTGTCTTGGTCCAGTCTTTGCGTCCAGATGGAACTCCTCAGGACCACTCTGGGTGGGTTGTGGATGCAAGCCTGATGTCTCTCCTGGTGCCGGGTTCGGATCTCCTTGCTGCCCCAGTGATGTCTCTCCTGGTGCCTGGACCGGAACTCCTGGCTGCTTGGGTGTCTCGTAAACAAAGGACCTACCTACCTCGCTGCAGGCAGGCTAGTGGGAACAAAGGAGCTACCACCCTCCCGTTTGTCCTGCCGATTCGGATTCGGTCCTAGAGCCCGGACAGGCTGGGCTGGGAGATGTTATGTGGTCAACGAGGGAAGGGAGTCAGATGGGGGGGGGGGGGGGGAGGGATGTGGATGCAAGCTGGGTGGGATAGGAAGGGAGAGGGGGTATCGGGCAGAGTAGCCCCTGAGGATGACCAGGAAGTGTGGAGGGGTGTCTGAGTTCCCTGTCCCGGGCTGCTGCGGCGGTCAGAAACTCACTCACCCCAGTGATGTCTCTCCTGGTGCCTGGGCAAGACTTCTGATTATAGTATGAGGCTTAAGTTTGCAGTGTGGCGATAGATGCTTTATATATAATAAATATCTGAGTCACAGAGTCATCCGGAGTTATCTGTGTTACTATGAAAGAATTTGTTGCTTACTATATGATTGCTACCCCTGTTCTCTCCTCTGCTTATGACAAGTTATCTGCACTTTTGAATTTCATTCTTAGCTGAAATATCTTGGGTATTTCATCAGAGAACAATTTGATGACAACATTCTGCTCGACCTGTCTAGCCTTCAGAACTGTGAAGGGGTGCCAAATAAACTTCTTTTATTATAATTCATTCAATCTTGGCTGCTCTGTTATAACCACAGAGAGTAGACTTGTAAGTAAGGTTAAGATTTATAAAGACTGTTTTTTCGTCTGGGATAAAACCGGACTCGCTGAACATAGCGAACAATGAGGACTACTGAGAACTCAAGAACAATGGCAATGGGTTTTTGATCCTACTGCACGTACTGGCTTTGTTGGAGCCTAGGCAGTTTGGTTGCTCACCTTACTTGACCTGGATGGAGGTGGGTGGTCCTTGGACTTCCCACAGGGCAGGGAACCCTGATTGCTGTTTGGGCTGAAGAGGGAGGGGGACTTGATTGGGGGAGGGGGAGGGAAAGGGGAGGCAGTGGCGGGGAAGAGACAGAAATCTTAAATAAATAAATTTAAAAAAAGATTTATAAAGACTGAAGGAAATGAAGAATCTACTCGAGAACACAATAAGGATGAAATCGTGCAGAAGAGAAAGTGTTATGTGGCAGTACTAAAATAAAATTATATGCTAAATATTTTTGCTTTAATTATATAAAACATTATTTCCAAAACTTTCCTCCAGAAACTGGGGCTTTTGAGGTAGACAAGAGCAATACATTGGAAATGAAGGGCCCTTGAGAGAATGAAATTTATGAAGTGACAAATATCTTGCCGAGAGATCAAGCGGTCAACAGATTACAACTTATAAAGGACAGAGACGTTCATCATTACCATTGATCAGCACCATTACTGCCACTGCTAATAGGATTGAAATCATGAGAAAGTGCAGATGAGGAACTCAGGCATCTAAATGGGGAAGCAGAATGGTTGACACTGTGTCTTTCAAGAATGACCAGTGGTGTTTGTGACAAGAAAAAAAAAAACATGGATGTTTGTGAAGACTGGCAACATCATGTCACTTTTCTGGTTCTTAACTTATAAAATGGCCTCTCTTCTGAGGGTAAAGGCCTTTATCTTCCATCTAATGACCCCAACGAATTCCTTTCTGCTTTCTCCACACTGCTTTCGTCCCAAACTTTCTTGTGAAAATTTCATGATAAATTTCCTAGTATTTCAATCTCAGTTTTCTACACAAACCACTTATCTCCTTTTAAAAATAGTTACTATTTTTGTTAGCTATTTGGTAATTTATTAAACTTAAAGTGAAGTAGCTGAACAAGGAAATAGGGCACAATTGATTACTAAATTTGCATCATCAGAACAGAACCAGCAATATCAAAGGCATTTGTAGTGACTCAGATAATTACGAAAATAAAATTAATGAACTGGGGGATTAATTTAAAAGTGGTTTGTTATAGCTTACAGAATTCACACCTAGATTGGCAAGCGCCAACTGCAGCTCAAGTTCAGGTCTTGAGGCAGGAAAGAACTATTGACACATGGAAATAGTCTGATCACCAAGAGGATTGACTTGAAGTGGCCCTTTATTTATATTTTATATAAATCTTTATTTATATTTTAATAGTTTTTTTTCTACCAGACATAATGTACAGCTTTATTATTGCCTACATTTAAGAACTGTATCATATTTTAAGAAATACATCTTAATCAAAAAAGCCGACATTGTTCCCCTTTATGCTTACCCAAATACACTTTTCCATCCCATACAAAACCTGATTCTAGACATAGAGGTAAGCATCTTGGCAGGCTTGATTAAATATTGAGCAGACACATCCTGCTCCTCAAGCGCTTATGTCAGCTGGCACCTACTTACAGTTACCCAGTTAAAAAAGTCATGGCCATGGGTACAATGCTTTAAGGGCAAAATTATTCAAGCACAAACAATTCTTTCATGTCTGAAATATATGCTTTTATATAGTTTCCCTTTACACAAGAGCGTCCCAATTCTCCATCTCTCTGTAAGAGGCAGACTGACAAAACACTCTTTTCACATCTTACTGTACCATATATAAGCCCTGTGTATGGTAAAGATCGATCTATCCACCCCATATTTTACATTGCATTTTCCCATTGTGTCATACTACAGATCCTATCATTGATTCTGTATGCTTGGTGTCCAGAGAACTTCCTCTCAACAGCTGGCACTGCGTGTCTTCCTGAGACTCCTTCCCTATTCTGTATATGCATGCGCTAATCTCCTTTCCTGAACAGTGGGACATGATAAATGCCCTAGTGTTGTTTCCTCATATGTATCCAACTGTCTCTATTGAGCCAAAGAAGTTCCAAGGATTAGGAGTTGTAGTTAAGTAAATTCCAGATGAAAGATTTGAGAGGCATTACCCCCCTGCTTATCTCAGGGGAAAACATCCGAGAAAGACGATAATTTCCATGGAAAAATTATAGCACTGATAAAGAACAACTAAAACTGTCTAAAAATCAATAATATGATGAGAGAGAAAATAGCCACCAAGGTGTATGAATTTTGCAAATTCCTATGTGGTTTCATGGCTTAAGGATCCTTGCCAGGTGAGAATCCTTCTTCACAGGTGCCTTGCACCAAGAAAACCTGTTGCAAAGGTAGTTATATTCTGATCCAAGACTTGGCTGCCCTGCCCCAGACACTAGTTGAGACTTGGTATTATATTTTTCCTTTGGTAGCATAAATAGTCCCTTCCAGTACCATGAAAGGTAGCCAGGAGTGATGAGTGTTTACTAAAGTAACAACTTTAGTTCTTTCTGTTTTGCAACTGAAGAATGTATTCTCTTCAGCAATAAGTTCTAATCATCAAGTTATGGAGGATAACCAAGAGTATTGGCAAGCCTGTGATGCTTGGAGTTCTATATGATCCTTTAGCTTACAGCTCTTGAGGAAATAGTTTGTTCTTGATACTGTGAGTTCAAGATGTTAACATGAGGTATAGAGCTCTCCACTACTCTGATCTCCTATCCCCACACATCACATAACCATTAATATCCCATTTCCTTTTTAACATTTTAGTCCATTGTGCTTTATACTTCTTCATTTGAAAAACCCCCTTCTTGTCACCTCTTAAAAATTCTTAATTTCTGTGGGTATTTCAAAAGGATTACATATAGCTTACACTTTAAAAATAACATACAGAAATAAAAGAAGGCATGAGATATTTTTCTTTCTAGTATGAATTACTTTACTTAGAATGATTGTTTGCAACTCCAAATAGTTACCTCAAAATTTTATGATTTTATTTTTCTTAGCAGATGAATCATATTCTGCTGTGTAAATGTACCACATTTCCATTTCTTAGAACATCAATTTGTAAGTATAACAGTAATAATCATGGGTGAATACATTATAAAATCCTTTGGGTGTATGCTAAACAATGGAATAGATGAATCATATGGTCGATATATATTCAATCTCTGAGCAACACAGAGAGGAGACAGAAAGATCTTAAAAATCCAGAACTGACAAATAGCATCAAGAAAACAATGTTTCTGGACACAACAGAAAGGTAACACATAGAAACTAATAGTGATTGTGTCAAAGTACATAACATTTGTACAAACTTTAGTCAGATAAAATTCCAACATGGATTGTGTACGATAGGAAGGAAATCCCCGGATGAGCTGTGGAGTTATTGGCACTTGGTAGCTTCTAGAAGAAGAGAGTCAAATTTTTTCAATAATATGACCTCTACTATATCAACTACATGTCAGAACAATCCCTTCTCCCAACATCAGATAAACAGCAAAACCTGGAGTAACAAGCAAAGAAAAAAAAAAAAGGAGAAGAAATCCCAAAGTTCATTAGAAACTAGTTAGCAGGAGTGTGATTATGAGAGGGGCTGGGGAAGGGGTGAGCATGCCTAAATCTCATTGTATGAAATTCTCAATTTATAAAATACCATTCAAAAGCTTTGTATTTTGTTTGTTTGTTTTTATCATTTTTGAACAAATACTCTAAGCGCGCGCACACACACACACATACACACACAAACACACACACACACACACTTGAGCTTACAAGATCTACATGTAAATGAGAACATGCAAAGTATCCAGAAAATAAGAAAAAGACCATTAACAGTGGGGGAAAGAGAGATGTGAGGGGGTGGTGAAGAGTAGAACATGGGTCATAAAAGGGGAGCTGTGAATATTGGAAAGAGAGGGTTGAGTGAACACTGGGCTCAGTATGCACAGGGTAGGGCAGAGGAGGGCATTTTGAGGAGGAGTAACTATAAGGATGTTTGAAAAATGAATGTAGATATTTATTTTATGAGCTTTATATATGTCCACACACATATTCACATAAGAGTTTAATTTTGTTTCCATACTCAGGACAGTTTACTCATATCAAAAGCCATGGGTTGCCAAATAAAATGCTCAGTGCTAGATGTGGTATACCTGTCTAGTAGTTGATGGTCAGAAATACGCTGGAGTCCCTCAACACAACACAGGCTATATCCATTGCTTTGCTGTAACCAGAACTTGATGATAAGACCCCACTACTAAAGACATCATTCATGTTGGTCAAAGGATAGTACTGACTGAGAAGTTTCACACAATATTAGTATCGAGGTTGCTGGGAAATAAAGTGCATCAACAGACTAATCTAATTTTTAACTCTGTGAACTCTGCTAATGACCAGCTTGTCAAAATAAGTAATTATGACATGAATATTATGAAGATAACTAACCACATTTTGACTGGATTTAAAGCCTACTGCAGAGAAAGAAATATATGCAAATACTCTAAATCTAGCTATCAACTTATGACTGGGGAGATCATAAGTACCTGAGGTAAATCTACTCCTGGTAGGTTTTGTTCATAGACATTTTGGTAATGGACATAGTGTCAAACTGTCGGTTCAGTTTGCATCTCTCTACCTGTAGAGTAGTGCAGCCTCATGCTGCACCAGAGAAGTTGATTCTGCAGTGGATAGTGATAAACAAAGAAATTCACAACTGATCAAAATTCAGAAAGCAAATGACTGTGGAACAGTCAGCCACATGTACAATGTCTATATCACACCCATCCTCAAGGCTCAGGAATCATCATAAAAGAGGGGCAGAAAAAACTTTAAGACCTAGAGTGAGTGGATGACGGGATCAAATAGCGTCTTCTGAGTATGACAGTTCTGCTGCACCTATGAACTCACAATGGCTACAAATGTCCGAACAAGATTAACTTAGCTAACTTCTAGTATGGAATAGACAGGGGTACATAAGTCCCACCCCTAACTGAGGAAATAAGATCAATTAACAGATATCTTCTGAATAGGGTAAGGTTTCTTCACAGATGTAGCTTCTTGTACAATGACCATGGTCCAATGTATGACCCCATACCCTTAGGTATATGGAAAACATTGGTTGTAGCTGCCAGGTCATTAAATTAAATGAACAGAAGAGGACAGTAAATTGGAAAAAATAAGGGTGGATCACAGGGGAGGGAGAAATAAATATTATCAACATACACTGTATGGGAACTTCAAGCAATAAATATGTTTATTAAGGAGTAGTTAGAATAAAAGAAATTTAGGGGAGACATGGTAAGAGAATGGAATATATGGAAATTTTGTACCTTCTGGCTAATTTTGACACAAATATACTGTTTAAATACTTTGTAGTTCATTGTGTGAGAGAAACCAACACCAAAATTAGGTGGAAATATTGAGTCAACAATGTTTGTCTACAGAATTAGTTGGAGGTATGCATAACAGTGAAAAGAATTTGAAATGACATTGGTTTCAAAACATCAGCAATTCCCTCCTTAGTTTTTAGCCATATGCACAATATTTTATCGCTCTAATCCATTGGTCTTGAAACCTCCTAATGTTGTAACTATTTACAGTTTTTCATGTTGTGATGATCACTAACCATCAAATTATTTTCATTGCTACTTTATAACTGTAATTTTGCTACTACTATGTATTATAATTCAATATATGAATAAATAATGTAAATAATTTCGAAGGTAGAAGTTTGTCAAGGGATCTCAGTAATACCCAGCAAACTGAGGACTACTGGATTAAATGTTCAATTTGTATTGAATCTACAAAGGTAGATTTTCTGTGCAAAACAATGCAAAATCTTCATCACTTTTTCACAGTTCTTTTTTTTAAAGTTTCATTTATTGATACTATATTAGTACTATTGATGATATGTTTAAAAGAAAGTAATAATAATAATGTTTTCCAAGTTTTAGGCATATATATATATATATGTATATCAAACAATATATAGTATTTTGTAAGGAAATCATTGCCTGCATAATAAAAAGCCAGTTTGGTGTAAGAAGGACATGGCACCTCCTACAGAAAGAAGGCTAAAATGCATAGCTATCCATGAATTTGACACCAACCTGTACTACAATATGAGACTCTGTCTCCAAAAATAAAAAAAAATGAAACATGCTTCTATTATTAACAGGACTCACACTATGACACCTGTCAGTGACTACAGAGGATATGACTGAAAAAGTCTCTGATTCAAGCTCAAACATTCCTGAGATTAAAATTTATCTGAAGCTTTTTTGGTGTGCCCTCTGTGACATTTTAGAGTTCTTTATTGGTAGGTTTTCTTCTATTCCTTCCCGAGTTTCTCATCTTTCTTAGAGGTTTGTAAAATTTTCACTTCCTCTTTGCTTACTACATTTGGCACATATTTCTAAATTGACTATTCACAGTGCCTCTCTCTTCACGGGTTTCCAGTGTCTTCCTACTTGCCATAATCCAAAAATAAATGTTAGAGTGTGACCTTTAAATATTTACTCCAAATTGTCATTTCTACTATTTGCTCTCTGAGTTTCTCACCATTTGAACATAGCTCCACAGTACCAGTGATCAAGAACCTGTGACTCCCTACATGCAGGTTTCTTAAATAGAGGATAGAAAGAGCTAAGATAAATTAGAGAATGTTTTCCAGTTCCATCACACTAACAAACTCCTTTCGATATGCGCTCATGAGGAGATAGATTTTTACGTCCCCTTCTGTGATTTGGATCTCTCACTTCACATCCCATGGTGAAGCTACCATATAAGGCAGTGATATTTTTTTTTAAATATTGTACTCTAGAATTACATTTACTAAATTCAAAACCATGTAGTAACAACCTGACAACAAATCTTGTAAGCTTGTATTAAATTAGAGAGAAAGACAAGACCCAAATAGCCTTCATCTGTGAGAATTAAAGGGCAATGAATGATTTAACAACTAGACTTCATTCTAAAGGCCATAGAGAAAACTCAGGGGTTAGGAATATTTGCTGCTCCTGTAGGGTATCTGAGTTCAGATTCCAGTATCCTGTTATTGAGCAAAACTTCTGTATCTCCAAATCCAGTGGATTTATTCTTTTCTTTTGGACTTGGAAGACACATGTACTCATGTGTACTTGAGTAGCAGAGGCATGCACATACATAATTCAACATAAAAAAAGCTTCAATTAAGTCAAGATATAATCTTTATTTTTTAGAGATATATATGCATTTTCAGAAAGGAGTAATAATTCCTGAAGAGGCAGTGAGTGTGATATTATGAACACAATGTATATATTATGTCCTTTTGGACTGGGGATTAGTATAATTGCAAAGTATTAATACTGGGCATGGTACCTTAAGCTTCTAATCAGAGCAGGGTTGAAACAGAGAAAGGATGAGGGAAAGTCTAAGATCAGCTTCTGCTGTATAGATAGATTTTATCTCAAAACAGAAAAACCAAACAAAATATTTGCTTAAAAATTATATAAGCAATTCATTTTCACTATTTTCTTTAATCTCTTCTTCAGTTACAACATCATGGGATTTTCAGTTTATAATTTATAATTCAAACATTCTCAAGATTAATTTAAATACATTTAGAACTCTTTATTGATTTAATGAATTACAATATATCTCAACAAAAGTAAAACTGAATATAACTACCTATTGCATTTGTGTTTTTGTATCTTTCCTTATTTATCCTTTTATGTTTATCAACATGTGACTTACCTGGTGTGTAGTGTGGAAATTTTCCAAGACCTATTGCCTTCATTAACATGCTGAAGACCTTCACAACCTGGGATACATGCTACTTCTATGTGTTTGCAAAGAATTATTTTATTCCCCCAAACATTCTAGTCATGTATTATGGTAGCATGGATCATTTGGGTCTTACTCTCAACCAATTATAGATATTTTACTTGAAATAAATACATTACCTTTTATAATACTTTAAGTATTATTTTTTTTCTGCTCTGTACTTAGTAATACTAGTGGCAAGTACCTCTTTATAGAAAGTGAACACAATTTAGGTATTTGAAGAAAATCACACCGGAAAACTTGTTGCTGTCAGTTGAAGGTAATGGGAACCTGGCCAAAGGAAGTTTACAGGGATGTATTCAACCTAGTTGAATGAAAATATGAGAGAAGCAATCAACACCTTCTTTTTGATGCTGCCATCTGCTTCGATAAAGGAGGCCAGGACATATATAATTGTCCCCATTTGTAAGAACATACGTTCAATTTCAGCACCTTTTCATGTACTTAAATAGGTTTCTATCCTAAATTTTAATATAGAATGCTCCCTCATCTAAATGCTTCACAGGATTGATTGAATATGCAGATTAATTCTGGAAGTATTGGCCCACAGTTGAATGATGCAGAATACTAAAGATGAAGTTAGACCTTTATTAGAAACTAAGATATATGGATTATTTGAGCTAAACTTTTTAAAAAATGGAGAGATAATGTGTATTACACACAAGTGAAATTGTAAAGTAACAAAGTTAATTAGTACAGAAAAACACAATGCTTTATTAAGTTACAAAACACAGCAAAAGTAATAAGCCTCGTTATGGGATTATGGAGGGTGTTTTTTTCAGGAAAGGCTCACAAAGTATAAGGTAAACATTAGTATCATTTATGTTCAGTGCCTATTTTTAATACATTAACTTTATTTTAAATGGTACACTAAGTTTATTAACACAATACCTTACTATATTTCTTACATCATGAAATCAATTTAGGTTGTCATTTAATAATCTGGTCATAACCTGTTACAACATATGGATACAAAATTAATTTTGCCTAATATAACATCTAATTCAATATGCCAAAATTAAATACACACTTTGTTTATTAACTCAGGGCTTATCAAAGACAAAAACGTATAATAAATACTCCTCCGTTTTGCCAAGCCCACCTCCAAGGAAATTTTGTGATTAGTACTGAATTGATTAAAGTAAATTACAGGGAGAACAGTTTTATTAGTAAGAAAGTGCCAAGCTGTAGTAAAGGCAGTTTCTAGGTATGATAATTATAAAATTACATGCATTTACTGGGTTCACAAAAAGCTCTTTATGAATTGGAAGAGGCCAGAGCTGGGATACAGCCAGATTTGGTAGCAGCATGCAAACAACCTTCAGAGTCAAATATCATTCAAAAACGCCTAATCCCATAACTGTATCAAAGCTGGCAGGTGTGCACTACACAGAACATTAATTTAGGAGACTTACAGGGGATTTTAAAGATAACCTTGCGTGCCCAATATGCCGAGAGCAATGCACCTCTGGATAAAAAGACTGAATGTTTCCTAATCTGCAGGAAGAGTGGAGATATAAAATAGAAACAAGAAGACTTTCTTTTTTACCACAGAGTAATTGAATTTTTATTAAGATAGCCTAGAATCTGAGAAAGTAGCAAAAAATACAATGATCTCTTCTATTTTAACTCCCCAAATTATATTTGATGATATTCTGATATCTGATGTATAAGAGCAAAACAACAATTCTATGGGCAACTTATTAGCATCCAGACAATGACTCCAAAACAACAGTGTTGGTAAAACCTGTTCTCACTTCACTTCCTATCAGTGAAATTAGTTGTACCCTCCCATCACCAACATGATTGTGTCTTCAAACAAACTTTGTGATACTTCCAACAATGACATGTTTCTTTAAGTGAATATGTAAACAACACCTTAACAAGTTAAAATTCTACAAAGCAAAGAAGTCAAGAGGAAAACAAGAACATACATCGAAAAGAATACATGTCTAAACAGTGAAGCATGTATTTGATCTCAAACAATGTGAAAGCTTAAATGAATCCTATTTATATTTCTGAGAGTTTGTCAATCAAAGAAGAAAATGACTTTCTAAATCGCGATGTCTTTTGTTATGTACTTTTGGCAATATGATATTGCATATATTGAATGGCAGTTCCTAAAGGCCAGAGTTACGAGTATAGTTGATCTGATTTTCTGTCAGAAGGATTTCTCAAAAAAAAAAATAAAGAAAACAGGCAAAGCAAAAGTGAGGATAATCAAACTTATATTAAAATATGTATTTGTATTTTTCTAATCTTCTAGGCCTTCTTAGAAATAAGTCTGTGTTTTGTTTTCATTTGCATATGCTTACAAGCCTTACCAATTTCTTCGGGGTTGTGTGGATAGTTACATTATTCTTTTCATGCTTTTTGAATTCTGCCCTAAATCCAAAAGTAGTAAAGCCAGTTCTACTTGCTTTCTTCGTATTTCACTTTATGGTCAAACGAACCTTACTGGTGAAAATGACAATGCCGTCAGATAATGGCCTCCACAAAGTCATGTTCTTCAAGCCCTATGGGGATATTCACTACGAGCAACAATAATTCTCTGTTCTGAACATTTTTTTTTCATTTTCCATAATACTTTATAAAAACAATTTTTATTTTCTCAACTACCTACTGTTTGCCTTCTGGCTCACTCTCAAATGGAAATCCTTTCTCCTTTCCAAAAATACGGAAATACTCAGGTGACAACTCTTTCTGATTTCTGACACAATGTCATCAAAAGTTTGTGTGGCATAATTGACGCCATTCACTGAGATCGTACATATCTCATTATTCCTGAGTTTAACCTCTATTCATAAACATTAGATATTATGAAGACTTTCTTGGAAAATTCATTGCAATTGAGGCTCTTTTATCTTTTCTTATATTATTTATACTTTGCATTTGAAATATCCTTGGATATTTCATTTATTCTTTTACGTCAAGCCTCCCCCATTTTATCTGTCTTGAAGTGCTAATCTTCTTGGAAAGGATGTCCAATCTTTGTTTTTTTCTTTTTTACTTTTCATTCATGCATTATAAATTTTATCCACTATGCAAACATTTTGAGTTTGAGCAAACTGTTGGCCATTTTCATCTGTTCACTGATCACAACATTGACAGATAAAGCAGAAACTGTCACATAGACTACTTGAACCAAAGAATTTACAAAACAGAATTCTTTGTCCTTTACCATGAAAACACTAATAGAAATTATCTAGATTTTCTTCTTATTTCAAATTACCATTTTCTTATCCCCCTACAAATAACAGTCACACACAATGCTGGCAACAAAACTTCTCTTGATTGATGTGTTTAGTGAGATGAGACATTTTATATCTCTTCTGTTTAGTAAGGTTTGAGTAATGATCAAAACACTGAATCTTTAAAGTCAAACAAGATGAGAGAAAATAACTTTTTTCTTAATTAGAGATGACAATGTAGGATGAAGTTTTGAAAGAGAGACATGTGCTTATAAAGTTGAAAATGTCAAAATGAGTGTATGATAATTGGTAAATTATTTAAATAATATAGAAATGGTATATAAATAAATATTCCACATGTGATAACATACTAATTAGCTAAACATGCAAAATGGTCTTTTGGCATCATTACATAAAATAGAAAACCAAATTATAGTCCCAGGATAAATTCATATCTAATGTATTTTATATAAGTTTTACCAACCAAATGCTGTCAAGGATATTAAATAACATTAGATACTCATTAGTCCAAAATAATAATAGATATTGTCTCTATGGAGTCCTTATTTTTAACATCAGAGAAAGCCATTCACTGAGATAGTTATTTTGTTCATGTTAGGAAGGGAATAAACAAATGTCAAAAATGAATAAATGTAGAATAGTTGAACAAATTGTAATTCCTTCACATATAAAACCTACAACCATGAAGTAAATTGAACATGTCTATGAATATCATTATGAATAAATCCAGAAAATCTTGCTATTTAAAGTAAATTACTATGGATCAATAAATAGAAATGAACAACTTAAAAGGCTTTAAAGTTTGTATATGCATGCACTAAAAATAAAATAAAAATAATGTATGTACTAGTTAATGTGCCTCATAATTGTTTCTAAGTATGTATAGCTTAGAGATATGGGATTTGGCATAGCTATATAATAGGCTTTAATTATCCTTACTGTATAATACTTATTTTTATTTTGTTTTCTGTTTATGATTAAATGTTACTGTGATTGCAGGTGAACTGTAAGTCTTGGCAATTCTCCTTCCTCATCTAGCCTGTGCCATCACACGAAAGTCAAAGCATTCTATTTCTTAAACTGAAGAGGCTGGGCACATGATATTTTAGTACTGCCCTTAAATTCTTCACATCTTCTATTGACTTATGGTTCAATTTATGCACTTCATTGAAATTGGTAGAAAGTCATCTTCTTGCTTAGAGTTAAATGTAGGAAATGATGGAAATATTTGAAGATGGAAGACATAACTTGTGAGAGAAGCACCATGACCATACCAAAAAAAATGTCTAAGTAAGGAAGACTATTTCTCCCATGGTCAGCATTGTGCTTAGTTGCTTGTTTCCTGAAGTTTTTACTTTATATAGTTTAGGACTCCTAGAGTTTCCCTGTCTGTTGATTGCTTTGTTCAGCTCATGATTAGATTGTCATGTTGGTGACAACTTATAAGTGTATCTGATATCCCTAGAATTTTAGAGCAATCCCCTTGACCCTTAGACTCTTACAATCTTTCTGCCCCCTCTTCCCCTCTAGTTCTTGGGCCTTAGGTATCATTGTGTTGGGCATATAAGTAACATTATGTGAGCATGTTCCTTTCAGAAATTATATATGTGTATGTGTATCTATATCTATCTATCTATACATATATATGAGAAAGAGAGTAATATATGGGAGGATATGGGAGGGAAGAAAGGGGAGTGTAATTACAATCCCAAAAACATAAAAGAAGCAATTTAAACTCTTTTAATACCAAAATCTTAAACATTCAGTTTTTGAACACAGAAAACTGATCTTGTCAGCCTATTCATATTGCATTTTTTTTGAGTATAAATTGTCCTGGAGTCATTTAAGTGACATCAGCATCATCACAGGTTCTTTTAAAATGGGGGGATTTCAGCAGACATTCAAGTCACAGGAGGACTAAACTAGGAAAAGAATGGATACAGAATAAATAAGTTCAAATGAGATCCAATTAAGAACAATCCTATAAAGACGATGTATAAGTACATAATGGGGTCCCATATGCTATTTTAATGTTACATAGAATAAAAAATATCATTTTGTAATTTACAGGCCACTTTCAACTTCAAGCAGAAGAATTTATTTCAATGTGATCTGTATGGAAACTGTTTAAGCATTCAAACAAAAGTGCCCCCCCCCCAAAGAAGTCAGCCTCAAATGGTGTCAGTCTGTTTTTCAAAACTGCAATTGAGTTTGAAAAGAAAATATGTGAACAAAAAGTTGGGAGACTCTGGTAAAAGAAAGTTCTCTATATGACCAAGTCTTAAATTCAATTGCTAGGTTAGAAGGTAGACAAATATCACGATCTTCTTTGTAGGTCAAAACCCTCTCAGCTAAAACTGGTAAGTTCACCTCAAAGATACAGGTGCAGACATTTAATAATAAATGCAGAAATGCATGTGTCTTGTCTTTGCATCTTAAGAAGCTTGTAAATAGTTATAAACTTTGACAAAAACAAAGTTGATCCAAATTCAACATGCAGCTGAGCCTTCACGAAAGTTCATGTGCTCTGTGTTCCTTCACTTCCTGTAAATTTGTTTTTTCATTGTGTATACTTGACCAAGCACTCATGAATTTTCAAAGCTATGAGGCTCAAGTAAATAGTGCAGAGTAAATAAAGACATCCCTATTACAGGAATGGTGCTGCGATGGATTTGCCCCTCAGCACCAAGAGAAGGAAGAATGTGGTATTTTCATCAAACAGGAATTTCTCACCATCCAACAATGAGAAATTGCATACTACAATTGAAAATGAAGGTGTTTTTTTATTTTATAGTGTGCATATTGGAAGATATCCATTTATCCATATTCTTTGCACTAGCATACTGAAACATCCTCAACATGAGATGCACATGATCTTTGGGTGCAGAGTATTGCCATAGTCACAGTTCTCCTTGCAATCATTTTTTTAAAAAATAAAGTATAACTTTTTAAAATTGCTTGGTAATATATCTCACAGCCATCTTCACATCATTCTTGAGCTTCACTAAAATACTTGCTGATTGCATGCCAAATCTACTACTACAAATATCAAGAATACGATTAGGTTTTGGGAGTTGACTCAGCTACTAAAATATTTTCTTTGCAAGTATGAGAACCAGAATTCCGATCCCAAGCAACTTCAAATGTGCATGTACATTTATCTTCTTGTGCAGACATACATACACATATATTCATCCACATTTTGTTGCAACAATATCCAAACAGCTGTATCTGCTAAACACCGCAAGGCAACAGATGGTACCCTTAAGTAGTAATTAAGTTGTGTTTAAGAAAAAATACTTTTACACATAACTAGGCAGGTTAAGTAAAAGAACATAGCCAGAACATTCAGAAAATAATAGCTACATAAAGTTGTTACCAGTCCTCGTTCCTAAGTCAGCTAAGAGCTCTTGGTTCATCCAGTAATTAAAAGCCATGAGAACCTAGGTGAAACTATATAACAAACAATTTCTAGGAGCAAACTAGCAAGGAGATGAGTGATGGTAGATCAAGAAAGACATTAAAAACACAACATATAGCTCTGCCTTTTGGACCCTCCAGATCTTTTTTATTTTTGTGCATCTGATGCAATGTGCAGATGTTCTTAAATTTGTGATGTTCTGATTTATAGCTTTTCAGCTTTTCCACATCAAAGCGATGCACAGTCAGAAGAAATAATATGTTGATTTTTGAAGATTTGCTCAGGCTGGTGATATGTGGTAGTCAGCGTGTTCAGGAAATCACAGCTACAGGAAGCTGTTATCAGTCCTAGCCTTGATCAGTCTCTGATAGTGGACAGATAACCAGACTATCACTAGACCATAAATGCCTGTGCTATGAAACTTCAGAGTCTTAAAAGTGGAGTTTACTGAGCACCTACTTAAACGATTAGTTTATTAATTCCCTATTGAGAAATAATCTTTTCATAATTTGAAGACATTTATAAATTTAGTTATACTAAAAATTATTATCATCAATTCTCTTTCATTTTGTATTAACAGAAATCACACCAATATCCAAAATTAAAAAGATGAAGGAAAATTCAAATAGTTAACAGCGGTTGTAGCTCATTTTACGATGAGCTAGTTGATACTCATATTGTTTTCATTTGTTTCTTATTCGATGTTCAGAGTCTATAAAGTCAGAATCAGGATAGGCTACTCGATAGATACTTTCCTGAGCGCTGCTGACTTCAGTGACATTGAAGCACTGGAGGGGTTTGCTTTCTGATAAAAGGGGGCTCCTGGAGTGGATCATGAAGTGCTCAGCACTGTGATTGTCGCGGGAGAACTTGTCCAGGTTGCCCATACTCTCGCAGTACCCATATCTCTAATCCTTAAGTGGCAAAACAGTTTTCATGAATATTGGGCTTTATGTAGAAATAACTTACACAGTTATTTCTTATGCAGAAACATTCTGAGAATTGTGTTCTCTTGATAATGGCAACAGATTTTATAGTGAGTGAAATATATTGTTTTCATCAAAAAGAGCCCTCAGACTTTTTAAATACATATTGTTGAGTAAGCCCAAAGACTGCTTTTATTTTATGCCCACTTCGGATTCTCTATCAAAACCCTCACTCTGCTTGATTTCTTTATTTCATCCTCCTCATAAAACAACAACAGCAGCAACAACAACAAAACCCAAAGATCTCTTAAATCAATTTGATACAAGATGTCAGCAAGACTGAGGTCACCAATGCAGTTACTGAAACAACGGCCTGCTCATTCATTCAAAGTAATTACTTCTTTCACTCTACTTACTCCCAGAGATGATCTATAAATTGAGGATGAAAAACTTTAAGTCTTCAGGAAGTGGCTTTTAAGGCTTTCTTTATATTCTGAATTTCCATACCAGCGAATTTTGATAAAATACTGTGAACTTATTTACGGAGTGAGACTTTTAGCCGAGGTATGATTCACAAATAGATGTTTCACACTAATTAGGGCAATGTGACTGGCAGTGCGAAGACTTCATGATGTCTATTTTATATGCCGATATAGATATAAATGGCTGCATAGGCAGTGAGGAGAGGTAGGGGTTACACTGTGAGAATTCACTTCACTAATTTGAATATTTATCTTATTGGAGGACTCCATGGAGATTCCAAGTTTAACTCAACATATGGTCTGTAAAATTAAAATTAAATTTATTTGTATAAATTTGACACAATAGGAGTTAAGCTAAAACGAAGGATACCAGCATATGGTGGGTTTATCACTAATTGAGAGTCTTATACTGTGGGCAATAAGAAGAGATGTTTGGTTTTCCTTCCAGTTTCATGACTATATAACTGAGCACATTATTGAAATTCATAATTGGTTGTTTTCTAAGATATGGGTGAAATGATTTTTTAAGTAACTGAGGGAAATAATCTTATTTCTACTTTGAAGAAGAAAATTTTTACTGATATATACATATAAATATGTATAAACATTTGAATAAATGTATTGCACACCCCCAACACATACACATACAAACTGCTTACCAAATCCATTTTTCTCTATGTTACAATGGAAGTTGTCCATAACTGTCTTCTCCAGTGAGTGCACTAAACTATTACTACATACTTCTACTCAACACGATATCAAAGAAGGCTATTATTTTTACAGAAATTGATGCTCTCTCACTATAAAAGTTGTATTATCCTTTTCTACTACCTATCCTGAACATAGTATGATACTAGGTTCCTTACAACTCTAAGTGACTGAATACATTCAAGGTCCATTAGAAGATAAAGAATATCCCATGACTCTGTTTTGCATGGTGTGTTCTTCATTTCACCTGATAAGAGCATTGAAAGAGCATTTCAACATCGGAGGTGGCTCCTCTTTCCACCAAACAAGTGTGATGGGAGACAGTGGAGATTCTTTTCAAACAGTTCTGCTTTTGAGTTCCATCCTCTCATGCCATTTCAGAAATCATAGACTTTTACTATTTTTACTTCTTGTTTTATATGTAATTATCAAGACCCCTTCAAACCACTGAAATGATTGTCATCAAGCTTTATTTAATAAAGAATGAAAGGGCAGCATTAAGCATTTTCTACAGGTTTTTCTGAGCACTGTATATTTGAATATGAAAATCAGGATTATCCTTCTCCTCTCTCCCGCTTAATATATGATTTTATCACTTCTACAAAAGTGCTTCAATGCACTTACTAACAACTATATATACTTAACAGTTTGCAATCTGGAAGTAAGGATTCCAAAATGGGTTTCCCAGTACTAACAATTAAGAGCCTATGTCTCTGAAGATGCAGGAGAATTCATTTCTCTGATTTTTCTAGATGCGAGAGTCTGTCCACAGTCCTTGGATTATGGCATCCTTTATAATCATCAAAGGCAAGCACACATCATGTCTGTGACCTTGTTCTCTGTATGACATCTTCTGTAAACCTACTCATTTGTAAACATCATACTACCTGTAAGCATCACATACTATGTTGTCAGTCTATTCTGGTCCTTAAAAGAACCACATCTAGAATGTATCTTTTCTCTTTTAATGTGGAATACACTGAGATTCTTGAAACAAGTTTCAGATATCTTGGTGAAGGAACTTATCCAATCTTTATGTACCTTTCATTAATTCTTAACCTATAAAACCTAGTTTCTGGTTACTACATGCCATTTAGAGTCACCTGTTTAGATGTTTCCTTCATTCATATGTAATGAAGCACCAAACTTTAATCTGTACAAATCTCTACTACCTGTATCTAACTACATGTTAAGAATTTTGTAATTGCCATGACTTTGGAGCCTTTCCGCAATTAGTGTTATTGTGTTATTGTTGAATTCTAACTTTAAGACATGGTGATTTGATAAAATACAGCGGTTGGTCCTTTTATTTTGTATCTGGTGAAGTATGCATTGTTACTGACTATGTGGTCAACTTTAGAGAAGGTTCTATGAGGTGCTGAGAAGAAGGCATATTCTTCTGTGTTTGGGTAAATGTTCTGTAGATGTCTGTTAATTTCATTTGAGTCAAGGTATCTGTTAGTTCTCTTATTTCTCTGTTAGGTTTCTGTCTAGTTGACCTGTCTATTGGGTAGAGTGGGGTGTTGAAATCTCCTACTATTAGTGTATAGGGTTTGATATGTGATTTAAGCTTTAATAATGATTTTTACATATGCGCGTGCTCTTGTATTTTGGGGATAGATGCTCAGAATTGAGATTTCATCTTGATGGATTTTTCCTGTGATGAGTATAAAATGCCTTTCTCGATGTCTTTTGATTGATTTTAGTTTGAAGTCTATTTTGTTAGAAATTAGGATAGCTACACTTGTTTTTTTCTTAGGTCCATTTGATTGGAAAATCTTTTAACAACCCCTTATTTTGAGGTAATGTCTGTCTACATTCTGTTAGTCTGTGTCTTTTTATAGGTGAACTGAGTCCATCAATATTAAGAGATATTAATGACTAGTGATTGTTTAATTCTTAGGGTTTTGGGGTTTTTTGGTGGTGGTAGTGTTTATGTGTTTCCCTTCTTTGGGGTTTGTTGGTATAAGGTTATCTGTGGCTTCTCTTTCTGTGGGTGCAACTAACTTCCTCTGATTGGAGTTTTCCTTCTAGTACTTTCTGTAAGACTGGATTTGTGAATAGCTTTTCTTTGAACCTGATTTTGCCTTGTAATATTTTTTTTTCTATTTTGGTGATTGAAGTTTTGACATCTTAAAATTTGAATGCAAATGATGCAACTAGGAAAAAAAATCCTGAGTGAGGTAACCCAGACCGAGAAAGACAATATGGTATATACTCAAGCATAAGTAGATATTAGGCATAAAGCAACGAATAGCCATCCCATGACCCCAGGGAATCTAGGTAACAACAAGAAGCCTAAGAGAGACAAACAAGGATCCCTCTGGGAAGGGGAATTTATTAGACAAGCTCTCCTGATAAGATTCGGAGTGGAGAAGAAGAAGGAGAGGGAGGAGGAGAACATAAGGGAATGGGATAGTTGAGATAGGGGAAGGACAGAAAGGGAGAGCAAGGAAAGAGATATTTTGATTGAGGGAGGCTTTATGGGACTAGGAAGAAACTGGGAACTAGGGAAATTAGCAGGAATCCACAAGGATGACCCCAGCTAAGACCCTAAGAATTAGTGGAGAGGGTGCCTGAACTGGCATTCCCTTATAATCAAATTGATGACTACCTTAATTGTTATCATAAAATTTTCATCCGGTGACTGATGGAAACAAAGCAGAGATCCATAACTAAGTACTGGACTGAACATCAAGAGAACAGTCCAAGAATGGGAGGAGGAATAATATAAGCAAAAGTGTCATGACCATAATGGGGATACCCTCAGATGCAGCTGACCTGAGCTAGTAAGAACTCACTAACTCTGGATTGATAGTGACAGAACCTCCATACGACAGAGGACTAAGCCAGGACCACTGAATATCTGTGACAGTTGTGTGGCTTGGGCAGCCAATGAGTGCACTGGCAGTTGAACCAGGAATTGTCTCTAGTGCTTGAACTAGTTTTTTGGAGTTCACTATTTTTGGAGGAATACTTTACTCAGCCTAAATATTGGGCATGGAGATGGGGGGAGGGGTCACTCGAGCCTGCCTCAAAGTGATGTGTCAGACTTTGTTGCCTCACCTTGTGGAGCTTCATTCTCTCTGAGGAGTGGATGGGGGCTGGGGCTGGAGGAAAGTGGGTGACACTGGAGGTGAGGAGGGAGTGGAAACGAATAATTATATAAAACTAAAAGATTGTTTTTTTAAATAAATTCAATCAAATATGAATTGTGAAATTATGACTCAAAAGCATGCTGCATGTAAATTCTTCATGTCCTAATTTCTGCTTTTTGACTCTAAAGTACACAGTCATAGACATTAAGATGAATGATACAGGTTTTTATGAGTAAAGCGCAAAACAGAAAACTGAAGGTCTTGGAGTTCTAAGTGAAAACAGAAAATACACCTTCATTTCTGTTAGGTGATGTAACACAGTCAGGAGAGATTGAAATATTCCTGACTCTAGCGTTGCCCTCATCCTTCCTTCTCTTATTTTAGTATACAGTCAGGTGTCATGGTGTCAAAGCATAAATGTAGTTAATTTCCATCACCTCCCAAAACAACACAGGTACTCACCAAAATCTAGTCTCCAAGAATGTCATGATAGAAGTCTATATTTGTATCTCTTAGAAAGTTAAGACAAGAGGATTACAAATTCAAAACCAACCTGTGCTGAGTAGTGAGGACTTAACACTTGAAGACAATTGGTTTGAAGTATTTGTTTTGGAATGAAGAGATTCTAAGAAATCTGCTTCTTGTCGGAGTTTTTCTTGGTTGTTCTTCTTTCATACCTGGAGTGTATGTAGTGACTTCCCAGAATTGGTGAGAATATAGTGATTCAATATCTATCTCTTTTTTTGGCTCATGGCCATGATTCCTCAATATTTGTGATAGAAGACATGCATGTTCTCAGTTTTTAGTTTTTTTATCCCATTTTCACTTTAGTCCTACAAATCTGGGTGCATGTTTGGGATTCCCTTTGTTTTCAATTCCTGAAATGGAGTACTTCCTATTTGCAGTGGAAATTATTCTTGGCTCAGGAACAAGAAAATTGTATCTCTATTCAAGTGTTTGATGTACTGGAAAGAGCATCATATACTGAAGTTTTTTTTTAATATATGACATAGTTATATCCCCTCAAATATTCACAAGTTCGAGGATATGAGGAGGGTCTCCATATTTAAAAAAAATGTAATCCTGCAAAGATCACTTCTTAAATAGGATTTTCAGGTTTTCTTCTAACCATGGAAATATACTGAATGAAACTTAACCAATCAGTAAATTCAGAACCCATTTCAGCCTTCACAAGACAGTCAAGCAATTAAACTTGCAAATAAAGAAACACTGTTCATTCTGGAACGAATTCAAGTATGTAATGTATAAAGGGAGGAAAACCATAAGATATATATTAGAAAGGTGATTCAATAAATCTTAAAAACTAACAATAGTGAAAAATAGTCTTAAAAATTTGCAAATACATTTTAAATGCTACAATAATTATATTTTAAGTAGAATGAAATCATTTTTATTGACATGATGATTTTACCTACTACTGACTGACTCTGATACTATAGAAAAATGTACATTGTAAGTTAAATGTTCATGTTTTATTCGTAAAAACAGTTGAGACATGCGCCTCTAAAGTTTATTGAACAGCAGGAAAAAAACTCTCTGAAAAAGGGAATAAGTCCACATTTTTGTTGATGGGCAATTAATTTTATAATATATGCTGGTATTTTTTTTCTAAAAATATCAATCTAACTGCCCAACAGGCTGTTTATGTGAAACAATTAAATGCAAGGGTCACTATTCCCTCATAGCAAAGATTGAGAGCCTTGTGTGTGCACAGAAGAGCTGTTCCAGCATTCAAGACACTGGCACTTCACTTGAGAAGCCTTTTTAGGCTGGATGCTGAGTCTCCATCTGTCAGGACCCTGATTCTTTCAACAGTGAATGTGGCACAGTTAGACACGCTTAATTTCCTGGAACCTCGGATCAGCCTTATTTTATGGATATTAGCAAGAAGACATTCGGTCATTTCAGATGACATCTCAGTAGGATTCTTATTCCAGTATGCTTTCTTTCAGAAACTAGTTCAATACACTTTGTTTTCATGAAAATCAAAAAAAAGAAAAATTAAATCATACATTAAAATTATCTTCATAATATGATTTTTCTTTTTCTTTCTTTTTTAATTGAAAATAGATTCTTCTCTCATACTATACATCAAAACAACATTTTCTCCCTTTACCCTTTTTCCAACTACCCCCCAACCTCCACTGTCCCTGAGATTGACTGCACCTCTCTTTCCCTTCAGAAAAGAGCTTTAACTTATTAATGTGTTTAAATATAATATATACTCATATAGTGAGTGAGTTGTGTATGTGTGTGTGTACACACACAGTCAAATGTTTGTATCTTGTATGACTAAGTATGTATGCCTGCGTGCATGAGTGTTGGTGCATGTGGGGAATGTATGTGGACATATACTTATGTACACATGTGGATGTCTGATATTGGCATCAGTAGTTTTCTGCCATCATTCTTCCTTTTTTTCATTGAGGCAGAGTCTCTCAAATGACATGGCTCAATACACAGCTCAATCAAAGGGCTAAATAGATAGCTTCCTCTATTGATCTCCTGTCTCTTATTTCTGAGTGAAGGAATTACAGGTTGATTGCCATATCAACATGCCATTTATGAGGGTCCTGGAGAACTGAATTCTAGGACAACCACTTTAATAACCAAGATGTTTCCTCGGACCTGAGAGAGAATCTATAGTAGACAAATGATATGAGTAGATAAAAAAAACTAAATGCTCTTATGATGCAACAAAACTTGGGTTCAACAGAATATCTTATGATATTCATGATAATGTACCTGCCAAGCCCAGGTTCTAGCTCTATTACTGCCTTTCATATTTGCCTGAAATTAGAAAAGACCTGTTACTTTGGTTTGTGTATAAATGCCCAGGATGATTATTAACATGCAAAAGTGGCAGATATATGACAAACTCTGGTTAATTGTAATTAAAGAATCAATTGCAAAGACAGCCATTCAGTTTTTGGAACAGGAAGGTACAAAATATCAAAGGATTTATGTTAGATGCAAATTGTTGTGACATAAGCAAACAAACAGGCAGCAGTATCATGGGTTCCTCCTCCAATTATCAATGTCTGAAACTGGAGTAATATTTGTATCAAATAGACTAGACAGTTGGATGTATTTCTGTTACAGTTGTCTCTTGTGCAACATATGGAAATGTTATTATGTCTACAGAGTGATAGTTTAATTAGTTACATTAAAAACACAAAGTTCAAGGGCACACACTTATTTTAAATAAAAAAGTAAACCTTAACAAGCATAGAAATTTTTCAGAATTTACACATCCCTTGAACTATATAATTCGTCAAGAACAGCAAGACTTCATTTAATACTCAAAGAAATATTTCTGGAATCTGCATTTTCAAGACTGTCCTCATAGCCAGTTTTACCTGTTTGCATATGAATATGAAACTTCTATTCATAATGTAAAAAGCCAATGATTGCTTGCGAAGTTTTGTTTAAGTGTGTACTTTTAGAGATCTCACAATTTGAATTTCAATCACAATTGTAAATATGGGCCTGAATTCTATCCTCTTTTTGGAACATTAGGTATTTTTAATTTAAATGTAACAAGTTTTAATTAATTTAGATTCCATATTTCCATGAAGCTTTGATCTATTTGGAAATACACCATTTACATATATTTGTTTCAAATTCTAATAAACATAAAATTATATAACATTATAAAATATATGTTTTATGGGATTTATTGTTGATTATATTGTTCTATATACTTGAAAATAAATAAAACCAAAATGAATATCAGAGAAAATTAGATGGTATAAAGAAATCATGTGTAGACCCTATTTAAAAAGACTATTAGGGACAGAAAACTCTGGATGATTTAATTAATAAATAGAAGACAAAATTAAAAGCAAAATGCACTAGATCTAACACAGACACAAAGTAAGGGCAAGTGTGCAGTAGATGTCTTGGGTCTAAGGCTGACAGAGGAGCATGGGTGACTTGATGTACAAAAAAAACCTGAGGAGCTGAGGCTCTGGGGGAAGAAAAGAAACAGCATAAGACTTTGGATCTTGACTAGCTAGTTAGAGTAACTTTTGAGAGACTCAAGGGACAAGATCAAAAGAACAAGGGAAACATAATTCTGAAACTAATGGAAGAAAATTCAACAGAAGATAAAAGTTGAAAGTGATTTTTTTCTTTTAAACTTATATATAGAATTTATAGCTAAGAGATAGTGTGATAGTCATATGGTCAGGAGCCAGAACTCAGAGGTCTGGGAGGTGACAATTATTCTGTAAGTGGGACAGTGAATAGTAAACGTAAATGGGGAAGTTTCGTTGGCAAGAAGATGACTTTGAAGAAGGAATGTACAGTCAACTCTGTTAAATTCACCTGAAATATCAAATGGTACATTAATTACTCCACAAATGCATCATTTAAAGGGAAGGAATAGCATGCTCTAGGTTGAGGGAGCCAAACTGCATGGAAGGAAGGGAAACAAAAGCACATATTTTAGAGCAGTGGTCAGAATAGTGCACAGAGAAACAGAGTTTATTTCAAAATAAGTATCTTTTCATTTCACTATCTTGTGTGCTGTGATGCTGGTTTACATATACTTAAGGTTGTCTAGCATATTGAAAATAAGCTTTAGCTAATTTTATTTTGTTGATTTTTGCATATGTGTTTTTGTTATTTATATTACAATAAGCTAAGGGAATCAGAAATTGAAGTTATGAAAATAAAAGGAAAAGTCAACAGTTACCATTACATGTACACTTTGAAAATTTTTATGCTATCACTGAAGATTTGTGAAAAGAATGAAGAGCAAAGATTTTTAATATATTCTTTAAAGGTGCTCAGTTGATTTCTAATCGTTTCTTGTATGGTTGTGAGATCTAAACCAGGAAAAAAATAAATTTATTACTTCAAAGCCTTGAATTCCAATCTAAATGCCCACAGTCTGGAGAAGACTGGGTACTAAGCAAAAGTCTTGTAGTTGAGGAAAAAAATCTGTTTAGCTGCCAAGCCATCTTAACAAACTCCATCTTTGTACAAGTCATCCAGGCAAGCATGCACAGCTTTTTTCAATTCTCTGTTTTCCTGACCAACTGCTTCCCAGAAAGTCTGTAACTTATCTCTGGGTCTCCGGTTGTCCTCTTTTTCTTCAGTGCAATTTGAAATTTGTGTCTTAGAAATCTTAAATTCTTTTCCACATTAATGTAGATATTTAATAAGAAAATTAAAAGTTCTAAAGTATCAGTTTTCTTTTAAATTGTTTCTCTTCATATTTGAATACAATGCATTTTAATCTTATCCCCTCCTCTCATTCTCTAACTATTCTCCTATCTGTCCTCCTCTAAAATTTTTGTCCAAATCATCTTAGATTATTATAATCTTATATTTAAAACCTACCAAGCTTCACTATGTAAGCAAGAAATTGTAAGGTTCTTTTTCATTCATCTGCAATATCCACTGGTGTAGTTTTGTTCATGTCTTGTTCAGCAATCAAAATCACTGAGAATTCAAGGATGTGACATACCAGTTGTGTCTAGAAGCCACGATTACAAAGCTTCTCTTCCATTCTTCTAATCTCCTTTTTTCTTGTTTGCTTGTTTAGTTTTCCAAGATTTGATTTATCATTTATCTATCTATTTATTTATCTTACATCCCAACATCATTTTCTATTTCTCTTCTCTCCTTTCAGTCCCTCCCCTTCACTTCCCCTCTGACTCCACCCTACCCACTCCTCCTCTGTTTTTATTTCAGAAAAAGGCAGACCTCCCACAGATATCGACAAAACATGGTATATCAAGTTGTAGTAAGACTAAACCTTGAGCTTTGTATTAAGACTGAGCGAGTCAACCAATAGGGTCTCAAAAGGAAGTAGAAGTGTCAGAGACAGCCCCTGCTTCCATTGTTAGGAGTCCCATAAGAAAATCAAGATACACAAATGTTGCCTATATGCAGAGCCCAGGTCAGCCCATGTAGACCCTATGGTTGTCAATTTAGTTCCTGTGAGAGCCTGTTAACCCAGGTTAGTTCATTATGTAGGTTTTCTTATGATAGCCTTAACGGCTCAGGCTCCTACAATCCTTAATTCTTTTCAGTAGGAATCTCCTCACCCAACCTATGTTTGACTGTGGGTCTTTGCATCTGTTTCTACCAGTTGCTGAATGAAACCTCTCTAATGAGTATTCATTTCGGCACCAATCTATGTGTATAGGAGAATATGGTTAGGCATTATTTTCACCTCCAGTCATGTTTGTTTCTATCTAGGTCTCTGTTACACCAGGTGTCAGATCATTTTCATGGCACAGGTCTCAGTCTGAACCAACCATTGGTTGGCCACTCCCACAATCTCTGTGCCACACTTACCCCAGCAGATTCCATAGTCAGGAGAGACTCTAGGTAAAAAGTTATATGGCTGGATTGGTATCCCAATCCCTCCACTGGAAGTCTTACCAGGTCACAGGAGATGACCAGTTCAGGCTACATATTCTCATCCTTGTAGATTCCTGGGAGTCCTTTGGAGTAGGTATCTACCTGGCTCTGAAATGCTCCCATTTTCCAGTTGCATCTTTTAGTAATCTCCTCCCATCCCATCCCTATCTGATATCTCATGTTCTCCATCCCACCTTCCCCAGTATACCCATGAAATTTGTTTTTTACCATTTGCTTAATATTTTTTTAAATTTTTATTTATTTATTTATTTGTTTATTTATTTATTTAAGATTTCTGACTCTTCACCGCCACAGCCTCCCATTTCCCTCCCCCTCCCTCAATCAAGTTCCCCTCCCTCGTCAGCCCAAAGAGCACTCAAGTTTCCCTGCCCTGTTTTTAATAATAACTCCAACCTCCACTTCTACAATGTTTCTAGAGCCTTGGATTCAGAGGTTGTTCTGTAGATGTCCCACTTGGGACTGGTCACCTTACAACCATTTATTAACGAACACTACTTTGACCAGCTACACATTTGTGGTCCTATAGGATTCTTCATATTTTGGGAAGAAAAAACATTGTTGGGGGATTATAGAATTCGTCTATGGATATAAAGATAAGTACTTAGAAGAGTTAGATACTGTATCAGTTCAGAGCCCTGGCTATGGTAATAGTGGGCTATCCTTCAGTGTGTGTGACCTCCCTTGCATTGTCTTCTTGGCTAACCTTACAGAGCTAGGCATGAGTCCCTACTATTGAAAAGAGTTAAATACAATCAAACAGTTATTGGTTATTCCCACGATAAAAGTGCCACCATTGCACCATTGATATCTTGTGATCTCAAAGCTTAGGAAACAACCAGGAGGCAGACAGAGATAACTAGAAATAAGTTGGGCATTTGGGTTCCCAAAGCACATACCCAGTGTCACACCTACTCCAACAAATTCATACTTCTTAATCTTTCCCCCAAAATTTCACCCACTGGGAACCAAGTATTCAAATACGAAAGCTTCTGGAAGCATTCTTATTTAAACGATCACACTGTATATAGGTGTATGCTATATAACAGATACATACATACATATACATTTATAATAACCAAAGTACCCTCTTTATCTATTTGCAGCATATAATTGATGGACTTTACAAAGAGATTATTAAAAATATATATTCTGTGAAACATCTATTAATAACCAGTGATTTTCTTCTTTTATCTTCAATTTTGTATATATCATATTTTATTAACATCACATAGAATAATTTTTTTTCATTTCTGTATGTTAATCTCATTTTTATTTAAAATGATTTTTCTTCAGAAAATATTTATCTCTAGGTACTATGTAAAATATAGCATGCATTAGTTTTAACAGTGCCTTTTCCATTTGATTCCTCATAAAGAAAAATATCACATCAAACTGAGTACTCTGCCAAAATTAATGGACAGTTTATTTTCAAGCATGAAGATTCCAAGGAAAAGAATTCAAAATAGAGTGAAATACTAAGAAAGGTGTCATAAAAAGATATTGATTTTGCTAATATTCCTGATAGTTACAAAAGGAGAAGACCTAGATTTGCGGCACACAAGCCAGTATTGAGAATCAGCCTGTGGTTATTCTGAACAGAGGAAGCAGAGGAATGTACCTGCCAAATTAAACACCTTCTGCTTGTATTCACCTGTGGTGATCCTTGAAGGGAGCCTATGAAAAAAAGAAACCACAGGGGACAGATGTCGGTAATTAACTCTGAAAACGAAGGTAGAAGATATTCCCTTTCAGGGCATTCTTGCCACATGATCACTTTTATTGCTATTTTACTCACCAGGAGTAAATGTGAAACCAAGACAAGTTTCTTTGTTTTTGTTCTTTTTTTCTTCCTCTGCCATCTAAAGGTGAGTTAGTCACCCATTACCAAGTAATTATTTTCAATTAAGCTAAAATTGAACTTCCTTTCTGACCTGTTGGTTTCCATTCAGTGTTTTCTTTGCAGACCCCTTACAGATTCTGACCTCGGTAAATCCCATATGTACATGAGTAATTGTAATGTGAAAAGCTAATCAACAGGCGTCCAGTGAATAGACACATGGGAAACGAGCCGAATTTGAGTAGGTAATAGAGTCTAATAATGTGTACCCAGACTACAAACCAGGGCTTGGGAAGCCTATGATCTAATTATACTTGAATTTTATATTTATTCATTTCAGAAAATATATCATTATCTTCTAAATACAACCAATATTCAACTACAACTTTGTCTTAAATTTCTGTCCTTCTGTTTCCAGATTAGGCTATCCAATAACTTACTCACTGCCATTCCTTACCCATTATACTCCACTTCCCAAATTCCTACAAAGCAGTGAGAGCTGCTCCTAGGGGTAGGAGATTCTACGGTGTAGTTATATTCTAACTCTTCTTCACATCTTGGAAATGAATGACATAGGTCTGTAGTTAAGCAATTGTTCTATGCTCAAGTCCTGAAATTCCCTCTGTAGACCCAAGATCGGGCTGCCTCTGCCACCCCAGTGCTAGGATTAACAGCGTGAGCCACCACCACCAGCCCTTTTTAAAAAAGATTTTCAAAAAGACATATATATTTATTTTACTAATATGTGTGCTCTGTCTGCAGGCACAAATTTATGACAGAAGAAGGTATCAGATCCCACTATAGATGGCACTGAGTCACCATGTCGTTGCGAGAAATTGAACTCCATACCTTTGGAAGAGCAACCAGTGCTCTTAACCACTGATGCATGTCTCCAAGCCCCAATAATCTTTATTTAAAGGTTTAAAACATTTTTAAAAAATCAGAAATTGTCGTTGTTGTTTACACAGGTTGCTTTTTGCTTGTTGTTTTACGATACAGGGTCTCATTATGTAGACCCTGTTTGTTTGGAGCTCCCAAAGTAAATCAATCGGGGTAGCTTCAAACTTATGAAGATCATCCTGTTTTTGTCTCCCGGGGCTTGGAATAAAGGCTTGCACCACCATATCTGGCTTATATAATGCAATTTAAATGTGTTGTTGAAATATTTAAATTAAAATATATTCTACTTTTTACTTCTTTTTATTTTATGTTTATGAGTGCTTTGCTTCCATGTATATAGGTCCAGCAGTTCATTACCCATTTCCCGAGGAGGCCAGAGAAAACACAGATCCCCTGGAACTGGGGTATAGTGATGATCCACTCTGCTGGTGCTGGGATCAAATCTGCATACTCTAAGCGTCTCTTGTCCTCAGGATCCTCAAAGTATTCAAAGTCTTTGAAATATTGGGTGTTGATCTGTTCAGATATATATTAGATTTAGACTTGTCGCTTTTTTGAAGTTTGAATTCTATGGATTTTGTTTGTTACTGTTTGTTTTGATGTTATTCATTCTACATTGACCCTAAAAACTCAGATTCTCCTTAACTCGGCCTTTCATGTCATAGTATTTTAAGCTTAGATGATTGTGCTGAGCTTGAAATCCAGCTATTTTGCAACAGTCCAAGAATATAAATGCTTGATATTGCTCCCACATAAACAGAAGTCTCTGACATCATACATTGATTTTTATTGTGGGGAAATATTAATAGCCTGTGTATAAATATGAAGATTTTATTAATTTTATTATGCACCTCTTATAAATCATCGCATGTATCTCTACCAAATAAGTCTAATGAATAATATTATGCTATGATGTATATGCATAGATTTTAATTAGTTGTTTTTTCAAAGGCAGAGTTGTTTATTGAAGTATTTTCAATGACTTTGTTGATTTTTCTGGTGCTCATTAAGTACTTTGTCGTCTTTAATTCTGTGATTTGTTTCTTAAGGCGACAATCAGCATGATGATTTTATCACACTTGGAGTTGCAGTCCAAACATTTTGTCACATGCGATTTATAACAGTTGAAGTCGTAGGTATTTGTGAAATACCTGTAGAGGATTGTGTGTTTGCACGTTATTTCTGAGGTTTTCTTTGAATCGTACAAGAGATTTTCAATCTAAGGACTCAAATAATTAAGTTTCTTGCATGATTATGACCTTTACTAGTTTCCATTAGTACTCAGATTTTATCTCAATTTTACTTTAAGGCTCACATTCAGTGACTCTTTTTGACAGTGATAATGAAAAGAAAATAATTTTATATTATTATTATATTTCTTATTCTCCTTTCAATTTTTGAAACCTCATTTCTGCATGGTCATCCTTATAACTCAACAAAATTACATTTTGATTATATAAATTAGAAAATCAGTAAGAAATAAAAGGAAGTATAATCACAGATAATCAGCCTTGTGATAATTGATGTCTATTGTTGGCTATATAGTTTCTTTCCAGTAGAAAGCACATTTTCCTACACAGAATACCTTTTAAATAATTTAGTAGCCAGACAAATTAATTTTCTTTAATAAGATACCTCACAATTTAGAAACCCCTAGTGATATGAAAACACGCTTTGTCCTTTCTATTACTTTCATTATAGCAGTTGCAGCTATAAAATAATTATTTAATGTTTTAACATACAATATATAAATCATTGACTTCCATTAGTCGGTTCATAATGCTCCCAATCAAGCTTCCTGGATGCAAACTACCTCCAGTACTTCTATGAGACTTGGGACTTTTCTATTTTAGTTGCAATGCATATGCCCTTGGCTAATTCTCTGTGTTCAACTTGCATGAGTCAAGATAATTCTAGGATATAGGTGTACATTACATTTTCTCATTTGTTTCCTATGCTGAGGCTAAGGCTCGTCAAACTTTTCTGAGCCACTGTGTAACTGATGGCTTGCCCCAAGGCTTTCTTTCTTTCAGCAGTCTTGACTAGATGCTGTATTTTATTTGTGTAGCACCAGAGATACATTTCTAAGTTGATTAAACTTAAATACCTGTTTCTTACACCACAACAGGAAGAACAGGCTTCTGAAACACTGTGCTGTACAGTGCTGAACTTTTAGTTCTAGGAATTTGATCAAATTTGTGACTATTAATGAAATGAGCATATCAATTAAGATATCATGAAAATCAGAAGGACTAGGTACTATTTATACTAAAGGGATGGATCTTTTAACGTGTTTATTATATGCCCAGGCTTAATAAATTAAGCAAACTAAACTTTCACAGCTTTTTTTTGCACAGAAGTTGAATACACACACATACACACACACACGGGGGTGGGGGGCAAGTAATTAAGAATGAGAGAGAGAGAGAGAGAGCAAGGGAGGCCAGAAGGAAAAACTACATGACAATCTGCTATGATTATTTAAGCATATACAAAACAAAAATGTCAGCATGTTTGTAAGCTCAGTATTGAAAAATACTCATTTCATTGCCTTTTTGATATTTTTGATGATATTATTCTAGATTTGTTTTGGAGACAATGTTTTCTCTCTCATTTACTATGCATAAATACCCTTGTACTTTGAGGCCATAACTTTAATACTCTATCTTGGCCTCCTTTCTCTTCTTTCTCTTCTTGGGTTCCCTCTCCTCCATTGTTAGTCTACTTTCTTATACTTACAACTTTTGCTTGTCCTAAGATACTGTTTCAGGAGCTTTGGAATGCATTGCACCAAGAGTAAATAAGATTTACTCCTTCTGCACATCAGAGGTCACACATCCTCAGCAGAATTAGACTGTTTTGCTTGTTTTACTGTTTTATTTTTTATTTTTGTGTAATACTCATTCTGATGATGGCAAGGTGGAATCTCTGTGTGTATTCATCTCTGTGTCTCTGTTTGTTAAAGAAACAGAGCACTTCTACATCTCTCTATTTGCAACTGACTCATTTTTCTTGTTTATAGAAATATGTGCTCACATGAAATCTTTGTTAATTATTGGGTTATGTATAAATATTTTGCATCTATATATGAACATATTTTTGAGTATGTGTTGCAGCCAGAGTTCTGTATCAGGATGAAATTTCTTAGTTGCTTTATTACATTATTTATTGAGAAATAGTCTTTGCTGTACTTGGAGTTTAGATTGATCTGATAACCTATCAGAATATCCCAGGTCCACCGGTCTCTGTACCCCAGTCCTAAAGTCACAGATGTGTGCTGCTGCACCCTGCTTTCACGTGGATGCTGAGGATCCCAAATCAGATCCCAAGGCTTTCGCCACAAATATTTACCCACAGAACCATTTCTCCAGCTTCAATTATTGGCTTGTTTTGACTATCTGTAGTTTACATATCCTGGATTCTAACTTTCTACTGGATGTAAAGGAGGCAGATTTGGGACATTCGGTAGAGCTCTTCCTTTCCTCTCCTGAAAATTACCTTTGCTCTACACCATTATTTTAAGATTGGCTTTATGATTTTAAATTGTATAGGTGTGAGTGCCTATGGTGACTATGTGCACGCAGTTGCCTAAAGGTCAAGGGCACTGAATCTATAAGAGATGCGCAGGGCATAAAGCACCTGATATGGGTACTATAAGACAATCTTGGGTTCTCTGGAGGAACAGCAAATGGTCTTAACTACCAGTCCACCACTCTAACACCTTACAGAACCGTGTTATTTGGATGCAATGCCAATGAACACTCTTGCTTTAATTTCTGTTGAAATAGGAGCGGTGGGGCTGCGTCCCCAACACCCCGGCCGCTTGGCTAGCTCATGCCCGAAATAACAACACACAAACTGTATTCATTGAAACACTGCTTGGCCCATGAACTCTAGCCCTTACAGGCTAATTCTCGCACCTGGACTAGCCCATTTCTAATGATGTGTGTAAGCACCCCAAGGTGCGCTTACCGGGAAGATTCTAGCCTTCGTCCATCTTGGGTTGGAGAGCCTGGCGTCTCTGCTCCAGAGGGCAGAGCTGTCGGGTCTCTCTGGAAGTAGAGCAGAGTCTGACCTCACTTCCTGTTCCGCCCAGAATTCTATTCTGTTTACTCCTCCCACCAATGCTTTAACCTATGAGGCCAAGCAGTGTGTTTATTACTTAACCAATGAAATCAACAGATTGATATATGACACTCCCACATCAAATTTCCTAATCTGTTTTTGTATAATTGCTGAAATCATTGCTTGTGCCAATGGTTGCCTATAACATTTTCAGTTTTCCATACCTTATATTGAGGACGTGATACAACTTCAGTTACTCCTTATATGTATGTAATGAAATACGGGAATAGAGCTTCAACTGTTTACATGTGCATATTTATTTTTCCAGCACTATGTGCTGAAGAAGCTATCTTTTATGAAATATTTTTGACATTTTTCCCTAAATCTGGTGGTATAGATATGTCGGTTTGTTTCCAAGTCTCCTATTCTTTCTCATTATTCTACCTCCCAATGTTAGATGTTAGGCTGTGTTTGTTACTCTATCCTGACAATAAGTTGAAAAAAAAAAACTTACTGACATGTATATAGTTTGTCCCTTATTGCTCAAAATGAAGAGAACAAAAACTATTAAAATGGCTGTCTTTTCAAAATCAATAAAATTCTCATCAAAGTACCAAGGTCAATGCCAGAGAGATGTCTCAGGGTTAAGAGCGCTTATTACTCTACTAAAAGACCAGAGTTCAAATACTAGAATCTCAAAAAGGGAGTCAGAAATGTTTGTAATTTCAGTAGGAAATTATCCAATGTGCCTCCTGCCCTCTTCAGAACATAAAATTTCTCTCTCTCTCTCTCTCTCTCTCTCTCTCTCTCTCTCTCTCTCTCTCTCTCTACACACACACACACACACACACAATCCTTGAAAATCAATACCTGTATCAATTTTCAAAAAAACTAAAAAAATCCATTAGATTATAAAAATTTATATAGATGTGTAAAAGGGGTCAAATAACCAATGAAATATGTATAATTATTCTTTAATTCATATTTATAGCAAACATTTTAATCTTTAAAAGGAGCATTGTTGAAGCGCTTACTATAATTTTTAGTGAATTTTTAAAAATGCAGCAAAAATTTTTTATATTCTCTTTTATTATGAAGTTGTATTAACCAATGAAAATACAGAAACTACTGAGAAAAAAAAGATGGTGATGTGTTTAAAATTATGAATTTACTGTTTAAAATACAATTATTTTTATTTTGTAGACAATAAATCACATCTTTAAATAGGTATTTCACCTGAATTTTTAAAGATATACTTAATACTTAGTAAAAGAATACAATTGAATTGACATATTTTATATGGTTTTATAATGTCTAAGGTTGCATATTGTCAATATAGCAGGGTATTATTGTTCCAGATAAAAACAATTTAGAGGCTAATGAAAATGGATGTTTTTATTAAAGAATATAACAAGCATTAGAAACTGTTTTGTTTCTGTGTGTTAAGGATTAAGCAGTGATACTGTGCTTATGAATGTATCGGCAATATTCCGAAAAAGTAGCCACAGTTGGCACTTACTGCTGTAATCTATAATGTCCACTCTATCACTCCGAGTAGATAACAGTGTTCCAACAGCTACAATCTGTTATCGCTCATCTGAATAGGCAGAATGCCCTTAAAGGAAGCATTGCTTGTTTCTGAAGGGTCCCTAGCAATTTTCAAGCTTTCATAAACCTTGGTAAATCTCAATATAAGTTATTGAATTGATATTAAATTAATTGTAAAATAGAGAAAATTAGTCTTTCTTTTGTACACAAAACAGAACTTTGTGTTCTACTATATTAGACAGAGTGCATATTTCAGAAAATTATTACTCTCTTTTGAATTGTTTTCAACTACATATTTTAACATGGGCTTTGCAACTAGTAAATCACAGACAAACGTGCATAACATAATCCAAAATAGCCTCCGATCTCCTAGTTCACTTTTCCAAGAGACCATATTAACAGTATATTTTGTATATCTCTTAATTGTTTCAAAGTCCTTGAAAAATCATACTTTTCCAAGAGAACATATTAACAGTATATTGTGTATAGCTCTTAATAGTTTTGAAGTCCTTGAAAACACATACACATCTCCGTCTTATTTTTATAAAAATGCCATATATAACAACTGTTCTGCTGTATGCTCATGTCTTGTAAATCAATCAATTTTATTTTTATGAATGTATATCACATAATTTTTGGATATTCCAAGATTCAGTTAGTCAGTGTATTTATGAGTATCTACAAATTCTATAAGAAATATCTTCAAATATATCTCTTTATAAGCTAATTCCTTTCTCACCACAAATTTTTTACCAAGTAAAATATTCAGTTTTAATCAATTGCATATTACTATTTTGGTTTTGAGCAGATTTATTTGTAAAACACATGTGTAATTAGCACATTAATAAAAATGTATGTAGGTGCTTAATTAGATTAATATCAGCATTGAAGGTAGTTATCAGTATTTTTATTTTATGACTTTGTTAATGAATACTCTTTATCATTTATTAAGTTTTTCCAAATTGACAACTTGGTTGAACATCTTTTCATAAAGGTATATTTAAAAAATCTTCACTTTAAAAATTCATCTCATAGTCTTTCTGTGGTGATATTTTGTTTGCGCTAGCTATAACCAATAGAGGTCGCGTGAGGACCAGAGTGTCGAGCAAATCACTAGTTAGCCATAGAGGCCAGGCGGGTGTGACACACACCTTTAGTCCCAGCAAAGGGGAGACTGAGACAAATGGATCTCTGTAAGACTAAGGCCACCCTGAGCTACACTAGACTGACCCAGTCTCAAAAAGAAACAGCTGGCTGTAGAGGCTCACACCTTTAATCCTAGTGCTTGCTAGTCACACACCTTTAATCCTAACACTAAGGAGATGGAGACAGGAACGAATATGACTGGGCAGAAAGAAGAATACTTGGCAGGAGGAGACGGGAGCACAAGCCCGTCAATCTGAGGACTTGTAAAGATAGGATACCCCATTCAATATAAGGGTTTTGTAGAGGTAAGAACTACTGACTGACTGCTCTGATTCTCTGACTGTTCAGCCTTAGGCACCTTGATATCTAACACTGGGTTTTTGTTATTAAGACCAATTTAAATTCATGCTAAACTTTTCTATGTTTCTATTTGGCTATAATTTTATAAATTTACGATACGTTATTATATCTAATACTGCTTTTGTTTTTAAATATTTATTTTTATTTTATGTATTTGAATGATTTTCTTACATGAATATCTATGCATCATGTGTGGACAGTGCCCATGAAGGCCAGAAGAGGGCTTTGGATCCGCTTGACTGTATGTTGCAAAGGGTAGTTAGCCACAATGGAGACTGGGAAATGGAGGTGGGTCCTACCCAAGAGCAACTTGTGTATTTAGCAGCTGAACCATTTTTCAAGTGACATTGCTCTTTAGTATTATATATATATATATCATATTTATGATATATACATGTACATACAATATATATTATGATCTTGTATAAATGTATATATCTTTTTTATGATTATATGAGATGCATTTTGTGCATAATATGTAATATATATAATTCCTTGCTATTTTGCATTTTAAAATATTCTCCCATTTGTAAATATTTTTGCTAAGATGTATTATAGATTTTGATTTTGTGTTTATATCTTCCATTATGCAAAGTATCTTACAATCATCTATTTAATCTAGATTTTAATCTTGTTATTTATTTATGTTTATTTTTTAAAATGAATCATAAACTGACTTCTGTTCAAAGAGATAGGCGCATAATACTTAACTCTATAATATTCCAATTTTCAATATTTTACACACAGAATTAATATTAATTACATTTGTGCCATGCAAGTAGATCAACACATCCTAATAAGTTCTACTTCTACTGTGAAACATATTCTTGCATTCTAGGTTTTAATCCTGGTATCTATTTACACTCACAAATAAGTTTTCTTTAATATTTTAATCACCCCTAATTTTGATTTTTGTTTATTATTATGTGTCATTTGTAGTTCTGGAAAAAGTGACATGTTTACATGGGTGAGCATGTGTATGTATGTGTGTGCTCAAAGATTTCTCAGAGATATTTTTCTTCAGTATTTCCTTTGATCTGTCACAGACACTGATAGGGTAAAGGGCTCTGCTCCACTCAGACTTTTATCAGAAAATTCGGTTTGCTGTTTTTTATGGAATGCTGTAAATATCTCCTGGCTACAAAAGCACAGACAACTTTTCATGAACCAGTTCAAGCATTCCCTGTGAAAGCAGAAAGTCCAGTGAGAAAAGTTAGAAGTTTGACTAACTCTTCACGGAATGGATCAACGCACCTTTGTTTTTGTTTGCTTATTGAAGTGATATTGAGCATTTAAGAGTTAATATTAATAGACATTTGCTTTGTAACCAGCTGTTGTATTAATCAAGTCTAAATTCTTTTTCTTTCTACTTTTAAAAGTAATACCTAAAATATGAGATCCTACCATAATTGCTTTACTAAGGCACCTCTGATCATAACTTCTTGCTTGCTATACACTATTTCTCTTTTCATGACAATATTCATGTCATTCATAAACCTAGACTTTTTCTGGAATATACAGTTCTATTTTCCCATTATCACTTATGCCAATTGTAGGGATTTTTCTTTTTAGGTATCTTTTGCTTAATTAAAATATTTTTTTTTTTTCTTTTTTTTTTTTTTTTTTTTTTTATTGAGAATAAGAAAAAAAAAAGTTTCCGCCTCCTCCCAGCCTCCCATTTCCCTCCCCTCCCCCCACTCTTCTCCCCCTCCCCCCACTCCTCTCCCCCTCCCTCTCTAATCCAAAGAGCAGTCATGGTTCCCTGCCCTGTGGAAAGTCCAAGGTCCTCCCCCCTCCGTCCATGTCTAGGAAGGTGAACATCCAAACTGGCTAGGCTCCCACCAAGCCAGAACCTGAAGTAGGATCAAAACCCCTTGCCATTGACCTTGGCTTCTCATCAGTCCTTATTGTTCGCCATGATCAGAGAGTCCGGTTTTATCCCATGCTTATTCAGTCACAGTCCAGCTGGCCTTGGTGAGCTCCCCAATAGATCAGCCCCACTGTCTCAGTGGGTGGGTGCACCCCCCGTGGTCCTGACATCCTTGCTCGTGTTCTCCCTCCATCTGATCCTCATTGGGACCTTGGGAGCTCGGTCCAGTGCTCCAGTGTGAGTCTCTGTCTCTATGTCCATCCATCACCAGATGAAGGTTCTTAGCGAAGAGGATAACTAGATGTTTTTTCTTGGGTTCACCTTCTTATTTAGCTTCTTTAGGTTCACCAGGTATACACTCCGTGACCTTTATTAATGGCTAGAAACCAATTATGAGTGAGTACATCCCATGTTCATCTTTTTGGGTCTGGGTTACCTCGCTCAGGATAGTGTTTTCTATTTCCATCCATTTGCATGCAAAATTCGAGAAGTCATTGTTTTTTACCGCAGCATAATACTCTAAAGTGTATATATTCCACACTTTCTTCATCCATTCTTCCATTGAAGGGCATCTAGGTTGTTTCCAGGTTCTGGCTATTACAAATAATACTGCTATGAACATAGTTGAACAAATGCTTTTGTCATATGATAGGGCATCTCTTGGGTATATTCCCAAGAGTGGTATTGCTGGGTCCAGGGGTAGGTTGATCCCGAATTTCCTGAGAAACCGAAACACTGATCTCCAAAGTGGTTGCACAAGATTGCATTCCCACCAGCAATGGATGAGTGTACCCCTTCCTCCACAGCCTCTCCAGCAAAGGCTATCATTGGTGCTTTTGATTTTAGCCATTCTGACAGGTGTAAGATGATATCTCAAAGTTGTTTTGATTTGCATTTCCCCTGATTGCTAATGAGGTTGAGCATGACCTTAGGTGTCTTTTGGCCATTTGAACTTCCTCTTTTGAGAATTCTCTGTTCAGTTCAGTGCCCCATTTTTTAATTGGGTTAATTAGCATTTTAAAGTCTAGTTTCTTGAGTTCTCTATATATTTTGGAGATCAGACCTTTGTCTGTTGCGGGGTTGGTGAAGATCTTCTCCCAGTCAGTAGGTTGCCTTTCTGTCTTAGTGACAGTGTCCTTTGCTTTACAGAAGCTTCTCAGCTTTAGTAGGTCCCATTTATTCAATGTTGCCCTTAGTGTCTGTGCTGCTGGGGTTATACTTAAGAAGCGATCTCCTGTGCCCATCTGTTGTAGGGTACTTCCCACTTTCTCTTCTATCAGGTTCAGTGTGTTCGGACTGATATTGAGGTCTTTGATCCATTTGGACTTGAGTTTTGTGCAAGGTGATAGATATGGGTCTAATTTCAATCTTCTACAGGTTGACATCCAGTTGTGCCAGCACCATTTGTTGAAGATGCTTTCTTTCTTCCATTGTATACTTTTAGCTCCTTTGTCGAAAATGAGGTGTTCATAGGTTTGGGGATTAAATTCCGGGTCTTCTATGCGATTCCATTGGTCGACTTCTCTGTTTTTATGCCAATACCACACTGTTTTCATTACCGTAGCTCTGTGATAGAGTTTGAAGTCAGGGATGGTAATGCCTCCAGAAGATCCTTTATTGTATAGGATTGTTTTGGCTATCCTGGGTTTTTTATTTTTCCATATAAAATTGATTATTGTCCTCTCAAGATCTGTGAAGAATTTTGATGGGACCTTGATGGGAATTGCATTGAATCTATAAATTGCCTTTGGTAGAATTGCCATTTTTACTATGTTGATCCTCCCAATCCAAGAGCATGGGAGGTCCTTCCATTTTCTGGTATCCTCATCAATTTCTTTCTTCAATGCTTTGAAGTTCTTGTCAAATAGATCTTTCACTTCCTTTGTTAGAGTTACCCCGAGATATTTTATGCTGTTTGTGGCTATTGTGAAAGGTGAAGCTTCTCTGATTTCCCTCTCTGCTTCCATATCCTTTGTGTATAAGAGGGCGACTGATTTTTTGGAGTTGATCTTGTATCCTGCCACATTACTAAAGGAATTTATCAGCTGTAAAAGTTCCTTGGTGGAGTTTTGAGGGTCACTTATGTACACTATCATATCATCTGCAAATAACGAAAGTTTAACTTCTTCCTTTCCAATTTGAATCCCCTTGATCCCCTTATGTTGTCTTATTGCTATTGCTAGAACTTCAAGCACTATATTGAAGAGGTATGGCGAGAGTGGGCAGCCTTGTCGTGTTCCTGAGTTTAGTGGGATGGCTTTGAGTTTCTCTCCGTTTAATTTGATGTTAGCTGTCGGCTTGCTGTATATAGCTTTTATTATATTTAGGTATGACCCTTGTATCCCTAGTCTCTCCAAGACTTTTATCATAAAGGGATGTTGAATTTTGTCAAATGCTTTTTCAGCATCTAATGAAATGATCATATGGTTTTTTTCTTTCAGCTTATTTATATGATGGATTACATTGATAGATTTTCGTATGTTGAACCAGCCCTGCATCTCTGGAATGAAGCCTACTTGATCATAATGGATAATTTTTCTAATGTGTTCTTGGATTCGGTTTGCCAGTATTTTGTTGAGGATTTTTGCGTCGATATTCATGAGTGAGATTGGCCTGTAGTTCTCTTTCTTGGTTGAGTCTTTGTGTGGTTTTGGTATCAGAGTGACTGTAGCTTCATAAAAGGAATTTGGCAATGACTCTTCCGCTTCTATATTGTGAAATACATTAAGGAGTATAGGTGTTAGCTCTTCTTGGAAGTTCTGGTAGAATTCCGCATTGAAACCATCAGGTCCTGGGCTTTTTTTGGTAGGGGAGGTTTTTGATAACAGCTTCTAGTTCTTCGCGACTAACAGGTCTATTTAGGTTGTTCACCTGGTCCTGGTTTAACTTTGGTATATGGTATTTATCTAAAAACGTGTCCATTTCTTTTACATTTTCCAGTTTTGTGCCATACAGGCCTTTGTAGTAAGATCTAATGATTCTTTGAATTTCCTCTGTGTCTGTGGTTATGTCCCCCTTTTCATTTCTGATCTTGTTAATTTGCATATTCACTCTCTGGCGTTTTATTAGTTTGGATAGAGGTTTATCAATCTTGTTGATTTTCTCTAGGAACCAGCTTTTTGTTTCATTGATTCTTTGGATTGTTTTCTGTGTTTCTATTTTGTTGATTTCAGCCCTCAGTTTGATTATTTCCAGTCTTCTACTCCTCCTAGGTGAGTCTGCTTCTTTTTTTCTAGAGCTTTCAGGTGGGCTGTTAAGTCTCCAATGTGTGCCTTCTCTGTTTTCTTTAAGTGGGCACTTAGTGCTATGAACTTTCCTCTCAGGACTGCTTTCATAGTGTCCCATAAGTTTGAGTAGGTTGTTTCTTTATTTTCATTGAATTCAAGGAAGACTTTAATTTCTTTCTTTATTTCTTCCTTGATCCAGGTGTGGTTCAGTAGTTGACTGTTCAGTTTCCATGAGTTTGTAGGCTTTCTGGGGGTAGGGTTGTTGTTGAATTTTAACTTTAATCCATGGTGATCTGATAAGACACAGGTGATTACTAATATTTTTTTGTAACTGTGGAAGTTTGCTTTGTTACCGAGTATGTGGTCAATTTTCGAGAAGGTTCCATGTGCTGCAGAGAAGAAGGTATATTCTTTCCTATTTGGGTGGAATATTCTATAGATGTCTGTCAAGTCCAATTGATTCATTACCTCCTTTAATTCTCTTAGTTCTCTGTTAGGTTTCTGTCTGATTGACCTGTCCATTGGCGAGAGAGGAGTGTTGAAGTCTCCTACTATTAGTGTGTGCGGTTTGATGGCTGCCTTGAGTTTTAGTAGTGTTTCTTTTACGTACGTGGGTGCTTTTATATTAGGGGCGTAGATATTCAGGATTGAGACTTCCTCTTGATGAATTGATCCTGTTATGAGTATAAAATGTCCCTCTCCGTCTCTTCTGATTGATTTAAGTTTGAAGTCAAGTTTGTTAGAAATTAGTATGGCCACACCCGCTTGTTTCTTAGGTCCATTTGCTTGATAAGCCTTTTCCCAGCCCTTTACTCTGAGTAGGTGCCTGTCTTTGTGTTTGAGGTGTGTTTCTTGTAAACAGCAGAATGTTGGATCCTGCTTTTGTATCCAATCTCTTAGCCTGTGCCTTTTTATAGGTGAGTTGAGCCCATTGACATTAAGTGATATTAATGACCAGGGGTTGTTAACTCCGGTCACTTTTTTAGTAGTAGAGTTCGTGTGTATCCCTTCTTTGAGTTGCGCTGGTGACGGGTCTCTAGATGTCAGAGTTATTGTGGTCATTGTTGGACTCCTTGGTTAGAGATTTTCCTTCTATTACTTTCTGTAAGGCTGGATTTGTGGCTACGTATTGTTTAAATTTGTTTTTATCCTGGAAAATTTTGTTTTCTCCATTTATGGTGAATGAAAGCTTGGCTGGGTATAGTAGTCTGGGCTTGCATCCATGGTCTCTTAGTTTTTGCAGAACATCTATCCAGGACCTTCTGGCTTTCATGGTTTCCATAGAGAAGTCAGGTGTAAGTCTGATAGGTTTACCGTTGTAAGTAACTTGGCCTTTTTCCTTTGCGGCTCTTAATATTCTTTCTTTATTCTGTATGTTTTGTGTTTTGATTATTATATGCCGAGGGGATGTTTTTTTTGATCCAGCCTATTCGGTGTTCTGTATGCTTCTTGAACCTTCATAGGTACATCTTTCTTTAGGTTGGGAAAGTTTTCTTCTATAATTTTATTAAATATATTTTCTGGGCCGTTGAGCTGCACTTCTTCTCCTTCTTCTACTCCAATTATTCTTAGGTTTGGTCTTTTTATTGTGTCCCATATTTCCTGAATGTTTTGTGATGAGAATTTGTTGGTTTTGCTGTTTTCTTTGATCAGTGTGTTTATTTTCTCTATGGTATCTTCAGTGTCTGATATTCTTTCTTCTATCTCTTGTATTCTGTTGGTAGTACTTGTCTCTGTAGTTCCTGTTCGTTTACCCAGATTTTCCATCTCCAATCTTCCCTCGGTTTGTGTTTTCTTCATTCCTTCCATTTCCTTCTTCAAGTCTTGAACCGCTTCCTGTACCTGTTTGATTGCTTTTTCATGTTTCTCTTGGTTTTCTTGGGTATCTTTAAGCGATTTATTCATTTCCTCTACCTTTTTGTTTGTAATTTCTAATTGTTTATGGCAGTTTTTCACCTCCTGCTTAAGGTCTTCTATTATTTTCATATAATTCACTTTTGAGTCGATTTCTTCTAATTCTTCTGGAGTAGGGTGTACAATTCTTCTTATTTCGGGATCCCTTGATTCTGGTGAAGTCATGTTGCCTTTCAAGTTGTTGGAGGAAGTCTTGCATTGGCGCCTTCCCATCTCCTCCTTCAAATGGGGCCAGGAGAGGTCTGGTGTCTTGGTCCAGTCTTTGCGTCCAGATGGAACTCCTCAGGACCACTCTGGGTGGGTTGTGGATGCAAGCCTGATGTCTCTCCTGGTGCCGGGTTCGGATCTCCTTGCTGCCCCAGTAATGTCTCTCCTGGTGCCTGGACCGGAACTCCTGGCTGCTTGGGTGTCTTGTAAACAAAGGAGCTACCTACCTCGCTGCAGGCAGGCTAGTGGGAACAAAGGAGCTACCACCCTCCGGTTTGCCCTGCCGATTCGGATTCGGTCCTAGAGCCCGGACAGGCTGGGCTGGGAGATGCTATGTGGTCAACGAGGGAAGGGAGTCAGATGGAGGGGGGAGGGATGTGGATGCAAGCTGGGTGGGATAGGAAGGGAGAGGGGGGTATCGGGCAGAGTAGCCCCTGAGGATGACCAGGAAGTGTAGGAGGGGTGTCTGAGTTCCCTGTCCCGGGCTGCTGCCGCGGGTCAGAAACTCACTCACCCCAGTGATGTCTCTCCTGGTGCCTGGACCGGAACTCCTGGCTGCGGGTGTCTTGTAAACAAAGGAGCTACCTACCTCGCTGCAGGCAGGCTAGTGGGAACAAAGGAGCTACCACCCTCCGGTTTGCCCTGCCGATTCGGATTCGGTCCTAGAGCCCGGACAGGCTGGGCTGGGAGATGCTATGTGGTCAAGAGGGAAGGGAGTCAGATGGAGGGGGGAGGGATGTGGATGCAAGCTGGGTGGGATAGGAAGGGAGAGGGGGTATCGGGCAGAGTAGCCCCTGAGGATGACCAGGAAGTGTAGGAGGGGTGTCTGAGTTCCCTGTCCCGGGCTGCTGCCGCGGTCAGAAACTCACTCACCCCAGTGATGTCTCTCCTGGTGCCTGGACCGGAACTCTTAAAATATTTTTCTGAGGCTGCTTTTTCAAGTAGATTGTATAGCCATGTGAAAGTTCATAAGAACGGGTGAAAGAAGGCTAACCAAATATCCAAAAAAATCTTTGATGTATAGCTAAAATGTATAAAATTTGGTGCTGTTTGCTCAGAAGGATTTCAAAAATAGTTTATGGAGCAAAACAATAAATAAATAATACACAAATAAACATAGCTAGCAATTGTCTTGCAAGCGTATCAATCACAAAATAATTGTAAATGTTAGATAATATGTCGATATTCCATGCTTCCCATATTGGTTTGTTTTCAAAGATATCTGTGGAAAAGCAGTGAAAAGTCATTACAATAAAGCATTAATGTAAAAGAAATGAGGTGATTAATTTGCAGTCACTTCCAAACCAGAACTGGCATAGGTTAGTGGTTTCCAACCTTTCTAATGCTGTGACCCTCATGCTGGGGTGACTCCCAAACATAAAATATGTTTGTTGCTATTTCATTTGTAAATTTGCTATTGGTATAAAGGTTAAGGTAAATATCTATATTTTGCCAATTGTCTTATTTTACTCCTTTGAAAAGGCTAGAACCCTATGCTGAGAATCACTAACAAAGGAAGTCTGGCAAAATAATTCAGAAAAAGAGACGTGATAAAAAATAATTTGCAATCTGGAAGAACTACAATTAATTTGAAAACTGCTTTTAATTTATTGAGTAAATAAATCAAATATACAAATAAGCAAATTTGAACACTTATTGGTAATATGATACATATAATAAGCTTGAACCAGATGGATGGTAAATACCACTATTCCCATTTTATTTTGTAAATGGATGGTACAGGTAGCAAATTCTAGTAAATTTAATAAAACTAAAAATATGAATGTATACTACAAAAATTATTAAAAGAAAAAATGTCATCAGTCATGAACAAGATAGCAATAATTAAGACATAATAATAATATTGTTCAGTATAAAATTATGATTTAAATATAGAATAATTATAATTAGATAGAAGAACATTATTATTTTTTCTTATATGCCTTCATGTTGTGTGTGTATGTGTTTGTGTGCTTGTAAGTGTACGTGTATGTGCATGTATGCATGCATGTGCATATGTTTATATATGCCATGGCACCTGTGTGAATGTCTGAAGCCAACTTTTAAAAGGTAGTTCTGTCCTTAGACCCCAAAAATCACTTGGCAAAAGATTCCTTTATATACTTAATTATCTTGTCAGTCCTGTACATGAAGTTTTTAAATGCCATACATAAACTGAAAACTGTAAGATACAGAGGTTTAAATTAATGATAGGTAAGAATCTTTGGAGAATCTTTAACATTATACTAGAATAAACAAATTATTTGTAAAGAAAGAGATATTCAGTAATGATAAATGATGTTGCTTAAATTTTGAAGATTCAAAAGACTCAATAATTAATATTTAAATTTCTAAATTTATATTCACACTATAAACAGTATTTTCCACATCAACATACTGATTGACTTAAAAATATGAATGAAGACACAGAATAACTACAAGAATATAGAAAAGGTTATTAAACTCAGACTATAAAACAGTAGGTGCTAAGCAGACAGATTTTGTCTGAGAGATATGCTAATTAAATGAGTTTCATAAATACCCGAGGAAATTTTAGTCAGTTCACCAGATGAGTGACCAAATACTGCCTGTAGTTTAGCACATGGGAAACACAACATTATTCAAGAACAAAAAGCCGAATTGCCTCTCTTTATGATTGTAGCCCCTAAACTTTCTGAAATATTCCTTTCTCATGTTCTAGTCAAAACCAAACTGAGTTTCTTTGCTGATTTTCAAAGACAGGGGCCAATTTACACCTGTGTAGGCATGCACATCAGCCTCTATAACCTCGTTTGCAGATTAGGAATCTTTTTCTTCGCATAGCTCCATTACAGAATCTTTTGCCCTGTCCACATTGCTAGCATATGTTCTTCCCCTGGCATGTTTTTGTGCCCACCCTGGACAGCTAATCCAGGGTGGTTGTATTTTCAATATTACTCAAGCTTTGTATTTTTAAAAGTTTTGTTTTAAGATTGAAAATGTGACAACACATTTGATTTTCCTCCTAAGAATAGACAGAAGGCACAATTGAAGAAAGAAAGAATGCTTCATTAATTAAATTTGCCTGAATTCATCTCTTTTCTTAAGTGGGCATATTTGTAAACGGGAACAATTTGAATTTTGGCAATGTATGGGGTAATCGGAAAATAAATGGTATGTAATGATTTGACAAAATATAGTGATCAACTAGTATGATGGATTCTGACCTCAATGCGAAATCCTGAATTGAATATGAGCACACAATTAGAAAGTGGTCTGATCTTTCTTTTCTTATTACAACTTCTTCTTGTTATATTCCTGTTGATAAGTGAGTTAGAATAGTAAGAAAGAGATCAATAACACTTAAAGAGCATTTATTATATATGGCATGCCGTACTTTTCAATATACCTTATTTCATTTATTTCTTATAATAGTTTGAGAAGCAGAGTGTGACTATGAATGAGGAAGTGAGGGAGGTTTAATGGCAATGGACAATGCATAGAATCAACTCCTGTATAGTCATAGTTGGACCACTACACAAGTGTCATGAATATTTAATGAGTGTGATATAAATACAAAAACTATCAGAATATTAAAGAAATTAGCAACATGAAACATCATTTAACTTGATCTCACACTACTTGACATATACTTTACGTTCACTGACAGGCTCCAAGTCACATCACATCACAGCTATCTAGCACTGGCTTTCCAGTAATAGTTAATTTGTTACTATATAATTTTCTTTTTCCACTTCATAGGTCTGTGCCTTCCACACTCATAGTTTATGAACACCACACACCTGTCAAATACTCACTGCAAAGTTAAACAATCCTGGTCTAATTCTCAAACCTAGTCTGATGGATATTTCAGGTAAATGATCCAGAAAACGTCACAAACACTTATGTTCCAGACTGGGCCACTAAATATACAGCAGCTCCCTGTAACTAAGTCAGAAAGTGTGAGTCAATCCATCCGTCAGAAACTTTTACACTTTCTCTCCTGTGCAGACAGTAGTCCCTGATGACTGCCTCCTAAACTGGATCGCAGGTTAGTGATGAAGGAAGCTGGGGCAAGGCGGCTGTCCCAGAAATCTACTTCTGTGCCTTTTCAACTTTTACTTCTGTGTTTGTTTTAAAATATGACATATTATAACAAATTTACTGAGTAAATAGCTGTACAAATTAGTGACTTCAGTAAATTTTGATCTCTCCACAAAAAGACAAAAGAGAATTTTAAATGTTTAGCTAGTCCCCGTACTTTGACTTATTTTTGGCATTGTTTTAGAAAGAGAAAAAAAAATATGATGTAACTCTTTAGTTTTCTACATATTGTATTCAGGTGCCTCCAGACAGACTGTCCCTCGGGTAAAATTTAACCTTTCTTCCATTACTTCACAGATTTATTTTTCTTTATTTCTTCACTAATATGACTCATGAAGTCTCCTTAGAAAGAATCACATCAAATGTTTGTTGCACCAGCTACTTGGCTACTCACGTCAAGAATGTACAATATTCCTAGTTTAAGAACTTTTAAAGAAAATTTATTTAAAAATGCATACTTTGGAACTATTGAAACAAAACAGCAACTGTAAAATTATTCCCATTGATTTTTAAACTCACAAGTGCACATGAAATAGGCAATTCACTTTTTTGTTTTATTTTTTAAAATATATTATGCTTGAAAAAATAATTTAAATTAAAATTGCTAGCTACATGGAGATGATGATAGCAGAGAAATCACAGAGTAAATTGTTCTAATGAATAAAACACACAGAAGGAAGTGTTGCTTTACAAAATAAAAATGCAACTAATTGAAATCCTTGGATATTGGAGTCTAGGTGAAAATTCCACATAATGTTACTGTCTTCACTCTTTCTCCATATAATAAAAAAATGCATTTGGAAAACTTTGTATAAAGAAAAGTAATCAGAAATAATCTGCTCTCTAGAACACTGGGATTGAAAATCTCCATGAGGATATAATTCAAGGACTATCACCTACCTGTGACCATTCTTGCAATCTCTCCCCAGGAACACAGAAAGTCCAAGGAAAGCTTTAATAAACAAATGACTTTCAAGGGGTCATTTCCTTCCATCTCATCAAGGTTTAGAATCCGGAAGCCTTTTCACTTCTGAGGTTTAATAAAAACCTTTCTCGTGTTTTAGCACTATGGAACTGCTTACTTCTAACAAGTTTCTGCACTTATTACTTGGTGACATTTTCAGACTAAGCTGAGAACAATCAGGGAATGCTCAAGACCAAGCAACAAAAATCCCTTTAAAATGTAGGCGATTGCATTCATTTTGATACTGTATATTTATTTTGGAGGAATTTTCTTAAGTATTCTTACTATATATATCATGTAGCACATCTGTCTTAAGTGAGATGCTAAAACTTAGAACGACTATGGCAATCTCAATAGTAGCCAGCAGGGAATGGGTTAGTTGCACTGATTCCATGACTTCTAGACAGAAATAGCTTCCATTTTGAGAATAATGGTCGCTCTTTCTTAGTTACAAAATCACATTTGATATCATTTAAGGTATAGAATTTCTTCTAAGTGGCGAGCACGGAGTTTGAAGAAAAGTCTTATAGAACTGTAATTTGAGTCAAAATTCCCTTCTTAAAAAAAATGTGTCATTTACTGATGCCCGTGTTCTAATAGTTTTAATCATGGGCTTAGGATTTTTCCTCACCTCTTTCCAGACATAGTATTTTTTAAGTTAGAGTAGATAACTAGAGTGCAATTGCTAGAGATTGTGGGAGTATGGCTAAAGAGGCATCAGTTAATTCCTACTAAAGTGCTGCTGAGACTCAAGCAAATGTTCCTTATCTTACACCAAGGGAGAAAAATAGGAAGGAATGCAGGTAACCCTAAGGAGTCTTTGTCAAGTTGAGGTCTTTAATACAAAGACTCTTAGGCTTTTTAGTGATGTGACCCTGTCTTACAGTTCCTCATGTGGTAGCAACCCTCAACCACACAATTATTTCTGTTGTTACTTCATTGCTGACATTGTTGTTACTATTATGAATCCTAGTATAAATATCTGATGTGCAAGATATCTAATGTGTGACCCCTGTGAAAGGTCCATGACCCCCATGTTGAGAACTGCTGCTCTAATCCTATCGGACAATTGGAAAGTATGCCACTGGTTGTGACTTTGGCATTTTCTACTCTTCTTCCTTCTCTCCTTCCTTCTTTTCTTCCATCCCTCCTTCCTTCCATATGTTCATTTTTCCATCCTCATTATTCCATGTCCCCTTTGAAATAATTATATTAAAATATAATTCCATTTAAATTATTCTCTGATGTCATATTTATTTCCCTAAAGTAAAAGATGAAAATTAGTATATTTCTTCTCCATTACTCTTTTGAAATAATGCATGATTTTTAGATATTTCTGGAGATACCTTCCCATTTTCCCAATTTAAAATGATTTGAGTATACAAAACAGAAGACAGAAACCTTCTCAGTGCCTCTAAGACAGAATGGGAGACAAAGAAAGAAAAATCCAAGTCCTGGTGCGAGGCTCTCTACCCCTGTCCCAGAGGAAAAAATAGGAACTCTATTTTGGTGAGCAAGGGGGGAAAGAGGGGGGGGAGACAGAGACAGAGAGAGACAAGGAGAGAGAGAGAGAGAGAGAGAGAGAGAGAGAGAGAGAGAGAGAGAGAGAGAATTAGATTCAAAGAGGTGAAAACAATGAAAAGTGGGATGAGATCGGTGGCCTGTTGCTACCCAAGAACATGGTGATATCTGGACCTGAATTGCTGCCACAGACTATGTCTGCACTAGTGGCCCTGCCACAGTCGTAGTCTTTTGTTGATTTCTGTGCCACCTGTTTCCACTGAAGGCTGAGATTATAGGGCTGTGCAGAGCTGGACCAGTCACTGACTGACTGCAGTACTAGGGAGAACTTGTCTTGGCCCCCACCCGCTGGTGCGCTGGAGAGAGGGGTGTCCCTGCACCTCACCTGGGTAGCATGACAGAGCTGACTCTGTGGGCACGGGAGTGGGGAAGCTGGCCCTGAGGGTGTGAGAGTGGGAGGGAAGGTGCTGCTCCCTTTGTTTCTCATGCAGTGGCATGAGAGGGGAGAGATGTCTCCCCCTTACTGTTAGCCCCTTCGCTCTGTGGTGGGCAGAAGACAGGACTCCTGGGTCATGAGAGTAAAAGGGTTGGACCTACCCTTCACTGACTGCAACACTAAAAGAGTGGGTCCTGCACCTCACCTAGACACTACGGTAGTGCTGACCAGTGGGTGGTGGCTTAGCTTAGCCTGCCCTGAGGTTGTGAGAAGGGAGAAGATGGCCCCACACCCTTCCTCTGCCCTGTGGTAGCAATGGCAAGGCAAAGACGCCCTCCCCTTGCCGCTTGGCACCTGGGCACGGGATAGAGCTGACCCTCGCCCTTACCAGATACAGCACTTGAAAGAGCAGGCCCTGCACCTTGCTTGGGTAACACAGCAGAGCTGACCCTGTCCGTGGGAGAGTGGGTGAGTGGGCCCTGAGAATGTAAGGCTGAGACATCTGGCTCCATCCCTCATCTGCCATACAAGACATCTGGCTCCATCCCTCATCTGCCATACAGTGGTGTGTACAAGAGATTGAATCCCCCCAGACACACCCTTTGAGGTCTGTGGTAGGTGGGAAAGCTGTCCCTGAGGTCAGAAAAGTGAGAGAGTTGGCCTTCTAATCAGCTGCAGCACTCTGAAGTGACTCCTACACCTCACCTGGCAACACAGTAAAGTTGACCCTGGTAGTGTAAGTGTAGACAAACTGACCAGAGGACATGAGAGCTTAACTCGTCCCCAACACTTGCTACTTATACTGCATAGGGTGAGTTGGCCTGGACAGTACTGGAGAGTTCACCCTGGTGTTGCGGATGACAGAGAGTGCTAAAGATCTGACCAACCCAGCAACCATCCAGACTGAGATCCAGTGCTATCCCATCATCCACCCCATCTGTGATCTGCTGGAGCACACAAAGGGGCCAGATCTGCACCAAAAGTTGCAGAATATCCATGACACAGGACAACAATAGAATATCCAAGAGGAGCCCCAGTGCGGGCCTCTATCTATGATATAGCAAAAAATCAGAGGCCTTGAACCAGACCAATGACTCATTGCAATGAACACTTGCGAGGGGCCTCTATCTATGATATAGCAAAAAATCAGAGGCCTTGAACCAGACCAATGACTCATTGCAATGAACACTTGCGATTAGTGATATATGGACTAAAGGGTTTTGCTATGTGACTCACGGTGTCACACTACAGCCTTTTCTTATTTTTTGTCATTTTTATTCTTTTCTTTTAAATTTTGCTTTGTTTTATCCTAGATAAAGATTACAAGGGTTGAGGGCAATGGGCAGGGATTGGAAGATGAGTGGGGCCAAGAAGCATAAGGTAAAATAATCAAAAAATCAATAAAATGTTATATTTAAAATTTTTTGGGTAACTATGTAATATATCACATTTCAGACTATTCTGCTTTTATTAAGTTAAATTCTGAATTCCCTATAACAGGAACCCAATAAGTTACATTCATCACACAGCATATTATGTGTTCATTATGTTTCTAATTCCAAAAAGGAATCATGAGTCTAGACAAGGAATCTTAACTGCTTTCTTTTAATAAAATTGAAGGATACATATTTGCAGCATATCATGTTCTTGTGGCTTTACCACGACATTTTGTTCATTTGTTTGTTTGTTTATTTGTTTGTTTGAAAAGTGATGCATCAGTGAAGCTTGCTTTAATTATTCCTTGAATTCATACCTATATAGCCAAATAAACTTGTAGAAATCACACTGACGTATTATTAACACAGAAACTACTTACAATATAATTATTTCTGATTGACATTTTTATCTATATAATACAATAAGAATCTGAAAAGACATACAGTTTTGAAGTTGATATGATTTTGAAATAGCATTATAGTCTAAAAAAACTGATCTTAATCAAAAATCTTGCATCATTCTGACATGTGTACTGAACTATCTTGATTGTTCTGGCTAAAGTTTCGTATCCTTTTCAATCTCAAAACCACATAGGCCCTTTAAACTTCTTGCTGTTATACTGATTCTATAATGTCAAATTCTGTTTGTCTGGGGGTTTCTCTCTAGCTATGAGTTCTCCACTGCAGATATGATTTAAGTAGATGACGTTCGATTAAGCTATCATTCTCTATTGCTTTCACTCTGGTGCTGCTGTACTGGCAGCAATATAAAGGTTTCAGTAGCAATGCTTCCCGTGCATGTGATAAAAGTCTGTAAAGATTAGCTTTCCCTAGGTACTGACTAGATTCTACTAGATTTAAAAGACACTAAATGTGCTCTTCTCAAAGTTTCTAGAATAATAGTATATGTGTGTGTGTGTTTGTGTGTACTCTCAGAAAGACAAATGCATACTTCTATAATAAGAAGATTCTGAAGATAAAAAATGCACCATATTTAGAAAAATAGGAGCAAACGGGGTCATAAATCTAATGATGCTGATTCTGATAACGTTGTGGTGATAGAATTAACTATCTGTATTCAATGCAATATTTTAGAGCATTATTCTATTTAAGAACAATATTACTGTGGCACCAATTTGTAGATGGAGACTACTCATTTGTTCCGGGCCCAGACCCACACAAAGTAACCACACAGAAACTGTATTAATTAAAACAGTGCATGACCTATTAGCTTACACATATTTCTAGTTAGCTCTTATATCTAAAATCATACCCATCTCTATTAATCTGTGCATCGCCACTAGGTTGTGGCCTACCAGCAAGTTTCCAACATGCTCCTACAGGTGTCTTTCTCCTTGAGCGGCTACATGGCTTCTCTCTGATTCCACGTACTCTATATATCTCTGTTCTGATTTCCCCATTGGCTTTGCTCTGCTAAGCCAATGGCCCAAAACAGCTTTTTTATTAACCAATGGTATTCACAGCATTCAGAGGGGAATCACACATCACTGGTAGATATTAAATTCATTTCTTTCCAAGATTAACACTGATTATCTAAATCATTGAGGTAGAAACTGCCATGTGGTACATTACGCACAAATCTTCATGTCCTTACTTCCTACGCTATGCTGGCTTAAGAAAAATAAGTTAATCTTTGGCACCTGATCAGAGGATTTATTCCATATCCTTTATGTTCATTGAAACATTTCTTTATTATCATTCATAGGTACCAATATTGTTTTGCTCATATGTTATTTTTGGATATCATAAATATTGTCCAATGGGCTTTGATTCTTTTTCTTTTATTTGTATTTTTAAGGTCAGTTAGCACAGATAACACTTTTTGAATGATACTAATGCAGCAGAAATCCGAACTGCCCCAATGCAAAGGGTGTCCAGAGAAGCAGTCTAAGTATTTTGTAGTTAGTAATTCAGAAGTCTAAGATGGAAATTTCCATCTAAAGCATCCAGGTTATCACCACTCATTCTCCTCTGCATAACAAAATGGATTGTATTTTCTGATGGGTACACAGGGATTCTGGCTGTTTCAGCCCATAGGTAGCAAGAAAAAGAGAGAGAGAGAGAGAGAGAATTAAGGAGAGTCAGACTATATAGTAATTTGTTCTAATATTTCAAGTACAAGATTAACAGTTTGACTCTGAATACTCTAGATGTGTGGTTCTCAACCTCCCTAACACTGCAACACTTTAATACATTTCCTCATGCTGTGGTAAACTCCAACCACAAAATTATTTTTATAGCTTCTTCAGAAGTATATTCTTGCTACTTTTATGAATCCTAATATAAAAAGGTCTTTCAACGTCCCAGTTGAGAATCATTACTATTGATGGAGAATACATTGCTTAAGAGAAAATTAGACCAAGTGTTTCAACTTGTTGACCTAAATGGAAACATAGCAAGAAAAGCTGAAAAGCAATACAAAGCTGGCTGAAGTCAGAATACGACAGTGTTGATTCATTTCTGAAAACAAAGGAACTTGAGAATCAAACTGCAGACTAAATAATAAGTATAAAATGATAAGAACAGAACTAATAAATTACTAGAAATGTGATCAAAAATTTCCATAGAGAACCAGAGAAGGGATTTATCCCTTTAAAATTTCTTCTGATATTTTTGAGTATTCAAATTCTTTTCACATTCGACTTCTCACTTACATTCGAATTTAGATGTGAGCTGGATGGACAGTTGTGGAATTCTGACATTTAAGCACATTTTTGTAGGAAACATGGCTGATAAACAATAACACTTCCCGATTGCTGCAGAAGTGGAAGCCAGGATATTGGTTGCATTTTCTCATCCCTAGTTTCCTAATGACTAGATTCTACTTTTAAACATATTGGTGTCAAACTTGAGAAGCATAGCTATTTAGCATTTGAAGGATGTCTATGAAAAATACACAGAAAGCGTCATAAGGGACAAATAAAAATTAATCATGCCCCAGATGACAAGAAAACCAGCACAAGTAAATAATTTGTGACTAGAAGCCAACAGGTTACATATAATTAGTAACTGCTGTATGCAATTAGGAAAGGAAGCCCCAATAGGTAAACAGGACAAGGTGAAAGAGCACAATTAAGTCCATCTGCGGAGTTTGCAAATGGGTATAACAGAATCTAATTCTGATATTCAGATCAATTGTTGTATCCTGAATTTATTTGAGGTCATGCCATGAAGGACTGTAGTTACTAGCCATGATTGAAGGAGAAATCAAATCTGTATTCTGTTATCATAGTACAGGCTCTTTCAATTACACCACGGTTTTAAGCAGACATTGCCTAATATTAGCTCATAAAAAGTCGGGAACTTTTTTTGACTTATATTCCTCCTCAGAAATTTTAGTTTACTGTGACAGCTGACTCAATATGTGTGTGCAGGAGAGAGCTGAAAACTGATGTCTCTCAACTAGCCCTACACAATAAACCTATAATTTATAATACAAAGATTTATTGTGTTGTTCTTCTAGATGATTTTTTTCATGTGTAGAATAAATTTATTTCACTTGCTCTGCATTACTAACATGCATATTATTTAATGAATAAAACTTATTCTGTATCTATCTCCTAAGGTCATATGAGTCATCATTAAAAAATAAACAATAAAAGAATCTATGTTTGCATAACAAAAAAGGGCGATTTCTTTATATGATAATAAATATAGTTTAACATAATACCAAATAGTAATGTAAACCACTTAAAGGTTTGTATTTTGATGTATTGACGAAAAACATGCATTTCAAAAAAAATAGTTTTTTTTACAGATGATTATATATTTGGATGATTTTCCTGCTTGGATTAAAAAAATGTATGCTACTCATAAAAATACAACATAAATTTTATTGAATTCAGATTTCTTTGCAAATTACCATGGACTCTCTTCATTGTTTTTTAAATATGTCCATGTTTTCTGTTGATGCTAGTAAGCAAACAGAGTGATGCTAAATATCATGAATCTCATCAGTGTATCTTCTCTGCTACTTACTAGTTGTTTGTTAGAGGGTGCTTACAATGAAATATTTAATGAAACTATTTGTAAGTTAAGAGCTCGTCATAAATATCAAACAATGTAGCAATTAGGTATAAGGTAAAATAATATAAATATATGCAACATAATCATTATTAATAGAGGAATTTACTGTGATGGCTTCTTAGAAACACAACTGCTATACTAAATGGCTGAAAACTGTCAAGAGAAACAAATTATAAGCTATGTTATGAATTGACTTTCTCTTTGTGTATTTTCCTTCATGTGGATATATGTATGTATGTTTATGCTTTTACATGTGTGCATGTGTGCACACATGTGTGTGAATAAGCATAGAAGACAGAGCTCAACTCCAGGTGCTGTCCTTCCTCAGAACATTAGTTTGATCTGTGCCATGGAATCTCTCACCGGCTTTGGACAAGCTCCAAAGGCAAGGCACTTGTTAGTGAACTTGAAAAAATTATGATGCCCATTTTTATTCCCATTTCTTATGAGGTCAAACTGTATTTTCAAAGTTCCAAAGTAACACTGTTCTTTACATCCTTTTGGAAATAGCATTGATCTTTTCACCAAAAGTTACTTAATATTTAGATTTAAAAAAATCCTGTGTAAGTACAAAAAACTGAACCTGATCTTTGGAACTCAGCTTTACAAGATGAAAATGATGCCCATTATGAGCAAACTGCCCATAGCTATGCTGATTCACCATTCCAAAAATGAATATGATGCATGCTTATCTAATCATTCACTATATATAATACTATTATATATAGTAACTATATAATAAATATTAGCTACACTTTCTATAGTATACTTCATTATCTAGCAGTATACACTGATCAGGTAACCCAATCCTCTCTCTTTCGGGAAATTTTTGCTTAGAGATGACGAGGCAATAAACAATAGCAGAAGTATATCAAATAATAAAAGTTTTTCTCTGAGGTTGAAAGGCGACGAAGTGAGTGCTAAAACAGAACATTCGGGAATGGCTGACTCTCCTATTTAGGTGATCAGACGTTTCTCAATCCATGTGAGGTGGACTATGAGAGCTGAAGGAACTATCAAGGCTGAAATGCACCTAGTAGTGGGATGTGTAAATGTCATGGATCTTGTGAAAGTCTGGCATAGTAGATAATATCAGAGCAGTCAGGGAGTGAAGCAGAAAAAGAACAAATAATCAAAACTTCCAAGGGGTTCTTTATGAGAAGCTATTTAATTATATTTACGTTATAATAAAGCTATGAACAAATTCTAACTGGGAGTTGCATGATCTAGTATGATCTTTCTGTCTGCCCTAAAAAGATCCATATTGGAAGTTATAAGCAATTATAGTGGTACATGTGTACAATGTTAGTGCTTCAAAGAGGATGCAGAACAATCCATGGTTCCAGGGCAGTTTAACACACATAGAGAATCAATGGACAGCCTGAACTGTGTTGCAAAACCCTGGGGCCTTAATTGTAGCTGCATGGTAAAAGATTTGCACAATAAGTAATTTAAAAGCCCCAGGAACAACCCAAAATTCTGGGGATCCTGTTACTTCATCTCAGATTGGCATATGAATACCTATCCAATAGGTTTCTTGGGGCAAGGAACCTGTGGAAATGGACTTTCACTTAGCAAGGACTGGTAAACCTATGGGGCAGCATTAGAATTTGCAAAAATCATTCAGTTTGCAGTCTCTGCTCTCTCATTATACTGTTGATTCTTTGGGCAATTTTAGTTTTACTTTGTCAGTCACTCATGTAACAGATGTAATTTTCCTTAGAAACTCTGGTTTTTTTTTTTTTCTCAAATATTTTCCCTGAGGGTTGATCAGGCAACTAAAAATTCTCAGATCTCTTACCCAGAATTACTAACTACAACTCTCAAACCTGGAAACTTTTCTGACTCACTAGAGATGGTTTAGGTGCATATGAGAAAGCAACACTCGGAACATTAACCAGGTTTCACATTTCTGGAAAGGAGAGTAGGACATGCAGACACAGAGAAAGAAAAATGCCTCAAGAATACACATAGCGGGCAGGGCGGTGGTGGCGCACACCTTTAATCCCAGCACTTGGGAGGCAGAGGCAGGCGGATCTCTGTGAGTTCGAGACCAGCCTGGTCTACAAGAGCTAGTTCCAGGACAGGCTCCAAAACCACAGAGAAACCCTGTCTCGAAAAACAAAAACAAACAAAAAAAAAAAGAATACACGTAGCATCAAATGTCAAGAGTAAATTACCAAGCATAAAGACTCAATGGTAGGATGTGGTATATACTCCGAGAAAGAAAAACTCAATGAAAAATGTGGGTTAGATAGAACCATGTGTACCATACACAGGAGCTAATACTACTGCAAGAATTATGGCATAGAGAGAAAACAAAATGTACAACTGAACAAGTTAATGAAGAAATGTAGCTAAGATAATAAAATAGAAATAACAAGTGAACAATTGAATACTGTTTGGGCCATTTGCGAAACTGTGGGGGGGGGCATATAGTTAGTTGATTAGCAATTATTGTGGAATGGCATAGGCAAATGGAGGTAGTGCTGACCCCAGGAAAGTGGTACTAGAAGGAATAAGAAAGGTAGTTAAATTTAAATCTGGGAACTAAGCTTGTATGTAACACATTCTCCCTACTATCTCTGCTTCAGTTCTTGCTGTCAGGCTCCTGCCTTCTTTGAATTCCTGCCTTGGCCTCACTCTATGATCTTCTGTGATCAGGACTAATAGTAAACTAAAGCTGCTTTTAATCATGGTCTTTATGCCAGTGGAAACCAAATTAGAATAAACAACTTCTCATGTAGAGAAAAAAGTGCAATTAGAGAAATGCGACATTTTAGGACTCCAAGAGCACGATGGTTACAGTCACTAAAATGTTTTGCCACAATGATTTCATTGGTATTTAATTTTCTTTTGACAAGTTATGACTAAGCGTCACATGTCTTCGAGCACGAGAGCAACCTGGGCTCAGTAGTTGTTTCCCAGGATCAGTGTTGTATTGCCCATAAGGAGAGTCTGAGGAAATACCCAAAGGGCAAAACAAGTTAACAGGCTGAGAACAGGTGCTCAGTCAAATCATATGACGGTGGCATAGGTAGTCATAAGCCCTTGCAATCCAGGCAGATATTAAGGTAATGAATGCCCTTGATACTCTCAGATAGTGAAAAAACAAAATTTTCTCTTTCTAGCATGAGTCATTAAGAAATAATTTCAAAACATCTGGGGGAAAGTGGGTGTGGTGGTTTGAATAGGATTTGCTCCTACAGGCTCATAGGAAATGGTACTACTAGAAGGTGAGGTCTCATTGAGAAGGTGTGTCCTTTTCTAAAGAAGTGTGTCATTGGGGTGGCCTTGGAGGTTTCAAGTGCTCAAACCAGTGTCTTTTCTGTCTATTTGTCTGTTTGGGTGTAGAGCTCATCATCATGTCTGTCTGCATGCCACCGTACTTCACACCAAGACAATCATAGACTAAGTCCCTGAAGAAATAAACCAGCCCCAATTAATATTTTCTTTGGCAAAATTTGCTCTGTCTTAACAGCAAATAAAGCCCTAACTTAGACAAAGCAGAAGGCACCAAATATTCTGTGACAGATGTACAGAAACTGCTTGTCCATCAGACTGCATTTTTACAAGAGTGATTACAGGTAAATTTCACAATCATACAACTAAGAATATATAGATATCAATGCAACTGAAGAAGAACTAACCTAGTAAGACTGAAGTAGATACCAAATATTCATTTTGTTTCCTCCCTACATTAAAGGCAGAGTAGAACTTATGCTATGCACTTTGTCCCAATTCAATGCCATTGCTCACATTAAGACAGTGAACTGAGTAGAGAGATAGCTTCTTAGAGAAAGTATTTTTCAATCCTAGAGAAATCTGTAGGTCTACTCATCTATTGAATATATAATATATAGGTTTATATATGCTATAGATATATATAATTATACTCACATAGGCATAGTATATATAAGAAATTTATCTGGTATATGTATTTGTGGAAAAAACAAATGAATATTTATAGTTCAATAAGAAATTCTATAGTTTAAAAAATAACATAATGAAGAATGAATATATAAATGATTAGTCAGTATATGGAAAATACATAAAATACAAAATGAGTAATCATTACAGAAATATAAATTAAATCCACATCATTACAGAAATATTTATTGAATTCACAATACAATGTTCACATGATAGTTACAAAAAGACAGCTTAAAAGATTGATAATAGCAAATGCTGACAGAGAAGTTGTGAGCTGAATTCATCATCTATTGCTGTAGGAAAGACAAAATCAAATAGTCACCATGGAAAACTATTTGATAAATTGTTTAAAAGTAAGCACTCATTTATAACAGGACCCAGGAATTTCTTTTATTTATCAAAAGGAAAGATCATTTGTACATAAGAAGATATGTTGAACAAAGTTAATATGGGCATTTGTGGTAGCCTCTAGATGGACAAAATCAAAACACCTGCACTCGGGTAACTGGATTAAAAGAAATAGTCATGTTAATACAACTGGATCTACTCAGTAACAAAGAGGAAAAACAGGCTTATTTTACACATGCTATAATATGGATGAGTTCCTAAAAAACATGATTATATAAGAAAACTTAAATTCAAATAAAACTGTCTAGAATGCAAAGACAAGGTCATATGAAGTAATATTTTAGACTGTGAATTTAGTTTAATAGATGTAGGTGGTGTGGGAGGGTCTTTTGTCTATGTGTTACTTTCATTGGTTGAAGAAAGAAACTGCCTTGGCCTTTTGATAGGGCAGAACTTAGATAGGTGGGGAAGACAGAACAGAATGCTGGGAGGAAGAAGGGCAGAGTGGCAGATGCCATGAAGCTCCTGCCTGAGACTGACGCTGGTTAGAATCTTTCCAGGTAAGCCACGACCTCGTGGTAGTACACAAATTACTAGAAATGGGTTAAAGCAAGATGTGAGAGTTAGTCATTAAATGGATAGAGATAATTGGCCAGGTAGTATTTAAATGAATACAGTTTCTGTGTGGTTATTTCGGGGGTTAAGTTAGCAGGGCAGCGGGATACAGCCCGTGTCTGCCTACAACATATAGGCTGCATAGAATGTCCATTTATTGTAAGGAGGTGACTAGGAGTCTCTCCTGGCCTTTTCCCAAGCTCTGGGGCCCCTCTTTTAGTCAACTCACCTTCTTCATGTTTACCATCCCCATGTGCTGAGAAAAATCTAGGTGATCTCTTCTTTTCTAATTGTAGACTCTTAATGATAAGAAAGATGCTGACAGGATATAAAATCTCTACTATCTTATTGTGTCTACATAAATATATATTCCCATATCTTATAATTTTTCTAGTAGTTGCTTAACCCCAACATAAACCTCAATATTACCATCAATAAGTTTGTCAACTGTATAGTTGAATTTGAAGAATAATGTACAAATCTTTGGTTCATTAGATTTTTACTGAGAATATATTTTAAAATTCCCATATAAGACAAATTTTTCAATGATACTCCATTCTAATGGAGTTGTTATAGAATATTCAGAGATATGTGACATTTTATTTTTAAAATGAATCCACATTTTAATGTGCCTTAACTTGTGTATTCTATTATACACTGTTAACACTATTTGAGATTCCAAATTGCATATAATACTTTTTGTAAACCAGAGAGGAAATGCCATGCTAGCAATGCCTGCACTGTAACATTTATGATACATTTTATTTCAATTCCAAATATTATGAAACATATATGATAACTGTTGTATAGTAGATAATACTTTTAAATACACGCAAAACATTTCAGGAAAGTAATGACAGATCATATAGGATTCAAAGAAGATTTTTATTGACTCATTCTCCTCTATAAAAAAGAACATTATTAATGAAGTCATCTGGGAAGTAAAGTGGATTTAAAGTGTCAGGAACAATTAAAAAGCCTAAGAATCCAAGGAGAATATGCTTGCTCTAGTACTCAGCTATCTCTTTAGATGGAGATATGATGCTTTCTGTTTTGGTCTGATTTGTGTTTTTGTATCTGTCTTTTTCTTCTCCATGTCCACCCTCTTGTGATACTCTCCTCTTCATCATACCACAAAAGTGTATAGTCTTTGCAACATCAGTACTGTGTATTCCTTTCCCACCTCATGGAATTGTTCTTATACCCTGCTTCATTAATCCAAGTCATGTGTATCATGTTGTGCCCCATATCTATTTACATGTGGAAAGAGCATGAGTCCATTGAATACAGTTCAAGATCTCTTTTTTATGTTATTCATGGAAGCAGGTATTGTGTCTAGAATATTCCCGGGCTGGAAAAAATGCTTGCTATATTCAAAATGTTGAAGGAATTTGGATGAAAATGTGTAAGAAAAAGACTAACACTTAAAAAAGGAAAGTGGACATTGCTGATAACTTGGGGCAATGTGAAACGTTGTCAAGATCTTTCCCAGAACAAAGCCAATTGGCTACAGGCACTGGGTAAGGATGTTCAATTTCATTTTCTTAGAGTAAAGGGCACATTTCTATCTTTCACACAAATTGGTGCAATTACTGGAACGAGACAGAATTATCCTGCTTGCTACTGTATGTGCTTAGTTTCCCAGAATATGGAAGATACCTTCAGGGATTTATTAACAACTTTCTACAGTCAGACTATGTTAATGTTGTGAATGCCCTGGACACTGAATTCTCCAAGTATAGAAGAGTTTTAGTTCCAGAAGTTTTTGCATAGTACTCTTATAATTGTGTTGGGGATAATATAAATTTTAACCCATAAATGTTCACTGGTTTCTTTTTCTTACCTAAAGATCTATACAAATATGGTTCCATAGTCTGATTTGTCTGCAAATCCTCACCCAAGAACACAGTGATAAAATATTATCAGTAGTGGAACTGGGGAGATAGTAGTTATAAAAGTGAAAACACAAGTGGATTTTAAATACTTATGGTCAGACTGTAAGTGACAGAGAACACATAGAAAAGAAATTAGATAGAGGGAGTAGAAATAGATGGTGAACAAAGAAAATATAGCCAGGTTTTTGGGTTGGAGATAGAAATTATGAGAAGGCTTTGTCCTTTTGAACAATGTGTACACACTGAGTCTGTTGCAATGGGGAAGATAATAAAAATATACTAGAAGGCAATAGGCATACTCCTCTGCATATTTTTCAAAATATGTATTTCAATAGCATCTAGTATATATTTATTAAAACATTGAGAAAAGCAGGTTCATTCTCAAACTTATTCTTCTGAACATTTCCCAATGGCATACATATTTTGTTCTCTCCTTCCATTTCTCTCTTCCTCCTTCCCTTCCTTTTGCCTTACTTCTTAAACAAAACAAAATCATGTGTGTGATTAAAATTAAATCTGATATTACAAACAATGCTGCTATGAACATAGTAGAACATATACTCTTGTTGTATGATAAGGCCTCTCTAGGGTATATTCCCAAGAGTGGTATTGCTGGGTCCAGGGGTAGGTTGATCCCAAATTTCCTGAGAAACCTCCACACTGCTTTCCAAAGTGGTTGCACAAGTTTGTATTCCCACAAGCAATGGATGAGTGTACCCCTTTCTCCACAACCTCTCCAGCAAAGGCTATCATTGGTGTTTTTGATTTTAGCCATTCTGACAGGTGTAAGATGGTATCTTAAAGTTGTCTTGATTTGCATTTCCCTGATCGCTAAGGAAGTTGAGCATGACCTTAAGTGTCTTTTGGCCATTTGAACTTCTTCTGTTGAGAATTCTCTGTTCAGCTCCGTGCCCCATTTTATAATTGGGTTGATTAGCCTTTTACGGTCTAGTTTCTTGAGTTCTTTATATATTTTGGAGATCAGACCTTTGTCAATTGCAGGGTTGGTGAAGATCTTCTCCCAGTCAGTAGGTTGTAATAGCCAGAACCTGGAAACAACCTAGATGCCCTTCAATGGAAGAATGGATGAAGAAAGTCTGTAATATATACATATTAAGTACTACTCAGCAGTAAAAAACAACGACTTCTTGAATTTTGTATACAAATGGATGGAAATAGAAATCATATCCTGAGTGAGGTAAGCCAGACCCAAAGAGAGGAACATGGGATGTACTCACTCATATTTGGTTTCTAACCATAAACAAAGGACATTGAGCCTATAATTAGTGATCCTAGAGAAGCTAAATAAGGAGAACCCAAAGCAAAACATATAGGCATCCTCCTGAATATTAACCTTCATCAGGCGATGAAAGGAGACAGAGACAGAGACCCACATTGGAGCACCGGACATTATATGAATTCCATCTAGATTAGTTATCCTCTATTTAATTGTTTCCTTTTCAAACCATCCAGGATGATATCATACATAGACCTTACTTCCTCCATTGTAATAATGCTTCCCATTTTTTAATGATGTAAAAAATCTCTCTCTCTTTTAAACTTATTCCCTATTTTAACAATTCTCAATTGTCTCACCAATTGTCTCATCAATTGTTGTCGATGCCCATGGTTCATAAGGCTGCATAGTACTTCAGATTGGAGAACATAGGTCGTGTACTGCCTGGCTGTAGACAGTGGCAGCTGCTAGCGTGAAGCCAAAAACTGAGTGTGTGGCAGCTGCAATAACAGTAGAAGCTTTAGCGGGAGTCCAGGCAGCTACCTAGTGTGAAAGCAGCTGGAGTAGGGCTGTCAGAGGAAGCTCAGAACCTGCAGGGAGAGGGAGCAAGTAGACTGAAAAACTCACACAGGGCATCCTGTGGAAGACACACAATGTGGTGGGAGTGTCTGGTGGGAGCTTCCTGAAGGCACCACCATCTATTCTAGGACAGGTTAGCAGAGCTGCAACATTTGGAGCTCAGGTACCTCTGGAGTTTGGGGTCTGTGAAGTTTGCTGCTGATAGACTTCGTGAAATCCTCAGACCTCAAAGCTGCTGAGCTCCTGTCTCTTCCTATCTTATATTCTCTCCATCCAGCATGTCACTTCCTGTCTGTCTGTACAGAGCCAGAATTTTATGGTTAGTGGGTGGCTAGCTTTGCCCTCTGGTCATCAGGCAAGCTTTATTTGTTTGATTACAAGCAAAATATCACTGCGCAGCTGCAACACTCATGAATAGCAACAATGTCCAACATGGTAAAGTATTTGTAGAAGGGTAGTAGTGACAATGACTTGCTAGTGGTAATTAACAGTTGTCCAGTTGAACTTAAGGCCTACTCAACAAGAGAGAAATCAAACCTGTTCTGACAGCGTAGGTGGCTTTCTGGAGTGACTAAGGTCGAGGTCCTTGAGAACTAGTTACAATCATCAATTATCTAGACCAGCATAATTCCATACTATACGCTAAATCTCATTCTTAAGTGTAGCTATTACTGCTCATCAAAAAGTGTCTGGTGACAATACCAGAGACCACAGCAGAAAAATACAGCTGGACACTGATGTGAGATGGCCCTATGTATGCTGTGAATATGTTTTCAGTTCCACTGGTGAATAAATAAGTTGCCTTGGCCTATGGCAGGGCAGAATATAACTTTGTGGGCAAGCTGAACTAAATACAGGGGGAAAGAAGGCAGAGTCAAAGGAAATGCAAGCAACTGCAAGAGAAACAGAATGTGAATTAATGCCATGGCCAAGGGACAATACATAGATTGATAGAAATGGGCTAATTTAAGTTGTAAGACCTAGTTAATAATAAGCCTGAGCTAATGGGCCAAACAGTATGTACTTAATGTTAAGCCTCTGTTTGTTTTTTTTTTTTTTTAAATAATTGTGAGACCAGGTGGGATGAGAAACCTCCAGTTACAGGGCACAATACAGAGATGACTTCCCAATGAAGAGGTTAGCCCAAAAGGACATATCTATCACAGTTTTTGAATATATGATTCAGGGAAAATAGCAAAAGACAGGGAAGAAAAATTGTAAGTCTCAGAATACTAGAAAGTGTGTGGTGAAATAGTCTCGTTCCAGAAAGGCTTCATAAAAAGATTGGAACAATGGCAATACCAATGGATATCTTTACTTGGAAATTGCAAAATTTCAGGCAGTCCCACCCCTAAATCAAATACTACAAGAAAATTAAAGATTGCAAGCAGAAAAATTCACCTCTCCCAGGAATTATCACCCTTATTGGTGGTTCAATGCACTAAACACATACACACAAACAAATAAGAATCATTGGGTAATAGTCATATGTTCAATGATTAAAAAAAAATGAATCAATTTGAAAGCAGGAATGAATGGAAAGGGCAGGAAAAAGGAAGTTTTGCTTTGGAGAAATAGGAAGGAAGAAAGGGATGTGGGAATGTGGTGTAATTGTATTTCAATTGAAATATTTTAATCAAATAGAAGTAGTTGGTTATTTCATGGCACATAACCACATAACTGATTCCAGGTCAGTTTATTACACTGGCTATGCAGAAAGAGCCTTCTGTGGCAGAACTAGAGTCCTGACCATTTCAAGTTGAAATTATTTAATTCTTTCTACACTCATAATTTTCATGGTACAATGCTAAGAGTTACTGGACAAAAACCAAGAAATCTATTACTTCAGAAATTTTAACAGAAAAAAAGTTGGGCACTTTAGCAATCAACCACTGCCTCAAAGAAAACAGTTTGCTGGCAAATTATTTATGATTTATCCTCAAATAATGAAGGTAGAAAGTACATGGACTTTAGTCATGTGCAAGAATTTTGAGATTTTCTTTAGGAATCACTTTGTCTGACTTCTGAGTCCTTAGGAAAAAACAGTACAAAACCAACAAGGGTAATTTTCCTTGTAATTAATTTTTATTTTGCATGCACATTTTAAGCATTTAAATGCAAATGTTTTTAAAAGCTGGTAAAAGAATACAGCATTATTATTGCCGTGCATTCTCTAACAAACTTAATTAATTTGTTCTGTCCTTCAGTCATTTTCTTTCAAGCACTTTTAAAAAATGGAGGGAAAGACTAATTTTATTACCCTATTTGTTTGCAATTATATGCAGTTATAGCCATTTACAATGCTTTTATATTATCTATTCTTATTTTCTTTCATACTATTTTTAGGGTGCTAGTTATCTAGTTTGGCATATTTCTTTGCTTCTTTGATTAACAACATCGTTTTAAACATATTCAAGCAAGTGAGGCAAAAGGTTTAAATGTTGATTTTCCAGAATCATTACTTCCCCCCTTTACTTATGTTTTCTATAGTTTGATTTGCTTAATTAAAAGTGTTGAGAGATGACTCAGCAGTTAAAAGCACTGCTTGCTCTTCCAAAGGTCCTTTGTTCAATTCCCAGCAACTACATGGTGGCTCACAACTGTCATAATGAAATATGGTTCTCGCTTGAGGAAGAAATCTGGTCAGTTGTCCTCATCAACTTGTATCATGAAAACAATTATATACAAGTTCAACAGAACTGTTATATATGGGATGCCCATGCATGCAAAATAAATTCATTTAAAATTATATGAAGTTTTAGCCATTCACAATGCTTTTACATTATCTATTCTCATTACTTTCTTTCAAAATATTTTTAGGAAGCTAATTGCTCGTCTGGCTTGACTTATTTCCCTGCTTTGCTTAGTAACATCTTTTTATATATTCTCAAGAAAGAAAGGAAAAAAAATTCAAAACCATTACTTTCCCCCTTTTATTTATGTCTTCTATAGTTTGATTGGCTTAATTAAAAGGGTTTGTGCCCAAATCTTTAAAAGGAGGCTCTGTAGTTGTACTTGGCATTCAGATATTGGGGAATTCAAATTTGTATTGTCGTAGTTGAGACTAGTTCTCTTGATATAGCCCATGTTGGACTTGACTAATGGTGATTTTTCTGTCACAGTTTCACAAATACTGATATCAAAAGTGTGTGCAATATACAAATCTCTAATGCTTTTCTATTTTTCTTATTCTTTTTTTCCTGAAATTTCCAAGTTCTTATGTTTTTCTTATTCTTATTTTCTTATTATTATTTACAATGCAGACAATAAAAAATATTGAAATCAAACTAATAAAATGTTTTGATATTTAGTAGGAAAATGATGCAAATTTTTATTTAATAGCACCCATATTATTTTGTTTATTGTGAGTTTATCTTTACTGTTGATGGAAATTTCTGTCTCACCTGGTCCATTCAGTCTGTAAGGAATACTCAGAGGCTTATATTAATTACAAGCTGTTTGGCCAATTAGCACAGATTTATTATTATTATTATTACCTAGTTCCTACAACTTAATTTAACTCATAATTCTAGTCTATGGTTTGCCGTGTGACTTAGTACTTTTTCTCAAATATAATTTTGAGTATATTTTCTCAAAAATAATTTAAAAGGCTAAGCCTATTTGATAAATATTGTATTTGGATTAGGTAGATTATTTCTTGCTACAGATATAAATTTTATAGTTCTTATAAATGTTCTTCAAATATGTCATTCACAAAATCTTCACATATTCTTCTTTAATTTATCTTTAATTTTCTATTTAATCTTCTCCACTTTCTTATTCACCTCTCAGGTCTTTTATTTTAATCTTTTGAAATTAGCTTGAACTGCAAAACTTTCTCTGAGTTCATAAACTTCAGCTGTCATAATTTTATTTCATCAACGGCATTTCTCAATTCCTTTAATTTCTTTTTTCAGAGATTCACATTTGGTTTCGTCTCTCAGATAATTAAACTTTCTTGGAATGCTTTTTGCTGAATACTTCACATGAATCCTGCTCTATTCCTCACTTCTGCTCATTTACAAACTTTATTTTGAAAATCATGATATTTTTTATTACCTTTCATATCCCAATTCACTTTGGGTCCTTTATAATGTTGTTGTGATTCAATCATTCATTCTGGAATTGTATATCTATATGATTGTATTTTTATATGATGCTTCATGTCTTTCTCTCTTTCCAAGTTTCAAGGCCTGGGCTCCCCAAAACAAGTGTTTGGGGGTGATACCAGTGGCATGTATTTAAATATCATTGCACCATCATTGTAATAAGCAAAATCAACCAGGCTCAAAAGATTATTGAATGTCTTAAACGTGCAAAATACATTTGTGTGCAATGTACATATACAAGCAGATAGGTAATGGATGAGAGAAGGAATGATGGATGAAGACAGGCAAAAGAAGATTTGAGAGTGAATATAAGAAATACAAGAAAACACCTCAATGAGACTCAGTATTTTAAGTAGGGAATTAAAACATTTAAAAGGGCTAGGGGTCAGTGGTGCATACCTTTAATCCCAGCACTTGGGAGGCAGATGCAGGTGGATCTTTGTGATTTCAAGAGCAGCCTAGTCTACAAGAGCAAGTTACAAGTTCCAGTATAGTCTCTGTTTTGAAAAAAAAATTAAAAGGACAGTTATTTCAGTCTATACCATTCATTTAAATACTGCAGTCAACCTCATCCTGATCTTCCATGGAAGTTTTTCTTGTCTATAGTAATTTGTAAATTCTAAATGTAGAAACCATTAATTACATTTATCTTTGTAATCCACGAGGTCCTTACTTCTTCACTTTTTCTTTTCTTGTATTTATTTTATGAATGCTCATTGGGCCTATTTAGTTTGCATATTATAATGTGCTTTAAAATTTGTAAATATTGTTTGAGTCTAAGAATGATTTTCAAAAATAAACGAGGATCATCGAGTTACTTTTAAGAAGTATATTCAATAAGGTGATATTTCTTCCTCTCACATTTCCTTAGGTAACTGAATAAGAACATATTCCATTAAAGAGTTTGCTTTTTCTTTTTTCAATAAAAAAATGAAAATATATAACAAATCTTTTTTTATTAGATGGTTGTTATTAATTTTATTTATGACAGTGGCAGTGGTGGGAACGCTTCTCTTGCAGGTGATTCAAAGGTGAAAAGGTGTTTCACCATCTGGTAAGGTGAATTAAACACGTAATTATTCATGAGTGCAAAAGCGGAGCTGTTCTACGAGACATCATAGGAAAAACATCTGTCTAGGAATTATGAGGTCAGGCAAGGGTGAGACCGAACATGATGTCTAGCCTGAGTCTGAATCATTTGTAAGAATTCACTAGGTTAATTTCAGGGGTGGAAAAGGTCATACCAGAAGTACAAGAAGACCCAAAGGAGAGGTTTATGAAGATGAACGCAGAGAGATAGAAAATTTTGCTTTGAACAGTGGGAACTGTGATTAGAGATGAAGAGTAAGAAATCTAAATAGATTAGCAGAGTTCAAATCTTAAGGCCATAAAAATGAGTTTGAATGTATATAAGCACTTATTAGGGAATGGACTATTCATCTCTTGTAAAATATGTGGGCTAGGTACAATAAAGTATTAATAAAGGAAAAAGATGCGAGACAGTAATAGATATAATCAAAACTAAATTCACTGCAAGTCACTAATACATGTGGAGCACTAAGGAAAGAGGAACTATTCAGAATAAGTACTAGTTTCACAAGGTATAATTAGAAAATCGGGTAACAATGTGAGTACATTTTATTGTTTTTCTGTTTGCATTTATCTTCAAGCTGAAAATTCAACAAATCTCTGTCTATTGTATTTTGCCGGCAGCAAGCAAAGAATAACTTCACATGGTTAATGGACTTAATAGGGATCCATAGCATAAACGATTAATTCTCTTGATCTCACTATTGGCAGAGTAACTTTGAATGTGGCCATGGTATGATATCAGATATGCACTTTCCTGTGGCCATAATTTTTTAAGTGTGCTTTTGAAAATGCTGTTTCATTGAGTATAGGGTGTCAATAAAATCAGCAGCTAGTGAAATATAGTGCATTAGTTGTGAAATTAAAAGTTAGCAACATTTAGTATATCAAATCTACATGATGTCACAGAATATAGAATTCAAATTCCTTTTTATGAAATTAGATTTACTTTAGTAATATTACTTGAGAAAAATGTTGGAAGTAAAAGTGTATTCACTGGTAATAAACAATAGAAAGTACTGTGTCAAGAGTGCAGATAAATTTGAAAATATAAATAATACTTAAGATAGAGTAAATATATTCAGTTAAAATTTCATTGTGATAAAATGAAGTAATCCTAAACACTTAATTTTGTTATATATGTAGCATAATCTTCTTCCATTAACTTTTCTCTTGAAATTAATAGATTTACAAATTAAAAAAATCCTTCGTGAATGACTTCTGTATATTCAAAAACAATTTTGAGAAAATTTATTGTGTTTTTTTTTTAACTTTACCAGCCCTTATTGGACAAAAATGAGGTCTGTGCTAGATTGAAATCTTATAACAAAGTAGTTTACACATTCTGAAGACTCCGCACCTACCTAGTTCCATACAATCAGCAAGTAGACATGACATGGCTTGGAACCAGGACCCATTGCCTCCATCATAGATTGCTAAAGTTTTCTACTGTTCTTTGAGGCTCCTAGACTCTAAAACAATAATCAAACAAAACAGTTTCTAAGGACAATGTTAATGATTTTTTAATAACTTCCTTTAATTTCCATGTTTCATTTTAATATTATTTGCATATTCCTTATCCTTGTATTCGATCTTCAATCCAAGCTAATATGGAATAAATTAATAGCATCTATTATTTCAGGATAAGTAAACTCTGAGTCTGATTGAAAACTAATTAACACCATAAAACAAGAATAAAATATTAAGACAGGAGAGTACATTTTAGGAGCTAATAACACTGTTCATAAAGAAATGCTTTTGGAGTCGAGGAAAGAATTATATAACTGTCTTGAATTAGGTATGTAAAATAACATTTGATAGCATAAACTTTTCAGTAATAAACATATTCCAATCACTTCCCCAAATTCTCTTTTCTTCTTGGTTTTGAGTCTGATTCTATCTAACCCCTACAGGTTATCTGTCTTTAGTTTCCTATTTGCATTACCTGTTGTGAAAATTCGCATTGTTATTGTGAAAGCTAGATCCTAGCATCCCGTGATGACATCATTGAAAGGATAACATGAAGTAAATTCTCAATAAATTAGTTCACACTCTTATTACATGTATGTTGCAGAACTTGTACCAGCACTATTCAGTCATCCTCATTGGCTTAAACAAGGTAAATATGGTTGTAAGACACTGTCTGTTAAGAGAAGGGCACAGCCTTCTATACATTCTCATAGTAAAAAAACAATTACGTGAATTTACTCTTCATATATGCCAATGACAGGTGCTTGTATTTCATGCCAAGTTCATGATGCTATCATAGACATCCTTTTATTCCACCATTCTCTTCTGTTATTCTCTACATTTTTAAATTTAATTTTCAAAACCTTACTTTAACACAAAAATAAACAATAGTTGAACCATTCCGGTTTTCATAAAATAACCACAAGGATAATAACAACAAGTAGGAACCTGGAGAGGTGGCTAAATAGTAGGTTTGTTTCCTACACATCTAGAAGATCTAGGTTCATTTCCCAGCCACACTAGGTGACTGAGAATATCCCATAATTTTAGATCCAGGGCAACTTCTGGCCTCCAATGGCACTGTATGTAAGGACAGACACAGAGACAGACAGACATAAACACAATGTTATTTTTTTAATTAAATCTCGGAAGTAATTCTAACACAGAGGAGGGTCTGTGCTGCTCCTGTATCTGTAAGCACTAGCTCATCATGTGTTTTAATTATACTATTTCCTTAAGAATTAATGAACCTTGATACAGTTTTATAGACAGTAGAGTTCTACTATAAGGTTTTATTCTGTGTCTACAGTTCTGCTCAATAATTGTATAGTTACAGTCCATACCTAAATTTCTTGCATGCATACATTTTCATTATTTTTTTGTTTCACTTTTAAACTAAATCTCTCATTTAGATCAGTCTGACCTGTGTCATCCTGTGATCCTTCTGCCTCTGTATCTAGACTACTGAAATTATATGTCTTAAATGATTCCCAATTATAAGCCAAAATATCAACGTTTATAGACCATATTAGAAAACAGAAACCATCTTGGAAGAAGGAATAAAAAAATTCATAGGTCAACTAGCAAAAACAGAACAGAATTAACATTTGATCCAAGCTCTGTTTCCATACTCCGTTAATATATTTAATACTCAACTAACCATTGGCACAGGCATACTTCCTAAATCACACACTGCCACTAGCATATTCATATGGGAAATATTTAATTAATAGATTATATTTTCAAATTTTACCTAGTTAATGACATTTGTAAATATTTGTTCATTCTTATTCTTATTAATTTCAAGACAGGGTTTCTCTGTAGCTTTGGAGCCTGTCCTCACATGCTATCCATAGACCAGGCTGGACTCGAACTCAGAGAGATACACCAGCTGCTGTCTCTGAATTACTGGAATTAAATGTGTGAGCTATCCCAGCCCAGCATAAATATTTGTTAATTGTATATTGGTAATATGATTGCAGTTGTCTGTAGAATCCAGAAGAGGATGTGAGGCACTCTGGTGCTGAAGCTGAATTGTATGTAACCCTCCTGGTAGAAATGAAGGGATCAGAACTGAACTCGGGTCCCCTGCAAGCATGCAACTTTAACTTTTGAGTCATCCCTCAATCCTTAATTATTTTTAATAGATATACTTGGGGGTTCATAATAGGAAATACATGTCAACGTTTATATTTATTCCTACTATAAACCCAAGACAAGAACATAGTTAAAATAATAAGAAAATATAAAAATTTAGAATTCTCTTGGTAAATTCAAATTTTACTTTATACATTTGAGATATTTTTAAGGAGGTAATGACCTCTATAATTAAAGGTCTCATGTACTCTTTTAAATTATATTTTATGGGTAAATAGTTTCATACTATACTCAAGTTATTTCTTATCAGACCAAAAACTAACATTGAATTCCTAACATTGAATTTTTTATTTATTTTAAAAATTTATTTAACTCTTTTTTTCTGAACATATGTTGGCATTTTGGCACAAGCTTGGCTACCTGCGGTATGAGTATTTTTGTTTCTCTAAGTTGAATTCACGCTAGAGCCAGTTGCAGTTGTCTGTTAAATTTTAAACATTCGTCATCTATTATCTACTCAGAACTCTTTCAGACAACAGAGAGATTAGTTATGTTTCAATGTAGGCTGCCAGTTATATTCATTTAAGAAATGCTTTCAACTTGTTGAACTGTCCAAGCTTGAAAGACACAACTTGTGTCAGAGGGCTCTCTGGATTGGCCAGCATTCATGTATTTAAGAGTTCCTGAACGAGCCGGGCGGTGGTGGCACACGCTTTTAATCCCAGCACTCAGGAGGCAGAGGCAGGCGGATCTCTGGGAGTTCGAGGCCAGCCTGGTCTACAGAGCTAGTTCCAGGACAGGAACCAAAGCTACGGAGAAACCCTGTCTCGAAAAAAAAAAAAAAAAAAAAGTTCCTGAACGAGAACTTTTAAAATGTTAAAATAATTGCAAGGTGGCATTTATTAAGAAAAGATATTTTCAATGTATCAAAAAGTTTAGAACTTGTTTGTACTCATGTTCTATTATGTCACACAAATAAAAATGGGTTAAATCTTTCAATCTTCTCTGTTTCACTGGAAATATAGTGTGTGTGTGTGTGTGTGACTGGGTGTGTTGTAATTAACACTATTTTGATTTATTGGATGTGTGTAATGAATATTATTCTGATTGACTGAATGTGTTGTAATGGACACTACTCTGATTGACTATAAATGTATTATAATGGATATAATTCTGATGTTTACATGCAGAGGGAAAATATCAGGAAGCTGTTTTGATTACACTGATGATAACATTTAAACATAGATGTATTTATCTACCATTTTGGTAATATAAAATATAGAAAGATTACGATGTCTTTTAACCAAGTATGACATATTTGGACCTATTATTTAAAATACTCTAAAAGGATATGTATATTATAATAATTTAAAATTCTAATATTTATTGACTTTTCCTTTTAGCTAAATTCAAAAGTGTACCTTGAGATACCTTATCCTTCCCTTACAAACAGTTCCAAATATTCTTGTGTATTTGATTTTTATTTAAGTGAAAGTGGAATTTGTCAAAATTATCAAAATAGTTATATAAAGTGGGGTCAATAATGATGATATTAATGTTACTTTTTGAATTTATAAGGCATTCAAGAAAGTGGGTTGCTCACAGATTATCTCAAAAATTGAATTACATTTGTATATTGTTATTGTTATCAACTCAGTTTCAAATAAAAGAAGAAAGGTTGGTGAAGAAAGATATCCATCATTAGATGTATTAGGATTATTTTTCTGTATATATGTTCTTTGTATTGTTGTCAAAATTAAATTAAGTACCTCATGATCACTACCTGTTAAACCATGCAGATAATTTGTATACAACTGGAGTCATATATTCCTGGCATAAGCAGTCTTAACCATGAACCACTCTCAGACACATATGGAGTAAAAATTAATGTAAACTTTATTAAATCACTATTAATTTACATTGCTAGTCTCAACTCCAAATGAACATTTATTATTTTAAAACCCAAGAAAAGTATTAACAATACTAGCAGAGGTATTTTTTCTAGTTAATAATAGGGAACTTTTAAAATGCTCCAAAGAAACCTGATATTTAAATTCATCCTGAACACATGTACTGAGCAGATGGCATTATGAATCTGTTACTATTTCTCATGCTGAACTGCCCTGAATTTTAAGAAATGATATATTTTAAAGAATTACATATATCTTTCAAAAAAAATTACTTTTATTTGCAAAAGTTGTTATTGGAGATGAATAATGATTTATTATTTGTGGCTATCCTATATCTTGCTAATTCATTTTAAATAAAAAATTTAAAAGAAGATTTAGAATTATGATATCTACCTCTTTATTGTGGTATAGACTGATAACAGAAACTCTCAATGAAATTCTCAGAAACATACCAATGTGTCCCTGACCACAAGGAAAACATTAATGTAAATTGATTCCAGATTTCACCTTGGTTGATAAGTCCTCCTCATTGAAATGTCCTTTTTTGTTGTTGTTTAATTTTTTTAAAGCCTCAGTTAAATTCAGCAGAAAACTAATGATAAACTTGAGATTCAGAATGAACTAACTAGACTTGTTGCTTCTTAGGACTTCTTTGGAAAATCACAATGAATTTCTGTTTATAAGAAATTATCAATACAGAGAATATTTCAAACATGGTTCTAAAATTCAATCTTGGGAAATATTTATTAAAATATGAGAAAGATAATGTGTATTATAAAAAATACTGGATTTATAAAAACTGTAAATTTTCTTGTTACAAAAGTGCAAACTGAATATTAAAGAAAAGTTAACCTTCTAGCATTTTTTTGAGTCTTGCAAATGCACATATATTGAATATGAAAAAACATTTGAATACAAAACGAGAAGTATATTTGACTAAATTTTATGAAGAGATCAATGATAATAGGTAGAGAAACCTGAAATCATGTCTGAAAATACGTGTTGATGATTTAAATATGTTTATAAAAAATATACTTTCCCAGGGCTGGTAAGATAGTCTAAAATGTATAACATTGAATTAGCTCATAAAAGGTATTGAGAGAAAAGAACTAAACATAAAGGATGCAGGAGCTGAAAATTAACTCCAGTAAATGGGCATGTGCCCATATATGTTTCGTTCAAGTGCGGACAGAGGAAAAGAAGTGTTGAGCGGAGGTGGTAGTCTCTATGCTGACCTGGGCCAGCAGAGATATGATCCATGTATGTCAAGAAGGAAATTCAGTTAGCAGGACTCAGGAACCCATATCGGTTTAAATTTCTAGAGTCTGACCCCAGGCAATTTATGATAGGCATATTTAAGTATAGCACAATTTGGGGAGAAAAAGTTTGCTGTTTAACAAAAAAAAATCCCCTGTGTGCATAGGAAGGAATAATTACATGGAAACTCTTCTCCAAATACATGTCACTTCTGTCATGAAGATTAGTTCTTGAGAGAGATTACATGTGTTATCTTGAGGATCTAGCAGAGTAAAACAGGTATTACATCTTTCCCACTGGAGAAACAATCCTGTGTGTTTAACATTCCTGTTTTCCCTCTTGCTTTATCTGTGATTACAAGGACCTTTGTGCTCCAGCAAGTGGATTTGACTCAAACACATTATATGCACGTGTGAAATTTTCTCAACAGTATGAACAAAAACAGAGAATGAGAACAAGTAAGAGAAGAGAAAGCATGAATGAGTTGCTAAGGCCTCTCTTAGTGTTCTTTGGCTGTGATGAGAAACCATGATCACAGCAAATTTTATAAAGGAAAACATTTAACTGAGGCTGGCTAACAATTTCAGAAACTCTTTCCATTATTATCATGGCAAGGAGCATGTTTGCCCACAGGGAGACATGGGCCAGGGAAAGTAGCTAAGAGATTTACATTCTAATCCTCAGGCAATTTGCAGAGAGGCCCACTGGGACTAAAGTGGGCTTTTGAACACTCCCCCTAGTGATGCACCTCATCCAAGGACACACTTCCTAATTGTTTACCAACAAGGGACTAAAGATTCTTGTAATTGAGCCTATGGGGGGGGGGGGCTTCTCATTCTAATCACCAAAGACATGATGTTGTATACTTGTTCTTGCATGTGTGTATGGATATGCGTATGTTTGTGTGTATTTATTTATTTTTTGTGTATGTGCGTACAAGAAAAAAAGATGGAACACACACATACACCCAAACCCCGTAAATTATTTCATACTACTTTTCCCGAAGGTTCTCCATCCTGGTTCATCTTCTTCACATAAGACAAATCATATTTCCATGATATGAATACTAACAAGTGCTCCAGGCACCTCAAATAAAATATTCTAAATTAAAATCACGGGAAGGGAACTCATTTCCTGTTTTCCCATAAGTACACAGACTCTCTTCTGATTTCCACACTGGCACTTCACATTTTAATTTTCATATGTATAAAACTCTGCTTTCCCCCAACCTCCCTGCAGAGCTGTTAAAGAGAAGCAGAGAAAAAAATTACATGCAGGTTATAGGATCTCAGTCTCAGTGCTTGGAGAAAGTATGGTTAAAAAGAAAAAAGCAGAGGGCTAACAAAAATGGCAGGGATACAGAAAAGGGGACTATGCATTCTAAATGGCATGGTGATAGACTTTCTTAAATGAACATGTTTATTTTCAAATAAAGGAGAAGAAGTAGGAATATCTATCTTTAAGTCACTGTGAAAGGAGAATATATACCAAAGTCCATTTTCTCTATTCCAAAATGCTTCAATTCTTTTGGAATTTTACTAGAAATCACATTAAGCATCTTAGTACGCCAGGGTTATCAGAATGCAAATGAAATGTTATATTATCACATACTAGCAAAAACACAGACAGTGCCTACAAAATAGTATCTGTGAGTCCTTGCTTTTACAGATTAATCATTCTTAAAGGCTACAAAATATTTGCCTATCATATTTTTATACCAGAAAGTATAAATTGGAATTTTAAAATTAAAATCCATGCATTCTGAATTGCATGTATTGTCTAACTCTGACCCTTTTTTGTTATTCTGTGGGTAATTTCTTGTGGAAACAGAACACACTTTCATGTTATTGGTTGCATAGATATCAGCATTTTAGTTTTGTAATGTTGAGGAAAATGTAACCAACTTCGTTTTCAGTATGCACCTGACCACTGGGGGGTAATTTATTGCTAGAAGAGTGACGTGAGGGAAGAAATTCGGTCACACTTAACCACATAGTCAAGGGTTTGATTCTCTGTCGCTCTTCAGGGGATTATGATTCAGAGTCTCCAAGTGTCTTCCAGAAGCTCGGGATAAATACAGCACAAACCGAAGAGTTGTAAACGTTTGTCTTTCATTTAGGAAATCTTAGTAACATAGGAAGAAAGTCTCCATCCTTCATTACAAAAGCCACTGAACCAGGATTCTTATATGATAGACAATCCACACAGTCGACACCAACATTTTTCTAAGTTGTATAACTAGAATTTGTATTTCTGCATGAGTTATTATTTATAATTTTTAGTTTGCTTCCTCAAATGAGAGCGTTGACTTCGATCTTAAAGATCAAAGTGATCAAATCTCAGAAAATGAAACAATGATGCTTACCTAGCTAAAGGTCTAGAAATAAAACTGAAAATAAATAATGCAAGAACATATATTAGGAGAAGTAACTTAAACATAAATAAATAGGGATAATGCCATTATTTATTTCTTTAAATTACTAAGTCAGATAATGTCAACATGGTAGTTTAAAATATCCATACTTTTAAATATTAATCTTTTATTTGTATACAGGTAGACTCTATTACATCATTTCTGTCATTTCCCTCCATCCTGACTTTTTTCTCCTCCTCAAATTTTGATGGCCTCATTTTTATTATCACTGCTGCATTCACCCTCCCGCTCCCTCCCTCTCTCTTCCTCTCCCTCTCCCCTTTCTTTCATTCATTCATACATACATAAATGAAGAGAAATGAATATATAACCATACAGTGCATTTTTAAATCTTGTGTTTTTGGAGTCACAAGTGCAGGTGCAGCGTAACAAGCCAGAATAGGTTTGGAAGTTGTACAAGGAAGATGATGTTCACAAGCTCATTCTAGTTGGTAGAATTCATTTCCTTGCAGCTGTTCTTTGGGATTGGTTTTATTCTGATACCAGAGGCTGTTTTTGATTCTCTGCCACATGGAATTCTTAAACTTCAACAAGACAACTAACTCTTATGATACAAGTAGGGTCTCTGATTCTACGTAGTTAGGAGGGTATCTTACGTATTTTAGCCCGATAAGAGATGTAACATCCCATCACCTTTGTCAAATAAAAGTTAGTAAAAAGTCACAAATTCTCTCAGCTCAAAGGGAGATTACCAAAAAGAGATGGAATCATTATATGTCCTGCTGAGTTACCTTCACCTTCTTTTAAAGTCACAGAAAAGGTAAAAGGGAAAACTTAAAAATAGCACAGGTCTCTTAGCAAGACACATCCCTCTCTCCTTCAATTCTCTGCTTATCTCCAAACTCCCAGTTGTTCCTGTGGCTCCCTAGACTTTAAAATGGGTGGTAACCGAAAATTCTTTTCTGATGTCATTTGAAGTAGAAAATAAACAACAACAACAAAAAAAAAATACTCACAATTGTGTGTATTTTGAACATATACACACACATATGGGACCATCACAAAATATGTCAACCATTTTTCCTCCAAAATATATTTGGAAATAAACAAGTAAGGAAGCAAACAAACAAAACCAACTCTGCATTCATATAAGAGAGTAGTAAGGTTAAAAAAAAATAAAAAAAAAATAAAATTAGAATTAATGCTTTTCAATTCAAGTCAACAAACATCTTTCCTGGGAGCTAAAAATCATTAAGCTGGAAGTGTTTTAGCCACACACCATATTTTTCTTTTTTCTTTTTTTTTTTCTTTTTCTTTTTTTTTTTATTGAGAATAGGAAAAAAAAAGTTTCCGCCTCCTCCCAGCCTCCCATTTCCCTCCCCCTCCCCCCACTCCTCTCCCCCTCCCTCTCTAATCCAAAGAGCAGTCATGGTTCCTTGCCCTGTGGAAAGTCCAAGGTCCTCCCCCCTCCGTCCATGTCTAGGAAGGTGAACATCCAAACTGGCTAGGCTCCCACCAAGCCAGAACCTGAAGTAGGATCAAAACCCCTTGCCATTGACCTTGGCTTCTCATCAGTCCTCATTGTTCGCCATGATCAGAGAGTCCGGTTTTATCCCATGCTTATTCAGTCACAGTCCAGCTGGCCTTGGTGAGCTCCCAATAGATCAGCCCCACTGTCTCAGTGGGTGGGTGCACCCCCCGTGGTCCTGACATCCTTGCTCGTGTTCTCCCTCCATCTGATCCTCATTGGGACCTTGGGAGCTCGGTCCAGTGCTCCAGTGTGAGTCTCTGTCTCTATGTCCATCCATCACCAGATGAAGGTTCTATGGTGATATGAAAGATATTCGTCAGTATTGCTATGGGATAGGGTCATTTCAGGTTCCCTATCCCCCGCTTCCCAAGGGACTAACTGGGGACATCACCTTGGGCTCCTGGGAGCCACTCTAGGTTCAAGTCTCTTGCCAACCCTAAGGTGGCTCCCTTAACTAAGATATGTGCTTCCCTGCTCCCCTATCCAACCATCTTCCTGTTTCCCCAAATTCCCCCAATCCTCCCCTTTTCTCTCCCCATCCCCCCTTATCCCAACCCACCCCACCCCCAAGATCCCAATTATCTCCCCGTCAATTTTATCTACTTCCCTTAGCGAAGAGGATAACTAGATGTTTTTTCTTGGGTTCACCTTCTTATTTAGCTTCTTTAGGTTCACCAGGTATACACTCCGTGACCTTTATTAATGGCTAGAAACCAATTATGAGTGAGTACATCCCATGTTCATCTTTTTGGGTCTGGGTTACCTCGCTCAGGATAGTGTTTTCTATTTCCATCCATTTGCATGCAAAATTCGAGAAGTCATTGTTTTTTACCGCAGCATAGTACTCTAAAGTGTATATATTCCACACTTTCTTCATCCATTCTTCCATTGAAGGGCATCTAGGTTGTTTCCAGGTTCTGGCTATTACAAATAATACTGCTATGAACATAGTTGAACAAATGCTTTTGTCATATGATAGGGCATCTCTTGGGTATATTCCCAAGAGTGGTATTGCTGGGTCCAGGGGTAGGTTGATCCCGAATTTCCTGAGAAACCGAAACACTGATTTCCAAAGTGGTTGCACAAGATTGCATTCCCACCAGCAATGGATGAGTGTACCCCTTCCTCCACAGCCTCTCCAGCAAAGGCTATCATCGGTGCTTTTGATTTTAGCCATTCTGACAGGTGTAAGATGATATCTCAAAGTTGTTTTGATTTGCATTTCCCTGATTGCTAATGAGGTTGAGCATGACCTTAGGTGTCTTTTGGCCATTTGAACTTCAACAAATGGTGCTGGCACAACTGGATGTCAACCTGTAGAAGATTGAAATTAGACCCATATCTATCACCTTGCACAAAACTCAAGTCCAAATGGATCAAAGACCTCAATATCAGTCCGAACACACTGAACCTGATAGAAGAGAAAGTGGGAAGTACCCTACAACAGATGGGCACAGGAGATCGCTTCTTAAGTATAACCCCAGCAGCACAGACACTAAGGGCAACATTGAATAAATGGGACCTACTAAAGCTGAGAAGCTTCTGTAAAGCAAAGGACACTGTCACTAAGACAGAAAGGCAACCTACTGACTGGGAGAAGATCTTCACCAACCCCGCAACAGACAAAGGTCTGATCTCCAAAATATATAGAGAACTCAAGAAACTAGACTTTAAAATGCTAATTAACCCAATTAAAAAATGGGGCACTGAACTGAACATATTTTTCTTAAGTTGCTGTGGTATTGAAGGTACCATTTACCAAGATTGAGCTTGGATTGCAAACCTACCAGCATTTACCCTGATGAAGGACCCATAGCAAGTCCTTTGATTGTTTAGAAACTAATATTTTCTCAATAAAATGAAAAACTGTTTAGAGTACAATGTTTCTTTAAAGATTAAATAATATATTATATAGTAATATGCGTATTCTCAAGGGATGATAATTTTCATTTTAATGTATGAAAAATAAAACCATATTAGTGCTATTATTTAATTTAATTTTACCATAATTATATAGGAATAAAAATTGATGTGCAGTCTCTAGTCTGAATTGACAGTGTTCTTATAAATTGAGCATCATAACTGACTTCAGTGTATGTATTTACAGAATCTGGATTAGGTCGGAAGAATAACGAGACTTTCTAACAAACCCTAAAAGTCCCATTTTTCATATTCTCTACAGAACTCTTCAGAAATAATGAACTTTGTTTCCAGACTTACATTTTGTTTGAACATATCATGTGGGAAATAGTGCTAAAATATAAATCAAATTAATTAATATATTTTCAGTATGTGTATATCTTATATACATCACGTATCTATGTGCTTATTTTTAAAATCCTTGAATTTTTATAGATATTGTTAGCACCAATCTCAAAGCCTTGGCTAACTCAACTTCCCTCCAGCTTAGTCTTTTATAGCCCAATTTTTCTTAGTTTCTGATAATTTTTCTGCCATTGAACATTTGGAAGTATTCCTGGAAATAAAATCTTAAGAGGTATGGTTTAAAGTAATGGAAATTTTCTTTGAGTATGATACCTCATCCCTATTAAATCCCTTAAAACCCATTTGCTGTTTTCTGTCAACTGCGTTTTGCCTGAAAGGAAGAAAGTAATTACTATAAACAGGATTAGATTAGTTTTGGAAATGTTTTCATGGAACCCCTGTAAGCATTTTAGTTGACTTTGAAACTAACGCTAAAATAAATGAGCTTTATTTCCCTTCTTGATTTTGTAGCTCTCTTGCTCCCAGATAATTTTGACACAGTGACTGTGGTGCTTACAAGGATATTGGATTTCACTGGGTACCAGATTTTAACATTCTCTCTGAACCATGTTACTTTCATAGATGATTTGAACTACTGTAAAATCATTAAGGGTATTCATTAAACATGTCACTCTTTTGCAGAGGATCAATATTTCTAAAATAAAAGGCAACGTTTGTTTGCGTTTAATTTCAATCATGTTTTCTTTTAAGCTTTTTGTATTTTGTTTTTAATATGCTAGAGTAACTTGTTGTGTAATGAGATGGCCCTGCAGATAATGAGCTACTGTTTACAGTTATTCCTGGCAATGAACCATATAAAGACAATGCCTCTTAATACAAGTGCGTACAAGATATGTTTCTTCACCTCCAGGCAAGGATTTTTGGAGAAAAGAAAGAAAAACATTTATCTTCTATTTAGTCTCCAGCTCTATCTGTATGGTTCCATCTTTGCTTTCTATAGGTCTGGTTCTGCTATGCCTACTGATTCTTCTTCCTGTGAATTCACTGATGTCTTGCAAGTCCAACAACTTAGAAGCACAAGGCAGATAACACTTACTTTTTACATTAAGTCAAAAATCTAACAGAAGCAGATTTAAGGCAGCTTATTCCAATCCACCATGAACTGAGCTTACTCTACATTAGTGCAACCCACAGTTTTTAGTTAAACAGCTTTAAGTAATTCAATGCAAAGCTTTCACTACCTTTCCCCAAGTAGTATAGTTTGTGACAAGAGTTTTATGGAGTCTCGATGCTTTTAAAACTCTATTAGAATCACTATCAAATGACTAGACCTCAAAAAGATTAAATACATTTATTTTATCTTTCCAATTAATAATTGACCATGTAGTAGTCACTCTACCTGAATTAAATGGACTATTCAATTTGATCTACAGCACAAGTTATAGTGAAACAAACTAGCACTATTTTAGACTCAAAAGAAAGTTGCATATGCAATATAGGACTCTCCTCCATTTAAAATAATAAAATCCTCTGGAAAACCTGAAATTCTAACATAATAATTTATAAAATACTATTTAATATACTGAGAGCATGGTAAAATATCAACAAAATACCTTGATTATTGTTATTTTTGGCCAGATGAAAAAATAAATTGGGGAAAATAGAAACTTTTTGTCTCAAATATTTTTATATTTGTAAATATACAATTTAAGAAGAAGAAAATGGGATTGGAGGATGGATCTTTTGGCAAAGTGCTTATGATACAAGAACGAAGATATGTTTTCAGATCCCCAGATCCCATCCAAAGTACCTGAGTCTTCCAGGCATACAACTATAATACTAATGCTAAAGAGAGAGCGACACAGAAAGGTCCCGAGTACTTGATGGCTAGCTAATCTATTCTAATCCTCAAGTTCTGTGTTCATTGAGAGACCTTGTCTAAAACAATAATATGTAGAACTATCAAGGATGACACTGAATATCAAAACACTAAATATCAACCCTATGATATTACAGTTGATATTAATCCTCCACATGAATGTATGGACATCTAACACACACACAACACACACATACCGGGATTGGGTGGAGGACACTCAGACGTAGGTAGTGAGTCTGTACTATAAGTATTTAGAACAATCTATTAACTGGAGACTGATATTTTCTAAGAAGCCAATATGTAAATCTGTTAATATAATACTGTTATTACCATAAACCTATACTCAAATACAAATATCCAAGTTGCATACTCAATCCAATGCCACTAGAGATATGTTTTACATAGTAGAGTAATTTCATTGTTTAAAATTCCCAGTGAAATACTTTGAAAGGAGTAGAACTTTATTTAATTTAATTCTAAAACAAATACATGCAACAGATGCAAGTTTTAATGCTTTCCCTCCAGACCTCTGTACACTAAGAGAAGAATAAAGGCAAGAAAAGAAGAAATGCCTTAGTGTTTTCTTTTGAGCAGCTAGCTTTGTTTCTATTAAGTTTAATGGTATAAATAAATAACTTCTCTATTTTGCACATGTCCAACAAAGTTTCTTATTAACATCATCCAGTATCTCTGCCAGAAAACTGATTCAAATACTATGTTATAATCCTCTAGAAATATAAAAATATTATTTTATCTCCTGAAATACACATCTCATCGTAGACTATTCACAAAGACAAAGCAAAGGTAACAGATACCTAAGCACTAGCATTTGTCAACGTTTCTTTTTTTTCTATTTATTTATTTATTAAAGATTTCTGTCTCCTCCCTGCCTCTGCCTCCCATTTCCCTCCCCCTCCCCCAATCAATTCCCCCTCTCTCATCAGCCCGAAGATGAAGATGAAGGTTCTATGGTGATATGCAAGATATTCATCAGTGTGGCTATAGTATAGGGCCAGTTCAGGTGCCCTTTCTTCAGCTGCTCAAGGAACAAGCTGGGGACATCCCCTTGGACACCTGGGAACCCTTCTAGAGTCCAGTCTCTTGCCAACCCTCAAATGGCTCCCTTAATTAAGATATATACTTTGTTACACATCAAGAAAGTGTCAGTTAATATGAATATATTAATTTATTTATTATGCCTTCACTACCATTATAGGACATAGGCCCTGGGTAAGAATTTTCCATTATTATTCAATTAAATGGGAAAGTATTAACTGACTCCTAATGGCTTATCCTTACTTCTCATATATAGTGCATCTTTCAATCTTCACCATAAATGCCTATTTTTTGATTTTTTTTTTTGCAATAGTTTAGGATTAACTCAGAGGTGGGCAATTGGTCAATACATAGAAATATGGTACTAAACAGTGCTCAGTTCTCAATGGGACATTTGTAACAAATCTATCCTCCAGTTCTCAGGGATTATTAAGAAAAATGGAACAGAAAGATAATTAGAGCCAGAGGTGATAGAAGAAAACAAAGGAACAGGGATTTATGGAAAGACTGGGGCAGTTTGGAATTATAAACTCATAGCAGTTGTGGCAGCATGTGTGTGCACCATACACTCAGTCCAGACAAATTTCTAATATGAAGAGATAAAGTAGGTATGGAATATCACTCCTGGGAGAGTAGCCCTGACAATTGATAACCAATGAGACAGGGAGACAGTTTTAAGTAAGTTTGTGACCCCTGTTCCTTAAACTATGCACCCATGGATGGCCACGCACCCACATGTCCAAGGCAAGAAAAAATGAACTTGGTATTTTTATCTTGGTTTTCTTTTTTTAAGAGGAAACCAAATGGGGAGGGAAGGAAAGGGTATGGATCTGGTAGGAGCTGAGAAAGGGGATGCTGAAAATGACCAATTTAACTTGTATGAAATAATCAAGAAACTTGTTAAGAAATGAGGGAAAAGCTGCAGACAACATTAGAGGTTTTTTTTTTTTTCATCATTTCTTTTGTTCTCTCTCTCTCTCTCTCCCTCTCTTCTTGAATTCCTATTATGCACCTTAGTCTGGTCTTAAATTCATTGTCTTACATCATCAACTTTACAATTCTGTAATTATTAGTCTGTGAAGCTACCCCTTTGACCAGCAGTACAGTTTCTACCTTGCATCTAGTCCATACAATGTTGTTTTTGAATAAATTATACAAATAGGTTACAAAAGCAAAGAGCAATGGAAAATGTCATTTGCTAAATTCCTAATGTAACTATGAACACAATAAAGTTTGTTATTAGTGTTCTGAAGGAAAGGAAAATGAAACAATTATCACAAGAGTTCAGTCTTTCAGAAATAAAAAAAAAAACTTCTCTGCTGGCCTTTAAATATGCAAGGATGTGGAAATAAAATGGATACTTTGCAGCTTTGTACTCTTTGTTCTGCAGATAATTTCTAATTGCAGAATTTTATGTAAATGGATTTCCACTCATATCCATGTATATAATTCATAAAATTATGAGACTGATATGATCAATCCATTTTGCCCCCTTTCTCTTTCCAGTCACATAGATAATAGTTTTTTGCATTTATTTCCATTTAATTTGCAAGCTCATCACATGCTTTAACAGAAATCCAATTATACACCTGTGTTTTCACTCTTGTAAATTTTTGATTTGTTGTAGTTGCTGCTTATATTAGTGTGTTTTTCACCTCAAAACTTTAAATTCCACAGTGGCAAACATTATGTTCTGTTTCTTAACTTTGAATGTTCAGATCTGAGTATCTGAGATTATTAACTGTGGTTATGTGTTTCAATAAAAATGGGGCAGTAGATGAATATATAAACATATTTAATTTATGTAACACAATGAAATTCCTTCATATGTTCCAAGGTTCTTTCAAGATAACCCATGAATGTCTACTTAATTTCTGAAACAGCTGCATATTTTATATAAAGCTGAGCCAGTCCAGTTGAGCCAAACATATAAGTTTTCACCTTCATGTGCACATTCAGATGTTGTAAATGTTTACAAGCAGTGATACTTTAAGTTTATCAGACTTGCACAATGTCTTTGTCAAAGTTCTATTGCTATGAAGAGGCACTGTGACCACAGCAACTCTTAAATACACAAACAAAAGCATTTGATTAGGAATAGTTACAGTTTTAGAGGTTTAGTCTTTTATCCTCATGGTTGGAAACATGACAACGCACAGATATTAATGGTATATGAGAGAATCCTAAACCCACCCCCCGGTGACACCTTTTCTGCAAAAATGTCACACCTACTTCAACAAGTCTATACCTCCTAAATCCTCTCATGTAGTACCATTTCCTGTTGACCAAGAGTTCAAATTCATGGGGTTATTGGTGCTTTCATATTGAAACCATAACAGACATTTATTCTTGTACATAAAATATATCATATATATATATAAAAAATAAAAGCAAGAGAACTACTGAGTCATAGTTAAGTACGTTTTAATTTTAGAAAGATGGTGAAAAATACAAAATGCCTTGGAAAATTGTTTTACTAATAAACACCATAATTTCATCAATGTGTTTTGAAAATGTTTTATGTATTTTACTAATATTGTTATAAAACATTTTCTATGAATATTACTTTGTTTTTATAAAAAATATGAGAAAATGTCATAAAATCTGTTTCACTAAACAGAACATATTTCCCTGGTTGCTTGCTTTGTGAATTCCTTTGTGAAATCTTTTCTTGTTCGTTTGAACTTATCATTTTCTCAATTAGATTTTTCTTTTGTCTTAGAGTTTCTCTTGCTACAATGAAACAACACTGACCACAAAAGCAAGTTAGAGAGAAAAGGATTAATTGACTTATACTTCTTATTGTTGTTTAATCATTGAAAAACGTCGGGACAGGAACTTGAACAGAGCTGGAACCTGGAGGCAGGATCTGATGCAGAAAGTATGAAGGGGTGCTGCTTATTGACTTGCTCCTCCAGGCTTGCTCACTCTGCTCTCTCTTAGACCCCATGAGTACTAGTCCAGAGATCGTACTACCCACAAAGAATTGAGCTTTCCCACATCAATCACTAATTAAGAAAATATCTTATAGCCAAATTTTATGGAGGCATTTTCTCAATTATGGGTCTCTCTGCTCTGAGTTTTATAACTAGAATAAAGTTGACATAAAAATAGCCAGTATAGTTTTGTGTCTATTCTTGACTTTAATTACTTTTAAATATTTATAATATACTTTACTCATCGAATACAAATTTTAATGGCTAATTAGTCTAGTAATTAACTAAGGTTTTGCAAGTTCTCAATGTGAAGTCATGGATGGTCTGGAACTTACTATATGGACTAGACTGGTCTATGGCTCACGAAGTAGATCAAACTCGTGGCCAATGTGTAGAAATCACCTGTTTATACTCCCAGTTGCTAGAACTAATGCCATGCACAACTGCACTCAGCAATGAATGTACATCTTTAGAAAAGGTTTTCTATTGATTCTATTCAATGAAAGAAAGCCAATATGAGAGATTGAAGCTGAAACAGTTCTAATAAAGCATCTGGGAAGTAAAAAAAAAAATAGAACGATACGTGGCTTGAATGACGAATATCCTCCATAGGCTAGGATATTAGAGGGCTGTGTTCCAATTACTAGATGCTTACTACATGCACTGTTGGTGTGAAAGGTGTCAATGGGAGTGGACAGTGATATTGTCTAGACTCCTTCTATTTCCAGTTTATTCTCTTTGCTTCATGCTTTCCTTTGAAAACATGAGCACTTAATTTGGTGATCCTACTTCTGTGCCTTCTTGCCATCATTAGCTTTCATCCCTCTGAAATCATGAGCCCCCAAATCTTTTTTATTTCTTCTATAATTTACCTTGGTCATGAGTTTTATCACTGTAACAGAAAGTATCTAATACAGGCATTCTCAGCAAGAGAACTACGGAAAGAATTTAGGAGGAGCTGAGAGGTGAAGAGGTAAATGGAGTGGGAGTTATGTTTTCAAAAATGTGTAACTGATTCCTTGAAAATATCCACACTAGTCTGGATTTTCAGTTTCTAGTTCTTCTCTTATTCTTAAACGTGTGAAAAATTAAATTCTCCATTTTTCTACATCTTCTTTGAAGACTAGATGTCTGTTTATTACACTCCTTTTCTGTGTGGTCAGACATATTAGACAGTGTGGTCTCTCTCACCCAATGAAACTTGATTGCTTGGCGAGTAGCGTTTATGTTTCCAGCACAAAACTCCCTTTTAAAGATAATACTGTGAGGGTGCAAAGATAATGTCTATAAAAGAGAGTACTGTAAGATGGTGAAAGCTTTTTCCAATATGTCTTTAGAAATTGAGGCTTGCCCTGTGTTACCTATACCAATTTGGTTCTCTGACCTAATACATCTTCACAGGTTTGTCAGTTATCTTACAGACATATTAGTAGCTGAGCTATCATCCAGTTAATAATTTGCTTATATTAAAAATAGTATATTTCAATAATTCTCTTATTTTAAAACTTAGACATGTGTCATTGACTCCCTAGATAACCTTGGAACCCATCCATGTCATTTCTTAGCCTGCTGTAAAGATTACTCTATGATGTTCTGTGTTTAAGGTTTTTTTTTCTGTATTCCATTATAAAGTTACTTAGCCAATGAAGTTTACCTAGCTGTTGCAAGTGCTGAAACAAACATGTCACTTAATTTAATGTCTTTCAGTAATAATCAAAAAAGTTACTTCTGACGCTAAACTCATAGTTAGTTAGTTCTGTAACAATTATCTTTTTTGCCAATTCCTGAAAGGTTGCTCTCCAAAACAATATTTTCCTTCAAGACTGTGTTGAAATTCTTACTTCATAAGATTCACAACAGTTGCAATTATCAGTTTCCATCATAAACTATGATTCCACAAAAGCAGAGAAAATATGGCATCTCAATTTTTCAAAAATTCCACCTAAAAGTCTACTTGATACATAGCTATTTGTAGATCCGAGATGTACAAAATCTTGCTATCGTTAAGTACTATACTTAATCCTCAAAATCAGTACTTTCTATGAAAGAAAAAAATCAAACAAAATTGCAAAATGAGGGAAAATGAATTATTTTATGGATTTTCAAACATGTGCCAAAACCTTGTCATGTGAGTATTTCTGACAATGCTTATTGTTGAAAAAGAATAACTTATAAGCATCTGTTGAATGGTGAAAGACTTAACAAGTGACAATACAACTAAATTCTTTCAATCTATCAGAGAAGGGACAAATCAGATAAGACATTGTCCCTGTGTCAGGTCCTGTTGTCACTTTCCAATTCTTATCCAGTGGAGTGCTTCAGCCAGATCCCATTACCAGTGAAAGAAAAATAATACTTCTGTTGTTGAGCTGTTTTGAATTGTTCTATCTGTAGTGCATAAAAAAAATACTGTGGGGTTCCAATTAACAGAGGGGATTGGATGTTAGTGGACGAGAAGAGTAAAGTTTAAAAAAGAGCAGATTCTACTCTTAACCCAAAGAGGGAAAGCATCAGAGCCATAAAGGAAGGAGGTAGGGGTAGGTTAAAACAAGGGATACACAGAGAAATAAAATTAGCCAAGGTGAGATGTAGTGAGTATTTCATCAGAAGAATTAGCCTGGAGTAGCCACTCATTTGTTCCAGCCCATATTGCAAGACCTACCCCTCCCCAAGAACAGTGAGAAGTCAGATACGACTTGTCCGCTCTTCAGCTTGGATGCCATAAGAATGGCAAGGTGGGGAGCAAAAGATGGAGTGTAGAGATGTGATTAGCAGCCAGAAGCACTCTAAACTGAGTGATTCAAGGTTTAGGGGGGAGTGGCACTGCAACTGAAGTCAAAATTAGCATGCTGTTGCTTTAGTTTCTAGCTTAAAGAATAAATGGATCACAGTAACCAAGACACCGCCTAAGTGAGCAATAATAGGACAATATAAGACCTGCCGGAGCCTTGCAGATGGAAGCAACTGTTCTCAAATGAGATTTGGGGACACTGGGAAAAATAAAAACAAAGTAAACAAACACGGCTGGCATCTGGATGAGAGAAGAGCCTGCAGGAAATGTAAATACAAGTGTGGCTGCAGCATCACATGCTCAGATGGTAAAAGTGCTGCATAGAAACTAAGGTCTCCAGACCACCAGGGACAAAACTACAGTTTGGCAGATGTATGGAGGGGGTGCTCTCAGATGGGGAAACTCCCACAGAAAGACTCACCTACCAGCAGGGGAGACATAGCCATCAAACTCATTTGGATATCTGAGACCCACAGCCCTCTCTCTCTCCAGCTGCAAAGACAGCTACAAACACTAAACATTATCTTTTGAGATGTGAAAACTATGTGGGTCTCAATCGGGAAGGAATGACGACTGACAAGACAGTTTAATAGTTTCTATTTCATGTTATTTCTTATTTATTTTTGTATATCTTTAACTTTACACTTTTAATTCCAATTGTTTAGTTGTTTTCCTTTAGCATAAATTATTCCTGAATAGAAAAGTATTGCGCTTGTTTGCTTGTGCCTGCACTGTAATTTTTTTCTCCATTATTTTTCATATACCTAGCCCAAATAACTTCATTCCCTTTCATATATTACTCTCCCTTTCTTTTTTTGTTCCCATTCTTTCTTATTTTTTGTTTGATAATTACTAATATCTTCAGTTACATCAACCATATTTTCTCATCAGTACCTTAATGGTTTTGTCTCTAAACCATATCTGGATATAAATGAGTTCATGAGTTCAATTTTTTTTCTTTCTGTATTATATTGGTGGAATTGCCATGCAATCTTTGTTTCTGTTATTTCAGTCTGCTGCTCTACTAAATATTGCTGTGTATAAAACACCTAAGCAACAAACAACCAAGAAAATTTATACACACCAGAAAATGAATATATGCATATAATTCACACTCATATATAAATATTGTTTATATTTTAAAAAGCTATAAAACACCCTTATTTTGACATACAAAGTTATTTTTGTAATGCAAGTCTTTGTGAAGATTTTTATTGCAAAGTTCTCTAATTACAGAAAATTACGAGAATATACTGTTTCTAAGTAATGACATAATCTTGATTTTTCCAAGTAACTAAATTTTCTTCTAAATTTCCCTTCATCAATCATTAATAATTTCTAAAGTCTAGCCATTGATTTACTTACACTGGTATGAGTAATTGTAATATTACACAGCAAGGTTGACGGCAGTATGCACAGGTGGTATTTGACTATAAATCCATTGATTCATGATTAAAACATTTATTGCTCCAATGTCACTTAAGGACATTTCTTGCTGAAGACATGCATTATTGATATTTACTTCTGAACAGTACACTTCTAAAACAAAGCAAGCGAGAAAGAATTTGCTAGTTATCCCTTTTATCATTCTTTTTGGATTGAGCACTTGCTGTGTCTCTCCAATGTCAACTTTTACCTATAAGTCAATCTTTTCAATAAATCTCCTACATGCTCATTTTTAGGGCACAAACTTGCAAAGACATTCATGCCTAGGTATCAGGACAGGATATCTTTCTGTTGTCTCAGAACTCTCACTGAAACTTCATGTGGGGTACAATCTTGAAAAATATCTGATTTTCTATCTATATTTCCAAGTCATCTTTTTCATTTTCTTCATTCAATGTTCAAATCCTGAGAAACATAACTATGCCTTCTTAAAAGAAGGAAATTGAGAAAATGAAGAGACTCAAGTTTAGAACTTAAGATTCATGGACTATATTTTAAAATTCACACTAAAGATGTGCTTTTTTCATTGTATTTTCAATTTTCTTCTGTTCTTCTATGATCAAAAGTCATTCTTAACTATCTCTTTTTCAAATGCTACCACCATAGTAATTCTTCAAATACTATGCCAAGCCTCAATGTTGTTCTTCACTGGATCTTTCAATTGTTTTGTTTTTGATATCCTGCAGAAAATTGACATATGGATAGACAAGTGAACTGATGTAATATTCTGAACATATATGTTAAGTTTTCAATTTTCACTAAAGTTATTTTCTATAAAATATAGGAAACAAATATGAATAAGCCTTCTCTTTTTTTATTGATTTTATTGAGCTCTACATTTTTCTCTACTCCTTTCCCATCCTCTCCCTTCCCCTTCAGTCCTTTTGGATAGTACATATGCTCCCAAAATACTCAGGAGATCTTGTCTTTTTCTACTTCCCATGTAGTTTAAATCCATTTATGTCTCTTTTAGGTTATTCATTGATGTGTAGGTTCTCTGGGATTATTATTTGTCGGCTGGTTTTCTTTGCTTTATGTATAAAAACCACTTATGAGTGAATACATATGATATTTTCCTTTAGGGTCTGGGTTACCTTGCTCAATATGATGTTTTCTAGATCCATACATTTGCTTACAAATTTCAAGATGTCATTATTATTATTGTTGATGTTATTATTTTTATTATTATTGCTTTGTAGTATTCCATAGTGTAAAAGTGCCATATTTTCCTTATCCATTCTTCAGTCAAGGGGCATTTAGGTTGTTTCCAGGTTCTAGCTATGACAAAAAATGCTGCTATGAACATAGTTGAGCATATGTTTTTGTAGTACGATTGAGCATCCTTTGGGTATATACCTAAAAGTGGTATTGCAGGATCTTGAGGAAGATGTTTCCTAATTTTCTGAGAGATTTCCATACTGATATCCAAGGGAGCTGTTTCAGCTTACACTCCCACCAGCAGGAAGAAATGTTACCTTGACTCCACATCCTCTCCAGCCTAAGCTGACATCAGGGTTTTTGACCCTGGCCATTTTTACAGGTGTAAGATGGAATCTCAGAGTTGTTTTGATTTGCATTTCTCTGATGGCTAAGGATGTTGAGCATTTTCTTAAGTGTCTTTCATCCATTTTAGATTCCTCTGTTGAGAGTTCTCTGTTTAAGTCTGCATTTCATTTTTTATTAGATTATTTGTTCTTTTGATGACCAACTTCTTGAATTTTTTGTATATTTTAGAGATCAGCCCTCTGACTGATATGGGATTGGTGTGTTGTAGAAGAAAGCCGCGTGTTTCCTTCTGGCCTCTGGGATAGCTTAGACCCAAAATAATCACACAGAAACTGTATCAATCAAATTACTGCTTGGTCCATTGGCTCTAGATTCTTATTGACTAACTCTTACATTAATTTAACTCATTTCTATTAATCTGTGTATAGCCAAGTGGCAGTGGCTTACCAGCTAAAATTCTCCATATCTGTCTCAGGCGGTTGATCCATGACTTCTCTCTAATCCCACCTTCCTGCTTTCATGTTCTAGGCCAAGCCAGTTTCCTTTACTCATTAACCAAAAAATTAACATGTTGACAGAAGGACCACCCACACCTTTGTGAAGATATTTTCCCATTCTTTAGGCTACCGTTTTATCTTATTTTTTTAATTTATTTATTTCTTTATTAATTAATTAAAGATTTCTGTCTCTTCCCCACCGCCGCCTCCCCTTTCCCTCCACCTCCCCCAATCAAGTCCCCCTCCGGGCACCCACACACTGAGACAATGGGGATGTCCTATCGGGAACTCACCAAGGCCAGCTGGCCTGGGTCTGAAACAGCCTGGGTTAAAACCGGTCTCACTGAACATAGCGGACAATGAGGACTACTGAGACCCCAAGAACAATGGCAATGGGTTTTTGATCCTACTGCACCGTTTTATCTTATTGGCCATGTCCTTTGGTTAATAGAACCTTTTCCATTTCTGGAGGTCCCATCTATTAATTGTTTCTCTCAGTGTTTGTGCTACTGGGGTTATATTTAGGAAATTGTCTCCTGTGTCAATGTGTTCAAGTGTACTTCCTACTTTGTTTTCTATGTGAGGTTCAGTATGGCTGTCTTTATGTTGAGGTCTTTGATCCATTTGGACTTGAGTTTTGTGCGTGGTGATAGATATGGATCTATTTTCCTTCTTCTACATGTTGATATCCAGTTATTCCAGCACCATTTGTTAAGGATGCTTTCTTTTTTTTTTCATTTGATATTTTTGCTTCTTTGTCAAAAATTAGGTGTTTGGTGACAAATACCTTTAATTTCAGAACTTGGGAATTGGGAGGCAGAGGAACGTGGATCTCTTTGAGTTCGAGACCAGCCTGGTCTATAAAGTGAGTTCCAGCATATCCAGGGCTGTCTCAAAACAAACAAACAACAAAAGACTTTTTCTTAACATGCAAGCCTGTGCTGTGGGTGTCTGCTTCGGAGTATTAGAGAGAAGGCTAGAGGTAAACCACCATGGAACTGCTCAGGTGAAGAAGACAAAGCCATAAACTGATCAGACCCTCTCTCAGATATCACGAAGGCAATAGATTTTCAGCTTAACAAAGAATCCTTCCCCTAGAGTATGTCACTGTTTGCTTCTATTTGGCTTCCAATTTCTTGGTCCTCAGTAGTTTGAAATCAATGCAGTTTGCAACGTGGTCCCTGAAGATCAATCTGCAAATGAAGCAACACTTATTCCTCCTGGTTTGTGATCCCATTTTGTTTGTCTTTTTGCTTTATTTCCTTGTGTGCATTTCTGTATATGGGTTTCTGCAAGGCAGGGATCCGGAAGCAGAGTCCACTCTTGAATGAGCACCAGTAGTGCTGTGTACATGATTTGAACTAATTCTTTGTCTAAGCAGTCATCCTCTTTTTTGATGATGAAAAAATATCTTTTTTTTTTTTTCATTTTGAGATGGTATCTCGCTGTCCTGGAACTTTGTATGGCACCCTGAATTCAAAGAGATCTGCCTGCCTCTGCCTCCTGACTACTGGGAATGAAGAGGTGAACTGTCATGTCTGGCTGGAAAAAAATCTCTCTTGATTAACCTACAGAGTTCTTAAAATAGTAAGATAATGCAGTATTATTTTTATTATACTTTTATATATTTTTATATATAAGTTTATTATACCTTTCTAGAATATTTTGATAAATTTGATAGAAGCTTGATATTGAAGGACCAGTCACTGCAAAACTTGGTTTTATTGTCTGCAAGAATTTCTTTTGTGCATTTCTGTATTACCAATGATTCAAACAGTAATGAAGCGACTAGCTCGTTATTACCACCTGTTAACTGTCACCCGGGTAGGAATTGCTACTACTATCATCCATCACAGCCAAAATCTGAAAATGTTTTTCTCCTTCCCTTATTTCTTTCCTAAAATGAACAAAAAATTTAATTTTCTTTTGGTAGATGAGTGCATATTAAATATCGAAAGTCTAAAATCCAACGTGAAGCACCACAGTTTCCATTCCAAATGTGTCTACCTTAGTTGCATAGTTGTCTATTGAGTCGTACAGTCTTTAGGTCTTGCTAATTCTGATATATGATAGTTTTTTATTTGGAACTTCTTTTTAATAATAAAGTTTAATTTTTTCTAGTATAAAAAAATTAGGTGTTTGTTGCCGGGTAGATTAATATAATAATTTCAAATGAAAATAGCTATAAATTTATTATTCTTTTAATAATACTAAACAGATTGTTTAAATAGCACATATTCAAACAGAATATGAACTACCATTTAACAGACTCCTTTCTTAATACTGATAACACTCATACTTACTTCCGATGCCATCTAGAAGCATAGCTGGAATGCCCATTGTAGGTGTGGATTTTAGACTTCCTTTTCTGAATACTCTTATTTGATCTATTTCATTACTTCCAAAAATAATTTTTCCTGTGAAAGCAAAGGGATAATAGTGACAGTCTGGGTATCAGGTGTACTGAAGTAGTGTATGACCTGGTGACATGCTTTTCCTAGTGACTGTTTATCCTCTTTGCTGTAAGCCATTGATTTTGTCCACTTTTATTAGATAAGCATTTAAAATTACAGATTTGACCATTATCCCTTGCTTAAACACATGACATATAAACAGATTTATTGTGCTTTAATAAGTACCCTGACTACAATATTCCTAAATTTCATTTTATATTTTATCTGTGGAAAAGTTACAGGTAAGTGTTTTTTAAAAGATAATATTTATTGTAATTATGTTTTCTTCAGTTTACAATTACAACCAGCTGTTTTTATTATTTATTTTTACTGAAACATTTATCTCATCCATATTGATATATTTCACATGCCAAAAAGATCAGTCCTAAATACTGGAAATAACAAATCAGTGCTGCCTTTGTCTGGAGAAAGTTCAAAGTCCAACACTCATGATCTCTGTCAAAACTCTTTCATGATGTAAAATTTCATAAGATTTACACATTTTAGAAAACATTTAAAATTTTGTCATGTTTTCGTCATTGGGTTGATTATGTTGAACATTTTATGACCATCACAAAGTCATGTCCATTCTACTGTACTTGTGTAAATGTTCTAGAAAGTACAGCTAAAATACAAAAAGAGAGAGGACATTCCCATCTATCATGGCCTAATTTTTTTTATAAACATCCATCTGTTTTTTGAGATGCTAAAATTTTCCATTACAGTTGTGAAATTGTCTATTTCTCTTTTTAAAGTGTGCATATTTTCTTCCTGTATTTTGAGGTTCCTTTGGAAATACATAATTCATAGATATAGTAACTTCACAATTCATTCATATGCTAAGTGTTGTAAAGTTCCAAATCTCACATCTAATCATCCTTTTCTAAATCCTTTTTTTAAATATACTTTGTCTAACATTAATATAGCCACACTAGCTCTTATTTACTATTTGCTCGTATTAGTTTCATTGCTTTTGTTTTCAAATAATTTATGTCATTGTATTTTAAATGAAATTTTTGTAGACAGAATAGTGTTTTATATTTATCTATTCTATTAACACCTGTTTCTGATTGTAGTGTCTAGTCCATCTGCCTTGAAATATGTTATTGGTATGATTTGAATCACATCTTACATTTCATTATCCTTCTTTTTTTTATTTATCATTTTATCTATGTTCTCTCTATTTTATAACTGTTGGAGAATGTATTTATCAACATTGCATTTTGTTTTAATAACTGAACTTTACCTCTGTCTTTAAAGTAAAATGTAACATTCATTTTAGAGATTATAATATGCTGCCCTACTTTTTAAGAGCTGTTTAGCTAATACACTCATTTAGATGAATCACAGGAAAGTTATAATAATATAGTTTTCTTAAATTTATCTGTGTCATGCAGACGAGGTGCAATAAATGCATGCAGTTCTCATAGAATTGGCATTTCAATTGTGTTACTATCTGATACAATTTTGTTAAATCTAATTAACTTTCTGTACTATAACAAAAATGCAACTAAACATTTTATATTGTTCTATATCATTAAGTTCTTAGTTTTAGAAGGATATATCATGTTGAAAGCAGAATTATTCTACATTTTTTTTCTTTCAGATAGGGGGAGGGGAGGGAAAGGGGAGGCGGCGGTGGGGAAGAGACAGAAATCTTTAATTAATTAATAAAGAAATAAATAAATTAAAAAAAGATACATTTAACTTTTTTATTGAAATAAGATTTTAATATTGTAAAAGTATAACTATTATTTTCTTTTTAGTCAGAATAATAAATAACCTAACTAAATAGAAAATAAAAAAAAAGAATATTAAAAGAACAACCACTTAGCATATCTATAGAGTCAAGATACTGTTAATGATCTATGGGAAAGGGTATCCAAGAGAGAGCAGATAGCATGCATTGCTATAAATGGCAAAGCAACTGTGAAAAATGAAGGGATTGAGGTGAAGATGGGGAGAGTCTATAGAGGAATGAGTGTGTTGAAGAATAAATAACAGTAATGATCTCAAAAAAGTCACATGGAAATATACTAACCTACTGCACACACAGACACCTGTGGGGGGGGGGAGAAAAAGAAAGGGAGAATCATTACCCCAATTCAGGATAACAAGACTCCTACTAGACACAAGACTAACAAATAAAAAGCCCAGTACAAGACATGAGTTACTACTTTAGGAACAATCTGCCAGGGAGTTCCTGTAGACCACCAAAATTCCATGCTATTGTGATTATTCTTGGTAATCCACAGAATATGACCCTCAGACCCTACTGATATCACATACTTCAGTCATAGAACGTAGAGAAGTCATCCTTGGTCTGACCTCAATATTACATTCCTACAAGCTGTCTTTTAAAACTCTGTGAGGTCCTATGAAGACTGCCGGAGGAAAGTAAAATTCAGCTATTATACCTCAGATGTGTACCATTTGAACTCTAATAATGTCTAGCTAGGTAGGATATGACCCCTGATACAAGTAATGGCATAAACAACCACTTTGTAATTCGATATAAGTCCTGTTCCCCAAGACGAAGTCAATACCTGACACTATTTTCCAGCCAAGAATCTGTGGCTAGATAGGTCATGGGTCTACGTCTATATTTTGCTAAATAGAAACAACATCAATCTGACCCTTAATGATGTGTCATTTATATGTAAAATCAATACAGCTCTTAGCCCTCATCTGGAAGGCTTCTATCTGAAGTAAATAGTGATTGATATAATGACTAACAGTTTGTCTGGCTATATTGAATAAGACACTGCAGAATGCTCAACCGTAAATGAAACAGATAAAACATCCCTTCCTTCAAAGGTACAGGAATAATTGTATAGTGAAGGACAGAAATAGTATAGGACTACTGCAAGGACGCAGTGTTTTCTGGAGACAAAACAGCAGCTACTCATATGAATAAGGCAGCCTGGACAATATCTGTGCAAGCCCAGACCATACCAAATCCATGCATGGAGATGCAAAATTGGCACTGAATCTCACTGCTAGTAATGGAGCTAAAGGCAACCTTTAGGTACTAGGAGATGGAAAGATGGTTTTCACTTAGAATGTAGTTACTAATTAGTTGATCACATTTAAGTGGAAGACCAAACAAAGAATATTATGGCAACACAGATTGGTACTGTTGAGAAACACACACACACACTGTTGGATTAGTAGGGAAGGGCATTTTATATGAGAAAAGTTCATGGTAGGGTACAGATATAATTAAAAAGCACACAGAGAACTACCAAAGTAGTTTCATTCATTCATACATACATACATAAATACAAATATACATACACACATACATACATGTGTACCCAATTCTCATTATATATATAATACAAATATATATATATATATATATATACACAAAAAAAAATAAAATAAAGGTACTTTTAATTTATCCAACTTTGTGTCTTATAAGCAAACTATGATTCATTAAATTGCTTCTTACATGCCTTCTATTTTCCTCTTGTTGGAGTCTTAATATTTTTTCATTCATTGTCCTTCAGAAGTATCTTTATAAAACCTCTAGTATGACTTTTATTAAAACATATTTCCTTGTTGCTACCTTTGCTGAGATTGTAGTTTTGTCAGTTAGGTTGCTATGCTCAGCCATCTTGCAATGCTCTATACCATAATTTTCTCAAATATATCACTGTTGTATTCTTTCTCTGCCTTGAGTGTCAATGTTTGGGTTTCTGGCTATTGCTACTTATTTTCTTACTGCTGTGAAATTTCCCTTTTTTGCTATCTCCTTTTTATGAAAACAAATTTTTCTTTTAAAATTTTTATTTATTGTTGTGTCAGGATATGTATAATGAAACATATGATTTATAGTAATCCATCCTCTTTGTCATGAAATCTTTTAAAATACATTCTAAAATTTGCTCTTGAAATCATCTATAAAAATTTTCACTGAAAATGCTTATATATTTTTCAGTTTTAGTTGTCTATTTTATCCCATTTAAATATAGCTTTTGTTTTTCTTATCTGACTCATTATTAATTATTATTGTATATTTTTACCCCTTCATCATGATTTGTGATCAAAAATATACATATTAGTCTCCTTGTTGTTTAGCATCTAGATTGTCTTTCTACTGCTATTTTATTACATATGTATAATATTTTCCAGTTAATGTTGTTTTATTTTGAATATCACAAGAAATAATTGTTAGTACTAATTTTTATTTTTTCCCAAAATTTTTTAAAATTTTGTGGCTAAAGGGGAATTTAATTAATTTCTCAGATGTTGCAAGATAACCAAAAGATTAAAACACAGCTCTTTTTTTTATTGATAGATATACATTAGAAAGTGGTATTGGAAAGATTTCAATGGTGAATGAACAAGAATTGCTAAAAACCAGATGTATAATTTCCTAAATATTTTCTCAAATAAACACAAGAGAACATAAACATTTGATGTCAAGGTATAAAATACTGAGTTAAATATTGTTAGATTAAATAAGCCCAATGCCACTTTCTAAAAGTATATCTATCAATAAGACAAATAGTTATATTTAATCTTTCGGTTACCTTGCAACATCTGAGAAATTAATTAAATTTTCCTTTAGCAAAAGAAAAAAAACTTTGGCAGAGACAGTTATTAAAATAAAAGTTGATCCCTTAGAATCCAACAAAAGACATTATCCATTGTATAAGTTCATCATGACTTACATACATGAGGCTGCTCAAGACAGGAGCTGAAATTTCTGTGAAGTTATTTGCTACTTTTACTGTAATATAAAAATATTGTAATGTAAATCTAAAAGAAAGAGGTTGTATTAGTCAGGGTTCTCTGAAGAAACACAACTGATAGAATTCATTATGTAAAGCAATTGATTACCTGTGTTAAGTAGTCTAAAAGTTGCTCTCTGAGTGCTGTAGAAGATGAAAATTTGGTAGATGATAAGTTTAAGAGGCTAGATGCCTCAACAAACTAATGTGATCGTGAAGTGATAGATAGAAGCTGTTTTCCTGTCCATGTGTATGCAGAATGACAAAGGAAGATGGCAGCAAAATCAATGGAATAGATATCTACGAGTAAGAAAAAAACAGGCAAACAAGCATTTTTCATTTTTTTCTTTTTCACTAGACCTCTTTTTACTCATACATCTTTATATCTGATTCACCACATGAAGATGCTGTCCATTTTCAAAGACTGTGTTCTCTCTACAGTTTATACTTCTTGGAGGTACTTTCACAGACCTCCCCAGTGATTTCACTGATGATCAAAATTAGCTATTAAATGGCCCAGCTAGGTCTGGATACTGCAAGTCACTAAGAAAGAGATCATTCAGTGTCTTCATTTGAATAAATATTCAAATCCAAAACCCATTGAGTGAAGAGTTAGGTCCTCAAGTTAAAGTTCCTTGTAGCTCAATAATGATTATATGTCATGATGTTGTGAGTCAAAACTCAATAAGCAAGTAGTCTTTATGTGTGTCACTATGCACATGAAGAAAAAGAGCAGACCCTTGCAAGACATCAGAAGAAAAATTTGATTTGATCTGATATTTGGAGAAATCAAGCTTTGTTGCTGTTCCTGCTGAGAGTTTAAAAAGACTACATAATTTAAATGGTCTTTCTCTAGTTCCTAGAACATTGATTAAAGCTAGTATATAAGGTTATTTTGAATAATCCTTATAACTGTCTCAGAAATAAGAGATCTTCACTGAATGATAAACAAAACATATCATTCTACTTAAAAATAACAATCTAGGTTAAGTCTAAATAATAGACTGTCAGAAACTCAATTATTTGCCCTAACTTAAGGTATGAATGAGGATGTAGTATCATTACTAGGACAAGTTTATAAATATGTGATTGTTTATTTTGTATTGACATTCATTAATACTTAAGTGAGAGATGAATATCATAAACCATTCACCTTGACATAGTTTAACAATATCTCATTAGATTTTTGTTTTTAAGCTATGTCAATATTTCATCATTTGAAGAAATGCAATATTAGAAATCTAGACCAACAGGACAGTCTAAGGGCATCAGTGATATCATATTTCTTCAACAGGTCAAAAGATAGTTTTGAGACGATATACATATGTGTAGTATGTAATATAAATATTTTTCTAAGAAAATCATGCACATTCTATATTATTTTGTTTTCCATTTTTTAGACTAACCAAAATAATACAATATAAAAGCTTAATATTGTATTTTGATACACTTATTTGTTACTGGAGTAACTTATAGATTACGTTTTATCAAATATCCCACACAATTTTAATGTATTCCAGATGTGTGTTACTATTCTTTTCTTAAACACTTTATCAGCTATGGGCCTATCAGGCTGCCTATGAACTCATTCAATAATGAGAATTGTCAAAATATGCATGTTTTAATATCCTAATACGACCTTCACACTGAAAAGTTGTTGTGAATCCCAGTGTGGTTGTGTGAACTTTTACCTCAGCATTTGAGAGAAAGAAGAAGAAAGATCTCTGAGTTTTCAAAGCCAGTTTGGTCTAAGTGTCAAATTTCAGGCCAGTTACATAGAGAGGATCTATCTCAAAGGAAGAAGGAGAACAGAGAAAGAGCAGGGAGAGGAGGGGAGTAGAAGGTAGGGGAGGGAAGAGAAGGAAAGGGGAGGGAAGGGGAGGGAAGGGGAGGGAAGGGGAGGAGGGGAGGGGAGGGGAGGGGAGGGGAGGGGAGGGAAGGGAAGGGAAGGGAAGGGAAGGGAAGGGAAGGGAAGGGAAGGGAAGGGAAGGGAATGGGAGGAAAGGAAAAGAGGGGAATGATAAGCTTGCTGTGTGTTGTGTGATTTTCAGTTGTCAAATTGATATACCTGTGAAAAAGTGAATTCAGTTCAGGAAACGACTAACTAGATTGCCTCATGTGCACAAATGGGGGTATGTTTTTTATTTCTAATAATGGAGGAAAGCCTGCTCTACTGTGGTCTTGCCATCCATGGACAGGTAGGCCTGTGATGTATAAGAATGATAGCTAAGGAGGAACTGGGAAAGAATGCCAGCAGGCAGGGTTACTCTCTGCTCCTTGCTTCAGCGCTGTCCTCTGAGTCTCTTCCTTAAGTTTGTCTTGAGTTTTTGAGGTGGCTTCCCTTGAATGATAGATTATATCCTTTAAACAAAATAAACTATTTTGTTCCCATGGAGGTTTGGGTTAGTGTTTATTCACAGCAACAGAAATCAAAGTTAAAAAAAAAAATGTCTGTGAAAGAGACTGGAGAATCCTATGGGAGAATGCTCTAATCTTTTTTTTTTTTTTTTGTACTATAGAACAGAACTCAGTCTCTCTCTCTCTCTCTCTCTCTCTCTCTCTCTCTCTCTCTCTCTCTCTCTTCTCTCTCTCTCTGTTTGTCTGTCTCTCTCTCCCCTCTCTTTCCCTCCCTCCCTGCCTCTCTCTCCCTCTCTCTCTCTCTCTCTCTCTCTCTCTCTCTCTCTCTCTCTCTCTCTCTCTCTCTCTCTCTCTCTCTCTCCATATGTATGTGTCTCATTTGTATGTAATCAAAACATATCAAATTTCAAAAGAAAACAGTTTATCGTCTTAGACTGTCTGAGAATTATACTTGTCAGTGATGGATGAAAACGTATGGATCTTGTGAAATTGTTTCACAATTTCTGCATACAGCAAAGTACCCTTTGAGAACGCACTGATGATATTCATCTACAGACTCTGGATGATCTTGTTCAGTTCCAGAGGAGTTCATTTTCTTGGTTGGTTAACTGATGCCTTTTGAAGATTGGCAGACTTTTCCAAGTACTACAAAAGAGCAGCTCCTTTAGTCATGAGAATCTCAAGAATAAGCTCAATATTTTTCCACAAAGTAACTTTTATCCTTATCCATATTTATCACATTGTGTCACGCTGAAGCATTTTGCTAGCATGATCTCATTCATCATTTATTACCTCTGTTATCTCTTTTGCTGTTGACAGGACACTCACTGAATCAAAGAGGCACATGCGCCACAAGGCTCCATGGGAAACGTGCCAAGTATCACTCTCCAGATGGCCATTTTTTTTCAAAAATATTGATT